>CM042435.1:5954473-7221973 GCA_023631565.1 Gymnocephalus cernua | reverse complement strand
CACTTTGGTCCAGACTAAAATATCTCAACAACTATTGGATGGATTGCATTTAAATTGTGTACAGACATTCATGTTAGCCAGAGGTTGAATTTCTAAAGACATTGATGATCCCCTGACTTTTCATCTAAAGTCACCAAAAGGTTGGCATTTTAAATTTTTTTGTGACATATCTACAACAGTTGGTTGTATTTCCTTGTATTCTGGTACACGTATCCTTTGTGTCAGGAGGATCAATCTTAATAACTGGTGACTTACTGACCTTTTCATGTAGACATTCATAGTTCCCTTTGCCTTTCACTTTATTCCAGTTATTCCAATTTAGTGCAACCCAGAGATTCCTTTGTCAGTGCACAGCAGGTAAGCTGAACCTGCAAAAATGTCAAATTTGTCTACAGCAAAGCATACGATTAGACTTATATGGAGGATGAGGAGTAGGCCTATCCCATTAAGAGATGTAGAATTCATGAATATTCACTTGAGTTTTTAAACAAAGCTTGTATTTTATTTTCCCTATAACTAGTACTCAACTACATAACTATATTCAGGAAACTAAAAGGATGTGATGTTATAACACTAGTTTTATCATTGCAACTAAGTAAAGCAACAGTTTGTGCTGACCAAAATCCAGAATGTGATCCATTTTTAGTAAAGTTGATATTTTATTTCCCACCTTCTACTTCTGTTTATCCACAGTTTCACACTGCATGTGTATGAATTGTTGTTGTGCGTTTGACTGTTGTTTGGCCACTTGATGCAAGTCTCTTGCAGTGTCTGATTGTATTGTTCCATCGATTGTAATGGCCCTGTCAATCAAAGAAGAGCCAACAGACTTATGTAATGATTGCCCACTAGTACAATTTTTTAACACTAGAATATGTCACTGCTGTGCTAAATCTGTCCACAGCTGAGAGCTGCTGGAGGTTGGAGGATTCATGGTGTTGTCTGCTGGACTAGAATTACACAGTGGGTGGTTTGTTTAAATTTAACAAGGTGGATTGTGGGTAGGCGTTGGTGTTGGTTTCCTCCTCTTTTCTCCTGAAAGCTCAACTTCATCAATCAGGATCTATGTCAGAATCTGTCAAGACCGTTCATTATTCAAGTATTATGTTTTGTGTTGCTGTTAATGTATGGAATTGATTAAGCCAAAGTGATGCAGGCAAGAGGATATTTCTATGGCAACCCCTGAGAAATGAATCACCTTGCAGTATTTTCCTCCATCTTTCTGTCTATCTATCCCGCCAGATTCTGAACCTTTTACCGTGTCTATAGGAAATATAGATATTCCTCACCATGACTCAGCCTGAACATCTCACTCCCTGATGCCTGGTGAGAACAGGTGGCTCTGCCTTCGGAAACACTCTAATATGCAACTCTGAATGTTAGAGAAAGTGCAGCCTCTCTTTCCTGTGTAGCAGAACAGGTGGGATGCTGAAAATCGTCCCAGGAGGATACGCAGTGATAAAAATACCAGCCATTACTCTTAATTGTGTCATAGGTCAAAACACTCCACTGCAATATAAGCACATTTGTTTGTTGTGTTATGTTGTGTATATGCAGGCTGAATTTGTTTTCTACGGAGCCCTTTAAGGGACATGAGGAATTTTTATTTTTTTCTCGTTCGCACAAGAAACCTTTTTTTGTGAGCATGAAATTACTGCTAGCATGATGTTAATCCCATGTCCCTTTAGGGGCTCCATAGTTTTCCACCTTTATGAGCAGACATAATATTTTACTGTAGCATGTAAACTAAGTAAAAATTATCAATTAAAATCCTGAACTTTCCATTTTTTACTAGTCGAATGAATATTAGACAGTGTGACATGCAAACAACAGCATAAATGTACTACTCATTTAAAACAGTACATATTACACATTATCTGGCAATAAAGATAGAGCACATTGCATCACACTCTAAAAACCACGACCACCACAGGGGAAAATCGGCGCCACAATATGCAACTTAGGGCTAAAACGCTAACAAAGTGTCTGTAGCTAGCTAAACATGCCAAAGGGTTATTTTAGCAAACTGCGTCTACCAAAGAGGACTGTAGAAACTGAATTGCCCTTCGGGGATGAATAAAATAAATTTATAAAATAAAGCTATCTCAATCTGTAAAAGTTACCTGTTAGTAAACTAATGTTAACTTTGTGCTAGCAAGCTAAGGCACTTGCAAACATATGAACGTTACTGCATAGCTTTCTTATGAATAACAATTTGTATTTAACATTAACACAACATCTGTATTGCTTTCTGATTTATCCACATTCTAGTTTGTACTATAACACAAGTTGCATACTGTCAAAATGCTTTAGCTTAATTTACAGAATTTGGATATTTGACTTGGTAACAAAATGCTTGCTGCACACGTAATGTTGGGCATAATGTTAGGTTAGTGTCAGAATCCCACAGTCTTCCCATTCTTCCTGCTGATTCCACACGTCTGTATCCACTTTTGTCTTCATAAAAGCTCAGTTTTTTAGCTCGGCAGCTTATAAAAACTTAGTCATGGGTTCACATTCACATTGTTGTTAGTGCAACCCAACACACTGCAGCTTATAGGCATTTTCTGTTGTTTGCTAGCAGACGGAATTGACAAGGAGGCACCTTCACGCAATACAAAGTCAATGGAGAGCAATGAATGGTTTTCCCCTGTGAAGTTGGCGGGACTTTAAATGAGGTCTGTCGCTATGTCGGTAGAGCTGAGGTTGGCATGGGTTACTATGGTTACGTGTCTCCAACCCTCAAGAAGGCTCTCAGGAAGTGTTGTGGTAATTACAGCTCAGTGCCTCAGCTGAAAGATACAAACTACTGTTTATTCACACAAAAGTATTGTAGCGGTCACTCCGCTTCTCACAGTGATTTTGGACGCAGCTCCAGTGTTTTGAGAGATTGACCAATACCAAAGACTAAATGTCAGTATATCTGTTCCGCTGCTGCTGTCTCTTGTGACATCCCCAACTTTATAGCAAGGCAATAAAAATTTGCTGGAGTAACCCTTTAATTGGAACATTTACTGCACCTTGATTTTATATTATGAACATTGTGTGCTTGTTTGGGTCATTGTTGAGCTTGTCCACCACTTCCTGCATGTCTCTATCCATCTATTGCATGACAGGCAACAGATTAAAGATGATGTGTGAATGCAGCTTGTTGCCGCTGCTATAAATCCTTTGGTTATGTAATCGAGAGACAATTGATACGAGCGGTTCAGCAGCAGCTGCTGTTTTATCAACATGAGGCTTTGACACACAAACACACCTGCTGGGAGTGATTATCTGAGGGGGAAACTGGGTGTCCACATGGATGCTGTACATGCTGCGGCTATTTTTTCTTACACTGTGATCCTCTGGTTTAGACAGTGTTTAGTCTATGATGATGTTAGTGTTGTGATAACAGAGTAAAAACTCAAGTAAAGGAGGTTAAAGACAGAACAGGCTTAAGGTTAGGGTTTTAGCGAGAGTTTTCCCCTCCACTGTTTGTCTGTTTGCGTCTTGTTAATGGAGACAGAGATTTATCTCAGGTCAGAGAGTCTTGGCTGTGCGCAGGAGGTGGCAGAGTTTAATTTAGCCTGGAAACCCGAACCTTAGCCTCCTCTGCCAGCTCCTTCTCGGGGCCCAGGACAGAGCCACAGAGGGCAGCAGGCTGGGATCTGTGGGGGTCTTTTAGGGTGTAGAATGATTAGCTGCAATACCCCATACTATTGCGAAACAAAGTGACATGATGGACACACTTAGTGATCTGGTGCATAGGAAGCGATACATTGGTTGGCGTGGCTTTGAAAGAGAAGTGTCATGGGCAAGATCTGTTGGGTTGTCAGTTGCACAGTTAGATTTGAACAGTTCCCTTCCTCCTGGCCTGAAAGTTGACATTACTGTGACATTTGTGCGTGCGTGCGTGCGTGCGTGCGTGCGTGCGTGCGTGCGTGCGTGCGCGTGTGTGCGTGCGTGCTAAGCCGACGTCACGGCCAAACGTTAGCGATTGGTTATGGCAGATCCAGAGTGGATCTGGTCAGATCCAATAGTTTTAAACTTCAACAGAGTAGCGCCTTCAAGGAAGTTAACACTTGTCAGTGGAGAGTGGCCAGACTCTCTGGACGAATGAAATGTATGAGAGTCTGGTAGGAGCAGGCTATATTTCCTCAGCGCTGTGGAGTAATTTCTGGCTACTCCACACTGCAGGTTAAGGACACAGTGACGGTGGCTCTGCAAAATAGTCTTGTTGTCGGGAAGGAACTTGTTTTGGTGGAACATTTGCACCCGGCAAAAGAAAATGAAGTTAACTATTCACACAATACAGTAATGTGAGCTACAGTATATAAATTAGCTGGATACATGGTTAAAAGTAATTTGCTTTTACCAGTGTATCTCTGTGTGCAATCCCCGCCAATCAGTCCCAAAACGTCCCAGTTATTAGTTAGTAAATGCTATTATATATAATATTACATATTCTTTGTAAATCTTTACGATTATTCACCAAACAGGCCAAGCAGGCCTGCCTTATTACACAATCCAAATTTTCTTCAAAACCTGCCATTTTCAGCGTGTGGCTTGCTAGCTCGAAGTTTGTTGTTTTTTCCCTGAAGCAAAGCTATCATCCTGGAAACTTCCATTAACCCAGACTAGTGCATGTGGTCATATGAGAGTTATTGAGGTTAAGCTAATGATAAAGATACGACTGAACATGTGTTAAGATGACGACTAGATACATGCGCTTTTCAGCATATGCATTTGCCGTATTGCTGCATCAATACACAGAGAAACTGCGGTTGAAAATGGGATTTGGATATCAAGGTAGCCATGTTTCTTTTGTGAAATACAGATTTCATAAGTAAGACTGCAAACTGGTCTCTTCCCTTATCTTTATACAAACAGCATATTTTGGCTTCCACACTTTATGTATTCTTGTACTCTTCACTCCAGTTAATACATTGTTTAATTGCATACTTTTATCATTTGTATCCTGTGTCAAGCTTCAGCTGATGCAGTATGTTACATGCTATTAATAATTAGTTTTATTTAGTTTCATTTTATATGTTTTGTCTTCATATGTCAGATATGTTGGTTTGAATCTGTGTTTTTCTGTTTGGTTATCTTCTCTTATCTGTGAAATAACGTGTGTTTTTCAGTCATTCCACTAGCATTTTGCTAATATTGGATCTCACGCCAGAAGGATAGCCAGATTGGCTTCTCAGATAGCATAGTGCATTATATTTGTATTTGAGTGTGTGTGGGACAGCTAAGCTATAGTGTGTAGTTTCTCTCGGAACATCCACATGATACAAGCCTTCCATGACCCTTCTTTGTAGGATTATAGTTTTTCTCATTTGCGTTTCGATGTATGTGCTTGCAAAAGATAATTTTCTGTGCACGCTCAGAATCAAGACACAAACAAACTCTGCAGTGATACACACTGAGTAACCTGAACAATCCAATACAAGAGTCCTGCAATACCTGAACTGCAGACACACTGTAAATTCTTCCCATGCAGCTCATGTGTGCTCTTATACAGGGTCTACCTGCTGCACACCTGTTCACTTCCATAAAAACGGATACTGTAAAAACTGCTCATGACAGAAGGAGTGTCATGTAATGTCAGACACTGAATTGAGATCTCAATCCTTGCTCAAGGTGTTTTAGGGAGTATATGTTTCGCTCCCTTGTAATTGCATGTAACTAAGCATGGCATTCTGCTGCATTTCCTCACCGTGCAGAAAAAAATCATCATCATGCAAAATCATTCAGCTGGCCATGCATGCTCTCAAACCCCTACTTATTATTTATAGAGATAAATATATTCACCCCCTGGGTGTCGGCAGTTACACTCAGGTTCTATTTCAATCAGGAGAGACTTCATTTAAGAGTGAAATAAGTTTAATGAACATGGTGCATAAAAGGTTGGCATGTTAGTAGTCTCGCATTACCAGACCTTCTTCCACAGCGCCGCAGAGGAGGGTCTGGCTAGTCCACATAACATTCCGGGATGGGAGAAAAACTTGCTCTGGTTTATCTGCTTTTCTTTAAACCAATCACAATTGGGCAGTGTTAAGCGCCGGGCGGAGAAACAGTGCCTCCGCAAAATAACCTCTGGAAGGAAATTATTTTGGTGGAACATGTGTACGTTCAAAAGTTGTTTTAGTCGTGCAACAGAAAACTTAGATTAGACAAATAGTCTAGCTAGCTGTCTGGATTTACCCTGCAGAGATCTGAGGAGCAGTTAACCATAGTCCTCATAAATCCACCAGAGTTTAGAACGCCAACACAAAGAAAGAGGAAGGTAACTGAATGAATGGGGTGGAGGAGGGTCACATCGTTTTTGCCTTAAATGACAACTGACAGCAGCAGAGAGTAGAATCTGATTGGTTTAACTGAAAGAGTAAACGCCCACGTTCAGCTGATTGACAATGCAGCGGATTAGGTTGGGAGAGAGAAACATGTGACGCATAGTAGTCTTCCTGAATGAATTCACGCTGAGCTTCATAATACTATGATAAAAATCGGTGGTAGGAGAGAGTGTAACATGTCTGACACTCTTCTTCTGTGTTTGTAGAGTAAAAACCACCTCTGTCACTGCCTCCTGGAACGCCTGAAACATGGCTCAGTAAGTTACACCTGCACACGCATGAACACTTGCACACATAAATAATAAACTGAGTCAAAACTAAATGTACAAAAACCTTTGTGGTTTTGTGACAAACTTTAAAACTCAATTCAAGCAAATATTTAGAAGTGCAGTATAAGGGATGTATTGGATGGTATATAAGATGTATAATAATACATAATAGTATAAATAACACTCACACACACACAGGATGTATAGGCTGGAATATTAGATGTATAATTATGAAAACACACACTGATATGCAGATAAAATTGTTTCCAAATCATTAATAAATGTATCATGTGCTGATATGTACAGCGTCCAGAGGGTGCAGAAGAAGACCAGCACCATGTCCCTGACAATCTCCTCTTCCTCCTCTGCATCCTCCTCTCGAGAGCTCTCCTCCAGCTCCTCGTCCACTTCCTCCAGCGCCCTGGCTCAGAGACACTCCAGCCTGGTGCAGCCGCTGGGTGTCAGCCCTCAGAGGGTAACTACACCCCCAGTACCAGGACCCCCCCACACACACTCTGACACACTCTTAACTAGGGCTGGGTACCGAATTCAATACTTTTTAGGCATTTTCAGGAATTACCTCCGTAGTATCGAGTATCAAAAAATGCCTCGTCATTCAATACCCAATTTCAATACCTAAGGAGTAAATCTCATCACCGTCAGTGAGCCAATAAGCATGCAGCATGCATCTACCGAGACCTAATCATGCTGCTGATTGGCTGTCTATCGTTACACGTCGTAGAGACACGCAGGAAAAACTCTGTAGAAACTGGAAATTAAATAAAAAGATTTGTACCGTAATGCAGAAGTCTTCAACATTTTTAGGCCAAAGACCCCTTAGCTGACCCCTTAGCTGAGGACCCCTTAGCTGACCCCTTAGCTGACCCCTTAGCCAGTGGTGTAGTCTAATGTATTGTAGTGGGTATACTGTACCACTTTTTTTTTTCCTGGCTCAGAATGGGCCTATCAAATGGGGGCATATCAAAGTGTGGGGTCTGGGTGTCCTCCCCCAGGGTTATTTTGAGCATCAAAGACTAATATCCTGCATTCTGATACACTTTTATGCACCAATTTATGGTGGGAATACCTTTATTTATCCTATGAGTAGGAAAACACGGATGACATTCAAAATATATCAACAATATAATGGAATTTAAAGCAATAAGGGGGCTTTCACATCAGGGACCTAAGCCTGGATCACAAAAGTTGACCCCAAAGCAACGAGGACAAAATGAAAAAAGGCTATCTATATTTGTCTTAAATGTGTAGTGAATGGAGGATACTGGCGTTATTGTAGGCAGAGCATTTGGGCCCGGTCGCTACACATGCACTACGCACTGCGCTAGGCGAGGAGCGGGTCGATGAAAGATGAGAAAAGTCTCTCTGCATGTTCTGCAGTGTTAGCTTAGTTTGCTGTCACATTACTTGACCCCATATTTGTGAATACAAATATCTGAAGTGAAAGTTCTGTCACAAAGATTTGTTGTTGTGTATCATTGCACATTTTTAAGTGGGTATATTTGAACATCCTGGAGATTTCTTAGTGGGTATACTGCGTATACCTGCATATCATGTAGACTACACCACTGCCCTGAGCTGAAAGAGAGACAGAGTAGGGACCCCCAACTACATGTGGCCTACTGTTAAAAAAGTTGCATTAAACTAGACCGGATGGTTAAAAATGAATGGCTGTGAATCCTTAAATAGTTATGCTCGACTATTAAAGGTAGGATAGTTTTCTCTAAGGAAAGAGTGCATATCTTAATCTCTTTGTCATTTTACAGCAATTGAAGGAAACGCACACAGATGAACTATTTATGGTTATTTATTGTAGATTTCGAACAATTGAAATCAAAGCACACATTTCTTGAAATGACGACGACGACGAGTTATGAAAAAAGTCATATTTCAGTTTTAATCTAAAAAAAAAACATGTCAAAAGATGAATGAACACCCCCACTTAAATGAAATATATTATTTTCCATGTCCAGACTCAGAGTCCCATCTACAATCAACAGTACTCAGGGAATGGAGTGGCTCCTACTTTTGTTAAGGTAAAGGTGTTGTAAGGTGTTTTTATTTTGTTTTTATGATTGTTTTTTATGATTTATGTTGTATTTGCTTTGTATGTGAAATGCTTATGTAAAGCACTTTGAATTGCCTTTGTGTGTGAACTGTGCTATATAAATAAATCCCCCCCCTCCACCTCCTGCAGGGCCTGCATGACGTGTCCACAGTGAACGGCCAGCTGGTGGTCCTGGAGTGCAGACTGAGGGGAACTCCTCCTCTGCAGGTTATGTGGTATAGAGAGGACGAGCAAGTCCTGGACTCGGATGATTTCAGGATACTACGCAAGAGTGAGTGTGTGTTTGGCAGTGGGCGGGGGTCAAGCTGTAGTGATGTCCATATGAAGCTTCAGAAAACCACTGGTTGGGTTTTGGTGACCAAACTAGATGGTGCTTTTCATCACCACCCATTCAGACAAAAATCAAAAAACGTTGACACAGTAACTAAAATATTCCATTCAACAAAATAGTAAAATACACAATAAACCATTAACTTTAATAATAGACCATTAACTATCACCACTTTTAAATCAAAACTCAAAACAATAATTTTTTCCACACATTATTGACCATCGTTATGACTTCCTCTAGCTTTTTTTTTACCCTTGTACCACTTTTCATTTAATTGTTATGTACCTATATATCTGCAATGATTTTAATGCATTTATTTTATTTTTAAATCCTAACTTTTACTGAATTCCTTGTTGTACAGTGTTTTGAGACCATGTCTTATGGTGATATTGCACTTGAAATAAAATAAAATTAAAATGAACCATAGACCAAATAAACATATGTATAAATGACCACACCATAAACCCATCATACTCGTGTCTCCCCAGCACAGAGCTTCCTAGGAGCCCTCCAGAAAGCTCAGGAACTTTTCCCATTTTCTAGTGTAGACATCCAATCTGGCAAACCGTTTAAATGACATTTCTTCAAACGCCGCCACCCTAGCCATCTCACAAGCCCACTGCCAGATTGACAGCACCCCTTCATTCTTCCATCCTCTTAAAATAATCTGTCTGGCCATCGTTAAACTAGTCTGGACCCAGCTTCTAATGTGCTTATCCATCCTGTTTAGGGTTGGCCCATCTCCCAGAACAAATAATCTTGGGCTGAAAGCTATCAGACATAGGTTATCATGTATCCCGGTACAAAAGTCCTGGACCTTATCACAGGACCATAGGACATGAAGTAATTGCCCATCCCATGTCTTACATTTCCAACAATTTAATGTGTTTTTTAGACCAACTCTTAACAATCCGGCAGGAGTCCAATTATAGAAGCGATGCATAATCAGTGCTTTTGGTTTAAAGAAGAAGGAATGGATGTTTAAGTGTGCTTTCAACCCTTTTGTTGAACAGAAAGCGCCATCTACTGGGCTCAGAAAATAAAGAAAAGGCTTCACAAAGCTTTATTTGGACATCACTAGCAGCTGGAAAATGCGTTGTCACAAAGCTGAAAGCAGGGCTGTTTTTCTGACACTGTGAAAAGTTCTAAAACTTTTTCAGAGATACGTGGTTCTTACAGGAGAGCAACGCTACAAACATATAATGATCTTATAGAATATAATGCATTGCTGTAGATTAAACTACCCAACAGTATATGAAGATGTTAAAATGAGCACAACGTTAAACATCTACAGCAGTAAATGCAACACATACTTTGTACAAATGAATGCAGCAGTTATATTTATCCAGAAACATCAGATATAATAGTAAAACACTGACAGAAAACATTTTACTGCACAATGAATACTTTTATTTTTCATATTAAGTACATTTTTGCAGATAATACTTTCATACTTGTACTTAAGTAAGGTTTGTGAATGCAGGACTTATACTTGTGGATGATTTTCACATTGTGGAGTTAGTACTTTTACTTAAGTAAAGGATCTGAATACTTCTTCCACCACCGCAACTGACTTATTATCTGGCAATATTATTACATGAAAGTGAAACTTATTCATCCCTAATATGCACTGTACTGTTACTAAGTGATATATGTCTG
The DNA here is from genome assembly GCA_023631565.1 of Gymnocephalus cernua. Taxonomy (NCBI): domain Eukaryota; kingdom Metazoa; phylum Chordata; class Actinopteri; order Perciformes; family Percidae; genus Gymnocephalus; species Gymnocephalus cernua. The sequence continues at coordinate 7,211,287 of CM042435.1, read as the reverse complement.
ATGTATAGCAGCTCAAGATTTATACAACCCCAAATCAGAAAAAGTTGGGACAGTATGGAAAACACAAATAAAAAAAGAAAGTAGTGATTTCTAAATGTACTTTGACTTGTATTTCATTGCAGACAATACAACAGCACACAATGTAATGTGTTCCTCATGATTTTTATTGTTTTTTTCTTCAAAAAAACAAAATTCCTATTTTGGTTCTTGCAACACATTTCAAAAAAAGTTGGAACAGTAAAGCATTTACCACTTTGTAATGTTGCCATTCCTTTTCACAACACTTAAAAGACGTTTAGGGACTGAAGACACCAAGTGATGAAGTGTTTCAGGTGTAATTTTGTCCCATTCTTGCTGCAAACAAGTCTTAAGGTGGGCAACAGTACGGGGTCTTCGTTGTCGCATTTTGCGCTTCAAAATGCGCCACACATTCTCTATTGGAGACAGGTCGGGACTGCAGGCAGGCCAGTCAAGTACCCGTATCCTCTTCCTCCGCAGCCAGGACTTTGTAATGTGTGCAGAATGTGGTTTTGCATTATCTTGTTGAAATATGCATGGACGTCCCTGGAAAAGATGTCTTCTTGAAGGCAGCATATTGTGCTCCAAAATCTCTATGTACTTTTCAGCATTAATGGTGCCATCACATAAGTGCAAGTTACCTTTGCCAAGGGCACTGACACAACCCCATACCATGACAGACCCTGGCTTTTGGACTTGTTGCTGGTAACAGTCTGGATAATCCTTTTCTTCTTTAGTCCGGAGCACACAGCGTCCATTTCTCCCAAAAAATACCTGAAATACTGATTCATCTGACCACAGTACACGTTTCCACTGTGTGATGGTCCATCCCAGATGCCTCCAAGCCCAGAGAAGTCGACGGCGCTTCTGGACACTGTTAACATAGGGCTTCCTTTTGGCACAGTACAGTTTTAACTGGCATTTGTGGCTGTAACTACGTATTGTGGTACTTGACAAAGGTTTGCCAAAGTAGTCCTGAGCCCATGTGGTGATATCGCTTATAGATGAATGACGATTCTTGATGCAGTGCCGCCTGAGGGATCGGAGATCACGGTTGTTCAGCTTAGGCTTGCACCCTTGTCCTTTACGCACTGAAATTCCTCCTCATTCCTTGAATCTTTTAATTATGTTATGCACTGTTGAAGGTGAAATAAGCAAATGTCTTCCTATCTTTCTTTGAGGAACATTGTTTTTAAACATTTCAATAATTTTCTCACGTATTTGTTGGCAAACTGGCGATCCTCGGCCCATCTTTGCTCCTAAAGGACTAGACCTTTCTTGGATGCTGCTTTTGTACCAAATCATAATTACAATCACCTGTTGACATCACCTGTTTCAAATCACATCATTATTTAACCAATTTACCTGATTACTAGCCCTAAATTGCTCCTGTCCCAACCTTTTTTGGAATGTGTTGCAGGTCTGAATGACAGGAAAGGATGTATATTTACAAATGAAATTAAGTTGACCAGACAAAACATGAAATATTTTGTGTTCACATTGTCTGCAATGAAATACAAGTCAAAGTACATTTAGAAATCACTACTTTCTTTTTTTATTTGTGTTTTTCATACTGTCCCAACTTTTTCTGATTTGGGGTTGTATATGGTGATGGGTTCACTTCAAAAAGAAATGACTTGTGTCTCTTCTTGTTTTCCCAGAGGCCAGCTCTACATCAGTGCCAGGTAAGTACAGAATATTGGTTATACAATAATGTTTTTACTAGAAGTGGTTCTCAACGTTTGTGTGTCCCTGAGATAAATCTGATACAGAAAATTGTTTTTATCGAGCTTTACTGTCAATTTTTGTTTAGTTTTGTTTTGTGAAATATTTTAGTACCCTGGTAATCCTACATAAAATTGTTCTTTGGTTGAACAGCTTACAACTCATGCCTAAGGCCATGCCTGTAACCAGGTGTTAGGTATTGCTTTGAAATTTAGTGTGTATCTTTTTGATATTAATGAACGTCCGTTACATTCAAGCCATTGCCAAATAGTTTGTTACAAAGCTAATTAAGACTATCAGCTCCACAAAACTCTCTCTGTATTTCTCAGTATAGCTATGTTCAGAAGATTGTGTTGTCTGGTGTCTTTCTCGCACAGAAACTCGAGTTAAGATAATTGCCTCTTCTAAAGAGTCCATCATGTTTTTTTAATCCTCCGTGTCCTCCTTGGCTACTAGCAACTGCATGGAGAAGGGGTGGGGGTGGTGCGCGCTCACGGAAGGCTTGCATCATGTGGATGTGCCGACAGTTTTGTTGTTATTACTTAGAATTCCTCATGGGGGAGACAGAAACTACGCTTTAATGGATCACTAGCCAAAGAGGTTGGGACACCCTGGTATTAAGCTATTGGACTGATATATGGTGTTATATGATATTCATTGATATACTGTGTGTGTATATATATATATATATATATATATATATATATATATATATATATATATGTGTGTATATATATGTGTATATGTATATATATATGTATATATTATTTATCTTATTTTTTATTTAGTTCTCAGAATTGGTGAAAAATGGTTGACTGATTCCAGTTTACAGTTCATGTGTCTTTCACATATATAACAAACAAACAACTACTAAGTAAGAAAAAAAGTGTTGCACACTCTGGCTCCATATGCATTTCTCTGTTTATTATTCTGAAGAAGGCCTGAGGGCTGACACGTCATAACAATAAATAAAAATATGCATATGGAGCCAGTCTACTTCCACTGATCTGCACCTCACAACAGCCCTTGGTGTGTTTCTATATTGAACAAACTACGTATACCAATAGTGAGTGTAGCTGCAAACAAATCTTTCAGAACTGGAGTTGGACTCTGCCACTTGGCACACTAGCGGCTCCATGTGGAAGCGAGAAGAAACATCTGTCATAATTTGAACTTCAATTTTTGTGCAATCATGTAAGATTTTGTAAATGATGTGCATCATGTAATAAGGGACAAAATAATCACTGATATGTATATTGAGTGGTTCCTCGTTGATTTTAAGAGATCATTTGTATTTTGATTTGTCTCCTCTCTTGGGCCACAAACTATCCAAAGCCTTTATGAAACTGGGAGCAAACATTCACACAACCACGATACATCAGTTAATGAGTACCTCATTGGTCTTTAGACACAGTGCAGCTTAAATCCTGTTTAGAAATGACACGTTTTATTCCATGAGAAATTGCCTTTATGTTCTGGTGTTCCCCTCTACAGAGGAGCTGTGTACACTGGTCATCACGGAGGCCTTTCCAGAAGATTCTGGTCTGTTTAAATGTGTGGCCCTCAACTCCTTCGGCACGGTCTCCTGCTCAGCAATCCTAGAAGTTTACAATGGTTAGACAGTCCGATTATTCAGCACCGTACTTTAGTTTTTACTAGTTCACCTGTTGACCTGTATTAAACAATAACAATGACCAAGTCTTGCTTTTAGAGTCACTCATGTCTTGCTTTCAGTGGTAGAAGAAGTATTCAGATAATTTACTTAAGTAAAAATACTCTGTTACAAGTAAAAAAAAAAGTAAAAGTGCATTGAAAATGTTACTTAAGTAGAAGTTCGTAAGTATTCTCACATTTGAGAAACTGGGAACGATCAAAACTGTTCTGTCAACTAAGTGTTTAATCATCTAATCATTTCAGATGGACTTATAGGCCGTTATATATTCTTGGGTAGTTTAATTTGTAAAATTATATTTTAGAAACTACATGTGTTTTGTGAATTTGTAAAGTAACTAGTAACTAAAGCTGTCAGATGAATGTGGTGGAGTAAAAAAGTACAATATTTCTCTCTGTAATGTAGCAGAGTAGAAGTAGAAAGTGGCATGAGAAGAAAAGACTCAAGGAAAGTAAGTAGTACTTGAGTGAATGCACTCAGTTACATTCCACCACTGCTTGCTTTGCGCCCCTCCATGCAGACCTGGAGGAGCAGCTGGAGATCGAGGCCGTTCGTGAGCAGGAAGCACTTTCTCTCCGACAGGAAAAGGAGCTGGTGCTCCGACAGGAGACTTCCTCCTTCAGAAGCAGCAGCGAGGACTTTCCGCCTGAGCTGCAGGACTCCATGACCCTCCCCCCTCCTGAGTGGCCTGACAGCCCTCTGGAAGATGACATCCCTGTTGCAGAGTGAGTAGATGCACACACACACACACACACACACACACACACACACACACACACACACACACACACACACACACACACACACACACACACACACACACACACACACACACACACGGCGCAATTCATTGTTTATGATGGCTCCTTCTTGCTATAAAATCATTTTATTGTAAAATGAAAAAACAGTCACAAACATAATTTTTGCTCGCACTCATTTCTCACATGCAGGATCGACCTCGGACCTTTGACCTTATTATTTTTGGTTACTTGCAACACAGTTGATAGTAGTTGTTGTTGAAACATATTGTACAACTTGCAGTTGTTACTGCTTAAAATGATGATCAATTGTATTGACTTTATTATATTAAAGAAAACACAATATAACATGTCAGTTTATGGAAGAGGCTTATAAATGTATTAATCTATCTACCTATGTATGTGTGTATGTATCTATCTATCTATCTGTCTGTCTGTCTGTCTATCTATCTTTACCCTCACTCACTCACTCACTCACTCACTCACTCACTCACTCACTCACTCACTCACTCACTCACTCACTCACTCACTCACTCACTCACTCACTCACTCACTCACTCACTTTTTGTTGTTAGAAAGAAGTGGGTATTTTCTTTAAGTGAACCAGTTATTACCAGACGAGGTCGCTGTTGTATTATTCTAAAATTCTAAAACAAGCACATTTTCAAGTTCGTCTTTCTTTCTTTTCTTTCTTTTATGAGACAATTTATGAAACCGAGCATTGCCTATTAATTAGGCCTATTAATGAGAAAAAGAAATGCAGCTTTTGAGAAGAACTTTAAATCTACGGATAATTAATGTGGATAACAAAAAAAAAAAAAGTATTTATTTATTTTTTAAAAGGTGACCGGTCAGAGACGAGCTCTGAACCCGAACTGCCGAGGTTGAATAGACGCGGTTAATAGCAGTTGTGATGACGTTGCTGAGCTTTTGGAAAATTAAACCAATCAGCTAGACCCGCGCGACCCCGTCTCTCCGCGTGCCCCTCGTGAGCGCGCGGTGTCACCTGTTGCAGTCCAGCCTCCCGCTTCTATTCAGAGTTTGGGTTCCCCCTCACCCAGGGAAAGTCCAATTTCTGAACTTTAAGGACGGTGTCACAAAAACGTTTAACCAGGTAAGAAAATATCCTCTTTGTTTTTGCACAGGTAACGTTAACGACTGCCTTTTCAACCTGCCGACGGGAACTTTCGCCATTTGGAGTGAGATGCACCAACAGTTTCAAACTCTAAAAAAAGTTAATGTTTTTCTACATTTACGTTAATCTTTAAACAAGCTAATTCCCTTCCTTTTCATACCATGGAAACGCAATGCTATGCTCTCCTGGGAAAGGTCAAACTATGTTTAGAGCACTTGGAAAGTGGACTTTAGTCTATTTTGGGGCTTTGTGTCATTTGGCTTGGTGCTCTTTCAAACTGCTTCAGGGACCCACTTAGGGAAGCACCATACATGTGGTCCTTTTTGTGTGCTATTGAGTTGTGTTTGTGCATGCCAGACAGGCCTTAGTTCAGTCCAGTTGGCTGTCTGTCCTTAGCATTTAACCCTTTACCAGCAGTCATACAGAAGAGCTTATATTGTTTAACACCTCTTTCATTACCCAAATGATTTTTGTTTGTGTGAGGAAATACTAAAACACTGTGGGGAGTCTGAAGTGACAGATTAGCAAGTCTGCTGGAATGGTGCATTCACGTGCAGTCATATTATGAGTCACTAGCTTTTGAACACAATGCTGTTTTTTTTGTTGTTATTGCGCCACAAATAAATTCATTGATACAAAGTCATATTTTTGTCTTTTGAGCGAGAGTTAAGTAAGTGTATCTTTACTGTTGACTAAATACTTTGGTTCATATTCAGTTCCAGTCAGTGTATTTGATGGTGTGAAATATGTTTGGCTGAGTGTAATGTGTCTATATCGGTGTCCAGGGCTATGATCTCATCCATAAAGTGAAGTGCAGACATGGCGTCTGTGTCCTTCAGAAACCCCTCTCACTCACTGCTTCACATGACAACAGTTGTTAATAAACTGTTGGCAGCAGTCTGTTTTTAAGGTCATGTTGAGGTTCTCTGGCCAACTTGAAGTTTATCTGTTTTCTTTTGTTGTATTTATTTTGTTTATTTGGATTGTCTGTAGCGTGATGCACTTCTGTTGGTTTGGATTGATCTCAGATAGGCCTGACGAGGTGTAGTTATTAGGTGTAGTGTCATTATCGTCTGGTAAAGATTACTTTCAATGGAAAAACAAATTGTGGATTTTTCTTTGAGCCATTTTGTATGATATGTTTGACACATCTTAGTAACTCAAGATGTCACCAAAATATGGTAAAATAGCATTGTAAAATGTTCCAAATTATTCAACTTGATGGATCAGTTTATAGCAGTAATTTAGGCTGAGTTGAAGGTAACTTACTGCAGTTGATTTACCTTGTTGGGTTGATCAGTACTATTCTGAAAAGGTGTAACAAAGTGGTGAATGTTTTGCCTAATTTGTCTAACTTTCATTAGAATTAATCCAGTTTTGTGTGTGATCATCAGGTAGGCAAATTAATGAATACATGAAGAAAATGGTGCTCATTCACAATCTCTCTTTCAATGAACATTAGCCTATGTATTTTATCTCTCACCACCAATATGAATAATATATCTCACTCAATATATATCTATCCAGCAGATAGGCTAAACAACAAACCAGACAAACCAGTTACTCTGTTTTGGCTAGTTACTGTAATTACTCATCACATGCTAACACCATATCAGCAGTTTGACGCTGATCGTAGACACGTTCCGACCAGGATTTATTTGTTGCATAACATCATCGCTACAATCTGTCTCTCTGCTGTTTAGGGATGGCAAGTTCCTAATTTAACACAGATATATAACATTTATTGAAATGTGTGTGTGTATGTGTGTGTGTGTGTGTGTGTGTGTGTTAAAAAAGGCTTGGGTCACCACCAGTAGAGCGTCTGCACCTGCCAGCTAATGTCCGTCCGAATTCCAAGACCAATAATAGCTTTGCCCACTTAATCGCACAAATACACATACTGTACCATCACAGTACTAAATCACAATCACACATACACACACACTCAGGTGTGACACGTTCATGCCCCTGGTATTCTGTGTGCTGGCTGACTATGATGGGTTACTGGGACACTAAAATGGAACATTGTTAATGTCATTAACACCTGTGCTCTTTCTGCTATGTCAAAATGTCTGCTTTATAGTCCGACCAATATGTACTGGCTGATAAGTAAGAACAATTTCAGTCCAGAAATACCAAAAATATGGTGCAGGTAATGTAGAAACAGATGCTAGTACATCATGTCCCCCCCCCCCACAAGAGATCACTGACAAGTTTAGTTTTTAATCTGTAAAATACCTCAGTCTGATCTTGGTCACATTTCTTTAAGACATTCTAATCAAAAATCATGTTTATGTTAAGAAATGAATATCGGCCAACATAAACTCTCCCTCTCAAAAAGTATAAGTTGGTATGGCTGGGTATCGTTTAAGAAGTTACGATACCAGTACCCTTAAAGTGATACGATACCAATAGAGTACTTCATTCGATACCCATCATGTGATTGACAGCATCTCGGCACGCTGACCTGCCAACAACGTTAAGAACACTTTGCTCGACTTCACCATAGCACAGATTGTATGGGCTGTAGCTGCTGTGGAAGTGGGCCGATCACACTTTGCATTTAATCGAAGAACACTTGCGGTAATTGGCTGTAGGGCTGTGTATTGACAGGAATCTGGCGTTACGATACGTATCATGATACAACCCCAAATCAGAAAAAGTTGGGACAGTATGTAAAACACAAATAAAAAAAGAAAGTATTGATTTCTAAATGTACTTTGACTTGTATTTCATTGTAGACAATACAAATTTCAAAAAAACAAAATTCCTATTTTGGTTCTTGCAACACATTTCAAAAAAAGTTGGAACAGTAAAGCATTTACCACTTTGTAATGTTGCCATTCCTTTTCACAACACTTAAAAGACGTTTAGGGACTGAAGACACCAAGTGATGAAGTGTTTCAGGTGTAATTTTGTCCCATTCTTGCTGCAAACAAGTCTTAAGGTGGGCAACAGTACGGGGTCTTCGTTCAAAATGCGCCACACATTCTCTATTGGAGACAGGTCGGGACTGCAGACAGGCTAGTCAAGTAACCGTATCCTCTTCCTCCGCAGCCAGGACTTTGTAATGTGTGCAGAATGTGGTTTTGCATTATCTTGTTGGACACGTGCATGGACGTCCCTGGAAAAGATGTCTTCTTGAAGGCAGCATATTGTGCTCCAAAATCTCTATGTACTTTTCAGCATTAATGGTGCCATCACAGAAGTGCAAGTTACCTTTGCCAAGGGCACTGACACAACCCCATACCATGACAGACCCTGGCTTTTGGACTTGTTGCTGGTAACAGTCTGGATGATCCTTTTCTTCTTTGGTCCGGAGCACACGGCGTCCATTTCTCCCCAAAAATACCTGAAATACTGATTCATCTGACCACAGTACACGTTTCCACTGTGTGATGGTCCATCCCAGATGCCTCCGAGCCCAGAGAAGTCGACGGTGCTTCTGGACACTGTTAACATAGGGCTTCCTTTTGGCACAGTACAGTTTTAACTGGCATTTGTGGCTCTAACTACGTATTGTGGTACTTGACAAAAGTTTGCCAAAGTAGTCCTGAGCCCATGTGGTGATATCGCTTATAGATGAACGACGATTCTTGATGCAGTGCTGCCTGAGGGATCGGAGATCACGGTTGTTCAGCTTAGGCTTGCGCCCTTGTCCTTTACGCACTGAAATTCCTCCTCATTCCTTGAATCTTTTAATTATGTTATGCACTGTTGAAGGTGAAATAAGCAAATGTCTTCCTATCTTTCTTTGAGGAACAGTGACTACGTTTACAAGCAGCCAATATTCGGGTTATGGTCGGGTTAAGGTCACTATTCGGGTTTCTGAAACATTCGGAATAACCCCTTTACATGCGTGAGCAGAGAGAGTTACTCTTGTATACTTGGAATTTGTAATCAATTGGCAATATCCCGATGTAAACGGCGACGCATGGTTAGCGTCTGGACGTACGGACAACCTTAAGACGCAATATGCGTCATTTCAACAAACACAACAACAACAAAAGACATATTCATGGTTTTCACCACACTAATAAAGAAATGGCGCACATACAAGAAGTTCCTCTACTCAAAAGACCAAGATTCCTTGCGAATAGAACATGCGCAGAACACAAATCAATGTTCCTTTTGATGGGGATATGCCGATACGCGTTTACATGACGAAATATTCGGGTTAGAAAAGGGGTAACCCAGGGGTCATATTCGGGTTTTTAAAAACCGGAATATGAGCATATTCGGGTTTTTAAAAACCGGAATATGAGCATATTCGGGTTTCTGCCAGTGTTTACATGGCCGTGCGCGACCGGGTTATTGCTAATATTCCGGTTTTAAACGGGTTATTGGCTGCATGTAAACGTAGTGACTGTTTTTAAACATTTCAAAAATGTTCTCACGTATTTGTTGGCAAACTGGCGATCCTCGGCCCATCTTTGCTCCTAAAGGACTAGACCTTTCTTGGATGCTGCTTTTGTACCAAATCATAATTACAATCACCTGTTGACATCACCTATTTCAAATCACATCATTTAACCAATTTACCTGATTACTAGCCCTAAATCGCTCCTGTCCCAACCTTTTTTGGAATGTGTTGCAGGTCTGAATGACAGGAAAGGATGTATATTTACAAATGAAATTAAGTTGACCAGACAAAACATGAAATATTTTGTGTTCACATTGTCTGCAATGAAATACAAGTCAAAGTACATTTAGAAATCACTACTTTCTTTTTTTATTTGAGTTTTCCATACTGTCCCAACTTTTTCTGATTTGGGGTTGTACATGGGTCACGATTCAATATATTGCAATATATTTCGATACTGTGCGTAAGGCAATATATTGTGATATTTTTAAAGTATAATTTCAGAAAAACTAATATTTAAAAATAGACATGATGTGCATAAAAGTCAAAGAAGTTTACTTTAGGTAAACAATGCAGCACACAAAAAATCCAACTGCCAGTTTGGGATTGTGGTTCACAGGTTCTTATGCTGCGTTCCAGACACAATTTTTAGCCCGTAAATTACGACTTCAAGCCACGACTCACGACTTGGTAGCGTTCCAGGGTTCAGGTTGGGCTACGCTGACGTTAGCTACTGGCTACGCTGACGTTGACGTTAGCTAGTGGCTACGCTGACGTTAGCTAGCGGCTACCTAACGTTGACGTTAGCTAGTGCTAGCTGATACTAGCGATTTCTAGTCAGCGACATATATTGGGCTTTTTAATAAACATAACCTGTAGTAGTACACAATTGTGTGTGTATTGTTTTGATTACAATGTGCGGAATTACTTTACGTTGTCTATTCATGTCTATTTATTTCTATTTCACCGGCGTCTGTACAGCATCAACAGGGGGTCGCCATTGTTGTTTATGTGTGTGTGACGTCAAAAACTGTAACTCGGAGTACAAAATCTGGTACGAGTTCACGTGTAGTAAATTACGGGTTGGACGGCCGTTCCAGGGCACTTTCACGGGTAGAAGGTTGTGAAAACACGAGTTACGGGTTGCCTGGAACGCAACATAAGTGAGCAGATTTTTATATGGTAAAGTAGGCCAAAGTTCAGCCATAGCTACATTGTTAGCTTCTAGCAAAAAGTCAGGCACTGCTAGGCACTGTTAGGCCACGACACTAGTGGTGCGTCTCAGCATAGCCGTTTAGCGATAGGGGGTTTAAACACAACATAAACGTGAACCACTGTCTTATATGAATATGAATATATTTTTTTAAATCGATATTGCATTTTTGAAAATCGATACAGTATTGCTAAATAAAATATTGCGATATTCAAGTGTATCGATTTTTTTTTCCTTACACCCCTAATTGGTTGTGAGCAAAACCATACAAATAGTCTTTTTTTTTAAGATCTTGGTACAAAAAGGGTCGAATGCAGGGATGGCTTGACTGGACTACTTGGTACTGGGTTATTTCAGTCAATATCTTATAGATATTAAGTACCGATATCCAGCCCTATAAGTCGAACTATAGATTTCTATATCTGTCTTTTAGTTTGTGGGATATTTCAAAAACTGCTTTTGGCCACTCAAACACTCCACATTTTGCTCATTACTTGCATGATATATAATTAAATTCTTATTATCTGGACTGCTCGGTTGGTCTATCTTTTATCCATCAATGTCAGAGTCAATGTCATCATTTACAATTACATACATCTTCTGCCATTTAGAAACCACTCATTCTCAGAATTAAGGTACACATAGGGTTAAAAAAAAAAAAAGAAGAAGTATTTTCAGCATCTAGGTATCTGATCTGCTGGCTGGCCAAAACTGTTGTGTGCCTTTAGGGGACCAAGAGAAACACAGAAAAAACATTTAGCAAGTGTGTGTAAGTAAATGAGTGTGTGAGAGAGCGATGAGAGAGACTGCTATTGTCATCATGCTCCAGCGTAGCCCAGACTACGTGGTAGTCATGGGAACTGCATTCCTTCCTAGAATGAAAGTAGAGGACCAGCCAGGCTTGGTATTACAGGAAGAAACCTATTGAGAGGGCTGAAATGGGAGCAGAACCATTGCTATCTGTTACTCTCATTAGACAGTCCCAGTAGTATGATGGCAGCCGTTCTGGAGCATATCTTCCTTCTCTTCTTCTATCTTAAGATACTTGGTAATGTTGCTCACCATTTGACCTATTGATCGTGATGGTGAAAATCTCAGCAATTGAGAGTATGTACAGGCTGTGTGTCACAAAGTTGTCTGCTGAAATAACATCATGGTGGGATGACTAACATATAACATCAGCTGGTTCCGAGTCGGCGTTGGATAAGTGGGATGCCCGTGTCAACTATTTTCAAAACAACTAAACAGGAACTACTGTCGTTCAGAGAAAAACAAAGTGATGAATGATCACACTGAATCCATGTCATTTTAATCTATTTATCAGAAGACCCATGCAATTTGTTTCTAGTTGTCCTCCATGCAATCAATGAACTTTTACCCAATTAGATTTATGCACTTTATTTAGAAATGACGACTGTTTTTCCCAACCTATTTTTGGTCTCAGTTTGGTGGCCTAAATACAAGAGTTTAAAATTGAAAAATTGCAAAGAAACTCCCACACACTGCCTAACTTGAAAAGATAAATGTACTACTAGACTACTTCACGTACTAGACCGAAACATTGCAAGCTACAAACATTTTACCATATCATAAGCAGATATGACTGTAAAACCCTTCCAATAGAAATTACAAAATCTAAACGCTGAGGGGCAAAAATGGCAGTAGGGAATTAGAATAGGCTGCACACCCTGCAAGCTATTAATGGCTGAGTGTTACACACCCACATGAGGCCCAAAGGCTCTTTGCTAATGCCCCAAAACGTCCCGCACTCACAAAAATAACAAGGAAAGAGAAAATACTGGCAGAGGGCAGGGTCTCTGCAGATACAGACACCATAAGTAGTGATTGGTAAGGATTACTTTTGTAGTCTATACATTGTAATTTAGGAAAATCCGACATATTTTAACTTTAACATTTTATTAAACTTTTATTCAACAACAATAACAAAAAATCCCCATGACTCCCCCTTCATGAAAAGGACTCCAAAGTATTGGATGTAATGATCCATTGACAACAATCTTCCTTTCAGTCCTTCATGTTGATATGTTGGAACAATATCTCCTTCCGTAAACCCTTGCTTGGTGGCGTACTTGCCAGTGGCAACCCACAGCAGTGATGACACCATAGACCTTATTGATCTCTTCACCAGAAATTATTGCCTTCCCAGCATGGTTACAATTCAGTGGGCACACTTTTCACCAAAACATGCCATAAGACCTTTGCAACCCTAATCTTACCCCCTGACTCTGCTCGCTTCTCATCCCAGAACATGTAGTGCAGAGTTTCCCCAAGTGTATTGCAAGCCTGGTTGCCCACCGGGCCCAAGTTGCCCCCCACCAGGCCTAAACCACTGGGGGGGGGGGATTTAAATGTATTTTTAAGACGTTTTTTAAACTAGTTACAGTGTCCAGTTAGACTTAATGTAGAGCCCTATGGAATCTGTCTTATAGCTTTATTAAATTGTCAATTTCACGATTCCGTCCATGATTCTGTTATCACAGAAACGATTGGGCTCTACATTAATGCCGCCATCAGTCTGTGACTGACCCCAAGCGGGCCCTTGTCAAAAAAAAGACACTTGCCATCGGGCCTAACAACTTTCCTGGGAGAAACTCTGTTTAAGTGTTTATGAATATATTAATTTACATGACTGTTTTTGTCTGTCAGTTTTCCAGAGCCTCAGCCGGCCAACCACTTCTCTGAAGAACTCTTTGGTCGCAGCGGGGAGGAAAGTGCCCTGAGCTCAGAGGACCAAAGGTCACCAGAGTTCACTGTCCGAGCCCGTACGCCCAGTCCTCTCCTTCCACCGGCACCACTCGCACCACCACCAACCCAAGTCAAGGAGAAAACCCAAACACCCAAGCTGTTCACCCCAAGCAAGATCAGCTTCACTGTAAGAACATTTCTTACACAAAGTTTTGTGCTCTATGCACTCTTTTTTTTGCTACAGTTGTTTATAGCTGCCATCATGCTTAACATCTGTCCTGTGTGACTTAATATGTCAAGTTTTTTAAATGGGAACGGCAAATTCAAATTTACACCGACTTTCTTTAGAGAGAAAAACAAGATACATAATAAGTAAATAAGTGCATACTGTATGCAGCCAAAGGAGGTCTGCAATATACAGCATCTGTCTCTTTTATCCTCTCCTGCCTCTACTTAGGTGTCTGTTTAGGGAGTATAACTATTTGATTTTTTCTTTTCATTTCAGAGAGCTTGTCTTTTTTACATTTTGAACAAGCAGGAAATATGACATACATTAGTTGACAAGATCAAACAACTTATTCAAGAAGCATGTTAATTAGCTTTTTTTTGTAAATGTGTGTATTCTCCCTTCCAGTCCTCCCAGTCAGGAGGCAACAACATGAACCTGTCAGACCTGCCTACCTTCACTCCCAGCGTCTTCCCTCCCAGTGCCTTTAACTATGAGCGACCGAGGCATTTTATCCAATCACAGCCGTCCTTTCAGGCACCCAGCTATGAAAGCGTTCTGAAAGAGGCCGAGGAGAACCAAAATAACTCCCAACAGAACCTCAACATTTCCCAAAATAGTCAAAATGTTACGGAGAAACAGAGTCAAGCTAAAATGATGTCTACACAAAGTCAGTCTCTTTCTCAAACTCAGTCAGTGTCCAAGTCCTTGTCACAGGCCCAGTCCCAGTTTCAGTCCCTAAGCCTCAGTCAGAACCAAACCCAGTCTGTCGCCCAGACTCAGATCCAGACCCAGAGCCGGACTCAAATCCAGAGCCAGATCCAGATCCAGACCCAGACCCAGACCCAGGCCAACGGCACGAGCAAGTCCTCTCCCTCCTCATCAAGTCTCAGCTCTCCTATTTCCACCCCAGCCTCCTCTGCTGCACCTCCTCTTTCCTCCGCTGCCACCTTGCTAAGTCCCTCTGCCCCCACCGCCTCCTCCCCTTACCCAGCCTCACCATCCTGTCTTCCCCGCACCACCATGCGTTCCACCATCACCCTTACGCCCAGCATCCCCAGTGCCACCGGCCTTGGTAGCGCCACCCTGCCAGCTAATCAGGACACCATGTCAGCGCCTGCTGCCTTCCTCTGCTCTGTACTGCCCTCCCAGTCCGCCTTCTCCCCTTTTTCCTCCTCCAAGCTGTCTCCCAACTCCAACCTTCCCCGCCTCTCCATCTCCCCATCCCGCTCCCCACTCGCCCCCTCCAGCCCTCTTCTCCCCATGAGGGCCTCCTCCTCTCCTTCCTACCTCCCTAAGCAGCCTCTCCCAGTGTCACCTTCCCTCCCTTGCTCCCCTCTCTCTCCCCCCTCCTCTGTTCCACAGCCCAACACTCCCAACAGTCAGAACAGAGTACCACCTGCTGTAGTCTCCTTGCCCGCCAGCTACAAGGGAGCGCCAAGCATGTGAGTCAAAGTATACATCAGTTTGGTATATATATATATATATATATATATATATATATATATATATATATATATATATATATATATATATTTTATAAATGAAGCACAGCAACCTGTATATAGGTCATAGCACATTTCCACTACTCAGCTAAGGACAAAGATTTATGTCTAGAAGTGTTGGATAAAGGTTTGTTGCAGCATTACAGTTCTTTAGTGTCTATTCTTCTCTTTTGCTCTATTTAACTTCTGGTCCTCC
This sequence comes from Gymnocephalus cernua, assembly GCA_023631565.1. Taxonomy (NCBI): domain Eukaryota; kingdom Metazoa; phylum Chordata; class Actinopteri; order Perciformes; family Percidae; genus Gymnocephalus; species Gymnocephalus cernua. Next base: position 7,195,770 of record CM042435.1, on the reverse strand, counting down.
TTCCTTAAATCTCTCTCTATCCCCAGCCTTCCCAAACCCATTCTGAAGAAGTCTATAGCTCCTCGGCCTTCTTCCTCTCGCTCCACGGATGACGACATCCAGGGATCCAAAGACGCTCTCATCCAGGATCTGGAAAAGAAGCTACGCTCAAAAGAGGCCAGGAGGAGGAACAGCCAGGTGTGTGTGTGTGTGTGTGTGTGTGTGTGTGTGTGTGTGTGTGTGTGTGTGTGTGTGTGTGTGTGTGTGTGTGTGCAGGGCTCCACACTAACTTTTTGCCTTGGTTGCACTGGTGCGCCTAACTTTTTTATTTAGGTGCACCAGCACACAATTTAGGTGCACCCAAATTTTTCCTCGCGGCGCCGTTAACGCCACAATTTCAAGGTTACCTTTTTATCACGCTCCATATACATTCATTTATATTATGTAAATGATTTTAAACAAGAATAAGGTGTAGGTAAATACTTTAGTTGAAACACAATCATACTGCATATAAAAATAAAAATATTAACAAAAAAAGTTTGAAGTGCTTCACTGAGCTGCCAAACTAAAACATTTCAAAAGGTATAATGGAGGATTTTCCCGAATTTTAGAAAAGAACTGTTTAGGACAAGCATCTCTATAGCTAACGTTAGCACGCTACAGGCCAACAAAAAAGCTATCGCCGAGAGCGGGGGGGCAGCGGTCGGAGGCTTTTATATACTGTCTATGGTCGGAGGCCGTGGCCGTCTGCTCGCTGACCTGTCAGCGACCACTATACCTTTAACAGAGATCTGAGATCTAACATTTCATGGCTCAAAGTCTTATAGCCCCCCCCTGCTGTCCTCTGCCCCTCAGATGGACAACACCTGTAATTTGGCCTTCTTCCCCTTTAGCCTTGCCAACAATGACAGTACCAGCTTGCCACACTCCCTAGCATCAAAATAAAAAAAAAAAAAAAAAAATCAAAATTCTCCAAACTGCCCTTTCATGTCTTCAACTTTCCTATCAAAATGAGAGAGAGAGAGAGAGAGAGAGAGAGAGAGAGAGACTGAAGCGTATGCTACTCACAGAGTGACGGCTGACTCATTATGAACGGGTCCAGCACGGGTCGAATGCTTTGGCGGACAAATGTCGCAGTGTAAACCGATGCCGTGTCTCTCGTGTTGCACGGTGGCCGCGTGTGTGAATGGGGGCGGGGCTGCGCGGAGGTGCGGCGGGGCTACGCGGAGGTGCACCGGTGCAACCTAGGAAAAATGTTAGTCGCACCCTTACAAAATTTGGGCGCATGTGCGACCAAAATGGTCGCACTCTCGAGCCCTGGTGTGTGTGTGTGTGTGTGTGTGTGTCCTGCAGACTGTGTTAGAGGTGCAAGAGCAATAAAAAAAGAACATCCCCCCACCTACATGCACACTCCAGCCCATTCACACTAAAGCCTCGGTTATACTGGCACGTTTATGCTCAACACATTGTTCGTTGCAGTATTCTCCGAAACACCAGGAGGGGTACAAACCTGTTTTCCTCATACAGAGGAAGAGAGAGAAAACATACGCTTTCCTTTTTTGTGGCTGCAAAATCAACAAGTGCAACAGCTAAAGCACAGCTAATGCTAGCGCTGTTAACAGCAGACAAACTACTGCTTTGGTCCAAACTTGCAGGCTGTGTGGACTCCATCACGCATGAATCCGCATTTTCTTTTTTGTGATTAAAATTGTTTTATTTTTTTAACAAAATACAAAACATACAACTCGCAACATAAACAAACATTCTGGACCTTATCACAGGACCATAGGACATGAAGTAATTGGCCATCCTCTGTCTTACATTTACAATCATTTGGTTTGTCTGTAAGTCATAATTTTCATTTTCATATTCTCTGGGTGGTACGTGTTCAGGTGATGGAGATTCAGATCTGTTGTGTTTCCCGTCCTAGTTGGCACCAACCGCCGACATATTTTGCAGACCGGCTTAATCTGCTCCTCATTGCTCAATTTCCACACAACTGACGTGTAACCCTTTTTATCAACAATCTCTTTCGCTGGAGAGGATAACTCGAGTTCACGTTCATGTCCACCATCACTTTTGTTGTGACCATAATCGTAGATTTACAGTGTGTGGCTGTTTGAACATAAAATAATACATTATTGCAATAGTTTACCAAAACAAATCGCAGCATGCTTTCTTTGTGCGGGAAAAAATTACAATTTAAAAGTATGGCGCTTCATTTTTGAACAGAAACTCTCCTATGAGGAGCGCATGGCTCGTAGGCTGCTGGGTCCAGACAACGCCAACTACCAAGACAGTCTCTCCGACTCACAACTCGAACAGGTACAACAAACTTTTATTTTTAGCGAGTGGACAATCTCAACATTTCTAACAGTGTGTATTAGACTACACTGATGTGTGTTGCAGTGCCGACTGTGCTGTGTACAGACATTTGTGTTGGCGCTGGTCCAAACCCCATTAGCTTTCATTTTGCTATTAAGACCGCACATTATTACAGTAATTTAGGTTTGAATGGCTGCACAGGGAGCCAGTTTCCCTCTTGGGGCCTCCTGATGGGCTCCCGAGCCCAAAGTTTAAAAAGCGCGTGTGTGTGTGTGTGTGTGTGTGTGTGTGTGTGTGTGTGTCTCACAGGGCTTTGCACCATTTATTCTCTCTGTCAGTGGCTATTTCTTGCCTGCTTTCTGAGAATGAGCCCCTTTCACTGGTGACAACAGGACTGTTGTGTCAGAATATACACACACACACACACACACACACACACACACACACACACACACACACACACACACACACACACACACACACACACACACACACACACACACACACACACAGTTACCCTGGCATTTTGTCCAACTAAAACAACAAGAAAAGAACAAAAATATTTCAAAGTTCAAACCTGTGATTACCTCTGCTTACCTTTGTCTGTTACAGTCAGATTCACCACAAGGAAGACACACAGGTGGACTATGGTAAATAATATTTGTAGTATCAATATTGCTCTTAATTATTAACTCAGGATTCCAGTCAACCTTCAATCTCAAGGATTTCCCCCTTGACATTTCCTTCCAGCATGGGAGTCTTTACTCACTTCATGCAGTTGTAAAACAAAATGAATTTAAAAAAGAAAATAGGTGGAATAAAATGTATTTTCATTTTGCTTTTCAGATTTTTCCAATATATGTGAGTGTGGTAACTGAGCCGCAAGTTGCTCTGGGCTGTCATGCATGACACTTTGCAATGTGTTTACATAATCTCCACATTGTGTTGTGCTATAAATATTCCTAGGGTCTTGTAACTCCAACTGTCTGTCAGGAGAGATAGAAATGGCTCAAGTCCCTGTTTCAGTAGCCATGCTGTCAGAGGACAGAGACAGAATCAGCATTACAGTAATACGGTTGCTTGTGTGTGTGCGGTAAATTCAGTCATTGTGAGGTTATTCACAAGTGAGGTTATGAATAAATAATCTCTCTCTCCCTGCAGGGGGAGGCGCCACTCAGGGACAGATGAGAGGGGAAATGAGGGCTCAGCCATCCAGGAGAAATGTTACGCTCCTCGCTTCCTGCAGATCCCTCCGGACCTCACTGTAGAGGAGGGACGCTTCTGTAGGATTGACTTCAAGGTGAAACACACACACACACAATAAAGTTACAATCTCGAAGATCTCTATTTTGTTTTCGTTGGCGGCACCTATGGCAATAAGTGGTAATTGCAGGTGTGTTATTGTGTATACATGCTGTGACTTTTCCGTTTAGTGCGTGTGTTCATGCGTGCACGAGAAGGAGTATTTTTTCTTGTAATTTCCATCACTAATTAACACCAGGTCAGGGGCTCCCTCACATAACTAATACAAAAAAATGGATGCAATAATGGTGCGGCCATGTTAAAGTTAACAGAAGGAATAAAATTGCATCTTGGCTTTTCTCAATCCAGATCGGAGGCCTCCCCACCCCAGACGTCTGCTGGTACCTGGACGGGAAAGCCATCCGTCCCGATGACTACCATAAGATGCTGGTGTGTGAGAAAGGGATGCACTCATTCATCATAGAGATCGTCACAGTGCACCATGCCGGCGTTTATGAGTGTGTGGCCAGGAACCGAGCAGGGGAGAGCAAATTTACCATGAGGCTCGATGTTTTAGGTAAAAATGTCATTACAGCACATCCTGTTTTTAGGTTGGAAATGCTGTCTTTTTTAGTAGAATGTCATCATAGTGCAGCTTAATAATGATCATGATTGATTTATTAATCTATACCAGTCCTACTGTGTGAAGTTCTTCTTCAGGTGAAAGATAATGTAATCACCTGTGCTGTGCAACGTCCTCTCTGCAGCCCAGGAGGCTCTGCGTCCTCCCACCTTTGTCCAGAAGATGCTGAACTCCAGAGCTCTAGAGGGTGATACTGTTCGGTTAGAGTGCAAAGTGGACGCTTCCCCTCCTCCACAGCTCTTCTGGAAGAAAGATAAAGACATGCTGCGCATTGACCCAAACAGAATGAGGTGGGTCAACTAAAGTACTTTATTACACCCAAACTCCTCCTTAACTGCACTCCACTACTGTACTTCAAATTCAATAGATCATACCAAAGGGACACTCTTTTATAAACATGTCAAACATATGAAGTATTTTACAACGCACATTGTTTTCTGTCGCAATCCTGTTGTTGACCCATATTCATGTTTACTTGTAGCCAATCCCTCTCACCCCAGAAACAAACTTTTTGACCCCCCACCCCCAAACTTTACATCTGCCCATTGCACATATTTTATGCAACAGTTTTTCTGTATTTCTTGTTATTTCATATATTAATGTTTAATATGTTTGTTTATGTATGCACCTTTCACCAAGGCAAATTCCACATTAGTGTAACTTATTGTTTCAATAAAACCTTTTCTGATTCTGATTGTGACTTGAGAAAAGTATGACTCAATATTTCACTTAATAGGATTAAAGCAACCTTTATACGATGTGCCTCTCTGTATGAAAGGGGTCACTCGCAGCACACGGCTACTTTACTGTTTGATTCCTTCTCAGCGCTATCGGCAGCATCTTTTTTCTGCCAGAGCAGGCAGCTGTTTTCAGTGGGGGGAAAAGCAGCTCTTAAACCCTGCTCACTACGCTACCTGCCCAGCACCAAATGACAGACAGACAGTAATCAACTAGCAGGTGCATTATAATGGAGCCGTTTAGGAGACACGCATTTCCCTCAGGAGTGGGCGGAGGCCAAAAACAGAGCCATAAGAGAGTTAAGATTGGACTTGCACTCATCAAATATGGACTGAAATACAACTTCAAATGAATGATAATGTTGCTCTGTATCTACTGGATCTGTATATAAGCAACTATTTCACCATTTCAAGTTAAAAAGGTGATACTATGTTAGTGTTGTGTTCCCAACATGTTTCTGCTGCCCCTGAGTGGCCAAAAAACTCTTATTGTAGGTTTACTCATGGGCCAATATTGCCTCGAGACTTGTACATTACCATTTCTTAAACGTAACTTTTACCACAATAAAAACAATATTTCTGTTTTCAAACACACCAGAACAGAAGAAATATTGATAATATAAAATATCTCTATGAAAGGGTGCCATGGTTTAAAAAAGTGATGTGCACACTTGTGCTGTGCTTTACAGTTTGTTGTCTCAAACATGTTTGAGAATGAAGAGGTTTATTTAATTGTGTAGGTCTGGTTGTTGATGGCATACAACTGCACCTATACACAGTTTTAGCCTGCCTCTGGACAATATGCACTATCAGCTAAATGAACTTGTTTTGTTATGCACTCATTCATTTCTCAGTGTATGTGTGCCATTATCTTTAAAATTGTACAAGTGTATTTATTATTTTGAACCTGAGCCTGCATCAAGACACTCTGGCCACCGTGTGTTAGGAACTTTTTAGCGATGAAATAAACATCTGAATCTCTGGCTTTGTTTCTCCACAGTCTGTATGAGGACGGTTCAGGCCGGCAGTGCTTGTTGATAGAGAGGCTGATGAAGTCTGATGCTGGTTGGTACACTCTCTCTGCCATCAATGAAGCGGGCATGTCCACATGCAACGCCAGGCTGGATGTCGGCAGTAAGTCTGTTCATCTTTCTATGCAAATTTGCTCTAAAGGCGCCCATCTCCGCTATCTCTTGTGTGAGATAGCCCAGTGGTTACCATAGTAGCCCAGGCTGTAAAATCAAACAGCAGATGGAGAATGTTGTGCGCTCTATGCTACAGTGAATCCAGCTCTGCAGCCTGGAAACACGTCAAACAAATGATGTGTTACGTGATCGGGCAGAAACTTGATGAAGGTACGAGGCTTTCCCAAAGAATACTGCATAATCACCGAGTCGGAGCGATAAGTATGGAGTGCAGTCACTGATCAGAGAGAGAGAGAGAGAGAGAGAGAGAGAGAGCTCACTGCAGGAAAATACAACACAGCTATTAGATTTCTGCTCGATCACATAACACACCATCTGCTTTGTGGAGAGGCAGCTGAGTGAGAGGGCTGACAAAGGCCGTGCAGAAAACTACCTGACCCTCTATTACACATGAGCTGGACTGTATACCTTACTAGAACCTGACCACTTTCTCTGAGTCAGGACTCAATGTCGTTGAACAGGACCTCATAACAATGCAAGACAGAGGATTAACAGAGTGCTTTACAGTGTGTGCAAGACTTTCATATCAAGTCTTTAACTCAAAACTATGGTAGGCACTTTATTTTTAGCATCATTGGGCAAAAGTGTCCATATAAATCTTTTTAGCATTTTGTAATTCAAGTAGACTTGAACTCCTCCTTGGCTCGGTTTTCCCTTCAGTGAAAGTTCTGCTAACAGTAGCCAAAGGCTCACTGCTGCAGCTAATTCAAGGCTAAACTATTAGATAAAAGACTTTATTGCCATCCATCTATATACTCTGCGGTATTGTGCATCCTTTAGCCTAACACTAATCTATATCCACAACGTTCCACTTCCAGGATTGTTCAGGTGCCTTCCACTTCCATTGTGTTAGCGTTCTAAACTCCGGTGGATTTCTGAGGACTATGGTTAACTGCTCCTCAGATCTCTGCAGGGTAAATCCAGATAGCTAGCTAGACTATCTGTCCAATCTGAGTTTTCTGTTGCACGACTAAAACAACTTTTGAAAACAAGTTCCTTCCAGAGGCTATTTTGCAGAAGCACCGTCATTGAGTCTGGTGCTTAGCGCCGCCCAAGACGATTGTGATTGGTTTAAAGAAATGCCAATAAACCAGAGCACGCTTTTCTCCCATCCTGGAATGCTGTGTGGACTAGCCAGACCCTCTTCCGCAGCTCTGTGGAGATAGGTCTGGCAACACAAAACAAGCCTAGCACGAATATGTCTAGTTTGCCGTGTTTACGTTTCCTCTCAAACTGCCTCTGGTATCTCCTTGCTTGGATGGCCTCGTGCTGCTACCTGAACAAGGAAACATCGGAGGCGGTGTGAGAGGAACAAAACACGCTGCGGACGTGCTCTGGCTCCTCCACATGGTGTTTAGACACCAATCCTATAATGCATAATTAAGGAAATTGGGGAATTGTTTAAAATTATGTTTCTGGACTCTGACATCTACGGAAGAGGATTAGGGCCACATTTGAAAAACGTATTGAGGTTAAAGTCAGAATTCTGACCTTTTTTTAAAGCTTTAGTGCGTAACTTTTTGATATTAATGAACGTTACATTCAAGCCATTGCCAAATTAGTTGCTACAAAGCTAATTAAGACTATTAGAAGATTGTGTTGTTGGGCTACTTTCCCGCTCAGAAACTTGAGTGAAGATAATTACCTTTTCTGAAGAGTCCATAATGTTTTTTTAATCCTCTGTGTCCTCCTTGGCTACTAGCAACTGCGTGGAGGAGGGGCTGTGCGCGATCACAGAAAGCTTGTATCATGTGGACGCGTTGACAGTGTTGTTATTACTTAGAATTCCTCATGGGGGACATAGAAACTATGAACTATAGCTTTAAAATAGAATTTTTTTAGACTTTAAAAAGAGTCAGAATTCTGAGATTAAAGTCAGTTTCCTCTTCTGTAGACATCTTACGTTTATTTATTTATATATATATATATATATATATATATATATATATATATATATATATATATATATATATATATATAATATAAAAAATTGTCGTGATATAGGTCTTGAGTTTCATTCATACTGGTCTTAAAAAAGTCTTAAATTTGACTTGGTGAAAGCTGCAGAAACCCTGTATAACTATGGCCAATGACATGTACACACATACACACACATCAGGCCCCAGATGCATGACACAAATGTAAAATCGCGAGTGAATCATTTTGCGAGTTTGACAATGGAAGGTGAAACATGGAGAGCCCTGCGTGGAGCCATTGTCTCTACCAGTGTGTGTTGGTTCCATATCTGGCACTGAGCCATGGCGTGCTGTCCTGTGCTGTGGTGTGCAGGGCGCAAGAGTTATTTTCAGACACCTGGCATGAAAGGAATGCATAGCCAGTCGCCCACCAGTAAAATCTGCTGCTGCTGTTGGTGACACCAGTGGTGTTATTCCTATTATTAATATAAATAAGCAAGGAATCTGCAGGTCTGTAAAAAAAATAAAAATAAAAAATAAAGTTGGTGTAGTGAGAGGTTACTGAGCTCACAGCTCCACTCCAGTAGATAAAAACAATTTCAACAGAAACCAGTTGAATATTATTTTTGTAGTTTCTGCAAATGAGTAATATCCAAGGTTTAAAACTTCAGATTATCACTAGGGCTGGGCGATATGGCCTAAAAATAAAATCTCTGATCTCTGATTTTATTTTTTTTAATTTGATTTCCGATTTGTTTCCGATTTTCCCCCCTACTTATTAATAGGGTTGGGTATTGTTTGGGTTTTTTCCGATACCGGTGCTAAATCTGTACTTTTAAAACGGTGCCGGTGCCTAAACGTGCCTGAACCGATACTTTTTAAGAAAGTTTTTGAAAAAAGAAGAAACAAGTGACATTTAAGAACACATTGTTTATTACTAAGGCCATATGGTCAAAATTAAATGATTTAATAGTAATGTAATAACTATAACTTATAATACACAATAACTTATTTCACCAGTAAATTGCTGTTGAATGACAAAAACAACACCCAGATGGGAAAAGGGTATTTTACAATAACTTTGAATGCACCGCGAGGCTGTATGTTACCAGTTTCAGTGAATGCACCGTCTGTGTTTTTCCGACGTCGGCATCTGCTGAGCTGCAGAGCAGACTGTTGATATACAGTCACACTTTACACTGTTTAACGTTAGCTGTCAGCATTTTAACCGTGTTTAATCCAACTGCTAGCTAAAGGTGGGCTAATGTTACCGGCTGTCGAGTGTAGTGTAAAGTCAGGCACCGAAATAAGGCACCGAAATGTGCTGCCTTTGCCTGCGATGGGCTTTAGGCAAATGTTGCAGCGCGGGGTTTGCTGCTCCACGTCTGTCGCAGCAAACCCATACCAGTTCCAAACAACAGATGATTTTATTCCTTTCTTGGGAACAAACTTCCTACTCTCACTGGTAGCCATGTTGTCACTTGCTGTTTCATGTGTGCTATGATGTTGTTGTTGTCGCTTGCCATACTGCTATGTGAAACTAATGCTACGGAAGCTCCGGAGAGCCAAAAATGCACCATTACACAAAAACTCGATTTACTTATTTTTTAAATCGCCCGCAACAAAAAATTTGAATTAATTCATTTAATCGATTTTTCGCCCAGGCCTAATTACCACCCAAAGTTTTAAATTGGTTATGAATGTAAAATAATCACAACATTAGGCCAGGGTCATACTGCATTAAAGCTTGAGTGTGTAACTTTTTGATATTAATTAACGTCTGTTACATTCAAGCCATTCCCAAATGAGTTGCTACAAAGCTAATTAAGACTATCAGCTCCACACAACTCTCTCTGGGTCCTATTTTAACGATCTAAGCGCATGGCGTGAAGCGCATGTCGCAGGTGCGTTTAGGGCGTGTCCAAATCCACTTTTGCTAGTTTGACGGCGGAAAAAAAGGGTCTGTGCGCCGGGCATATGGTTCAAAAGGGTTGTACGTAGTGTCTTCATTAATTCATAGGTGTGTTTTGGGCGTAACATGCAATAAACCAATCAGAGTGTCATCTCCCATTCCCTTTAAAAGTCAGGCGTGTTTGTACCTTGGTGCATTGCTATTATGATGGTGGATTTGCACCGTAATATTTTCATTTGTAATCTTCTGCACAGGGTGTGCTGCGCTTCCCTGTGTGTGTGTAACAAGCATAGTGTGTGCCCGCTGTGCACGAGCCTAGGAGCATTTTACTAAATTGCTGTTAAAATAGCAATGATTATAATAGCTATTGACTTTAGAGCAGGTTTTTGTTGGTCAATGGCGCGATCACTTCCCGCTGCCTCAAGACAGCAATATGCCCAGAATTCACCTGAACACACCTCCCTGTAAGACCAGCACGCGAGATGGGCGCAGGTGCATTTGCTATTTAAATGGCTACGTGCCGAACTATAGCTTTAAAATAATAATGGTGTTGTGTTGGTAATAATTCACGTTTAAAACTGGTGTTGTGTTTGTCAAACAACATAATCCAAAATGAGTATGTGTTGTGTCATTGGTCAGTAAAAGGTACATTTGAATTCCTCACTGCTCTCTTCTCTGCCGCTGGCAGCTCGCACCGCCCCGGCCATGAAGACGGCGCCCCCCGGCTCCAAGACGCTAAAGCTGCTGTCCTCGCTGAGCCACGTGCCCGTTCTGAGCGTGGAGAGCCCCGCCCAGCACACCGCCCCCCTGTACGAGAGTGAAGAGCTGTAGACCCCCGCATCTAACCACACGTCACATCCTCAGGAAACCATCGCACATCTCAGAACTGTAAAACTGGGCCGGAGCCTGCATTAACTGTCAGTTCACGGCAGGATATGGTACTAAATCAAGCTTTGGTTCAGATTCACAGCATCGCAGCAGACCGGGACACAACACTTTTGAGGCCAATCCAGGTCCGGTTAATTAAACAGACAACATTTTGGTTGTATTATTTGTACAAGGCTGATAAAGTCTACAGTGTAATTTCTTGAACGCATTTAGTCGTACGTTTGTCACATTTTCAAGATTAAGGTACAGTTTGTAAACATCTTTGAAAAGCCAAAATGTGATATGGTATTTGAGAAGTTTTGTTCATCTGAAAACATTGTGAATTTGTGTTGCTAACATGCTCAAACAAGCCTTCCTCCATCCATTAGATGTTATGTATATTGAGGAAACAACCCTAGCCATGAGGAGCACTTTGAGAGAAAGGTTTCCACAGTCATGTGCCTTCTGAGTTCAAATAGCCTCAGTCCATCTGCTGCTGTTTGTCTCCACTGTGCCTGTCCTTTTCTCTGTTTGTTTAAGGCTGCAGAGCTGATGCCCGTGAGCCTCTCTTCGTCTGCCTGTCCATTCTGCTCGCAGCAACATGGTGCGTCTAGGTCGTAGGCTGTATTAATAGACCTGGGTTGTGGCAGAGTCAGACCTGCTGCCACTTTTATCCCAGCGGCCAACTGCAACACAAAAATCCCCTGTGGTCCAGAAAGCATTTCCCCCCCCCCATAGAAACTGATGACAAGACATCTCAAACAGCACACAACACAATTTATTACTACTTGTACTGAAGTGGGCAGGTGTAGGAAGTGATTTTCCCGCTCTCTTCCAGGGTGCAAATTTACGAATCCTACTGTGGCCATGCCAAGACCCGCCGTTCAATAGCAGCTTGATTGGTTGGGGTTAGGCATTGACCTCGAGAGGTTAAGGTTAGGATAGCCGATTGGTCAGGGGTTAGGACCTGGACAAATGGGGTTACGTTACCTTGCGTAAGCATGGATGCCTGGCCAATAGTAGTGTGTGAAGGGCAGATCTTGGCGTGGCCATAGTAGGATTCGTAAATTTGCTTCAAGATGTGATAGAAAACAATCCCCAACCCACAATCCAACTCTGCAGACATCCATCACTGCACTTCAATGCTGTCAACGGTCTGCTTGTCGCTCTCTCTCATCCATCACCTGCTTCTCCTTTCCTCCAGCTTGTATGAGGAGGATTTTGTGTTTGAGCCTCCAAATTGAAGTTCTTGTCCCTGAGTTACAGCTGCTGCTTCTGGTGATGTGTGTCTGTAGAGCTCCAGTATGTGAAGAGGAAATCTGATTGTTTAAAGAAAGCTCAGATGTTGCAGTTGGTTACTGCTCAGATTCTCTGCTGTGGTATAAATTCAGTCTAATATGTGTTTTTAACTTAATAAGTTGGTTTCTAATATACAGTATGTGAATGAAGCTATTTATTTGAACTGAAGTGAATTAGTTATCAGTGTTGGGATTTAATCTTGCCCCTCAAGAGCAACAGGCTGTAATTCTGATACCAAGCCTCGACGACTGAACAAACTGACACAAAACCTGATCTGCACTCAAAACAACTCACAACTTACTGAAGAGTATATTTGATTACATCTGCAGTGCAGATAAGACATGTTTTACACACTACACAAGAAGAGAAATTCTGTTTTCTCCTCCGATGCATTCATTTTGTATGTTCAGTTGAAAAAAACAAGGTATCAGTGTGTTCGGCCTGTGACTCCATTTCTGACCAGAGCATTATATGAAAAGATCTTTAAAAAAAAAAAAAAAAGAGGCTTGATTTGCCCGTTAACCCTGGAACTGTTTGTTGTTACTGTCAGCCAAGAAGTCATTTCACAAAACCCTGGTATTTTGGGCTGGATCTGCATGTAAACAGAAAATCTGGTATTTAACTGTGTGTGGCCACGTTTCAGTCTGCTCAATGGCAGGAATCTCATTTCAGATGTCCATGTAATCTGAGATTGAGGTCACAAGAAATGCAGCGTAAACATGTAAACTGCCTTTCACTCACAACTAATGGTTCTAGATAAAGTATTTCTAGTTTGTCATGATGTTTGGATCAAACGTGGTTAAATGTTGGGTTTGCTTAAAGATTCTGTACTCAATGTTCAGCACATTGATATGTATGCAAACAAAAACTAAAAATGTATGAAGATATAGTGGAGTAATGGCCTCCTGAACAGAGAATAAAGCCACACTCCCTCTGTGTGTGTTGTAATCCGAGCTTCTCTGTTTTTTGTTTCTTTGTTTTGATTGCCGGTCCGGTCATGCACGTGGCCGTGAAATGTTGGTATTGGCGAGAAAGTGTGGAGGCAATCCCAGCCTGCTGTTGTTGTTTTTTTCAGTATTTTGAGTACAACCCCTTTAAAGCACCAGAAAAGTTTTGGTAAATTAGGCCCTTTCTGTTGAGATTTGAAGCTGCAGGTAGTAGTGTATATTCTCCCTAAGTATCGTTTGTTGTGTAAGTTCTACATATCACTGGAGGAATAAACTTAGTGATCTTGGCTTTGCCTCCTGGTGTGTATTTTTTTTTTTTTTTTTTTTCAGCTCTGTGGTCTGGTGTTCAGAGAGATAAAGCCTCAAGCCCTCGGCAGTAGGGTTGGGCATCGTTTGGATTTTAACAATTCTGATCTTTTGCATGTTAAATTTGGAACCCATGATCAGATTTGAAACCAAATCCTCCAAATGATTCCAATAAAGTAACAATTCCACTGGAATCGTAATTTTTTAAACTATTCCAAGTAGGAATCTGTTCTCGATGCCCAATCCTACTCCTCCTCCAGCAGCTTCGGGAGTGTCATGATCAAGAGCCAGATCCGGTCTTCACTTTCATTATTATTGCCATTATGTCGCCCTCTGGCGGTGGAGTTCAAAACCTTTAAAATACTTTCATACTACATGCATTGATTCAATTCAACTTTTTATTAAAAACAAAAGACAATATAAAAAAAATCACATAAAACTAGTTTCTGGCTAAAATAGGACGGGAGGTGGCAGATGGTAGAATGTAACTACAGTGGCTTCAAACGGTTCTACTGATGTACATCTGTAACGAGCACAGTGACGGACCAGCACTCACATCTCATCAGTGAACCACATGCCTGCTTCAGTACAAAACGTTTCACTACCAGCCTCATCATCAAAACACACACACACACAGTAATGAGCAGAGAATCCAGATGAAAGAAGAAAAAGGAATGAAAAGACAGGAGAATAATTCCTGTTTGGATCAGCTCAAGCCCAGTTACCTCATTTACAGATGTTCTCTTGTAGAAATCCAAATCAATGATGTAAAAGTGCCCAGCTCTACGCCAATGCTTGCCTTTTCAGAGCTGTAAGGCACATGAATAATGCTGGGATTAAAAAAAATAAGGAAAGTGTTGAACTAAGATGGCGGTTGTAATAAGTTGTACCTTTTGTGATTCTCTCTTAAAACTGTATAGTTTTAACATCTGGACTGGCTAACATGACTAATATATTGTGGCAGGCATTCTGACAGATTCTCACGTGCCTCGAAAGATGAATTAACTCCTTATTTCTTTTTCATGACACCTGGTGGGAAGTGTTTTTTTTTTTTGAGTGGCTTCTCAAATGCACTGAATTGTGTCACACAGGGCTCCAAAAAGCTGCTATGTACTCTCAGGAGTTAAACATTTGGGATGCTCAAAACAATATTCTTTAGGACGCTGTGTCCCCAAATCAAGTTCTATTCATTTGATTAAAATATTTGATGACAGTCTCCTCTTTCAAAAGTCAAATATATACGATAACATAAACAAGATTACAAGTGGAGAAAAAAAAAAATCTAGAGGTTTGACTGTCCATGTGCACAACACATTTGTTTTGAGCCCTGAAGTTGACACTGCTTGTAAATTCAAAACAAGACGGAAAATCATATCCTGTAATCTTTTACATTACACTGTATGTACTGTATGTTGCAGTGTCTGGCATTATTGAAGTCATTTGGGCTCACCCTGTGTTACAAGTTTGGACAACCCAGAATAGAAATGGGAATACAGTTGTGTGTGGAGGTGTACTCAGTGACATTATCTACAATATGAGGCTGTTATTTTTTTTAGAAAGAGAACCTACGGAGGAATAAAAAGGGCAGAGCTCGAGTCTTTCTAGTCAGAAATGTCTGAGTTCAATCTGCAGTGGTGGCGTGATGTTTGCAGACTGCAGCTGATGCAGACAGAATGCTGCTGCGATGAAAAACTCCACTGCTTTCATCCTCGTGGGTCAAATTTCCACGTCGCTCTCTTTGTCGTTGTCGTGGTCACCATCATAGAACTCATTGGCTGCCTCCGGCCTGAGGAAGTGACATCATGGACAGCCAGTTACAGTACAGGAAGTTTTCAAAATTTGAAAGATTTTAGTCATGCAGTAAAAATATATTTTGTATGCATGTGTTGCACTCAGAGGTGGAAAGTAACAAATTACAATGACTGTGGTGGGGGGGCACGTGCGCGATCACGGAAGGCTTGTGTCATGTGGACGCCAACAGTGTTGTTGTCATCACTTAGAATTCCTCATGGGGGGGGCGACAGAAACTACGCACTGTAGCTTTAAGTAAAAGTTCATTCACGTAAAAGGACTTCTACTTAATCCTCCTGTTGTCCATTTTCAAAAAGTTTCTATATCAGAAATTTGTCCAAAAACATAACGTGGATGGTTCCATACAAAAAAGTGACAAATGTTGGAAAAAAACAAACGTCAAAAAAAAGGTGCAGAGAAATTGACAAAAACCTCGACAATAACATCAGAAATTTCTGACAAAATAACTGGAAAAAAGTCGGGAAAAAAGTGACAAAAACATCAGAAAAAAGTGACAAAAAGGTCACCAAAAAATGTTTTAATTTAAAAAAAAAAGTTGCATGGTCGATGGGAAGACAACACAAGGGTTAAGGAGAACAAGGTGCACTGACCTGGTGTAGTTCTCCTCGCCCCCCCTCTCGTCGGGGTCGGGCTCGTCGGTGCGTTCGTAGCTCAGCATGTCGGATGGAACGTCGTGGATCTGGACGCTGGGCGCGTGGTTCAACATCTTCAAGTTCTCGAACACTGTCTGACGGATCTGCTCCAAGTACTGCAACAACACGTACACGGTTACAAAGACTGCACGTGACAGGTTTATTCCCAATTGGATTTATCATCTTCCTGTCCCCAAACAACTCTAAAGTGGAAGATGGGAATGAGATTTACATTCTGTGTTAAGAACTTCAAACACAGGTCCTGCAGACGCACGGCACTGCTGTTATCACACTATCAGTCAGTAACTATTAGTGTGGGGCGATGTTTCACCTGTCTGGAGTTCTGGTTTTCTATCCTGGTGCTGACATCAGGGTGCAGCGTGAAGTCTGGAGCAAAGTACTCAAAATACTCTGCAGAGGACAGAAACAAGAGGAGGACGAGGAACAGAACTATGTAAAATAAAATTGACTTCCACTGAATTCTCACTCCTTCAAAAAAGCATGCACTCAGACGTAACTTTAAAAAGTCAAATCACTGCTCCTCCAACAGAGGGTGCTAGAGATTGAAAATGCTCAAAATGAATCTCCGCAGGTACAACATCCCAAAACCGTAAAGTCCAACTCACCGCTATAAGGCAGCTCATCGCTGATGGACTCATCCAATAAGAGAGACGTCTCAAAGGTCCTACAACAGAACAAAACAGCTGTTATTAGACAGCCCATATCTCCCAGAACAGGTTACCTCCATAACGCCGTGTTTTTGTGTAGGAAGCCAAACTCACCAGCAGCGAGCCACGTTCCTCACCGTGTATCCTCCGCCTCCCAGCACCAACAGAGGAATCTTAAAACTCTTAACAAACTCCACACACTCACTGAAAGACAGAGACAGCAAAGCAGACCCTCATTAACACTAGGGCTGCACAAATATATCGTTCTTTTAATAGTCATCGCGAAATCAAGTGGCGCAGTAAACGCATCGCGAAAGGCTGCGGCGTATCGAGAAAGACACTCGGAGATTTTTGTGTTTGTTAACCGTCCTGTTGTCCTCGGGTCAAATTTCACCCATTTTCTAAAAGTTTCTAAATCAGAAATTTGGGTTTCTATCAACTAAAATGTCCAAAAACATTAACGTGGATGGTTCCATACGATGCTCTTTACAAGTAAAATAAATGATCAGTTCATTACTTTCTTTGAATTTGGGTGTTTTATTCAATGTTATAGCATTTGAAAAAAAAAAAAAAATGATAAAAGAACGTTGAAGGAAAAAAGACAAAAAAAAAACTACGGAAGCCGTGAACGGCCATAGATTTATTTTTATGGATTTTTTTTTTTATTTTTATGCACTGTTATCTCGTGAGAACGACTTATTAAATTTGTTATCTCGATATAACAAAGTTTGTTTTCTAGAGATTGTTTTTTTTTTTTATGGATTTTTTTTTGTTTGCCTAAGACACCATGCCTAATGGAAGTGGCTCTATAAGCGGATAGAGGTCTGCCGTTTCTCCCTCCTCTTCTCCGGGTTAAATTGAAGGCTGTTTTAGATTTTTCCCGAGTATTTGACCGGAGAAGAGGAGGGAGAAACGGCAGACTTATCTGCTCATGGAGCTCCTTCCTCGGGTTAAATGGAAGGGTGTCTTAGCCAAAAAATAAATAAAAAAATAAAAATAAAAAAAAATCCATGACTGTTCTCGGCTTCCGTAAAAAACAACAAAAACGTCAAAAGCGCAGAAGAAAGGTAACAAAATTGATGAAAAAAGTGCCAAAAACGTCAGAAAAAGAGTCAGAAAACCGAGAAAAACTAAAAGTTGCATAGTGGGCGGGAGGACAACACAAGGGTTAACAGAAAATATCAGTACAGTACCTGTCACTCTTTTTTTTAGTGGTGCCTTTTATATTCAATGCATTGTTCAATTTGTTCAATACAAGAATGTTGGAAATGATTTCCTTTCATTTGTTTAGAATTCAACAAGCCGTTTGTTGTATTTTAGTAGAATACTGAAAGTACACTTAATATCTGTTTATTTAACGCAAGTAATATTATCGCGGTATTCAACGTTATCGCATATTTTCCTCATATCGTGCAGCCCTCATGAATACGCACATGCACAAGTCATTACCACTAGGCTAATGTAAGGATAGGGTCAGTACCGACATGTGACACACGAGGGGGGGGGTTGTTTTTCTCAATTAAGCCCAACAAGCTGCAGGTGTGGGGGGGTGAATCAAGCCAGCCAGCTGCAGGCCGCCCGGTGGGAGACTCATTCAGAGGTTGACTCCGGAAGGAGGAAGACGGAAGCAGCAGGCTGCAGGACGAAGCTGCACGGCAAACACGATTGGGAGAGAGACGCTGAACTAGAGACTGTTTCTGATTGAGCAGATGTTTTTGTTAATACACCTTTTTAAAACCTGAACTACAGAAGTCAGCCAAGAGAGGCTGGAGCTGCTGGCTGCACGCGAGCAGGCTGGCGCTCCCGATGACCGACGGTAGCAGGCCCGGTACCGGTACGCAGAACAATGCAGCGGCTGGGGGGAGTCAGTTTAACACAGCAAAACCCCTCTAAAGGTAGGAAAGTATACACTCATCCAGGTAAGCTCATGTCTCAGATATTATAATTACAGTTAGCTATGTGCTATCACTGATTCTTGAAACTTTGGCAAAAACATGTCCCACTAAGAAAAGTGCTTATTCTGTTGGAAATGAATAACATTTTCATGAATAAAAAGAATCAAGGTTATAATCAGGGGGTCCTTTGCACATATGTAAGGTTCTTTTATAGGTTTATTTTTAATTTGTATAAATAAAATAATTATATGCTGGCCCGTTGCCTACAAAATCAGTTGTCCTGAGAGGAGATAATCATTTCAAGTTGATTAAAAAACAAAGTAATAATTGAATAATATCTTTACCGCATGAAAAAGTACATTTTATAATATGTATTAAAAACTACAGTGAGTTTTGAACAATATTTACTATTACTTTGTGGTTGCTCAAAATGTCCCACATTCGTCACCACCATCAGATATTTATAAAAAGCAATAAAATCCGGCAACTACATTCCTGAGGACCCCATTTTCAAACCTCCAGCTCTACTGCGTGCTCCAAGATCACTCAAGCTCCCGTAAGTTTGCCATTTTCTCTTAAACCTGTTCATATTTTTGGACACCGCTGCTGTCACAACCATAACATGTCAACACAGTCTCTTTTGTATATATATAAAAAAAAAAAAAATTAGATTACGACAAATGTATACTTTTTAAGAAGAGGTCTGAAGTAGCTAGCAACAGAGGGGAAACCTGATGGCTAATGTGAACAACTCATGTGATATCGTGTGAAGAGTAGGTTTTCGTCACTGCTGTCAGGTTTTCTGTTGGACGGTGGTGACAAAAACCTCCAAATGGTCCTCAACGGAGGCTAGAATATAACTGTTGATCACAATAAATACCAATATGACCTGTAATGTTTCATTAACCTCTTTTTACATTTTTATTTATGTAATTCCCCCTATATTTCTTCCATACAGGCCTACACTGCATGCTGCTAGCCTTTAATAGCTGTGTTTCTTTGCTATACGAGCCCAGGTTAGCTTAGCATACCATAATACTAATCTCTATCACTAGATGTAATGCTGGCACTGTGTATAAAATAGATGCATATTAGAGCCTGACCGATATATCAGTGGGCCAATATTAGATATTTTTCAAACTATCGGTATCGGCATTTATAATGGCCGATAAATGAATATTTAAAAAATAAAATAAAAATGGCCAAAACACCCTTCAACCATGTTATGAGTGTTGGCGTTGCATAGTTTGTCCACCAGAGGGCGCTCTACAACGTCCATGTTGGCAACACTGATTTTTTTTTAAAGGACTTTAAGTTTCATATCTTAAGTTTGTGTGTTTATACATTTTATTTATCAGAACTTTAACCTTTAATTATATCCCTGCAGCTCAGAATAACAATTAGTGACCTTGTGATGATTGGATTAAAAGTTTACCCTCTGTTGTCTAAATTTGTTTTTTCTTCCTGTAATGTTTTGGTTATGATGTAGGTATGTAATTCTGCAGCTAATGGAGATCCTAATAAACTATATTAGAACAATAATCCACGGATAATTATCTTCAATAATTACAAATGCAACATTTCGGTCACATAGACCAGTGGTTGTCAAACCTTTTTCAATAATGTACCCCTTTTGAATGGTTTCTTTAAGCCAAGTGACCCCCTGACTAGCGCTAATCATTTTTGGTAGAAATAAAAAGTATATAAAGAGGAACAGTGCAGCGCTGGCAGCGATAGATTTACTAAACAGCCTTGTAACTGAAAAAAACACATTTAAATGCTAATGAGAAAAGGAGACAAACTGTAAAAAAGACAAAACCTTGAAAAAACATGGTAGAAGGAAGGAAGTAAGGCAAGAATAGGTCAAATAGTATCAAAAACAGTGACATAACTTCGAAAAAAGCGAAACTTGGAAACTTAAAAGGTAGAAGAGTAGAAGGAAGGAAGGCAAGAATAGGTCCAAAGAAGGAGACACAAATGTCATACTTTTGGTAGGAAAAGTCTACATAAAGAGGAACAATGTTCTGGACAACTGCGTTGTAACTATTAAACATTTTGTTAAATATCTCAAGTACCCCCTGCAGTCCTCCAAAGTACCCCAAGGGGTACACGTACCCCGATTTGAGAAACACTGAGATAGACCACATCAGACGATAGGTACTTGCTTTGGCAGCAGAAACTGACATTTTCCACGTTTCATGTGCATCGCATAATAGTTTGGTCATCAGACAAACAAACAAAAACTCACTCCAGCCCAAAGACTCCAGCCTTCCTGCACTTATTTATAGCCTTTGTTCGCTGGTATATCACCGTTTCATCTCATTTCAGTTTCGCAAATCTGAACCAGGACCTGCTTGACAGTTTCCAAATGACACTGTTCACTTTAACCAGGGAGCAGTGATTTAAACTAAATCAGTCTCACCCATGTCCACGTATACTCAGGTTGAAGCAGCCCAGTCTGTCGCAGCCCAGAGAATCTGCTCCACACTGGAAGAGAATAACACACAGGCTTTACATGCCTCATCACCCTACGATTACATGCAGCCCTATAATCTATATATAATTATGTATAATCTTAGCCATATAATCTAATTTTATAAATAATAAGTTTACTTTATTTGGCCCTCATCCCACTAAAACAACTGTCATTTTCTCACACACAGACTAAATGATCTGAGCAGCGATGACAAGTAATTAAAGCATCAATGATCACGTTTACAAGCTGTCAATATTCGGGTTATGGTCGGGTTAAGGTCACTATTCGGGTTTCTGAAACATTCAGAATAACCCGTTTACATGCGTGAGCAGAGAGTTACTCCTGTATACATGGAGTTTGTAATCAATTGGCAATATCCCGATGTAAACAGGAAATCTGTACTTTCTGCCGTCAACAAAAGACATTGTATTCATGGTTTTCACCACACTAATAAAGAAACTGGTTTCCTCCTCGCTCCAAAAGTGTGGTGCTGTGCTGCGTCTCGCCTTGTTTACCTCTTACTTCCAGAATACTGCACGTGGGTTTTTTTTCAAGAAGTTCCTCTACTCAAAAGACCAAGATTCCTTGCGAATAGAACATGCGCAGAACACAAATCAGTGTTCCTTTTGATGGGGATATGCCGATACGCGTTTACATGACCAAATATTCGGGTTAGAAAAGGGGTAACCCAGGGGTCATATTCGGGTTTTTAAAAACAGGAATATGAGCATATTCGTGTTTTTGCCGGTGTTTATATGGCCATGCGTGACCGGGTTATTGCTAATATTCCGGTTTTGAACGGGTTATTGGCTGCTTGTAAACGTAGTCAGTGACTCAGAGTTCCAGACTGACCTGTAGAACGATGCAGGTCGGCTGGTAGAAATCCACCACCTGTTTAATAACCGGCTGGAACAGCTGCCTGTAGCCTGAAACACACGCATACAGATGTTGGCCAAGGGCTTCGATGATGATGATGATGATGATGATGAAGTTCACAGCAGTTTGAATCTTCTGAGCTCTATGTGTTGTTTTAGACAATATCTGTTACATTTCAATAATGAAATCTGTGTGGGAAGAGAACTCACTCTGGTCATCGATGCCGTCTCTGAGAGGAACGTTGAGGCAGTAGTACCGGCCGCTCTCTGCGCCGACCTCATACATGTCACCTGCAAACACACGATAACTCAATTAATTAAATTCAGTTTTATTATAGCGTCAAATCACAACAGGAGTTATCTCAGGACACTTTACAGGTAGAGTAGATCTAGACCACACTTTACTTTACAAAGACCCAACAATCCCCCAACCCCCCCAAATAGCAAGCAATGTATTAATACACAATTGTACAGAGACAATGCAGTAATACCATACTGTATTGAAGCAGCCAAGTTGTCCAATGAGAAAAACGTGCCCAACAAATATGTCCCTATTGCAAAGTTTTTTCATTTGTTTGGTCAACTGTACATGTCCTACACTGGCTAAAGAATAAACCTGTTATTTGTCTTTTGTAGTGATTATAAGTCACATTTGTAGTAGTGCTGGTCACATGCACTTTCAGACTGTGTGCAGAAATGTCCCAGCTGTAACTCTAAACAAAGAAAGATTGATTTAATTTGTTAAATGCTGAAAGTGGCGCGTACCTGTTCCTGGAAAAAAGTAGTTCCCGTATTTGTGGAAGGACACAGTCATGACGCGGTCAGTCAGGTAAAAGGCTTCCTGTACGCCGTCGCCGTGGTGAATGTCTATGTCGATGTACAGAACCCTAGGGTGGTATCTAAAAAAAAAAAAAACACACACACACCCGCATAAAGAGAGAAACTGACACAGCAAACACTTGATGAAGGTTATGAAACAGTGTCCTCTTACTTGAGCAGCTCCAGTATACTGATGACTATGTCATTGACGTAACAAAACCCAGATGCCTGCGAACACAGAAATAATTTTATTATTTAAACTATTCACAGCTAAATATGAGTTTAGCAGAAAGGGATGACAACCATATACTCTGTTCTGACCTCAAATTTCTTGGCATGATGCAAACCCCCGGCCCAGTTGATGGCAATGTCACAGATCTGAAAAAACAACAACAACGTATCAATTAAATATCACACCATCACCATGACTCTGTAGTCCTGACCAGTCTACCGGTAGTGCTGCAGCCGTGTTAACACTATTTGAGTGACGCCCAGTAGTTTAGGCATCATCTGCTACACACATGTTCATCTCTAATCATCGGCCTCAGAGCATGACAGAAAGCCAACATGGCTGCAACTGAAATAATAAGAAAACTCTAGTAAATCAGTTTGTGATCCTTGTGACAGGGGGAACTGCTTAAATGCCACATACCACTGATTTCCACTGTGACAGGTTGGGTGTATGTGTATGTTTGCCTGTGTGTCTTACCTTGTGGTTGAGCTGCGTAGCTCCCTGTAAGGAGGCTCCTGTGTATCTTGAGCAAAACTCAAAAAGACCTGGAAACACAGGACTGACAAAAACACAGGCACAAAATATTTTAGTTATGGTTTAGTCGGTCCTCTTATAACAGTGAGTGTCAACCTGTCTATCAGGGATGATAAGGCTTTTAACCCCTTTGCCAATCTGCCCCTTTGCCCGGCCAACTTTTTGTTTTATTAGAGGCTATAGCAGGCTGTTGTGGTCTCTAGGATAGATCACAGCCGCATAGTCTACAACCACAAACTAGAGGCCGAGGGCATTCAGAGGATGTATGGTAATAAAGGGATTTCTGAGTCATTTCCAGAACAGCAGTGCTCGCCATCCAATCGCAGAAAGATGCAATTCTTGCAGAAATCTCCAAATTTCAAGTTTTTGATACCAAACCACAGCACAGATTTGTCTATGTTGTTCCTTAAGGTCTTGGTGTCTAAATGTGGCATTTTAATATTTTTTTTTATTTCTGATCTATGACTAGAAAAATGTGACACATAGTGCTGACCTGCATCTCAAATAAATCCGTAGTTTCCTAGCTTTCAAATGCTGTATATCACTTCTATATGATATCTACTGTTGACCTGCTTTCACCCTCTAAACACCTACTGTCCCCCACCCCTTACCTTCTAGAAAAAAGGGGGCATGATGCTAAGGGGTTAAGCTGTTGACTGATCCTGTTTTAGTGGAGCAATAGCATTGCTTGAAATGATATGTGAGATGTTAGAATGTCACATGGTTACAGCCTAATATTTGACTATGAAACCATGGGGATTTGTATGCTATTAAACATTTTGATGAATAGGAGTAATACTCACCAGTCATCTCCAACATTGAATGTGTTGAGGCTCTTGGTGAAGCCCTGCATGTTATTGGGGCTGACCTTCTGTAGGAAGTCGATGTAGTCTTCAGAGTGGAACCGACACATGTCGTGCTGAGATGCTTTGTATGGCTTGAACACCTGATCAAAAAAATAAATAAAATAAAGGAGATTAGTTTATAGTACCGATTTTAGTGTTTCTCATTTTGAATTGAAAGAGCGAGCAGATGGGATCTGAGCGAGAGAAGCATCAGCAGGTTCTGAATCTGTAACGGTAACACCATCTCTCTGTAACGTTACTGCAGCTCACCATCATTTTCTTGTAGAGTCCATAGTGCAACACCAGACTGTGAGTCAGAGACAAACGGTGAGGCTTCATGGGGTGGCCAGCACCTGGCAGAGACAGATAGTTCAGCACAGATATTTCCCTAATGCATTCATAAGGTATTGGGGACTTCAATCACGCCCAATATTGAAATAAGTCATCTGTATTTCAGAAGCACACTGAGCAGACTCATGTATTATTGTGGTTAAATCGCAGAAGCACTGTGTTGCATTTGTTACACTTAAAACAAATATACAAAATATCTGTCAGGCTCTTTTCTTTATGGATAATGTTCAGATTCTGTATCAAGTGAACGTATATTAACACGCGTGGGTGTGCACGTAGTTTCCATATATGAAATCATCTTCAGCTGTGATGTTTTGTGTATTTTTTTTTTTTATCCTAAGAGCATTTACGTTTTAAGTTCCAAAGCAGGTATCGTCGCGGTTACGGGGCATACTGTCGAAAAATGACACAAGGTGCGATATTATTTTACTTCAACTGTCTAACGTTAGCTACATAAAATCATCCCTATTGTAAGTCAATCTGTAATGGCTACAAACTGAAAATTTTAAGTTTTCAAGTTACTGTATGAACTAGGTAGACATCTCAGGCAGACGTACAGTGACACATTTTAATAAATGATAGATAACGTGTAACCTAACGTTAGCTAAGCAAATCACGTTTTCGAATTTGTACAAAACGTAGCAATAAATATGAAATTGTGCTATAGTGAAAACCTACATAACAGACCTCCTAAATGCACATGTAGCTAGAGCGTGTAATCCTGAAGAGTACATGTAGCTAAATACACATCCCTGAAGTTATTAGCATGTAGCTAACTTGCATTAGCACCATTTATCTTTGTAGGCCTGTTCACTACGATAACCAAACTCACCATAATGAAAGTTGCCCACGTCTGGGTCATAAAAATACGATGTTCTATTGTTCATTCTGAAAGAAATATTTTGACTTCCTTCGAAAATTATGACTGTTCTTGCAGCTATAAAACCCACATTTTCTTTCAATTAGCTAACAGATAGCCGCTATGGTAAACACCGACTGGACTACGTCATCAGACAGGGACATATCAGCGAGGGGAGGAGGTGGAGGAAAAAGCTATTTATATAAATGTTTATGGGGAAAGGATGTGCCTGAAAAAATGAAGTCGTGTTTTTTTATATGCTATAAAACAATCGATAAATTGTTATAACTTCGTGTAAGCTACTGAGACTAGTGTCTTTTCATTTGTTAGATAATACATCCATGGATAATACATCCATGGTTAGATGGCGCTTTCATGTGACGAGAAATCACTTTTTACCGTTTTTTTTCCACTTCCGTTTTTCCATCACAATAAAAGCTCTCTGGTTTACTGTAACTTCCTTTTTTAAATTCAACTGAGAGATAACACAATAAAATACCATACATCATTTAAGTTACTTTTAAACAAGGGCATTACCATAGACTTTAGGCCTATATAAAACTGTATATATTTTAATATAAAAAATGCTGTATTCTTTTACAGTCATTGGTGTAATAAAATTATGACGTGATAAGGAGATATTTGTCAAAAAGTCGGAGTGACATCATTGATGATTAATTTGCACAACATACATGTGGAGTAATCACCATAGACAGTATATAAAAGGTAATCACAGACTGTGCCTCATGGACTGATGGCGGTGTGCCATGCGCCAACCAATCCGGCTCATTATGAGAGCCTATCAGCAAAAATCTTCCTTACGCCGCCTTCACATTGCAAAACGACCAGAAGTCATTGCAGTGCGAAAAAACGTGTCCGTTGGTGATCCGGATGCGTTAAAGTTGAACTCGTAGGACAAGCAACCTTTTTATATAGGCCTACTGTCTATGCAGGCAACGGACGGTTCCTATCCGACAATATGAGCGGAAGTTAGCGTTGCTATGGTACTGACGTTCTCTTAATACATCCATGGGTACTGAACAACAAATCTGAATTCTTAACTTTAAATAAAATAATGATTTCATAACGATATGTTGTCATGTAATCGATTCATTTTGGAGTATGAGAAAAGTTCTTCCGTGCAGAACACATACATACATACATACATACATACATACATACATACATACATACATACATACATACATACATAGGTTTCCCGATAAGAGAGATGAAAAACAGACCCTTTTGAGGTTATTTTAACATATGATGTAACCTAACTAGCCTCGTGAGACCATCCTGATCTCGCGAGCTCCAGTTTTCTGCTCCCAGATCAAATGCGAAGCAATCGTCTGGCGGAGTCAGGTTATAACCTAACACCCACTTTACCCACTTCCAGGGTCCATGGAGAAGGGAAAACTAAAACTCCAGCAACACTAGTACAGCCATAGACTGTAAATATAGCACAACCTTGTTAGTCCAATGCGTCACAGCTTGTGGCCTTTATCAGGCTCATTGGATAAAGTTGTTCTGCATACTTACAAGAGTTACAGTACAGAGTTAAAGAGTTTAACAATAAGGCTAAATCACATGCGTAACATATCAACTAAAAACAATGGGGTCAAACCTTAAGGGTTTGGAAGACAGCATCAGTATTGTGTTATTTTGTCAAGTTATTTTTTTCATACTCAAAAGTTTCCTAATTAGTTAAAAACAATGCTGATACACTGCTGCACAAAACAAAAAGCCAAATGGCCTCAGCTTGGTTTTCCCGAAACGCCTTCAGACACCTTCAAATCTGCTGACACCCCCTAACAAAATACACAAAGGTGGGTTTAATTCTGAAACACTTTTTCAGAAGCCTAGATTAAATCTTTTCATTGGTATCCAAATGGATATCCAAACAAATTGCTTGTGCTTATCTGTGATTGACAACAGCAAAAACACAGTGCAGGTGAAGAATGTGATTTGTGCTGGCAGTGTCCACTCATGGATTTAAGTGTGGATCATGTTTACCTTTGAGCTATTATCAAAGGATTATTTATAATAGAATAGCACGTCACTGCAGGTTAAGATGAAAATAACTTGAACATGAGTTCAATAAAGAGTTACCTGCGTGTTATGGTATTTATTTCAAACACCTGTTCAATGTCTGTTCAAACAAGAGATGGATGGAGATTTTCCGATCATGAGAGGAACCAGACTTTAGCTGGTGGCAGAAAGTATAGGTGCAGAATTTGTTACCATGCAGTGAATTACCTAGTTGAAGAGAGTGATCAGCTTCAGAAATTCACTATGGGGCTGCAACTAAAGATTATTTTCTATTATGTATGTTCTATTATTTGTCCGTTATTTCCCTTTTTTAAATATTAATCTTTAGTCTAGAAAATAGTGTCCATCATCATTTTCCATAACAAAGGTAATATCTTCTTCTACATTTTAAAACCCAAATATTTACAAAACACAATAAAGCCACTGGTTCCTATATTTGAGAAGCAAATGCTTGGCATTATTGCATAATTAATAACTATGTTGTCTGATTTAGACCTCTTCTCAGGGCTATGTGGGCGTGATTGACATTTCCTTCACCTTAACTGTTCATTTTGTTGCACTTAGGATGGAGCTTGAATCAGAAAATACTGTAGGTGAAACCACTGTGTGGGTGTGCAGAGCCTTTAATTATTTTTAATTGAATAATTCAATTTAATTACAACAATTAAAGTATTTACAGAATGTAGTTGTTTTAATGAAATAATGAAAGACCTTAATCACACCCAAAGTCATAACCTTTAGTGTGTTTGTGTAAGCACAATCAGTAGCTCTGATGTTTTGATGATTTACATTCTTGTTTAATGTATTCATTATGCTTCATTTGTGCATTTTAATTTAATGCATTCCTACTGCCAAATAAATGATATTCAGTTTTGGCAATGTTCAGTAATAATTTGTACATTTCCACTCAGTGACGGTATGTAACTCAACTCTACTAATGTTTGTAAAGCACAGAATAAAGTTGAGTCATCCTCATATATAAGCTGAGCCGGATAAAATGCAAAGATTACACTAGGCATACTGTGCTTTTTTCGGGGCCCCTCCAAATGGAAATTTGTTATTTGGTCAAATAAAAGTGCCACACGATTAAAATGCAAATTTGTTTATCTGTATTTTAAATCATGTAATTCAGGCTTATTTGAAGGGCCTGAGAGAAACTTGTGTAAAGCCCCCTCTTTCTTCTTTTTCATTTCATCTTTTTCTTTTTTTTCCCACTTTGCTGCACCTGAAAGCATCCCTGAAAAGTGGTACTTAAGTGTAACCGTTATGGCTAGCTAACAATGGAACTGGAAACACATTTTCCCGCAATTGAGTGAATTTTTTTTACTGTACTTTATATTCAAACAATATAATACTATAAAAAAAATGATTTGGGCTACAAATATAAAAGTTTAGATGAAGTGTTAGATTGGGGGGAAAAAACCTTGATCTTTTTACTTTTCCCTCTTACTATTGGCAATTGGGACCTATAAATGCCTAAAGCCAGGCCTGGATATAAGTAGGGTTAGGTCGGGTTGGGCAATATGGTATACAGTATGTCAGACAATATAAATGTGTCAACTGTCAGAAGTGTCCGTCTGGCCATTATGGGCAATGTTGAAAAAACAGTGAGCAGGTGTATTTCATGGTAATATTGCATTGAAAATGCTATATGATTTTCTCTCCTGTATTGTTAGAGGATCCAAAAATACATAATGAAATGGTTTTCTGAACTGAATTCATGACTTAACACTTTGACATTGACGCAAGACAGAATGTGTGTTGGCTTGTCGGCTGATTTACGTTGGAATGTCTGATACTGATGTCTGATCTCTCTCTCTTTCTTTCTTTCTTTCTTTCTTTCTTTCTTTCTTTCTTTCTTTCTTTCTTTCTTTCTTTCTTTCTTTCTTTCTTTCTTTCTTTCTTTCTTTCTTTCTTTCTTTCTTTCTTTCTTTCCTTGATATTGCAGGTTACATTAGGGTCGACAGGTGAGCTTCAGGCACAGATTGTGTGGGTGTGTACATGCGTGTGTGGGAGACCAGATTTATGCCCAATGTTTTCGTTTTTTTTCCCCTCTGGCCATCAGGAATCAGATCATGCTCACTTCTTTAAGAATGTATACATTTTATTAATTTCACACAGCAAATCAAGTTTTATTTTGTCTAATTCCAACATTAAGAATGAACCTTTAAGCTCTGCTTAAAGCTTGTTATATTTATTTGTTTTTTTACCATTACCAAAAAGTATACAGATGTGTTCTTTTTTTCTTTTCTTTTTTCAAAAGGAGCAGATAAGGCAACAAATTATCACTTGGATCTGTTTCTTCATGCTAGAACACAAACAACAATTTCCTTTCTAGAGGACAGTAAACTTTAAGGGAAAAGAATATATTAATATAACTAAAATGAATAAATAAAAAATATTTTTTGTGTGAAATAAAGAAAGCAAAGAAAGAAATCGGTCTGATATCGGCCTTTATTTTTTAAGCATTCCTCCGAGCAGGCATGTTAGTCCACTACAGCAAATAATGTGCACTGTGTTGTGAAATAAAGGCCAGTTTTACTCCATGACCCAGCAAATTGTTGACTCACAAAACACCCACATTTGTATCGAATCCTATATGGACTTTGAAGCGACCAATCAATAGCGATTTTACTGATTCCCCAAAGCCTAACTAGTGCTAGCAGTACTTTGTTTCTAACCTATCATTGATCCTGTAGAGTATGGAGGAAATATTTATTCACAATTCAAATTGCACGTCCAAAGAGAAAATGAAGCCAGATCAAATTAAAAATATTATTTTATTATGCTACTAGGAAAAATCATAATTGAATTTAAAAAAGAAAAAGGAAACTGAAAAAGCAAAGTTGATATGTAAAATGATTTATCTTTTGAATTTTCCATTTGGATTTAATATTTGGCTTTTGAATTTCAATTTAACATTTGGCTTTTCCATTTGGATTTAAAGGTAGCCTACAACATGTAACATTTCTGCATTAAAATGTCTAAAAACAACCATACCTATGTTATATATATTTTTTGAGTTGTGTAGTTACTCCCAAATGTTTCCACCAAATGTCAAAACCAGAGAAATCTGTTATTTTATTTTCAGACATGGCACGTTTCCTTTAGTCGCCCGTCGGTGGCATCATATAACCTTTCACCCTCTAGTTACTCCTAACTTCCTTCAAAACACGGCTCCCAGATGATACGTTTGAGCGTAATTGTAAATCATACAATGTCACAGAAAAAAATACTCCTAATGCTGTTTTTTTGCCACGCAGCATCATATTGTGATTGATAACATGCCACTTTGCAACACAGTAATACAGCAGATATCTTATTTATTTATACATATCAATATTGATCCAACTTAATGTTACTACAGTGTGTTGGTTGACAAGTAGCTAACGTTAATCAGTCCCTCCAGAAAAACGCGGAGTTTTTTTGTGATTGTTGCGGGCAAAAATCCTTGATTATGCGGCACGTTTTCTTAAAAAATGCGATGGAATATGCGGGATATTTATGCCATTTTATGCGATGAAAATGCGGGAACTTGCAAAAATTGCGAGAACTTGCGGGAACTTGCAAAAACTGCGGTTTGATGAAAAAAAGTGATTCCCCAACACAGTGTTCTCAGTAGGTGAAATTACGTCACTTCATAACGTTCCCATGGCAACAGGGGAAAATGGCTGCTCTTGTGTGAAGTAAACGCAACATTTTTCAACTTTCTGCTGAAATATATGTGACTTTTTTGCAACGAAAATGCGGGGATTATGAAATCATGCAAGCCCCGCATATTTTGCGCGGAAATCGGCAATTTATGCGGCGAAAGTGCGGCGTATTTTAAAAAATGCGGCCCCCGCATAAATATGCGGACTTTGGCTGATTATGCATTGAATTCTGCGATCGCATAATCGCGTTTTTCTGGAGGGACTGGTTAATGCTAGCTAGCTAATTCTTGGTGGATAACATAGGGTCACCACATCGCAGGGGCGGATCTACATGGGGGTAAGGGGGGGGCAGCTGACCCCCCGCTGTAGGGCCTTGCCCCCCCAGCTGCCCCCCTAACTTTGGTGTTCAAAAAACTGTGCTTGTAAAAACAAACTGCCACTATGTCCACACGCTTCTAAAAACATTGAAACAAACAAATTCATATTAATTAATAATATTTATAATAATTGTAGATGTAATCTTAGCCCCCTGCCCCTCAAATACTTAGCTACGTCCCTGCATCAAATGTGTAGAGCGGCGTTCGCATCGCACAGTCTGGCTCGCACACAGCGAGTCTGCTGCGGTGTCTGCCCCCCCCTGTGCCTCTGAAGGTGAAGTCAGTTTCCCCAGGTGAAGTTTAAACACACGTTTAATTTAAAGTTACATTTGTAATAAATGTAATGGCGAGTCAGCATGAACAACAGCGCGTCTATTACGTTAGCCAAAAGTCAAACCGCTCCCTCATGACTTGTAAGAGCATTCGGCCCTTTGATTATTGTAGTTTTGATTTTAGTAAAGACAAGAACAGTATAATACCAAATATTACAAACTGGCATGTTTGAATTCATAACATTTACAGAGGGTCGCCGTTTCGGTGGCGTTACGTTACAACACACTACACAGCCCTGCTGAGACCGATCATTTGTATGTCAGTAGTTAAGGAGTACTATACAATCCGCTTCCTCTCACATATCACGGCAATAAGGCTGCACACATTAAACCAGGTGACATCCTTTACTGTCAAACTGAGAAAACAACAAATACAATGGGAGTAAGAAGGCTAGTCTAAACACAACTGTTGTGTGCATGTAATAAATCTCTTCTGATGTTATGTTTGTTAGGCTACTTATTAGCTACAGGGCCCTACAGTGTGATGTAATACAAGGATAACAGAGCTTTTCACATCTTGACTTTTGCAGGCCAGAGTAGCTGGAGATATTAGCTGAAGCCTAAAAGTGGGGATATTGCCAGCCAAGAAAATTCTGAGTAGTGCACAGGAGGAAGAGGAGGCAAATGAAGAAGGAGAAGGAGTAAACTGGAGAGACCAGGCGGGTCAGAGCAGGGGAAGACCACAGAAAGAGATGCAGAAATAAGTGAAAGAGGGAAAGGAAGAATTGACTGTGAGGGATGAAGAGGAGGCTGCAGATTCAGAGAGAGGGACAGAGGCAGGGAGTGATCAGGAGGAGGCAGAGGAAGACGACAGGGAGGAAGAGGCCTGCAGTTACCCCTGGACCATATGGTATGTTTTTATTCTCCTTCCATATAAATTGCAGTACAGTCACTCAGTGACATGACATGTTTTCAGTTTTGGGCTATTTCCATTTGGTTGTATATGTTATAGGGAAGATGTATATTATATATATATATATATATATATATATATATATATATATATATATATATATATATATATATATATATATATATATATAATCTAATGATGTTTTACAGTTTCTCTATCATAGCATTTGTTTGATCATAATTACTGATAAAATAAGACATTATGTTCTGTTCTATTTGTCTGTATCAGTAAATATGATCAAGCCATTTAATTCAATTTCAGCTAAATTCAATTTTATTTGTAGTATCAAATCGTAACAAGAGTTCACTCTTCTCAAGACACTTTACAGATAGAGTAGGTCTAGACCACACTCTATAATTTACAAAGACTCAACAATTCCCCCAAGAGCAAACATTTGGTGCAACAGTAGTGAGGAAAAACTTCCTCTTGGGCAGA
The DNA here is from genome assembly GCA_023631565.1 of Gymnocephalus cernua. Classification (NCBI taxonomy): domain Eukaryota; kingdom Metazoa; phylum Chordata; class Actinopteri; order Perciformes; family Percidae; genus Gymnocephalus; species Gymnocephalus cernua. The sequence continues at coordinate 7,162,632 of CM042435.1, read as the reverse complement.
AACCTGAGCCTAGACAGACCCAGGCTCTTGGTGGTTGGTGTTCTGCTGCTGCCGGTTGGGACACAGAGACACTGATATAGATATACAGATATGGAGAATTATGATTCATAATAATTATAGCAGTTGGTATGATAAACGGTGGCAATGATAGTCACAATAAAGATAATGGAACTATGACTAGAAATAATAGTTCTAGCAGTTCAGGGCGTAGCAGGGTGTTGCGGGGCATAGTAGGGCATAGCAGTGCGTTTAACATATGGGGGTTCTCATGTACCGTCTTTCCCTGCCACCCTGCCAAGATCTCTCCCTACCCCTTTGCCACCCCATATCAAATTTTCTAGATCCGCCACTGCACACAGCATACACATACCTGTATATTATAAACAGGATGATCAAATAACAAATAACAAAACACAAACAAATCCACGGGAATAATATGGACAAGAAAAGAAAAGTCCACAATGTACTAAGGGATGTGCAGTATAAGCATGAGACGCTTGCAGTGACAGGGCAGGTAAGGTGCTCTATGAGAGTGTATGTCATGGTGGTAGTGCAAATAAGTCCAATAGTGCAAGGATAATGGATACCCTTTTATCACACAGCACGGAGGAAGTGTCAGAGCACGATGACAACTGCTCAACCCTGATTACAGCTCTTCAGATGAAGATAACTTTGAGGTAGAGTTCATATAACTTCTGAAGTTGACATTTTATCCACTTTTCAGCCCATTTCCCTCTGGCAAAGTTTGTATGCCATCTTTACACTCAAAATCAGTTAAAAATCCTTTGCCCTAAATGTTGCCGGTAAAACATGTTTATCTGACAATTTCTATTTGATGAAATATGCATTCCTGAGATGGCCCATGCTGTTATAGCATGAACAGAAACATGAATTAGGCTAGTAATATGTAAAAACCTAATGTTTTGTGATGGCAACAATAACTAAAATAATTACAGCAACAATACCTTTATTCTACATACAACATGATGTTTCAACCAGTAGCTAGTTATGGAATTTAATGACAACTAGGCTGACTAAAGCTTTGTCTGTCATGACAGTACTATAATGAGGGATTCTTTCACTCTGGTGAGTGTCTTAACAGCCATCTGAAGGCAGCATTTATTTGGAGAGGGCGAGGGGAAGACGTCCTGGGCCACTATCCAAGTTTAGTAAATAGTGTTGTGACAGCAACAACAACTTTATTCTACAACATGATTTTTCCACCGGTGGTAATGGCATTAATGAAAACTATGCAGACTATGCTTTGCTTTGTTTTCGTTGTTTATGTTCTGTTTCTGTATCCTCTACGTCTTCAGTGTCGTTGGATATTTGGTGTGGTTTTTACTGTTATTGTTATTAACTGTTGTCTGTGCTTAATGTTCAGTGTGGCTCCCTTGAGTGCAAAACAAATTCCCTTCAGGGGAATAAAGGTTTCATTCATTCATTCATTCATTCATTCATTCCTCCACACTCAACCAAAAATGAATGACATGGGACTTTCTGCTATGCTGGTTTTGTACATTACCACTACCCTTTGCACTATCCTTATCCCCACTGCAACAAAGTATTTCTATTTACACTATAATATTGGCACACTCATATATACTGATAGCACATAGCCTATATATTTCTTGTGAAAACAATTATGAAGTTTTATATTTTTTCATCCTTTAGTGCTACTTGTATATATTCTATTTTATTTCCTACTTTATTGTTTATATTTTATTCTAATTCAAATATTTATATATATATATATATATTATCGGCGTTAACGTAATGCGTTAACGTGAGACTCTTACCGGGCGATAAAACAAATATCGCCGTTAATCTATTCTCAAAGTTGGGTTGGGAACTGGGTCTATCGGCTACTACGCAAGCTATGATGACTTTCACCTTGATGTTTTAGCGCGGATGTATACAGCCTACTGACTGTAAAACAGTTCAAAATGAATGTTTAACTGAATAAACAGTTAGTAACAGTGTTTCCCACACATAGACTAATGTGCGGTGGTGCGCCTCACAATCAACACTGCCCGCCGCACTTCCGTTTATTAATTTTTTTTAACGCTATTTAAAACATGCAGCATATTCGTTCAGCAGCATATTTCCTTCCCTGTTCTTATCCGTCTCTGTCACTTGTGTCTGCCAGTGTGTTAATGTCAGAGTCCCGACCCGACTCTTAGCAAACCAGCGATTTTGCCCGCTTTAGAAAGTTAAAGGAACACGCCGACTTATTGGGACATTAGCTTATTCACCGTAACCCCGACAGACAAGTCAATACATACCCGTCTCATCTCCGTGCGTGTCATAACTCTGTCTGACGGGTCCAACGTTAGCTTAGCCTAGACCATATCAGACCCAGACCCAGATCCGAGTCGCAACATCCATAGCTAATGTTAGCTATGTCTCCGTTAGCGCTAGCTACCGGTGTTCGTGCCAAAAATCTCCTCCCTGCCGAATTTCTCTCCTCTTCGCGTTTAGCTGTCTTTACAGTTAGATAAATGAACCCGACAAGCACCAAAATGAATAGTTAAGTTTGTTCTGGGCAGCTTGGAGATGTTCTGCTGCTGCACATCGGCCATCGGCTGTCCCGGCCGGAGATTCCCCCGGCAATCCCCACCCAGCACCCACACCTGTCTCTCAGTCTTGTTGAGTAGCTAGCTAGCATTACAACAAACCCCGTCCGCCCCGGTGTTGAAACCATCCAAAGGTGACGTTGACATGTGAAATATATTGTGATAGTCACTGTGATTTTAGCTGCTGGCTAACATTAGCTTGCTGGCTCACTAGCTAGCTAACTGGTCAGCTACCAATACAGATCGAATCAAGAAAAACATAATTATGTTGGGGAAAATGCAGCTATTTTAATATAATTACATGAATAAACGATACTAAACGTAACGTGAATAACCTTGAATGGGTAAACTTGTCCGTGAACAGATTCTAATCAGCGAAGATGTTTAACTTTAAAAACTACAACTCCCATAATTCCACGCAACTTGCCAACGTCCTCAAAAGTCCATGTTTACTATCCATTGTTTTGGTTGAGAGACCCCTAGCGGCAGAAAGTTACATATTGTACATTTAATATTTGGCTTTTCAATTTAACATTTGGCTTTTCAATTTCAATTTAACATTTGGCTTTTCAATTTCAATTTAACAGTGTCTTTTCATTTGGACTTGACACATGTCAATGTAAATGAGGAGGTATATCCAAATTTGAAAAATGGGTCATTTTAAACCTTGTTAATATTGATGACAATGTGTTCAAACGGAAAACAAGCCATATTTCAGGAAATAAACTTGTCCATGATTCTATTGAGAGACTTCCAGCTGAAAGCGATGTCTGTGAGCATCACTGGCCAGCCAGCAGGGAGGCGATCACAGCCGCACCAGCTGGCTGTCACGTCAGACTGGAGCTTCTGACAACTTCGGAGAAAATGTGCAGTTGGCCATCAATGTTTGTAAAACTGCCCATATTCAAACTATACACAGTTAATTTCTCACATAAAAAAGTCTCAGAAGTGAATTTAGTGGTGAAATAGCAGACGACAATTGTAAAAAGGTTCCAGTTGTTTGCTGCTGCTACTACAGCAAACTCCCGATCTAGATCATAGAATCAATTGCTTTTTTATAATTTCCATGTGAAACAAGAGGCCAAGCCAGCCTGGTGGCGAAGCTGCAGACAGATGCTCCTCAACAGTTTGCTCCCCAGAAGTCAGTTCCCCTTGCTGTTCACAAGGTGCCTCTGCACCCCTTTCGTTTCAGACCCTCCCACCAGCCTTTGGGCCACGCCTCCTCATTTACATTGACATATGTCAAGTCCAAATGAAAAGCCAATGTTAAATCGAAATTGAAAAGCCAAATGTTAAATTGAAATTGAAAAGCCAAATATTAAATCCAAATGGAAAAGCCAAATGGAAAATTCAAAAGATAAATCATTTTACATATCAACTTTGCTTTTTCAGTTTCCTTTTTCTTTTTTAAATTCAATTATGGCATGATTTTTCCTAGTAGAGTAGTAAAATAATATTTTTAATTTGATCTTGCTTCGTTTTCTCTTTGGACTTTCAATTTGAATTATGAATAAATATTTCCTCCATAGTAGAGTGTCAGAAACTTTGACTTGCACATTTTAAAATTCAATAATGGCATACCTGACGCTGTGTGTGTGTGTGTGACTCATTTCACCTCAGCGTCATAGTACACTACCCCCAGACTGTCACTCGGGTAATATTGGACCATTCTGATAGACAAGTGTTTTCTTTACTTTACACAAAGTACAAATCAAAATGTCATTCATTTAATAGGTATTTAATCATAAACCAAAGTATGCGTAAGTTTGACCTGATGATGGTATAAAATGAAACTAGGATCAAAGCTCTTACAACTCATCCAGAAGGGGATATGAATATTGGTACTAAATTTCATGGCAATCCATCCAATAAGTGGATCAAAGTGGTGGATTTTCTACTGCACAAGAGGCGTGATCAACGGGCATAGTTCATATGACTCTGTATGCAATTGGATAATCCTTCAACCAATCAGACCAACGATCCGGGTGATGCGGCATCAACGGGTTGCTGCCATGGAGTGCTGCGCTTCGGTGGTAATGTTGAACGTAAACAAAAAGCTGCTTGGTCGCTTCACTATCGTCATCGTTTACAGGAACTTTAGAAGTAACTTGCCCAACACTAGATACAGGCAATACAAACATATAGTCAGTAAAACACACAGATTAAAGTATACACAGAATGATAAATGAGCTGTAAAATCTTGATACAGTTGCCATGCAAACCAATGTCAAAACATCACATTACAGATGTGTACAGGGCTGTTTTGCAGCTGTGTGCAAAGTAATCTGGCTTGTTTTAAGATGTAGAGCTGTTAAATAAAGTGGATTGATTGGCTGGAAGCTAAAATTGTCCACACTACTATAGTTTCTGCTAAATGTTAACTTTAACAACAGATCCATAATACAGTAGGAGGCTTTCAATTGCCAGAAAGAGAGGTGTTTTTGGGAATCGTGTGAGGGCTGAAATCTTGAAATTTCCTTCTCTTGCGTCTCAGTATTCACTCACAATAATCTCAATCACTTTATGATTTTGTTCCTAAATGTATGCTCAAGAGTGTCTGTTTTAATCGTCTTTATTTTGTCTTTTGAGAATTTTGGACCATAAAACCCCCCAAAAATAGTCTGCCGTGTTGCTTTGGGCACCACATAACTATGTAGTGAAGCTTTGCTCTGCAAGTCGTGTATATGTCTTATTCAGTGAAATCAGAAGAGGTTGAAAGAGAAGTGAGTTGTGACCCTTGAGGGTGTAAATGTGTCCTGTTTGTCTAAAAGTAAAACTGGTGTCTGGATTTGTCCAACTGTTCACTGAGAATATGGAGTGCCAAATCAACACGGAGCGCTCACCCACTGCTGTTCAGGTGAGAGCACAAATAAGCATCCGTACCATGAAACACATGTTGTAGTTGGGACCACCAACACTAAGAATAGCAGTGTGTTGGGGCGCCAGGCTAGCACACCTGGTTGAGCGTGCGCTCCATGTACAGAGACTCAGTCCTTGCCGCCGCGGTTTCGATTCCTTTGCTGCATGTCATTCCTCTCCCCCGCTCTCCCCTTTCTTGTCTTCAACTGCCCTATCAAATAATGGCCTAAATTGGCCAAAATATGATCTTTGAAAAAAAACACAAACAGCAGTGTGCAACTTAAGTTGTGGACTGAAGACTAAAATAGGCTTTTGTGTGACTATAGGGAGGAAATAAATTGACTGAAGAAGACAAGCTGCTAATACTTTGAGGAATGTCATGGGCATGAGTAACATGCATGAATTAAAGGGTAACCTGTTGAAGCAGGCAGAGCTGAAAGTTGTTTGGACGTGATCACCAATCTAGACAAACTGTCAGGAGATTTTTATTACAAGGATATAGATCTTGCCTTTATGTAATTGCTTGTGAATTATGCACACATTATGATACCTGATCAGCTTACAAACAAGCAGTTGGACCTGGCTTTTCAGGATACAAAAGGTATGCTCAAGAAATGTCAACTAGATATGGTTTAAAAACCTTTTTAATTGTGATGGATGTACAGTAAACTGTGTGGTACAGAAATGTCCCACACAGTGACCTAATGCTTTGTGTCATTTCTACATAATTATAATAAGATTTTGACAGATTTAGATTGTTATTAGCAAATATCTGGAAGGTTTTAACCTTGATAAAATCAGAGATTGATCCAATTATAAAGTTGGCTTTAGGTACATGGGTGGATTCATTTTTACAGCTGACTCATGTAATTTCCCTTCGCCTTTTCAAGGGCTTGTTTGGCCATGAGTGGAGACACATCATCTATCTTTATATACAGTCTACGATTTCAACACAACAGCATTAGTTTTTAGGGAAAAAAAACTCTATTTACAAGCTTTTTCCAGAGTTTTCATTCGCATCTTGCGAGTCGACTGCCATCAAGTGGGAGCCATTGGACAGCCGCAGAAAAATCGAGGCCTTTTACGTCCGATAGCAGAGACGGATATACAACAGTCTGTTCATCATGTGAACAAGTTCTATACTTAGGTCATGTGATGAAGAAGACGAGATTTATTTGGTTAAATTAACATTTCTATTGTCAAGAATGAAATATCAATAATACCAGTTAAAAACTTGTATTTGCTGCAGTAATGTAGAGATAAGATAAGATATATACTTTATTGTCCCCAAAGGGAAATTTGTTTTGGACTCTGTCCGTTCTGCAGCTTTACAAAGACAACACAAAATACAGAAAATAAGCATCTCTCAACACATACACTCATGCAACACAAAACATGCTCTCATATACATTAGACAGGTACCTCAACTCCTTTCAGTGGCAGTTTTTAATTGAACAACCCTGTACGTATTGCACAAAATGACACAATGCACTGACATAATGCACAACCCAAATAGCCTACTGTACATATACTCCAGGGCGTGCCAGTACACTGTGACATCACTGTTGGGCGTGGCTAAAGGTACTACATACCACAGTTATGACCACACTGACAAGACTTTACATTTTCAACCAGACAGGGCAGGGCATGTTGTTAAAGCTGAGGTAGGCTTTATTTTTTTTGCTGTCATTTGGCAAGAAAACCCAGATAAAATCCTTTTATCATGTTGTGGTTCAAGTTGTCTGTTTTTTAGGCTTAATCACAGGTCATTTTAGAGAGAGAGAGCATTCCTATTGGCCGTTCTACAAATGCATGTCCCTTCAGATGGTGAAAGTCTGATTCAATGGTGGAAAATCCATGCAGAAAGCATTATTCCAGCATTGGTAACAGCTGCACTGCAAAGCAACCTCAAAATAGGGAGATGGACTTATCAAAAGGAGTTTAAAGAAGAATCTGACATTAAAAGCAATAAAACGTGCTAAAGGATCACAGCTGCGGCAACACCTCACTGCTTAGGCATAGACGGTGTAGAACCGAGATACCCAAACTCAGTGTAATTTCCTATACCTGCGTCATGTGGGCTCTGCCACTGCCATGCCTCTTTAGGAGACTAGCAGCAGGTCCTGAGTCTATTGGCCCTCATTTATCAACCTATCGTAGAAATGAGCGCAGATATCATCTTATGGCAGGCTTCACGTGTGATTCATGAAATGTTTGTATCACACCAATCAGAGCGTAAGAATGGTCGTACATTGATAAATGCAGCGGCTGGAAACGATCGTAATTTAAATGTCACGCCCCAATATATTCTCGGTTTTGAGGCCTCGCCCCTACAATTTACGACATGGCGAGACGTAATCCGGCTAAGAAGCGGCACTTTTCAGAGGTGGAGATTGAAACCCTGATATCTCAGGTTCATTTGCACTAACGTGTGTAGTATTTGGCAGCCTGAAAACTGGTATTAAGTTAAAGGCTGTAGAAAGAATGCGGAATGAAAAGAGATGTTCAACAGTTGCTGTAGTAAATCGGACTTGAGCTGAAGTTCATTTAATATATATATATCCTTGACACATGTATGCTATAGTCCTAATATTATTATACAGGCTTATCTTGCAATCTCTTAGGCCTACATGGTGTACCTATATTTAAATAAACACACAGTAGTGGAGTTTATGTAGTGTCTTTTATTTTACACGTGTTTTTTTCGAGTCGGAGCCAGGCAACCGTGAGCGCGTGTCCTCCGCCCCCCCGTGCTGGACCACCACCCCGAGTCTGTCTCCTGACAGCAGAGGTGCTGCAAAAACAAGCCAATATAACTCTGTCAATGGCAGAAATAAATCGTCCACTTGTGATCATTAACCTTTAAAAGAGAAACAAAAACCTGAAGAATAAATAAAAATGTTGTGTATCGTCATGTTTCCTGTATTGAATGCTCCGATGGAGCGCCCCACCATGGCCCGTGCACGTACATGTGCACTGTTGTACCGGCACATATAGAGGTCTTCTAAAAGAGCCAGATCTCCTATTGCTGATAAGTGATCAACTGATGACTTCTCCTTATCCTGTTAAACTGATTATATGCTGCACCGCAAGGCCACACTGACTCGAAAACGTGTGTACACGAGTTCAGACCAGACGTGAGATTTTATCACAGCCTACGCTCACGTTCAAATTGATAAATGCCTTGCTTTGCGTAGGAATCGCCGTACGCCCGTCCTACGCCTGTTTTAGGTCGTACGCACGTTTCATAAATGAGGGCCACTGATTCCAATGGGAGAAGTGAAAGTGAACACAGACTATGAGCTATTCTTTCGCCCCATAGTCACCGTTGTAAATAATGGACCCGTTGGTCACAAGCCACATATCTCCAGAACATTCTGACACTAAAATGGCAACTTTAAGACACATCAGGAGAAAATGAACTTTGTTCAAGATCTATTACAGTCTCAGGACCAAGCTCTTGTGATATCTGTCAAACTCTGACAAACACTAACATTTTCTCTCCATCTTTTTTCCCAACAGAGCTTTACAGGCCAACAAGTTCGCAAAGAAAACAGGACAGTAATTCTCATACAATTGGTGCTAACCTATATAACAGCATCAGGATCACCATCACCAACGGGATGATTGAAATGAATAACTGAAGTACTGGTTCAGATCACTGCATGAAGAGCGTGCATATGCCCATGCTCGTCTGGGTCAAGCGGCTTATGACAGAGATATGGGTTTCACACTCACTCACATCTGTGCATTGACCTCAAGTTGTATTTTTAGTTTGATTTGTAGAAGTTGTGACTTTTTCACGGTCATCTTTTTCAAATGTAGTTCTGAAACCTGAGCTCTTGGAAAGAATAGTGCAATACCCTGCAAATGGAGAACATTAATGTGTTATGGTCCATCGGTTGATAGAATCTTGGCTCAGTAAAGGAGCGAGCGAATGAGAAGACAGAGTGCGTGACAAGAGCTTGCGAGAACTAGCTGAGAAACATACAGGTGCTTCAGGACCTTCAGTCTCACTGCTGACAAATCAACACAGCTGGGCTGGATAATCCATTGGAAGTACTGGGAGGAGGGTGGACATCAGAGGCACCATAAAGACAGTATTAGAGAGAAAGAAGAGGAGGAAACCCCTGAGAAAACAAACACGCAGCCATGTATCATCTGTAATCTGTGGACTGACACATTTTCAGTGGCAACTTTCAAGTAAAGATCAGGTATGCAGCTTTCTCTGTAAATCTTAAAGAACCCTGGAATTACAGTATGGTCGACTTATTGCCATATGTTGCAGCTTTAAATAATATTTTAGTAAAATACACATAGTGGTAAGGTGAGGTCCAAGATGTTGACTGATTAATTTAGAAGTATTTTGTTGAAGTATTTATGTTATTTATTTTATTATTTTATTTTATTTATTAGTGATGATATTCTGCATGACAAAAATGTGATCATATGCACTTTGTGTAGGATGTTTGGATTTGAAAGCATTAAATACCATGCAAGTACTAAGCATGAGTTTTTCATCTTGGTTGAACCTTTGCCATTAACCTCCTTTGAGCGTCACAAAATCCAGTGAAATGAAAATGATGATCTAAGTTATATATTTTTTTTAAATCTCTATTGTATCAAACCCCATTTTGGATACTGATATAGATTTTTTTTCTCCACAATGGTCATTCAGTGCATTTTGTACCTGCCACTCTAACCAGTAGTTTATTGTCGTTGTTGGCGGTGGCTGCTTTTCCTGTCTGCAATCAATAGATCATGCCCACCAGACAACACGGGCATACAGGGCGGGTACCAACACAACTTTTATATTATAACCTTATGCGCCCGATGTCCCTCACTTCTGCTCTCTGTGTTTTGCCGTTCTCAAAATCCATTTGCTTCGGGAAACAACAACAAACTTAGAGCTAACAAGCTACAAACTGAAAATGGCAACAACAAAAATATTTTTTTCCTGCAATAAGGCAGGCCTGATCAGCTCTTTTCGGGGAACGATTGTAAATATTTACAACTCTCTGGACTCTATCTTGCACCCGGCGCAGCACAAAGCCCAACAATGTTGTTCTTTGCTAGTTTAGTTTAAGGCGTAGTTGTCAATTTCCCGTCCAGCGCCCGCGTCGTTTAAATAGCAAATGCACCTGCGCCCATCTTTGTGCCCATGGGCGTGCTGGTCTTACAGGGAGGTGTGTTCAGGTGAATTCTTGGCGTATTGCTATCTTGAAAACCTGGTCTAAAGTCAATAGTGCAGCATTTCATTGTTATTTTAACAGCAATTTAGTAAAATGCTCCTAGGCTTACGCACAGCACACGCACACTATGCTTGTTACACACACACAGACACACACAGACCAAACAGTAGTTATTATCAAAGCAAATTTGTACGCACTGAATGACTGTTATATGAATGATGTAAACTGTGAGTGAATGATAGATTCCTGAAGTGGAGAGTGTTTTTATGATACGAGTGAAGTAATGCTTTCATGTATTTTGTGTATATATTTTATGATTTTTTGTAAGTATAACATCAACCTGTCCAGGGACTGCGGGTGGAAATTAGCATTTTCTGCTATAACCTGGCACATGACATCTCTTCTTTTATAGACTAATGTTTTTTGTGCACTGTCCCCGATCAAATAAAAAGAAATTCACAGGGAAGCGCAGCAGCACACAAACATGCAAAAGATTACAAATAAAAATATTACGGTGCAAATCCGCCATAATAATAGCAATGCACCAAGGTCCAAACACGTCGTCTTTTAAAGGAAATGAGAGATAACACTCTGATTGGCCCAAAACACACCTATAAATGAATGAAGACACTAAGTACAACCCTTTTGAACCACGCGCCCGGCGCACGGACCCTTTTTTCCGCCATCAAACTAGCAAAAGTGGATTTGGACACGCCCTAAACGCACCTGCACCAGGCGCTTCACGCCATGCACTTAGATCGTTAAAATGGGGCCCTCTAACTAGGACGTTGTGGGGCCGATACACTGGTGAGAGCAAATTACATTTAACAATGTTTCCAGCTAATTTAAATAGCTCACATTACTGTATTGTGTTAACTTTTCTTTTGAGGGGTGCAAATGTTCCACCAAATCAGATCTCTGCAGGGTAAATCCAGACAGCTAGCTAGACTGTCTGTAGAATCTGAGTTTTCTGTCGCATGACTAAAACAACCTTTGAACGTACACATGTTCCACCAAAAGAAGTTCCTTCCCGAGGCTATTTTGCAGCGACACCTTGGCTCCGCTCGGCACTTAGCACCGCCCAAGACGACCACTGTAGTCGCGCATACTAAACGGAAGAAAATGACGGACCCTGTGGTGTGTCATGGAGAAAAAAAAAATGTATTTGTATGTCTTAGTAATTCATGCTCTTAATTTAATAACTGGTGCACATAAAAAATTATCTGTCTGATGTGTAGAAAAGTACACAATGCCATGTCTATGGGGGTTTCTGCTTTCCATGAAAGAGGTAGAGTAAGTTAACAATCAACACAGGTTTAGTGCCAGAGCTGGATATTGCTGCATCAGAGCGCCATCAGTTGAATCAAGAAATCAGTTGAGCTACAGTCAACAAGTGTCTAATCCACTGATTAATATTTGAAATGAAGCCTCTCCAAATAAACTACAGAGTTCCTTTCAAAGGGGATAGGCTTTGAAATCTGCTTATCCGCCCTTACAGTACTGCAATAGACGGTAAAGAGAAACAAAGACAGAGAGCAGGCAGATTATAGAAATATGGAGCTGGAGAGATTAAGTAGAGAGAAAGACTTCATGATAAAGTTTGGGACCCATGGGGAAAGATTTAAAAGGAACGACATACATCACAGGCAGGTTAAGACAGAATAATATAACTGTACCCTGCACTTTTAGCTCAGGGTCACAATAAAGTAAATTCAAATATACACTTAGGCCAATAACCAGTGGCAAATGGAGAGCGTGGTAAATGGCTGAGCGTTGAAGAATCTGGATGGAGCTTTTTAAAGCTTAGATAGGCTATATGTAACATTATATGGAAAAATTGTGTGTGTGTGTGTGTGTGTATGTGTGTGTGTGTTTGCTTACAATGACTGTGTGTTAGAAAAAGAATGTTGCACAAGAATGCCAGTGAGATTTGGCCCATGCAACTGGCATCAGTCGCCATCATTACTGTGATATGCTGATGACTGAAGTGTGTGTGTGTGTGTGTGTGTGTGTGTGTACAAGAGTGTTGGATACTAGAAAAGCGCAAAGAGAAAGTGTTGAGTGATGTAAAAGTGTGGTTGTCTCCTGTTTGAGACAACTAAGGATTAGAAAAGAATGAATGAATTCATGTCGTAAAGCTGGCACACGTCTGATGAAACGCGTCACTCAATCTAAATGCATCATTTTTTCATCTAAATATAGCGAGCCCTCTTTTGTATGAATGCCTTTCTATTCTGTTGAGATGTTGAGTTACATCTTGTATTCAATCTGACATTGTGTTCATGTGCCATTTTGTGTATTAAAAACATGCCAAATTAAGAGTTCATAGTTCATGAAATCGCCAAACAACAACTTCTATTGTTGCATCAATCTCATCTACGCTTATCGCTATTTTTAGCACATTTCTTGGCTCTGGTACAGGAAGATGATGTTCTCCTTCTTAACTAAACTAAATCTATAAAGTTCTGATTAGCTGTGTTGCTTTTTAAACCAGGGAAACAGCAGTTAATGGCCACGCCTATTTGAATGTTAAAAAAAACATTGTAGACGTGGGCAGCGAGATCTGGAACCAGGCAATCATGATAGATGCTTTTGTCATTTTGTGGGTGTCATTTTATTGCAATGGTGGAAATGTTTAACAAAGCTCTTCAACTGCTGTTGTACGGAAGCTGTGAACGGCCATGGATTTTTTTTTATGCACATCTCGTGATAACGACTTATTAATTTGTTATCTCGATATAACAAAGTTTGTTTTCTCGAGATAAAGAATTAATTATTCCGTTATCTCGACATAAAGATTGTTTTATCGAGATAACGAATTAATTAATAATGTTCTCCCTCTCCTTCTCCGGTCAAAATCCCACTAAAACACCCTTCAATTTAACCCCAGGAAGGGGCTCCATAAGGTAGACCCTATCTGCTTGTGGAGCCCCTATCCATGGCCGTTCTCGGCTTCCGTAGCTGTTGTAATGGTGACAAAGAATCATTAACTCTTTATTCTTCAGAAAATACAAACTACTACCAATTTATAATGTGAGCATATACCTGACTTGTTCAAATATGTAAACCTAACTCATGACATGCCTAGCGCTTTTCCAGAATTTTCCACAAAATGATTCTTCAAAAATTCACTCCTATTCCACGACACTCTGAGGACTTTTATCTTTTTATATTGTCGGGCTTGCCTTAATCAATATTCATTACTTTGGCCAGTGGTGGCCTAAAGGTTAAAGAAGCGAGCTTGTATGGGAGGTGGTCGGTTCAATCCCCAGACCGACAGGATAAAATATGGGTGGGGAAAGTGAAAGAGCAGTGCTTGTCCCTCCCTCATTACCACCACTGAGGTTCCCTTGAGCAAGGCCCTTTACCCCAACAGCTCCAGTGGAGCTGCTCAGTGGCCAGCAGATCAGACTGTGGTTGTACTGGGCAGATTCCAGGTATGAATGTGGAACTGTGTGAATGTGATCAGGGCGTTCCTGCAAAAGAGAGGTTGCTATAGTCCACTATTTAGACTTTACTGTTTAGACAAAAATTTGAATTATGGCTGAATACATGTCAAATCACTGGAAAACAATGCATTTTAAACACAAACATGGAGAATAACCCCCAAACTGAACAACTGAACTGAACAAATACTCTAAAACCTACCATGGAAACAAACCAGTGTGAGACAAATGCAGTTAGATAGTGATAAACTGATGCAATGAACTAATGTCATTGAAATACTTGAATGTACTTTGGTTCCTCTCTACTGAAGCATTACATATTCATTATTTTATTCTCTCAGGTTTAGTTAATTTTCCTGAACAGTTATATTAAATTTGTCCTCCAATATGGCGATGACATGGGAACAAAAAGAAGAGAAAAAAACAAACCAAACAAAAAACAGTATACCAACAGGCTTTTGCTAAATCTTTTACAAGCCTTGGCTTGTGTACCACACATGAATGGCTTCATCTCTTTTTTTCTCTAACTGAAGTAAACTAAATAAAAGTTGGCGCATTAACAAAAGACCTCTGTTCCAAAAGACCTATTCATATAGATTTGTTTAGAGTTTGACTCTGGCAACAAATGAGCAGGTCGGTGACTTAAGTGTTTCCAAATGTGAGCAACAAGATCAAACCTATTACACAGTCGACATGCAAAATGTCTAAGACTCATATTTAGCCGTTCCATGCCACCAGTCATGTTATGAAAAGCCCAGACTTTACATTTCTACATGACAAAAACAGTTTTCAACCCTGTAAACTGCTATGTCAACACAGACAAGGTACGGTGCCACAGTGTTTCAACGCTGGAGGTATTATGTATAGTATCGGGGCTTAAAAGACAAATGGACTGTTAAAACCTCCCCATCCTGTTGGATTCACTGTAGATGTTAATCAGGGCAGCTCACATGAATGATACTGACTGCCTGCCAACTATTGCAAAGTACGTGTCAGTGTATTTAGCTCCCAGCACTGGCTCCATATCTACAGTATAGGCGGATTATTATAATTGGCTAATCTGTATTCAATGGCTGAAATGTATCTCAAGAGAGGAAGAGGGAGGTGTATGGCGTCATTTTTTAGTCAAAAGTTGTGAGCGTGTAAGACATGATCACGAGCACATTATGTTATTTCACACGCGCAAAAATGAACCTTCAGCTGGCATGATAAAAGTACTCGCGCACAAATTCAACAACCGAGAGGTGTAGGTAGCTGCGAGCGAGCGCCTGGCTACTCTTACTCTGCTTGTACAGTGGAATCCTGCTCGCGCGCAGCGGGCTTCTGCTCGCGCGCAGCGGGCTTCTGCTCGCGGAGTGCTGTTTTGCTCGCGCAGCTGATTTCTGCTCGCTCGAGTACATGACTTTTGACAATTTGGGGGCGGAAACCAAGGAGGGAACTGACCCTCTTATGATTGGTCACTTTCACACAGGGACATCCTTGATTGACAGCTCTCATTACAGGAAGCACGGAGTTGGGTTAAGATCAGGTTAAGTTACCACCGAAGAAGAGTGGGTGAGTTGAGTTTGAATGAGTTTTCTAATATACATAAAATGTCTCTGTCTGCACGTTTAAAATGCTGCGCAGATCATTGTAAAATCAATTACCATCGATGTATATATTTGCGTCGATGAAGCCTACGTTTTGTTAAGTAAGTTAACATTACCGTTACATATTTTTGAGCAACAAGTAACATAAAGCTAGGCTATTCGTTCTGTAGCTAACGCCTTAGCCAACACTTGTGATGATCGACCGACACTCATTTTAAAACTTTTAATCTTTAAAAACTGCATCTTAGACAACTAACGTTATGGCTAACTGAATCATAACATAATTGTTTTCACATGTAAAAGTGCTATTCTTATTGACGCTGATTTAATGCATTTGATTTTGCAGGCTAACATCCAATGCAGTAAAATACTGTTTTGAATGTTGGGTAACTTAGCCACGTTCACATTGTCCCTTATTGTATTTTTGTGTGGATCCAGCTGCTCATCTTGCCGTTTATAGATGAAAATGGCGAACGCAAAAGAGGAGGTGAACTATTTTCTAAAATGTTTATTACGTTAAAGTAGTTCATTTGTGGTGGTGTTTGTTTCAGTTACATTTCTTTATTTCTCCCCATTCCTCTAGGACGATTTGCGCAATATGGCCCTCAATTTGGTGGCCAGGCTGAGAGCTACATTGAATAATCCAACACCAAACAGTATGTATCATGAGTAACTATCTTTACTAGGTTGCATTACCATCTCTAGACAACATGTGTGGTTTGATTACATTATGTTGATTTCCCTGTATACATATAACAATATATAAATACTGTTTGTGGAACAACTTATTGCATTCGTCATGGAAGTGTAGTGTTGCTGTCATCATCATACAGCTCACCTATTCATTTAGCCTATAACACGACAGAAGTTACATGATGTCAGTGAATTAATTATGTTGAATGAACAATGAAGTTCAGGGACAGTGCAATGCCCAGTCAAGCTCAGCCAGGGTATCCAGGCAGGACACATCCCAGGAACCACAATTGCACAGTGCGGTGCGTGGACCTGCACAGGCACCTTCAGGGACTGCAGTTCAAAAGAATATGGCCAGGTTTGGATGTTGTTCAAAGGATGCATCTCAGCTGTTTCAACAACAGCCCTCTTTAGTTCCTCACACAGTTGTTTGACTGCTGATTCAAATTCATTTGAATTTCATCTACTCCTCTTTCTACAGGTGTTTCCCTGGACTATTTAAAGATAAGCAGAAGTGTAGGCCTCCTTCGCGATTGTCTAAAAAAAGGTCAGGCACCAAAACAACGCCAATCCAATTCTTTCTTCTGGACAGCCCAACTGAGAGAACCCCCAAACCATCTGATGAGCTAATGCTTTTACAAGCTGGGTTAGGAAGAAGGACTGTAAATGTTCCAGAGGATGCTTGGCATAATGAGGTATGTGGTATGACACTTAATGAAGTAAGAACTGAAATTTGCACAAAATATTATAAACCTATACTAAAACAGCATATCCAGTGAAAACATTAGCCCCAATCTTAGCCACCAAAACCATATCATTTATTTTTGGAATGCTGCCAATAACTCTAATGAACAGATTTGTCTTGAGCTCATTGATTTGATAAATATTTGCTAATCTTACTCACACACTTTACATTCATAGATTACACACATTCTTTCTGAGACGTATCCGAAGATGTCAGAACTGGAGGGTGCCTGGATGCTGCACAAAGCCATGGGTAAAAAGCAAGAGATTGAGTTGACTTTTTTTCTCCAAGCAAAGGAAATTTATTGAATCTTTTTGTTTGTTATAAAGTTGTCATGTTTTAAAAGTATGATCCTTCCAACAAGGGGCAGAAAATAAATATTTGTTTAATATTTGAACTTAAACAGGAGGATCAGGTCAACGGAAACTCAACTTGTTGACACCTGAAGAGGAAGGATACACAGGGGCCAGCCTTGTGAAGAGCTGGGGAGGCAAGGGCTGTCTCTACATTATGCCCATCCAGAACACACTGGACATTTCTCCCCTACCCTTCACAGCTCTGGAGTTCCAGGCCATGCCGAAAGCCCGGTGTGTGTCATGCCAGGAGTATGTGCCTCTGCAGCTCCTTGGTCTCCATGTCAAGACATGTATCCAGTCTAAAGTCAAGGTTGAGGTATGGCTTGCTGATTTGAAACTAACATTGATGTTCTTTCTCCTTATTTAATATACAGGTTGGTCATTGTGTCATTTCTTAAATTTCACAGCAACTATTGGATGGTGGGACCATGTTAGCAGTTTCCCTGTCAGCTTAACCCAAAATTGCTTCTGGCACTGTTGTTTATAACTATTGTTTTTTTGTAAGTCATCAAGTCTTGATATTTAATTTTTATAGACCCACACTATCAACTTGGATGACGAAGTGGTAAGCTATCAATACAAATGAAGAGATCATACATAGCATTTCATATTATTGAGCCATACATTTATGATTTCATTTCAAATATATCTGATGTGAATGACCCAGAAATGTTTTACAGGCATCTGATGATGTGCAGCCATCACATTTGGAGAGTAAGGTGAGCAAATTGCTTCTGTTTCTTCTTAAGATTTAGGTTTTAAGAATTAACCAGTGAAATGTTTTACATGATCTGTTCTCATCAAAGAGCATGTTTACATCTGACCTCTGAAAGAGTACATCTGCATTTTTAATGGATATTTAACACTATTTTTTATTTTCATAGGTTGCTTGTCCATTGTGCAGTCAACTATTTACAAAAGACGACATCCATGTGCATGCAAGTGTCTGCGGGGAGAGGTAAAAGCTTTTCTAAGTTTCTTCTTAGTATCTTACAAAGTTTGATGCATTTTGTATCCACTTGCTTAAAATGCTTAATCCCACCGTAGAGTCCCCTCATCGTCCCCCCTTTTATTAAAGAATTTGGACAGATGACGGATTAAGGTAACCTGTTTATGGAATTTTTTGTTGTTGTTGATCTTTACAGCAACACAAATGAGGAAGATGCAGATATTAGTGAGGACACCGATGAGCACTTCGGCAGGTATGCTGTAGAATCATTTTTAATGGGACTGGATAATGATGCTTGCCTTGGTCTGTCGCACTGAATTCTCAACAATATTGTTTTTATATTGTTGTGTAGCGTATCAGACATCCTGATGTCACTTGAAAAGAAAGTTGACACATCCCGGTCATTCAACATCAATGTGACAAGAGAGGACCTGTTTCAAAGGGGGCTGAAACAGTGGGCCAGGCAAAAACAGGCCTCCCCAAAGAATCTCCTCAGGGTCTCCTTCATTGGAGAAAATGGAATAGACCAAGGCGCTCTTCGTAAAGAGTTCCTCACCGGTATGTGTGCCCCACCAAGGTCAACACACATGATGAAAAGCACATTTAAGAGATTATCAATGTGAATAATATCTTATACATATTTAATACATTTGACAAAAGCAGCTCTTTGTTCTTTACAGAAATGGTGTGTGGCATTGAAGCACGTTTTTTTGAAGGAGATGGGGAAAGGGGGAAAAACCCTAAATACAGTATCTGTGACTACCAGGACAACAGTTTCAAGTATGTGCCACAGTCTGTCATATAAAATATATGACTTTGTATTGTTTAATTAGGTAGTAAAAGTCCACTGCCATTTTGTTCTAAATAGCTTTTGTCTTTGTCACAAAAGGACTTGTGGGGAGATTTTTGCCACAAGTTTGGTGCAGGGGGGTCCTGCACCAAACTTCCTTACAAGATGGTGCTACCATTTCTTGTGCCATGGGGAGATGGACAAGGATGTTGGTGTACTCGAAGTCACTGATCAGGATATTAAAAATCTGATGACAGAGGTATTTAAACAGTGTAATGCATAAATTTTTCCAAGTCAGGCATATAAAGTTATCAGACAATGTTTGTCTCTTTTTGCAAATATCAAGGTTGTGTCTCTACTTTCAGGTGGAAAATGCAGAAGGTGGAGAAAGGCTGATAGACTTATCAGATGCGATTGTGGCATGTGGCTACACTGGGCTAATAAATGTTGACCGAAAAAAGGCCATCACAGAGTAAGTTAACATGAACATAACACATAAATATTTGTCACAAAATGCTTTAGTGTTAAAAATTTAACTCTGAATCAATACAGTATTATTTTCGGTTACACTTTATTTTAAGGTGTCCTTGTTACAGTGCAATTATATATTTAAGTACAGAGTAATATTAAGTAACTACATGTAGTTACATGTACTTACTATAGGAATAGGGTAGGATTAGGATTTGGTTGAGGGTTAGTTGCATGTAATTATGCATCATTTACTGTTATTACTACAGTAAGTACATGTAACAAGGACACCATAAAATAAAGTGTTACCTTATTTTCTTACTGTTTATTAGTGCCATCGCTTTGCATGCACTGGTGAGGCTGATCCCGATCTTGAACCAGCTGCGTGAGGGATTGAGGCTCTACGGATTAGATGAGGTGTTAGCACAGCACACCCAGATGTGCCAGCAGCTCTTTGTCCCCGGCCACTTACAGGAAGTCAGTAACGTTGTGAATGAACAATTATTTTATTAGAACAGCCACTGTTAGAGACACTGATGACTTGCTCTTATGGCATATTCTGCATTTTTACTTTAAGCTGCCTTCAAATGTGTGTTCAAAGAGCTAAACGCTACAGGCCAAAACAAAAATGAATCTTTAATTTAAATCTGCAATCCTTACTGTTTTACCGTGCTTAAGCATTTGATTTGCTTCCTTATTTTAGGTGAATGTAGACTTCCTTCTGCTTGCGCTATCTCCTGATTTCAGTGAGGAAGGGTCTGTGAGACGGCAGCGAGAGATGCAGATCATCAATTTTCTGCAGGATTTCTTGCAAAAGTTGGAAGACAGAGGTAACACACTGCTTAGCACCTTTTTCTATAATCCTTGTCCATCACTCTTACCATACTATCATACACTTGTTTTCCACCAGTTTCATTTTATTCTATTTTTATTAGTTACTCCCTCTTTAGGTTTATATTCGTATGTGTATTCTGTCAAACCCCCATGTATATGACGAATGCATTTGTACTAACAGAAATGTTGGAAATTACTTATTTGTATTTGTCTCTGAGAAGAAGCAGACAGCCAAGAAGAGGGCAGCCCTGAAGGTCAAAGTCACGTGGCAGCTGTGCACGGAACAAATGGTGGGGGGGAGCGCCTGTCAGTCCGGAGCTTCCTTCAGTGGGTCACAGGTCAGGCACATGTTCCACTGATCGAATCCAAGAGAGAGGCATTCAAGATAACTGTTAATTTTGATCATGACTGCGACTCCCGCTATGGGGCACATAGCCTTTGTTACCCCATTGTCAATGCTTGTGCTGTTGCCATTACATTTCCTACACGCCACTTAGCCACCTCCCAAGAGTTTGAAAACAACCTAACTGAGGCAATCTGTGGTGGTTACGAGTTCAGCATACACTAAAGAAGCATTTTAAGGTCCTGGTTACTTGTTTAAGTTACTTGGTAACTTTGTTACCCTTTTTGCACTTTGTTTCTATTTTCTACTACTGTGTACAAACAAGTGTACAACAAAGTTGTTCTATTGTTAAAAAGAATAAATCTAAAGATTTAACTGTGGTTGTTGTATATTTTATTTACATCACTTTCTGATCACAAAAACAAACATTAAACACCTGACAAAGCCTGAAGCACATATTCATGACATAGGAGGTAAAGGTCTCTAGTGTCAGTGTCTCTATTTTCTTCAATCAGCAGCTGAAGCTCTACTAGCTGCTGTTCATTCAGTGGACACTCAAATTCAGGGACTACTATCACACCATCCACATCTTCTCCATAGTCAGCTGCAACATCCCAGTCAATGTCCGGCTCTTCAATATCCTGACAGTCGAACAAGACAGAAAAATACCGCTATCATTAGTCATCCCATGTTTACAGAATCTAATGTAATCTGTTTATCCCAATTGTTTGGCTTTTCAACATTAGCTGAAGATAAACATTTAGGGTTTGTACTATGCAACAAATTGATTTGATCAGGTGCTTAAATATTCGTATTAGTGTTAAACAGTACAAGTGTACCTAATAAAGAGGTTACTGAGTGCATATGAACTGTATTACCAACATTTGAACATCGAGATACAATCTTGAGAATAAACTCATTAAATATTGAGAATAAAGTCGTTGTATTTCGAAACACAACGACTTTATTCTCAATATTTAATGAGTTTATTCTCGAGATTGTATCGACTTTTTTTCTCGTAATTTAACGACTTTAATCTCGCATTATAATGACTTTAATCTCGAGATGGTTTTATTTTTTATTATTGCTTGGCCCTAATCCTCTTCCGTATATATCTGATCTTAACAAGGTGAAAAAATAAAGAAATAAAATAGAAATAAAAACTTAACGTTAGCCCCTGATGAGTTTGCTAGCTCGCTAGCCTAAAACTTGCTAGTTAAGGTTGATTAGCTTATGTCAGCTACTTACATGTTCCAAACAAATTTCAGATTAAATTGCTATAACACTGTCAAACACACAGCCCCCATCTTATCATCAATATCACTTACGCCTACATCTTCAGGTGTCGCCGCCATTCCGTCCACTGTGCAGTGTTGTGAATGACTGAACTCCGTCAGATACTTTGACTCCGTGCTTCCTGTAATGAGAGCTGTCAATCAAGGATGTCCCTGTGTGAAAGTGACCAATCATAAGAGGGTCAGTTCCCTCCTTGGTTTCCGCCCCCAAATTGTCAAAAGTCATGTACTCGAGCGAGCAGAAATCAGCTGCGCGAGCAAAACAGCACTCCGCGAGCAGAAGCCCGCTGCGCGCGAGCAGAAGCCCGCTGCGCGCGAGCAGGATTCCACTGTACAAGCAGAGTAAGAGTAGCCAGGCGCTCGCTCGCAGCTACCTACACCTCTCGGTTGTTGAATTTGTGCGCGAGTACTTTTATCATGCCAGCTGAAGGTTCATTTTTGCGCGTGTGAAATAACATAATGTGCTCGTGATCATGTCTTACACGCTCACAACTTTTGACTAAAAAATGACGCCATAGAGGTGGAGGGGCTGGAAAGGTGAAAAGCGTGTGAAGAGAAAAACAGGCAGAGAGGGGAAAGACAAAGGAAGCAGAGAGAGAGAGAGGAAAGGAAAGACACAAACACAGAGGAGTAAGAAAGTGAGAAAACAGTGAAAAGAAAGGAAAGTGATAATGTTTCCACCAGGATCGCCTGTGTGAAATGGAAGTCAAGAGTCTCAGAGAGGGAGAGGAGATGAATGGAGGGGAGTAAAGGAGGGAGCGTAGGTGTAAAAAGGGGATGGAGAAGCAGCATTCCTGACCGCACACTTACAGAAAGAGGGAAAGAAGTTAATCTGAAATCCAGATGCTTTACGGACCAACACAGGGTCAAACTTATCCATACACACACATACACGCACACACACGCACACACACACACACACACACACACACACACAAAGCGCTCCATCCCTTCTCCTGCTCTCTTTCACAGACCTCGAGACCTCAGCGGCTTTACAAGTCAGCAAACATCCACAGGACTAAAGCATCAACTGAATACTTTTTTACGCCTGTTTTTCTTGTAAAACTGTGACTTTCCAGCCTGCAGTGAAAACTAAAGGACTTGTTTTGGGATCTATTTTGTACTTACAACTGTTTATTCTTTCCCCTTCTGGAGGCATTTCCAGGTGAGTCTCTTGTGGTCTTCATAATGAGAACTTGTTAAATGCTCCCAGATGTAAAAGTAACTTTAACAGAGGCTCTTGTTTGAATTAAAGTCTAAGTTTTCTGTGCTTTTAATAGCGAGATACTCATTTAAAAACAAAAAAAAAATACTCTCCTCACATGTTGCAACGTCCTGAATGTTTGCATAGGTTGAGTCATTATCGAGAGTTAACTGACAGATGTTGATGTATGGCTGGTGATGACTAATTGTCCTCATTAAAAAGTGTCAGTTAAATTATGTGAGGTCGTCTAATGAGTGTCAACATGTTGCAATAGTGACAGTTTTAGAGCCATAGATGTCTTTGCAACATCGAGGAATTCCATCCTGCTTTGAAATGGGATTTCATACAGGCTGCCATGCAGTGACAGATGTGGTTGGTGTCCCAGTAACTCATCTGTTGATTGACTGGTGTTCAGTAGCATTAGGAAAACAGTCCAGTGCTGTTTATTTAGTGCTGTCTTTGTCCACAACTATTGGGAAAACTGTGAAATAGAGCTGTTTTCAAAAGCTCTTGTACTTTTCTGAGCTAAATGAAACCTATTTTGCACACTGGCAAAAAGGCTGCACAAAATTCTGATATTATGTTCATAGAGCATCTGAAAATGCAAATATTTATGTTGTATACTGTGCAAGACACATAAATCTCTATCAAGCACAGCCTGTTGCTGGGAAAGTTGTTTACTTTAAACAGGTCTCTTGGCGATGTGCATTTCAGTCATATTGGTACCATTGAGCACTTCAGGCAAACAGACGCTCTGTATAAATACTCTTAAGTATTTACTAGCTACATGCAACTTTGTTTTAAAGGGGCTAACCGTACAAAGTATTTTAGATTTGCTTAAAAGCCACCTGAGTTTCTGTCCGTGCCACTGCAGCAAGCCATAATAAAACTTTGAGAGATTTACAGCCAATACTTGGAAAGGAATTCTCAAAGGAATCTGCCCATTAAAAAGTTATGACTTCGCGTAATCATAGCTCACTTGAAAGTGGCGTGTTATCTGTACGCATTTTGAGCTATCCGCGTGTATGTCTACGCTGTATACAGCGGACATAAACATACACGCCACTTGGCGTGTTATCACGAGAAAGAGAGGGGGTTTATGAAAAGAAGAAAGCAACGGTTGAGTTTAGGAAACGGGACACGATCCCCAGTCTACTGGGTGAAAGTCCTGTGTTTTACCCATCCACCACCCCAACCAAACTCCCCTATGTGGAATTTTGCCCTTTCATACTACTCGCTATGGCGTAAATTCACACGCAATCGCAAGGTAATGTAAGTCAATGGAGGCCAAACGCGGTTGATAAACATGCTAAAAAATAAGCATGCGTCTTGATAACACGCCAAAAATGGCATACAAATTGACGTGCCATACATACGCCACTTCATGAGATCAGTCTGTCCAGAATATTTTGTTTCTCATCCCATATATTCAGTATAAGTGGGGAAAAGGACATTTGTTCCATATTTTTACCCTTACAGTTTTTATAACGTCCATAAATAAAATAGACTTCTAAAACCAAATTGGACTCTTATTTACCCTCAGAAGTCTCTAAAGAATATGAAAATGTAATGTCGATATGTAGTAAATTAAAATAAATTACCATAAACTAGATGTGGAATAAAGTGAGTCATGTTCCCTCGGGATGAATAAAGTATCTATCTATCTATCTATCTATGTAACTCCTTTGAATATTATAAACATAAATGTTCCAACATTTTTATTTCAATCATAAAACATAGCTGTTCAATGTTGGTATTCGATAGCATTATCTTATGTTGAAAGAGATTTCTGAATGAGTATATATGGGCAGCACATGATATTACAGACTTGCATGCAAACATATGGGAATCATATTGTTGTCTTCTCTTGACATGTGTTATCTTGAATAGAGCAGCTGTGTCTTGGCTGGCAGTCAGCATAATGCTTTTAACATAAAGATGTATTGGCCTCACTCAGGCATTCTTAAAGGAATACAGCATGTATTAAAGAGTTGGGCTTTTGATCTGGCTTTAGTGATTAAGTATAGACACCAAAATTTGCCAAGAGTGGTTGGTAGATAATTGACTGGTGGTGCTGCATGCCAGCGCCACACTGGCTTTACATGGTAATGTTTTTCTTTACTGCAACTATTATTCCGGTTACACTAATGTGTTTTAGGCTGTGAGATATACAGTAGTATGTCTTGCTTGTGATAGGAACTGTATAGTTGACTCTAGGTTTAAGCAGTCAAAAAACCTTTATATTGTGGTAAAGTCTGTCTCTTAGATCATAGCTTATTTGTCATAAACAAAAACTTCTACCTTTCCCTCCATTGATTAATATAACATAGCAGGTGCAAAACACAGGTGTAATTAACACTATTAATGATGGCTGGACACAATAGAAGAGAGTTATCAAGTGTTATACTTGACAAGTGAAAATGTCTGCCAAGGAAAGGCCTATTGATCAGCAGACATGGCATAGACTAGAGCATTTGCTCAAAATCTTACTTTTTTTAATTTGAGAAACAAGGTCCTCCAACAGTGTGAGGTGCAGTGTTAGCGAATAAAAAGATAAGTGCCCAAAGTGCACTAGCTGCATGCTACACTTTCATCGGGTTCCGCCATCCATTCCGACATACCCCCACTCCGACATTGACGTCTAATTGTCCGAGTGGCGGCACTTCCATTGTTTTCAAACGTCCCACCACTCCGACAATTTTTTTTTCCATTAGGGTTAGGGTTATGTCGGAATAGCAGCATGTCGGAGTGGCGGCATGTAACCACTGTCATCACGTTGACGAAAATACAAAAGATGCTTAAAATCTCTCCTGAACTTCCGTTAGCTAGTAGTAGGAAGCTAGAAAGAATTGGGAAATGCTGGAATTTTATTAACCTGGGTCTTATTGTCATAGCTTTTGCTAAATAAGGTTAGCTAACATTCACCACCATTAATGTAGGCATTAGCAAAAATACAAGTGTTAGCTAACCCTGTGCTAGCTTCTAGTGTTCTGAACTATTGCTGTTGCTCCATATGCTAACAGTTTAGCACACACTTTTCTGAATGATAATAATGGAAGGTAACAGCTTACAGGACGTCCACAACAATAACATAATAGCTACTAGTAACATTATCTAGTCTATATCTAAAGCAGGTTTTGGTTGCTTACAAACCTAGGCGAAGATACCAGATGATGTCATGATGATGCTAATGTACAGTACATATAAAAGTAGAAATTAAAGATTTTTCTTAAAAGTAGGCCCTATGTTAGGGTTAGGGTTACATTCCATCTGTAGTCCATTGCTACTGGATAATACGTTGGGTGTAATTGGCTACCAAATTGGGAGAAAGGGGGATAAAATCTGATACAAATTTATGAAAAAGGAAATGTGGGAACATAGGGTCTAATTTTCAGTGAAAAACAAATTCTTTGAAACGTGGGAACATAGGGCTGTGGGAACATAGCACGCTCCTCTTCAGTTCATCAAATTTATTTAGCTCCATTGTACTGTGGTAGAACAAAAACCTTGGCCAGTGAAACCAAAGCTAACTGCATGGTTAGATACCACAGTGTATAAATAGAAGATATCAGCTTATCACCAAAATATTGCCAGTTACTTATGATGTCACTTACTGTCTTCTTTTTGTTTTTGCGTCACATAATCCTATCATTCAATATGTTATATGTTAAAATTTTAGATAACAATCCAATGATCTACTGGGAGGGTTTCTATGTTCAGTACTACAAGTTCAGTATATTCATCTTTAAAAGTTTTTTTCATAAATTAAAACATTTTAACATAATTCTAACATAGTATTAGCAAATATAAACTCACTGATGATAGGCTTACTGGTCTATAGGTAAGGTAGTCTCTAAGATAGCCACCCACAAATACAGTTAATCGTAAAGATTCACTATGTCACATGTATGTGTAACATTAAAATCATGCCAACAATTATTATTTTAATAGCTTAGTATTCTATGCAAAAAAGATAAAGGCTTTAGGCTGCTCTACATGTTATTGTAGGCCCAGTTTAATATGCAACTTCATTTTATACGATATGCTTAGTAGGGAGTCTCTGATCCATCTCTCTTTCAGTTAAGGGGTCCTTGGCTTCCTTCCCTTTCTCTTTGTGACATCATGACGCAGAGCCGATCCGCCCTATACGCTCACTACGCAAGCTGCGTAGGGCCCCGCAAATTACTCGAGGCCCCGCCTCCCCCTCATGTCATAGCGCGTCAATTAATGTTTACAACATCCATGACAAAATGAAGCGACACTATCCTTCTGGTCACGAAAAGAGGAAAAAAACACCATGAGAGTGAATTGCGGGAACAACAATCAGGTAAACTTGTGTTCTCTCCTCTCCAAGTTTGATGTCAGCAAAGTAAAGTTATGTTTATGTGCATTTCTATTGTGTTTTTTTTTTCGGTCTTGCTAACCTAGCTGGCCAGGCAGGCAGTGCATCTCTGGTCTAGCTGCTAACGCCAGTCACTTCCAGGGCTGTGTTTTGTGACTTTGTGCCTGACAAAAGTGAGAGTAAAATACAATTATGTATTACGTTTGATAAACGACAAAGTGCAACGGTGTTTGTTTACTGCAGCTCGGAAAAGATAACCGCGTCGGGTGTGTTATCATGCGTTAGGCGCGTACATGAAATGAAACGCGCATTTTTCAAGCAGAAATATATGTGAAGACCAGACAGACTGTAGGCTACAATATATGGGCGTGAATGATGGCACTCCTCATCAAAGTACACATTATACATACTTTTAAGACACTGATTATCTAGTCTCAGACAATGTGTAGTTAAAAACTCTAAACAACTGCACTAATTATGCAAGATGGAAAGCAATGTATTGACAATTTGACATTGATTTATAAGTTATATTGAATTTAAAATGTTGATTAGCTGGACATACTGGTCAATATGGATGCACATCCCTCAGTAAATAATAACCATAAATCAAGAATTGCTTCAACATGCATAATAATAAATAAATACAAACTTTAACATGCTATGGCAAGCCATTTTAGCTTTTATTCATTCACAGTTTATGCATTTTTTTTACTATTTGCAAAGTGAATTCTTGATTATTTTATTAGTAGGGCCTCTTAGTTAATAATATTAATAAATTGATATCAGGAATTACATGTTCACTTGTACAAAAGTTAATTCTTGATATCACTCACAGGGATTATTGATATCTGCATCACTAGTTCACTATTTAAATATTACAAGAAAATGCAGAAAAGGAATATTTTGATGGTAAGATTTTAATTCAAACATTCAAATGTTTACACATATTATAAAAACATGTAACATGTAACAAGTAGTGTAAATGACTGCTTAACTAACTATGTGATATTCTTCTCAGTTTATTCTAGACAGTCCAAATAGTCTGGTGGTGCCCATACTGATGCCGAAAATGCCCAGGCTGTAGAGAGAACCAAAGTTAATCCCAAAAGCCAAAGTTCAGTGTTATAATTTATTATTTTCTTCTTATTTAGGTTTACGTTAATATTCACTTATTTAATAATATTCACTTGTTATCTTAATATTATAGAACATACTCTATTCAATAAATATTGTTTGTTTGAACCTCATTCTGTTCTATATTGTTGTACTTATTCTTTGACTGTTTTGTTTAAAGGAGGGAGGATTGTATTGGGAGCACTAAAGTGTCAGGTGTGACTGTGTGGTTTACATAGCTCACGGCATCACGGGTCAGGTAGAGGGCCCCTTAGCAGGATTTTGCTTAGGGCCCCAGGGAAGTCAGGATCGGCACTGTCATGACGTTTACTCCTTGCAAAACAAAAGCACAACACAGAAGAATTGGATGATTGTAAGATGGAAAGAAAGCCCATATAGAAAGAAACAAAGGAGTGAAGGATGAATTGTGGCAGGACGTAAGGAGTATAGGCGCCATGTACCAGTGAGCATATGATTTTGATAAGCAGGAGGTCAGACAGTGTAGTGCTTTGGTTCTTTCTCTGGAAGTACTTTATCTCTGTCTGGGAGAGTCTGGGATGAGTAAGTGAATTGTACAGGAAAACCTTTTTCTCATCTCATCTGTTTTCTCTTTATATTCTGCTGTCTTCTCCTCTGTCATACCTCTCTTCCCTTCCTTTCCTCTGTCTGTCCCACCGGTTTTTACCTTTTCCTCTCATTTCCTTTCCTGTGTCTCCAAAGTGCTAACATGGGAGAGCTGGTAAAGCCATTAGTGGAGAGCAGGAGTAGAGAACCAACTGGCTGACAGCGTTTACCTGTGATCAGCATAACCCTTGATACAGGAGGCTGACACATATGGACACCTTTATTGCTCTGTAAAGTCAAGGTAAGAGCTGTTGCAGCAACAGTCTTACCTGAGACATATAAGTGAGGGTCACTGAACAGCTGTGTGTAACACCTTATAAAATGCATCCAATATCCTTTCAATGTGTCGTTTTAAGTTATAGAACTGATGACCACATTTACACAGACAATGTCGGACATTCATTGTGTGCCATTGGTATATCCCAATGTCAGATACATGGCTTTTTAACAATGTTTTTATGATCTTGGAAACAAAGTGGCAAAGTAATTATAGACCTGAGGCCACACGTTCATGGTCTTGTGACACAAAGCCTCCCTCCTGCTGCTGGAGTATCATTGACCACAACAATGAGCTTCTGTTCTGTAGTTGATCCTGACCTATGATCCCCCTGTGGAGGAAGCAAGAGGAGCTCTAGGATTTCCTGCTGTGGATCAATAAATATTTATCATATGTTAATGCACATACATGCAGTGAATGCTCATAATTTGAGCGTGATAGTTAATTTTTGACATTGTACATAGTTTGACAAAACAAACTTAAAGCTGCACTCATTTATATTTTAGATTAACAATGGTTCAAATGACTGTTTGTGAAAGGTTTTGCTCATAATGACAAACCAACGGAAAATTATCATCCGACTACAGTTCCCCTCAGCTCTACTGAGCTTTTAAGTTTTTCAGCTCACTGTTTTGGTTTACCGATAGACAGTAGTAGTGCCCAGCACCAAATGTCAACCAAACTGGAAGGTTATAATGAGACAATGTTGTGTTTACAGCATGTTTCCACTGCCCCCAATTGGCCAAATCAGTTAATGCAGGTTAGCTTTTTTTCAGACGAAAAGCTCAAGATAAACTAGTAGATGGACCTTAAATTAAGATTGTCAAATTTTAGGAATGGTAGTGTCCCTTGGTTGTTCCTCTACTTTGGAACAGACTAAAATATCTCATCTGTCTCCATAAAGATTTGCCAATTGTTACAATGCTAAGCTATTCTTGTTGAACAAAAGAACACAGCTACTAAAGGCTAGCCTAGCCGGTAACATCAATCCCCCTGTTTCCTTTTACATGCATGATGCATTTAACGTGAGAGTGAGACCTAAAGTGGCCTGGATGAGTGTATACTTTCCTACCTAAGAGGGGTTGTGCTGTGTTAAACTGACTTACCCTGCCGGTGTTTCAATTCACTAGGGCTGTCCCAAACAATTATTTTTTAAACGAGTAATCTAGCAATTATTTTTTCGATTAGTCGACTAATCTAACAATTAATTTTTCGATTAATCTAACGATGAATTTTTTAATTAGTGATTATTTTCTCATTGCTTAATTATTAACAATTTACAGAAAACAAATTTCAATAAGGTTCAAGTCCTTATTTATTAAAATTGTTTAACACTGCACTGTTCAAGTAAAATGAATTAGTAGTGCAACCTGAAGCCAGATGTAGGCTATCAATCCAACAACAAAATAAATTCACTTTCAGGAGGAATGCAAAAATAAAAAGTTAAAGTAAAGCAAGTGCAAAAAGAGTAGCCTGTATTTGCTTTTTTTAACAGTAGTAGGTAAAATAATAAATAAGCTCTTGTTTAACATCCAGCTCTTCTCCCTTTTAATTTAACTTTAAAGGCATATTTCACCGCTGGAAAGCTGAGTATATCTTTAAATTGGGTCACTTATGTAGCAGAAATGTGAAAAAAATGAGCCAGAAAATGTGTTTTTGGCTCATATGGATGAAAGACACCAGAATGCACTTCGCTTTGCTGCTTTGAGTCCACTCCCAAGCCACGCCTACCGCTTGACAGACAGACAGTGAGGCATTCAACTCAACTCAATGTGTTTTATTGTTATTTCAACCATATACACGACACAACGTTTCATCGTGGCTCAAGTGGTGTTACACATTTAAAATATATAAAAACGACATTATATTAAAACAACATATGAAACAGGCTACCTTTAGTGCACACACACACATTATAGGCTCCGTAAAGTTCAGCTAACGCATACTAGCATTAGCGCTTGGTGGGCTGTAAACACTGAGTATAAACACAGCCGTGAATTAGCGTGGAATGTAGAATGGTCGGCATTTAACAGTCACAAACTCCAGCGGTTAGCAGTTAGTTGGATACAAATCACCCCATTTCTGCACCAGTCTGTGTTAACACAGCTCACCTTCACGGGTCTTTTACCCGGCATCTCTAGCTCGGAGGGCTAGCAGGCCTGGTAGCTGGATAGTCTGTTACACTGTTGTTCAGCCAATGTTCCACAAAAACAAAAAACACAGTCTCTGAACTCGCGTTGGGAGCATCGTTGAAGTTGGATGTAGTCCAGTTTGTTGTTTAATGAACGGACACTTGCAAGCAGGATTGATGGAACAGGTGGCTGGCTAGCGTTAGCTTTCCACCTAGCCGATGAGGATGTCCCCTACCCGGCTCGGGGCATCGAGCGAGACCGCTGGTCTCCATGCTGGTTTACGTGCTGGTCTACGTGCTGGTCTACGTGCTGGTCTCCATAGCAGGCGAAGCTCACGTAGTGTGCCGATTATTCCGTCTGTAATAACGTTTCCTGCATAGTCTCCGATCTGTACCGATGTATCCCGGTGGTACACGTGCGGTAGTTAGAATGCACATAATTTTTGTAAAAGTTTGCTGCTGAGAAGAGAGAGCTCAAATGTGACAAATGTTGCTAACATACTAAACTAAGATGGTTAACATGGTGAACATTATACTCGCTATTTGCATTTTAGCAAGCCTCGCAAAGCTACTATTGGGCTGTAGACTCTTAGTCTTGTTGTAACCCAAACAATGTAAAAGAAACAGTAGGCTAAATAGAATTCCCATTCACTCTGAAATCATCACATCCTCATTGCAAAGCCAACGTGTGTGTGTGTGTGTGTGTGTGTGTGTGTGTGTGTGTGTGTGTGTGTGTGTGTGTGTGTGTGTGTGTGTGTGTGTGTGTGTGTGTGTGTGTGTGTGTGTGTGATAATTAATATCAATAGCACATCATGATCCAAGTCAAACTGGCGCTTTCGTTCTGTGTTTCTGCCACAAATGACACACACACACACACACACACACACACACACACACACACAGCTGTTAGGTGAATTAGCCCCTCTGCGAAGAGAGAACACAGAGAAAGAAGTGGAAACCAGATTCCCCAAACTGGCCTCTAATGACTTCAAAATATGTATGTGTGTGTTGTTTGGTTCTACCTGTGAATGCTTGTCTTTCTCTCCCTCCACCCAATCCTCTCTCCCCTCTGAGTTTGGTAACTGTGTGTGTGTGTGTGTGTGTGTGTGTGTGTGTGTGTATTTGGTATGTAATGTCATGAAAGGAGCATGTTAACATTTAAATCAACATAGTGACTGCCAAACCACCTGGTACTGTAGAAAACCACAACTGCCAATGTTAAGTGGTTACTTTCCACTCTTGTGTTGTGTTGGAGTCTACAGTATTAGTTTGCGCTACCAGAGTGTGACTTTGCATAATTAATCCTCAATGCTGACAGATAATGTGTCTATTTTGTGTGTCTTCAACTAAACATATGTTCCTTCGGACAAGATTATGTTGGATAAAAGAAGATTTACACTCTGCTGAGTCCCCCCAAGTAAAGGTGTAGTGAAGACAGGCAGGATTTAATCAAGTGTTTAAACCTCTCTGACGTGTTTTATCAACCTGGAGGGTGAAAGGTTTTGTGATAGGAGAGTTGCTACAGTTGTCAACTTACTCAATGTTTTTTCACAGCTCTCACTTTCTCTCTGTCTTGCTAATGCTATCACCTTTCTTTCTTTCTTTCTTTCTTTCTTTCTTTCACACAGACTGGCCACTCTATTTGACATGGTCTAGAACCGACACTGTAGGCTATAAAGTTAGCTAGTTGGTGAACTTAGTGGAGCATTTAGCAGCTGGTCAGATATTTCCCTGAAGAGATGTTGGAGACCAAAAAACATGAAAATGAATGTTGCTCTGTATCTGCTGGATGTGTAAACCTAATTTCAACTTTTGACTGTATTGCCCCATCCACCTGTCCATTCTATAAACTGCTTATCCTGGTCAGGGTTACGATTAATCATTATGCAGTGGTTAAAAGGTATAGTAGAGTAGACCTTGCACAGGTTGCTAGTGGGTCACTTCCTGCACCATCATCATCTACTGTGCACATGGATCAATAGCAACATGACTATACTGAGTCAGCGGTCTATCAGATACATTAAAAAATACAATCCACTACTTCAGCCCTGAAATAAATCCTATCTGTGTTACAGTATGTTTAGTTTTTGTTGACAAATGTGTACATCTAAATCACTTCATCCCCTCCAACTGCAGGTGTTTCAATGACGTAAGCGGTCAGACAGCCATCCAGTCATGGCGCTGTGGTGGTGCGCTAACATCTTCTGCAGTTTGGCTGCAGCGTGGTTTCCCCTGCTCTTCTCATCACTGCTATGGCAAACGGTAATATACATAAATGTATATATTGATTTCCTAAAACCAGTTTTTTTTAATATATCTTCATGGAAATGGGCACAGGAGAGCACAATGTTAATACACCTGGTGTATTTTATATGAGCCAAGTCAATTCCCTCCACTTAGTATTGATTTATGTCCAAACTGTCTGTCAGTGCCTACACAGGTCTGAACTCATCTGTTTGCTTCTCCTTCTCATCTTTTCTGAATTTCTGAATTTGCCTCTGCTGCTCACTGCTTTCTCATACCTTCTCTCATTTATCTTCTCTGATCGCTTTTATTTTATTCCTACCCTTCTCCATCTGATTGCTGTCTGTTGTTAACCATTCCTCTCATCCTATTGGCTCTTTCTTCTTCCTCCGCTCCTCTCTGTAGATCTCCCCCATACATGCCATCCCATCCTGCCCCCGGAGCTGTAGCTGTCCGGGCGTCAAAGAGGTCCACTGTACGTTCAGACACCTCACCACCATACCAAAAACCTTTCCTAAAGACACAGAGAGACTCAACCTCGGGTAAGACTCAATCACTTGCACAGTGAAGCATTGAGACATTGTCATCAATGGCAGCCCATGGGGAAGAAAACTAAACCCTCTACAGGAAGTAGTGTGGAATGTGGACTAGGTGATTTTTCAGAGAAATGTTTTCTTTAGCTAACCAATATCCAACACTGCCTTTAATAACTGACAAATCAAAATGCTAAGGGCAAGGGCTTTTTAGTTGTTGAGGCTGTTCTTTTGCATGCCATGGATCCAACACAGGAATTACTCTCTTGCCTTAAAGGGTGGGATCATGAACACATATTGCTCCTTGCCATCAGTTTATCATATGTTAACCTTCCTTAAGAACAAAAGGAGCCAGTTTTACACCA
This sequence comes from Gymnocephalus cernua, assembly GCA_023631565.1. Lineage (NCBI taxonomy): Eukaryota > Metazoa > Chordata > Actinopteri > Perciformes > Percidae > Gymnocephalus > Gymnocephalus cernua. The sequence continues at coordinate 7,127,664 of CM042435.1, read as the reverse complement.
GAGAGAGCAGTCTCATCAATGAGTGAAATCTCCTTTAAACACAGAAGATAAGGGCTTAGCACCAGCATTTGCTGAACTGACTCTGGAGGGGATAAATCTCCTGATCACTTCCATGTGGACAGAGCTTTCACCGCCCTCCAGCACAGCGGAAAAATAGCCCAGCCACTGTTTTATATACAACAAACTGCCTTGGCTAATAATTGTCTCCAAACAATACATATTTACATGGCAAACTATTTGGCAAGCACGGCCAGAGCTACAGTATTGTTCACAGGAGGAGTTCCATTTGCATGTGGGGCTCTATTGTGGGAACAGCAATCACTGCATTTCAGCTGCATTGCAGCTTTAGCTCTCCAGCTCTTCATGACTGGACATAGTACTGTGATGTAATAAAGCATTTTAGTTGGTAAAAAAGCTACAATGCGGTGCCAAGCTACGGTCCACAGGAGGTAAACTGTCTCCATATACAGTACAGTGGGGACGGTACTGTGGGAGCTATTAGTAATTTCTAGATCATCTCTTGGTCTTGAACTACAACAGAATGCTATACTGTTTTATACAGCCAGCATTACACTGCTGGGACTACATTAGGAAAGGTTTAGCAACAGCAAGCGTTTAGAATTAGAATTAAATTACAACACCATCTTCAGGTCCAATTAGGGATGGGGCCGATCCGATCCAGTATCGGTATCGGTACCCGATACCAGCGTAATTCAAGTATCGGATTTTCCCGATCCAACCTGCGGAGATTTCCGATACCATGAGCCATGTCTCCACTTTAACGTTGTCTGCTGAAACTGCAAACTGTGGAATATATTTCCTGAACGGAGGCGCGGCTCAATGAGACACAGAGTTATGAGACATGCCCCCGCTCAGGAAGTCCATTCCGCAATTTGCAGCCAGCTAGCAGGATAGTAGCATTGAGCAGCATTGTGGCTAGCTCGATGCTATCCTGTGTGTCCTCTGTGTGGATATACTTCACACTGGAAACACAGCAGAGCAAGACAGCAAAATGCAAAAACAAAACAGGACTTTCACAACCGTCTGTCCCGGTGTTGTCGCTGGCTTGTGGCGTTTCATTTCCCCGTTGTTGCGTCCCCCAGAGACCTGTCCCGGTGGTTTCAGAGCAGCCGTGAAAACAGAGGTGTGTGTGGGTGTGGGTGTATGTGTGTAAGATGTTTACAGTTATTGCACTTTTCTTATATTTCAGATATTTGACATTTTAAAACCTTGATTTGTTGATGCTACAAGAGCCAGTGTACTTGATTTATGCTGCACACTGTTTTATTAATAGTGTGTGTGTGTGTGTGTGTGTGTGTGTGTGTGTGTGTGTGTGTGTGTGTGTGTGTGTGTGTGTGTAAGATTTTTACACTTGCACTTTTCTTATATTTCAAGACTCAAGTATTTGACATTTTGGGAATGTAATAAATATTGACATGACAATCAATTTGAAACCCTTACAGTTGCATATTTATTTTCAGAATGGCATTTTTCCTGTTTTTCTGACTTCCTTTTCTGACCATATACTTACCTCAAGTTGCCTTTTGGGACATACATGCATACATACGTACATATCATACTTGCCCTTTGAGAGGAGTTTATTTCAGTATCATATAAAATCAACAATAATGATAATAATAAAATTAAAGCAAACACAGCTCTGGTATCGGAATAATATCGGTATCGGCCGATATCCAAATTCAGGTATCGGGATCGGAAGTGAAAAAATGTGGATCGGTGCATCCCTAGGTCCAATTGAATAAAGAAATACAGTAGATTCCTACAACTATATAGCATTCTCGCATTTGTTTTATGGATCTGATCTTAAGACATATTGCAGAGTGGTAAGGAAACACATACAGCACATGTCAACAGACACATGGCATATATCATTGCTCCACATAATAAAAAAGTTACAAAATGGACACTAGATGATTTCCACATGGCAGCAAGTGAGAGGCTGATTCCACATTTCTATCCACTACTTTTGACCAATCGCTAACTGCATACAGCAGGCCTATCAAGCTTGGGATGGCTCTACTTTGAAGCAGTGTGGGGTTGTAGTAAAAAGTTACTACATATAGTATATGGAGGATGGCGTCTTTTTTTAGCCTGTCAAAAACCGTAAACAAGAGAAAAAGTGTAAAGAATGGATAAAAGAGTGTTTTGTCTCTGACACACTGGAAGTGCGCTCAGCCTTGCAGCCAATTTTGTCCAGTTGCCACTTGCAGTATTGCAACAGAAAATCCCCCTGCGGCCCAAAAAGCATTTTTCCCATTCCCCATTGTAAAACTGTTGATGGGAAACCTCGAAATGCAAACAAGGTTGGTTATGACTCTTTCTTTTATGACTTTTTAATCCATGGACTTTTTACATTTGAAAAACTTCCCTCCAGCCGAGAAAAGTGATTAAAAACCTGTGACGTCACTACAATGTAAAATCTATGGGCCGAGCAGGAACTCGTGGGTGAAACACTACTGTACATATTCAGTGGCCGCATACCACAGAAGTAAACCCAGAAGCTTTTTGCTGTATGCACCAGGCGAGCAACTCCATTGAACTGAATAGGCACCATTTGTTATTATTTTACATCCGTGATTTGTCCGTAAAGGAAGCTACAAACATTAGCATATCCAGCTAACTGCTAGCTAGCTTATCATCTGCAGTAGTAAACCTAACCAAGGGATACTTCCAAGGCCAAGGAACATTTCATACTACGTTATTTTGTTGAGTTATGTTAAAGTAAACCATTAATGATTCAAGTCTGCATACGGACCAAAGTACGGTGGTGGACTGTTAGCTGCAGAGGTGCTAGTTTACCTCCTGGGCACTGCCAAGGTGCGCTTGAGCAAGGCACCGAACCCCCAACTGCTCGGGGCGCCTGTCCATCGACAACTGCAGCCCCCCCCACTCTGACATCTCTCCACTTGTGCATGTATAGGTATTGAGGATGTGTGTGTATTTCAGGCCTGTGTGTAATGTGTATTCTAACAGAGTGAAAACATTGTAGTTTCCCTTGCAGTATTAATAAAGTATAAATTATTATTATTATTATTATTATTATTATTATTATTATTATTATTATTATTATTATTATTATTAAAGGGACAGTTCACCCCAAAAGTACATATTTTTCCTCTTACCTGTAGTGCTAATTATCAGAGATTGTTTAGGTGTGAGTTGTCTAGTGTTGGAGATATCGGCCGTAGAGATGTCTGCCTTCTATCCAATATCATAGAACTAGATGGCGCTCGGCTGGTGGTGCTCAAAAAAAAAAAAAAAAAACGATACAAAAAATACAAAAAAAGGTTGAAGTCACCATCATCACTGTAAACAGCGGGTGGCTTTATGACAGCTTGGCACGCATAGCAACAGTAACTAAGAGGGGTCAGGCTTATAGGGAACAGTCAATTACAAAACTGAACACACTGCTGTCACTGCTACTTACCCTAATGGATTTAAAATGTTTGAGGTTTCCGTTTTGTATGTATATTTCTAATTCCCTATTGTTTTCTGATGGTTGTTCTTTGTGTGGGGTAGAAGGCGGTGTCTGTTATAATGGGAACAAAGGGAATTTCTCAAGGACACTTCAGCAGAGCAGACATTTGGAAGGGGATCAAACCTTTAAGTAACTAACAGGCTCTTACTTTCTAAACATGAGACCACCCTGCTAACTGGGCTCCATACCAGGGGGATTTAGTCTAATTCAAAACTGTTGGTAAATGTTCACAACAGGCATGTTTGGAGTGTGTTATTTACAGTATGGGGCCTGTTTTCCTTTAGTTTGGAGCAATGGGCTTTGAATTTAAAAATTTAAAAACTGCTCTAATAAATGCAGGCATCCATACTCTTTCAAAAGAACTGCTGTGCTGATTGTGGCGTGGAGGATGGTATGGACCACCTTAGCACCTGGCATAGTATTTCTTCAGGTGCTCTGTCATGATAAGGTAATGATGTGTTATGGAAAACAGCGCATGCAAGTCTGCCATGATTAAAGCTGTAATCAAATAAAATTGGGAGTGCATATACTATTGCTGAAACTTGCAATTTACATACAGAAGTGCAACAAAGGAAACTGGACTGACAACAATACAGTAAAGGTAGTTTTACACTTACAGCCTTGGTACGTGTGAAGCTAAGGTCAGCTACACACTGGCTGCGTCACGCGAGCATGTCAGCTGCATGGCGTGTCTGTTTTTATTTCGGCTCCCATGTTAACAGGTTAGAGCTTACACACTGCCTGCGTGACGCGCGTCTCGAGCCGCGCCGAAAACGCGTGCATGCTAGAAATAGAACCGATGGCTATTTTTCATGCGAAGATGTTTATATGTCATTTTGACATTCATACATTTAATAAATGACATGTTGATGTCCAATAGTCTCTAGGTTTTGACATAAATGCGGATATAAATTTAATTCCAAAGAAAAAAATCGATTTTCAAATTTTGCACCTGTCAATACAGAATGAAATATTCTGTAGCCTATTTTGCCGTCAATACTGCCGACGTTGTCTTTGCTGTAATCAAATCATTTATATATTTATGTTTTAACATGAAGTGTACTACTGCTTGAATGCAGTAAATCAATGGGAAACATACATGTGTACAGACAAGGCTAGCAGCAGCAGCACCGCGTCAGACATGTTTCTGGTGTGAAAAGACATAGAAAATCCACGCAGCCGCCACGCAACTGACACCACGCTCACGCCATGCAGCCAGTGTGTAGCCGGCCTAAGTGCCTGGCATTCTCGTCTAACAGCTTCTGAAACCCCCCCTGCACTTTTCACCATGTCTGACTTTGAAGTGCTGTGTCCAAATTTTTGTGTACCATGTGTACCATGAAATGTATTCTGCGAAAGCTTGTAACTACTGTATAGCCTACTGATGAAATGCTAAATTGTTACGGTATAAAAGCGAAGCACAAACACTGCTAGGGTTCGAGGTTCAGTTAACACTAAAATAATTTGTGCATCATCTACAGTAGATGAAAGTGACCACCAGATTATATTTTGTGAGCTGGTTTTATTGATGCAGTGGAAACACACAGAATCTCTCTTATGTGTTCAGTAGGGTATAGGGATAACTGCTCCCAGGGATACTGGTGTTTTGCACATTGACAACAGGATAGTAGACTGTCAGACAATACTGTCCTGATTCCTGTTCTTGGAAGGCCTGACTAACTCTCATACACTGAAACCTGTCCAATGCTGTCGGCCCCTGCCAATAGATAGCATGTTCTATTGCATTCCTTTGATGATTAATGTCTTTGGCTCTGGCATTTACTGTTCTATACTGTACTTTGCAATCAGTTTGACTCTTAAAATGTCTGCTGTAATGTGCTGAACCCTGAATCTAATATTTATTTGTATTTTTGATTGCTGATATAATTATCTACTGGTCTGGGACAATATGCACATAGACCCTTGCTGCTGTGTTACGTTAATGTTGTTTACAAGAGGACAAAACTAATAAGAAATACTGAATTTCTAAACGTATGCTGGCCCAATGCCTACTGTACATTGATGCTAACTAAGAAGGTTGTGAAGTAGATGCAGCATGGTAATTCTTGGTGTGTGTGTGTGTGTGTGTGTGTGTGTGTGTGTGTGTGTGTGTGTGTGTGTGTGTGTGTGTGTGTGTTTCCTCTGACTAATGATGAAATAACTGCGGGTCAAAGGTTGCCTGGGGTCTAGCTGTGATCCCTCTTTCCTTCTTTTCATCCATTCTTTCCAGCTATCTCCTCACCCCCCCACCCCCCCGTTATTTGAAAGGTCACATTGCCCAGACACACATGCAAGCAGTGACTGTTAACTAATATTAGTTTCCTATCCCTCTGACCCACCTTATGACCCTGTCTTACTTTTTCATCCCAGTAACCGGTTCTGTTTCTTTTCTCTCTCTAACAGTTATAACAGCCTGACGGAGTTGGACGGGTCAGAATTCAGGTCACTGCGGCAACTGGAAATGCTCATGTTGCACGGAAATGACATAAGCACAATCCACCCTGGGGCGTTTTACAACCTGAGGTCACTACAGGTAGGGTTTGTGTTTTTATGTGTGTATTAATGTGTCTTCAAAATCAGGCAGACTTCTTTTTTTTAAGATTATTTTTTTGGGGGCTTTTTCCCCTTTATTAGACAGTGACAGTGGATAGACAGGAAAGGGGGAGAGAGACGGGGGATGACACGCAGCAAAGGGCAGCAGGTCGGATCCAAACCCGCGCCACTGCAAAGGACTCAGCCTACATGGGGCGCACGCTCTTACTGGGTGAGCTAGAGGTCGCCCCATCAGGCAGACTTCTAATGCTTTACTAATTGTAGTGAAAGCCATTTCAAATATAACCTACTGAATTCATGAACCCAAATGGATCTAGGAGAAAATGAACCTGCACCAAGGACTGAAATATCAAACTTAATCCTTAATCATGGCTCATCATTAAGAATTAAGTCCCATAACTTATTAGAGTTAATTCTGCGAGAACCTGGGATTTCTCCTACATTCTGTTCAGGTCCGAACAGATGCAAGTCAACCGTTAAATACAAAGGGTTGTTGATGTTGATGTGGGGTCTTTGATCTGTTACCTTCTTCATATCTGGCTCTAAATCATATCTGGAGCAACTTGTAGCCAAAGCATATGTAAAAGTAGTGAACCACGCTGGGGCTGGCTTACACCACAGTGCATGTACAAACAGAGCCAAATCAAGTCTCCCCCTACCTAAGCCCCATTTAGGCCAATAATTAGTGGTGCTTTGATTGCTTAACTAAAAACGCAGTGTGTCTTGTTGGCTCCAGATGTGCTCAATCAGAACCTAAATTTGCATTGTAAACAGACTGAAGATTTATGCCAATGCATCAGAATTGGATGTGAAGCAGTACAGTTAGGGTTGGGGTTGAGCATATACCGTATAAAGTATGGACTTAGTCTCCGTGACCTCACCCACGTTTCTGGAGAGCTAAAATGAAGCTTAGTGTGGGCGGCTTCGGGTGGCTCCGGTCGTCACCATCTTGGCAGTGCCTGGCGTTCAAAAATGGGAAAAGAGGTGGAACGTGGATGCAGCTGAGGCGAATAAAGCCTCCAGTCTATGCTCGCTTTCTTTCAGCCCACCTGTCACTTTTTTTTTTTAAGTAATCACAATCACTTTATTACAATATGCAGAATTAAGAAATCTGAAGGTTCTACATCATGGGTCTCAAACTCGCGGCCCAGTGGCCAATTGAGGCCCGCGGGATGATATTTTGTGGCCCCCTACTTGACATCAAAGTTTAGTGTTAGTGCGGCTCATGCGTTGTTCTGAAATGCACCTTTTTGCTGAGTCGTTGCATGTGCCGCGCTTGCCACACTTTCATTTTATGTTTTTCATCACTTATGGGCTACCATAGATAGTCTCATGACAGCTTCCGGCGGCGTTTGTTGTCAACAGTTAGGGTTAGTCAAGCTAGCCAAGTAGTAACCCGAAGTACCTGGGGAAGTATCAACGTTAGTCACTTGGTTGAAACGTGTTCCGGAGTGACGGAAAATATATGCCATCACCCAGTTCCAGTCATGTCTCTCTCAAAACGAGTGAGGGAGAACTAATCACTCAACAAAATCCCGACTGTTCACTGTCCTGGCTCCCAAATGGTGGAACAAGCTCACCACCGATATCAGGATGGCCGAAAGCCTACAGGCCTAAGGCTAAAAACACATCTCTACTTTTTATCCGACTACACCTCGGATAAAAAATAAAAATAAAAAATAAAATCCTGAACCTGCGCTTTCATGTCTCTTTGTAGCTTTACTTATTTGAAGCTAATGTACTTGCACTTACTACTTGTTGTCTGGAGTTTGTACCTTCACAGTTGAAAGCACTTCATTGTAAGTCGCTTTGGATAAAAGCGTCAGTTAAATGATATGTAATGTAATGTAATGTAATGTAAAAACGTGCCGTGAAGAGAAAGGTTGGCGACCAGCATAGGCAATTTCAGGGAAAGTGGGAGACGGAATATTTTTTCTTAGTCGAGCACAGGGGCACCCCTACGTGTCTCATGTGCACAGAAAGTTGAGGTGAACAAGGAATATAACATCAGACGTCATTACTCATCTAGACATGCTGAGGAGTATGCAAAATACCAGGGAGATGAGAGAAAGAACCAGGTCGCCAAGCTTAAAAAATGTCTATTGAGGCAACAAGATTTATTCAAGAAAACAAACAAAGAATACTTTTGTGGAATACTTGATGCGGCCCAGCCTGACCCACACTCTACCTCCAGTGGCCCCCAGGTAAGTTTGAGACCCCTGTTCTACATGCTGCCAAACCCACTGAGAAAGTGCTGCCTTCTCTGCAGCTCTGCACATCTATAAGCCACTATCAGTTACTTTTAGCTCATTTTATCCTGAGGCAGCCATTTTCAGCAAACAAGCTTAGACTAGTCAGGTGTACACTACCTGTCAAGCTTGAAAAATCAAAGACACAAAAAACAAGCAGCTGAATAAAACTTCATCTATCAAGCTAAAGATAACAATATTTTTTAAGGAGTTGGTGAATTTAAAGAGAGCTATATGGCTGCTGAATATAGACTTACATTATATTGCTTAATATAGTTTGAATGTTCAATAAATGTCAGTATAACTCAACCTTTTTTCCCCAGATCTTGAAGTTGAGTTACAACAAGCTCACATCGGTGAACCCTGGTCTGTTGGAGGGCCTTGTTGGTTTGATCCGTCTCCATCTGGACCACAACCTCATTGACTTTATAGAGCCGTACTCCTTCTCTGGCCTGACCTCCCTAAAACTCCTGCAGCTAGAGGGGAACCTTCTCAAAGAGATCCACCCTCATACCTTCATAACAGTGTCACTACTAGGAAGCTTTTGGATCTCTGGACTCAAGTAAGAAAAGAAAAAAAGACGGGGGGATATTTCTCTTATTTTATTTGTTTAATGGGAGGTAAATACCCCAAATTGCTTAAAGGTGTAGAGTTGCTATACCTGTACCTCATACCTTTTGGATATGATAGTATATTTATTCTGCTGTCTTCTGCATGGCAGTATTGAGATATATATATATATATATATATATATATATATATATATATATATATATATATATCTATATATAGATATCTATATATATAGATAGATATATATATATATATCTATATATATATATATATATATATATATATCTATATATAGATATATATAGATATATATATAGATATATAGATAGATAGATATAGATAGATAGATAGATAGATAGATAGAGATAGATAGATAGATATAGATAGATATATAAAGATATATATATATATATATATATATATATATATATATATATATATATATATATATATATATATATATATATATATATATATATATATATATATATATATATCTAGTTGCTATACCTGTACCTCATACCTTTTGGATATGATAGTATATTTATTCTGCTGTCTTCTGCATGGTGCATGCAAGGATAGGCACCATCCCAGTGTCACCCTGCAGACCAATAGGTGAAGGAACTGATATAATGTTTTTGTCTCAGACACTTACACCTGTCAGACAATCTGTTGGAGCAGCTTCCTGCCATAGCACTGAAGACAGCTCCCAGGCTTGAGCTCCTCTCTCTGCATGGTAACCCCTGGACCTGTGACTGTCAGCTCCACTGGTTAATAGAATGGAGCTCCACACATGAAGGTAAGGACGAAATAAGTAATTACTCCAATCATATTTTCTCACATTAAAACACTATTCCCTACTTCTTCAAGCCAGACCCACATCAAGATGTTGGGTCTGGGAACTCACCATTGGCAGGGCTCAATTTGAGGGGCGGAATAAACGGTTGTCTTTCAAATTCCCTCTGCACGCAATAGGATAGAGGTCTAGATTTCTTGGCTATACTTCTTCACTTCTTTGGCACCAAAATGTTTCATCTAAACCGGATGACAAACGACTAAATGACTATGTTAAGGTTCGTAGGGGCGGTGAAAATTTGGAGCTGCATTAATCAACTTGTTGACCTCCTTGGCGAAAGAGAACAAGCATAAAACATAACATTGTCTCCAACAACTCCTGAGTAAAATATCTGGGTCTTTAGCTGTTAAAGAGGTGATACAAATATTGCATTCACTAAAAAACTCTCATGCCCATGATATGTATGGTCTAAACTCATGACTCATGCTGATAGCCTCATGCCTCTCTTTCAGCATGTAATCAATCTTTGTATCAGGCTTTCTATCTTTCCCACTGACTGGAAAACAGCACAAATCACTCCAATTTTTAAATCTGATGATCATACTCTTGTTTCAAACTACAGACATATAGCAATACATCCAGCAATGTCTAAGTTGCTTGAAAAAGCCTTGCATAACCAGTTAAGTTCTTACCTTGAAACTAACAACTGGCTCAGTGACTGTCAACACGCAGGGCCGTTTGAAGGAATTTGGGGGCCCCAAGCAAAATGGACATGGAGGCCCCCCCAACCACCTGCCCTGCATGCACGCAAAGCTTAAGTTCACCCACACTTTATATAAATAAAAAAAGGTTTACAGTGCATAAACTGCTGTTGCATAAACTGTGCACCTAGAAATTTGACAGGCACTACTGTATATTAAAAATTCTGAAATGTCCATGGGCAAAAGTGACTGTATTTACACAGTTTGGTGGGAATTCAATAGTGATTTGCACTGTTTTTTTTCTGCACAGAATTTATTTATATATTATTTGGTAAAGAGATTATCACGGTGGAATAGTTAGTATAGCATGTTAACGTTATGCCACTTTCATCAAAACCTATTACAAAGCTATAGCAATGTCATGTCATTAAATACGATAAACAGTGATTCTGGAACAGATCTGCGTCTTCCTTATCCCGTTAAAAATCATATTACAGTAGTATGTAACCATATTCCGTCCGTTCGGAAAAAAAGTTGCACAAACTGTTCGTTACAAGCAGCATTTGCCGTCAGGCAGGTTACAGGTAACGTTAGCTAACATAAACATATTTTTGCTAGCCTACCTGCTGCAAAATTACACCAAGACAAGTAGAGCTATTTTATCCAGTGTAATTTATCACTTACCACTATCTTGTTTTTTCTTATCCTCCTCTTCCTTTCTCTTCTTCCTTTTCTGGCTTCCTGAAGCATAATTCCGCTTCATGATGACTGCCGACGGAGGTTTTGTATTTTGCCGGCAGCCGAGATCACAAGAGGGGCCCCTTGAGGGGGATCCCAAAAATGTCATTGCACTTTACTGCATTGACTATCAAAGGGGCGCTCACAGTTTGTCGTTGCATTTTATTCTTAACCAGTTGTTGTCTTGGGGCCCCAGCCCAGCTCGGGGCCCCAAGCAATTGCTTGGTTTGCATGCCTTGTCGCAACGGGCCTGTCAACATGGTTTTCGCGCTAAGAGATCAACCATGTCGGCATTACTTCTCTTCACTGAACAATTACGTGACTCTCTTAACAAAGGTCACATCACTGGAACTATTTTTTATTGATTTTCGTAAAGCCTTCGACACAGTGAACCATCAGATCTTGCTTAACAAACTTCACTCATTTAAACTGTCTCCATCTGTGATAGAAATGCTTTCTTTTCACCTGACGAACAGGTTGCAAACTGTCAAAATGAATCATGCTATATCCCAACCTGATATGGGCGTTCCACAAGGTAGCATTCTTGGACCCTTACTTTTTCTTTTGTACATCAATGATCTCCCTCAAGTGTGTAAACATTCAAAATGCTTACTGTACGCTGATGATACTGTGAAGTTTCTCTCTGATTCACATCCTGATGTCATAAATTCCAAATTGTCATCTGATCTCCAGTTCTTACATGATTTGTTAAAAAAGAACCACCTGACCATCAATGTAAAGAAAACTGAATGTATGTATAAAAGTCTTTCTTTTACTGATTTTATTACATTTGCAAACCAAGATCTTGTCGTCAGAAAGACTTACAAATATCTTGGTGTGCTACTTGATTCACACCTTACATATCGGGAACACCTTGCTAACAAAAAAGCTAAATCAGAAACTTGTATAACAAGATTAGATCATATCTTTCCTTTTCGGTTTCTGAAACCTACCTACATGCCATTGTGTTTTCAACAATGTCCTACTGTCTTCCAATTTGGTCTCTTACCACTAAAGAAATTACTGAACCAATAGCACGACTATACTACAGAGCTCTTAAGATCCACAGTAATCTTCCAAAGTGGTCTCACCATTGCATTGCACTCGCACGCACAAACGCTCTGACTTACCAGAACTACATAAACAACCATGCTATTGCATTTTATTTTCAGATTCAAAATAGGTCCTCACCAGCACTTGCAGCACTTCTCCCAACACATAATATGAGACCAGTACGCCTTACTAGGTTAGTCTCACAGGCATTCATTCCAGTTCCCCCCAAAAATAACTATGGTCAGAAATCTTTTTTTTATACATTTGGAATGACATTCCCCACCATATCAGAACACTGTCATCCATCACATATTTCAAAAAGTCATACAAATTGTTTCTTTTTGACAGTCACACTTGCACACATTGATTGTTCATGTATTGTTCTAGCCTTGTTTCTCCGTATTGATGTTTTAGTTGTATCTGTCTAGCCCATACTAATGTCCTGTAAAAATGTTTTTGTCCTCATATGCTAAAACTCTGCTCAATTTTCTATGTTACTGCAGAACAGGAACCTGCTGGAAACCAGTTTTTAAACTGAGTCAGGCCCGTTTATATTGTAACTTAATTGCTGCTTTTAAACTTTCCTGTATAATAAATGAAAATGAATGAATGAATGCTCCACTTGGAACTTGTTAGTAAACCATTACTTATGCTTCACACATCCAGCATTTACAGAGAACTATTATCATTCATTCTGAGTTATGTTTGTAATCAACAGCAAATATTCACTCTCTTTTAACTCTGTTTTTGGCCTGAAGGAAATATCTGGCCTTTTAGCTTCTAAACGCTGCACTATGTTCACCAGTTAGTCTCTATCTGTGTCTGCCTTCTGTTTAGTGCTAATGGGTAGTGTGGTTTTAGAGCTGTTTCACTCAAAACAGTTGCCTGCTGCAGCTATAAATAAACAGAGTGGTGAGAGTGAACAACAACAGTAAAGCTGTGGCTAAACTATGAGCTGAAACTCATTATGAAGTTTAGTCAAGTCGAGTGGGAGCTGCTGATTCAGGTGATAATTCTCTGTCGGTTCATTACTACGAGCGACCCCTTTCACATAGTGTTTTCATGTCATTTGACACATTGCTATTGTAAAGAATAAAACAAATATAGCCACTTTAAGGATCAATATCTGTCAAAATATAAATGGAGATGTAGAGCAAGACACTGAGCCCCGTGACTGATTAACTCCTGCCGAGGCAACAACTTATAAATATTAACCTTTCAATTTGTTTGTAAATTAGTCATCTTAGTGCAAGACAAACAACGTTATACCTGGCTGTGACTTATTTCTGTATTATTAATCTATGCACAGAAAGAAAAATATCTCTGGGCTTCAGACGTGTGTTTTTGACCAGAAGCAGAGCATATTGCTGGCAGAAAATGTTGCAGGCCTGCCATCCAGATTCTGCACGACATATGAATAAATTGACTGTATTTGATCCACATTCAGTGTAGAAAATCAATTGTTCCATGTTTACAATTTATTTATGCCTCTTTTGCAGTCAATATTTTTAATTTCACGTGCTTTTTCTCATTTGTCATGGCTTTGTTACGTTTAACCAGTTCCATATGCTAGCTGTTTTGTATCAACACAACCGTTATTATGTCACTGTTTTTTGCCTGCTTCATTTGAAAGTAGGGGTCTGTGACTGCCAGAATTAGTGGATGCATGAACCTTCACTGAACTCAAACTGAAGAGATAAAATTGTATCTACATTTTTTTCAAACCCTTATAATCCCAGATTCATGTTTTATTCTTCACCTTTTCCCCCTTCTTTCCTTTCTCCCATCTTAATTAATTCCTGACTTTTTCCCTCACAACTGCCATGTCCCTCTTAAATGTTCTCCTACTTCGTCTTTCCCTCTAAATCCTCCAATTGTTTTTCCATCGTTCCTTCTCCCGCTGCCTTTTTATCTGTTCTACTCTCCCCCTCTTTCTCCCAGGCGTAATAAAGTGCAAGAAGGAACGTGGCTCCAGCGACACTTGCCCCCTGTGCTCCTCTCCTCAACCCCTGAATGGGAGCCTTTTGCTAGAACAGACTCCAGACAAGCTCACCTGTGAACGGCCATCTCTTCACTCCACCCTCAAACAGTGGGACAACCCTGTGTGGGCTGAATCTGAAGCAGAGCTTGACCTCCCGTACACGCGGGACTTTGAAAAGCCTTTGGGCCATCTGACTTTTGTTCTCTCTGACAGCCATGGAAACAGTGCTCACGTGGCGTGTGACGTGCGACACCCTGGAGACAGTTCACCCATGACTTGGACAGGAAATCCACATTCACCTGGGGAGTTGTCTGTCAATGTGTCACTGGTGACTGTCCTGGAGTGCGAGATTGATCGGGAGACGTTGCAAAATCTATGGCAGTTGGTCGCATATTACTATGAAAGCCCTGCTATTTTGGAGAGAGGTCAGCAGAGAGGAAATGCAAGTGGCGTAACCTATCAATATGTCCAAGCCGTAAATGAAAATTCCCCATATTTTACAGAATTAAAAGGGTATTTGGTAGCAGAACCCTCGTGGCTGCTTCAACCCAGAGTCACTTTAAGGCTCAACAGACAGCAGACAACAACCAAGAAACTGGTGATGGATTTCACCACTGTAATCACCAAGCAAGTCAACAGCCATAGAGGGACGGAAGATAACAATGACCACACCATGTCCTGGGCTCTAATTCGCAAAGGGACAGCCGGGCGGGTTCAGACTGCTCTCGAGGGTTCAAAGGTTAACTTGGAGTGCAGTGTTGTCACTTCAGATCAGGAGGTGAAGGTGGAGTGGATGCTTCCAGATTTGTCCATTGTGGAAGATGAAACTGATAAAGTTGAAATTTCTGAAAGAGGAGAACTTGTGATTTTGAATGCCACACTGTCTGACTCAGGCCTTTACCACTGTATGGTCAGAACCATAGCCGGTGTGGACTTGGTGCCTCTGAGGCTCACCATCAAACAACTCTCACTCAGCCCCACCGCTTTCAATGGTCAGAAAATTGTAGTTGAAAAGGGTCACTCCTTTACCCTCCCTTGTGAGGTGACCTCAGTCGTACCCAGTCAAACAATGTGGTACCTACCTAAAAACCAAATTCTTCTTCCTACGCAACAGACTAGACGGACAGAAGTGATGGAAAATGGGACCTTGTTTGTAAGGAGGTTAACACAAGAAGATGCAGGGGAATATACCTGCCTGACCTCAAATCTGTATGGTGTTGACATGCTATCACACATGGTGGAAGTCACAGAAGAAAAGACTTCTGATAGGTCCAAAGTACAGACTGCGCAAAAGCAGCCAATCTTGACAATTGGCGTGGGGGAAGGAGAGGGTTCAGGGGGAGATTACCAGGAAATTATACGTCCTTTTGCTACACAGTTCCCTACGAAGGTAGGAACACAACAAAGGAATTCTAATGGCCTTTCAAAAAGGAAAAGAATCAAAGATCTCAAGAGAAAACCCAATAAATCTGTGAAGGAGTTGGATCCAAATCGTTGGGCAGAGATATTGGCTAAAGCTAATGCTAAACCAAGCGTTGCTCTGCCCACAGAGCAGTCACTACCAGAGCCTAGCACTGTAACCGTCCAAACAAGTACTTCCAAACCTACTACAACAGCTGCTTCTACAATAGCTACTACTGCTAACAACTTACCCCCTACTACTACCCCTCCTGATATTAGTACAGAGCCAAAACATTTCCCCATCGACACAAAAGCTAAGACTGAAGCCTATTCTACAGAGAAGAAAGTGGATAGCTCAAAAACATCTGAAGGTCTGCCAGAGGTTTTACAACTACCGCCTACCAGAAGTACAGAACCAACCTCACACAAGGTTGGTGGGATCGTAATGAAAGCAGAAGCTGTCACAGACCCCACTGCTGTTGGAACTCCTCAACCAGTCGATCGGTCAGAAAATAGGAAATCTGGAGAGGGGAGAAGGAACAACAACTTTGTTCCTGGTCAGTCAAACAGGAGAAGACCACCGTATAGACGTAGAAAACCGCCAATGAGAAGTTTCCGACCACACGGACAGCCCTTCCATTCATCAAACAAGCCCCAAACAACTATTCCCCCAACAACAAGAAGCACCACACCAACAACGACCATACCAACAACGACCACAACTACTACTACTACTACTACTACTACTACTACTACTACGATAACAACACCTGTTCCAACCACAGTGGAAAACCACGAAACCTTATCTGCTGAGTATCAGACTGAGGAAGATGAAAGTGAATACTATGAAGAATATAACTACAAGGATAGTGGTAGTTTTGGTGCCAAGGAAGATTTAAATGGTGAAACCCTGCATACCACTCATGATCTTGACAGTAGCCTTACCAATTTTCCATCAGCTAGAGAAAAGGATGTAGGTACCTCTCCACCTAATCCAAAGACGATTGTCACTCCAAAGATAGATAGTATGCCTCATCCAAGTGATAGGACAGTTGAAGAGGAGACAGACACTGTAAACCTAAAAGAGTCTGAGAGACAAAGGGTGAAGATAAGAACACAAACTGAAGAAAAGGGCAAAGACAATACAAATCTGGCAGGAGAGAGTGAGAGGGAGGTAACAACCGCAATGGAAAGGCAAGAAACAGACAAAATAGACACAGAAGGCATTGAGAAAGACACAGAAAAATCTGAAAGGGAGTGGGCTACACAGAGCTACAATACGCGGGATAGCATCCGCTTAACCACACAAAATCGACCAAAACCTAACACGCAACCTGTACCAAAACAAAATGCACCAACCCAAGCACGAACTTCATCTTCCAAGATTATTACCTCACATTCAACAAGAGGCAGAACAAGAGAAGAAGTCACACATAAAGAGCATAAAGACGTAAACAAGGCAAAAGCGAAGCCTGAGATCCACAGTTTCCCTATAATGGAGCCGGTTCACCCCTGGCTCCATCAGAACAAACAGGCAGGAGGGCAAACTACTACTTCCACGACGACACAGACAAACCAAGACAGAAATACAGGAAGACAGGGGGAAGTGAATCCAGGCAGACATTCCCAACCTCCCAGAGTCCCCCCGACCTCCCACTGGACTCCACACCATCATCACCATCAATACTACCCCCTCTACCCTTCCTGGCCAGGTCAAAGGGCATTTCCTTATCCAAGGCAAGGTAAATACAGCTGCTGTGTAATGATTTCTTTTTGAAATTAGAGTGTGATGACCAAATGTGACTGATAAAAAAGTTTCAGAGATAAAGGATAAAAAACAAGATGATTTTATGGACTTGACTTGCCAATATACTCAAAAAGGCAATATTATGTTGGCTTAATCCTGTTTTGGAATGCATGGATGTATATTTGCTCTCTGGTCCTAGGTCCTAGGTCACACCCTGTGCCCACACACAGACCCTGGCCTCTACCCCACCCCTGGGCACAAAGCCCGGTTGTCACCAACCGACCAGAGATCACAGCTGAAACAGTGAAGCCCACACCTACAGTTTCTGGAACAACAGGGAACTCCAAAGTTACACTCTCTAATCCCTATTTGTCACATCACCATCATCTTCAAAATCATCATGTGGATGGCAGGACCCAAACCAGAGACCAACTGTTTCTATCAAGGCTGAGGAACAGATACAGACAGGTATGAGGACAGGTGGTTTTGCGGATGTGCAGAATGCCATCACTATAATTGTGTATCTAAATGATCATGAAGTGCTTTAAAAACACAAAGTGTTAAAATAACATTTTGTTTGCTTAGAAACACAATTGCTAATGATGACCATGATTATCAATCATCTCTCAGAAATGGGATTTAATTCCAGGTGAATGGGTTAAAGAGCCCCTTTTACACTCCTTTTCAGAATTATATTTTTACTCTTGGGGTCTACTAGAATAGGTTTACATGCTTTGATGTTCAAAAAACATTGTTTTTCATACTGCCCATTTCTGCAGCTCCTCTGCCTAAAACACAATAGGCTCGTTCGAGTTGAGCTGCGCCTCGCCTGTAAAGTGAATGAGAGCAGGCGGCAGCAGCCGGGAATGGTCAAATCGAACAGTTTCCAGCTGTTTCCAGCAGCCTTCAGGCTGAACATAGAGTCACAGAAACACTCACATCCTGATAGGTCTGATTTCGATTTAATAAAATGTTATCAAACCCATACATCAGTCTCCAGTTTTTATTATGACAGAGTAGCTGTCAAAATGCTCTACATGGGAGCTGTTGCTGATGTTAATAAACAATAGACTGTAGATGATCTGAATGGATTGAGTCTTCTAAACATCACTATCAGCCACACAACATGTGTTCTGTACTTAAAA
Organism: Gymnocephalus cernua; assembly: GCA_023631565.1. NCBI lineage: Eukaryota > Metazoa > Chordata > Actinopteri > Perciformes > Percidae > Gymnocephalus > Gymnocephalus cernua. The sequence continues at coordinate 7,109,228 of CM042435.1, read as the reverse complement.
AAACCTTTAAATCAGACAAATATAGCAATCCCTTCAATTCAAAAACAGAAAAGGTTTATATAAAACGTCATGTTGAGTCTATTCTGAACCAATCAGCTGTTAGATCAGCTGAGAGCCAGGCGTTTCCCAGCATGCCCTGGGTGTGCCTGTGTCTTGCAGTCGGTGGAAAGCAACTGTGCTGCCTGCATCTCAAACCTGCGGGCACTTTGATCTCGTGAGGTTATCGTTGCCCACGTGTGCACGACGTCAGAGCAAGTCAGGATCAAGTCACAAATCTAACCGGCATGCATCTGCGCAGACCAGCCTCATCTCGAACAAGCCTTCTGTCTGAACTCTTGGCCCACCTTCCCGAAAAGCCCAGTCTGCTCTGATTGGTCAGCTGGCCCACTCCTGTTGTGATTGGTCAACCAAATTCGAACAAGCCACTGGGCAGGCTGTGCTTGCTCAGGCAGCACCTACTGACAGCACATATGAAAAACTGGGCTGGCTTTCTCAATCAGTGACATCACTAGTTGAGGTATTTCAAACAGGAATGTGGGCGAGGCGTTTTTAGGTAGTTGAGAAACAGTGCTGTCTGTGGAAGAGAAAGCTCCATTTGGAGTGAATTGTGTTTTTTGTACTTTATACCTTCGCGTATTGCATACACACAAAAATAACACACTAAAAGAAGGGAAAAATTCAAATAAGCATTATAGGGAGTCTTTAATACTACTAATATCATTTTGATTTTTACAGGCGCAGCTTGATCGCATTGCTCAGTTAGGGAGGATGGTGACACCCAAACCTCGCACTAGCTACCACAATCCTCCATCTCCCGTCACACCTAAACCCAACCCTCCATCTCCACATAGACCCTACATACCCAGACCAGCAGCATCCACTGCTTTCTACACTTACACCCTCCAACCACTGAACCCTGCAAAACCTTCATCATCATCATCATCATCATCATCATCATCATCATCATCATCATCATCATTCTCTGGTTTCATCACGACCCCTCGTCCTCACCACCCCACCACCCCTGGGGTTCTGTACGGAGGTCGGTGGCCTGTTGGAGGTAGATATACACACTAGTGAAGAGATATGGGCAATGTATCTATAAAATGAGCAGTATATTTTAATATATTTGAGTCAGTGATAGTGATATTATTTTGTGTTGTTTGAATGTGTCTTTGTAGCAGGACGTATCAGCTCTCGGCGGCCCACTGCTGCTCCCCCTTTCCCATGGGTCTTGGCAGCTGGAAGGGATGGGCTGAAGCCCCGTATTACCACGGTGACCACAGCTAGTGTGTCAGTATTGGCGGAGAGTGATGTGTTCCTGCCCTGCAAAGCAACAGGGAATCCTGAACCCAACATCGCATGGACCAAAGTCTCCACAGGTAGGAGGGACAGAGAGGTAAAAAAGAGAAAGAACTGGAAGGGATGAGGACATAAAGCTAATAACAGAAAAGGAAAATGTAGGAAAATCCCCAGTTGCTTTCAGCTCATTCATCTTACTGGCCCTGGGTCAGACCAGGTCCAAGTCAAGTCTTTGAGCTAACGTCCACATATTTTGAATTTAGCACTTCTTTTGTTTGGGCCTTGTTGTAAGAAGTTTTAAAAGTCAAAGCTTCTGATGAATGGCACAACAGCTACCGGTGCGGTCAAAATGTTTGTTGTCCCCTCTCACGTGTGGCCCCGCGCAGCCGATACGTTATCTATTATGCATAACGTAGGTAGGCTATAGGTTACGCAGGGAGGGGAATAACTTTCAGCTCATCAGACGCTTCCCAAAAGTAAAAATTGTTCTCGAGTCCGGCATCTTGAGTCTGAGTCAAGTCTGAAGTCTTTTGAGGATGAGTCTCAAGTCAAGTCTCAAGTCACTGTGTGTGTGACTGGATTCTGACTCGAGTCCAGATCTCTGGGTCAGACCTGCCTGCCGCTGTGTCTATTTTAATGCTGTAACTGGGGAGGGCCAGAAACAGACAATTTTCCAATGTGGCATAATCAGTCATGAGAATCATAATTTGATGAATTGAAATATCTCCCACTATTGTCTCTTTACACTTTCTGTTCCCCTCTCAGGTGCCACCATCCCAGCCAGCACCAAGCATGGTCCCCGTTTTGAAGTCTTCCAAAATGGAACTTTTGTTATAAAAAACATCCAGCTTCAGGATAGAGGCCAGTACCTCTGCACAGCCCAGAACCGCTTCGGATCAGATCGCATGGTCATCACCTTAGCTGTCCAGACTGAGGCACCCAGGATCCAGCCCCCCAAGTCCACAGAGATAGCAGTCTATTTAGGGAAAAGTGTAACTCTTGACTGCTTCGCTTCGGGAAAACCACCTGCCCAAATTTCCTGGATTCTTCCGGACAGGACATTTGTACGTGAAGTCGGGACTGTTCACACTCCCCTTTCTCCGATGTCTCTGCTTCAAAATGGAACCCTTCATATTCACTCTCTCAATTTCTCCAGCAAAGGGGACTATAAATGTATTGCAAGCAATGCAGCAGGTGCTGATACAATCACTTATCATCTCCATGTGGCAGCTCTGCCTCCAACCATCAGCGAAGAAGCAATGGATACTGTGATCATTCAGCGAGGTATAGTACAAAACTGTAACATCCCTAAACCTCTCATTATAGAAAGTTTTTTCTCATGAAACGGCTGGTAAACAAAGACAATAAAGTGTTTGCAATGTCAGAAATCTAACTAATAAAATCACATTTAACCAGGCAGGAGTGTGTATGTCCACTGCTCTGTGAAGGGCGAACCAGTGCCTGCTCTGAAATGGGCGCTCCCAGCAGGGGTCCATGTTAAGCCATCGCAGTTTCTTGGACGCAGGCTGTTTGTCTTCCCCAATGGGACGCTGTATGTGAAGAATGTTTCACCAGCTGATGCTGGGAGGTATGAGATTTGCATATATATATATATATATATAATATTTTAGTTGACCTACCTAGCTAAATCCGAATGTGTTCTTAATCACTTAAATAATCCTCTCAATTTAGGTTTGATTTCCCTTTGAAGCTTTATGGGTGAGAGTTAGTGCAATACTTTTTGACATAATACTTGCAAAACTAATGGCATTCCCATCAGCCTCAGCAAATGGCATACTTGTAATTGGGACCTACCAAATGTACATTTTCAACTTCTGACTTTGAATGGCATGGAGCAATTTAAAGTCAGAAGTTGTGTACCTTCCTTATCTGGCCATTTAAAATATTTTTCTCTGACTGTTGATCTGAGCTCTTAAGCTGCTGTCGATCCTTCCACAGGTATGAGTGTTTGGCCACTAATACTGTGGGCATTGCCAAAAGAACTGTTCAGCTGGAGGTGAGGGAAGATTCCCCCTTCTTCCCCCGCCAGCCTCCTCCCCCTCTTCCCATCCCTCCAACCCGCCACCATGGTGTGCCATCCCAACAGCACTCTATCTCAGCGATGTACGGGTCCGCTGTCTACCTCCACTGTCCAGAGTCTACCGGATCCACAAGAGGGACCATCTGGCAGCTACCCTCCAAGACCATCATGGAACATCGATACAGGTAACTTACTTTTTTAAATGTAGGAATCAGTACAATACTGGCCATATTATAAATACATTGAAAGGTTTTAATTCCCGTTAATCTTCACTGAGTGCTTTAATCTCAACCTCATTTCTCTCCCCAGTCCAGAGAGACCAATTAAAGTTTTCCGTAATGGGACTCTGAGGATTCTTCAGCTAACAGAGCTAGATGGTGGGAATTATGTGTGTGTCTTTCAACGGCCCAATGGGGAGGACATGGAGCTTTTCCAGGTATGAACAGGACAGATAAGGACTTCAGGCAGGTTCCTTTCGCTGCCAACTCTTTTATATTAGTCTTCCTTTCATTTCTTGCTAAGGACACTTTTTGTTCCTTAAGAATCCCTGCCTAGTTAATAAATGTCAAAGTCTCTGTTGTAAAGACGTCTAACATGTCTTTACGCCTAAGTTTAAGAAAGATGTGGTCTGTCCTCACAGTCAAGAAAAAGCAAAAGCTGTAGCAGCGGATCTCTGTATTTTCCAAGCTTTCACTAAAACTTTGTTTCAATGTATTTGCTCATATTTCTTTACGTATTTGCTTAAGGTGGAGGTGGTGATGACCCCTCCCAGAATCGAACATGTGAGGACTGCACAGACCAGGGTCACCTTTGGAGAAAATTTCCAGGTAGGTTTGGGGAGCTAGCTCAAAGTTTATTTAAAATAGAATAGGCTGGCACCTTTTCACATTACCTGTTTTTTCTAATATATTGTATTTATTTTTTTCTACATGATTTTATACGTACAAATACATTTTATGTTATAATAAGACATAAGGGGTCTGTTTTCCCTAGAGCATCTTAAAGCAGTATTAACTGATTTTTTGGCCACTCGGGGGCAGTAAACACAACATTAACTTATTAACATCTTATAAAGTCAATATGGCAAAAGTATTAGCCAACAGGTGCCTATTACACATCCAGCAGATAAGGAACATTATCATCAATTTGTAGTTTCTGTCCACCTATGAAGGTAACTTTAATATTCACTCCCCCTTTTAGCTCTGTTTTGGTTTCCCAGTCAACAACTCAGTCTGCTGTTTGGTGCTCAGCAGTTAGTGTACAATGGGTTTATCAGAGCTTTTCAATAGATGCTTTTACCTTTCAGCAAACGTAATTTAAAAAACACCCCTAACCAATAAGATCTTTACTCAGAAATGGGCCTAGATTCATCCTTACACCTATTGTTCTCCCTCATCCAGCTATCCTCCTTTCTTTGTTTCCTTTTTTAGGTGGACTGTGTTGCAACAGGCCTCCCTGATCCAGAAGTTACCTGGAGTCTCCCAGATGGAACTTTAATCAACAACGCCCTGCAATCGGACGACAGTGGCCTTCGCAACCGCCGCTATGTCATTTTTGGCAATGGAACTTTACTTCTTCAGCAAATGGGCAAAAGAGACGAGGGCGACTACACCTGTTATGCCAAGAACAAACTGGGCAAGGACGAAAGAAAAGTGAGCGTCAAAGTGGGACCGAATGCTCCAAAGATTAGATTAAAATCCCAATCACTGGTTACAGTAAAGTTAGGAGGATCAGCTAAATTGAGTTGCCAGGCAACAGGTGAACCTACACCAAGAATTATGTGGATCTCACCAAGAAACGATGCGATATCAATGTCATCAGACAAATTTCAGATCATGGACGATGGGATGTTAGTGGTGAAAAAAGTAATACTGGCTGACGAAGGGAAATATACATGTGTGGCACGAAATTCTGCTGGTGACGATGTTAAAAACATGAAACTTGAAGCTGAACTCCAGGAACCCTTTATCAATGGCATGAAAGGGATGAGCACCACAAAGGTTATGGCTGTTTCCTACCAAACAGCGCTCCTGGATTGCAGAGTGGAAGGAAAACCTGAACCAAGAGTCTGGTGGGTTACACCTTATGGCCACTCGCTCCCAACACCCTACCTGGGCGGTCGCTTTCAAGTCCACCGGAACGGTAGCTTGGAGCTGAGAGGGGTGAGGAAAACAGATGAAGGGAGGTACATGTGTCTGGCTAAAAACAATGTGGGTGAATCCTCACTTTTGGTTGAATTAGACGTGGCATCAATAGCCGAGAAACCAAGTTTTGCTGTTCCCAATATTGAAATCTTACCAATTAAGCAAGACGGTGAGGCAATAATCCTGGAGTGCCCCGCTCGTGGCAAGCCGAACCCAGAGTTTACATGGGTTCTACCCAACGGGACGATGCTAACGCCTGGTGTTAGACTACAACGCTTCACGCATCATCTGGGTAACGGAAATCTACAGATCTCTCAACCAGTTGCAAGTGATAAGGGAGTGTACCGGTGCCTAGCAAAAAATGTGGCAGGACAAGCAGAGAAACGTTATGCGCTGGAAGCGGGCAGAAAGCCACTGATCAGAGGATCTACAGGTATGTTTTTTCATCTCAAATTAATGAAGCAGAAGTCTTCTTAGTTTTGTCAATAAAGAGTCTAAAGGCAATAGTTTGCTCTGTTCCAAATCAGTGGACATGTTGGTAAACTTTTTCCCTTGGTTTGGTTTCTTCTCACAGACAAAAACATTAAAATAAAACAAAATAGCAATCACTACAAGTCAGGTGAGAACATTGGTGGTTCGGGCCAGAGTGAGAAGGTCCTAAAAAGGTCCGGTTGAAGGCCCTATCTTCCCAAATATTGATAACAACCAACCGCTCCAGAATTCTTTGGTGACTGGACTAAGACCACTTACTCTGAAAGGTCTTGGGGGCTCTTGTTTTGGTCCACACCCAAGAAATATTTCTGTATTCAGATCTGCCCAAACTAATTGTACCAAGGGGGAAACCAAACTAGAGTCAATTTAACCAGACTAAACGCAGGTTTGAAAATATATGAAAGGAATATGAATTAAGGAAATCTGACCATATTGCTTTACTGTATTTTTTGTTGTAGCAATCATTTTTTGCAGGAAATGTACTGCCTGTTAATAATTGTACTTCTCCAGGTGGGATGAAGATCACTTACGGCCTCAATCTCAACTTGCCCTGCACTGTGGATGGCTGGCCGCAGGCATCAATCACATGGACCCTACCTAATGGTCTTGTTTTGGACAAACCTCAGACCATTGGCCGGATATTTTTTTTTGCCAATGGGACACTCCAACTCAGGCAGGTCGCCACCTTTGACAAAGGAACATACACCTGTAAGGCCTCCAACTCGTTTGGCTCCTCAACACTATCCTACCCAGTTGCAGTGATGGTTTTCCCGCCACGTATCACTAATACGCTGACCTCAATTACAAGAGTCAACCGGGGATCACCAGTGAAGTTAAATTGTGTTGCAACCGGTATTCCCAAGCCGGATATTTCATGGACGTTGCCTGGGCGCACAACGCTGGTTCCACATAATCGGTTCACAGTGCAGGGAGGAATTCACATGACAGAGGAGGGAAGTCTGGTCATACAGAACCCTGTGCTCATGAACTCTGGCATCTACAAATGCAATGCTAAAAACGCACTCGGAACAGACTTTAAATCTACTTACCTACAAGTGGTCTGAGTGACATTTAAAATGATTCGATTGGGAAAATGTCACAGCAGAATTAAGACTGGAAGAGGATTTTTCATGATTTGAATATTCTGCATAATATAGATGCTCTGGAGAGAGACCTAAAACTGCCTGACTGACAGCTTGACTTGAGACACCTTGCAAAGCAGTTTCCACTGAACAATGACATAAAGAAATGCAGACTTCACAGATAACATTCACCTTTTTGTGATTTTTGAACTACATTTTAATTGTTTTATTGCGCAAAATTGTTGCAGAAGTCTTTTAATTCTACATTTTGGGGCTTAAAAAGAAGTATTACTTGTCAAAGTGCCGTTTTAACTCACTGCTCAAAGCTTTGCCTTTCCAGACTTACCCTGTAAGTAATTTCACATTCCCCATACGACAATATCATTTGTAAAATTGTAAAGATTTGTAAAAAACATTACAATTTTACTTTAACATACAACAACGTTTGTTCTGCAACTGAAATAACTTCACTCTTCTCTCTTAGGGTTGAGGTATCTAAATGTATTAAGTACCCCCTATATGATTATTATTGTCTATGTGCTGGTAGAATTGCAATTTATTGGGATTTCAGATGTACATGGCAAATATTCAGTTGCTCACACAAAATTTCACAACCTTTCAATTCTTCAACAAAGCAGTAATGAGTAGTTGAGTGTCGTAATTTCAGAAGGTGGGTATATCATCAACTATTCTACTCATGTGCTTATAAACCATATTTTCTTCACTGCTCACTTTTAGTGAGCAGTGATTCTTGTCTGTGAGTATACAAATATCCCCTATTGCTGCTCTACAGTGTGTATCAGTGAATGAATTACTGTATGTATCAATGTCATTTATTCATGTTCATAATGGTGGGAAAGTATAAAACATATAAATAGCTCATAATATCTATGTCGTGAGCTAAAAATGCCTATTAACAGTTGAGGGACATACAAAACGAAGTTGCACATAAGAAAAATAAGTATGTAATTTATAAGTAAAAAATAAAACATACAGGTATTTATTGTCAGTCAATTGTCTCATGTTTACTGTGTTAAAACAACAAAGCCTGCCTAATTCAATTGACATGATCAGTATTTACAAATGTACAGGCTCAGCTGCTCCCACCAGCATTTAAAATTAAAAATGTCTGGCTAAATCAACTCATTCTAATAGAATTGCTGCACTAGACTAGACTAGATTTGGTCAAGATCACAGGGCTCACAAATCTGAAATGATTTGAGTTGCTACTATGCTTGCATGTAGCACACACACGTTTGTAGTACAATAACCACATGAAAGTTTGAAACCACAACATTGTTTTGGTGTGTACACATGCATCCAAATGTGTGTATGTATGTAAATGCATTCTATATTTCACTGTGTGTTCCCCAGAATGTTAATGTCCCACTGAGCCTTGCTTCCAGACAAACAGGTCTTTGACTGAGAAAGAAGGGAGCTTTGTCAGACACAAGCATTGGGACTGTTCGACACAGCGTGAGTGTGTGTGTTGTGCGTGTGTGTCTCTTTGAGAGACAGTGTGTATGTCTGTGAGGAAGAGATTGTGTCTGTGTGTGAGGGACACAGTTCGACACAGTGAGCGGCATGCCTGTGTATATATATGTGTAATTGTGTGTGTGTGTGTGTGTGTGTAAGAGAGACACTGACTTGGAGAGGGAAAACAGGATTGTTTGGTATTTCTGTCTGCATTTTAGTCGGAAATCAACAGACAGGGAGTGTGTATGCACGTGCATGCTGTATGTGTGCACAAGAGTGTACGCGTTTCGTGTTGTATTGTTTGCTGTTATTAGTCAAAATGGAAGAAAAGCAGCTCGAACACAACTGCACTTTGCGCAGCTTCAGACGGTGAGTCATTTCCTTTCTTTCTTGCATTTTTGTTTCATACCTCCAAAATCAGCTTTTCAAACATCATGAAAAAGCTGTCTGATTTCACCTGAAAATGTGAGATACCTCCCATAATATGATAATATTAACGTAATGGATGGAACCTGTACCAATGAAAGAGTGGAAGCTAATTGTAAGCATGCCATTTAGATACTGACCACAAAGAGAAACATGCTAATGGCTCTTGGGATGGCAGTTACACTCAATTGGTTAACAATGTTGGTCCAGACTGGAATATCGCAACAACTATTGGATGGATTGCCACAAAATGTTGTACTGATATTCACAGTCAACCCTATTGACATTTTCACTTTTCCTCTAGTTAGAGGAGGTCGACATTTTTGTTTTGCAGTCTCGACAACTATTGGATGGATTGCAGTGATTTGGTGCAGACCCCCAACCCACCCACCCACCATTTAGCGTCATTATCAGGTCAAATATTCAATTAGTCCAATACTTTGGGTTTTAACCAAATATATGCAAAATAATGACATTCCCATCAGCATCAGCTGAACTTTGTGTACAAAGGTTGTGGTAACATAATCTACAATGTTGTAAACATCATACTTGCTACATAGGGCGTAATTTCCACTGAGGACAGAGGGGACATGACTTTTCAAAATCCAGTTTGTGGGGGGACAAATCTACCTCTTCTACATATTGGAGGGGACATATCCCCTGCATCCCCCCAGAAATCTACGCCTATGCCCCCCACTTTCAAATTTGTTTGATATTGTTGTATTCTTGGTGATCAGCTTCTATTTTGAACAATAAAGATAGTAAGACATCTTTTTCTTGTATATAGTTTTGTAGTATTTTTTCTGGAAGAATTTATCATTACGATCAATTATTTTCTGGATTTTGTATCATCATAGTCCCTAAATTTATGTAGAAATGCGAGAAATGGGATTCAAGGAGAAGACACACACACACACACACACACACACACACACACACACACACACACACACACTTCTCAAACCAAAGTTACACCCTTGCTTGCTACAGTAAACATCAGCATGTTAGCATGCTGACGTTAGCACTAGGACAGCCTCACAGAGCGGCTAGCATGGCTGCAGACTCTTAGTCAAGATGGTACGGTGGCCGACAGGGGCAAACGCTCCTGCAAGAAAACACATGCAAATTAAGAAAACATCTTCATTCATTTCACAACACATGCGCAGCATTTAGCAAACTCGCTGCAAATATACAAAAGACAGCCAAATACACAAACATGCTGCAAATACAAAAACGATGGAAAATGAAAAGCAAACAAAATAATACTGCAAAAGACTAGGGCCAAACGTAAAAATGAATATGCACCTTCTTATGTCACCTCTTTACTACACTTTTCATCCACTTTCTAAAACAAACCTCTCATCCGTTCTCTCTCTCTCTCTCTCTCTCTCTCTATCTCTCTATCTCTCTCTCTCTGTGGTGTCAAAAATCAAGCTGTTCCACTTATTACTCCCCTAAAGGCCTGGAGAACTACCGTTGTGTAAACTAGATGCAGCGTTTGTCTGTTGCATTTGCTTTCGGGGTTTGTGTGCTTCTCATTTTGCATCGTTTCTGGATTTGCAGCGTGTTTATGTATTTGGTTTTGTTGTGTGTATTTACAGCGTGTTTTCTAAATGCTGCGCATGTGTTGTCAAATGAATGATGTTTTCTTAATTTGCTTGTGTTTTGTCTATTTGCATGTGGGTTTTTTTTAGTTACAGTGCGTTTGCCCCTGTTGGCCACCGTAGGATGGGGATGATTTTGTGTTAATTCAGATGTTTGACTCTAGATATTTGCAAATATGCCACATTTCATTTTCTCATTTTGTGTAAATTCATCTTAAAAACTAGAAAATGTGATTGCAAATCTTACACTCATAGCTGTCCTTGTGTGATAGACATCAATGAGTTAGTTCATCATTCGTGAGCCACCACACATTGGCAAACACTGTCTGAAATAATCTATTGGAAGGTCACTCATTCTAGGTTCAGCTGTTGTTGTCCTCTTTCTTCTAAGTGTTAGCCCTATGCTGCTTGACCTCTAGTTCTTGTTAGCGTTTACCCAGCAGCCATCTCTGTAGCCAGGCTGGCGAGCTGATATTGATTCTGCATCACAACACCTGCTTGGTCTGAAATAATAAAAATGGACAAAAACAAATCATGTCGAGAAACTGTGCGAACTACATACAAAAAACAGCACTATTTATTTTCAAATGACTTAAAGGAATATTGTCTTTCATATTGTTTCATTTAAAGGCAATGACTACACAATTTGGTGTGTTTTAATGGTATTCTTTGTACCTTGCTGCACAGACTAAGCAGGTCTCCCTGGTGACACGGCATTCCTTTGCATCACGACCATGTTGGTTTATGGAATGTGATAATATGACCAGCTGATCAGATCACATGACTATATAGTGTGGGAAAATCTGTGTCACTTTCTCTCTCTGTGTGTTAAAACCAATCACGTGGGCGCCACGTTCATTCTTCCTTGTGGGGGGAGGGGCTTAGGAGACCGGTTTGGGCTTCAGCGGAAAGAGGGGAGGGACTGAGAAGTTGTTGATGTTGTGTTTTGGCTAAGTCCTGGATCTTCACAATCCTACCTACAGCACCTTTAATACTGATGCATCAGTATGTAAGCAGTTTTACTGTTGTAGCTGGTTGAGGTGGAGTGGGTTGTGATAATAATAATAATAAAACATCTGTAGTTCTGCTACACAAATTTGTAATGCGTTGGCCTCTAATCTTTTTCTTTTTGTTTATTTGATCGTGTAAATGAAACCATCTAAGATCTCTGGGAAGAGAAATCATTCTTTGGTAGAACTGCGAACAACGCATAGACATCTGAAATGTGACAGGGGCCCCCAACAAAACACAGAAAACTACTGGTTTAATCTTCAACAATGTCTTGTATTTTATAAACACATGCTTCTTTTTTTTTAAATGTGAAAATCTAAATCTGAAAGTAACTACAGCTGTCAGGTAAATATAGTGGAGTAGAGTACAAAATATCCCTCTGAAATGTACTGTAGTGGAATAGAAGTTAAAAAGTAGCATAACATGTAAACACTTTAATTAAATGCACAAATAAATGCACTTAGGCTATTTTTCACCACTAGCCTACTAGTGGGACTCAGAAGTGTTCAAATAGTGACTTTAATGCACGTAACTCTCCTGTCCTCTGGTCAAATTTGACCCATTTTCAAAAAGTTTCTATAGGCTAGCACAAATTTGTGTTTCTTTCAACCAAATTGTTAAAAAAAACGTGGATGTTCCATACAACTAGTAAAGTAAATTATCAGTTCACTACTTTCATTGAATGTGGGTGTTGTAGGCATAGCCTATTAAATTTTATGGCATTTGGAAGAAGAAAATTATAAAGGAACGTTGAAAAAAATCGACAAAAGTGTCGAAAAAGACGACCAAAATGTTGAACAAAAAGCTTTGATTTTAAATTTTGACCCAGAAAAACAAAAAGTTGCTTGCTGGTCGACACAAGGGTTAATGGGTTTTTATGATAAAAATATAAATTTTATTATTTTCTTGTTTTATTGATTCAGCCTTACTACCTAGGCTACTTTTCACTAGGAAAAATCAATAAGCTCCCATCATCTATAAGCTCTGATTGTCTTACAATGCCTCTCCCTTTAAGGCCACTCAGCTGCTGAAAAAGAGCGTCGTTGGTATTGTTGCATCTCTGGTCTCCTCCTTCCTTCCTCCTCCTTTCCCCTCCCTTCACTCATCCACCCATCCGTCCACTCCCTCTCCTCTCCACACACGCACACCGATTTTCGCATCGCCTCCTCCGGCACAATGACCAACGATTCTCCGGAGGAGGAGACCCGAGCTCCGGGCGGCGGCCGCGGAGGAGGAGGAGAAGGAGTAGGAGGAGGAGGGAAAGGAATCACACGAAGGAACCCAGCGGACGACAATGTGACCATCCTGACATCCTCCATGGATTTCCAAAGAGCCGGCCGGAGCCGAGCCAGCAGCAGCAGCAACGATGCCGCCTCGAGCATCACATCCTCCCTGGAGCTGAGCATCCAGACACGGATCTTTAAGATCATCGTCATCGGGGACTCCAACGTGGGGAAGACGTGCCTCACCTTCCGCTTCACCGGGGGGAGCTTCCCCGACAAGACCGAGGCCACCATCGGCGTGGATTTCAGGGAGAAGGCGGTGGAGATCGAAGGGGAGACTATCAAGGTAAGCAACACAGGGGCTGGATGTTGATCCCTGGTGTTTCCTCACTCCCCCCCCCCCCCCTCTTTTCTTTTTGTTGATCAGCTGCAGCTCAAAGTCTGCCAGTGGATCGCTGACACAGGGCCTTTCCTTTATCTCACAACACTTTTCTTTGGGGATATTTTTTTTTTCAAAATGTATTGATTTTTTAGACTACATTTTGGAGAAATATAACACATTTTGATGTATAGTCTTAAAGGAAGAAAACAAAACAATGACTATATGTATGGCCCAATGGCTATTTGGGGGACATATTTCTTCAGAGAAATTATGTGTTTACAGGTTTGGTAATAGGTGTTTTAGTGTTTTTTTATGCTAATTAAATCTTAGCTGATACAGGCAAATTTGTTGCATGGAAAACAACTGAATCATTGATTAGCTCAAACATTACCTGGTTCTATTTTGTCAATCATGATGATTTGCTGCTTTTCTTTGTGTTATATGATTATAAAGTGAATATATTTGGATTTAACAACAATTTAAAGACGTCCGCTCGGACTCAGGGAGACTGTGATGGCAGTTTTCACTATTTTTACACATTTTTCAGATTTAATAATCAGGTAATAGAGAAGATTAGGCAGCTGAATCAAGAATGAAAATAAATTGTAGTTGGAGCCCATAGGGCCTGTGTCCAGCTTTAACATCCCTGATTTATTCCATTTTAGAATTAAAATGAAAAGGTATAGCTAGGCCACAGGGTTACATTTTCTTAGGCAACCTTTACATTGCTGCATTTTAGAACAAATATCTTTTTTGTTACGTTTACATATCACATTCACACTCCTCTGGCGTTTCAGAGCCCCTAAACCGGAGACATTTGAAATCACTTCTGACCCTGTTTTGGTTTGGAATCTGCGGGGTTGCATTTCAGTCTCAACGGCCGCAAACGGAGACCTTGGGCAACATTAACACTGATGCCAATGTTTCGCCGCCTGATTGGGTCTTATCGGTCATGACGTCTCGTTCTCGGAGACTAAGCTACTAACGTTACCATGGCAACAACCAGCAACAGGAGGAGTACACAAGGGGCCAGGCTTCTCTCCTCAGAGCGAAGCCGCGATGGCGCCATTTTGCTAGCCCTTTCCCATCACCCCCGTTAGCATCCCATTGACTGCAATTCATTTTGGCGTCACTTTGACAGCCAATAACTTTACATCTGAAGCGTTTAAAGACTTGATTTGTCCGTTGTTTATTTCTTAAGAAACACGACAATGTACACAAGGCTACATTACCTTGTACCTCACGTTATGGCTCCGTAGCAGACGTTTTTATAAAAATAGGCTAACGATTGTGTCATAACCACGCGACTTACTGTCGCATTGTAGAGGAATTACCGTACAGTACAGGAGAAGCTCGCAGGCAGTTTGGACGTACATTAGCTGTTTAGTTTAATTACTAATGTTAACTAGCATTTTAGTTAGCAATAATTAGCCTGTGCCTATGTTATCTCCTTACATATACCTACGCTCTCCGTCTCTGATAGATTGGGAATGATTGAGATTTCTTTTGCGCAGCTACCAGAAGGCTTACAACGTTCAGAGACGTTGGTCACGTCACATCTAGGGCGGGAAGCTCAGTTTGCAGCTGCGCAGTAACTCTCAGTAACCCTTTCCCATCACTGGAAAAGTGCTGGTAAGAGGCTTCACTTGTCTCCGTCGAAAACAGCGGGATCGCTGTGTCCATTTTATATACTGTCTATGGGAGTACATGCGGCCTCCTGTTTACACTGGCCCGCGCATGCCCAGTATACCAGAATGTTGATGAGATATTTTGGTTTAAACAGAGATTAGCTCTTCTACTGGAGCTAAAAACACTTGTGTGCACAGAGACCGCTTTTGGCTTAAAACTCGACTTAAAAACCAAAACGTAGCAATGTAAATCTAGCCTTAAATTTGCTAACAATTCACTCTTTTAAACCCTTAAATAAAATCAGCCATCCAATGTTGGATTTTAGTGTATCACATATCATATCAATCACAACAAATTGTACACAAGTAGGCTACACCCAACAGCATTAGAAATGTAGGCCATAGTACTGTAATGGTATCCTGGTAAATGCTGAATTAAAGTTGAAAGATTTCCAACATTCTTTGTAGCAATGCTAATTTGCAGATGTAGCAACACCATTTTACAGTTGTAGTTCGTAGTTTCTGTCGCGCCCCCTTTAGGAACACTGAGTAATGACAACAACACTGCCGGCGCAGCCACATGATACAAGCCTTCAATGGTCACGCACCACCCCCCACAGTTGCTAGTAATGTTTATCCCGTCAAATCAAGGAGGGCACGCAGGATTAAAGAAAGGGACTCTTCAGAAGAGATAATCTATTGAAGTTTTTATGTTCTCTTCGTCTCCGAAACTGCTGAACGCTGCCATTGTCCTTTTCTCAGCTATGACATAAAATGCACCACACAAGCTTCTGCGTGAGATTGTCGCCATACTGAGAAATACAGAGAGAGTTATTTATGAGTCCTCACTAAAATAATATGATAATGCAGTTTAAAAATAAACTTGTTTGTTTTATTGTCACAATAGAACAGAGGAACATCTGAGGAATGAATATTTAAAAAAAAAAAGCATTATAAATGCCGATACCAATAGTTCGGAAAATGCCTAATATCGGCCAATAATATCGGCCCACCGATATATCGGTCGGGCTCTAACGTCCATTACATTTAAGCCATTGCCAAATGAGTTGATACAAAGCTAATTAAGACTATCAGCTCTACGCAACTCTCTCTGTATTTCTCAGTATCGCTATATTCAAAAGATTGTGTCGTCCGGTGACTTTCCCGCACAGTAACTCAAGTGAAGATAATTACCTCCATCATGTGTTTTTAGTTCTCCATGTCCTCCTTAGCTGCTAGCAACTGCATCGAGGAGGGGTGGGGGCGCATGCGCGATCACGTAATGCTTGTATCATGTGGACGCGGCAACAGTGTTGTTGTCATTACTTAGAATTCCTCATGGGGGAGACAGAAACTATGCACTATAGCTTTAATGCCTACCTGTATTTTATTTTGTTGTGGATATTTACTGCATGGTCCCCAGAGGATGATTCCTCATGCTTTGGTGACCTGCAGCCCTTTAATGCAGGACACAATTCCACGTGCACAAAAGAACTATCTGAAACAGACTCTGTCAATCCAGTTGTCACATTTACTCCAACAAGGAAATGTTCCCACAGAATACTAATGATCCCAGAAGTTTGCTTTCAGAACCATTCTCAGGACAAATTTAACACTAACACTCCCAGCCCCATTTTGGCAGGACTCTTAAAAGGATAGTTTGGAATTCTTTGAAGTGGGGTTGTATGAGGTACTTTTTCATAGTCAGTGTATGACCCACAGTAGCGGCGGTCAGAACGCCCCCAGATGGAGAAGCAGACAGGAGTATTGACACGGAAGCTAAGCAATGTACTGCTGTGGACGGGGGCAGCTAAACATATTTTAGCCACCTGAAAAAAGGCCCACCTAAAAAAACAGTATCAGTTTTAGGGCTGGATCCAAATATATGAATATTCGATTATTTGTTTGATGGGTAGGTATTCAGTTTTCAATTTTGGGATTCAAATTTTTGTTGTTGTTTTTAAAAACGTGCATGCAGTTTGTTGTTGGTATCAAGCCGTTAGACGCTGGCTAATTCATGCAGTTGTCCATCTCAGCCAAGAACGGAAGAAATGTTGAGTTTCAAGCGAGCAGTCCAATGTTTGTAGAGGTCTGTATGGTTAAAGTTAAACTGTAGCAGCCTGGTGTCGTTTTCAGGCAATGATAAAGGTAAAGATAGTACAACCGTTCATAACGCTAATGCTCTAGGGAGGCACCGGCCGGCTGAGCATTCATTCACAAACACTGCACTCGATCAGACAGCCCTTTCTGACGGGGGAACTAAAGCCGTTATCTATGCTCTCTTCAAAGCCACCAGACTCCTTTGACAAAAACAGTAATTTTTCCTTGCAGGACACGGGAGTGTCTGGGCTACCGCTGCCTCGATCGGTTAGTTAGTTTGTGTTATTGTGTGACTTTGGTGAATCCGAACTAACCCTTTACAATGCTTCTCCAAACTGGGGGCATGCTGACCGCCATCTACTCTAGGTAATACACTGACTATGAATACAACCCCACTTCAAAAAATCCTAACTATCCCTTTCAGAGTATAACTGTCAGTGTGTTGGTTATTCTCGTCAAAACGTCAATGTTGTAGGACGCAGGGGCGCCGCCAGGAATTTTGGGCCCCATGACAAAAAATCAAATTGGGCCCCCTCTGCGCAGCTGTTGTCACCACATCTCTAGGACCTAACTGTCCCATCAAAAGCTTTAAATAATTCTAATTAAAGGCTTGCAACTGTCTTGCTTCTTGTAGTTCAATACTACTACTAGCACAATATTTACTGCTGGTGATTTGTACATGCATGCAAGTCTAGTATGCAGTTCACTATTTGATGCAAAGATTAAAAGCAACCATAAGAAATGTGCTTCTAGGCCATCTTTTACAGTCTCAATGTATTGTTATTGTAAACTTTGACAAAATGGAAAATTCTCTTAACAAATTATTATTATTATTAATTATTATTATAATTATTAATGAAAGATTTAATAAAAGAAAAACGAACAAACTTAAATACATAAATATCTATTAACTGCCCTTCATGATGGGAGTAATAAAGTCTGTATCTATAGATGTCATTTCATAATTCAATCTAAATGAACGTATCAAACTGGATTATTTTAATATTGTCTGTATCTTACATGCAGGCTCAGGTAAGCTACTCACTGTTTCCAACTGTCCAGCATCAGTACAGACAATTGTACAGGTTGTTGTTTTTTATTTTATTTCATAATTATCATTATGTGAGAAAATAATTGTTAGTAATGTGTTAGAATTTCTGTCATTAATACATATTTCATTTTCTTTTTTGTAATGGTAAAAAGAGCAAGAGAGACAGACTCCCTGCAATGATGCTAACTGGCATGTCATTGAACCCAATGTTGCTCACCTTCTTCACTGGGACAGGGAGGGGCACAGTTAGGGGGAGACTGTTGTTAAGTCTGCTAAAAGGGGCAGGGACAATGATTTAATATGAATATCTTGCTAAACGTTTCCCTGCAGTGATTAAATGGTGATTAAATGTAGGTAGCTAGCTAGCTTATTTCACTATGGACATTAAGCCAACAGGTTAATACCACTCACAGACTACAGGCTACCCACCTTTCTTGGTGAAAAACTGTGTTACAGTTTGACACCCTTTCCTTTGTCTTTCCTGTTTCTCTTTTCTCTCTTTCCTTTTTTGAAAACCAGATTTTGATTTAATGTTACTTGGAAACATTGTGGTCACTGTAGTTCTGGCGCATCTACTGACTGCAACTAAACAAACACCGTGAGTGCGCTAAGGCAGGACCAAACCATTTCATGCAGATACAGGGGGGTGGTCGGTCAATATGGATGTTTACTTTTTGGTCAATGGGGACATTTAACGTTTACTGCCAAAAACAAGTAAAAACAAAGAGATCATTCATTTAATTATTATATTTCAAATTTTGAATCATGATGGTTTAATAAGTTATTAGTTTTTACCTATTTTTTGGAGCCCCTGTCAGTCATGGGCCCTTGGAATTGTCCTAACTTTCCCCCCTATAAGGCGCCCCTGGTAGGACATACAATGCAGCTTCAAGGGCTGCTAACAGCAAGCTGGAGTACTGTATTTAGAGATATGACACTTTCAAGTAAAGGGTTTATTTTATCTTGTGTCATATAATTTGTGTCAACACTGGTGGTTGTATTATGAGAACTGAAGCTTTACAGGCAGGCAGGTGTTTCAGTTTTATTGCCCGAGCTGAGACAGGAAGCTAAAATCCTGTGTGTTAACGTGTCATGTCATCCAGATGGTGAGTTCATGGCCTCTACAGTGGACTCTCTCATTTTACAAACTAAACTACTTTGGTGGGGCAGTAGGGCTTTTAAAAAGGTTCTGAACCAACAACTCAAAATTTCACTCACAGTTTATGTATAACAGGATAAATATATAATTAAAAAATCTTTTAAAACTAACTGTAGATCTAGCTGGGTGACTCATTTTCCTCTCCAGTCCTCCAGGTGAATAAAAGTAGCTCACAGATTGGCAACGACAAATGTTATAAGCTGCAGATGACTACAAATAGCAGAGTGCTAAGTATAGAAGTAAGGTGTCAAAATAATGGTAATGATTCTCAAGTTTAAGATGCATAGCTATTGACAGGCAGATTCCTGTTCACATTAAGAGATTGAACAATGATTTTATCTAAATTTTGACTTCATTTTTTTTCCTACTCTGCCACTTCTTTTTTAGCATTTGGGCTGACTTTGAAAAGCACACTTTCAAGTTGTTACTTAGCCAAAATGATAAATAACAGAATATTGATTTAAACTGGTGGCTTTAAACGACATTTACACTGAATTCTGATCGCGATTTTGGCTCCACGATCACAAAAACAAATGTAATCGAGAAAAACTATTATTTTGCAAACTACTATTGTGTCTTGTGTTCTGAATGAAAACAAATTTGTTTTCACTGTTGATTTAACTGTTTCACAGTTTTGTAAGATCAATAAATGCAAAATGTTTCCAAAAATCAATAAGTTATTGTGATTTCAATATTGACAAAAATGATTGTGATTATTATTTTTTCCATAATCAAGCAGCTCTACTGACGAGAGGTATATAAAGTATACATAAATGCTTATTATCAATTCTGTTAGATCTATTTTGTGTGTTATCAATTTTCTTAACTTGCTGTCAAATATGGGGCACACAGTGTTCAACAAAGAGCAAGCTTTTGTGTTATGGGCTGTATTAAATGCAGCATTCAACATCTGATACTAAATAGCCAGGCTTGTCCTTTCAAATGTTAATAGCAGATAACTGGCGCTTTTTCACCACAGGCCTGGGCTGAGTGTTGGGAGACGTCCATGTTGATATACAAAGTGCTACTGATTACACAGAGACATTCAGCAAGCAGACAATTTGAGCACAATATACAGCCTGGTAGATGTGACCGAGCATGAGCCATAAGTAATATTTACTCTGTCTGCAGTCTGACATGGCTGAATTTAATTTTTTTAGGTGAAACCAATATCAGTTCTTCTCTTGTGCAGGGGAGAGGGAGCGGGGGCGGAGGATAAAGCTCACTTCCTTTTTGTCCCTCTGGTTAAATCTGGACCATGAAATGCTGAAATTAGGAAATGGCACGGCTGTAGAGTGGCTCCACATGCTGCACAGGTGTACTGGCTGAGGCATACGGCTGAAATCTGACAGTACAATACCAGCTGTAGGATACATCACTGGAAGCAAATGCTAGTATATTTAGCTAGATGAGTTAGCTGGTGAGTTGTCATGGGATCTGACTCACAAGTTCCCCAAAATATGAAGTAAACTGAGAACAAGAAGTGGAAAAATGCAGTCACTTATTTGACATTGTTGACCAGGTAGTGGATAATATTTCAAACATTTGATAAACATGACTAGCCAGACTGTATCCATTGAGGCAATGGGTCCAAACGTAGTGTTTTATTTTGGTTTTAAACCCATTGGGTACCATTGGGCGTGTGCCACTACATTTCATTTTGGCATACATCAAATGCTGTATACAGCACAGAGACCCGCCTGAGGCGTCGTAACGATTCAGCAGAAATGCCCATGGTGCTATAGAGCAGTGCTCTCTTGAGACATTATAGCCAAGAATATCTTAGCACTCTTTCCTGTTGACATGGTACAGTGCCATGTGGTTCTTGTAAGCTCTTATAGGCTTAGACAACACACCGCCAGATTCATATTTGTCCTTGTCTTTCAGTTTACTGAGATTAATAAAAAGATGTATATGTAATAAGGTTGGATGTCTGGATTCTGTAGTCTTGCTTTGCCAGATCTGTAAGCCCTGTAGAGTAAAGTCTGGCCACACCACACATACATGCTAGGATAGGAAAAAAAAACTGCTCTGGGTTGTTTGCATTTCTTTAAACCAATCACAATGGTCTTGGGCTGCGCCAGGTTCCAGATGCAGGGACGGTGGCTCTGCAAAATAGTCTCGGGAAGGAACTTGTTAACCTATTTAAATTAGCTGGATACATGATTAAACGTAATTTGCTCCTACCAGTGATTTGCCGTGTGCATTCCGTCCATAGCAATCCCAAAACGCCCCATTTAGAGAATAAATGCCGTAAACATTCTTTGTAAATCTTTACAATCATTCCCCAAACGAACCAAGCAGGCCTGCCTTGTTGCACCATCCAAATTTTCTTCAAAACTTGCTCTTTTCAGCGTGTAGCTTGCTAGCTCGACGGCTGTTGTTGTTTCCTGAAGCGAACAGAGTTTGAGAACGGCAACGCACAGAGAGCAGAAGCGGAGAGGCATGGATGCCAGGCGTCATAACTGGAAATTACTTCTGCTGATTCAGACTAGGATTCTGTAACTCTTCGGCTGTAACGGCTGTTATTTCTCTGATATTCAAATCTAGAACTGCTCATGGTTTATGTCTATCACCAAATTACACCAAAATACAGCTAGTACAAAGATATTCTCTTTTCCTCAGCCATATCAAAACACAGTCTGATGTTGTGTATCTCCACAGGTGCAGGTATGGGACACAGCAGGCCAGGAGCGCTTTCGTAAATCCATGGTGGAACACTACTACCGCAACGTCCACGCAGTGGTCTTTGTGTACGACGTCACTAAGATGACTTCCTTCCGCAACCTACAGACATGGATAGAGGTTGGTAACTGGCTCTGTACATAGCAGAACAATCATCAGCATCTCTCCAGTTTCCAATGCTCCCACTGGTTCGTCCCCAAGACTATTTATTAGGCTGACACTGTGATGTTTTATGTCGCAAAGCGTGGTTTGCATCTCTAATGCTACGTAATGCTGCTACAATTTGAACCACTGCTGTGAGCATGCCAACAAAGAGGTGCACTGTGGCTTCACTTAGAAAATGAATTGTCCAAAGTGGTTTGTGTGGTTGTGTAAGTAGGAAAAATCTTTCCAATGTGTGCTAAAATACTGCTACTACTATTCCTACTTCCACTATGTCTGCCATTACCTCTACTGGCACTGTGGCTACTACTCATTCTAATAATAATTACAATAGTCAGTCTTTAGTCACTACACGTTGCATTAGTAGTAGAAATAGTAATAAAATGACTACTCGTTGTGTTAGTAGTAGTTAATAGTTATACTAGTATTGCAAGTAGTTGAATCAGTGGTAGTAGCAATAGTAGTATCAAAGTTAGTAGAAGTCATAGCACAGGACAAGTATTATGGGGACCTTTAGTAATTTGAAATAATTACGGTCATCTGTGATCTTAATCTCCTGTGCAAATCTGCCATGTCGGTAATTTGACGAATTAAAATGCCACCGCAAATGACCTACCATATTTCACCAAACACAGAAGTTGTGTGATAATATTTTCCACCAGACTGCGCTGCGTTCCATCAGCCGCGCCATGGCGCGTGCCAGAAGCGTGTGTGAAGCGGCTCTCGGCTCCACGAAAGATACGCGCCAGGTCTATTTTCATGCGAGCCGCGGGCCGGAAGTGAAACAGTGAGAGAACCCCCCCCCCCCATGATATCGTATACGTCTCCTATACAACACCACGGACAATGAGAGATACATCTTCGAGGTGGAAAAACACAATAGACATCACAAATCCTTTTTATCAGGCCAGAAAAGAGAAGAGAGGCATGACGTTTAATTGTAGCTGGAGTGGAAGGTAGATGCTTAATGCTGTAGCTGTCATAAATTCTAATAACAGACGGTAACACTTTTTTTGCCTTAGTTGCTCATATTAATGGTCAAAAATCACATGAACATGGCCACAGTTTACAAAGTTTATATTCTGTTGTGTTCCAGGAGTGTAATGGCCACCGGGTCTCAGCATCAGTACCTCGAGTCCTGGTGGGAAACAAGTGTGACCTTGTGGAGCACATACAGGTGAGTGACCACAGCACAATATAATACTTTATTTACCTTCCTAGATTTAATTAGGGTTTCCAACCAGGGACGGAGGTAGAAGACCCCTGACATATGATTGCCCACCCCCGGTGCCCCCAAACCATTGGGCTAGAGTGCTGTCAATCTGACACTTGTGATTTCCATTAGATCAGAGTACTGTCACTTGGCTGCCTGTTCTGACAATTTTTCAAAAAAAGTGGCAGACTGAGCTTATAGAACATGTGTATTGTATTCGCATGTACCATTTTTTTTGTTTTTTTTAACGAAAACAAGTGAAATTGATAATGAATGTGATGTTTTATTTAGCAGAATAACATTGTGTTGTCCTATCCTATCCAATATTTCCTATATTTCTAAGCAGACCCCCCCCCCCCCCCCCCCCCATACCACCCCACTTAAAAAATCCTGGAATTGTCCCTGTTTCCAACCAAACATTTTGTGCTCTCCCAGGTGCCCTCCAACATGGCGTTGAAGTTTGCCGACTCCCACAACATGCTGCTGTTTGAGACGTCGGCCAAGGACCCGAGGGAGAGTCAGAACGTCGACTCCATCTTCATGTCGATCGCCTGCCGCCTGAAGGCTCAGAAATCCCTGCTCTACAGAGACGTGGAGAGAGAGGACGGGAGAGTCCGACTCACACAAGAGACTGAAACAAAGAGTAGTTGTCCTTGTTGAGGAAAAGGAGGGAGTGGGAGGCATAATGGAAGGGGAAGAGAGAAGAGTAACTGTACATGTGAAAAAAGAGGAGGAGAGGGATGATGGGAGAGTGAGGCTAAAACAAGAGTCTTTTAAAGTACGTGCAACTTTTCTGGTTTTGGAGGAGGAATGAGGCTGACACTAAGAGCAATGTGTTTCAAGGAAGAGGATGGAGGAGGATAGGGTGGAGAGAGGGTGCTGAAGATAGAGAGAAAAGAGAACAAAGGGATTCATTAACCATTCAGAAATGAGTCGATGTTGCCTTTTAGACTACAGCATAGTGTAGAAATTATTCCATCTTTTCAAACATAGACAGAAACTGGGTGAATATACTTTCAGCGTGCCCAGTGCACAGGCAAACAAAACACAAGAGATGAGTCATTTGGGGATTTACAACAAACAGTCTTGATGCAAGGCTGTTGTTTCTGTTTATGACCGCCATTACTAACAGCAACATTCTGAGGCAACATATTTGAACACAGTCTTATTTTTGTTGCCTTGTCCTGATTGATCCTAGCTGAAAGCAGTATTTCACAACCTATGTCCACTGCCTTAAAAAGCTGCCTCTGTCTTGGTTTTAAGAACTGTCAGGCAAAAGTCGCATAGTGGTTTAACCCACTGGAGTTGATCTTGGTTTATACAATCACCAAACACTCTGACAGCCTCTTAATGTGGAAATATTGACTTTTTGAAAGGACGAATGAGACTCTTTTTGTCTCAGAATTTTCGATATCTATCTGAGTCAATCCTTCAAGAACAGGACAGTTGACTTCAAATCACTGTGAGATCATGAATACAGGGGATAGATGGGGAAACATGTCCTAGACAAACGTAATGTGGATAAAATATGGGGCAAAAAAATAGCAGGTTGGCTCGAAGGACCTATTCAGAAAGACCTTGACAACAAGGTTTCCTGAAAATACGGAGCAGCTAGAGGTTGTCAGGCAGCGTGTCACATATTGATTTAGAGGCTGTAAAAGATCCTCTTACCCTTATGCAGGAGAAATGCACTCCATCATCTAGCATCTAATCCTGACGTAAACATATCCTCTCTATGCTAACCTTCTGCCACAGTGGCTTATCCAGCTTTCCCTTTGTGTGCAAATGCAAAAACACCCAGTTTATTTGGGTGACTTCAAGATAGCCAGCACAGCAGGCTATTATCATGAACCATTCGTACATATAGTTACTAAAAGTAATGCACCGTAATTCGTATGTATTCCACAGATGTATTGCTGTATGCACCACAGTAACTGCTGCTGTATAAGACTGCTCTAGTCCGCGTAGGGAGGAAGTCGATGTGGATGGGTGGTCATAAAAAACATTTTCAAGCGTGAGAGCGGAGTTCGTGTCCTGGGAAGAAACACAAGACTTTCACCCAAGAAACGCATGTTTGTGTCCTGGGAGTACTACTTGAAGGGGCCGGTGTTTTAATCCAAACCACTATCTTATTTCAATTATGAACTAGTCATTTTGGTGCCTAAACTTAACTGTCGCCGCCGCACGACGGTCCCTTTAACTGCAACAGCCTCTGAAATGGCCGGCACCTCGCGATGACCGGTACCCGCTTCCCAGTAATCTTTTCTTGGCCAAATGTAACTGTAAAGACCGCTAAACTTAACTGTCATGTGACCGGTCGTCACGTGACCGGCCGGCGGTCGCCTAATTTCATAGGATATCATACAAATTGGTGTGCATACATTTTTGTATGATATCATAGGAACCCGTTCATTAAAATGCTGAAATGCACTTTTTCAAAGTAAAAACTTTATTTCTGTCTTAGATGATGTGCTCTCCACATCAGTATCACTGCCTCCAGTCTCAGAGAGGACAGGAAACACAACAGAAAACTGTGACCCCTGTATACATAATGGATATATTTATACTGCTACACATCCTGAGCCTGGGTGTGCGGTATGAGTGGACTTTTCAGCCTGGTGTCTGTATAAGGGAACGAGTCCAGGTGTGTTCGAGCCATGGATGATATACAGGCTGCATGAAACACTGTAGAAAGCCATATTATTATTAACCCTACACACCCTACACTCGGATAGCTCCCAGCTGGGTTGTGGATGGACGAACACACTGTACATAACTCAGAGTTGGAGCTATGAAGCCGTTGTGTTAATAAGGCATCAATCCATGCGCCTGACTGTGGCGCTGTCACTTTGATTTAGCAGCACACTTGCCACATCTTACCCTATTTTTTTTTTTTTTTTTTTATAAATTTTATTTTAACTTTTTTAAACTTTACAAAAACTAGAAAAAAAAAAACTACATGCAAGATGGTATACAGCATGTCATTGTTACCTGGATTAAAGGAAGACAGAGGCTATATGAGAATACACATAATAACCAGTGGTAGTCCAGTGTTTCCTGTCTCATGATACCGTCATGTATGTATAAATAAAAAATAAAACACAAAAGAACAAACACACACAACAACAAAAAAAAAAAAAAAAAAAAAAAAAAAATGCCCAGAGAGGAAAATCAAACCCTTAGTCAGTACCGAAAAAATACAAAAGAAAGAGATAAAACCGTACAGATACGTAAAAGCCTATTCCATACATTGGTCATTTAGGTGTCATCAAGTAAAGCCAAAAATGGTTTCCACACCTTCTCATAATAGTTTGATGCATCCCCTCCGCTAAGGCGAATCTGTTCCATTCTAGAAACACAAACCATTTCGTTGAGCCACCTCTTAAAGCAAGGAGACAATGGAGACTTCCAGTTAAGTAAAATCAATTTCTTGGCCACTACCATGCCTGTTTTGAGAGCCTGCTTACAGTGGGAAGGGAGGGTTGTCGTCCCTTCAGAGAAGCCAAAGATTGCCAGGTTACAGTCTGGTTGAATGCTTATTTTGTATTGCTTAGAGAACCAATTAAATATGTCCCTCCAAAAGTTATCCAGTACTGGGCAATACCAGAATAAATGTGAAAGTGAACCTTCGGCTCCGCCACATCTGTCACACATGGGAGACACTGAATCAAATATTTTATGAAGTTTAGTTTTGGAATAATGCAATCTATGTATGACTTTAAATTGAATTAACCGAAGTCTAGAGTTTATAGAACACTTCTGTATACCGGACAGGCCCTCGTTCCATAATTCCTCCGACAGTGGGACTCCCAGTTCTTTTGCCCATGCCTCCCTGAGATGACTGGTATGTGCTGGTGTCTCAAAGGCAGTGATAAAGTGGGAAATCAAGTGTTTGGAGTTTGGTTGTAAGATAAATGTATCATAAAACTTATAATTGTGTGGTTTATTTGGGAAATTAGAAACGTTCTCCCTAACAAAATGTCTCACCTGTAAATATCGATAGAAATGTGACTGAGGGAGGTGATATCTAGCCTGGAGCATAGGGAAAGAAGCAAAATTGTCATCCATGTAAAAATCTGAAATGCAACACAGGCCCCTCTCCCTCCAGTCCAAAAAAACCCCATCCGTCAATCCTGGTTCGAACAAGTGATTGCCTGTTATTGGGGCATTTACTGAAACATTCGGTAATCTAAGGAATTTTCTTATTTGATTCAATATCTTCAAGGAGTTACTAAGAACATAATTTTGGCTAAACAACTTGTGAGACGGTTGTGCCTTTGAAAAGAGCAGCGCTGGGAGTGAGGTCCGTGACACAGACATGGATTCAATCTTTAACCAGAGCGGAGAGGAACAATCATTGTAAGGAGGACCCCAATGCCAGAAAATGAGAGCCCTTGCATTCGCAGCCCAGTAATAATGCCTAAAAACAGGGAGGCCGAGACCCCCACTCTTTAAATCCTTCTGCAAATGGGCTTTAGAAATACGAGGGGGTTTATCTGCCCAGACAAATGACAGGACGGCTAAATCTAGTTGTTTAAAAAAAGATAATGGCAAATAAAGAGGGAGGTTTTGAAAAAGATACAAGAATCTCGGCAGTGCAACCATTTTAACAGCATTGATGCGGCCGATCATTGACAGAGGGAGCAACTTCCAGTTCCTAATATTAGCTTTTAGTTTATCCATCATATCCAAAAAATTCAATTTCAGTAAAAGTTTGGGGTTTCTGGAAATCTTGAGGCCAAGATACGTAATGTGGGTAGTAACTAATTTAAATGGCAAAGATTTCAAGAAAGTAGAACACATGTTTGTCAATGGCATGAACTCACATTTATCCCAGTTAATTGTATACCCAGACAATTTACTAAATGATTTTATATAATTCAGAAGGTTGGGAACCGAGACCACTGGGTCTGATAAACAGATCAATAAATCATCCGCATACAGATTAACAAGGCTTTCAACATTACCAAACTTTACCCCATGAATGCCTGGGTGACTCCTTATGCCTATTGCAAGTGGTTCCAAGGTAATATCAAAAAGAAGAGGAGAAAGAGGGTCGCCCTGCCTGACACCCCTCTTCAACTCAAAAGATTGGGATCTATCTGAATTTGTGAGAATAGAGGATACTGGTTTAAGATAAATTATATTTACCCATTCAATGAAATTTTCGCCAAATCCAAATTGTTTTAGTGTCCTTAGCATGTAAGGCCATTCAATTTGATCGAATGCCTTCTGGGCATCAAGGGATAAAACAGCAGCCTGTGTATTCTTCCCCTGCACTGAATATATTGTATTTAAAAGCAAACGGACATTACTAAAGGAAAACCGACCCGGGATAAATCCAGTCTGATTAGGGTGTACAATTGTAGAAATATGCCTACCTAATTTTGTCGCCAAAACTTTAGTTAGTATTTTTAAGTCACAGTTTAGGAGAGCAACAGGTCTGTAGCTTGCCGGATCAACCTCTTCCCTTCCCCCTTTCAAAAGCAAGCAAATATTTGCTTCATATAATGAACTGGGAAGCGTCTTATTTCTCTTAGAATCGTTCACCATTCTCAGCATGAGTGGAACTATTTTGTCATGGAATGATTTATAAAATTCACAGCCAAAGCCATCTGGACCGGATGTTTTTCCCGAGGGGAAGGCTTGAATAGCATTCAAAAGGTCAGTTTTAGAAATTGGGGACTCCATGTCATCTCTTGCTGCACTATCTAATTGGGGAACGTTTAAATTGGCAAAAAAGTTACAGAAATCTGATTCAGTGGCCTTTACTTTACTAGAATACAGTTCCTTATAGAAGTCCCTGAAGCAAACATTTATCTCTCTCGGATTGGTTAGAAGTCTGCCCGTTTTGGATTTTATCCTGTGAATGGCCTGTTTAGCCCTTTCGCCCCTAAGTTGGCTAGCCAACAGTTTCTCCGGTTTATCTCCAAGTTCAAAATATTTCTGTTTGATTTTCAGTAGAAGACTACCAACACGCTTGTTAAGAATGGTATTGTATTCATATTTTAATTTCAAGATCTTGTTGTAATCAGCGGCTAAGAGGGAAGATCTATAGGTCTCTTCCAGTCCTGGAAGCATTTTTTCAATGTCCTTGAGGCGGCTGTTAAGTTCTCTTTTCTTGGCTGATTCAAATGAGATAACGTGGCCCCTCATAACTACTTTAAAGGTCTCCCACAAAATAGAATCAGAGACCTCTCCATTATCATTTGTAACAAGAAACTCGTCTATACGTGCATTCATGTGCTCAATAAAAGACTGGTCTTCAAGAAGAAGAGGGTTGAGGCGCCAGCTATATTTTGGACTTGACAGGATATTTTTGAAATTAAGAGAGACTGGACTGTGATCAGATATTAAAATATTATGATAAGTAGAAGTAGTAACATTGGGCAGTAATTCAGAAGCTATCAGAAAGTAATCGATTCTAGTGTAAGACTTATGGACATGAGAATAAAAAGAAAATTCCCTATCTGTAGGATGCTGCAGTCGCCATATTTCAACCATATTCCTCGTTTTAATTAAATCATTCAGAATTCCCACTGAGGTTATTGCAGGAGGCGGTTTTGTAGAAAGTCTATCTAGGACCGGGTCAAGATAACAATTGAAGTCGCCTCCAATAATAACATTAGAGGCAGAAGCCGGTATCAAATCAAATGCTTTACGGAAGAAGTCAGGATTGTCAATATTCGGACCGTAGATGTTAAGCATCGTTATCGGAAGGGAGTTAATATGCCCAGATATCATCAAATACCTGCCATATGGGTCTGCTGTCATATAATCAAGGTGAAATGGTACATTTTTTCGGAAAAGAATAGCAACTCCCCTAGACTTGCGGGTAAAAGGTGCTTGATAGACTTGGGAGATCCAATTCGCTCTCAACCTGCGCTGCTCATTTACACTAATGTGCGTTTCCTGAAGAAAAATAACATCTGGCTTTAGTGACTTGAGATGCGAGAAGACTCGACCCCTTTTAACCACATGACCCAACCCCTTTACATTCCATGTGACCAATGTAAACTTATCATTTATACTGCTATGGGTTATTCCATCGGGTACTGACATCATCTCTGGAATAAAAGCAATCTGGTATCCTCTCGAAAGTGCACAAAACACAGTAAAACAAAACACATAAAGAATCTACCTTGTAATCTGAGGTAACATACTCGAACAAACCCATGAACCTGAACATGTCCCCTACCCGCCCACAAGCACTTCCCCAAACGAAGCACAGGCACCCTTTCATGACCGGGACCGCTACACGCACGGCTAAAACCCGCTTTCAAACCTTTAACTCGCTATTAAAGCTGTGATAGCTAACTTAGCCCGGCTCCCTTGCCTAGCATATCTGACCGAAGTCAGAGAAATCAAAATGACAGTCTCTCAAAATGTTGAACACAGTTATCTAAGTAAGAAAAGCAGCCTCAAAATAATGCTAGTTAGCCCTCTGTGCAAGTACACACTAGGGGACCACAACAGCCTTAAGATCAGTTCTATAAGTCAGTGTTCACAAAAGTCATTGCCTCACTCGGTGTGCTGAAAACCTTAAATCGATCCTTGTGTTTTATCCGGAGCCTCGCAGGGAAGAGTAGGCTGTGTTCCACCTTCAGCTCCCGCAGCATCCTCAGGACTTCGGCGTATTCACGCCGTTGTCGCATCACCTCTGGCGTGTAGTCCGGGAAAATAAGCACCTTGTTGCCTTTGTACTCCAGTTGTCGTTCCCTCCGGAGGCGAAGTATGCGCTCCTTCTCCCGATAAAAGTGGACCCTGGCAATGATGGCGCGAGGTTTAGCTCCGACTGTGGGCGGCGGCTGCAGGGTCCGGTGCGCCCGGTCTATCACCACCGGTGACCGAAACCCGTCGTCGCCGAAAAGCTTCGGAATCAATGCTTCGACAAATTCTGTTGGTTTGCCCCCTTCTTCCTGCTCAGGTATGCCGATAATCTTAATATTATTGCGACGCGACCGGCCTTCGAGGTCGTCCACTTTTAGTTTGAGTGCATAGCTCTCGTTTTTCAGGCTAGCGACCGTCTTCTCCAAGCAGGTCATGCGGTTCTCATGGTCCAGCACTTGCTCTTCCACCGACTCTACCTTCTCCAATAGTTCCCTTTGCGAGCATTGTACCTCCTTAAGTGTCTGCTCTAATTTATCAAACCTGCCGTTGATGTGGTCAAGAATCTTGTCGGAAACTTTCTCCCATACCAAAGGCAGATGCTCCGTGTCGCTGTCGTCATGGCCTGGCGAGCTACCGCTGGCACTGTTAGCATTAGCGCTAGCAGAGGCTGAGGATGGTCGAGGTAACTCGACGTTTTTGACCGGCTTCTTCGGCATATCGTCGCGTACACTTAGCTGGTTAAGCCCCTCGTATGTAAAGTTATTCCTGAGGCTGATGAAATTAAGTACGAGACTGTCAAAATAACGATTTTAAATATTGGCAAGGAGGAGCCCCTGAAAGCACGTCTACTCCATGCGCTGCTCACTAGCGCCCCCCCATCTTACCCTATTTTAACAGTGCAGCCTACTTTTGCAATCCTATAAATATATTTGGATGCCATATGTAAAAGAAAATCAGATCAGTGAACATTTCAGACCGGTGTTCCCTCTAAGCTGACAGTCTGATGATGTTCTAATTAATTCACCTCGCTGAGTGATTTAAACACTACAAATCCAAATTAAATCCATACAGCTATTTTGTCTGAGTTGTATCAGGTTTTGTCTATTTTTACAGGTGAATAAAATGGCATTACTGTAAAAAAACAAACAGGAAGCGCTCTATTCATTCTGATTGTACAGGAAAATCTGTGACATGAAACCCAGAGCTATAGGTTCAACAAAAGCTGGGCAAAAGAACACACAGAATCTAGGATAACATCCATTTAACCATTTTCTAAACTGCTTATTCTGTTCAGGGTTGTGGGCGCCTGGATCATATCCCAGCACATTAGTACATGAGAGGAGGCGTACACCCTACAACTGTTTATCTCTTCTGTTTATCTATCTGTGGCTGTTTACCATTAGGTTAGTATAATCGGGCTAATTTAGTCGCTGTAATACATGTGAGACGACTGTACTAGCCTAATTAGAGGAAAAACATGTGGAAAAAAATAATAATGTAATAACCTTACCAGACCTGAATAACCTAAGCATAAGCATTTGACTTGGTTTCAAATGATTGAAAAAGAAAAAGGAAGGCATGATTAAGTTAGCCTTATCCCTTATGACTCATTATTGTTATGCATTTCACATATTACATTAAGCTCTCTATTAATTTTCTTTTTCAAACATTTGAAATCATAACCACTTTGTGTTTTACGGAAGAGGATTAGGGCCACGTGAAAATTTTATTTCAGTTCTGAGTTTAAATTCTCAGAATTCTGACTTTAATCTCAGAATTCTGACTTTAATCTCAGAATTCTGACTTTATTCTCAGAATTCTGAGTTTAAACACATGTGGCCCTAATCCTCTTCTGTAGTATTGTATCCATGTATAAAAGTTAAGAATTCAAATGTATAGTATGTTTGCTTGCCTTCCCTTTTCCCTGTACATAGTACATTTTATTTGTTATATTTTGCTGGGGTTTTATTGCAGTTCATTTGTGTCTTTTTTTAATAGCCATGTTTGCTTTTA
This sequence comes from Gymnocephalus cernua, assembly GCA_023631565.1. Lineage (NCBI taxonomy): Eukaryota > Metazoa > Chordata > Actinopteri > Perciformes > Percidae > Gymnocephalus > Gymnocephalus cernua. The sequence goes on along the minus strand of CM042435.1, from coordinate 7,076,423 downwards.
AAGGGATGCCTTGACATTTTGAAATGTACCCTGGTCATTTTGTGTATCTGCAAAAAGTCACAATGTTAACAAGAAAAAGAGGAAAAAAAGGTTTCTGTATGTGGCATTAATTGAAATCAGTATGGGGAACGGGCCCTTGTCAGACCAAGGCACAGTCTCTTGAGTTGTTCAGAGTCCTAGAGATGAAACGATTAGTCGATCGACAGAAAATTCATCTGCAACTACTTTGATAATTGATTAATTGTTCGAGTGATATTTTTTAAGCAAAAATGCCAAAACCTCACCTGGTTTCAGATTCTCAAATGTGAATATTTGTTGGTTTCCTTTGTCTTATATGACAGTAAACAGATTATCTTTGGGTTTTGGACTGTTGGTCGGGCAAAACAAGACATTTGAATAAGTCAAGTTGGACCTTGCAAAACATGTTATTGCCGTTTTTCACAAATTTTTTTACACCAAACGTTTAATAGATTCATTGAGAAAGTAAATGGCAGATTAATTAATACTGAAAATAATTGCACGGTTCCCCTCACTCAGAGAACATGGCCATATGCCTTCAGGTAACTATTATATGCATTACCTTAATGCATATAATAATGCTGGTGCAGGTTCGCTAGCTATTTTCAGCATTCAATTAAACTGTCAGCCTGCAGCTGTTCTATCATTTCAAGATCATGTAGACATTTTTACCCCCCAGTAGAAATTATAATATTTACTGTATGTTTGTGGGGACATTCCCTTTCCCCTCCACAGAAGGAGCTCTATGTTGTCACATTACAAGAAAACAGTGCAAACACAAAGAAAAAATGTATTTGAGAAATAATTCTGTAAGTGTGATGCTTAAATGATAAACTTGAAAATACAATATACATAATACCCTGTTTCTCCTCATGCGATGAGGGCCCACAAAGATAGAATGAATAACCGTGGCTGCGGGGTGTGGCCCATAGAGACAGGGGGTGTGGCCCATAGAGGATGGGGGTGTGGTCCATAGAGGATGGGGTGTGGTCCATAGAGAATGGGGGTGTGGCCCTTAGAAAATGGGGTGGGGGGCCCATAGAGATTAGGCTTGTTCGAGATGAGCCAGGCCTGCACAGAATCGATCACCGGCGATCGTCGCCCAATGCATGCTGGTTAGATTTGTGTCCAGCTCTTGAACCTCACGAGATCAAGGTGCCCGCAGGTTTGAGACGCCAGACTGATATCATGAAGTGGCGTATGTATGACACACCAATTTGTATGCCATTATTGGCGTGTTATCAAGATACATACTCGCTTTTTAGCGTGTTTATCAACGCAGTTTGGCCTCCATTGACTTACATTACCTTGCGATTGCGTGTGAATTTACACCGTATCGAGTAGTATAAAAGGGCGAAAATCCGCGTAGGGAGGGTGGTCGGGGTGGTGGATGGGTCAAACAACACAGGACTTTCACCCAGGAGACCGGGGATCATGTCCCGCGTGTCATGTTTCCTTCGTGTCCCGCTAGTCACGTTTCCTAAAGTCAACCGTCGCTTTCTTCTTTTCCTAAACCCAACCCTGTTCTTCTTTTCCTAAACCCAACCGGTTATTCTTTTATTAAAGCCAACCGGTTATTCTTTTACTAAAGCCAACCGGTTATTCTTTTACTAAAGCCAACCCTATTCTTCTTTTCCTAAATCCAACCGGTTATTCTTTTACTAAAGCCAACCCCATTCTTCTTTTCCTAAATCCAACTGGTCCTTCTTTTCCTAAACCCAACCCGTCCGCTGTATACGGCACTCAAAATGCGTACAGATAACAGATAACGAAAGTGGCGTGTATGTTTATGTCCACTGTATACAGCATAGACGTACACGTGGATAGTTCAAAATCTGTACAGATAAAACACCACTTGGCTAAAAGTGGGTGTGTATGTTTACGCAAAATCATGATGTCATGTTGGAGATGCAGGCAGTGCAGTTGCTTTCCACCGACTGCAAGACCCAGGCGGACCCAGGGCATGCTGGGAAACGCCTGCCGCTCAGCTGATCTAACAGCTGATTGGTTCAGAATCGACTCAACATGACAACCTTTTATATAACTTTTTTATTGTTTTTGAATTGGAGGGATTTTAATTGCTGTTTGTCTGTTTTAATAGGCTTATTCTGCACGGAACACACGTGTGGCTGATAGTTACATTTAGAAATCAGAGAGACTAAATCCATTCAGATTATGGATCATCTACAGTCTGTTGTTTATTACCTTGTCATAAAAACAACAAGAACTTTGCTTCACGCCCCTGCACATCCTTAAAGTGTGCAGTACATACTACCTAGTCAAAACTTTTGAGATTAAAAGTCAAAAAACCAAGTTACTCCTTTAACAAAAGCCTTAACAGTGGTGTTACTTGATTTAGGATTGTCATCATTTTATATTTGTTCAATCTGAGATGACAATGTTTTTTTTGTCTGTGAGTTTGTTATTGCTTTGGACTATATCAGGTTTTGTCTTCTACTAGCCTATATGTTTCATATGTAACATTGTCGTTGTTACAATCTCACAAAGGGACTTCTGATAAAACTGCTGAAAAAGCTTCACTCGACTCTGATGCTCGTTCTTTGGAGACAAGTTCAATTTTTCTATACTAAAATTTTCTCTGAATGCTTAAACTTACAGTAGGTCAGCTTTTGAGATGATGTGCCCCCCTAAGCATTAACATGATGTGTCCTGACTAAGGTATTTATTGTTAGAGCCTGTTTCCCTCCCACACACAGGAACTTCATGTGATGATGATGATGTCTGATTTTCTGTTCTCTTTCTCTCTGTCCTGTATCTTATTTCACCCTTCCTCTGTCACCCTGTTTCTACTGAACTTAAATTCTATTTCTGTAATATTCATATAATTTATCCCTTAAGTATTTATTTCTATGCCTGTCTCAGTGCTTCTATATTCAGTGACCCATAATACTTTCAATTTCCTTCTCCTTCTTTGCCTATATATATCACGCTTCAGAGCATCAGTCTGTCTGCTCGTCTGTCTCCACCTTTCCCTCTCTGTCTCCAAACATGTGGCTTGTGGCTGTTCCTTGTCTTGGGCTAGAAAATTCAATTCTCAAAAAGATCCTGTGTCCAATTATGGATATAGCAGACAAGTGCTGCTGAATGATGAGAGTGTGACAAGATCAGAGACGTAAACCCTTTTATTTAATTAGCAGCAAATAGGCCCATGTGCCATTTGGGGGTTTTGAGGCCTGTTAGAAATTTAGTAATGTTGAGATATTCAAGAAAGGCCTTTTGTGTGGGGGAACAATTCTTGGAGTGGATGATATGGTTTGGCAAGTCAGCTATCACGAGACAGACAACTGATCGGAAACAGACCACCAGTGATTTTAATACCAAAACGTTGTGAAGAATGCAGAGAATATAAAACAAATTTAGGAAAAATCTGAGCAGTGATCCTCACTGACAAAGTAAATGGAGATCTCATCAAATAAACCTCACAGGTGTAAGAAATAACCCAGACAACTGATTATCAGTGATGTCCAAATTACGCTTCATGAAGCATTTTCTTTATTTTCTGAGCCTAAAATAAATTGTGCTCTCTGTTCAACTAAGGGCTGAAAGCACACTGAATTACCATCCCCTGAGCCTTTTTCTTTAAACCAAGAGTGCCATTTAGTTGGGTCAACAAATACTAATGGTTCAGGAAGCCTCACTTGGACATCACTAGCCCACTGATTATCTTATGTACGTAAAATGTTCGCTGTCCTAGGTTCTGAAACCCCCATTACTGGAGTACTTTTGTACCATTTGTTCTCCACAGTGGGAGATTGGTGGGGTTGAGGAACCAAAGATCATGGTCAAGAACCCAACTATCAGTCAAAAAAAATTAATTATCATTATTTGCCCAATAATGCTTTTATATTGGTGAATGCATATTGTGAAAGAGGGAGAATAAGGGAAGAATGAGTTAGATATAGCCAGATAACTTTTAGATAAAAATGTTTCCACTGCCTTAGAGCCAATGATTGGGCTGGAATAATAGGCTATTATCTGTTTTAATTTGTGTTGGGAAATAGGTTACGGTTCATTGCGGGATAAAGACATTCATACAAAGCCATTTATATTTAGATGAATTACCCGGATATGTGAAATAGACATTTCTATGTATTACCTGTGGAGAGCAGCAATAGGTGTGCGTAACCAGCCTCAGATTTCAGTAGAGGAAGAACGTGGAGACGTCACATTGGAGAGAGATGCAACCAGCAGTAGCTGCTTCACCACTAATCATACAACATTAACATAACTAGCTAGTACAAGCTAGCATAGCCTGCTACATAATTCGCCTGTGAAATATCATACATCCGGAATTGTAAATCTGCAAGAAACAAACGAAATATTCATAAACGGTGGTAAACGGAAAACAACATAACGGCCATACACAGTTATCGTGGCTTCTTCTTGCATCCAACTGGCTGGCTATTTTGGCAAGCTAGCAAAGCCAACGATAGCAAACTCTGCCTTGGCTAGCGTCAGGCTAGCCAGCTAGCTAGCTAGCTACTAACGTCGCTAACGGTAGTAACGTTAAGCTAGCTAGCGAGCTGTAGTGACTTGCGTCATGGATGAACTAGTCGTGGAAGTGAGGGGAACAAGTGGGGCCTTTTATAAGGTAAGTTAAAGACTTTTGTTGAGCTTTTCATCTCAGTTACCACACCAAGCACACACGTTAGGCTCACTAACATGATATTGTCGTTAGCGAAGAGACCTGCTTGTATCTCCGGGCCTCAGTGCTTCACTCCAGCCTCCACCGGGACGTAGAAAATCTGTAAACAAAGCTAACGCGAAGATGCTGCTGTAACCTCAATGTTGTTAGCTAAATGTGTGTTATTGGTAATAATGAGGTTGCAACACCAATGTAAATGTTGTAGTGATAATGTTAACGTAATTTTAATCTTATGTTATCTGGAAAGTGATGGAAAGGGGTTGGTTACAGAGGCACAAGTGCCAAAATGAACGTTAACAGCTAACGTTAACTTAATTTAGGATAACGGCAGCAAACTGCTTTGCCAGTATTTTCCCCTAGTAGGCAGGTAAGTTAGCTTTTCTTTTATTAAGGCCGCTGAGAGTTTGGGTTTAAGACAAGAGTCAACAAGTAGCTAGCTAACGGAATACCAGTTATTTAGAGGGTTAACGTTGTGCGTTGACTGTTTGACCATATTAACGTATAACGTTACCACGGTTACCACAGACTAAGGAGCTTGTCTTTTGCAAGGCAGGGGCTGAGAGTCTTGCTCATGGATCCTTGGGCAGATATTTGCATACAGGTGTTGATCCTATGATCAGTGTTTGTCAGTGTGTGGAATAATTACCTGAATCATTTAGGTTAATAACAAAATCCGTATCACAATGGAAGAACAAAACAGTTACATGTAAAACGTTAAACGTGAAAAGTTTTGCTGAGGGATGAAAACCTTGTATTTCCTGTTTTGGGGGGATTGTCATCCTTTAAGAATGGTTGAAGAGACATGCGAGAAACAAGGAGAGCAGGCAAATGTAACTAGCAGAGTAAAAGAAGAAAGGTGGTAACATGCTATAAAAAACACCATCTCTCATCGAATGACTTGAACTGTGATTGATTGCATGTATTGTCACTGTAGAAGCGTTGTTGCTGCCAAACTAATATAAGGAATATAAATGTGCAGTACAACCATCAGAAAGCATTTAGAGATATGAGTGTTAAAGTGGTCCTGCAAACCATCCTGCCATCCTGTGTTGCACTGTACTGCACTGTAGCAATGTTCATTATGGAACCTCATGCTGCATTTAATGCCAGCTGAATTGTTTGGACTGTATAAAGATTTCAAGCACTTCACTAAAGCAACATCCTGAATTGGACATTTATACAAATCAGTCCTGTCTGAAAAAGTATATACTTTTGGATTTCCCTTGGGTTTAAGTCAGAGATGGCACCATCAGCAGTGGATTTACTTTTGTCTCTTAGTTGGGTGGCCAAACATATCACTTTATAGATGCACTGTGATGAACTGTGATTTCTGGCATACAGTTGTATTATTTGGCAGGTGCTCTTATGAAATAATAGCACTAAAAGACAATTAGCACTTTTTCAGAAGATTAAAAGGATCTACAAAATGCACTTTTGTTCATCACCACTTAGAATGAAAGGCAGACTTTGCCAGAGTTGGCCAGGTACTTAAGACTGAACTGCCATTTTGTTTTCACAAAATTCTAAAGTATTTGAATTTCTGAAAAAATCGCCAATGTGGGCTGTGATGCAGAGGTGCATTCACAAGCATTGAGTCAGTCTCTCAGTATGTTCACTGAAATGTTAACGGCTCTCTTAAAATAGTTATAATAGTGAGTGTACTATAGTGGACTACATTAGCTAGATATTTATCTTGGATATCTTGGACTATGGTTCATGTCCTAATAAATAGGATGTATGTTGGTCCATCCATCCATCGTCGTCCGCTTATCTGGTATCGGGTTGCGGGGGGAGCAGCTCCAGCATGTTGTGAAGCATTCATGTTGGCAGCATGCATGTTGGTATGCAGTGTAAATGTAATGCAATGTATAAGTCACTCAATTCCTACATATGGTAAAATCTCCACCATGTACATTGAGCTGTAGGATACAAAGGTGTGTTTCTCTCACTTGGTGAGAAAAGGACTTTGATGCCTGGGTCCAGGATGCTAATCCCAGAAGTAGTAAAATTGGCACTTGTTTGGCACAGGATTTAATAGACTCCAAAACATTTATATGTATATATGCATATATGTTTTTTGTTGTTGTAGTAGTGTTTGTTGATTAACAGAAATGGTTTGAACCTGAAAGCAGTTTTTAGGACTAATACTTTTTATGTGACAGAACCCCTTCTATTACCTACAGTAGGAGTGGGAATCACCAGAGGCCTCACAATACAATATCATCACAAATTATACTCATGTAACAATATGATATTATTACGATTTGAAACATATTGCAATATTCTGCGATATATTGCAATTTATTACCTTTTTTCCAACTTCAAATATTTCCTAATTTCAAATTATGTCCCTAGAAGGAAACTTTGTGAACATCGGTTTTATCAAAAAACAAACAAACTCCTTTCTCTGTTTGTTCATCTCACTTCAATTTTATTGCAGCAAAATGGGATTGTCAAGCAGACAAACTGACCAACACATGTGTAATAATAGATCTATACTTGGTGTCTGTGTACTATCAATACAGTATTGCCACGGAAAATATTGTGATACTATGCTGTATCGAAATATCGTGATACTAGGGGTGTTACAAGCCACTCGGCTCACGAGCCGAGATACGAGATTGGGTTCACGAGGACGAGACAAGATTTTAACTAAACTATTTTAATAGTAGTCTTTTATTCAATCAAAAGTCACAAAATGAAAAATGAGCACTGTGAAAGGCTGTGCCACAAACTCAAATGGCTTCTCTCCTGTATAACTAACCTCTTCAGACCTAATAACTGCGTCCCTCTCGCCTCCCAAACCCGTCCCTACAACCTGTTAATCCAAAAAATATTAATTTCTTACACTTACACTTTTATTCTTGTATTTGTATTTTATTCTTTTTTAGCCCGTTTTATTTTCATGACCGTTTTTAATTGCTCTTTGATGTTTTATGTAAAGCACTTTAAATTGCCTTGTTACTGAAAAGAAATAAAGTTAAATAAAGTTGCCTTGCCTGTACAACCTCAGTAACGTGTTGTAACTGCAGCGAAACTGCAGAGGCAATGTAACTTTCGCTCCGTCTGCGTGTGTGTGTTTGTGTCGGTGCTGAGCCCTGCAGAGAGCGCTTCTCTGTCCTCTCCCTCGGTAGTACCAACGTAATTCTGTAACACTGACAGCTAGTGTTTAAAATAGTTACTGAAGTACAAATTCAAAATACTAGAGAGAGTCGTCTCCCCCGCCCCCTCCTCCCCAGACGTTCACGGAGGTTGCCAGGCTGAGACCGGCTCATCCACAACAATGTTGCTAGACGCTTGTCTCACATAGCCAGACATTACTTCATAGCACAGCGGAGTAGCTAACGTTAAATGCTGGCTATATTGACAGTCATAAAAGCCCGTGGTCACGCAAAGCTCTGTACCCAACTCGGCTTAGAATTATGGTAGGAACCGCTAAAAACACAACAACCTCGCTGTCCTCTCCACCCGACAGACAGACACGCTTCCTTGGCTTAGAATTACGGTGATAACCGCTAAAAATAACACTATCTTGCCGTCCTCTACACCTGACTGAACACCCTTTATTGTCTTAGACTTACGGCAACAATCGCTAAACACACTAAAAACTCAAGGTCCTCTCTTCCCGAGTTACAGCCCCGGTTACGGTTATAGCTACCGCCGCTGAACAGGCTACACGTTGTAAACAGCTGTGGCCCGCTTGCCTGTTCATCCGATAACGTTAGCTAGCAGTTAGCAGGGTTAGCATGGCGGCGTTAGCCGGGATCACTTTACTGGCTGTGTCTCAATTGTTTTTAACCATCTCGGGTACTCTAGCTATATAATTCAATGTGAGTTCAGGAATATTGAAATGACATAAAGTAACCGTCCTTAGTAGCTGTGATAAATTAGCCTGAAGCTAATGCTTACCTATTCAGGAGGAAATTAGCCAACTTGGCGTCCTTTTGGGCTCTAAGCTGTCTCCATCTTTCAAATAGATCTCCAATATTTACCCAGGGCTTTTAACATCTCTGGTCACGCAACTGTTAGAAACATGCAGTTTTTTTTTAGGTCAGGTAGAATCTATCTCCGTTGATCCCGTTTGTTTGTTTGCTGCTTTCATGGCTGCACTAACATTACAGCTGCAGCGCTCTGGGTTTATGTGTTTACAGGTAGGCTATATCTGGCAACCCGGCCTGGCTGACAAACTGGGCAGTTAATAACAACACACAGGCCAAAATTCCGTCACGGAACGGAAATTTCAAAAGGAGAAAATACTGGCATTAGCATTGTTGTCAGAAAAGATAGTATTTCAACTTAGCATATTTCCTTAATATCTGATGATGCATTGGGTCATTTTTGCATTTATTACAGTTAATGTATTACATATAAGACCTTTTTTAAATTGAAACCAAGAAGCCATTCCATTCCTAAACCGTTCTACCTTACCTGTTTATAAGGGTGCTCCGATCAGGATTTTTGGGGCCGATCACCGATTGCTGGAAGACGTATCGGCCGATACCGATCACTTTTATGAACTGACAATTACGCCATTACGTAACAGTCACACATCTAAAAAATGTCCTTTCAATCACTGCAGACATTTCTTCAACGCGCGCACACACACACACACACACACACGGACCGACACACACGGGGAAACGGCTGTTTGAGCGGCGCTGGAGCTGCTAGCTGCACGACTCCGCTCTGCCTTAGCGTTAGCTAACTTTGAAAACTCCTCATCCTCCTTTCTGTGACTAACCTTCAAATGTCTGATGAGGTTGGTGGTGTTGAAATGTCTTTGGAGCTTTCCGTCTCGTGGTATTTACTTGGCACACACGTTGCAAATCGCTAATGTATTGTCTTTTTCCCAGATAGCAATGAGTCGGCGGACCACCGGCGGTGCTCCAGAGGCAGTAGAAGCGTCAGAATGGCGTAATCATAAACACGTTTGCTGGAGCACCACCGGTGGCAGCCGCTTTTGAAAAGCGGTAGCCGTCTTCCTACCGCCTTCGTTCCGCGGGCCAACCGCTGTTCTACCGCCGTTCAGACACCTTGCCAGACCAGTGAATGTAGGGACGCCGCCATTTTAGCTCCATGTTGAAAATGTTTTCACGAGTAATGCGCTCTTAATACATCCATGGTAGTGCGTCATCTGATCGGCATTTATGGAGACCACCGATCAAACTATTTAAAGCCATTATCGGCCGATACCGATCGGTGACCGATCGATCGGAGCACCCTTACCTGTTTATAGTTGTTTTACATTTCTTCTATATGGTTTGTAAACTCAGAACGTCTTTGATGAACTTTGACAGTTCAAGTAGTCATAGTCCCGTAAGGAGTTTTGTACAGGCATGTCACAGGTCAGTGAAGTCATAATGCAGTAGGAAAGCTTTCCCTGAATCATTGGGGATTTAGAGAATCTCTCCTTTTGGAAGTGTTTGCTTCATTTCATCCATTACTTACTGTTAGCTTGTGAGGCTAATGCAACCCATAGTCTAGGCTCTCTTTCTCTCTCTTTTCCTTCTAGGCATGTCCTACTTGCAATGCTTGACACACATGGACACAGACTGTGTGTACAACCAGAGAGAGAAAGAGCCGAACCTGAATCAAGCCCAAAGAGAAGAATTTGGGCTGTTTTGTTGCTAACAGCTTTGGACTTGGGTCAGGCTTTGGTAGCTGTAACCCTTTTACATTCATGATGCCAGTATAAAACTGTATTGACTATTGGGGGGGGGGGGGGGGGGGGGATCCATACAGCATTGTATCGCGATATTTTCTGTGGAAATACTGTATCGATACACAGATGCAAGTATCAATTTATTATTATATATGTGCTTGTCAGTTTGTCTGCTTGATAATCCCATTTTGCAACAATAAAATTGAAGTGAGATGAACAAATAGAGACATTTATCTTTATATAAAACAGATGTTCACAAAGTTTCCTTTTGGGAACATCATTTGAAATTGGGAAACAATTTAATTTGGAAAAACGGTAATAAATTGCAATATATCGCAGACTATTGCAATCTAATAAAGTGAGACGTATCTGTATGTATGTACGTGTGTCCGTGTTTGGAGGCGTGTCTGGGGGGAAGGTGACCTGCACGTCAAAAGCAGACGCCAAATGCGGAACACTTTACAACAGACATTATAGGTATTAAGTTGCTGTGAGCTGTAGCCTACTTTGACTTCTGAACACATAACGTAATCTCGGAGAGCTGAACCGGGCAGACACAGCAGTTTTGATCAGACTCACCCTGGGTCAGGTTAATTAAGTGTACCACTAACTTGCAACACTAATAATATTACCGTCGCCAAAATACCCTCACGAATCAAATTCATACTTCACCGTTAACCATCAAGCCACTAAACCTGTATGGAAATTAGCACCTCTGCTGAAGTGTTAAATTTGTTAACGATCATACAACACAAGACGTCTCTCTCGCTCTCTCTCTCTCTCTCTCCACACAAACACAAACAGTCCAGTTCTGGTGGTTGATACACACAAACAAACAGTCCGTTGCTGGTGGTTGATTAACGCAGATATTTGCTGATTACCTCTCATAATGGGCCAGGTGGGTAGCGCACTGCCATGAGTCCATGAGGCTAATGTCTATTTTGTGATTACATTCTGAATCTGCCACGTTCTCTGTCAGGTCAATATAGTAGTACAATGTCTTCCTCTGATGTAGACGTAGCCTACACTGTAGGTCAATAGTATGCTATAAAGTGGAGTTGCATATTAAGTGGTTTGGGGTCTTTTATGTAAGTAATTTTGGAGTTCAGTTTGGTTTTGAAAAATTCTACAAACAGACATACCACAGGCCAAGCAGTCAGCCCGTTCCAAACGGGCACAATTTCAACGGGCACTGTACTAGTATGTTTAAAATCGCAACAATATTGTATCGTGACATAAGTATACTGAAGATATAATATTGTGAGGCCTCTGGTGGTTCCCACCCCTATTGACTATTACAGGTAGGTCAGGGCACTTTCACACCTGCTTCGTTTAGTCTGGTTGAATCGCACTAGTTTGCCCCGCTGGTGCGGTTCGTTTGATCAGGTGAGGACGCGGCAAGCGTACAAAAGCGGACCAAGCAAGCGTACCGAAACCTTGTTCGTTTGTGGTGAGAACGTGATCCGACCTCGACCTGCAGAAATAGACAGCAGTCGAGCTGGGCGTCTGTCAACCGCATCTCCGTGGTCAAACCAGCGGCCGCTAAAGTTGGAGACACCGCACAGCAGAGCAAAATCTCGGTAACCAGAGCAGACGTAGTAACGTCTCTCGCAAAACAATATTTGATCATTGAAATGAAATGTGCTGGTTTGACCATGGAGATGCAAGAAATATGCACTAGTCTAGAACACAGGACCTTCTTCCTGTGTTTCCTTTCTTGCTCCCGCCCCCAGACACATCCGACCAATGAGAGGAGTGAACGTTCTTGCGTGGTTTGTAATGAAGCATTTTTTAGTACGCTTTGATTTTTCCAGGTGTGAAACAAGACCAAACCAAGGGGAAATCGCTCCAAGTTTACAAACTCCTCAACTGATTCGGACCAAAGCAAATGAAATATAGGTGTGGAAACTCCCTCAATCCCTGGTTATTCTAACTTGTGTGACTAACTCTAACTCTGTGATTCTTGTAGGCCTTTGTGAAGGATGTTCACGAAGGATCGGTCACTGTGGCATTTGAAAACAAGTGAGTAATGCGCATACTCAACAACATAAAACATACTGTAAAATGTAACCTTTTACCAGTGATGAAATTCACACTTTATTGTATTTGTCCCAGTTGGCAGCCAGAGCGTCAAATCCCGTTCCAGGATGTTCGTTTTCCTCCTCCAACAGGACTCTGCAAGGAGATAAATGAGAGCGATGAAGTCGAGGTGGGACTGATGATTCAATACTTTCAGGACTGTTTCAGAAAATGAATACTACCATCAGATGTGGTTATATAGAAAGCAGATCCAGTCTATTCAAGTGCAAGAGAAGAAATGCATTAGATTAAAGGTCTGCTGTGTAGACATTTTTGTGAATTTTCACGTAAAATATGTGGTATTGGAAGTAAGCAGTTGATGAACTTCATTCATGTTTTTTTTAAGATTCAAAATGAATACCAATAAATTGCTGTATTAGTTTTTGTTAAATTACAAATAAGACAAAAAAAAACTACGAGCTTAAGCTGTAATGGTGAAAACGTTAAAACGAAAACGAAAATGTTACTCTTCCTCCAAAACCATCAGAGAAACTACATTTGTTCACTTCATAATACTGTGTGTGTGTGTGTGTGTGTGTGTGTGTTGCCAGGTATATTCCAGGGCTAATGACAAGGAGCCATGTGGCTGGTGGCTGGCCAAGGTTCGCATGGTCAAAGGAGAGGTAGGGCTCAGACCGCAGTCTTTCGAAGTCTGGGTTACATTGTACAATGTAGGGCTGGGTATCAAGATACAAGTTAAATCAAAACAGCAGCAAGTAGTGTGGCGCATGATGGCTTGGTTTAGTAATAAACTAGTCAAAGGTTTATTAAGTATTTATTGAAAACAATGACTACAACATGACTACTGAAACTAGAAAATGATACAGAAGAAGTGTAGCCTTTGATGATCTTTGTCAATTAAATCTGGTTGGTTTGTCATAAATGTTACGCTTCAGCAGATAAAATGATTACCCGGAGCCCAAATGTTATATGTATTAACAATCTAACCTTAAAACCATACTATGATCCATACAGAAAGTTCCATGTTGTTATACACTCACCTAAAGGATTATTAGGAACACCTGTTAAATTTCTCGTTAATGCAATTATCTAATCGACCAATCGCATGGCAGCTGCTTCAATGCATTTAGGGGTGTCGTCCTGGTCAAGACAATCTCCTGAACTCCAAACTGAATGTCAGAATGGGAAAGAAAGGTGATCTAAGCAACTTTGAGCATGGCATGGTTGTTGGTGTCAGACAGGCTGGTCTGAGTATTTCACAATCTGCTCAGTTACTGGGATTTTCATGCACAACCATTTCTAGGGTTTACAAAGAATGGTCTGAAAAAGGAAAAACATCCAGTATGCTGCAGCCCTGGGGGACGAAAATGCCTTGTTGAGGCTAGAGGTCAGAGGAGAATGGGCCAACTGATTCAAGCTGATAGAAGATCAACTTTGACTCAAATAACCACTCGTTACAACCGAGGTATGCAGCAAAGCATTTGTGAAGCCACAACATGCACAACCTTGAGGCGGATGGGCTACACCAGCAGAAGACCCCACCGGGTACCACTCATCTCCAATAAAAACAGGAAAATGAGGCTACAATTTGCACGAGCTCACCAAAATTGGACAGTTGAAGACTGTAAAAATGTTGCCAGGTCTGATGAGTCTCGATTTCTGTTGAGACATTCAGATGGTAGTCAGAATGAGAACATCGCTCCGTCATGCCTTGTTACCACTGGACAGGCTGGTGGTGGTGGTGTAATGGCCGTTTTACAGTAGCCGCAGGCCCGCAGCCAAGCTGGTGCATCCAAATGTGACGTCATGGGATTGCAGTGAGTATTTATACCGGCGTGTGGTGGTTGTGACACTAGTTGCAGTCTTCTCCTGAACAGCGGTGGCGCTAAGGAGCAAATGCTACCGATGTTTTTTTTTCTTTCTTCGATTTGATTCAGTGACCTACTTGGTGGGATCAAGCCTTTCATTCACCATAAAATAACTCATCTTAACCCAGTAAGTTTACAAGAGAGACTTGCAGTCACTCGGCGAGTCCTGGCATCCGGTTTCCCAGGAGCTCGTTCATGCTTCCGGTTTCCGGTTTGTCGCGCGCCGCTGGAAAAAATAGACCTCCAATGCGTCGAGCATAAAACAGCTTTAATGTTGTGGGGGATGCTGTCCTATTAATATGGGCCATCATTTCTAAACAATGCTCCCAGCACCTTGTTGAATCAATGCCACAAAGAATTAAGGCAGTTCTGAAGGCAAAAGGGAGTCAAACACGGTATTAGTATGGTGTTCCTAATAATCCTTTATGTGAGTGTAAATTCCAACACTGTGCGCATGGCATGTCTTCTCCTAACTCCTGTTAATTCATATTACACTAAGGCTATCGAAAGTTAATCCTTGTTCAATTTCTTTGTTATAGATCATTGTTCGTTTTATAGTGTTAGTGTTAGGATCCTAATAAACACGCTGTTTTGTAATATACATGTGTCCTGTTGCACTCAATATCTCATCTGAACAGATATCTGTCATTCAAAAAACTCTGAATTGTAGTGTAAAACTTTTACAGCCAACTCAATACAATTTCGGGTTTTATTTGGGCTCGAGTCCATAAGTCCAGTTAATGGATATGGGCACGGAGACGAAGAACTAATCAGGCTCGGTGAGTAGCGATTAGCTCCGGTTAGCCATTAGCTCCAGTTAACGTCCGGGCGCTTTCACAGCAGTGTGGCTGTGGTGTTTTTACCGTTTATCAGTACAGTTAATCCCACGGGAGGCCACAACACTATAAGCAGCGTGCTACTACGAACGATGGCCTCTGAGCCGGAAGGGAATCGTTGGCACTGTCACACACACGTGACTTCAGAGGGGAGGGGCTGGAGGCCGCTGGTCTGTGTGTACTATAAAAATACATTGTTGATTAGAAAAAAAAAAAAAAGTAATTCGGACTTTATCTATCTGGGCGGATCACAATGTACCTGTGCAGGGCGCCCAAGTAGAACCTATGTATGGGAAACACTGAGTAGCATTGCAACAATGTCAATATGAACATCATTATTGGTTCATATGTTTTACAATACCCAGAAAAATATAAGTTCTTGAAGTGACTCAGTGTAATCAGCCTGAGTATACCTAAACTGAATCTTTCAATCACTCGTTCAAACGTTGATATTTGGATCCTGATCACAACAGTGAGACACAGGAAGTAAACTCAGTAGCAGCCATCATCCAAATCAACATCATTCCTCTGGAGTCTGGAGCAGATGTTTTATTTTATATGATCCACTGTCTTTTTATGCCTCTCTTTCTTTGTTTTTAGTTTTTTTCGGTCTTACCCACAGTTCAGTTCCAGAAACTTTTAACTATGTTAATAAAAAGTGATGTTTATATTTTATTAATTGATTTTTTTCTTTCTCCAATGTGCAAAACTGGCACTGACATTATGCTTGTCTTTATGTTTCTCTAGTTTTACGTAATAGAGTACGCTGCATGTGACGCTACGTTAAATGAGATAGTGACGCTGGAGCGGTTACGGCCGGTCAACCCCAATAAACCAGCCACCAAAACCACCTTCATCAAGATCCGACTGGATGTACCGGAGGATCTCCGACAGATGTAAGTTTGATA
The DNA here is from genome assembly GCA_023631565.1 of Gymnocephalus cernua. Lineage (NCBI taxonomy): Eukaryota > Metazoa > Chordata > Actinopteri > Perciformes > Percidae > Gymnocephalus > Gymnocephalus cernua. Next base: position 7,060,425 of record CM042435.1, on the reverse strand, counting down.
TGAGCTCTATATGGCCCGTACAGTAAACACACCGGACATGCAAGTAACCTTTGGGACATGCAAGAAACTTTTGGGTTAGATACATTCCAACAGGTTTTGTGCTTAGAAACTGAGCCCTGTATTGACTGTGCAAGTTGAAAGTAAAGCAAAGGGAAGAGAAGGAGAAGCAAAAACACCGGAACATTTCAAAGTTTGGCATTTCAAGAGCATTTCAGTTTAAAAGCGATTACGCTTTTGCATTAGTTGCTGGGCCATGGCAGCATTAAAATGCTCTTTTTTTAGCAAAGGCCAGTCCGCAAGCTTAGCGTTAACAAAGGTATAAGCCAAGTGACAGTTGCCTGCACGGATCAGTACCTTGTCAGGAGGATACAACTTTGAAACCTGCTGATGTGTAGCTGCATCTGTCAAGAGAACCACAGTCTGTGTGTTTGTAAGTGACACAATGTTAATGCCAGTAGACAGCAGTGGTATATGCCACCAGTACAACACTCAAGGTTTGAGCCCCATTCCTGTAGGTTATTTTATTTTCAGGTAAAACCTGCTTATGTAAAAATGAAACCCTTATTAGCCTTTAGTAAATTGCCGTGGTTGGGCTACATATGCACATGTTTATATTAGGCTCTGAAAAGACAAAAAATTTACCATTAGAAGGCTACAGTAGCACAGTGTCTCAAGTTTGGTTATGTGCGCACATGCCCTAAATAGTCAGTAAAGATTACTGAATTATTGTAGCACAGTGTCTCAAGTGTCTCAAGTTTGGTTATGTGCGCACGTGCCCTAAATAGTCAGTAAAGATTACTGAATTATTGGCATGAATTATTTGTGTAACTCTGTGTTGACAGGTGCTCCAAGGAATCAGCACACAAAGACTTTAAAAAGGCCGTGGGAGCTTTCAATGTCACCTACGACTCAGAGAAAAAGCAGCTGGTCATTTTGGTTTGTTAAACACATTATTTTTTTTTACTTAAGAACATAAAGGTAAAAGTTGCCATCGCTACTTGGCACAATGACCATCGCTTAAATGACTTTTCACACACAATTCAATTCGTTACATTTTGATTGATGTAGTCTGATTGGAGTACCCTGTGTATGATTTCAAACAACATCACATCATTAGTAGATAACCTCCATCAGTAACATATTCCAAAGTCAGTTTGTGAATTAAGCTTTGATTGTTCCCGCAGTCTGTGAATGAGGTCACAACAAAGCGGGCCAATATGATGAGCGACATGCACTTCAGGAGCCTCCGCACCAAACTGTCACTCATGCTGAGGAACGAAGAGGCCAACAGACAACTGGAGGTAGACACACCCACACACAAATGCACACAAAATGAGGATTACTGACAACTGCAACTTTAAGTGTGTATGTGTTCTTTATGTGTATAATATGATGATAAAATAAAACTGGCAGCTAATAAATTGTGACGTAATTTTTACGACCCTCTCTGCAAAGTCTAACGCAACCACTGGTTCTATTTACTCTGTCGTGGCAGTTGTGTTCATGTTTTTCCCGTTTGTCCCTCTGGTTATGTTTCTACAGAATTCCAGGCAGCTGGCGTCGCGATTTCATGAACAGTTTGTGGTTCGGGATGATTTAATGGGTCTAGCCATTGGGACTCACGGGGCCAACATTCAGCAAGCACGTAAAGTCCCAGGAGTCACTAACATAGACCTGGACGAGGAGACGTGCACCTTTCACATATACGGAGAGGTAGGATGGTGAGCTGACACACTGATGGATGTGTCCATCTTGTGTCCAGAGTTACTAGTACAGACCCAAGTGTTAAGAGGTTTACTTTCCATATGGAAACAAGTTTCAAAGCTTTTTGTTATTTATGTTAAAGGTAGGGTTGGTAATGGTGAAAAGCTAGCAAGATTTGAAAGTAGCATCTCCTCGGGGCGCCGTCTAACCCCTCCCCCTTCCCTCTGGGCTCCAAACTCCACACAGACGTGCACGAGCACTGCTGCGTCACTGCTTCAGAGCAGAGCGGAGAATTTTACTTCATGTCTCATTCACTGGTAAGCAAACGCCTAATATTATCACACCAAATGTTTAAAAAAAAAAACATGAAGACTGTTAGCAATGCGACGGTGACGCGCATTGAGCTCAGGCTCGTGCACGAAACGTTAAGAGTACGCGCAGTGGGGCACGCCACGGAGTTCTTTCATTGGTTATTTCCAAGTGGCCCACAACGCAGTAATTGGTGGGCCTTTTTTACAGGATTACAGCAGCTACAGATGATCTTTTTCGCTCCTTTTTCAGAGTTATTTATTGCTGTCGTAAAGACCATTTCAAACCATATATAAAAAGCGTATATTGGAAATAGTTACCATCCCTGCCTTTAACAGTGAGGTAAGGAAGTGACATAAGTTACAGTGTGTTTGTTTTATGCCTGTTGTTTTTCTAAGGACCAGGATGCTGTCCGTATAGCGAGGAGTTTCCTGGAGTTCTCTGAAGATGTCATCAAAGTTCCCCGGAACTTAGTAGGTGAGAAAAATCCCTCAACTGAAACAATGAGGTTGTTCATGCGCCAACTTTAATTTATTGGAGAATAAGCCAGACTATTGAACTTTAAAGTCCTGGCAGACTGTGACTGATGATGTTTTTGCCCTTTATAGGGAAGGTGATTGGCAAAAACGGCAAACTGATCCAGGAAGTGGTTGATAAGTCTGGGGTGGTTCGGGTTCGCATTGAGCCTGAGAATGACAAAAAGCCCGCAGCAGTCGCAGCGGCAGCAGCAGACGATGTCAGTGGGAAAGAAAAGAGCAACACCTCTGCTTACTTCACAACACAACAAACAGCCAACGGCTTCTTTTAATAACTGCATACTGAAGTCAAGCTCAACCCTCATCCCCCTAAATCATCGACCTCTGATTCCAATAATGAATATATATCTTTACTACTGCTAGTATGCATCATTTGAGAACAGATCAAATGCAAGACAAGAGAATTGTCATCTTTCTTTAACCTTCTGATCCTCTCTCACAGGGACTAGTGCCATTTGTATTTGTGGGGACCAAGGAAAGCATCTCCAATGCTACAGTACTGCTGGACTATCACCTCAACTACCTTAAGGTGCATATCATCACCAGTAATGACAACATCCTGTATCAAGTGTTTTCATTTTAGACCAGCCCCTTTCACTGTGAACTAACACATCACGGTTATTGCTTTAACATAAGGAGTGGTTTGTCTCCATGCTTTTTTTGCTTCCTACTGAAGTTATCACAGTAAGAGATTAAAGGCCATTTCTCACCAGTGTGACCGAAAAAGGTCTTGCTCCAAATACTGAAGGTCCTTATAGAGAACTAAAAATCCCCCAGCTTATTTATTAATATGACATGAATGACATTTTAACTGGAAGATTCTGGCTCATAAAATTGATGTAACACAATCAACTGATGGTTTTACATTACATTTCATTTAGCTGCCGCTTTTATCTAAAGTGACTTCCATTCACACACCGATGCTGCGGTGTTAAAGTTTACCAAAAAAAAGCTTTAACTTAGACTCATTTTGATAAACTTGTTACCCCGGTACACGCTGCAAGGCTTTCCACTACACAGAGATATGAATAAAGGCTTTTAGTGTGGGTGTAAACATACTAATTGTCATGTTGTTTTTTATTCGTCATGTCCACAGGAGGTGGATCAGCTTCGTCTGGAGCGTCTCCAGATCGATGAGCAGCTGAGACAGATAGGAGGCGGAGGGGGAGGAGGTGGAGGGACGGGGCCCCGAACCCTCAAAGACAAAACCTACGTGTTCGATAATGGCATGGGGCTGGGCATGGGGAGAGGAGCAGGGGGAGGAGGAGGAGGGAAGCCCTACGGAGGAGGGGGAGGAAGAGGTGGCAGAGGGCGAAGAGGAGGAGGTGCAGCTTTCGCCTCAGGTACGATGAAATGATGATACACCTCAAGGGAATTCCTTAAAACCTGTTTGGATCGATTATATTTACATTGTTTTTCCTACACCTTTTTCCAATACTGTGCTTGTTCACGTAAAAGGTAAACTTAATTATCTGAAGCGTTAATATAAAATAATCAAGTGCTTGGCAGTTGCAACTCTGAGTATAAGTGCTCTCGTTGGTTCGGATGTCAAAGGCACAACGACTTATCAAAAGAGCTGATTCTCTGGCTTAGATTGAGGTTATTTTTAGCCATGTTTGATAAAAGGTAGTTACTTCACTTTTTGTGCACAGTGGTCCCACTTTTTATGCTAAAATAAGTGTTTCTGATATTTCATTGGAAAGTACAAGAAACATCCAGCTAGTACAAGGCTATAAGTACTGAATAGAGAGTCTCTACAAAACATTTTAATGAAACTTTCCAAGGCAGTTTAAATTGGGGTTTGACTCGTGTACTTCACCCCCCCCCCCCCACCCCAGGCACCAACTCAGAGGCATCCAACGCTTCAGAGACGGAGTCTGACCACAAAGATGAGCTCAGCGATTGGTCGCTGGCCCCCACCGAGGAGCTGATGACAGGAGGCGGGACCCTGCCCAGACGGACAGATGGGAGGAGGAGAGCAGGCGGAGGAGGGCTGCGTGGACGAGGGGGGAGAGGAAGAGGAGGTGGGGGGTATAAAGGTATGCAGTAATTATCGTTGGCCGTTATTGATCTTTTTTGCAGCAATCTCATGCAGGATTTCCCTCAGGAGAGGAGAGAGGAGTCAAGTCTTTACAAAGGAAAAAGCTTGATAAACTTTTCTCAACCAGTTATACAGCTGCTTATGTTTTTCTACCATTTGACTGGCAATAAAACTAATTTTGAAGGTAATGAATTGAGATTATTAAAAAACGAGAAAGATGGAGAAAGAAATGAGTGTGTAGTGAAGTGATATAAATAAATACCATGAGAGGGTTTTCATTGAATTATATCCTGAAGAATGGGAATGAATCCAATAATGAGATCCCTGCAGAGTCCCTTCACTTTTAAATTCTCCTTTTCTCCTTTTGTGTTTTTCAAGGAGATCCACATTTATATTGGAAAAAAGAGTTTCCCCTGACATAAATCTAATTATGACACAGATTTAACCCTATTTTTTAAGCTGCTGCCTGCCAGCGAGCTGTTGCCTCAGACTGCAGGGGAACATGACTGTGACATAGTCAGTGGTTTTTGCAGCTATATATTATCCTCCTGTGAGTATGTTGGGAACGAGGATGACCACTATAAATTGAGACTAAGGATTTGTCTGTCCTGGTTTAGGTGATGATATGCAGTGGAGCGAGCCAAGACCTCGTCATGTCAGAGATCCCAAGACAAGAGCGCAGGAAGACACTCTACAGGTAACAATCGCACACATTCACCTCTAAGATGAAAAATTATTTCAAATAATTATTAATTATTTAATTTAATTATTTTTTGGGGGATCTGTGCATTTATTTGTGTCTCGGAGTAATGAATCGGTTCAAACTGGCCAAAAATTCTGACACATATTTGGTCCTACTTTTAGAACTAAGAATGAACACATGCAGGTTTCTTGTTCTTCTTTCTTAAACCAGGAAATTACTTCTATCTCAGGCATTTAGTAGAGATCCAGAGGAGATGACCTGTCAGGTAGAAACAATCCATACAAGGAGAGATGATTTGGAGCACTTGATGACAATGAGCTTATCAAAAGATAAAAAGAATTGTGCCTGACTTTGTGCGAGTTATTAGTGGACAGTACATGCCATCTCTTCTCTGCAGCAACTATTAATGCAGTAATTAATCAAACTTTGCTCATACAGCACCTCAAGGATAGTGCACAAGTAATGAAATAAACCGTCTGTTTTATCCAGGTGAAACTACTGGGGGTGTGAATCTTTTGGTATCAATCGATTGACAGTACAGTGTACAGTCTCTGGTGGTCTAAATGGATGAACTGCGGCAGTGGATCACAACTCCTAAATGGGTTATGGACTGCAACAGCATGATTTTCACGGAAACAACATGGCGTTCCCTATTGAGCTAAAGGGACGCTATGTCCTCCAGTCTCATACAGATCAGTCTTCTTCTTCTTTATAGACTTGGTTGGAGTTACTGGGCACGTCCACTAAAACGTCATTTCCGTTTATGCTGTGAGGGAAAACAAACCATTCGAATTAATGAGCATAAACCTTGTTAGCGGTTGTCATATTTACGATTGTTTTTTTGCTTGGTACAATGCTGAAAAGTTGATGTGTGGCTTTCTGCGCCTTTAATAAGTCAAAAAATCCTAATCTTAAGTTTTATATACTGCCGAATAGACAGACGGAGCAGGTGTTGTCTTGCTGCAACTCAGGTCTGATGGGGCTTTTTTTTAGGGCAGTAACCCTCCAAGATGGCTTCACATCACAACAAAATAAACAAATGTCGTTCCCTGATGTTTTGTGATGTAACACCACTCCCACAAAGCCACGGGTGAAAAAAATGGTGAGCCTCCAGGGACCTGTAATTCTTTTTGTTGCTCTGCGAGTAGATTCCTGTCATATAGCACATCGCCAAACATAGGCTAACGTTAATACCACTAACGTCGCTGCTACACTTGAAACTGTAACAGTTACATGGAATGTATTAATTTAATATGCTAAGACATACTAGTCTTTAATATTGCTTTAATGAACGTGGGATAACAATAGACTGTTTGATGACCCTGGGATAGCGTTACTGATAATACAGCCAGATTGAATCGTCTAAGGTTAGCTACTGGTTAACATTAGCTGTCTCTTACCTGGCGACTCCATCAGGTAACGTTGGTTTGTTTGTCCAGTCACTTATAATGTATGGCCAATCCGACGCAATACGGCTCAGTTTGTTTTTATGTATCTTGCTCTGTCAAGCCGCAAAAGTGCTTTTGAGTAGGCCATACTGGGTTAACGCTATGTTATACGGTCAGGGGGAAAGGATTGTTTTCAATATTTTGGTTATATGGTAGGGGAACGTTAAAAAAAAAAGATTTTTGGACGTTGCGTTGGACGTTGCGTTACGTTACGATTCAGAATCGTAGAAGATAAGAATTGCGATTCATACATTAATTGATTTTTTTTTTACCAACACCGTAAGTGCATACATAGACGTACTCGCTGGTATTTGATTCAGCATTTAAGGCATTTTCAGAGGCATTTCTGATACTGGTATCGGAACAACTCTACTTTTTTCCCCAGGCCAAATGCTGGTGTTCAATTCAAAGTAATTTTAAATATTTATTTAAAATTATATAATTTTAGATATCGGAACGGATTTTCCCCACCTGTAAGGCCCCATAAGTTATCTGGTGGGCTCAGAAAATAAAGAAAACGGTTCACAAAGCTTCATTTGGCCAGCACTAACAATACGTCATCAGAATTTCTAGTTTGGGGCTCTCAATGTTGTAAGATCGATGTCACACATAGGGCCCTATCTTGCACCCAGCGCAGTACAAAGCTTTGCTAGTTTAAGACCGGCGCAGTTGTCAATTTCGCGTCCAGCGCCCACGTCGTTTAAATAGCAAATGTACCTGCGCCCATCTGTGCGCCCATGGGCGTGCTGGTCTTACAGGGAGGTGTGTTCAGGTGCATTCTGGGCGTGCTGGTCTTACAGGGAGGTGTGTTCAGGTGAATTCTTGGCAGCGGAAAGTGATTGCACCATTGACCAACAAAAACCTGGTCTAAAGTCAATAACGCCGCATTTCATTGTTATTTTGAAATAACGCCTGCTTCACCTCGTGGAGTTTTGGTGGCATGCGCGCTTTCACTTCACGCACGAGCAGATCAGTTTCTTCTCCTGAAAATCTCTCCTTCCTGCTCAGCAAATCCGCCATCATAACAGCAATGCAGCAAGGTACAAATGCGCCTGGCTTTTAAAGGGAATGGGAGGTGACACTCTGATTGGTTTATTGCATGTTACGCCCAAAACACACCTACATGTATGCATTAATGAAGACACTAAGTACAACCCTTTTGAACTATGCGACTGCCGCACGGACCCTTTTTTTGTGGATTCATACACGTCCTAAATGCACCTGCGCCGGGCGCTTCACGCCATGTGCTTGGATTGTTAAAATAGGGTGTTTACTCTCTGGAGCTGTCTGTCTCCCACACTGAAAATCTGAGTAGGAAGCTTTAATAAAAATCTCTGTCCTACTCTAAAGTCGAGTATATTTAGTCCTAGCTTAACGTTCTGCTGATTCCTAGGAGACGCTTGATAAAAATGGGCCCAGGTCTCATCCAGTGTCCCATTTCGTCAGTGAACATGCATTTGATCATATTTCCCTTCCACTTGTAGCTGTGAAGCGTGGAACCAGACTGTGCTCATTTCCTTTACCCACAGATCCGTGTGGACGGTAACGAGCGCAGCGTGCAGCACTCCTCGGTGGGGCGAGGAGGAGGGCCATCCTCATCCCAGGGCGGCGTCGGTGCCGGCGGCGAGGGCCCATCTCGCCATTACCATCCGAGACCCATCAGAGACCGAGGGTTGAAGAAGGACAAACAGGACGCGCCTCTGCTGGTGAACGGAGTGTCGTAGATACACCACTGGAGGACCGTCTCACTTAGACACACACACACACACACACACACACACACACACACACACACACACACACACACACACACACACACACACACACACACACACACACACACACACACACACACACACACACACACACAGGCAACTCGTCATAAACATTGTAGAATCTCTCTCGCTTTTTCTTTCTGTCTTTGTCAAACACGAATACACACATTTCATCAGCATGGAAGAGTTTACTGTAGTGAAGTCCTAGACCAGAGACGATCTGGTATCTGCTGGTCTGCTCTGTTGAGTGTACTGGTCTGGTTTGTTCCTGACTCTTCAGGCATCTCCTGTTCTTCTCTGGAGTGACAAATAAAAGAAACCGTACTTTTTGGACATGGGATTTGACTAAAGCTCATCTCTCACAGAGGCATTAACCCCAAACATGCTGCCCTACACATCAAAGGCAAATCATTATTTGCTCGTTTTTTTTTTTTTTTTTAAACTAAATTGGATGATTTCCTTTTTTTTCCTACTGCCCTTTTTGGACTTTCTCACACCAGAACAAATCAAGGGAATAATTGGTTGACATGGACACACTGAAATATGAAATATGTGTTCCCTCCCTCCTGCTGTACACTTTAAACATATTTTTTTCTGCAGATGTTTATTGTAGAGATGATCTGACAGCACAGTTTTGGAAGGGTGGCTGCAGGGTTCCCCACTGGTTGAGAATTCATTTTTGGTGGTCTAAAAGCTCCAAAACCCAACACTTGGGAAACTTTACACTTTACTGTGTAGAGGAGTCATTTAGCGTCTTTCAGGTGCATCTCCACAGAGGCTTTTGAAGTTCATTCTATAATACAAAATCTTTTTTTCACATATGAGAAAAACACAGAGTTTTCAGGCTGGGAGAATGTGTTTGAAGAGGGCACTTTGTTTTGGGATAGTCATTTGAACCCTGGTCCCCATTTTGACAAGTCAAAACCTGCCTTTGGGATCAGCAAAGTGGAGATGAGTTCAAAGTGTCCATGTTTTCGGATGAAATGCAAACAGGCATGCATGGACAATGGAATTGCCAAGAATACTTTACCTGGTCCTTTTAAAGTCATCTGTGTTTCGTTTCCTCTTGCTAAGATGATGTAAAATTCATTCAGTCTCTTGGACTGTCAGACCAAGCATGAATTCAACAAGGTATTAGACGTACCGATGGGGAAACATAAATCTGAGGCACTCTGATGCAAATGTTAAATAGCTTAACTCCTAAGAGTCTTCAACAGGGTACGACATGTCATGCACTGCTGTTATTTTTCAAATGAATTGCGTGTGAAAAGAGAAAAATGACTAGGCCAACAGTGACTGGGAATCCACATTAAAAGCAAGACGCATAAGCGCTACTGAAGCGTTCAGTCCATTCGGTCCGCACCGCTCTGTTCGGCCATCTTTAAGCTCAGAACCATCTGTCTGTCAGTGGCAGCTTCTGAGATGCTGTAAGGACAGCTACTGGCCAAACTGTCTTTACAACTGTCAGTTGTTCCCAGCAGCATTGGATGATTGATGATTCTCCCAATACTCCTTTATCTCATAGACCTGTATACACATCCTGTACCAGACTGGTGAGAGCCTTTCAACCTCAACAGTGGGATATTTCACAGAGAGGGCTTAGGCTGTAAGCCAGGCTTACTTTGCTTAGTTCCTCACTCACATTTAACAAAGCACTCTTGGAGGATGCCAGTGAAGTTATTACAGTTAATTTTGCTTTCAGACAAACCTGGTTAGGTTGCAGGATTAAGGCGGCAACATCGTGAATGTAGAACCTGATCACATGAGCTTTTCTTTAATTTATGAAAACCTTTGTATTTAACCTTTTTTTGTTTCGCAGTTAGAAAACCTGTTTGAAGTATTACTGTAGAAGAAACGTTTCATTGATACCTTGACAAAATAAAAATTTGCTGTAAGTTTTATTCTTCCTGGTTTTCCAACTTATTCTGGGCCCGCCCCTCTGACTTAAACTTTTTTGTGTATTACTCTTATTTAATTTTAGTTATTTCCCGTTGGCTGCATTTTGTAAATTGTAAGAAGGAAATAATCTGAATTCTAACTTAGATACAAGACATTTTAATCTTCCTATACCAAAAAATCAGGCCTCGTTTCGCAACCATGAAGGTTGCAATGCATTTTTTACATGCATGATTTGAATTGTGCATTCCTCAACGTCTTGCTTTTAAAATGCAGAACTGCACATGCCACCCGACAGATTTAAAGCCACAGTGAAGTTTAGTGAAAGCGCTCTAAGTTTAGAGCACACATTCTGGTTCAATTGAAGCAAGATATTCATCCACAAGTCCAGTTTTCTAAGCCTCCTTTGTGAAATCCCCGTTCTGGATAAAGAGCAAAGGGTGTCGGGTCAGTGTTCTGCCACTCTTCTAGCTCATAATGAGGCTTCTTTTAATCTTAGTGCCTTGAATTTATGCTCCTCAATTTCTGTGAAGTTGGCCCATTCTGAGAAGCACCTGAATATTTTGTATACTGTCTGATAAACCCAGTGTAACACCCCTTCTGGTTTTTTAGGGTATACATGTTTCTTGCATGTTTCAAACTATTTTAGGGAGGCACACTGGTGTAAGATGGCCTCTATAGTTTGTGGCCATTCATTTTGTCCCATAACATAACAGTTCCAGTTTTTTTAATCTTTGCTTCAAACTTGTCAGACACACCGCTGTGACACACAGATGCACACTAAAAAAAGAAAGGAAAAAAAAAAAGTCATGTCATCAAATAGATGACTTTGACTATTTAGACAGTGTAGGTGAACAAAACAATGTGTTAACTTCAGGTTCTCATCTTGAGGTGCTCAAACCTGCTGTTTGCTTGACACCTCAGTTACTGACTTCATAAACATTTTTCATGGAAATCAATGTAGGTGGCTTTAAAGATCATGTACATTCTTAGTTGCCCCAAATTGTACCCTAAACTCAAACTGACTGCAGTAACTTAGATGGGCTAATGTTAAAAGTATTTGTGGATTTATGATTGAAGAGACATTGATAATAGCATTAGTTTAAATTAAGAAAAAAAACTGTTTTAAATGTGAGAGTCACTGTAAAACAAAACAAAAAGCAAAAAAGTTTCTCTGTACATCTGTAGGCTTTTTTGACATTTCATGAGAATACTGTATTGCATCATAAAACTATCTCCTTGCTTTAACAACTATTATAGCCAGCACAACATTTGGACCAGCAGATTAGCCGTGATCTTTAGCTTAAGTGTTGCTATGCGCAAATGTTGAGGAATCAAGTTCTTAACATGTAAAATCTACTCTTTTAGTTGTTCTTTTAGCCTAGGACTTGTTCAGGACTAACCTTGTAAAGTTAGCCTTCAAATTTAGCTTCCCTCTTCGTGGTGCTCTTAAATGTTTTATTTTTACAATTTTTGAAAACGCTTATTTGCATTCTTGCTAAAAGTTAGATCAGAAGATTGACACCAAGCTTAAGCCAGAAGGCTATTATCTTAGCTTAGCTTAGCTTAGCTAAAGACTGGAAACAGGGAAACAGCTAGCCTGGCTCTCTCTGTCCTTAATCCGTCTACCAGCACTTTCTAAAACTCACTAATTAACATGTCAAATATTGTTTGTTTAATCTGCACTGTGGAATGTAAAAACTAAATTTGTGGTTTTATGGCGTGCAAGCGTTGTAGTTGTCGACGAGACACAATGGCATTTTGGCTAGCTGTTTTTCCCAGTTTTTATGCCACGCTAAGCTAACTGGCTGCTGGTTCTAGCATCACACTTTACAGATAGACATGAAAATGGTATTAATCATCTCATCTAACTCTCTGCAAGAAAGTGAATGCTGTTAAACTCTTCCTTTAAAAAAATAGCATTCATTAGGACCTTCAGTGAGCATAGCATAACATTACTTTACAATAGGTTGGATATGGGCTGGCTTATGGGGAAAAAAACTGTCATAGCTAGAAAGCTGCGAATGCTCAGAGAAACCGCATCATGTTTTGAGTGACATGTGCCTTTAATTGTGGCTAGTATCACAACCTAGACATGTAAATCAGGGATAGTGAGACGTTGATAATGGACCAGATGCGTAAAGATGACTACCACGTGCCGTGACATCATTGATTGACCCTGAGTCGTCGCTGGCTAAGCACAGTATTTCTGGCCTTTTAAACTCAAAGGGTGCATCCTCCCTGCTTTAACCACCCTGGTCCTTTTTAAACAATATTAAGGTGTTGTGTCCTTGTACAGTCGACAAACATAAGCCCGTGGCTTATGACCTGGTTCAATTTATCTACGAAATGGATTCAGTTACTTTTGTAACCATGACCATTGAGTGGCTATGTTGGCGGTTCTGCTCCAAAAGTCAAAGGCTAGGTCCCAGGTCCTTAAATTGCATCCACGTTTCCTGTACTTGCTTCCCCTTCCTCGCGTCCTAGTCCGTCCCACTGAGGAAGCACAGGAGAGACGGGAGGAAATCATGCAAGGAGAGAGGAAACGAGGACATTTGTTTTTAAAGGGATGAGGCGTCCTTTCCTGTGAAGTTTCACGTAAATGCGTCGGCTGTATGCAGCTGAAAGCCGTCGCTAACGACTTTCAGCTGCACGGCTTCCGGTAAAGGCAGCTTTCGTGTATGCTCGCTCGTAGCTCCTCGGAGATCCCTCCTCGATCCTAGCTTCGAGACGGCTTTCAAGAAGGCGGACCAAAACGACTTCCGGTTCAAGCGAGGAGCGTGGAGATATTAAATAAAAGACTTGGGATCCACCCAAAGACTGCTATTTCTTCATTCAAACCCCCTTTTTAAAATGGTTTCTTGAGATACAAAATGGTGTGACCCAGTGTAACCTCCCAATCTCTCTTTCCTTCCTTCTCAGAAAGTAACTGAAAAGATTTCAGACGTTGAGCCAGGCCTTATCTTTTACCAGAGATCAGTTTACCTTTTTAGTCTTGTGATGCATGTACATCTTTATTATGGATTTTGGCAGACTTTCTGTAGGTTCCAACACATGTTTAAAAAAAAACAGAAGACATACATACTGTAAGTTTAGTTTTAGTTTTTTTTTTTTTATTTAGTGTTACTTTGCCTCATTTCTTCTTGACCTGAATTCAGCTGCAGTAGCCAGTGATGAGTTCTGACAACCATCAACTTAGAGTCAATGACACATGGGAAACTTTTACCTTTTAGAAAATGTCACAAGAAACGGTAATGTAACACGAGTATTGAATCATGAATACCTGCTTTTTTATTTTTCCGAAGTTCATCTTTCTTCTCAGAAGTATTATTGGTGTCAAGTTCGCTCTCACTAATCTGTTAGGACCTTTGCTTTCACTTGCCGTTCACACTGCAGCCATGTTGCATTTTTATCGACCAGTGGCTCAAGTGAAAGTAACTCTTTATATTATCAATAGAGCATCAACTGTAAAAGAAAATAATAATAAAAAAAGATTTTCGGGAAAAGAAGGGAGGGTGGCATACTGTATATAATGATGTCATTATTTGTCTGAGAAAAGATTTGTACTATTGTTTCAAATGTGCACTTATCCTGATATTTTCTCTTTTTTTGCTGTTTAATATCAGTCAAATGCTAGAGCTCTTGATAATAAACTTAATGATGTGTGAAAAAATAGTATACTCAATAGCAGGGTTGAGTCACACACAGCTGTCATTAATAATGCAATGTCCACAGTGCTGCAGAACTAGAAAAATAGCGTTACATCACTGAGAGAGGTGAGTTTGTTTTTAATTTGACAGGGAATGTCCACCCTAAAACTCAATTCATGAATGAAACCCCACACAGGTATTTTGACTGACATGGGACTGACATAATGACTGAATTTCCATTTTGACATAACCAGTCCTTTACAATGTAAAGTTAATTTGTGTGATTTTTGAGACAGGCTTGGTTAGCATAGTGACTATTTATTTGGGTTCATTTTCTGGTTATAACCAGTTAGCAATGCAATGAAATAGATCCAATATGTGCTTCGAAGCTTAAAGAAACCCATATTTTTCCTCTTACCTGTAGTGCTATTTATTAATCTAGATTTTTTTGGTGTGAGTTGCCCAGTGTTGGAGATATCGGCCGTGGAGATGTCTGCGTTCTCAATGTCTCTTTCCAAAACTCATGACCCAGTTACTCAAGATAATCCCCAGACCTGGTTGTGAGCAGTTTCATGTAGGAACTATTTTCTTTCTAAATGTAAACATTAATGGCGTCCTCCTTCACTGAGCTGTAGTCTCGCATTGCCAGTCTGGCTATTCCACACAGCATTCCGGGATGGGAGAAAAGCGTGCTCTGGTTTACTGGCATTTCTTTAAACCAATCACAATCGTCTAAGCACCGGACAGAGCCACGGTGCTTCTGCAAAATAGCCTTGGGAAGGAACTTGAATGTGTATGTTTAAAAGTTGTAACGTTGTGAGCTAGCTCAGGTAAGCTAGCAGTATCCGGTTCGGTAGCCGAGCGAGTGCCATCTAGTTCCATTATATTTGAGAGAAGGCAGACATCTCTACGGCCGATATCTCCAACACTGGGCACATCACTGTAAAACTACATTGATAAATAGCACTACATGTAAGAGGAAAAATATGTATTTTGGATTTTGGGGTGAACTGTCCCTTTAAAGTGATACTCATAGGTTTGGTGACCCTTTAAAGTAGGTAGCTTCGCCGTTATGGAGAACAGCAGTAACAATGGATTGTATAATACGTTTTCACAGTGTTCGTAGACATCATGAACATACAGACGGACGCTTTTCTGAGGGCTTTTAACTGCGTCTCACGGTCTTTCCTGGCAGATGAAGTTTGCTCAATTGTTGTATCACACGACCAAGGTTCTGTTCCTAGGTCACGTTGAGAAGGATCATGAAATGCAGTTAAAAGCTCTGACAAAAGGCTAACTGGACCTTGAGTTAAAGCAACACTAAAGAACTTTTCCCACTTTGGTCCCCCTACAGGTTGGAAGCGGAATTGTCCATTACATTACATTACATTGCCCAGTTCATTGGAACTACAGATCCGCTACCCGGTCTAGCAAACTTGCATAATGTAATGTAATGGACAATTCCGCTTCCAACCTGTAGGGGGACCAAAGTGGGAAAAGTTCTTTAGTGTTGCTGTAACATGCTGTAAAACATTGGGCAGAGTGTGATTTTAAGCTAAAAGCCTGAAATTATTGCGAGTAGTTAACGTTTAAAGGAATAGTTAAGACATTTTGGGAAATAGCTAATAGCCTGCCTCTGAATTTCTAAAATACTCCTATCAAAACCTTTTAGGCTAATCATAACGTCATATGTCGTGTTTATTTCGAACACAAACAGAAATGTTAGTTTTAGCACGGCAGTCCCCATGAAACCACAACTTGTTTTTAGATTTCTGTTTTTGTACAGATTCAACAAATAAGATAGGTGTTAATAAGTGACCTTTACAGCTGTAAGTAAACAATTTTGAGCTAACCATCATTTAATTGACATTTTTCCAAAATGTAACAGTTCTTTCAACATTGTAAAAAAGCACATGTTGGTCTACCTTTTAGCATGTACCACACTGTAGCTTTGCCTCCTACAATAACTGAAGTAACTTATGTAAATGACGTGTTATAGTGGATTTTCCCAATAATTTTAAGGCGATAAAAGAGTCTTGTACACCGGTCATTCCCTGGAGTTGTAATCTTTAATGTAAAGAGACCCAGCTTGTTTTTTCAGTCGCCACAGTGATGGATGACAGGTGTTTCATTAAGATTAACATCTTATTATTCTTTTTCTTTGTAACTGGTGTAAAGCAGTTCAGTTCCCCTTGAACTGACAAAAAGAACCACAGTTTGATGCATTTGGAAGGTGTTACAGACCTCAGGGCTGCAGAAGTCTGTAAAGGTCCAACCTTAACATCTGCTCTGTTGTGTCACTCCAGACACAATGGATTTCTTTGCATCTGTGGCTTAGCTTCAACCTGCTTGTTGGTGTATTTTATTGTGCCTCCAAACACCAGGTTTTCAGTGTACGTTAGACTTTTTAACTGCTGGAATTGAACCAACACAAGCAGTTGAATGACTTTTTTTGTGCTTTGGTTTGATTTTTGGAGGGATTCCTAACCAACCATAATGCTAGGCAGAGGCCTGTATGATAGTGGAACATGTACATTAAAAAAAGATGAGTAAGGACTGTTGCATGCTGTCCAGTTGGGCTCATTGAAGCAAAATAAATTGGTGCTAAAGAAGCATTTATACAATGGGGATTTTAATTTAGAGTCTCCTCTAACTGACTGGTTGTGACATTATCCAATCTTGCTGTTTTCCAGTGGCCGGCCATTGAAACAACTAACTTAAGATGAGTACAGTCGAGATCAAAAAATGGGAAAGAAAAATGGGAAAAAATGTAGAGTCTTGTTCTGGTATGGAGCCTTCTGAAAACATTGCAAATGTCTTCATATAGAATGCTGCAGGGGAAACAAACCATTTGGGATCCCAACCCAAAGTTTAAGACAAGGAACAGCATGTATTTATTTCCCAGGATCAAGCTGTGTACATTTTGATGCATCCTGGCAATGTAAGTTGCCATATGGGATACCTAATGGCACTTTGAAGAACACTGCTGAGGACAGGTTTTTGACACAGAAAAAGACACATTTTTACAGATGATGTCTTGTGTTTGTTGTTTTGGCATGCCACTGTCTTTAATGCAAATCCTCTGTTTCCATTACATTAGAACAGCACTATAACACATGCAATTTCGTACTCCTGTTACTACTACTACTATTAATTCACATGAAACGTTTCATGCACTCTCTCAGAAAATGTGTTTTGACAGCTGTTCACAGAATGAAAAGTTTGATGTTGATAACAGTCAGTGGTGGAAATGGGGGGGCTGTGGAACGCTGTTCTAGGAGTAAAAGTCCAGATGGAACTAAGTTCCCTTTCAGTTTCAAAAATAGAGTCAGTGTTTAAATTAGATTATGATAAATCGCGTTTGGCCATTTCACCATAGATATCTATGCATTTTGCATTGTTTACACAGCACATAAGCTTGATTGATGCTCATGTTTTCCCAAATATGTGAATGATGGTCCGAAATGACGTCAAAATGTACAGTTATTGGTCGAATATTTTTATTTTTTATTTTTGCCCATGCAGGGTTCCACTAGTCAAATCTGGCCATTTCCACCACTGATGATAGTTGTCTTGTTGTTCACTGTTTTTCTCATGAAATGTTTGTTGTTGAGGGTGTTTTCCAGCAAAATGAAGGGTAAATGCTTTCTTGATATTCAACTGTCATGATTGTGTGCTGTTCTAATGTTCTGGGTTGTTGTTTTTTTACCCATGATCCAATGGGTTGTAAAAGGGGAATGCTGTTGATTTAATCTGCATTTTGCGTGAATGACGTTCATTCTTCGTCATCCCCAAGGGATACTAAAATTGAAACGAGGCATTAGACTGAATTAATCGATTCTTACTCTTTAAGCAACAACACTGTGTTGTGTTGTCTCGCTAATCAGGGGACTGAATTATAGACCCAACCTCGTCGACAAAACATTGATTTTGACTTGATATCCCAGAAGATATTATATATGTCTAACATAGAATGGCAATGCAGAAACCACAAGAATTTTAATTGGGGACGCCCAATTCAGTTCAGAAACTTTAAACCCTTTTAACTGTAAAAGAGTCCCATGTGACCGTTTTGCATCCCATCCTTCACAAGCCTTTAGTCCAGTTGGGGTTGCAACATGGTTCGTGGAACCACATTGAAAATAATTTAATAATAATCCTTGTCGTTGCTTGTCAGTCCAGAGCAGATTTCAATTTAATAATTTAATTGCAGAATGTATATAAACTCAACAAATACTATCTAGACACATTGTGCGCTGTTCAACAGCAGAGTGCCAGAAAGTGAAGACACGCAGAGAATCTGTAGATACTTAAACCAGGGTAGTCAAAAAAGCTGTAAACCTTGTGTGCACTTTTGGGCATTTTTTTTGTTTCCTTTTGTACATACTACTAGCATTTAAGATGTTTGGATTGACATGTCTGGTTATAGTGCAATATATTTTGTATGCAAGCAGTTTCAATAAATAAAGGTTGATCTTCCTCCGTTAGCTCCGGCTGATCTCGATGATTTTCAGGGTTTTATTGTCAGGCCTCAATACTCAGTAAAAGGTTCACAGTGTGAACGTGTAAATCTACCGAGGCTTCCGACAGGCAACACCCTTCTCTTGCCCTGACCTGACTCACGCTTAATCTGCCTTTAAATCCTACACACACCCAAGCAGAGAGCAGATACTGAGTGATTTGACCCGACCTTATACTATATCTACATATCTGCTTATGCTTACTTATTAGGCAACTTCATGTGAATGCCATGCCCCGCTCAGTTGTCCAACCACCATAACGGTGTAACTGGTTCCACTACTCTTACCAATAGCCACTAGTTAGTATTTATTTATTTTTTAAACATTTTCCTGAATTATGTCCCTTGACCTGTTTTACCAAAGAAAAGAAACATGGTTTCAAAGAGTGCAGTCAGTCTACAGGGTCACCAGGTAGGAACCCTCTCACTAAACGGTGCTTGGTTCGAGAAGGGCCGTCAACACCAAAAAAGATCAACAGTGTTCCAGCATCCCAGAACCACACCTTTCTTTACCTAAACCCACATGCTCAACACAGCCGTATGTTGCAAGTTATGGGGTAAAATGTAAAAAAATGAAAGGATTCTTTTGGAATTTAGTGATTCATCTGCCTTTACCAGCCTGGCTAGTAGAGTCATGCTGGGCACATTGAGAATACTAGAGAAGATTTTTCTTTTCTTTTTTTCTTCTTTGGGTTTTTTCTAAAAAGAGTAACTTACACTTAACAGTTTCAATTTGGTCGTGCAACAAGGTCGGCCTGCTTGGTTCTTTCGGGGAATGATTGTAAAGATTTTCAAAGAATATGTTTAACGGTATTTATTCTCTTTGGGACAGATTGGTGGGATTGCTGTGGACGAAGTTCTAACAGTGATACACTGGTAAGTGCAAATTACGTTGAACCATGTATCCAGCTATTTTAAATAGCTCATGTTACTGTGTTGTGTGAACAGTTAATTTAATATTGTATATAGCGTTTTCTTTTGCGAGGTGCAAATGTTCCACCAGAACAAGTTCCTTCCCGAGGTGGCTGCAGAGCCACCGTTGCTGGCTCTGCACAATAAATGTACTGTCGTCGATCCAGTCTAGTACCTTCATGGTTGAATGCACTGAGTATTGGAAGTCGCTTTGGATAAAAGTGTCAGCTAAATGAATGCGATGTAATGTAAATTGTGATAAAATGCTAAATGAACTGCCGAGTTGGGTGATAATTCTGTGTGGGTTCGTCACTTAGAGCGACACCCTTCACATTACACAGTCAACTGATCTATTGTTGTTTTATCTCTATCATTTATTCTGTAACTCTGTGGTGGTTTTCAAAAAAACAGAAAATGACATAAAAGTCATGTCATAATTGTCTTGCTTCAAACATGGCCATTACAGCCAACGATACTGTACCTTGAGATTTTATTGTGGCACCTGGTGGTGGTCAGTTGGACCTCAGGGGTCCTTAACTTCCATGGTTAATTCAAGGACACACCTCTGCTCCGTTCATTACGACCTTGTGTGCTAAAGTGTTGTGGCCTTGAATGGTCCATTAGTGAAATGACCATGAGGATGCTCAGGATAAAAGAAGATGTGAAGAGCCAAGGCCAAACTCTTCCTCCACTGCTTCCAAAATTGGACAAAAGAAAAACTCTTGAAATCATTTAAACGATAATTGAGTAGGTAGCATAATACGTGTTCTAAATGCTATGTGCAGTATTGCCCGTGCTTCATTCAGTCTCAATCCATTAAACATTCATTGACTGTAAAGGCTTGAAATGTAGTAATTGTTGATAATTAACTGCTCAACATAATCCTAATGTCTACACGTCCAGGACTTAGACATGTATTTTCTCATTTCCTTAATGAACTCTGGTAAAGTTTTCGTAATGATAATGAAAAAAACCACAATTATATGCTGCATTTGCTAGGGTCAACATTTCTCACCTTAAACAAACTTAAAATAGATAAGGTAACTGTCAACTGATTTCATGCTGTGAATGTGAAACACGTAACGTTAGCGATACTTCATTAGCATAATTTTGCTAGCCTAAGATTGGTTTCTCGTGAGCATATAATACTTTCACGTGCTCACGAGAAAAGTATCTTGTGCGCAGCAGAAAGTATCTCGTGTTCACAACAAATTCCCTGTGTCCCTTTAGGGCAGCGATCATCAACTGCCGGCCCAAGGGCCGCATCCGGCCCGCCAAAGCTTTCCGTTCAGTCCGCAGAATAATAATGAATTTAGAAAATGTGAAGAGGAAAACATGCGTTCTGGTATGACAGTTCACATACGAGGAAAAACAAATGCGTAGCCTATCCTTTCTTCATTAAAGCTGTGGTTTTCCAGCTTGTGGCTTTATTTAATTTTTTTGCCCCTGAAGTTACCACTTTACTCATACACATAGGCACACACTATGGCACTACGGCAGGACAACAGTAAAATGCACTGAATGTAAATCTAAATCTAAATGTAACATATTGTGTATATAAAAATATATTGCTTTATTAAAAATAAAGTTGTCCTCCGAAGAGGGGGGTGGTGGTGGGCCAAAAAAAAAAACTTCAACTTTTCGCTTCAGGCTCTTTGACATCATCACTCCGTGAACTGCTTCCTAGTCTGAGATCATTTTCTAGTTAAGGAGCCAGTTATCATTATGGATTTTCTATGATTTTAGGAGTCTGTTCACACTAATACATGTCAAAAATATAGCATTCATTTATTAAGAAAGTGAAAATATAAAAAATACATTTTATTTTCTTTATTTGAAAGTCTGGACCCTGGAGTGTCTGCTTAGAAAAAATCTGGCCCTTGGAAAAATGTAGTTGATGACCCCTGCTCTAGGGGCTCCGTATGAAGAGGCTGACCAGATATAGAATACAAATGAAGTATTGTGCACCACAAAATTGCTTAAAAGATGCACAGGGTAACCTTTGCTTGTCAATCACTGTAAGAGGACCCAGATATAATGTAAGCTGATATGACTGTGTATTTTTTAGAAGCTAGAAAGATTTGAATGACTTATCGTCACTGTCGGGCAGAAACCTCGTATCTCCATATTTCGTCATCTAAATTGTTTTTCATTATTCAATGCTGTTGGTCACCCTTTACATCTGTCCGTAGGTTTAACAAATATTTAAATAATGACGAAAGAAGAAAGATGATTTTAGAAAATAAGAGGGGGATCAAACATTTTGGGCTGGCTTCATGTTCCAAAGTTTGTTAGAAAAAGGTGCTACATCTATCTTAACCCTCGTGTTCTCTACCTGTCCACCATGAACTTGTCCTTCCAGGTCAAAATTGAAAATCAATTTCTTTTGGTACTTTTCCCGTCGTTTTTGTAGCTTTTGACAATTTTTGTAAACATTTTTGTCAATTTCTTCAACTTCAACTTGTTTTTTTTTGTTCATGGTTAAACCTAACTTATATGACATTATACCTATTTCTTTGTTAAAAAAAATGCAGAAACTATGAATTATTTTTACTAATAGTTAAGATCAGAGGATGCTGAGTGGATCACAGACTGGTGTATTTAGTCAGGAAACTGTTTTGAAACCATTTAAACATTTTTTTCAAATGCTATAAAACACCCAGAATTCAATGAAAGTAATCCTTAATTTTACCTGCTAAGACATCCATGCATCCATGTTATTGTTGGGCAATTTGGTTGAAAGAAACCCATATTTCTGATAAAAAAAACTCTGAAAATGGGTCAAGTTTGACCTGAGGAATGATCTGTGGAGTCACACTGCTGGTTTTCTAAACATTTTCTTTCCAAATGTGTGATGAAAATTAACATTCAACCCTTTTTCTTTTTTAAATGGTGTAATACTTATTTGTTACCACATGGGGGCGCTGTGGTACCATGTTGATCCAGTGCCTCCTTCACTTACCAGACAGCCAGAAAGAGAAGAGCAGGAGAAAGCCTGGGTACGTATTGAAAATTCATGACATGCACTTCTCAACTTCTGCAAGATACACAGCAAGTATAATGAGCTAAAAAAGCTGAGAACTTCCTATCACTTTGTATTTCTTTCGGGGTCTGTGTCTGTGTGAGACACTCTCGCTCTCTGTGTCATCATTAAAATATAAATTAGCGGCACAGCTGTGGCTTTACGGAAGAAGAAAAAGATAAGGAAAATCTCAAACAAACACCTACTCTGGCCGTGGTAAAGAGTTGGAAATTAATGCATGTGTGTAGCCCTTTATATTTATCTTAATGTCTCTCTATCTTTTTTTGCCATCTAATTATCCACCAACTCATCTTACAATTGCTTTTTAAAATTCTGCCAAATATTTTCCTTTCTCTCTCTCTCTCTCTCTCTCTCTCTCTCTCTCCATCTCTCTTTCTCCAGTCATTCTCTGTCTCTCAGTGTCTGACCTAGATTTGGACAGCCTTTCTCACACACACACACACACACACACACACACACACACACACACACACACACACACACACACACAAAACACACACTCAAAATGAGTGTTCCCGTAGGTGCTTAAAATACTAGAAAATTGGTTGAATTTTGATGTGGTGTTTTCAAGACCCGGAGACGTCTGGAATATTGATTTGCGAGGTTGAAATGGCTGGAATTGATCAAGGTCATGAAACAGTGTTTTATTCCCATCATGCACTATGGTTAACTCTCTTCTATTCTCTTCTCTCTTCATCTGAGGCTGCTGTTTGTACTTGCGGAGTGTGACGCAGAGTAGTGCTGGCATGTCGCCCCAGACCAGACCAGACCAAAATACACACACACACACACACACACACACACACACACACACACACACACACACACACACACACACACACACACACACACACACACACACACACACACACACACACACACACACACACAGTTGCATTATATCTTCAAAATATTACATCCGATTGATTTGGACTTCTCGTGTTCTCTCATTGCTTCCCTGTAGGGAGGACTTTTTAAAGGAGAGGACAGTGATGTCACAAAAGCATCACAGCTACAGCTACAGCACATGCTGGGCGAGAAGTTTCAACCATCTGGTCAATCATTATTCATAGCGAGGCGTAAACAGTAAAACGTGCCGCTGGGCATGTGTTGCAGCAAGTGTATGACAGAGAGTGAGGATGGTGCGCAGCTAAACTGTTATTAACACGCTGCTGCCTCGGCTCATCTCAAACAGAGGTGAGGTGCTCGGATACGGATACACAAAAGGTGGACAAGTACAGTTTTTCAGAGGAGTTTAAAGACTAAGTGCCCTGTCTTGCACCTGGCATAGCGCAAAGCAGCGGGAAGTGATCGCGCCATTGACCAACAAAAAAACGCTCTAAAGTCAATAGCGCAGCATTTCATTGTTATTTTAACAGCAAATTAGTCAAATGTGCCTAGGCTCGTGCACAGCGCGCACACACTATGCTTGTTACACACACACACACAGGGAAGCGCAGCAGCACACACACAAAAGATTATAAATAAAAATATTACGGTGCAAATCCGCCATCATAATAGCAATGCACCAAGGTCCAAACACGCCTGGCTTTTAAAGGGAATGGGAGATGACACTCTGATTGGTTTATTGCATGTTACGCCCAAAACACACCTACATGTATGAATTAATGAAGACACTAAGTACAACCCTTTTGAACCATGCGTCCGGCGCACGGACCCTTTTTGTCCGCCGTCAAACTAGCAAAAGTGGATTTGGACACGCCCTAAACGCACCTGCGCCATGTGTTTCACGCCATGAGCTTAGATCGTTAAAATAGGGCCCTAAGACTGGGTATCGCCAATGATTTCTAGAATTGATTCGGATTCACAAGGTCCCGATTCGCAGTGCTGCAGCACTCGAGAACTTTCGAGAAAATCTCGGAACGACAGCATTTTTACTCCGCCTTGTCTCTGTCTCAGATAAAGAGAACTCTGGATTTTATTTCAAGACAGATCAAGACCACAATGATCACTTTATTGCCTGTGCATTGTCTGATGTGGTTTGCCAATTTCACACATTTATACAAGGCTCATTGTTGGTTCAAAAACAACAAATAGTTACAGTATTATTTAAAAAAAGTGAAGACTTAAAGGAACACGCCGACTTATTGGGACATTAGCTTATTCACTGTAACCCCGACAGTTAGACAAGTCGATACATACCCTTCTCATCTCCGAGCGTGTCCTAACTCTGTCTGACGGCTCCACTGGTAGCTTAGCCTAGCACAGATCCTGGAGGTAACCGGCTCCAACTAG
Source organism: Gymnocephalus cernua (assembly GCA_023631565.1). Classification (NCBI taxonomy): domain Eukaryota; kingdom Metazoa; phylum Chordata; class Actinopteri; order Perciformes; family Percidae; genus Gymnocephalus; species Gymnocephalus cernua. The sequence continues at coordinate 7,035,633 of CM042435.1, read as the reverse complement.
CCTACTGCTCCAAATAAGTGACAAAATAACGGCAACATGTTCCTATTTACATGTTGTGATTTGTATAGTCACAGTGTGTACAAATAACAACGTCACTTGAGACACAGCCATCTTCTAACTGTATATAAACTGGGAACTATATTCTCAGAAAGGGAAGCAGTGCTACTTGGGCGGAGTGATATGCTGCGGCTCTGTCGGGGTTACAGTGAATAAGCTAATGTCCCAATAAGTCGGCGTGTTCCTTTAAGTATTCAAAGTTGTTATGATATATTCTGTACTTATGGTTTCTAGGGGAAGACAAGGGTCACCCAGAAAACCTGATGCTTGCACAAAACAATTGTATTGTGTTAGGTGGATGGTAAAACATGGATAAGGAGTGTTGAATATAGATAGTTAACCCTTGTGTTGTCCTCCCGTCGACCATGCACTTGTTATGGTCTGTTTTGCCTGTTTATAAAGCATAAAGTTAAAAAATTATCACCCAGTTCTCTATTCAATCTTCTTAGCCAACTTCATTCCAATTGACGACCACTAGTTTTACACTTATTTTTGGAATTCATGGTCAATAAACCTCATTTATATGAAATTATACCTAAGAGTTTAAAAACCCCAGAAATTATGAATTATTTTGACTAATAGTTAAGATCCGAGGAACATATGTTGATGGATAATCACAGACTGTTTCGTGTATGGAACCATCCAGGTTATTTTTGGGCAATGTGGTGTAAAGAAACCCATATTTTTTATAGAGAATTTTTTTTTAAATGGGTCAAATTTGACCCAAGGACAACATAAGGATTAAATTGATCTCATCCTCTTAGTGTTTGTATTTGTTTGCTCATAGAAAACCAAGGGAAGTCCCTACACATAAAATGCACCTCTGCAATTCTTTTTGATTATTTCATCAAGGCATTTCTTATGATACGCTATGATATGGCAATAAAAGAGATAAAGAAGAAGAATCTTAGTTTGAATCTGAATTTGTTTTCTGTGGGTGTTTTTTTTAATGCAAATGTGGATCTTTTAGAACAATTTGAGGAGTGCCTATGGTTAGCATTTTCCACATTTTATGGCTCAGGTGGTAGAGTGGTCGCCTACCAATCAGAAGGTGGGTGGTTCGATCCCTCCCATGTCAAAGTGTCCCTGGGCCAGACACTGAACCCTGAATTGCTCCCGATGCTGCGCCGTTGGAGTGTAAATGTGTGAATGTTTATCCGATGGCAGCCTTGGCCACAGTGTGTGAAACATTCCTGTATTATGTTAAAGCGCTTTGAGTAGTCGTTACGACTAGAAAAGCACTATATAAATACTGTCCATTTACATTTAGTCTTGACTTGCTCTTAACCCCTCAAAGTATTGATCTTGTCTTGGTCTTGATACACTCTGGTCTTGGTGATGTCTCGGTTTAGGTGGTCTTGACTACAACACTGCCAATTCAAATTCCATTTTCCATTCGATATCTATTAGATTAGGGACATATCAGTTACAACACCAGTTTTGCTTGGATATAAAAGAGATTCTCAGAGAACTTATGCTGTAAATTGCAAGAAGCAACCCTCAAATATTTTTTATAATGCACTAGGTTAATGTTTACATTAAGAATTGACCCCCAAAAAGTACTTTTTACATAACAAAACCAATGTTATATTAACATAAATAACATGTTAAAAAGATCTGTTTCTGGATTTTATTAACCGGTATCAGATCACACAAACAAAGATTGATTTTAATTGGAGAATCGATTATTTTAACCCGGCCCTATCAAAGACCACCTGGACTAAGAACTATTTGTCATTCTGCATAAGCTGGACAAATGTTGCTCTAAAGTTTGCACTAGTGGCACCAAATAACATGACCATTAGAAGATACAGAGGAGTAGCTGTTTGGATATCCAGTCCTATATTTAGGCCAGGTGCAGCATAGCCCAGTCAGTGACAGGAAAAGCAGAGAGTGACCCAAGTGGATTATAGCTCCTGAACTTTATTGGAGTGTACAGGCAGCGTTTGGACACTGCCCAACAGGAGCGAGGCTGTTAACACTTAGCGAAAAATTGCAGTATCATTCTTTTGTGAGAGTGGTGATTCTTCACTAAAATGACAAAACATGGCTGAAAGCAAGGTGTGTGTATATAGGTAAAAACATTGATTGCATTATGCTGGTCAACCGATTAAATAACAACAGCAAAAACTATATCCTTTCAAATGAAAGCATGCAAGATACATTGTCAAAAATCAAATAATTGGAAAAACACTTACTGTATTATACAAAATCATAAAACATACACGTAGAAAAAATTTAAACATATGTATTTAAAAATATATAACTTAAAGGAAACTATGGTTTATTGGGTTATATTTGGGGGCTACCTGTTCTTACAGTTATATTAGTAACATATTCTCAAGTACAAAGTAATTGCTGGGCGCCCATTGTAAACGTCCACCGCAGCTTACAGCCCCAGTTGCTGCATTCCGGGATCTGAGCAATTACTTTGTCATAACAGATAGAACCAATGGCCTGAATATAAAACCGAGTTGTACTGAACCCTGGTTTCCTTTAGATAGAGGTACGCCTTTGAGTAACAACATTGCACAAGATTCAGTGGACTAGAAAACAATGGTACAGAGAGGGAAATGCAGTCACACAATACTGAACAGTATTTCAACAAATCTAAACATCCATAATCCAGTAAAAATGATAATAATCATATTTAGGTCCAGAGGAAAAGGACTTTCATGTTTGCCATTCACTTAATGGAGACTCCACTTTGTCCTTCTTTCTTCACATTCGAGTCCTTTTCTGTGTACGGAAAAATGCCCATAAGCCAGCTCTATTTTCCTGAGAATGGCTCGTTTTTCTGTACTGCAGACTTACTTTGTGATTTAAACTGATTTGATTTTTGTCAACTTTTTTCTTTTTATGCCATGGTTACCATCACTCTCATTATACACGTGGAGTTTTGAAGGCTGATTCTGGTCTTTTCAGACAAAATATATTTAACTTGTTAAATTAAATTAAAAATCAGGGCCTGGAATTAACACCACACTACGCGCCAAATGGGGGTGATTTTTGCCATTGGCAGGTGAAAATTTCAATCTACCTGCATGTTGGTGGGGTAGCCAATGAGAATTGAGTGATTCATTAGTTGTTTTTTTGCCACTGTTGTTCTTTCACATTTACGCCATTTCCTTAGATGTGAGCTCAAAAACGTGGCGTCACATTACTGAGATGAAGACGCCGGCTGAAACAAGCAACCAACAAAAAGATGAGGATGATTCAAAGAAAAGTAAAAGAAGACATTTTTTTAAACAATGTTTTTATTAATTTTCTTCCCAAATACAATTAGCAATTTTCAACAATTGGAGGTGCCTCCATGTTCTACTAAATGAGAGCTATAGTCCTTTTTGCCTGTAGCAAAATCAATAAATCTATATTCTTGGGGTTTCAGATTCAGATTTGTTGGATACAGGTGCAGCAAAATCCTCTTAGGGTCAAGTGGTATGTTCACAGACAAGGTTCGTGAGTGGCTAAGTTACGACAGCAGTGCAAAACAGATGTACTGCAGTGACTGTCATGTTTATGGCTAGTGGATGTTAAAGGTCCCATGGCATGAAAAATTCACTTTATGAGGTTTTTTAACATTAATATGAGTACCCCCAGCCTGCCTATGGTCCCTCAGTGGCTAGAAATGGTGATAGGTGTAAACCGATCCCTGGGTATCCTGCTCTGCCTTTGAGAAAATGAAAGCTCAGATGGGCCGATCAGGAATCTTCCCTTTATGACGTCATAAGGGGAAAGGTTACCTCCCCTTTCTCTGCTTTGCCCGCCCATGAGAAAGAGAGAGACATCATGGCTTGCAAACGAGCGAAGCATGGCAGTTGGTCAAGGCCACACCCCCACCCTCCACCTTGCCCCCCCCCTCTCCTCCTCAATAGCATTTACAGCTACAGACACAGAAATGGCACGTCCTAAGCAAGGCTCATTGTGGGACTGGCTCTAGTGGCTGTAATTCTGCACCAAGGCTGAATTTCGGGAAAGAGACTTCAGATACAATATTAGGGGACCACTAAGGTCTATCTAAAAGAGACTTCAGATACAGTATTAGGGGACCACTAAGGTCTATATAAAAGAGACTTCAGATACAGTATTAGGGGACCACTGAGGTCTATATAAAAGAGACTTCAGATACAGTATTAGGGGACCACTAAGGTCTATATAAAAGAGACTTCAGATACAGTATTAGGGGACCACTAAGGACTATATAAAAGAGACTTCAGATACAGTATTAGGGGACCACTAAGGACTATATAAAAGAGACTTCAGATACAGTATTAGGGGACCACTAAGGTCTATATAAAAGCATCCAAAAAGCAGCATGTCATAGGACCTTGAGATTCCACCTGCCACAGTGGCTGGTGGTTATCTTCAGGCCCTGAAAAATATAATTACTGTTTTAGTATTTTAATCACCAAATTTATATTTGGAGAGGGCCTTGAAACAACGTTTAGACTATGAGGTAGGGAGATGAAATTTACATTAAAAAGATAACTGAACAGATAAATGAATAGATGAAATGAGGAAACAAAAACATTGAAAATATCGTAGACTTTATGTGGTGGCCAGTCAACATGTCCTTTGGAGGGGTTGGGCCTTAGTTATTCTAAAATCCTGGTTACAGCCCTGCATGGTAGTCTTTCATTGCCAAACCTATCTCCACAGTGCTGTGGAGTAAGGTCTGGCTTTGTCTATATCCACGACATTCCACTTCCGGGATTGCTCTGTTGCAGATGGAAATTCCGCCAGATTTCACTCATTTAGGCCGGATATCTGTTACCTTGGGCTTTCTTTGTGTTGACATTCTAAACTCCGGTGGATTTATGAGAACTATGGTTAACTGCTCCGCATATCTCTGCAGGGTAAATCCAGACAGCTAGCAGCGACGGTGGCTCTTTGCTCATAGCTTCGGGAAGGAACTTGTTTTGGTGGAACATTTGCACCCTGCAAAAGAAAACGCCACATACAATTTTAAATGAAGTTAACTGTTCACATAATACAGTAACGTGAGCTAATTAAATTAGCTGGATACATGGTTAAATGTCTTTTGCACTTACCAGTGTATCGCTGTGTGTACTTCGTCCACAGAAATCCCACCAATCGGTCCCAAAACATTCCAGTTAGAGAGGAAATGCCGTAAACATATTCTTTGTAAATCTTTACAATCATTCCCCAAAAGAAGCAAGCAGGCCGGCCTTGTTGCGCAATCCATATTTTCTTCAAAACGTGCTATTTTCAGTGTGTAGCCTGCTAGCTCGAAGTATGTTGTTGTTTTCCGAAGCGAACAGAGTTTGAGAACGCAACACACAGAGAGCAGATGGTGAGGGACACGTCAGGCAATTATCCTGGAAGCTTCCGTTGATCCAGGCTAGCCTGCATGGTGGCCCTACACCTACATTATACAAACCCTGTGACTGAACCACAAAATCCTCATAGCTCAGTGAGCAAGTGCACCTACATACTTATTTAAAATATGAAGAGGTGCAAAATCGAAAAAAAGAAATTCTACAGATACAGACATTTTTTTGAGATTCTCAAGTTTCTGACTCAGACATATAGTGCATCAGAGAGGTGATATCATATAAAGTGACATGTCAGAAGTGTGTATTTGGTTTCCTGCAAGATAAGAATGACTGTTATCTGTAACACCAAGCACAATTAGTGCACTTTTTAAAATGACTAAATCTTTTGGTCACTCTTTAACATAAGGCGCCCCTTATATTTTATTTTTTGTAGAGGTGGGGGGAGGGGGGGGGGGTAGTATAAATAGCTCTTCTTGTTATGAAGGAAAATGTTTGCATTGAATATCTAAGTGCGACTTGTCTTCAGCCTTCTCTGTGTGTGTGCTTGCGTGCGTGGGCGCGCGCGCGCCGTCTCTCTCTCTCTCTCTCTCTCTCTCTCTCTCTCTCCCTCCCTCCAACTCTGCCTGCCTGCCTGTCAGCTTGCCTCGACCACGTAGCAGCTTCCTGGCAGCGGCAGCCGCTTGTGTCTACTCTCCCTCCTCTCTGACACACTCAGTCACTCACACAGTCAGTATCAGTAGCCTATGTAGAACCACGTAGCACCAGCTTTGGATTTTAACCACCAACACCACCAGCCGAAACGGCAATGGATCTCTTTGAATTCGACTTTTTCAGAGACTGGGAGCTGGAACAACCATGGTAAGTCCTGCGCACACTGCTTTATCCTCTTCTGTGTTTTTATTATCATTAGTATGTGTGTATTTAATGTGGAAGCTTTTAAAGAGGGATGACCGGACATGGCATCCCCGCTTTTTGGGGTAGAAAAATAAATGTAGGGTTAAAATGGTTAAATTGCGACGAGGTTGGAGACGGAGAAGCAGCCAAAGTGAGTCCCGGAGAAATCGTGCAAACCTTTCTTTGTCACCGTAAAGCTGCCGTTGTTGCTTGAGACGAACCGGGGGGGTCAGCATGCACACGTAGCACGCACGCACACACGCACACGCACGTGTACACACGCACGCACACACGCGCCGGCTTTTACTACCTCATTGTGACCATTATGGAATGTTTGATTTGAACGTGACCCCGCACCGGGTTTTAGTGACAGAGCGGGGACATGGTGAGCAGCAGCGATGTAGGGAGACATCAGGGAAATGTGAATACATGTTAAAGGTAACACAAAGCCTAAGTTTGACAGTTTGATACTACAGAGTTTATTTCATTCTAGTCCTAAAAATGAGCTCTGCTTAGAAAATGGGCTGGTTCAGGTGAGTTTATCTGGCAAACTGCACAGATCTGGTGGTGATTGCTGTGGGTTTTTGGGGACACATAGGCCTACTGTAGAGTCATGGACACATGATGAAGGAGTGAAGTTGGGTTGTGATTATTCTGAGATGTCAGTGGAACTATAATTCGGCACGCGTGTTGCTTGTGCATCTCTGCAGTATGCATTAAGCTGTACAATTGCTTCCTTAGCCTACAGTGTGTTGAATGTTTCCATTAAATGTATGATGAGCTTTGTGCTACTGGGCTCTGTAGCACTCTTACACACTGCTGTGATTTGCTGGCTGATATGGAGTTAGTAGAGTGACTTCTTTGTCGATCCGAAATGATTAGTTGATAAATCGATTAGTTGATTGTTAAATTAATCAGCAACGATTTTGATAATCCATAAAATTGATATTCATTAAGGAAAAACACCAAAGATACTCTGGTTCCAGCTTCGCTGATTAATCACAGCTTCTCTGTTTATATTGCAGGGAATTGAATGAACCTTGTCAATTGGGCAAAGCATCCGTAAGCACCTAAGGCTCTTGTAACATTTTCCACTTTTCTGACATTTTATAGACTAAATGGGATTTTTTCCCCCCATAATCAAGCAGCCCTATGCATATTTATTCAATCGGTGTACATGCCGGCCACTATGTTTGAAGTAATTAGAAAAAAGTTTCACCTTTACATAGTTTGTCCACCAGAGAGCACTGACAGGTGGATCTTTACACTGTTAAATATTCTGCTAAGTACATATCTTGGGAAAAAAAAACATCAAAATATTTGGTAGTTGCAGCCATGATCTATGCTGTGCAGTATTACATTGCCTTACATTACAAGTGAAGATGTGGAATATAATTTTTCTTCCTCTGCATGATTTGGAATTTAATTTAAAGGAATCAGACATAAAACATAATAAAGGGGCTATTTGAAAATTCAGAACAGCTTGTCAGCCTGGACCCTGGTTGAACAGGCCAGCTCTCAGTTTAGGCTACAGTGTGGACTGCAATTACAAAGAGCTTTTATCCAAAGCGCCCATTTTCAGCCAACCCTGAAATTAGTGGACGACCCCTTGTACCTGCTGATCCACAGCCACCTCACTGTATGTATGAGTGTGATAGAAAGAGATGGGAAGTATATCCATGTTCAGGAAATTCCTTCTGGATGAATAAAAATGAGAAAAGCCTGTTTCACACAGGGATAAAATAGTAAGGAGGATTGTAAGAGGTATATTATATACTGTATAACAGTCAGCCTCTCCACTTCAGCTAGGTATTGTTGTGGGAGCACAATAACTTGGCAACCGTGTTGCTGTTTTGAATCCAGTGGGGAGAATGTGAGCGAGGAAAGTGACACGCACTGCTGTCCCTCGGCAGCCACCATAGAAGGGCCCTGGAGCAAGGTACTTAACCCCCCGCTGCTGGAGTGGAGCCGCTCAAGGCTCAACAGCAAGCTCAGGCTGTCTACACATGTAACCCCCCCTATACCCCCTCCCCACCACCACTCCATCACGCCGCTGCTGTCAGTTGGTCCTGATGGGAAATTAGGCTCGCACAGAAAAAAAACCTTGCTACATTACAGAAAATAAACACAACACCGTGCCAGAAACAGCTGATTATGAAAAATAATAAGCAGAGCTGCTGATGGGTTGATCAGCTGAAAGGTGAAACCTGATGAGATCTTCACCTGTAGATGAGGGAGTGAATGAAAACCAGAAGACGCTCCTTGACATATGATTGCATGTTCATGCTCTGGCATAATAAAGCTAAGCGAGCTCTGGACCTTGTAGTCAATATTTCCTTTAGAGGTCCTCAGCTGGTGTAAATGCCAGAAGCAACCTATGTTTATGTAGGATTGGACCAGGGGTTGATGCATAGACTGTATAAATGAAGCCAAAACATCTTTATCGCCCCTTGGTGGCTGACTGCATAAATCCCGTCCCCTCTATGTTAGCGGATAGGACGCAAAATTACGAATCCCACTATGGCCACGCCAAGACCCGCCCTTCAATCACTACTATTGACTCCACTGCCTGATCACTACTGTGCAGACTCTGGCTTAAAAATTACAAAATGGCAGCACCCGTATCCGGGATATTTTGGCTTCACTTTTGTACGGTGGGGGGAAGTGAAGATCCATCGTCCATCTTTTTTCTTTTTTTTTTACAGTCTACTGTATGGACTAGACAGTATGTTGATATTTACTTTACTGTAACATTTTGGGAGATTTTCCAATACTGTTCATGCCATGGTAGTTATCTCTTTAATATATCTGGGTATATTAGACCAGTTCCCAACCTAAGGATCAGGACCCCTCCAACTGGTCACAAGATAAATCTGAGGGGTCACAGCAGAGTTTCACGCAGCAGTTGCCAGGTATGCAGAGGTGGGAAAGTTGGCATGGCTTTAACTTCTTACTCGAGCTCTCTTTTTATTTACGTTCTTCCCTCAACTACCTCTAACTGCCAGAGAAGGATATGACAGCAGCGTCTTAGACCGTGGCCATTCTTGAACCCTTAAACTAGCCACAAATAATACAATAAATTCAACTTTTCCTTCATGGTCCAGGCCAAAGAAAAAAAACACTACTACATGTATTGTTAGGAATGCAGTCAGTGCTGCACACAATGTTGCTGCTCCTAACCAGTGTCTTTTACCAGCAGCTCTGGAAAGCTACTTTGATGTAGCTGACATCTCAGCACTAATAAATGTTAAAATGGACTCAACGGTCCAAGATAAGGAGGAGAACACCTCCACTGGGGGAAGAAAAAGAGAATGGATAGAGAGATTTTCAAATGGACCTATTTTTCTCAAAATTTACAAAAGCTGAGCCACACCTTTCAATAGAAACCATGAAAATCAGTCAGATTTGGAGTTACAAATCCGTCACTCGCCACTGATGTGCAGCTCCTGCTTGACAGTGGATTTTCCCTTTTTAAGGGAAAAAAACAAAAACAATCTTGAAGCTCCCAACGCCTTTGTTAAATCTGAACGAATCCAACACTGGTCTCCTCCTCCTGCTGAAGAAATACCCTTTCATCTCTTCTCCTCTTTGTTACTCTTTCTCCCTCCTCCTCCTTCCCATCTCACTCCTTGTTTCGTTCTCTCGCTCAGAGATCTGAAGGCTTTGTATAATTGTAATAAGGCTCGCATTGAATGTGGCGTACTCCTCGCTGTAATTTCCCATCATGTAGCCGGCTAATCATGGCAATGGAATCTGGGGGAGATCGCTTTGACTGTTAATTGACACTGATGGTGATTGGTTGAACCGTTTAAGTAGTTAATTAGGGAATTGATTACACATATCGTCAGCATAGAATTATAAGATTCCAGCTGCGTGCTTACGAGCTTAAAAAGTTCACATCTGTGGGAAGTATTGAGTATTACTAATTATTATTGTTGTTATCATGAGTCTTAGTCTGAGTCTCATTGGATCTTTGAATTGTTTTTTTTGACGAATGTTTTTTTTGTTTTATGCTGCTTTATTTAAGCTTTAGTGTGTACATTTTTTATATTAATGAACGTCTGTTACATTCAAGCCATTGCCAAATGAGTTGCTACAAAGCTATTTAAGACTATCAACTCCACAAAACTCTTTAAAAAGGGGTTTGGCAGTCATTACTTAGAATACCTCATGGGGGCGGCAGAAACTATAGCTTTAAATTGTAAAAAATTGGATTTAACAGTTTTTAGGTTAGATTAGCTTAGATTCAACTTTAATGTCATTGTGCAGGGTACAAGTACAAAGACAACGAAATGCAGCTGCAGTCACGCTGTTTCCAGACTAGAGGAAGGATTTTTAAGGTCAATATCGATACAAATATTTGGTGATTTAAAAATCCGATATTCCGATATACTGTATCGGCTGATATATATATATTTTTAAATCCAGAAACGCGTAACAAAACAAACAGATTTCCCTAACATTAGTTATTTGTAGTTACTCACAAAAAATAATATGATAATGCAGTTCAAAAATAAACTTGTTTGTTTTATTGTCACAACAGAGGAACATCAAAATATATTAAAGTTCTGATAAAATGTAAAAAAATACAAACTTAAGATATGAAACTTAAAGGGTTAAGCACGAGTATTGCCAACATGGACGTTGTAGAGTGCCCTCTGGTGGACACACTATGCAACCCCAACACTCATAACATGGTTGAAGGGTGTTTAGTCCTTTATTTTATTTATTTATCATTAAAAATGCCAATACCGATAGTTTGGAAAATGACTAATATCGGCCCGCCGATATATTGGTCTATTCCAGACCCTAAAAAAACGGAGTCTGAGGACAAACTCACAAGTGGAGAAGATGGGGTCTGCAGAAAAGAAATGTGGTGACTGATAGGGCTGGGACGGTTACCGCAATACCGCGGTCACGTGATGCCTACCGCGGGTCTGAGCTCGTCACCGTCATCACCGCAAAAAAATATTGGCCTGCACATGTCTGCACGTTGTGTCTAATGACATGGATTCATTGATTCTAATGACATGGATTGTGTCTGATGACATTGTGTCTTACATGGATTCAAGGTTTTCTAAACAAAACTTATCAAAAGATGGAGCAAATCCGACCTTTCGCGAGTTAGGGAGTTCAATGTTCCATGACACATAATAACATTCCATTTGTGTTGACTATTAGGCCTATATGCGAGAGTACCTGTGTAATGTCTTGTATCGGAGAAATGTCTTTGCCTTTCCTACAATTATGGTAGGAAAGGCAAAGACATTTCTTCGTTCTCAGCGGAGGTAGACACATTAACGTTACAGCTGCAGTGTTTACCATTGCACATTAGCCTAGTAGCTAGCGACGTTTCCTTCGGTTTATGGCTTTATCCCGATAACACGGCACGGTTGAATTTCAGCCTGCATGCACGTTTTGTAGCCTAAAACAGAGCGGCTTATATTGGAAGACAGAGCAACAAGTTAGCAAACTGCCGAGTTGCCGTCTCTGCTCTGTCTGCTCAGCTGCTAGACGGGATTATTTATATTTACTTTATTGACAAAAGAGCTTTCTGAACTGTCTGTGGAATGGATCAATGGAGTTGAGAGAAACCATTGTGGCCCTAAATGACAGCAAAACTCAGTAAAGACTTTCACCTTGAGCTGAAATGGAAACACTGTGCTGCAATCTTTTTATACAGTCTATGGCTGCAACATATGTTGTAAGGTTTAAGCTGATGTTTTGCGGGGGTAACGGCATTCACTTTACCGGCAGTATTGACAATAGATAAAGCCACCATGTCTTGAGAAGCTCTAGCTTGTTGGTTTATTGTTCACTTTAACTCACTTTACATCATCTTTGCTATCTCTTTTTCCTCACAGCAGCACTCATACGCTACTCTCCGTTACCGCTCGTTCTCCTTGCGCGACCACACGGGCACTGACGTCACTCACTTAATGCACCCTGCCATTCTTGCTCTATCTTACGGTACTCTTGTAAGGGGGTTGCGGTATAGCGCTCTACAGAGGAAATGTCTTGCTTTTCAAACGCGGTAAGAAAAAATCCATACCGTCCCAGCCCTAGTCACTGAGTCAATTTACAGTCAATGCATTCAATGTTCAGTCTCACAGTCCAGTATTCAATCTGCCTGTCAATCCTTCCAAGCTCTCAATCAACTCAGTCACACGTGTGAGCTCAATACGCAAAAAATCATTCATCACACTGAAATTTCCATCCTCGCTGTGTGATGGGCCTCGGCTTGCCAAACTAGCTCCACTTGATGATACTTCACACCAGCTCAGAGGCTGTGAAAGGAAACTGCGTCTCATCCCAAACTGCCAAGAATTCACAAACAAATGCTCAAAAACGAACAGATAACACTGAAGGAAGCTTTCTATCTGGAAGAATTCCTTTTTTTTAATCCCATGCTGGCCGGCAATTATCCCTCAAATGGGAGCTCAGTCAGCAGGTGTGGACCAGAGTGAAGAAGCTGGGAAAACCAGTGAGATCACCTGGACTCCTGGAGTCCATCTGGGAGGAAGCAGTTGCTGCCTGTGGTTCTGAAGCTTTTCCAAGAATAATTAATACATCGATTCAATTTTACTTTTAGCTTTATAGTTGTATTTCTTTTTTAAGTTGTAATTCCACAAAACAAAACACAAAGAAAAACACATAAATAACTATAAATACATTCAAATATTCACAACAGAAACAAATCTTGCCAATTGTTTTTCAGATTAAACAATTGTGAAAAATATTCCCAAGAGCCCTCAATGATCTTCAGATTGCATGTATTGTCCAACCCAAAAGCCAAGCATTTTTCAGATATATGCAATTCCTCATTTTTACAGTTTTTCCTGATAGATTACTGAAATTATGAATGGATTATTAAAATGGTTGGAGATTTATATTCTAGATTGACTAATCAATTAGCTCTGTTTTGGCTTTCTCCAAAAAAATATTATCTGCTCTTTAGCTGCTAAATGCTCCACTATGTTCACCAAGTTGTGGGCAGTAAAACAAAGAGCTGTGTTGAGCTGAAGTACACTGCAGAGTTGGATGATAATTCTTTGTGGCTTTATCACTACAATTGACCCTTTTACATTACACACAGACATTTAATCTATTTATACAACATATTGATTAGAGCAGCTTTAAGAAAGTGTTTCCAGATTTGTAAAAAGTCGCCAGTTTCATGTGGGTTTGATGTATTCCAGAAGTATTTATTCAATTCTGGGCCAAAGAGTAATTGTGAGGACTTGTCAGTGATTCACTGCAGACTGAGACTGAATTTTCCCTGCAAAGCTGCAAAGGGTGTAATATTATACAGATGTGTCTTTCCAGCTGTTTACACATTTTAACAAGAACATAATAATGAAACAGAATCGCCAAATCAACTTGAAATGTTTTCTCAGTTTATTTCAGGATATAGATGCAATGTCACTGCTACATGACACAAGGCTGTAAGCCATGGGTTCAAGTACACATCTGTGACAAATTAGAATTAAAAAAGCATCTACCATATCAGAAGAAGAGATGTGAAGGATGTGAACAATTCTCAAAGGAATTGCTCTGTACAAGTACGTACATTCGTACATTTGTGCATTTTTCTTCAACGTCATCATCACTTACTGCTGACAGTTGCCTTTCCCATGTCTTTTTACTATCCTGAGCAAATATTTCTATAGAAACAATAGAAGTAGAATAAGTGAAACAGTACTGTCAGCCATCAAAGTAGTGGAGGAGATAATAAAATGCCTGAAATTCAAGAATCTTAAGAAGTCATAATTAAGGAGATGGAGCCTTTGAGCATTCACTTATATTATCACATCACACACTTTCATGCTTTTAAGTCATTTCTGATAATGAAGGTATACACATTGGTTGTTGCCGAACTGGGATAAAACAGAGTTCAACAGTTAAAACTTTATTGTCAAGTAAATCTAGACCTCTATCTATGGCTGAGAGTTGGAGTGTAGACATTTTAAGGTTTGCACTTGCTCCATATAAAGAGCTAAGCTATCTGTTCAATGTCTTAAGTGTCTTATAAGAAAATAAAATATCAACCATCTGGATGGGATATAAAATCCTCAGCAGAACATTTATCTTCTGCCCAACCGTGATGTAAGGAGAGTCCGCCCCCCCTCCTCCCACCTTCACTTCACATGTAAGCAGTTGGCCTGCATGAGAACATATTTTTTGACACTGGAAAAGAGTAGGGGAAAGGAAATATTGGCATGCCTCAAAGATGAGAATAAATTAGTGATTATAGACAGAATTCTATTGTACTTTTTATCAAAGGCATTGCTATGCTCATCCGGTCCAGGGGATTTATTCTTCTATGTGTTTTGTATGGCTTAATAAATAGTAATGAAAGCTTTTAAAATTGACTTTTATTTCTTAGAAGATCTAATCCAGCAAGGATGGGCTCTTTTAACTCAGATGCATCATTCTTTTATTGCAGAAGAAAATAAATTTGTAGAAAGGGGACTGAAAATATCACTAATATCTTAGAAACAAGTGTCAACATCCTAAACTAATTAAACTCACTAAACACTAAATAATGATTTGTTCATCTTATAATTACACATTTTAATTATATTATCTTAAAATGAATTTAGTCAGACATTCTATCACTGTATTCATAGACAAAGTGAACAAAGTGTTTAGATTTGCTTTAACATTTCTTCAACAGAAGATAATGTTGTGTAATGTTGAATTGCAAGTTATCTTTGGTACAATTAAGCAATTTAAAGGGCAACTCTTGGCTGTAAAACTACGTGGCATACATTATAATATATACTGTCTGTCGCCAGCACAGCAAATTATAGTCAGGCAGTCATGCATCTGTCTATTCCAGGGGAGATTTGAATTCTGCAACTTCTTCGAGGATGCCGAAGGTCTTTTAGGCTTCATCAGCCATAATTTGCACCTCAGCAGGATACAGTAATGTATATGTTCTGAAATATGCCATGTTCCCAGAGCATCAACTTCACCTTTTTATATGTTACATGTCCCATGTTGGAGAAATAATGAAATATAATAAACACTGGCCAAAGGCACAGGTGTGCTTTATGTGCTCTAGTTTAATATAAGCTAACTTAGTCTGCAGGTGGAGGAACTCTGGTAACCAACTCTGAAAGAACTTTATTGTTCCATGCATCCCCTTTGTTCCCTCAGGAATCCCCATAACGTGGATATTGTGAACATCATTGTATTTTTAAAAAAAATTCAGAAAGCACTTAATTATCAGCGAGATTACTGCTAGCATTGGCTGAGAATATCACCATTCTTTCCCTAAATAACTTTAGAGACTCCAGTGATTATTACCAGCCCTGTCTCACATTTCTAATCAAAGTCTTCGGAAGTCTGCATAGGCACGAGATTAGGGTGGATGGGTGGGTTGAAACCACAAGTCAATGCTGACTTCTTTTTTACACAACGTACTTAACTTACCTACGTAATTTAAATAACATAACAAACGTCCTTATTTTAACCCAAACAATGATCTTTTTCTAAACCTAACCAAGTAATTTTGTTTTAATTCACAACATTAAACATGTGGTTAAAACAATGACAACATTAACCACATGTTTAAAACAGCGACAATGTTAACCACGTTTGAAACCGCAAAAGTAACCACGTGTTCACAACAGTGATGTTAACCGCATGTTTAAAATAGCGACTACGTTAACTACGTATTTCAAACTGCAACATTAACCACGTATTTCAAACTGTGTTAACGTGTTAAAACATTGACTACATTAATCACATATTTCAAACTGCGACGTTAACCACGTATTTCAAACTGTGACGTTAACTACGTATTCCAAACAGCAATGTTATTTATGTGTTTAAAACAGTAATGGTAACCACGTGTTTACAACAGTGACGTTAACCACATGTTTAAAACTGTGACAATGTTAACCATGTATTTCAAACAGTGACAATATTAACCACATGTTTATAACAGTGATGTTGACCATGTTTACAACAGCGACAACGTTAACCACATGTTTATAACAGTGATGTTAACCATTTTCACAACAGCGACAATGTTAACCACATGTTTATAACAGTGACAACGTTAACGATGTTTATACCAGCAACAATGTTAACCACATGTTTATAACAGTGACAATGTTAACCATGTTTACAACAGCGACGTTAACCAGGTGTTTATAACAGTGACAGTGTTAACCATGTTTACAACAGTGACAACGTTAACCACGTGTTTATAACAGTGACAACGTTAACCATGTTTCCAACAGCGACAATGTTAACCACATGTTTAAAATAGCGACTGTTTTACAACGTGCACTGGTAAAAAAAAGGAAGAAAAATACATTTCTCTCAAAATGTAATTTAGAATGCAGTTTCATTGTTTGGAAACGTACTTTTGTAGGAGAAAGGTTGTTTCCCACTGCATGCCATGAATAATTAGTCAAAAGGCCACAGGGTTGATTAAAAAGCTATGGCTATTAGCTATACCAGCATTATCCCCAGAAGTCAAACTTTTACTTTACCTATTGACTTAGATAAGGATTTAAATTAAATCTTTAAATAAATGAGATTACTAGGTAATTGTTGACTAGAAACATCAAATCCTTAGCTAAAGCATCATACTTTCTATATATTTTATAATCAATGAAGAAGAGTTTGTTTTTGTTTGTGTGTTTATTTATTTACTAGCAATGTCTTAGAAAAAACAATGAATTTAAATAAAATTTCAAACACATAATGAAACTGTAATTGAAAAAACAACATTCGCACACAGCAAATCACAATGACAAACATCAGATGATCAGACCCGACAGGCACTCAGTGGCTCAATGAGGTGCAATAGCTTATGCTGAGGTATGTCTCTCTGAGCTGCAATATCTTTATTAAAAAAGACTTGTAGAATAGAAGTGAGTGTTTCCCACATCAAAAGCTGTTAAAAACATTTCACTTACCGAATAAGCAGAAATGGAGATTGTTGCACTATGTTGAGATATTATTTTCAGTTAATGGTGTACAAAAACGCATTCGCCTTGTCAATATATGTGACTAAAAGCCTTGTAACTACTAATTAGACTATAAAGCAGAATAGCGTGCATAACTGTACCAGATCTTTCCCATGGGATCAGATCACTGTTGTAGCTGCTTGTTCTAATATTGGCAGAGTTCCCCACCTTTTAATAGTCCTATTTATCTGTGTACTTATGGCTCCATAGTGCTTTTTATGTCTTTTCTTTTTTAAAGATTACTTTTGGGTGTTGTTTTTTTTTAATCAGAGAATACACAGTGGAGAGATAAGAGCAAGGTGAGTTTTTGAACCACATTCTAACCCATAGAGAATGACAAAAGTGGTGTAAAAATGACAAGACATTGTAATATCCATCAGATATGTATCAGCATGGCTGAAAATGGTTGCTCATCACAATACGAAGTGCATGGTAATCTGAAATATGTATTTTTTTGTTTATTTAGTTATGGCTTATTCAAATTGTTTGCCTCAGATCACATTCATTCATTTGACTTAGGGATGGGTCAAATTAGTTAATGAAGAGCTTGCTTGAAATTACATTCTCTAATTTGTTGATAAAACTAATTAAGAATTAGGGATTTAGTTAATCAAGTATTTGCTTTAAGTAGTTTTCCAAAGTTTGTTGAGAAATTTTAATTAATAATTAGTTAATGAAGTACAGTGTTTGGCCTGTAACATTAATTCAGACAGCAGAATTGTGTCACAATGATGTTGTGATGTGATTTTTCAATGATTTGGGCTGTAACAATTATTATATAAATGTCTAATCACAATTATTTTGACATAATTGCAGTTACTTTGTTTAACCACAATTAATTGCTTACATAATCTAAGGTCGGGAAAACTATATAATACTGTACTATTGTCAATTTTATGTTCATTTAAGAAAAAAATGCAATGTTATAATAATAATAAAGAGGCAGGGTTTACTTCATAGGCTGTATACCTGTGTTGCTACATTATCTAGGCCATATAACAGTGATATAACCAAAAGACTTATGCTGGAATTCTTTAAAATTTCTTTTGGAAAAGAAATAAATAACATTTTTACATTTGACTGAAAGAGACAATTATGTTGTTAATTGCAATTATTTCAATTAATTGCACAGCAACATTTGGAAATTGTTACAGGCCTGTCTATGATAACATTTAGATATTGACCAGTGCAAGTTTTCTACTACTGCTATTCTTTTAAAAATAGGTTGGTGATCCAAATAATAATCATATTATCGTCTTTCAAAAACAGTTTTAACCGCTGCACCTCATTAAAAGACAAAATTCAGTCGCATACATAATAAAAGTTGTGACTGGGCAAGACATATCAGTGTGTGTGTGTGTGTGTGTGTGTGTGTGTGTGTGTGTGTGTGTGTGTGTGTGTGTGTGTTGGAGGGTTTAGAGAGAGTGAGAGAGAGCAAGAGTCTTGGCAGTCAACACCAGGTAGCTTCTGCCCTCGTGCCCCCAAGATACCAAGACAATACACACACACACACACACACACACACACACACACACACCCTAGGCCCTGAGGTTGGCAGAGCCATCTGCCAAGAGAAGCATGGTGCTGAGGAATGATAACGCATGCACACAAAAACACACACATGCACTCTCTTTCTTTTTTTCTTTCTTTGAACCCGGTGCTCTAGTAGTTTGCTCCTCTCTGCTGTAGTTGGCAGTTAATATTGCCAATACCTACTTTGTGACTGTATATATAAATGTGTGTGTGTGTGTGTGAGTATTTAAAGCTGGCAGTAAGCCAACCTAATTCTTGCTTTACAGACATATTGGAAGCCTGTCTGTCTGTTAGAGGGATGTTTAGCCATCTGAACTTCAATGTGAGCATTGTGTCTAATGTTTTAGCATTGTGTCCAACATCATTATGGTGAAAGCTAAGGGTGCTCCGATTGATTGGTCGCCGATCGGTATCGGCCGATAATGGCTTTAAATAGTTTGATCAGTGGTCTTCATAAATGCCAATCTGATAGGCCGATCAGATGACGCACTACTCGTGTGTGTGGGCTGCCACCGGTGGTGCGCCGGAAAACATGTTTGCGATTACGCCATTCTGATGCTTCTACTGCCTCTGGAGCACCGCCGGTGGTCCGCCGACTCATTGCTATCTGGGAAAGAGACAATACATTAGTGATTTGCAACGTGTGTGCCAAGGAAATACCACGAGGCGGAAAGCTCCAAAGACATTTCAACACCACCAACCTCATCAGACATTTGAAGGTTAGTCAAGGAAAGGAATATGAGGAGTTTTCAAAGTTAGCTAATGCTAAGGCAGAGCGGAGGGTTGCAGCTCCGGCGCCACTCACCCAGCTGTTTCCCTGTGTGTGTGTGTGTGTCTGTGTCTGTGTCTGTGTGTATGTTTCTGTGTGTGTGTGTGTGTGTGTGTGTGTGTGTGTGTGTGTGTGTGTGTGCTGAAGAAATATCTGCAGTGATTGAAAGGACATTTTTTAGACTTTGAGCTAGGACAAAAAGCCAAACAAGTACTGATACATTCTCTAAACATATGTAACTGTTACGTAATGGCGTAATTTTCAGTTCATAAAAGTGATCGGTGATCGGTATCGGCCGATACGTCTTCCAGCAATTGGTGATTGGTGATCTGCCCCAAAAATCCTGATCGGAGCACCCTTAGTGAAAACACCAAGATGCTTTGATCCTTGCTTTCTTCTCCTAACCACAACGGTCCCATTGTTGACGCCGTCTCCTGCATGTTACGGTTCCTTTCCCCGTTGTTCTTTTCCTAACCACAACCGTACAGTTGTTGTAGCGTGTCCCCCAAACCCCGGGGATCACGTCCTGCGTGTGGCGGTCCATCCCGTTGTTGTCGCCAGCGTGTGGCGTTTCATTTCCCCGTTGTTCCGTCCTCCAGAGACCGTGGATTGTGTCCCGGTGGCCGTTGTTGTCACCTACCGCGTGTGGCATTTCATTTCCTCGTTGTTGCGTCCCCCAGAGCAGCCCAGTGTCATGGCAGTTGTTGCCGGCGTGTGGCGTTTCATTTCCCTGTTGTTGCGTCCCCCAGAGACCGTGGATCGTGTCCCGGCGGCCGTTGTTGTCACCTACCGCATGTGGCATTTCATTTCCCAGTTGTTGCGTCCCCTAGAGACCGCGGACCGTGTCCCGGCGGCCGTTGTTGACCGGTTCCCATTTTGTGGTGATCACCACGAAATGAACGAAAAAATTGTGTCCCTTTACACGAATCAATAGATCAAAATAACGTGACCATTTCACGAGCTGCCGTGAGACCGGGTTGTCATGTTTCATCCCACCAGCCTGTTGTCAGAGCCGCACACTCAGACCTCTCTGAAGTCACATGCAATTTAAAAATAAAACGTATCATTTGTTGTAGAATGAAGAATTATTTTTACACTTGAAATGAATTGTTAAAAATTCATCTTATTGGTTGTAGTTGCAATCTGAGGAGAAAGACACCCACATGAAGCTGATTCTAGCTGGTTTCTATCCGCAGGAAACGGCTAACGATATGTCAAGCTAGCTGGTTAGCGTAGAGCTGTATCAACTGTATGTGCTGCTTTTCAAAAGTTATGTGTATGTCCAACTGATTACTGGACTATTACGTTAATACATTTAATCCCACGTAAAGATAATAATTACAAACAGCAGTATTAAAGATCATTTTCCGTGTGCTATGTCTTTGTATGTAGCCATGTAGACATAGCCACAACGGCAGTGTTATCTTAGAAAGGGGTTTGTATGTCTCCCTCTCAGACAATTAGATACTTCTCTAGATACGTAGTCAACAGTCGGACACAAAAACAATACAGACATTTGTAACAATGTGATACACAAATAAAAAAATAAAAAAAAATAAAAGAGAGACTTAACAGGACTTGCTAAGCAGTTGAGAGTGTTTTAATCAAAACCCCCAGGGCAGGACTTAACAATTTGGTGTGTGTGTGTGTGTGTGTGTGTGTGTGTGTGTGTGTGTGTGTGTGTGTGTGTGTGTGTGTGTGTGTGTGTGTGTGCCTGTGTGTGACTGCGGCACATTTCAGAGAAAGAGACAGAGAGCTAGAGCTAGTTAGCCTCACAGGACAGTAGATTAAACACTGAATTTAAAATTAAACAGACCTAATAAAACAGAATTTGAAAGCAGGGAGACGATGAGGAAGTGTGAGACAGAGACAGAGAGGGCTAATGACGTAGCTTTTCTAGCCGAGGCCAATTTACTGTGAGGTTTCGAAAGGTCATCTCCTACATGGAGGCCTGTCTGTGACAAATTACATTATTTACACCGGGTAGAAAGAGGCAGCGAGACCCGGAGAAACGCAGAGAGCAAAAGCGGAGAGATGGAGGGAGAGAGTGTGTGTTTGACTGTAATTGGTCTACAGTGTTAACACGAGAACCCTAAAGACATTTGCTAACACACTGCCTAATGATGCTCTTATCAAAGCACAACACCTGCATTTTTGACATGGGACCGCTATGTCCTACCTGCCATAAAGGGATGTTTTACTGCAACATTTTGACATGATTGAATTTTTGAGCACAGGTAGGACTGTACACTGCAAAGTTCAACATGCTGCTGCGGGGACATTAAATTACTCATTTTAAAAAGTGAATTCACAATTCAGGTAATTATCTGAAGCCAGCATTTTTGTACCATTCTCATTCACTGATTTTGATAACACAGCAGCTTTTTTAACTGGCTGCCCGTTTATCAAAGACTTTCTGCTGTAAACACTTCATGTCATGCAGGTAAGTCTTTTCAGGGAAAATCCCTGTGGAGCCAATGAGTTGGGGTGTTTGATGTCTCCCATATTAGTTTGTCCTATAAGAGAAGAAATGACTGATTAGCATGAGCAGCATGGCTGGAAAAACAAAGAAAAGAGCGCCACCTACAGAAACTCAAACTCCCCCAGCAGAGAAACTGAAGAAAAAGACATCACACACACTTTTTGATTGACAGGTGATCTCTGGAAAGTGCAGTGCAGAAGCTGTTTGATTGACAGGTGATCCATGGGAACTGCCAAAGATGGAGAAAAAACACATGAAACCTAAAATTTGTGAGATGCTGTAACAACTGTCGTAAGTTACATTGTATCATTATGTAGCGCAAGATGATAAGGTAATTTATTATCTTGCACTATGATAATTCCTTCTTTATTGTAATGTATACTACATTCAACAAAGTAGGACTACTAAGCGGTGAAATGAAGACATTTCAATGGTTCTTATTTCCCCTGAAGGAGAGGACCCAGCTCCCCAAAGACCAGCTTAGTCTGTGCGTATGTCTGCGTGTCCCTTGGGCTATCCAAAGAAGGGAAGAGCTAAAGGGATTAGTAGTTAAATGGTTTGGGACTTGGGAACGAACAGAAATATTAATATTTAGATTTAACTTCTTAAAGGAAATGTCATAAATGAATAAAGCATAATATTTGATTAATGTCCCACAGAAAGTGTACAAAAATTTACTTTTTTATAAAATATCGAAGTAGCAACATATAGTGTGTTATTAGAAAATGTTTATGATGCTGGGACTGACAGACTAATTGGAGAATTGTTTGGTATGATTGATTGTGCTGAAAATTTACCAACTGATTGTCGTAATTGCATGTTAAAATTGTGATTGTAAAAATGTATTTTACACCTTATTTTGTGGGTGTATCTTTTATGCAGATACAGTACGACATTTTACCAGTGTTTAAATAAACCCCTATATCAACATGAATTTTAGATTTTGAAACACTTGTGGATATTTCCATGAATGGGCAATAAAGTAGTTTAAATAGCATTGTCAAAAGGTTATTTGTTCAAAAAATTATTAATAAGTGACTAAATAATGGCCCTTATAATTGAAATTTAAGTGGTTGTTCTCTAAACAAAAGAGTAAACTATGTAGCAATTCTAGATGGAGTTTTTAAATCGTTACATTGAAAAGTAATGGTTTAAAATCCTGCTGGTATGTTGTTTTACAATTTTCACAAACAATTACATTTTACTAGGCTCAGTTTGGGTGGAAAACTGAGAAAAAGGAGACACTGATGTAGCTAATTTCTATCCACAGGCAGCAGTTAGCTTTTAACAATGCTTTGCGATTCTAGCTAGCTGGTTAGCATAGACAGTAGTAACCGTGCTGTTTTTAACTGGTTGCCAGACTGTTCATTTATTAACTTTCAGCTCATGTAAAGCTAAATATTACACTAAACTGTATTGAATATAATTTTCAGTTTACATTACCTGTGTATGTAGCCATGTTGACGTAACGCTAAGTAGTTAGCAAAAATGTCCACTTACCATTTCAAAGGGCATTCCTTTATTTGTCCCCGAGGGGCAATTCGTTTTGCCGCAGTAGCAAAGTAGTTAACATACAATACATTACAACAAAACATCAACATCATTGAAATTTAAAATTCAAGATCAGACTAATAGAAACATTTGTACCACTAACATTAAAAATTCAGTATACCTTATGTGCAGATGTTACCTGTTTTTTACAGAGTTAAGCATAGAGATAGCGGACGGTACAAAGGAGAATTTATATCTATTTGTTTTGGCGTATGGCTGACTAAGGCGGGAACCAGAGGGCAGCATCTTAAATTCCGCATGCAGAGGGTGAGAACTGCAAGACATGATGGATTCCGCCTTTTTCAGTACTTGTCTATTGTACAGCTCAATCAGTTGTACCTGTTGAGTCCCGATAATTTTGCTGCTAACTTTATTTACCATTGCTAATGTGTTTTTCTGTTTTAAGGTAAGAGAAGCATACCAGCAAATACATGAAAAAGTAAAAATGGACTCAATAAAAGATTTATAAAACAATGTCATCATGGATCTGTCTACTTGAAACTTAGCTAACTTTCTCAGACAGAAGAGACGTTGCTGACTTTTCTTATTTAGCATGTCTGTGTTCAGATCAAAGGTCAACTTGTTGTCAATAATGATTCCCAAGTACTTGTACGACTCAACAAATTCCACCTCTTTTCCATCAATAATTGTCTTTTCAAGAGTTGGATGGTGACGTCTAAAATCAATGCACTTTTCCTTTGTCTTTGTAATATTTAGGTCTAAAAAAAGCTTCTTTGCACCAAGTTAAAAAATAAGGTAGTACCGGGCCGTAAGATGTTTCAATGTTGTCCATTAAACCTACTCTGACTGTATCATCTGCAAACTTTAAAATATAGTTATTGATTAGTTCACTCCGACAATCATTTGTGTACATAATGTACAGAAGAGGAGAGAGAACACAGCCTTGAGGGGAGCCGGTTGATGTCACTGAGATTCCAGACAGGTGTCAATTTACTCTCACTCTCTGTGTCCTGTTAATATGAAAGTCCAAAATCCAGCCCTACAAGTTGTGATTTAGCCCAAAGTTTGTAATGAGCTTCTGCACCAATAAATGGGGCTGGATAATGTTAAAAGCAGACGAGAAATCCGCAAAAAGCAGTCTAACATGGTTTTTATGTCCCTCTAAGTGCTTATATATGAGGTTAAGCAGAGTTATAGTTGCATCCTGTACCCCCCTATTGGCTCTATAAGCAAACTGCAATGGGTCGAGTAGGTGTTCAATTTTTCCCAGCAGTTCTTTCTTTCAAAAGACTTCATAACTAATGAAGTTAGAGCCACAGGTCTATAGTCATTTAGAATTTTTGGGTGTTTGCTTTTTGCGATTGGAATAATTATTGATTGTTTCCATAAATTAGGGACTCTGTGTTGACACAAAGATATTTAATCTTCTTTCCTTACCTTATGACATCACTACTTAAGTGTTGCTCACCAAAGTTAATAAATAAGAGTGGTAATAACTTCTCATTCAGTGCTCAAGATTGATTAACTGTGTATGTTGCCATGTTGACGTAACGCTAAGTAGCATCTTTGTTAGCAAAAAATATCCACTTCAAAGTGTATTCCATTGCTTATTACCTCTTCTTTCCTGACCTTAAAACGTCACTACTTAAGTGTTGCTCACCAAAGTTAATAAATAAGAGTGGTAATAACTTTTCATTTGATGCTCAAAGTTTATTATCAAAAGGATCCCAGTCCTCATTTTCTCCTCCACTGCTCCTCTGTCACTGTCACTCCTGCTCCCCTCCCGGACATTTATTACCTCTTTATCAACTACTTCATAATTATCCTGTGTCTCTCTCTGCCTTCTTCTTCAGTGTCTCCCCTCTCTTTCCTCTTTCTGTTAACCTTTTCCTATCTCCCTCACCCCTCTTCCTCTCCTCTGCCTTCCTTCAGACGCCTTCTAATACATTTGTTATCAACCTACTCCCTAATTAGCATGCCCCCTCTGTCTGAGGCTCTCCTATCTCTATTACTCTGTCGAGATGTCTTCTGCACTCCCTCCTATTTCACTCTGACTTCTTCCACATCTTCCCTTTTAAATAGATGAATTTCAGGACGACTCCTCATCCTCACTTCTGAGGCTCTATTATCTGCAGACAGACAATTTGTCTGTCTCAAAGCCAGCGGGACGCAGCGATCTATTTTCTGTGTGAATGTGTGAGCTTGTGTATCTCCATCCCTCTTAGCTTCCCTTGCTTTACAGTAGCAGTGTGTCTCTCCATATGTCTGTCTCTTGGTTTTTGTGTGTGCTATTGTAGTCTCAGAGTCTTTGGCAGGCTCCCATGCTGGGTTCATGGGGCGTCTGTGTGAGAGCCATTAGCATTCACTTGAAATGTTGACCTATAACATCTCCTCCTCAGTGGAATTTGCTCTTAAGTTCCTATTCTTGAAAAGGAAAAAATATCTCATTTGTTTTGTACCTTTGACATTAGGAAATAGCTCTCAGAGGAAAACATGTAACATTTGTCGTAGAATGAAAAATTGTTTTTACAGCCTTTCTGCTGCTTACCCAGCAAATTATCAATACTATTAAATGTAACTTAATCTAATCCGAATATTACTGGCATTAAAATAAATGGGATTGACAACAGAATAGGCTTATTCGCGGATGATGTTGTGATTTTTCTATCCCACTTAGAACAGTCACTACCTCACTTGTTTAATACTATTACCTCTTTTAGTAAACTTTCCGGTTATAAAATTAATGAAGGCAAATCTGCTATTCTTTTCCTTAAGTATTCTGAAAGAGTAAATCCCCCAGTTCAAACACCATTCAAAATAGTTAGAGATAGCTTCATTTATCTTGGTATTAGAATTACCCCTAAATTTGACGATTTAGTAGAGGCAAATTATAATCCAGTAATAGAATCGGTTTCTGAATCTGTTAATAGATGGTCCATGTTACCAATTTCCATGATAGGACGTATCAATGTACTTAAAATGAGTGTCCTCCCGAAATTTCTTTACCTCTTTCATTCCATTCCTCTTGGTCCTCCTGTTAATTTTTTTTCGAGGATGAGAAGCATGTTCTGTAATTTCATTTGGAAAAATAGACGGGCTAGACTTCGCTTATCTTTGCTTTATCTCCCCTATGATAGAGGAGGCTTGAAACTCCCAAACCTCCAATGGTATTATTGGGCTGCCCAACTTACAACTGCCTCTTGTTGGTTCTCGCAAGAAACACCACGTTCATGGATGAGTTTGGAAAGGAACTTGACATCCCCTCTACCACTCAATTTATATTTGTATTCAGCTAAAGTAAAAGGATTAAAGACATTAACACATAATCCCTTCGTTAAAAACTCGATTATGGTATGGTATGAGGTTCATAAACATACAGGTGAGATACCTGTGTTATCTCAATTTACACCAATCTGGGGTAACAGCACTTTTACACCTGGCAAACACGATATGGGCTTCAAAATTTGGGCAAACAAAGGCTTAAGTAAAATTGCTGATTTATTTAACAATAACATTCTCATGTCGTTTGAAGATTTGAGGCAAAAGTATGACATCCAACCAAAACATTTTTTTAAATATCTGCAGATAAGAAGCTATATATTTAGGATACAGAAATCTTTGTCTCTACCTACTCTTAGCTGCATAGAAGAAATAGCATCAAATCAACACCCTAAGAGGGGATTGACATCAAGTTTCTATGCGATAATCGTGGATGGATCAAAGGTTTCTTCAGAGAGTAAGAGACTGGCATGGTGTGAAGATTTAAATTCTGTAATCTCAACTGAGGAATGGCAGAAGATTTGCTTAAAATCTCAAACACAAACAATAAATACCCATTTTAAATTACTTCAGTATAAGTGGATAATGAGAACATATGTAACACCAACTCAGCTAAATAAATTCAGCCCCAATAATCCCGACACGTGCTACAAATGTGGTAGAAAGGGCACATTATATCACTGCCTATGGGACTGCCCACAAATCCAGGCTTTTTGGAGGGAAGTGATGGATATGATTTTACATGTCACAGGTATAAAGCTATTATTAGACGCCAAACTGTGTATCTTTGGCATCTTTCCCGTAAATCATAATTTCAGCAAGGTAAATAAATCCATGATCACTTTCTGTATCTTACAAGCTAAATATACCATAGCCAAATCTTGGAAATCTACTATCAAACCAAGTGTTAAGGTCTGGCTTGCAGGACTGTCTGACTGTCTTGCACTGGAAAAACTCACTTTTACATTGAAGGGTGAATACCTCATCTTTGACAATATGTGGAGATCCTTTATGGTGTTCTTAGAGGGGAGGAAAGCATTGGAGGCATGCTCTCTGTGTGTGTCAACGATCAACAAATGAATATTGTTATGTATTTAAAATACGGATGTCTTTACTTCGTTATAATTGGAGTGCTTCTCTCTTCGGGATGGGTTAATATTTGGACCTCCGGTGATTCTTAAGGATGATTTATACTGACTAACTGTAACAAACAGCCCTGGCATATTTGTTTATTTTATTGACTATGAGCCTTACTGTGACAGTTCTGATTTGCACCTGTATTATTTGTTGTAGTGTGACTATTTTCTGAAAATTAATAAACACACTTGTTTAAAAAAAAAAAAATGTAACTTAATCTATATTTTATCAGGACCACCTTAGACATTTTGGAATTTTTTATGTACACAGGCAGAATTTGAACCGTGGAACACAACCTTACTCAACAGTATGCCAAGTTGTCCATATGACTAAATAAGTATGTTATTTTTTTATTTTTTTTTAAACATTGTTGTCTCTGTTTAATATTTAAGTTTTTCGCAGCCTTTAACAAACATAATTTCCCAAAAACCCTAGATTATCGCAGATTAAAAATGGTCTAGTCTGTAGGAGAATCGGGCTGCAGCTAATTCAGACGTGTGTAATAACAGACAGAAAGGAAGGAACAGTGAGTTACAGCTAATCCGGAAATAACGTCGCGGCCATCACCCAGGTTCATGTCCCAGTATCTTAGATGAACGGTGTCATATGTCAAGCATACTCAAGCTGCAATGCATGAAAATTTAGGAATAATTACAGAGGCAGTGAATATTTAGCAGATGCAATACAGTAATATACTGTAGGGCTGGGACAATAGCTTTTGCCCAGATTTTCCATATTATATATATATTCTTTCAGGAAACATAGGTGCCTATTTGATTAGTATTGTGATTTTCATTTATTGTGATTCTAGAAGTATTGTGATTTTCTTTTCCTTCCTTAACAAAAATGTAAAAAAAAAAAAGTGGAATAATACACTTCTAGAGAGAATATATCCTGAGACATTTCTAAAAATGAATTGTCTTCTAAGAATAATGCACATCACAAGTCAGTCAGTCTGACATTTATTTCATTTGTAAAGAAGTACCTAACATGGATTTTCTGCTGTGGGTCTGTTTTGCTGGAAATGGATATGATGTAGTCGCCGTCAGTTAACTCTCTCTCCTGCATAATTAGTTTTTCAGTGAGGACTGGCCATTTTAAAATACTGTCCATGTTATCCTAGCATCCTAGACAAAGGTTATTATATATTCCTTAAGATTGTGTGTTCTGTAGACATCCTGACTACACTACTGTTAAGCACAGTAAAAAAAAAAAAAAAAAAAAGAGAAAAGGAAAAACCTGAAAAAGTTGAGCCTCATTAACCTGTAGATAGATGGCAGTGGTTTGGTGAGGCCAGACTGCAAGCTGTAAGCCTTCACTCTGCCCATACAGCTAGTGGAAAAAATGGCTAACAGGGAGCTCAATCAATACGCTAAGTGTGTGTGTGAGTCTGGTTCGTGTTCAACCGTGTGTGTGTGTGTGTGTGTGTGTGTGTGTGTGTGTGTGATTTGCATTAAATGTGTCTGAGCATCTGCAACCACGTACAGGCTGTCTAAATTTGTATTGATCCTGTGGTGTTGTTTTGTGTGGTGTCTGATAGTCTGCTGAGTTTGAGTTTCATTAAGTTTGGCTCGCGCACACAAATGAAGACGGATGAAGTTAACTGAAGCATGATTCATCAGCGTGATTTTTGAAAGTAGTTGCAGGACATTTTTCAGCTCTCAGGAATTTTCAACTCAGGGCCTGATACATTTTGGGTAGTATGTGTACAACTCCTTATTCCCAGTTCCCAGTGAGTCTTCTTTGAGCGTCTCACACACACACACACACACACACACACACACACACACACACACACACACACACACACACACACACACACACACACACACACACACACACACACACACACACGGGATGGTTTTTGATCATGCAAAACAAAACATGCAAGAATTAAATCCCCTTTCCAATACCATGGATATAGTGACACTCGGCCAAAACACGTCACCCAGGACACGCTCATTCGTTCCTCGGGAGTGTTTTAATCCAAACCACGATCTTTTCCATAAACTTAACTAGTCATTTTGATGCCTAAACTTAAACTTTGCCCCATGATGTTCACTTTTTCCTGGCTAAACTCCACTACCATGTCCCCTGAAAGGACCGTCATCTGGCGGTGCCTGTAGTCAGCTAGCAGTCACCAGCTAAACACCTGCCACTGGTACCCGGCATCCCGGAGCTCTGTAGCGGCTAAATACAACCAGCAACTGCTGCTCGGATTTTATCGTTCTATCGCACTATAGACTGTTCACGTTACAGCGCTTTACTTAGTTTAAAGTACTTCTACTTTAGGCATTATATACATTATGGTATATTGGTATAGTAGCATTGATCACTTTGAGGGGGGGGATACATTTTGTCCCCAGAAAGGGGGAAATCCCACACATCCCCCCGGCAAATCACACCCTGCATTTAAGGCTGGAGATTCAATAGCTTTATCCTCAAGCACACACACTCACTGGACATACACACCCACACACACATATTTATGTGCTCAGTTGGTCCTACTGTGTGTTATGTGTGTTTGTCCAAAATCCCAAACCTCTTCACTGGTGTTTCTTTTGTTTGTCTTTCAAATAATCTCTTTGATGTTCTCATCATTATTCCCCTTCCATGTAGCTTGTAGTGGGTTATTCAATAGATGACTGGATAAGAAATAAAGTGTATCTCATGCTTTTGCATGTTTCCTTCCTCGTCTTAAAAAAAGTAACTGCAAGATAGTATGTTGTCTGATCATACCTAAACATTATATAAAATGCTTAAGTTGTCATTGTAGTATAACTGTAGTGCAATGCATAGTAAGAACACAGCTAGATACATCTAAGGGGTCACCCATGATTAAAGGGATAAAAAAAAGGAAAACATATTTTTGCAGAAAAATTATTACTTTACTTTCGAGCAAACTTTGTGTAAATATTGTAAGCTCAACATTCTGCAAATTTGTTTTGCTAAATCTGCTGAGTTTTTCTTGTGTGATAACAGATGCTATCCATTCTTCAAGACATTTAAAAAAAACAACTTAAAAATGACAACCCACTGGCATAGTGTAATTCAATCAAATGGTAGGCTAAGAGAGTGTACACAAATGAATAAGGTAGGGAGGAGAGCTTTAACCAAAGTTTCAGTTAAGTTAAAATTTACTCATTCACTAAGTGAAAAACCGCAACACCCTACCCCTAATTTCTCAAAGAAATATAACAGTATGGAATTCTTAGAATTTTTTTCAAAAAAGTTCCAAAAGGATTTAAAATGATGTACCCCCTGTGCAAGCATGTTTGCTAAGAGTGGAAAGAGTTTACACATTGCCACCACAATATAAAATGGAAATCTGGGATGAGAAACGTAATACCTTGCCTCTGCCCTTAATCATTTTTGTACACTCCCTAAACAGTTTTTATTTATTATTTGGATATAAATAAAGAATGAATCCCATGTAATTTTGAGACTGTGAAATCATAATAATAAACTATTGTCTTAAAGATAATACTATACATGTATGAAAATGTTGATAGGTATATTAGTATTTAAATAGTACACATTAATAGCTACAGCAGGGGAGATTTAGGGCTCTGGGTATTATTTTTTACCACCATTAGGCAAATAGGAGCAACATTTGTTTTGAAGCATTTTCACATCATTAGATATGTAGTTATACACAAGTCTCTGGGCTCCCAGGGGGACAGTGTGAACAGCAGGAGGAGAATAATAAGGATAAGAAACCTGAGCAAAAACAATCGAGTCTCAGACCTCGCGGGGTTCGAACCTCAAAAGGAAGGAAGAAACCGGGTCAAATTGTTAATGCTATAACAACACATAAACACAAATCCTAACATACATACCTCCCACACAGGCCCGGATTGGCTAATCGGAGCACCGGGAGAACTCCAGGTGGGCCGGTCTGGTTTTTTTGGTTGTGAGGGCCGGGTTGAAATCATAGTTGAATATTATAGATGCTGTCCCTAGGCTGCCTGCACTCGCAGCCCACTCATTGTATTTACAGTATTAATTTTTTCTTGCAGCCCACCGTTCTCTACATTCATGCAGCCCACTCGCAGTGCAGCCTGGTTAATGATGACGTATTTATGTTTTGAGTTTTGAGTCCTCCGACGGAAACACCTTGCTAAAAAAAAACTAACAAACCGTCCACGTACACGTCAGTCACTGGTGCTTGTTGGAGGATGCCACTGCTGTTTTAAACAGGTAATAGAAAGTGCAAAACAGCACTGTAAAAGCGACTTAAAAAAGGAGAGCGCTAGAAAGTGACGCGACCAGATTAACTTTAACTAAAACGCCAAATGAAGACGATGAGACGGGTAAGCTAAGCTAGTTAGGAGCAGTGCAGGATGCTAGCGGTCTTGCAAAACAATACAACGTTGCCTGCAAACCAGCGTTTATGTTTATGAATCAAACTTTTTCTTGTAGCTCCGCAGCAGCAGCTTCTAGTCCAGTTTGCTGCTAACAGTGACTATGAAGAGCCAGTAACGTTACCAAGCACCAGCTATATGAGCCCATGACTCCAGTTTGGGCAAGTAGGGTTGCTCACTGTTGCTGGTTGCTGACGGTTACTGACTGAATATTATAAAAATTAATGAGAGTGTGGTGCTCTATATGAAAAATGCCCTGGGATAATTAATGATGCCAGATGATTCAGCACTACCATAATGAAACTGACTTGACTTGATCAGAAAGCTTTGTAAAAAGGAGAGATTTGTGCTGAGAATTATGACAATTTATAAAATGTGATTTAGTGTCAGAAGCAGAGCCAGTAGTGTGTGAGGGATATCTGCTGTCAGTGTGGAAGGCACATCTACTGTCAGCTGGTGTATCACAGTGTGTGAACAAGCAAACAGATTAGATCAGATTAGTTACAATATAATCACTTTTTATGCCCAAATATTACTTGTGACCCATTATGCCTTTATAGTCAAAATTAGGATAGTAAATATACAATGCCCACGACTGAAAGGGAAGAGAAAGTTATATGAAATATTATTCAAAGGAAAACATTGATTATGGTGTCATTAGAAAGTGCAATACAATGTATCTTGTTCTTTATTTAATTTCACGTTTTTGGATATCTGTGATTACTTATTTGCACAGAAAATAGATTCTGATATTGTTGAACATCATTGGGTTGTTGTAAAAATGTCTTCTAATAAATCGACATTGTGAAGCAAGACTTGGAAATAGTGATATTTTACAAAAATACACTGAATTGCAAGGCTGTAGAGAACAGGGCGCTATTGCAGACTTATATACTGAGGTTTTGATTACATTTTCTGTGAAGTAGTGGGCCGGTCTAAGGCATGAAACTCCAGGGCTGAAAATGAGTCCCACTCCGGCCCTGCTCCCACAAGTTCTCACATGAACACATGATACCCACCATCTCTCTCTTCGCTGTTAATGCCGTCCTTTCTCTTCAACTCTTTGTCTTCCTGTATTCTTTTCATTCCTACATCTTATAATTTTTCTCTCAGGTTTTCTTCTCTTATCGCTCTTGTTCTCTCAGTATAATCACCCTGTTATCAGAGTAAATCCTTCAGACTGAAGTCTTCTGGCTTCATGGGGATTTGTAATATTTTCTTCATTTATTTTATAATATCATGCTTTAGTTATTTTAGTCAGAGATAGTGTTTGACTTTCCTATTTCTAGAGACTAAAAGGAGATCCAAAAAGCGCTGTGCCCAGAATCCAGCTCTAATTACTTTCTGGAGATTTTTTTCTACATCATCTTTTTCAGAAGTTGTTGCCCTAAAAAAGTCAGACAACCTTTTTTTTCTCTCTGTTTTACACTTTTTGTATTTGGTGCTCAATAGGTGGTGTGGATTGTAACTGATTAATCATAATTTAAGGATTAAATGTGTCTGTTGTTGATAGCTGAAAACAAAAAAATCTGAATTGTGAATGCTTCAATTTCAACAAAATGGCCATCAGTCCCACTTCTTCTTTAGTTCCGCTTCCACTCCATCACTGAGAGAAACAGCGACCCGTGGCTGATTCCCTGAAAAGGCCAAGGCTGTTGTTTAGCAGCTGCCTGATTCACGGCTCCCTTCCAGTAACCTTTGAGATGTGTGGTATACTTGCAACTTGCCTGCTCACTTGTTCACTGGCTTCTTTGTAGTCTGATTTATATTTACACTGATAATATCTTGTGTGAAGTTTCAGATAAGTAGGCCGAATAGTTTGTGGCACTGTATCTTTAGGGGTCTTATCACTTAGAAATCTGTTTGTTTTTTTCAGTTTCTGTGAAAGGAAGTTCTACTTATCTGAACCAAGGGTGTTGTATGTTGTATATATTGTATTCTAAAGCCGTTGGAGGCAAATATCTGATTTGTGACTTTGGGCTGTAAAGTAAATGCGCTGAAACAAAATAAATGTTTCTACTGAAATCTAGGATCATAGAAATAAAATCATAATAGATATGGTATCCATTCATATTTTCATGTATTATTAAATACAATGACAATGACATTTTAGGAAAACAATTTTTTTTGCCTTCATGCCGAGAGTTAGATAAGAAGGTTAATACCACTCTCATGTCTGTAGGCTAATGAAGCTAGAGCAAGGAGAACGTTAGCTTAACTTGGCATAAGGATAAAGGGCAAACGGCTAGCTTGGCTCTGTTCAAAGCTAATAAAATTCACCTAGCACACCTTAAGCTCAGTTAACACGTTCAATGTTGGTTGTTTAGTTTGCACAAAACCAAGATGTAAAAGCAACAGTTTGTGGCTTTATTTGTTAAAGGTTGTTTTTTAAACCTTTGGACAGATCCAGGTTAGCTGTTTTCAGTCTTTATGCCAAGCTAAGCTAACGGTCTTCGGGTTCTAGCTTCATATTTACGTACAGACACAAGAGTCAATCTTCTCGCCTAACTCTCAGCAAGAAGACAATATGTTGAACTATTGCTTCAAGATTTAAATCCTCCCCTAATACTATGGATCAATTCGACTTACTGTATCATTTTAGAGGGATCACACTGACTGGATGATACCCAACTTGTAACAGCAGGACAATGTCTGCCTAGTGTATTGACAAACTGATCTTTCAGTCTGACTCTACCCTAGTGGGTGTTTTTTCTCTCCTGGAGCTGGCTGTGTCAGTGTGTAACGCCACAGCACCACGAGCCAGCCTGTGCCTGTGAAGGGATAACAACACAAAACAGATTCCAGGTTCCGTCTGACGTTTTCACACTGACAGAACACAAAGTTCTTGTCTGTCTGAATCTGCTGAAGAACGAGACTTCTCAAAACACCATATCCCCCGTGTAGCGCCCAGGTACGTGGGTGGCCTTGATGGTCTGCCATGCAGGAAGAACTGACCTAGAAAACGACGGCTGTCGTGTCAGGCCCTTTTCCTGGAGCCCCCAGGTACAGCTCTGCTAGACAAACAGACAAAGAAACAGAGGATGTTTGATCTTCTGAGATTTGTCATTTAAATGGTTTGATGACATATCTTGAAGCCCATATATGAGGCGGCGTGTTTTCACCTCAGCTCATAATCACAGTCAGTTCATTCACATCTTCAAAGCTCATTTTTTGTTTGACTTTTTTTTTCAAAAATGACTGCCTGTCTTTTTCTATTCAGGCCAATAATTATAACATTTTAAGCCTTTGTACTGAGGTTTCTGAGGCACTATACTGTTATTTTCCAATACATTGCTGCACACACATGGCATTGGTACTGTATTTGCACTGCTCTTATTTTTAGTTACTTGTAGTAATTGATTAAAGAGACTGTAGTAGAGCTTTGCCATAACACTAGATCTGTCTAACAGAACTCCAAGCTCATTCAGGGAGCTGTGAAATTTGAATGTTTGCAAGTAGGGGACAAATGAAATATTCCAGCTAAAATAATTTGTTTTTTGTAATTTGTAGGCTCCACAAATTCAAAGATAAATTTCAAAGAGAAAACTAGCAAGTCATGCTCTTGAAATAATCATGACACCAAACCACCGGAGAAGTAATCTCTGGAAGCATTTTTTGATTTTAAACCATAGATGGAGAAATCATTGATAAAAATATGGCAGTTTGCTGACTGTTAAAACGTATTTGCCTTTTTAGTAACATTAGCTAGTGAGGCAGCAGAGGAACCATGAATGAACAGAACAACATTAATTCTACAACACGTTTAGGATATGTCTGTCTATGTAATTCAACCAATTACATGTTATTACAAATTTGTTTTGAACTTTATTTGTGTTGTTGTTGGAAAAGTACACCTCTATCTCTCACCTTGATTGACAAATTCTACAATGAATTCTGTGACCGTAAAAGAACGCTCTAGTGCACTCAACTGTCAACAAACGAGGAATGATTTTGTTGATGCTGCCGGGTGCCAGGTGGAGTCTGTCTCTAGCACATCCCTCGCACAACCCGTAAAGGACAGAAAGCTTTGATTGGCCATAGTCCAACTTCTAGTCTGCTATTTTCCCTTGGCAAAATCACAGGAAGAGTTTATGACTACACTATCGCCTAGTCTGACTAAGTGATCATCTTGGAAATATTGTCTGTTCCTGGCATAAGTTGTAAGATCCACAGGACTGAATCTATCACCCATTGGCAGCAATTATGTTAGTATATGGTATGAGTCTACAGGTATTGTTAAGTCTTTCCTAAGAATATTTTTTTTTTGTAAATGGCTGTGAGGTTGGGCAGATCTTGCTTGATGATTTTTCCACTAACAGTCTTCTTGTTTGGGGCTCAGACAGCGATACAAACCAGGAAAAGACGTCAAGCCTAAACACTAATTTAGTTAAAGAATGTAAAAGGCCTGTGGCACAGACTTGCAAATGTAGACACCTGCATTTTCTCAAGAAGAGCTTCTTTTCAAATGTAAACACAAAAGAAAAGATGGAAAAGATGAGCTCAAGCTAGCAAAACACTATCGCTGCGGCGGGAGTACGCATCTTTCATCAGGATAGGGAAATCAACCGACCAATCTCTTGCTGACTGCTGGCCTGGCCGGTCGAGGTTTTGGAGTGTGAACATCGGAGCAAACAGGGGGGCTGAGGATGGCTGTCAGCTGTGACGTGGCTGCGATTCTGACTGCGTGAACAGGCGTGAATGGGCGTGGCCATTTCTGCGTCCGTCTCTGCATCGGAGGGGACGCCGAGGTGAGCGTTGAGTAGGACTGCACAATATGAGGAAAATATCTAATTGCGATCCTTTTGACTGATATTGCGATGGCCATATGATTCACGATATTGTAGGAAATAATAATAATTTTTGCATCATTATTTTCATTTTTGGTGAAAAATACAAAAATTTAAAATGATTATAGTGTGATTTTTGCGATCTGTACCAAACAAAGATGTGACAAACAGATAGTGTTGTGGGCGGGACATTAAGTCAGACTCAGAGCTGTGGCGGAGCCAAAATAGCACACTTTTTTAAATTAACTTCATGGGTTATCAGGAAAATAAAACGCAGATACAGATCATCTGCAAACTGCCAAAAAACGGCCCGATAATCGGCCAGGGCCTTTAACCGGTCTATCCCTAGTCTGTAGGATACGAGTTGTAGGCTGGGACGTCTCATTGCAGCACCACAATACTTAATTCAGAATGGGTTGACACATTTTTTGCCTTTAACAAATATTGCGCCCCCCCCCCTGTGATATGGATACTGCACTAGTCCATATTGCGATATCGATAAAATTGCGATTAATTGTGCAGCTCTGGCGTGGAGGACTTGAGCCCCGACTGCAACTTCTCGGCCACATTCTGCTTTATGATGAATCATGTACGGGTTTTAGAAGCTGATGGGATATTTCACTGGAAATGTACTTTGTACAATTTCATGTGACAAATAAATTGATTGATTGATTGATTGAGTTTGGCATCTTGAGAGGCTCTGATCATCATTTCTCTTAAAAGTAAAGCCCATGGCCAGGTTTAGTCCTCAAGTACGTACACTCATCCACCTGCTCAATGGCCTGGCTATCCACTGTAAAATTTGATGGGGGCTGTGGGTTACACGGGAAGCCTATAACCATTCCCGTTGTTTTGGATGCGAGGTGATTGCTTTTCCTCTAGGAAGCAAAAGCACCGACGGCACTCAGGAGACTCTTACACGCGCCCTGGATTACGGTGCCATCAGTGTTTCAGAGAGAACATATGCAGGGTCTCCACTCCTGCAGTCATCTGTATGCAAAGTAAACAGCGCTGCTGATAATACAGAACCCTCAGGGCTTTTCTGTAGAGACAGATCTGATAATGATATACAATGTTAGTAAAGTGTCCATTGAATCTGACCTGCTTTTAGGAAAGGCAGAATTCACAGGATCAGTTGAAGGTTTACATTCAGCTTTGTGGCCCACAAGATGGACTTCCACTGCATTTTGAGTGCACTTGAAAAGTTAGGAAACTCTGGCCTGGCTTTTATTTGTATGAATAAGATAAAAGATTAAAAAAAACGTTCCATTCACCTGCAGTGAGCGATCAAAGTGCTCACAAGAGATCCCTGACAGCTGTCTATATAATGGTTTCAAAAGTCAGCTGGTCAAACTATCTGGCCTGGGTGCTTTATTGAGGTTTATGTGTTTAAAAATTCTCTGCACATTTTCTGTATTGTGAGTGTTGTTGCCAGTGTAGAAGCTAAAAGTTCACAGGAAAGGTCATTTCTTTCGATCTGTCTGATCGAAATGACAGTAGTCCTGACACTTTGTAACAGTGGCAGAGGCTGTGCTTTCTCCAGGGTTGACACAAGTGGATATATATAAGACTTTAATAACGATGAAAAAGCATTTTTGTATCCTGCTGTTTAGCAATAATTTGATCTACGCTGTTTTGAGATACCCACTAATCTACAGTTGTGTTCAGAATAATAGCAGTGTGTCTAAAAAAGTGAATAATGCTCAAAATCCTTAGAATAGCTTTTAATTCTATAATATCAATGCATTGGGAACACTGCACTTCCAAATCAAAACATGACCAAAATTGATCAAGTTTGTGTTATACCTTTACAGAAAGTGAAGAAAAAGGAATATTAGACTGTTAAAAAAATAGCAGTATTTGCATTTTTCTTTACAAACTCAAACATTTACTGTAGGGTTTGCTTTACTTTGAATCACTGCACTAATACTGTATTTAGTTGCATAACCATTATTTCTGAGAGCTGCTTCACATCTGTGTTGCATGGAGTCGACCAACTTCTGGCACCTGTGAACAGGTATTCCAGCCCAAGACGATTGCACTACATTCCACAATTCCTCTGCGTTACTGGGTTTTGCCTCAGAAACAGCATTTTTGATGTCACCTATGAGATTGAGGTCTGGGGATTGGCCCGGCCACTCCATAACATCAATCTTGTTCATCTGGTACCAAGACTTTGATCGCTTACTGGTGTGTTTTGGGTCATTGTCTTGTTGAAAGACACATTTCAAAGGCATTTCCTCTTCAGCATAATGCAACATGACCTCTTCAAGTATTTTGATGTATTGAAACTGATCCATGATCCCTGGTATGTGATAAATACGCCAAACACCACAGTATGAGAAACATCCCCATAACATGATTTTTGCACCACCATGCTTTACCACACTACTGTGGCTTGAATTCAGTGCATGGCGGTCGTCGGACAAACTGTCTGCGGCCCCTAGACCCAAAAAGAACAATTTTGCTCTCATCAGTTCACAGAATTCTCCTTTGGCCAGTCAATGTGTCCTTTGGCAAATTTCAACCTATTCAGTACATGGCTTTTTTCAGCAAAGCGGGGGCTTCTAGCTGATAGCTTTGCTTCACATAGCCTTCTTCTGATCGTAACAGTACTCACATGTAACTTTAAGTCTTCTTTGATTTTCCTGGAGCTGATCATTGGTTGAGCCTTTGCCATTTTGGCTATTCTTCGATCCATTCGAATGGTATATTTGACCTTTTTTTCCCACGTCTTTCAGGCTTTGGATGCCATTTCAAGGCATTTGAAATAATTTGGGCTGAGCAGCCTATAATTTTCTACACTTTAGATGTTTTCCCCTCTCCAATCAACTTTTTAATCAAAGTCCGCTGTTCCTCAGAGAAATGTCTGGAACGATCCATTTTGCTGAGTATTTCAGTGTGAAATGCACTATAACCAGCATGCACAACATTTGCTTCCTTCCTTCCTTAAATATGCGTCATAATTGACGCCTGTTTCTTCACAGAATCAATCACCTCACTAAGTGAACACAACACTGCTATTATTTTGAACATGCCCCTTTCAATTACAGATTCAGTTACACAGAATGAGCAGCATGCATGTCATGACTGTTGGGTCTGTTGGTTTTCTATGTCTACAACACTTACTAGTAAATTATTTGCCATGTACAAATATCACTTCTACCAAAAAATTTGATTTATGAGGTTAGTGATGTTGGACTGCTATTATTTTGAACACAACTGTATATTTAATGTGCATGAACTATGAATATTAAATATAAAATGTATTTAAATGTGCATTTTTGTAACTACCTCATTGTTTTGGTTTTACGGCTCTGAACTTTATTTTCAGTGCTGTCATCAAATGCTTTTCTAGCCGCAGCAAGCAGCTTTCCCCCCCCCCCAGAAAAAGCTCTGGTATATACTACCTGTCTATCACCAAACAGCAGACAAAGTTAGCAACTAGCTGGTGAATATTTAGCAGCTAAAGAGCCAGATATATTTCTCCCAGGAGTTAGTGGGGTATGCTGGATGTGTAATTATGAAAAGGAAAACAGACTTAAGCTGCAAGTGCACTTTGGCAAACTTAATGATGCACGTTAACACATATCTTCCACTTCTGAGTTAGTGTAAAGCTAAACTATACTGACTCTGAGCTACTGTAATAAACCGGTTAATTGATTTTGACTTACAGTGATGACATTAGTGCATATGAATATTGCAATATTGATTTACCATCTAAGCAATGATAAAGGAATGTTGATTGTGCTTTATTTTAATAGTATGAGGGTATTCAGATCAACTGAAATAAAATACACAGTCATATATTGATTCTGGCTCACCAAAGATATACTAATTAAAGAAGTAAAATGACATTAATGGACACACAGATGTGTGTGTGTGTGTGTGTGTGTGTGTGTGTGTGTGTGTATGGGGGTGGGGGGGGTGGGGGTGCTGGTATTGCCATTTCCCACAATGAGAGAATGCTATTTCACACAGTTGGCATACATGTAACGCTGCAGAACAGTGTGCAGTGCCAAGACCAAATGGCTCGAGGTAAAATCTCTGTGGTACAGACACCGAGCAGCTGTTAACCCTTCATGTGCCGGGGCCGGATAATTGGCTGGAAATGCTTTGTCTGAGACAGAGAGAGAGAGAGAGAGAGAGAGAGAGAGAGGAGAAGGTGGTGCGGAGGCATGTTTGCTGTGTGTGTGTGTGTGTGTGTGTGTGTGTGTCCTTGGGGGTCTCTCTATCCATCTTTCTCGCTCTCACTCTCTGGTCCGGAGCTTGTTACCATAGCAACATAGAAAAAGAGGTACTGCTGCCGGAGTCCCAAAAATTGTATTATCTTTTTCAGAGACACACTCACTTACACACACACACTCAATTACACACACACACACACACACACACACACACACACACACACACACACACACACACACACACACACACACACACACACACACACACACACACACACACACACACACACACATACACACACACACACACATACACATGCTGCTCCTTCGTCTGTCTTGCATATATACAAACTGGCAGGCAGTAGGGTGTGTGTGTATCTCTGTGTGTGTGTATGTATCTGTGTGTCTGTGTGTCCAGTACAGCTTGCTAATGCTGGCAGGCAAAAGCATACACACGCACTCACACACTCACACACACACACACACACACACACACACCGAGGCAGCGAGAGAGATTGGTTGAAGGAAAAGGAGGACAGGAGGAGTGGTGCTGCAGAGTAGACGAGGTCATGTAAGAACAGCAGGAGAGTTTGTTTATGCCACTGAAGTGGGATAATTGGCTTTTAATCATTCATTATTTCTTGTGTTTCTGTAGTGGTCAACCCATTGTACAACAGGTAGTTTTGGCGTGGCGGATTAGTGCAATTAGTGGTATTTTCACCAAAACAAGTTCCTAATTTGCAGCGGCACCGTTGCTCCATCTGGCGCCCAAAACGCTTGTGATTGGTTAAAAGAAATGCCAGTAAACCAGAGCATGTTTTTCTCCCATCCCGGAATGCTGTGAGGACTAGCCAGACCCTCTGTGGAGCGCTGTGGAGGAAGGTCTGGCAATGCGAGACTAAAAGTTTGCTAACTTAAGCTACTGATCTTATCAGAGAGTAACAGGCCGGCAACACTGCACGCGTAGTGTATGTGGAGCGGATGCTCCAACAATACGCTTCTACTCTATTCAACGAAACTGGCTACACTGAGCACGAGAGAAGCACGTAAGTGGTGCATATGCACCGTGGAACACGGCTCTACAAGCGTAAAAAACAGGACAGTCTTGTAGTTTTTACGCAAGGTGTGTGTGGTTCTTTTACACAGAAATGGATCTATATTTGTCTATATTTCTTTAAAATCAAACTACCGATATACAGGAAATGACTTGATGACTGTCAGTGAGCGTATTGACAGATTGGTTTTGAGAGTTTCTGTTTGTAATTCTTGTTTCCTGTCACCTGCGTCCTTTGATAACAGCTTGACGTTTCACAGCGCTGTGCCAGCTCCAAAAACTGTCGAAATAAAAGCTCACCGTCTCGCCTGTGACTCATACAATCCTATGGCGTGTGTGCTGCAGGTGTGGGGGGTATTTCTTCTTTCAAAAGTTACAGGCTTACTTTACAGTCTTTATTCTACAAGACTGCATATACAAATTAGATTGGATAGTTAAGGAGGACTTTGAACACACTTCCTTAACAGTTTTAAAATCTGAAGTCCAATGATGACCCAGCAGGTTGTGCCTTCCTTCAGTTACTGTAGGTTCCAGGTGTGTTTATTGGTGTCTGATTTAAGTATCAGTTTTAAGGTGGGTAGTCTGACTCATCTTTGTACTATCTACTTGAAATTAAGTCTGTTTTACAGAGGGCTAGGCGCTATGATGATAGATACCGTCAGGACGATATAAAAATATTTATTGTATGTATTTTTGTTCAATATAATTTCTATCAAACTGTCAAAAAATCAGCTGCCGAACTGCGTTAAGGCAATATTTACCACATTTGGACGACGCTTTACCATAGTTTAAGTCCGTTTCTTTTGTTGTTGTATTAAACAAGTGTCTTTTTAAATAACGACAGCCAATAATTTGAATCCCCCCCCAAATTAAAATGATCTGCACCAAACCACGACATGTAACAATCTAACGTCTAATGTATCAACAATCCACGCAACTAACTTTATGCACTCATAGCAAAATATGTGAGGCCAAGGACATCAAAATTAAGTATTTGAACCTCATAATTAAATACAAAGAGAGGGAAAAACTGCAAAAACTTTCTGAAAAAAATACCCCCAGCCATATTCATGCTTATAATAAACACTGAAGTACATCTGCAAGCTTTTACACCCGAAGGTATTTCAGATATTTTAGCAAACCTACAGTATATGTCTGAGCTACAGGCAACACCACACATCCCAGGCACACACATGTATGTATGTGGCCATGTACACACATGTAAATGAGCCAGATTAAAATGTGAGGATTACATGGCTGTCTTTTCAATTAAATTTTCCGAATGACATAATTCCCTGACTGTGAAAAGCAGAGGAAGCACAGGAAATGTCAACGGCGTGCGAGTGACCGGTGCATTATAGAAGTGACGGGGACACTGTCAGAGGATCCCAGCAGCATTGACAAGCATGTGACATCAGCGATAATGTCTGAGACAGAGATCACAAGCGTGATAATGGCTGTGATTACATTAGCAAAGCTATTATGTTCTAGATGACAGATCTCATTAACATATAAACAGCCTTAAACACTGCATTCACCATGGAAATGAACAGGCCCACACACACACACATGCACGCACAAAATGTATGTATGCAGGGATATAAGTGAAGGAGATTAAATGCACAAGGATTATATGATTCAGATATTAACAAACATAATGTCATTAGATATGGACACACACACACACACACACACACACACACACACACACACACACACACACACACACACACACACACACACACACACACACACACACACACACACACAAAAAAGACGCAAAGTTCATGTCAACTAATCTAAATGTAATTCCCCAAAATTACCTTTTTTCCCTCTGAGTCATTTGCTGGAAATCACACACACACACACACACACACACACACACACACACACACACACACACACACACACACACACACACACACACACACACACACACACACACACACAGTGTTTATGTTCCTGTGAATACAGGGATGGTCTCTAATCTTTCTCTGTCTCTTCCTGCCCTTATGATAAACTGCCTGTCTAACATTGTTTTCTTATCGCACTGTGTGTGTGTGTGTGTGTGTGTGTGTGTGTGTGTGTGTGTGTGTGTGTGTGTGTGTGTGTGTTTGTACGCATGCAGGCTTGTAGCATGGGCGCGCGTATGGGTTTGCGCAACTGTGTGCCAAGTGTGTACGAGTGCATGAACACCTAATGGGTGGTGTTTTTGAGAAAGACGGTGAGGGATAGTGTGTGTGTGTGTGTGTGTGTGTGTGTGTGTGTTTATTTTAGCCAGACTATGTCTCCACAGCTCGCTCTCAGATCATTCGGAGGCAAACATTAACGTCACCAGATGCCTTGATCTGACTCTCTCTCTCTTTCCCTTTCTCTCTCCATCTTTTGTCCTTCTTTCTTGAACCTGTTATCTGATAAA
Organism: Gymnocephalus cernua; assembly: GCA_023631565.1. Taxonomy (NCBI): domain Eukaryota; kingdom Metazoa; phylum Chordata; class Actinopteri; order Perciformes; family Percidae; genus Gymnocephalus; species Gymnocephalus cernua. Next base: position 6,990,874 of record CM042435.1, on the reverse strand, counting down.
TTCCCGTGTCCCTCTCTCTCTCTCCTGCTCTGATTTCACAAGAACAGTTAAGTGTGTTCATTCATTATCTAATTAACTAATTTACCAAGCACTAATTCTTTCTCATCAGCTAATAGTCTGCGGATTAAGTATGGACGTGTGTGTGGAGGGGAGGGGATTGCTTTTTGAGTGTGTGTTAAATTATTAACCCCTCATTATCAGGTGAACGTCAGAAGATAAAGAAAGTTCTTATCACTGATCTGGCTAATCAGGGAATAATCACTTTTTCTTTGAAAAGACACCAGTGAGCAATCAGGTTTGTCTGCACACCATCACTTGTGATTTTTCATTTGTTGTGTTAGCAGCTGGAGATACAACCAACCTGTAGCCTTTTTGCATAACATTCGTGTATAATCTGTAATTGTCATGACCCTTTTAAATGTTAGGAAAACAGTGTCATTGTTGCCACTGCACTCATTTTTCCCAGGGATTCACGTCACACTCTGTTTTTTCTTTTTCTTTCGTCAGAGCAGTTTGGAAGTCACTGGGCCTGCTGCCACATGCCAACACCCTTCAGGCAGCTTTAGGAGTTACACAACATCAAAGGCAGAGCGGAAAGAAATCTTGAAATCTGATAATGGGAAGCAGTCCTGTGTAGCGTCAAAACATCTCCACTGCTGGGTGTAATCAGAGTTCATTGAGAGCCTATGAGGAAATCAGAGTGAAGGCAGAACATTTTAGCAGTGATGGTAATTTACCAATATAACTGCATTAAATCCATAGGTCAAACATTGTGCGCGATCACGGAAGGCTTGTATCGCGTGGACGCGCAGACAGTGTTGTTGCCAAAACTACACACTATAGTTGTAAACATTATTAAATTACAAACGGGTAAAAAACTAAGCAAATCCTGGCTTCCACCCAAAATACATAATTATTTTATATTATTTAGCGATATGGGAGGGAGGGTGTTGCAGGTCTTTTCTAAGTCAAACGGCGTGTCCAAAGAAAATATTTATGATGGGGAGGGCCTGGCTTTTCTAAAAATCAACATGAGGTCAAAGCCCCCCTTCCCACCCAAATCATTTTGACACATTCCCTATCAGTTTTGCTTGATAAATTACTTAAACGGTAGCCTGGGAAAACCCTGACAAACTTCCAGCAAATTTGAGATTTGCTCTGCAAGTCAGTCTGGCCAAGAGCCCATTCAAGCCTGTATCCAATTTTTCCAAATCGAGGCACCAATCTCAACCGTTGAGGCGGGCTTTACAGCGACAGCAAGCAGCTTTTTGTTTACATTCAACATGGCGGCCACCAAAGCGCAGTCACCCGGATCGTTGGTCTGATTGGTTGAAGGACTATCCAATTTCACTCAGAGGCATTTGAGCGCCGTCCGTTGGTGACGCCCCTTTGGAAATGAGTTGTTAATGAAGCTTCCCCAGACCCACTCTCAGTTAATGAGAAGGGTCTGGTGTCAACCAGGCTACTTAAATAGTTCATTGATCACAAAACCTGTTGTTGATTGACAACAGCAGATTCTCTGATCAACATAAAACTCCTCTGGCAAATATAGAGCTATTTAGTTTCTGCCTGAGTTAACAACTAACTGAATATCGCTTTAATGATACAGTAGTAGTTTTACACATGGATAACCTTCAGCAAATTTTACAAATCTTATTAAAACTAAACTGAATATTGCTTCAGGAAGATATCTTGAACTTTCTCATGTTTAATAGTTGTAACTAATGTTTGCTCTCCTTTGGTGTTATAACAAAGTACAGGATGTGGACACAGACAGAGTTTATTACATGTCATTTTAGCTGACGCTTTTATCCAAAGCGACTTACAATTGCTATATATCAGAGGGCACACACCTCTGGAGCAACTATGGGTTAAGTGTCTTGCTCAGGGACACAATGGTTGATGCATCGCAGCGGGAATCGAACCTGGATCTCCCACACCAAAGGAACATGTCATATCCACTGCGCCATCACCACCTTTATATAAAGACATAGAGCATTCAGGGACATATACACTACGTACATATACTAAAGTACTGTACTTAAGTATACATTTAGGTACAGGTACTTGTACTTTACTAGAGTCTTTTCTTTTCATGCCACTTTCTACTTCTACTCCGCTACATTTCAGAGAGAAATATTGTACTTTTTACTCTACTACATTCATCTGGCAGCTTTAGTTACTTTACAAATTAAGATTTTTGCACACAAAACACATGCAGTTTATAAAATATGATGCGTACAAAATGGCCTTGGCCTGTAGTGTTTGAAAAGCTGAAATCATTATTTATCAGGTCATTCAAACAGGATGAAAGACATCTCTCTCCACATCACTGCATTCTTTTTAACAAAACACAAAATCCGTTCCTTCATTTCCTCTGGACATTTGTCCGAGTTGCAGACTATTCCATTATGACTGACTGACAACGGTATGGATCTTCACACCTTAGCTGTGAATTATCCCACATCTGATAATGCTCTTCTTGTATTCTGAAAGAAGAATAAGTCATCATCCCTGATGTGACATTGGACCGAGCTGAAAAATAGCTATTGTACACATCTGGGATATATTAAAGCCAAATTATTCAAATTGTTGATATGTTCTGAGAGGCCAAGTTATCATGAATTTGATCCTTGTACAAAGAGAAGTGAGGGCCATTTCAGACATTTACAATGCATTCTGGGGGGCATCGGGGCCGGTGTGAGATGAGATGAGATGGCGTGAGAACGGCCTCTAGAGTCCGTGTTTGCTCTGACAATGATTCTACTCAAAAGTGTTTGCACTCAGAAAAGTGCCTGAGACGCCTGTTTTCATTGTATCACATACACACTTCAACATCTCTTTCTCTCTCTCTCTCTCTCTCTCCCTCCCTCTCTCTCTCCCTCTCTCATTGTTGCTTTTTCTCTCACTCTCTTTAATCCTTTGTTTCACTGGGCTCCAAAAGCCATTATATTAGAGTACCTTAAATGAAAGAGGCACATGATTTGATACATGCGCGCGCGCGCACACACACACACACACACACACACACACACACACACACACACACATACACACACACACACACACACACACACACACACACAACCCCGATTGTCAGGGACCACGCAGTAAGGCAATGAGAACAGGTGTTTTCACTGGTTTTTTTATTTACCCAAAAAATGCACAATATAAACCAAGAAGTTAAAAACTAGGCCCATAAAAAAAAGTCAACAAAATAAAACCATGCAAACTAGCAACGATAAAGCAGGATGTGAACTAAACAAACTGACCTAACTGAATGAGACATGCTGGGCTATATGTTCAGTCCTGACAAAACGTAGCAACGCGTTCATTTTAAATTGAAACGGGGTTGCGTTGAACATCCTTGTTGTTTGCGCAAGCACTCTGCCTTTTTAATACCACGAGTTTATAGACACGTCTCTGCTGATTGGGTATCACCTGTGACACAGCCAATAAACGAGAGACACATCCACCAAATAGAGAAAACATGGCAGAGACGATTTCTTTAAAGCCCCAGTGTGTAACATTTGTAGTTTATTATCAAAATTTGTGTTGCCCTTCACAAACTTCTCCTTTTTTATGAATATTGACCACCACCATCAATTCCAAGTATTCCTATTGGCTTGAAATTTTACATTTGCGCTTACATGAACTGGGGTAGACGCTCCATAGCCATGAGCCATCTTGAAATACGGTAACACGTAAGGGACATAAAGGCTATACTGCTCCGCATTTCACGCTTTTCAATCAGTGGCACTGACTTACGTATGCCAGGGAGGGAGGGGGACTCACTGCCGGCAGATTTGAAAGCCTGTTGCGTCTATTATCGAGGACATGTAACTGAATCACCGAGGAAATTAAAACGACAACGTGACAGGCAAAGCAACGCAACCAAAGTTAATATTGTTGTGGCTTTTCCAAGATGGAAAGAGCTGATGAGGAGCAAGGATTTTAAAAGGGACGCCGAAGTTGCCTGCTTTCTTCTCAACAGGCAATTCTGCCTATTTGTGTAAACGTTTTATAGTTGCTACTTGCTTCGCTAACTATAGCATGGTTGTGCATAACGCTAGAACGACGTCTAGGATACTTTTCCTCGCGTCAATGATGAAAAAGGATTGTCTACCTTGTAACATGAACGTAATCATACGTGCCGTGATTTCCCTGGCAGACAACTCACGTCATGCAGTTGTAACACAGACACTGTAAACATCGCCTTACACTATTAATCTGGTACAATAAACAGAATAACGATAGCACTGATACGTTACTAACATTAGCTTGCATATGTTTGGGAACCTGATAGCTGATGTTAGCAATGAAATGGTACCAAAATAACGTCAAACTATTATTACACTGGAAGGGACACTCACGGAAGGTTATTTCGGGTTCGGCCACCGTAGGAGTTATAACGCACTCGGAATGGGGGGGGGGGCTAGAAAATGAAATTCAGTTGGTTGTCATATACAATTTCACCACTAGATGGGAGAAATTCTTACACAATGTAGCCTAATATGTCAAAAAATGAATGGTCAAATATGTACTATTGTGTTAACATTTTATTGACTAAAAATGCATTAGAACACGTTCATCTCGTAGACGAGTTCGTTCAGAATCAGCTACATATAGCAGGTCGACTGACTCCTTCTCATACATTCCCGTAGCGTCACAGTGCATTGTTGAATAACCGGCGTCTGTACAGCATCAACAGGGGTTGCCATTGTGTGTTTATGTGACGTCAAAGACTGTAACTGGGAGTACAACAATCTGGTACGAGTTTACGGGTAGTAAGTTACGGGTTTGACTGCCGTTGCAGGGCACTTTCACAGGTAGAAGGTTGTGAAAACATGGGTTATGGGTTGCCTGGAACGCAGCATCAGTCCCTCCCACTGAGGAGGCACGGGAGAGACGCAAGGAAATCACGGGAGGAGAGAGGCAACATGAGCATGTCCATGCAGAGTGATGCAGCAGTCTGTGTCTGTGTACTATATGTATGTATGCACTATGTTGTGTTGAATTCTTTAAACAGCAGCTAAGACAAATATCCTTCGGGATAATAAAATCTATCTTATCTTATCTTATCTGACACACACACAAAAAAAATGGACATAAACTACAACTAATCCAAAAGAAAACCAAACTAAACCTAATTCCCCCTTCAACATGGCAGCACATGGTATGGCTCAAATGGCAGCCCATAGGATTTAATAGTTCTCCACCCTTGGCCACGCCTTTTCTCCACCAGGACGGACCTCTCCACCAGCATGGTAACAAATGACTAAAACATAATGATAAATAGAACAGAAACATGATTTTTTAACCCTCATACTTTTGTGTGCATGAATTGTTTGGGGTGTGGCTGACAACTTAAATGAACCTGTGCACTGTAACTAAATGAGGTGAAGAATAGTTGTAGCATATTACCACTGCTGGCTATTGTTACTGTGTGTGGCTTTGGCCATCACACCTATTAAATCACAACTTCTCCAAGTTAATGGAATAATAATAAAAATTGAAACCATCCCGCTTACTCTCAAACAGTGCCGACTATAATGATAATTAAAAATGTTGTATAGTGAAAGTGTTGAAGGTAAATGTACCCTGGGGAGTTAGACTTCACCTTGAGGTGTTACAAATGTATTTGAATCCATTTCCTTGCTCATAAACCATTAGCTAATCCATTGTCTTCTTCCCTGCTTTTGCGTTTTTTTGACATGTTACTAAATAATGTGAAACCATCAACATCCATTAATCTGCATCAAGTCCTCATTTTGTCCCTCTCACTTTTGACACGAGCCTACTGTCCAGCCACCATAGGCAGGATCTGACTGGATACAAGTGTTGATACACTCTGGGTTCGGCGATTGGACGAATATATTGGCGATTGGCTGAGTAGCCTTGTTTGTTTTTTTTAGGCGTTTTTTTGTAATTTTATTTTGCTAATTTCTTATTTTTTAATTTACAGGGCTTTCTGCCTTTAATTGATAGGACAGCTAGGTGAGAAAGGGGGGGAGAGAGAGGGGCATATTCTCACTGAATTAAAGGTTTATTTCGACCACACCAGAGTTGGAACAGTGGAACACCCTGCACGCTGAAGCGCAGCGAATGGCCTTGGAAGCGTAGATTCGTGCCTGATCACGCGCCTGGCCTGGCCAGGCCAGTTCTCCGCGCCGGTCAGTAAACAATACTTCTCTCAACTCTACAAAACGTCTCTCTCTGTTTTATTTTGAAATTTGGTTTATTTTGTAAAGTATCCAGCTGCACTGTGGCCTTCCTGTATGTGATTACCTGCCTGGCTTGACACATTGCCCTGGGTCTTGCCTCTCTACATACAGGCTGCCCTTCCTCATCGCTGGAGGTTGTTGTGCAGCCTGAAAGGCATACTTGAAGACACTACTCAGGGTAAAGGTCTCAAAGTTTTTTAGGTTTAAAAAGAATTGAATCTATATTTATGTTTATAAAAATGGGGTGGCAGTAGCTCACTCCGTAGGGAGTTGGGTTGGGAACCATAGGGGTGGCTGGTTCAAGTCCCTGTTAGTAAAGTACGGAGTGTGGATTGGTAGCTGGAGAGATGCCAGTTCACCACCTGGGCACTGCCAAGGTGCTCTTGAGCAAGGCAACCGAGCATTTAGAAGGATAGTAAAAGGTTGTATATTATATATGTTGCATGTTACATTTCCACTGTTAAGAAACGAAAGGCTGCTCCATTTTTCCTTTTCAGTTTCCACGCTGATTTCTGATTCTTCTTCTTCTTCGGGAAAACACGACCGCGTTGCTTTGTGGTATACGGGAGTTAAATGTAGGGTACATCGTATGTACACTCAAATTAGCTGTGCATTGTGGGTATTTTATAGTGAATGAAATTAACCTCGGGAAGTTGCAACACCACTACAAAATGGCGAACACACACTAGTGCACTATTTCCGTGATAGGAACACAGCTAAGATGTAAATACAGCATTATCTACCAGAAAGATTCAGGTGTCTAAGAAAGAAAATAAACGGTATATTTTAAATAGGGTTATAATACAGAGGTATCCGTAGAATGTAATGTTTTTTTATAGTTATAGTGCCATGACTATGGAAAAGGAAAAAATAATGAATGTTAGCACGATTTATTTGCTCGATTGATTTAGATTGTTTTTGAGCGGACTTGATGTTTACTGTGACTTTGACCGTAACATTGAAAACGCTGGTGTGATCCTTTTATAAGGCCTTTACACAGGCCTTTACTACAGTAGTAGTACTTTCTTATAACCTCTGATGTTTTTTGTTTCTGAAACAAAAGGATTAGAAGAAATCTTTTACATATTGAGCGGATTTGATATCATTATTTTCTAGGTTCTAACAAGACACAAGAAATAAACACTAAGAAAAATGTGAACATATGTAAATGAGAGGACATATTGTTTGATTTATTTATGTTTGTGTGTCATGGTTATCTCTCCTACACTATGATGTGAGAGTCCTCTCATGTCCCTGCTCCGTCTATTTATCTATCCATCAGTGTCAAACACGTGGGTCTGTGTGATGTGCATTAAAACAAAGCCGGGAGGTAACAATGTGTTTGAAGGCTGTGTCTCATTATAATACCTGGCTTTCATGTCAAACACACACGGAGACACAAAGCAGTGATTTCTGATATCCTCCCGTCTCACCATACAGAAACCATAAAGGAACGTGTATTCTCATATTGATGGCATTCTGGATCTTCTTTTTCTCCGTCGATCCAGGAATGCCTGCTGATATTCCTCTGATGTCTAATGCCATCTGAGCGAACACACGAACCAGAAAACACACAAACACGCACGGAATGCGTCGTTGAACTGACACTTCAAACAAAGCTTTTGTCTGCTGCCTGACAGCGATTCCTCTCTCCTTCCCCCCCTCTCCTCCTCTTCCTCCTCCTCTCATTATCCCCCTCACTTCCCCCCCGTCATTCCAAAACACTCGTTCTACCCCCTTGTTCCCTCGCTGTCTGTGCCCCACACACACACACACACACACACACACACACACACACACACACACACACACACACACACACACACACCACAAAATGCATTCATTCAAGGTCTTATTCCTAATTGAGCTGACTGGTTAAATGCAGGTTAAATAAAATACAAAGATTAAAACTATGAAGGGCTTTTTATAACACCACTTGAGCTAAAGCTCTAATATTCATGATTAACAATTTTGATTAACTTACAGCTCACAACATGAGCACATACCCTTCCCCCCTGAACCCCTCCCACACACACACACACACACACACACACACACACACACACACACACACACACACACACACACACACACACACACACACACACACACAACCATCATCACATTGTCATCACTACCCACTTAGACCAAATAATAATATTCAAGACAATACAACAGAATGATAACCAAATAGACTGCATAGAGGATTTTTTGGTGGCCTCTTTTGCCAGCCCCAAAGGAAAGTCACTAGCACCAAAATGATACGAATTGATAATAAAAATAGCAATTCAAATTATCACTTAATGTGTTTAAGAGCAATTTACCAAAACAACAGTTAAACGAGCAAAACCTAAACTTGAATTGGAGTCAGGCTATGTCAGACTCTCCTGGAGATTTATTTAAAGATGTATATTATCTTTTTTAACCAGTTTTGTTAATTGGGGTTTTATTATTATATACATAATATACATTACACATTTGTTTATGAAATTGTCAGAAATAACAGGACAATGCATAGATTTCTGTCAAATAAGGTAAAACAGACTCATTGCCTTTTATTGTACGCGGACTGATCATGCTTACTGTCGTGCATAGTCTTACTGTCGTGCATAGTCTTTTTTGCCCCCCCCCCGGGGAAACAAACTGTGGTCCACAACTTGAAAATGCAATGTTTTATGACCCACCCACTCTGACCACCTCCCTATGCGATCCACAGCATTCTTATACAGCAGCAGTCATCATGTTGCATACAGCAAAAAATACGTGGAATGCTTACTAATAACAGTGCATTACTTTAGGTAGTTTTTTGTAGTTCTTGGCAGGGTAAAGAGAGTATGCAGAGCGTTCGAGATTGGGTCAATTCAGTTTGACACAATTTATTGCTAATGGCTTTATGGTTCATTTGGTGGGAAAAGCTCTCAAACAATCCAAGTGGCAATAAGGATTTTGCTGAAAAACTAATTATGGTCATTTGCAGGTACATAATTGTATTTAGAGGTTATATCAGAATAGGCGTACATGGTTTAATTTTCAAACACCATATTTTTGTTGTACTGCACATTGCTGCAGCTCCTCTTTTCACCATGTGTGTTGAGCTCTCTGTTTTAGCTATCAGTGAGACATCTCACTTCTGTTCAATCTTTGTTGGGAGTCGCACATGCTCAGTAGCTAGGTAAGGACTACTAGCTAGTCAGAAGCAGAGTATGAGGGCGTGCCATGCTAGCAGCTAGGCGAGCATTATAACGTGTTACAAAGTGATGCACGTTCGTCACGGAAGTGACTGGACTACAACAGAGCTGTTTGGAGCAGTTTGTGAACAGTGTTTTCTGTTGGAGATCGTAAGTCCCTTTGGGGGGGGACTTTGGGCTTTTTCACTTTGTAAACCTATAACATGCACAAAAACATATATAACACAATAAAGGAAAGGGAAAAAGCCGAAAAGCATAATATGAGCACTTTAAATAAACTCATACAATAATTAAAATCCTAAATTACAATACCAAAAAAAAAAAATAATTTAGCTGCTTTGGTTTTTGGGGGGTTCTGGTATTGACTCACCGACAAAACGTCTTCATGGCTTCAAATGATTTCAAATGTATTTCCAGGCGTCTGCCTTGAACTGTTCTGACAGTTATTCCCATAAGACACAAATGCAGCGCAAGTCCACAAAGTCAGGCTCCAGTTGATTTTCAATGAAGCAGCTCCAAAAAACTCATGATGACATACGCAGACTGGAGCCTTTCTTCCTACTGACGACAGAACACAGACACTCCAACATGTTCAACTCAATCCGCTGAGCAGCTTTAACATCTGGCTGCTGTGCGCTGTGTTGGAAACAGCTTTCAGTTTTCATTGGCATTACATGTAAAGGTTCTCTGTTAAATAAGCATAAGAAATTAAACCAAACAGCACCATTTGTGCACAGGTCAATACACATTTGACTATTCGAACATATGAGCTGTAGACTAGAACTGTAGAACGCTCGAGCATCAAGAGCTGATTTCACCTACATTCGTTATACTATAGCCAACCAAAACACACCATCCTTTCTGCATCCTTCACAAACCTTTTCAATTCTAATTCTTATGTTGCTGGTTTTGGATTGTTTATTATTACGGCTTTAAAGTGTTTTTGTTGCTGTTATTTTAGTGTTCCTTTAATTGTAAAGTGCACTAATTTTACACTTTAAATAAATGTGATTGATTGATTGATTAAAGACCAGTTCAGACCAAAGATTTGCAATGTGACGAAAGTGTTTTAGAACATTGCAGGAAAAGTTTCAGCGGTCTGAACTGGCTCTTCTCAGCTCGACTCAAGCCAGCTGATGGCGTTGCCTGTGAGTGACTCAGCTTGTTAAGTGCACCCGTGGCTGGTTTTAGAACGTTAGGGATGTCGCCTGTTTCAACAGCCAATAGCGAAGTCAGCTGGTAAAGTCAGCAACAAGCTATAGAGATAAAATGATCCACAATCCATTTTATTTCTAAGTTACAGACTGTTACAGGCGGGTACAGGCGCGCGGGAACCTATTTTTGACCAGGGGGGGCTGAATAACAAAATAGTGGATGCATGATCATTTCTCCCCGAGGTAGATTTCAACAGTTCAGGAACTATTTGTTGTTAGTATAAAGGGATAGTGGAGGAGTTACGGGATTTTCTGAAAATTTAAACATCACCCTCCCTTCACCAGCTATACTTTTTCTATAATTAAAATAAACGTAAACACATAAACCTCCCCAAAAAGTTAATGTTGACTTCTATATTGACTTGCGCTTAGCAAAATCATAAAAATAATATTTATTCTTTTACAGCCATAATATTAACCTCTGCGTTCTCATCTTACGCATCACACTCCTCTGTTATGGTGTGGAGGCCATTTCAGTAGATTTATTCACTAACATTGTTGTGGAAATATAATAAGTATAGAAACTAAATGCACACTTCCTGCATTACTACTACATTACTTCAAATACTAAGTTACTCCTCTAGTAAACTAGTATTCACATGAAATAAAACAATAAAACATTGAGACCATTCAACAAAGCACACTGGGTAATAACAAATTCAACACGTGAACTGGTTGCTATGGACTTGTCATTGTATATTTTATCCTCATGCCCTCTCGGCTGCTGCTTGATAACGTTATTTCAGACTCTGGCTCTACAGCTAATCAACAGTTTGCCTCTGCGGTTACAACTGTAACATCTACAGATAAAATCTTGCTAAATTTAGCCGCATTACTATTACAGAAGAAAAACTCTTGTATCCTTTTCTGCGACATACTCTTCTCTACAACTAACGTTCAGTCAACTAGTCTCAGCCTGCTCGCTTCTCAGCGAGTCACATCGCTTTACTCACTTTCACTTTTACCTCTATCAGCTATAAACGGTTAATTTTTAGTAGGCTATATTTTAGAACCTATCCATAACCCTTTTTTGCTATTTGCCTCATTATTTGATATAGAAAAATATAAATAATGTCAGACAGCGAATTAGTAATCATTTAAAAAATAAAAAATAGAAATTCCAGCTCCTGCCACTTGGGGGTGCTGCAGCACCCTCAGCACCTCCCGCGCCCTTGGGCGGGTAAGCTAAACAACAGAACATCACTGCTAAAGGTTAACTCAGCCGGTAACACTATTCCCCTGTCTCCTTGTACCTACGTGTAGCTTTTAACGTGAAGATGAGACTAACTTGTCTTTTCCGTCCGAGCACTCTTTCTCCCAGTGTGTTTCTTCAGCGTGTGTGGCGTAGCGTTGGTTCCGTTTGAGGCCCTCCGCCTTTGTTTGCGCGAACTTCTCCAAAGATCTCCTAGATGGGTAAACCCAGCCCGATCTGCAGCTCAGGCTGGAAACCTGTACATTTTACTATCCTGCTTCAATTACAAATCTGCAGGGGACCAATCACAAACTGGTTTATTCACCTGGCATGCTATTGGCAGGTTTAACACGATGACGATAGAGACGCGACGGCAAGCATGCTTTTTGTTCAACATGGCGGCCACCGAAGCGCAGCAACATGTTGATGCCACTGCTGTTTTAAAAGATTTTAAAGGCAAGTTTTCTCTGAAAACGGAACAGAAACTTGTCCTGGAACAATTCCTACAAAAGAAGGATGTTTGCCTCACCAAGAATCTCTCTGACACACATGCGCATTGGACTTATCAAGCCTTGCACAGACACACACCCTCATGTCACATTTCAGTATCAGCTCCCTATCCCTTACTACTCAAAAGACAATAACTGATATCATATCAACAATCTGCTACTCAAAAGACGAGGTCAAAACACAAACTATCAACTGGTCAAAATGGCCGGAGACCCAGCGAGCGCCCGCGGGGGTGCGGTGGTCAAGTGAGCTAGAGAGTGACTGAAGAGAGGGAGTGGCGTTGGAACAAAGCTGGGAATCGGAGAACTAAAACGTTTTCGCCTTTTCATCACTACTAAAACTGCAGCTGTAGCGAGTATCTCGCCATATCTATCCTTTATCTTTTATCCTTTATATTTTAGACACTGCAAATGATATCCAGCTACAAAAAAAGCCTGAATAGCCGGAAGTTAGAACGGAAGTAAGAGTCATTGCTATTGGAGATGATACAGCTTCTCATCGCCTTGGTGTAAACTAGCAGCTTTCAGAACATTGCAGACCGGCGCAAGTAGCTGCAAGTTTACACTCGTCTCGTTGTGAATCATTGGTCTGAACTGAGCTTAATGGCAAACCTGTCCGTTGCATTTTTTATGCATCCCGGTACTTCTTACAGCTGCAATAGTCCACTTTCCCCACAATAACCCCTGTGATTAACCTTTATTCCTGTGTGTTTCTACTGGGCAGCTGCAATGAAAAGAAAAACATCTGTAGAAAAAGATAGATAACGTCCTAAAATTACCAGTACCTTTTCCGTTAAGTTTACGGATGTTTATCCTCTGTACCTTGTAATGGACATTTCTGTTAATCAAAAAATTCGAAAATATGGAAAAACACCTGTAAAAAAATCATTACGGAAAATGCCTTCATATTAACACAGTATATTAGCCCGTATTTCTACGTACTTTTCTAACAGTGTGCCTGCTACCACAGCCTGCTGAGTTGCAGGTTCAGTGCCTTGCTAATGGGCACCTGCGTGGCAGTTGCTGAGGAAGGGAGAGTGTGTTACTGAAGTTCTGTGCAGTGAAAGCGAATGAGACTGTGTGTGTGTGTGTGTGTGTGTGTGTGTGTGTGTGTGTGTGTGTGTGTGTGTGTGTGGTTGCGTGCGTGCGCATGCGTGTGTTTAGTTATCAGGGGAGCACAGCATAGCTCTGCTGAGATTAAATTCCCAGAGCTTACTCTCGCTATCAGCATTACTTCAGGACAAACACGCTCACATTAACACACACAGAAGGAAAGCAGAGTGGTAGGGAAGAAAGCTGCCACCGCTACATTTTCATTCAGAGAAAAATATCAACATCGACAGTATGCCCACTGCTGATTTCACCACTGCTATAATTCTCCACCAAACCGTCCATCTGTCCTTCATCTATCCCTCTATTTTCCGTTCTTTCTTTTTTCATTCTTTCTTTCTACCTTTGTCTTTCGAAACTTCATGTTTTATTATTATTATCACTTTGCAGTGCAGACTAACAGATCTAGCTGCCATCTCTGATCTATCAATGTTATATCATCAAAATATGAATATGAAGATGGAGATTAAAACACAGATAACATTTGGATATTTAGAGTTCAAAGTTGAAGTGAAATCTGAATGGTTTTCAGTTTTGTTTAAGGGAATGTAAGCTATGATAATACTGCCTATTGTGCACATTTTTCAGTTTTTCTAAAGTGGTGGCTACGGTTGCCCCGAGAGCTCAACACACAAGTAGTTACACAATGACAATTACACACAATATTTGTGGAAACAGCGTTGCTCAGTGACGTTTCCCATCACAACAGTTGACTGACATTTGAGACCTTTGTGGTGTGCTACCGACTGGAGCATGTATAGCTCTGCATTAGGGCTGCAACTAACGATTCATTTCAATGCTGATTAATCTGTTGATCATTTTCTCAATTGAGTTGTTTGGTCTATAAAATGTCAGAAAATGATGAAAATTGTTGATTAGTGTTTCCCAAAGTCTAAGATAACGTCCTCACATGTCTTGTTTTGTCCACATCTCAAACATATTTAGTGTACTGTCACAGAGGAGTAAAGAAACCAGAAAATATTCAAGTTTAAGATGCTGGAATCAGAGAGTTTTTACTTTTCTTTCTTAAAATACAACTCAAACCGATTAATCAATTATCAAAAATGTGGGCGAGTAATTTAATAGTTGACAACTAATCGATTAATCGATTCATCTTTGCAGCTCTGCATAGCCTATGAATGTTGATACAAGACGTTTTCCCCCTTTTTCATCAAGCACAGTAAGTAAGTGATTTGAGGGGGGATAAGGGGGGTGCCATGCCCCTTGTGAGCAAAATTACCAAAATGCATGCCCCTTGTTAACCTAATATGTAATCAGCCAATTACGTGGCAGCAACTCAATGCATTTAGGCCTGTAGACATGGTAAAATCTATCTATCTATCTATCTATCTATCTATCTATCTATCTATCTATCTATCTATCTATCTATCTATCTATCTATCTATCTATCTATCTATCTATCTATCTATCTATCTATCTATCTATCTATCTATCTATCTATCTATCTATCTATCTATCTATCTATCTATCTATCAAGTAGCCACAAATTAAGTTTTACTATAATATAATTTTGACTTTGTGTTAAAAACCATCTCAAAAACGTGAATAACTGCATCCATCGCAGTACAGATTCTTACTGAAATTGGCCGACCGCAGTGCCATGGTTCAAAAACCTGTAAAGGAGAGAAAAAAAGAAAAAAAGTCAATTCACCGATGTGTTAAAAGACCGAGCGGCAGTTTAACCTGTGTGTGACAGGTAGTGTCGTACCTCTGTTCCTGTCGCACGCTTGGAAATAAATCCTGGACGCGTTAATTACCTCGTCTGACCTGGTTCCCTCCGTGTGAACGTCTGGTGTGTGTCAGACGGAGACAGAGACAGTGATCTGTATCATGGGACTGCAACCCTGATTGTATGTGTGTATGTGTGTGTACTGTATACGTGTGTGTGTGTGTTTGCCGTAGTGACAGCTCTGTCAGTTATCTTTCTGCATTGACAGACAATGCACATGTCAGCTAGCAGTCCCAGCACACATAATGATCACATCTACGTATACACACACGCAAACACCTAACCTGTCAATCATTTTGTCTGCTATTCCCACTGCTCTCTCTTGCTTTTTTTGCTTTTCTTCCTATTCTACCTATCTCTTCCCATCCCTCTGTCTTTCATCATTCTGTTATTATTCTTTCCTTTTTAAGAAACTGTCTGTTGGCCTGAAACTGGGTCTTTATTTTTTTTTCTCCCATGGGTCTCAGTGGATTTTTTTTCTCCCCCCCTCTCTCTTTCCTCTCATAGCCTCTGCGCTCCTTCTCCCTCCCACTCACATCTTGCTGACAGATTAAATGTTGAAGGCAAGGTCTGGTGGAGAAAAAGAGGAAAGTCTCTTTTAATTGTGTTGATCGCTAATTAGCCGGCCTGTCTCATCTCTCGGCAGTGGATGTGGTAAAACAGAATGCCCCTTTTTAGGGTCAGCGTGCCACAGCCTCATGCTTAACAGCCTCATGCATAGCACTCTCACTCTCTCATATGCACACACATTATTTTGTACTTGGGAGATTGGCTGCCAGCTTGTAGATTTATCAGTGGAGGCTGGTGTAGGAAGCCAGGGTGAATCGGTAACTGTGCAGTAAAAAGGGGGCTTTGCTAAAAATACGTAGTTGTGTTAAGGCTGTGCAATGAATCAAATTCAGATCACATAAACAATTTAAATGAGAAAAACTATTATTTAGCACATTACGTTTTGCAAGTGAACTCTTATTTTGTCTTGTGTTCTGAATGACACTGTCCCTTTTGCCCCTTCTGATGGATGGATCAGCCAACATTTTTATATTATTTATTTTAAGGTTAAGTAAATCAAAAAGTACAACAGGAAAAATATTAAGGTAAATTCCACTTAAGTTTTCACTGTTATGTTTAACTGTGCCACTATTTTTTAAATTCAATAAATGCAACATCTTTCCAAAAGTCAACGAGTAATCGTGTTAAATAATTGTGATATCAATATTGACCAAAATAATTGTGATTATGATTTGTCCGCAATCGAGCAGCCCTAGCTTACGTAGGGAAAATGTTCCAAAAACCTGGGGTTCACCGTCCTCCCTGTTCCCCGCAGACCACCCTCCAATCATTCTTATTGTTGTTTACCATCAGCTGTCTCATATTTTAAATGCCACAAGAAACAATCTTGAATCATACCCGCAAGCAATAAGTCTGGCTTTCAAGACAGAAACCCATAGTTGATAGCGGGAGTGTAGGAATGCTGAAAGATTAAAAGCAAATTTTATTGGGATCCATCCAATGACAGCGTGACAGGACATAAATGAATCTGTCCTTTGCAGTGCAGTGTGGTTCAGTGGGTACAGCACGTCATAAACACTGCCTGGATTAGGACTTCAATTCCCACTGGGCCCACCTACGTTAAAAAAATAAATGCACTCATGAATAAAAGTACCCAGCTAATGGCATATGTTACATCATTTTGACCTTATTATAAATAGAAAAACTGTAAAAGGGTTGCCTATTAGAGCTCTGGCTAAAATTGTAGGAACAGACATTTTATTGCTGTGTTAAACAGCATGGACAATAAAGTGTGTTTTGGTTCCCCAGACTGTATATAAAGATGCTCATTCATTTAGTTCATATAATGTCATTATTTACTAGTGGACTGGTTTTAGACTCTGTCATCCCTAATGCCTTTCATGAATGTAACAGGCTGTACAAAAGAATGGTTAAAGGAGACATATAATGCTCATTTTCAGGTTCATACATGTATTTTGGGTTTCTATTAGAAGATGTTTACAGGCTTTAATGTTCAAAAAACACATTCTTTTTCTCATACTGTCTGTCTTAATATACCTGTACTCACCCTCTGTCTGAAATGCTCAGTTTTCTCCATTTTAGCGGCTGTCTCTTTAAGAGCCCAGTCTGCTCTGATTGGCTTATGTAAAAATATGGTGTACCTTTGCGAAAATGGTTCTCAAGCTGTGAGATACTCGTGTGTTTGGCGTGTGATTGGTGTGTGTGTGTGTGTGTGTGTGTGTGTGTGTGTGTGTGTGTGTGTGTGTGTGTGTGTGTGTGTGTAGGGGAGCACAGCATAGCTCTGCTGAGATTAAATTCCAAGAGTTTACTCTGGCTATCAGCGTTACTTCAGGTACTACAGGTTGGCTTGTTCCCATGTTTTCTCATCAAATCAGACCACAAAAGACTCACTGGGTTGTCTTACTTTACAGTTTGTGGGTTGGTAGGCACACCAGATACCCAAAATGTATGCACAAGCACTGTAAAAGTGAGTTTTTCATGATATGTCCCATATAAGTACTGGTTTCTTTCCGAGACTTAGATGACATGATCAATACTGCTCTCTTGTCTTTGTGCTAATCTGGAGCCAGGAGATGATTGGCTTTGCTTAGCATGAAGACTGTAAGCAGGGGAAACGGCCACGTAAAAACAACAATTTGTGGTTTTAGGATGAGTTACATGCGCTAACTATTTCTTTGCCACAAACAGTCGGATACAGTGACATGCTGTGTGGACGGATATACGTGCTTGTCAAGAAATAGGATAGTTACACTTCATAACTCCCCCTTAAAACCACAAATTGCCATGTACAGATTTATCAAATTTTACAGAAATGAAATGTGTTGCAGCCTTTGAGGTTGCATTTAGGCAAACTTTTAACTTTGGAGAAAGCAAGGCCTGCTGTTTCTCCCTTCCAGCCTTTATGCTAAGCTAAGCTAATTGCCTCTTGGCTCCAGCCCCATGCTGAACCGACAGACATGAGAGTGTGGTATTGATCGGGTATGTGGACAATTATTTATTTGCCCCCTGCGCCTTCACATCTCAAAGACACACCAGACCGTTTGCAGTGAATACGAAGACCAACTTCAAACGAAATAACCCTTGTACTGTTCCTAATACATTTTGAAATCTATTGACCTTGGCTTTTTTTTTCTTTTTGAATCAAACTGTTTCCTGCAGATCCAGATACAACACGCAGCAAAGCTATGGGCAATAGGTTTGAGAAAGTTCTGGGTAAAATAAGCGTCTGTAGTACTGTAGCGTTGGATAAGCACTTTATTGGAGTTTGAAGATCAAGCAGCCTTTACAAATCAAATTTAAGACTGCTGGAGTTCATTCAAAAGTCCAGAGCAAAAATAACAACTCAAACTGAGTGCTGAGCTGATTCAATGAGACAGAAAACATTCCATATATTCTTTGAAGCTGTCAGTACAAACACTTAGGTCACCGTTTATGTCTTTTAATAGGGGAGAGATTATCAGGATATTAGTTTCAGGGGAAGACAGCATGTGCTAGAAGTGAGGTAAATGGAAACTGTATCATATCCAGAGACATGTCAGAAAGCTAGGTTTGATAAGTAGCCTATGTCTAAATATTATTAGTAATCTTAGCCCAAACCATCCAGCTTCATTAATCATCAACATTACGTATCCTCTGTTGGATTCTTGTTTTACAGAAACCTAGTATCTTGCTGTCACTTTGAATCTTAAACCAGATTCAGTTTTTCTTCGTATTTTTCTCTTTCTCCCTTGTTTATCAATACGTCATATTTGACTTTCAGACTGACATGATTTATTTTGTTATTTCCCTTTACAAGTTCAAGTTCAATACTTGCCATGTCAACACAGTTGATTGAATTTGTCTTGGTGCCAATCAGGTTAAAAAAGGCACTACATTCATTACATAAAAGACAATCAGACATTCATTTAAACCAGTAAAAAGTTGTAAAGACCTTGTGCTATTGCAACTTCCCATGAAGTGTCTTGTGCACTCTATAAAGTGCATTTGAATAAGTTACATTTAGTACAGGTTTACTCTGCAAGGTGCCTGAGCATATAGCAATAGTGTCCGGGTAAGTACTGTTACAAAAGCGGGATTTTTTGCCCCTGAGACTTTGAACTTCCAGAGGGCAGTAGTTGGAAGAGGGACCTGGCAGGGTGGGAGGGGTTGTTACAAGCTACCCGACTACTCCGATCACACAGCAGGAGGATAATTTCAGCCAATGCTCTTTGTAGATCCAAAACTGACTTGTTAGCAATAATCAGTGGGTCTGATTGGTGGCGGGTAATGTGTCGGCCTCAGCGGGGGATGCTAACAAGCCTTTCTCTTTGTGTGCTTCCAGTCATCTGGAGTCGGATCGCAGCGCCCTGAAGAGGAGAGAGTGGGAGAGGAGGAACCAGGAGGTCCAACAGGATGAAGACCTGTTCTCAACGGGATTCAACCTGTTTGGAGAACCTTATAAAGTAAGAGTGATTGATTCATGCATAGATCATAATTAGATAATTTAATATGTTAATAGTTAATCATTTATACATAGTTCAACATTTTGGGAAATGCACCTATTGGCTTACTTTCTGTTATGTGAAAAGATTGATACCACTCGCGTAAAGCGAACTGGGTGGCAAATAAAGACTGGACGTTTGTAGTGTTTTAAGTATATTATTAGCTTAAATCAATGTCTTCATTCATAAATATGTCCTCATTGGTGTAAGATTACCTCTGCCAATGATCTGACTTATAGAATTCCTTGTCTGTATTTACATTGGAAGACATGTTGTCATAGCTTCTTGGCACATAACGGCTACCGTAGTTGCAACACGCATTTGAAAAAGCGAGGCACTAGAGAGCACTATTTGTTTGAATGCAAAATACAATTTCACCGCTAGATGGGAGAAATTCCTACACAGTGTACCTTTAAGAAATATTTACTGCATGTAACTCCACCCAAATCCACACATTGGCATTTTTACATTTCTGTTTGTGTACATAGTAAATAAATGAGAAACAACATCTTGATGATTCAGCTTTATAGGTGCTATGGTGAGCATATTTTTGAACTTTTGAGCGAGCCATGTAGGGCTGTCCTGAACAGGGGTGTTGAACTGGGTGGGGGGGGGGGGGGGGGGGGTCCTCATGTGAGGAGAGCCCACAAAATATTAGGGACCCATGCTTATGTACAGGGGTCCCTGGCCTGTTTTTTAGCCTATATTTGTTAACATTATAGCAAATTGGCACCATTAACATAATGCCAAATTAGCTATTAACAGTCCCTCCTTGCAGTGTACCCATGATTGTACAGACAACTATCACAGGATTACTTTAATGCTGAAGAAAACTTCGAAACATGATGATTCTCAGGCAAGTTCTGCAATTATAATGAACATGTGATTTCGAAGCAGATTTATGGAAGTTTATTTGTGATTGACATCAAAGATAATGATATCTTCTGGAAGAGTGTAAGTCACATGAATGATATTAATATCTGTTTCTTGTCTGTGTTTTGACTAAGTTGTGACTCCAAGATGTAGTATGACTTTTGACTCAAAATTCACCTCAGTATCTTTGCCTCACGTCTCTCCCTCCGGCTTTTGGCTTTGTCCTGATGAATGTCTATCACAGATCATGTCATATTCTGATGTTTAAAGGCCCCATGGCATGAACATTTTTCTTAATGAGGTTTTTTAACATTAATATGAGTTCCCCCAGCCTGCCTATGGTCCCCCAGTGGCTAGAAATGGCGGAATGTGTAAATCAACAAGTCCGGAAATTGTTGATAAAACAGGAAAGGTCAGCTCGCCAGTATGGCAGTTTTTTGGATTTTATAAGTCTGACCATAGTCAGACCAATGTCGTCTGCAAATTATGCAAGACCGTCGTCCCCACCAAGACAGGAGCACAGCCGTATTCGGCAGCAACGTCCAACAACATCTGCAGCTGCAGCACCGCACAAGCAGCAGAGCACCACGGAGAGGTACTCTGCATCAGTGCCTTATGACAAACCATCTAAACGGTACAAAGAAATAACGGAGGCAGTGGCATATCATATAGCCAAAGACATGCTGAGCACTGTCAAGAAGCCAGGTTACCACCCCCCCACCATGTACGGTTTAATCTGTAGCATGACTTTTAGACGGAGAAAAATTATAGTAACTGTTACTGTACCAGGTTTGTTTTTTTATGTTACAGATGTAAAGTCTACCTCAGTTTTATTCTAATTTCTCCCATGTTTACAAAACACTGCACATATTTTAAAACACTTTATTCACCAGAAGGTGAATCAGCTTGTGAACTTATTAGCATTAAACTTGCAGAAAATAGTTCTTCTCGGGTGTCAGGTTTCTTTGTTTATATTTAAAAAGCATTTCTTATGTATTCTTTAATTTTGCACCTTAATGTTAAGAGATAATTGTTAAGTGTCCATTGTGATTTTAGACGTATGTTTACATTTTAATTATTTGAGTGTTTTTCATTGTTGTGTTGACATTTCTGCCTTTATAACTGATGGGGATTATAATCAGAGGAAGGTTAAGTTTAAAATAAAAATGTTTAAATTTAAAGATGCCATATTACCGTATGCTCATTTTCAGGTTCATAATTGTATTTTAAGGTTGTACCAGAATAGGTTTACATGGTTTAATTTTCAAAAAACACCATATTTTTGTTGTACAGCACATCTCTCTCTCACTGCTGCAGCTCCTCGTTTCACCTTGTGTTCAGGTCTCTGTTTTAGCTACAGAGTGAATCATCTTTTCTTCTGTACTATCTTTGATTCCACTCGCACATGTGCAGTAGCTCAGATCGTAGATCATGTCAGTTAGCTCCATAGACAGTAAAAGAAAGGTTGTTTCTCCAACTTTGGTCAGTTACAAGGCAGGATTAGCCGGGAGACTTCTTCTAAAGAAGGGCACACATGTAACTACTTCTTTTGTAGATTATGGTGAACTTGTGTGTGTTGTAGCAGTGCTTTGCCATTGAGAACGAGCTAGCATGCTAACGCTAGCGCTAGCATGCTAACGGTTGTGTTTAGCCTGTCATTTCGGCTAGTGACGTAAGAAGCCCTGCAGATTTTGAACAGCTCACCCAGAGACTGAAGGCAGGACACATTCAGAAACCGTATCTCACTCAAAACAGCATGGATAGATTTTTTTTCAAAGTTTGTATGTGTGTGGAAGCACCAGAGACACAAAATAACACCCCAAATCCCAGAAAAAGTGATTTTTTCATAATATGGGCACTTTAATATATTTTTCTCCTGTTCCTTATTTTAAATAGGTCATAAAAAATATCAATAATTATTGATATCGACCGATATGAAACACTTATATCGTGATACAGTTTTCAGCCATATCGCCCAGCCTTTTGTAGCATATATATCCTTTTTGTGTGCGATCGATCTGGCCTTGGTGAGTTGGAGGCTACAGTATTAATGAATGTCCGCTACAATTAAGCCATTGCCAAATGTGTTGATACAAAGCTAATTAAGACTATCAGCTCCACACCACTCTCTCTGTATTTCTCAGTTTGTTTGTTCAGAAAATTGTGTCGGTAATTACATCTTCTTCTCGTGACTCCTTGGCTACAAACAACTGTGTGGAGGAGGGGTAGGGGTGGTGCGCGATCACGGAAGGCATGTGTCATGTGGATGCGCCGACAGTGGTGTTGTCATCATTTAGAATTCCTAATGGGGGGGATAGAAAATACGCACTATAGCTTTAAAGTATATAATATGGCCTAATTAGATCCTTTCTTTCTCGGTCGGGACTGTCTCTCATTTGGACTCTGTCTTGACTTAGACTCAAACTTCTTTGGACTTGGCCTCGACTCGATCTCGACTAGTCCTGGTCTTGGACTTGTCATGGAGGTGGACTTGACTACAGCCCTGGTCTGTGCTAATGTCAGCGAGCTGCACACAGCACACAGCACACAGCACACACTCATCTTTACAAGCTGGCCGAGCTGCGAATCTTCCCACCGAGCTTTCTCCACACAGAGAGCTCTCCTGTTGCTGGTTAGCAGACAGCTTTATACTTCGCTGTTAAGCTTTGATTGATCTCTGCGGGGGGACAATGGACATACCTGACACCAGAATTTAATTTGGGGAAATTCTGTCAATTTATGACATCTTAATCAGTGAGGCCACTCTCCTCTAAAGCAGCACTTTGTGATTTAGGTTCTTATGAAACCCCTTTGCCTTCTGTAAGCAATCAATTGGACAAAATTATTACTAACCAAATATTATCCAAATGTTTATTTTGTACCATAATGCACTTTAATGCTGTTTTTGCGGATGATAAAACTGATGATGGCCTATAGATCATCACAGGCTATTCTAACCATTTTCCCCTCTTGCTCTCCCAATAGTGAGGCCAATAGTTGGTAAGGTTGTGGTCTGTTCTGTTCTACGTAGGGCTGCACAATATATAGTTTTTTTTATCGTCATTGCGTTATCAACTTGTGCAATATAGCAAAAGGCTGTGACATCGCAAAAAACACTAAGAGAATCTTTGTGTAAGTTAAAAGAAAATGTAAGTAGGAAACTGCACTTTAAAATGTACCTGTCATTAAAAGTGTTCAATAAACGATTGCTGGAAATGATTTCCTTTTTATTTGTTTGAAATTCAACAAGCAATTTGTTGTATTTTAGAAGAATACTGAAAGCAGCAGAAAGGCAGAACTGAGTGCACTCTAGTATCTGTTTATTTATCGCAAATAATATTGTTATCGCGATATTCAACAACGTTATCGCGTATCGCAATATTTTCCTACGGTACTTGAGATGCCATCATTTTGTTTCTTCTCAAGCTGAAAGTGAACTAGCCCTGCATTAAGTGCACTGCACTCTCCTGCCCCTGTGTTTGAAATTGATTTTGGTTTGTTAACTCTCCGCCAGGCACTTCAACACTTGGTTATGCCGCCAAGTGTATCGACCTTGGGACAGACTGGCTTTGAATCTTGACAGATTGTGTTTAAGTGCTGCTGTGTCTGAACACAGAGGACACTCACGAAGACGCTGCTCCAGGACCGGCAGCACATGAGAGGTTGTTGTTGTAATGAATCTAATCCTTGGTGCCTTCATACTCCCAACTAATTGTTTCCAACTAATTAATGGTGCTGAGGTCAGGGCAAGGTGTGTGTGTGTGTGTGTGTGTGTGTGTGTGTGTGTGTGTGTGTGTGTGTGTGTGGTTCAAAAACCAGGAGGCCAGTATACTTGTGGGGTCCCGACAGCTTTGTGGGGCCAAAATGCTGGACCCCACAAGTTTAAAGGGCTGTTTGAGGGTTAAGACTTGGTTGTAGGGTTAGGGTTAGAATTAGGTTATGGTTAGGGTGAGGATAAGGGTTAAGGTTAGGCATTTAGTTGTGATGGTTAACGTTAGGGTAAGGGGCTAGGGAATGCATTACAAACGTGTGTGTGTGTGTGTGTGTGTGTGTGTGTGTGTGTGTGTGTGTGTGTGTGAGCCACATGCGGCGCACCGTAGCCGGAGCTTGTAGCTGATGTCACGTGACCAGCCGGCGGTCTCCTAGTTTTCGTATTATATCATACGTTTTTAGTGTGCATAATGTTTCGTACGATATCGTACGAACTCATTCTTGAGAATGCGTGGAAAAATAACATTGACATGTTACCTTATAAAGCTGAGGGTCAACACGCTAGCAAACTGGCTTATTTCCACATCCAGCAGATACAGAGCACCGTTAAGGGCACGTTCAGACCAGAAAAAACAATCCGGTCATTCGCCGCAGGGTCATAGTGAGTGTCACTTTAAAGGCCCATTTGTGTGACCATAACCATAACTTGTCATGACAAAAACCGAATGACACTTACTAAAAGAAGCATTATGTCATAAACGTTTATGACTTGTTTATAATGTTTATGACACGTTCATGACAGTGTCATGTCACTCTTATGTAGATACCTTCAAGTAAAGTGTAACCAAAAATTCAAACAAAACTTGGAGCAATGATGCATTTTATAAGTGACTGGCCCAAAGGGGTGAGTGCATCACTCATAAGGGACAACATGTTTACTTGTTTCATATTCCACCTCTTTCCAACTCTTCCTTTTCCTGCATACAGTACACATCCCCAGTTTATCTCTCACTGCTGCGAACCCTGAAAAACGGCTTTGGCACACCTTGCTACTTTCTTCTGCTGATTTATTTGCCACACTTTTTTTTCTCCTGAGGGTTTTACTTTACTTGATACAATTCAGTGGATTTACCAAGGCCTCTAAAACCTCACTGCACTTTCCTTGTGTCTGAGTGCTGACTGAATCAGAGACGATTCAGAACCAAGATGCCCCAACTCAGAGTCATTTTCTGTATATGTGTCACATGGGCTCTGCTACGGCCACGCCTCCTTAGGAGACTAGCGGCAGATCCTGAGTCTATTAATTCCAATGGGAGAAGTGAACGTGAACACAGATTATGACGGATTCTTTCGCCCCCATAGTCACCAAAGTAAATATTGGACCCTTTATTCACAAGCCGCATATCTCCTGATCAGGACCAAACTCTCGCGAGATGTGGCAACACAGCTAAGCTAACGTCAACTAATGTTCGTGAACGCCCTAACAAAACTAATTTCAGTAATATGTTTTAGCTGTGTAAATATCAAAAGAAAATAATAAATTATACAAAATATAACTTTTCATTCATCCACACAACGTTCACTACATTTTCAAACGAGGCTACGCCCACTTAGGAGCAGGAAGCGTGTACTGTTTTATACCATTAGTATAGTGTGTCAATACTTAATAATAATTAATAATTTGGCATTTTAGTCTTTCATATTACTTGCTACCGTTGTCGCTATTAATACTACGTCATCTTACAGCGCCGCGGTGCGTTCAATACAGACGCTGAAGGGTGCTTTTTGCGCCGTATCTGACGCTGAGAGCCACTGACTAAGCGTCCGTATTTTACAAGTTGGGAGTGAGAACGGGTTAGTCTTGACACAGCGTGTAATCTTTAGTAATAGAGAATCTTTGACTGAATTTTCCAAACTGCTCCTTTAGAGATCTATATCAGGTCCCCCCTGTCTTTCTTTTTTATCATTCCCGGCCTCTCTCTTGCTGATTTTCAGTCTCTCGCTGTACTATCTGTACTATATATATCTATTATGTGTCTGTCACTCTAGTTCTGTGTCTTTCCCCCTCTCTTTCCCTCTCCAGTATTCATTCTCTCTGTCAGCTATTAGCTAATCCCTCTTCTAATCCTGTTAAAGAGCGTTATGCTGTTAGCAGCTATTTGGGATGATCTATTCACACACATATACACACATACACACACACACACACATAGGTATTCATCCTCTCCTTCTCCTCTGTTTTCCATTTTGCCTCTCTGTAAATGTGTTTTCTGTTCCTCTTCAGCCACCAGATCTTTTATTCATGAGCCTGAGATGGAGAAGAGATGAGCTAATTTATTCACAGCTAACTTTGGCTCGCCACGGTGTGTAGTGTTTGTGTGTCTGTACACACACAGAAATTACATCTGTTAAGATTATTTGAAAGCAATTCTCTCCGTTCTTGCATGAATCTTTTGTAAATAAGGCTTGATTCTTTGCCCTGTTTCATTGTTTGGTATTTTTAATGGTTTCACTGTTATTAGAGTGTAAAAATGAAGGATACAGTGGGGCAAAGAAAGACACGATAGAAGAGATGAATGATGCTTCCAGTCTCATAGATTTGTGTTGACTTTTTTTTTAATGCACTCTCTACCCTAGTCCTCGGGCCTCATCACTGTTTAAATATTCGTGAATCACAGAGATGGACGTAAAGGGTGACCAATGGCATTGATTTATGGGGAAAAAAATTAAGTGTAAAAATATGGAGATACAAGGTTTCAATATATATATATATATATATATATATATATATATATATATATATAAAATGGAGGGTTGTGTACCACTTACATTTACAGACACAATAAGGATTAACTAGTAGCTGAGATGTAACTTCTACCTCTCAAGCGCTGTTTTTAACAACCAATAAAATCAATAGCCAGATAAGTCTCCTAAATTTGCTCCCAATATGCTTTTAAAGCTCTTTCTATATATATATATATATATATATATATATATATATATATATATATATATATATATATACACTTTCCACTGCAGCTTGCACAATTTCTCAGCTCAGAAGCAGTAGAAAATGCGATGATTGTTAATGCCAATTATAGATGTGATCAGTGTCAACAGACAGCCTCGATATCTTTGAAGAAATATGGTGCACAATTCGTAGTGGAATTTTTAATTCATATGTGGTGGAATTTATACTTTATAGCAGAGATCTTTAACAGGGGGTCCTCAGAGTTACTGCAGGGGGGCCACCAAATAACTGGTAATTTTTTTGAAGTTTTTGTTTATTAAAATGATTAACATGAATCCAACATGAGTCCAACATATTATTAGCAGATATAAATCAGCTTATTTGTGGAATAAAACATTGTCTAACACATGCATGCACGCACACGCATGCACGCACACACACACACACACACACACACACACACACACACACACACACACACACACACACACACACACACACACACACACACACACACACATACATACACAGAGTAATTGCACTGATTATCAGCTGTTTTCTGTTTGCTCACAAAGACCTTCGTCTCTCTCCAGAGAGTCTGACTTTAGGAAGAAAGGACAGGGGGGGGGGGGGGAGAGAAAAATACGAAATACCTCGATATCGATACCGCAACGATATTGTTATGTTGACTATTGGTGCTTTCCAAAAATATTTACACAACAGTAATGTGGATATAATGACTAAGTGGGTAAAGGCAAATAATAGAACAGTTATTACAGTCGGGTAAGTTCAGAAATGACATCACTTTACTGTAATGCAGCCTTTAAAACAAGGAAAAGACAACACTTATGTCATATCACGATATTACGATAAACAAAATCTAAGACGATATCTAGTCTCATATCACGATATCGATATAATATTGATATATTGCCCAGCTCTGATAGCCTCTATAATTGGTGTTAAATTCCACTACAATCAGTACAGGGATTATTCATTATTATTATTACATGTACCTTGATGCTCTCTCCAGAAATATTACCTAAGATTAGTTGAATATGAATTCATTATTCATGATTTCATTAACCTCTCCAAATACAGGCAATTTCACCCTGTCATGAAAATTAGATAAAGAGTCTTATTCACTCATTCTCATTCGTTTCAACCTTTAAACCTATTACAGGTTGTCAAATACCTTTGCCTTTATGGCTGGATCTATTGATCAAACCACAAAAGTTATGTACAATAAAATTACAATGCCACATTTCACATTCTTAGTCACTGTTAAGTGTTCGTCATTTGTCTGTAAATCATGATGAAATAAAATTACAGGCTGTAGATCTTGCACAATTCAGACTTGGCCCATGATTAATATTTGCTTCCCAATTTGTCATTCAGGTAGAAAATAAATGTCAGAGGGCGGTATAAAAATCTACTGTTTTTTTTTTTTCTCCTTTCCTTGTGCTTTTTGCAGGAATCTGGTTCCACATATAGATCTGATGAAAACCCCTGCTGATTACCCTTGTCCTTTCAAAAAACCGTGCAGTTTCATCATTAAACAAGCCGTCAATGACTGACACAGATGATGCTCTTGAGCTATTCTGAGGAACGTCTCACATTGGCACGTAGCAGCAGAAGGTGCTGCACCGTCATAGATCAGTGAGGCCCGCACTGTCCTCCACGCCATGATTGCTTGAGAATCTGGGGTCAGGCTAATAATGATTCCTGCCCCATTAATTTTACTGCACCAGCCTGGACTGGACCTCTTAAGAGCGACATGTGTTTAATTAATCATTTGGTCACCCTATCCATCTCTCACTGTTCCTCTTTGGGTGAATAACGAGGGCCTTTAATCAAGCCTAAAGAAATGGAAAATTGGAAGACTTAATTAATACTCTTCTCTCTCTCCTTCCCTCCCTCTCTCTTGTCTTTTTCTCCCTTTTCTTCATTTAGACTAATAAAGGTGATGCGTTGGCCAGTCGCGTCCAGAACACATTGGGCTCCTACGAAGAAATGAAAGACCTGTTGACCAGCCATTCCAACCAGAGCCACTTGGTGGGAATCCCCAAAGGCAGCAACAACCTGCAGACCCCGACCACTTCAACGGCAGAGAGACCCGCCATGGAGCCCCAGCTTTTCAACGAAGCCCTGAGAGGAGGAACGGGTGGAGGGGAAGGAGGAGGAGGAGGAGGCGGAGGAGGAGGAGGAGAGGGAGGTGTGGACAAGAGGATGGGGAATCCATCTTCCTCATCGTCAACTTCCATGCAACCTCCCGCTTCAAGTGTGTCGTCAACAAGCGCCACAACGATCCCGCATCAGAATTCGAAAAAGTCCCGGAGCTCCATGGACTGGCCAAGGGCAGGCCACGGACAGAGCGCCCAAGGAGCAGGCCTCGTTCTGGGGTTAGCACAGAACGGGCAGGTCACGGCAGCTGCGAGTGGAAGAGGAAAAATGTCTTTATTAGAGGAACAGCAAATGCAACGTCATGAGGAGCTGTTTAGCTCCCTTAAAGATGAACTCGGTCTAAAAGGGGACTCAAGCCCTTCTTCCTCCTCTTCATCCTCCTCTTCCTCATCTTCTTCTGGGAGAAGGCACTCTTCGCATCTGTCCAAAGCCCTTCCGCTCCCAGGTAAGCCCTACACAGAAAGTCTTCAAATTAATGTTGAGAAATACACTAATTTTTTTTTAATGTGAGAGCTAGATAAAAAAAAGTAAATAAATACCACTCCTGTATCTGTATGCCAAATTGTAAAGCTAGAGCCAGCAGCCAGTTAGACATAGAATAAAAACTGGAAACAGGAACAAGCTTGGCTTGGCTATGTCCAGTGTTAAAAAAAATCTGCCTTCCAGCACCTCTAAATTTTAGAACAAGAAGTCGATACCACTCCTGTATCTGTATGCTAAATGAAAAGCTAGAGCCAGCAGCCAGTAAGCTTAGCTTAAACTAGCATAAACCTGGAAGCAGGGAGAAACAGCTAGCTTGGCTCCGTCCATCGTTAAAATCGTTGCCTACTAGCACCTCTACATTTTTAGAAAAATAGAAATTGATACCACTCCTGTATCTGTTTGCTAAATGTAC
Organism: Gymnocephalus cernua; assembly: GCA_023631565.1. Taxonomy (NCBI): domain Eukaryota; kingdom Metazoa; phylum Chordata; class Actinopteri; order Perciformes; family Percidae; genus Gymnocephalus; species Gymnocephalus cernua. The sequence goes on along the minus strand of CM042435.1, from coordinate 6,960,542 downwards.
CTGTAAAGCTTGAGCCAGCAGCCAGTTAGGTTTAGCTTAACATTGCATTAAAACTGAAAGCATGGAGAAACGGCTAGCTTGGCTCTGTCCAGTGTTCTACCTACCCGCACCTCTAAAATGTTATATCAAAGTGGGCTGATTTTTTAGATGGAACCAGGCTAGCTGCTTCTTTATGCTAAGCTAATGTTGTTGTTCAGATTGAGTGCTCAGGCATTCCAAAATGGTTACCCATGTTCCTAAGTCTTGTAGTCACATTATTCAAATATCCTAAATTAGCTACTTTCTTTGTACGTAACTGCCAGTGATTTGAGCTTTGCAGCCATTTTGCTAACGTTTGTTGACAAATAAGTTAGTTCTTTTTAACAGGTGGTCGCTGTCAGAAATTCTGAATATCTCCATCTTTGAACTACAATTAAGAGGCTGCCATGAATGTTTTTTTTACCCACTTGGTCTTTATGATTACAATACAAAACAACACAACATGAACATGGCTAATAAGCTAATAAATTGCTGTCTCTAGCTTTATATTTAGTGTAGAGACACAAGAGTGGCATCTATCTTTTCATCTCTCATCAAGAATAGACGCATTTCCCAAATATGTCTAACTATTCCTTTAACTGTGGGGAATATCTCAGAATGTGGTTAATTAAACCTGTCATTCACACAACAAAAAGAGGACTTCCTACATTTTGATATTCATGGGGAATCTTTGTATTTGCTGGAGCCATGAGTGCTGATGAATAATTTCACTGAATAATGTTCAGTGTGAAACAGACTCTATCACCTTTTGGGCGGGATTTCTGAAAATAACATCTGCATCCAATGATAACCACATCTTTCAGTTGATTTCCGAACCACCAAGCAACACATAATTTGCTTTGATTGTGATTGCTTCCATCCATCTGGGTGAGAGAATTTTTGGCGTTCAACCATCATTAGATTTTGACAGAGCAGAGCAATATTCTCCTATAACAGGTGTTGTTTTGGTTATTTTTGATTTGTCTTTTAGATTTTTCTCCTTTTTCCTTCTCTTCACAGATGGCGGCAATTTTCGATCTTCCACCATGGATGGTGGCCATTTTAAGTCTTCCACTAACACAGAAAATGGTGGACATTTTAAATCCTCCCCGTTAGAAAATGAGACAGGTTGTCACCTCTCTACATCCTCGTCTCCGCTGGCTTCCACATCAGTTCTGACAACGCCTACTCCTGGTCTAACCACTCCCACATCCGGACTGACCACACCCACCTTCCCACCTGGTAGCCTATCAGGGAAGCCCATCGCAGTCCAGCAGAAGCCCACAGCGTATGTCCGACCAATGGATGGCCAGGACCAGGCGCCTAGTGACTCTCCCCAGCTTAAACCCCCCTTAGTGGCCACAGAGGGATTTAACAACAGTCAGTCTTATGGAGGAAACTCTGGGAATGCGAAGAATAAACTGCCAAAACTGAGTCTCAGCCACGCAGGGGAGGTAAGAGAACAACCACTATGACTTATACTATTACCAGGGTTTCCCCCAGAAAAGTTGTTAGACTGACAAGTGTCTTTTTTTTTTCAACAAGGGCTGGCCTGGGGTCAGTCACAGACTGATGGCAGCATTAATGTAGAGCAAAATAGTTTCTGTGATAACAGAATCATGGTCAAAATCGCGAAATTGAGAATAAAAAAAAAAAAAAGAGCTATAAGCAGAGAATGTCTAATAAGGGGAGAACTTCCCCTCTCAGGAAACTTCTGGCTTCTGAACTGGTTGCAGTTCAGAATGAATGGAGGTCTATGTCTATCAAAATCCACTTTTCTCAGGATATAATTTTTTGTCTACTAAGTTGAATGTTGCATTCGAAAGGGGAGGCAAAGAAAATACACACTGCTGGGTGTTATATTTTTTTAAAGTCACTTTTTTGTTCTACAAAACCTTTTAAAATGTCAATGATTGTCAATGGTTTGCTTAACATTCTCAGAGAATGCCCGTAGACGGGCTCTGACATTCTGGTTCCGCTTTGGATGCCATCATGCGGGATCTCTGGTCGTAATCAGTCCTTCCCTGACCAATCAGCATTCATTAGCAGTATGCTAGCATGTTATGGGCAACAACGACTCAACCTGTAAGAAATCAAAAGGACATAAGTACTCGTTCATTCAACTTTTGAACATGTTTTGCCAGGTGTAAAAAAGTTTCGCCAAGATACATTTTCTTTCAAGTTTCTTTTAAAAGTTTTCTTCCAGCTGAGTTTTGATTTCTCCGTCATTCTAAACACAACATACCTAATCTGTTTTAGCAAGCTATGTTGTCTTTAAAGTGCGTGGAGAAATTAAAACTCAGCTCCCTTCACCTAGTTTCCTCATTTGTAATGATAAATGCACCTTTAATTCCTTTAATTTAATTCTTTTGCATTGTTTGAGTATGACAGCTGACATAAAGTTTTAATGTTTAAAACAAATTGAATTGAAAGAATGAATTATTATTTGTTTACAATGCCATGTACATAGTTTATTTAATGTAACCATATGCACAATCATATGGTAATAACATGTATTACTATAACTTAAATTAACCCATCCCTCCTTAAATGCCTTATAATTATTCTAAGGGTATAAACCACACCTACATGGCAAAAAAATAATAATCTAAAATGTATTCATGAGCGTTTGGTTGAGTTGTTTAACAGCGACACATGCTGTCTGTTCTTCTGATGTCGTAGGTTTGAGTGCATGTTTGCATTTTTCGATACAGTAATAGCAACTCTTTTTTTCCGAATTCATTATTATTTTGTTAAACGATATCATAGTGAATATTCACACGCTTGGCTAATTGAAATGTCAAATGAATCTGACAGTACCAAACTCCTCCACAATTCCCTCTCTGACTCTCTCACTTAGCTCCCTGTCCTGCTCTCTCTCTCTCTCTCTCTCTCTCTCTCTCTCTCTCTCTCTCTCTCTTCCCTTTCTTTCTCCCTCTATCTATCTCTCACTCACTCACTTTCCTTTTCAAAACAGCAAGAAACACCAGGCTTGATGATGATGGTGCGTTTGTGTTTGTGTGCTGTGTGAAACTGGTTGACAGGCGAGTAGTCATCCATATCGAGCAAGCCAGCTGTTCCTGTGCTTTGATAGCGTGTGTGTGTGTGTGTGTGTGTGTGTGTGTGTGGGGGGGGGGCGGTATGGGGGGGCACACTCCAAATGAGCCCGAGATGGAGCTTTGAGCATATGGCACACCGAGAAGGAAAAAAAGCAAAGGGAGACAGGGAGGGAATTAAAATGTACTTTACTTTAAACACTTTCTTATGGAGGGTGAGAAAGAGAGTAAGCACAGTCATGGCCGTGAGTGGTTTCCTTTCACTTTGTTTCACCCACACATCCATGGATGCACCGTTATTGCCTGCTTACCGCTTAGTTTTCCCTCCTCTCATATTCACTCCGGGGAGAATTTATTGGAAGGAAAATGCAAACTCAATGCAGGACTGAGGCGGAGGAAGAGAGGGATATGAGAGAAAAAGGGGAGACTGATTATAGGAAGTGGGCGGGTGGGGTGTAGAGGACGAGGACAAGAGTAAGGAGGGATAGAGGAAGACAATGACTGACTGATTACGGCACCTTATCACCGCTGTATTTGTTCTGGTTAGATGAGTTATTGGATGTGTTCTGCAGCTTAAACAGCAAATAGCAGCAAAACAGAATGAACCAGACAACCAGAGACCAAATGAAAGACTTTGAGAATCCTACTTGCTCACTTTATGCCAGCACACAAGGTTAAATGTCCACATTTACCCTTTTGATTATTGAATGTGTGAACTGAAGGTTTGGCATCATAGTAACAGGAGTAACAGTGGTTGTCCTGTTGCGTCACATAAGCGCAAGAGCAGTAGAATACATTTCTGTGGAGTGAATCAGCATGATTGATTTTCCATTTTAATGATTTTCAAATTAGTTCCCGTGCCATGAATGTGTTTGAAATACTCAATATTTGGCTCACGGTTCTGTGATTTTGCGAATGTGTGTTGAGGGTGTGTTTGTGTGTCCGTGTGTGCAATAGGCCTTTAAACTAATGTGGAAGCCTTCTGTTAGCACTATAGAATTATTGATTTGAGCCTGTTATTCCCAAGTGTTTGTTGTGTGTGTGTTTGTGAGAGAGGATTGATTCAGTGTGAGATATTGTAATGTTTAGCTGTTAATACTGCTGTTTCATTACATATACAAGCCACCAACAGGATGCCGATAAGAATAAATTATTTAAAAGTAAAATTAGAACCATAGTTAGAACAAGCGTTCACTCAAAAATTCATTTTTCTTATTGTAAATTCACTTGGATGTTTGAGCTTCGCTGTGCAGAGTTTGATACAAGAAGTCTGTTTTCACATTCCGCTTCTCTGAACTCACCTTAAATCTGTGTTTCTTGCTGTGTTCCAGGCAACCCGTAACTCGTGTTTTCACAACCTTCTACCCGTGAAAGTGCCCTGGAACGGCAGTCAAACCCCTAACTTACTACTCGTGAACTCGTACCAGATTGTTGTACTCCCAGTTCCAGTTTTTGACGTCACACACACACAAACAACAATGGTGACCCCTGTTGATGCTGTACAGACGCCGGTGATTAACAGTGAGAAATAGAAATAAATATACATAAATGGGCAACGCACATTGTTATAAAAAAAAATACACATATGATTGTGTATTACTACAGGTTATGTTTATTAAATGAAGCCCAAAATATATCGCCGACTAGAAATATCTAGTATCAGGGCTAATAATTGTGTCTGGAACGCAGCATAACACCTGGACATACCAGCAAAATCACAACCAGTTTGGAGCCAATCATTGTCCAGAATGAAACTCACTTACAGTTACTCCGATTCTCCTCTGGGTACACTAAGATCACTAAGCTTTTAGGGGCATTCAATAGTCTCCACTGCATTCTCATTCAGGTAAACAACACTGGAGTCGAGTGGATGTACAGGAATATTTGCAAGGCCCTGCAAGCGAGGCTGCGACAAGGTAAACATGGAGGTGACAGGTGACATTTCCAACAGCACTGTGACAAGTTGCATTTACATGTAGTTCAAAGTGTAGAGCTGATGTAATTTCACACTGATTTGAAGGCCAGCTGTGGTGTTTCCGTCAGGCGTGTGTAGAGGTACACACGGCACCTCACCACTAATGTAGCGGTAAATAAGAAGCAGGGTAGACCAGACTTTTAGTCAGTAATAACCATGAGGCTAACACCAGCCAAATCAATTCTGCTCCCAGAGAAAGCATTCATTTATGCCTTTTTGCATGAAAAGGTCTTGCCTTTATATAACACACTAGCTTGGTAGAAGTCAACGTGGGCATTTAAAAAACGAAGCTCGCTGCAGTACTACATCCATAGGTGGACATTGCGCGGGGGGGGGGGGGTGGTGGGGGGAGGGGGTTGGGGAGGTCAGGACTCAGCCCATTTAGCCTGACCCAATGTGTGCGTGTTGTTCCCAACTAGTAATACAGTACAAAAATATGCAGGGCGGAATTTTTTACCCAGTCCAGCCCGTGATTGACGGCACCCTTTTGTTCCTCCATCCCCTTAGAAGAATCTTTCTGGCTGTCATTAAACTATTCTGGACCCAGCTTCTTATGTGCTTATCCATCCCGTGGATCGCAGTTGCAGGTTACCCCGTGACATTTACACCATAACAGCTCTTTTTAGATCCAAACTCAAAACTTATTTATTTAGAATGGCTTTTAATACTGTAGGGACATAATAAACATAAACCCAAATGGCTCACACAAATACATAGTAGTGTTGTGACATTTTCTCTCTCCTATTCTTTTTATTGTATGTTGTTTTATTCTTGTCCTTGATGTAAAGCACTTTGGATACATGCTGGTTGCTGTAAAGCAAAATCTATATAAATAAATGTTGATTGATTGAGGTTATTATATATCCCAAAATATCAAAATTCCTGGATCTTGTCACATAGCCTGTGTCTCACATTTCCAACAAATTGGTGTCCAAGTCTTTGGATTATGGATATTATTTATGATTTTGCTTTTTATTGCTCTAAAAAATATCTTTTGTACTTCTTGTTCTGACTTTTACAAGATGAAAGTCGTGTTTGGATTTAACAAATTAACTCTACCACAAAATAGTGTATTTAGCAAAGGGCAAATGGTACAAATGTCACCAGAGGTTTCCTGGGATGTTTTAGCAGCTAACTTTAGTTCTGGTAGGTTAAACACATAATGTTGGCATCTGTGTCGCTGTTGCTTGAGGGAAGGCAGCGATAAGTGTTGCTCGAAGGTGCCAGATGATGTAATATGCTAATTTGGAGTTGAGTTGGATAAGCCAGTGCAAATCAGCATCAGCTGTACTGATTTATTGGCAAATGCTTGTGGAGTCGTTGCATTAAGATCCTTCTGCCGTGAGCTTGCAGACATCGTAGTTTGTAACCTTATGTATCCAAACAGTTAGCTTTGAAAAGTGAAGGGCCATTTTAAAGCTGCACTTTAAACCAATCACTAAGCGCCTGACGGCACAACGGTCCCTCTGCAAAATAGCCTCTGGAATAGTGCTGGGCGGTATACCGGTTCACACCGAATACCGGTGTATATTTTCGTTATGATATGAATTTTTAATATGCCGCCCTACCGTGTATTTGATTACACAATGTTCGGAACGCTACACTGCGCCGTGCGACACTGTTTCAGACGGCCCCTTTTCAATGTAACACGCATGGTGCGACTGCCGGAGGCGTGGTGAGGGTAGACATTGGTGTTCTGGTGTCACACACACAGAGCCATAGAGAGAGTGAAGATGGATAGAATAGACATTGAAAGTTCCGAAATCAAAGCTACAGAACTAGTAAACCATGATGACACAATGAACAAAATAACAATCCACCTACGGCCCCACTACAGACCGTTGAGAAAGACTGCTCAGAGCAGTGATTAAAACACTGGATTTAAGATGTCTTGCCTCACTGAAATATGTCCGCCAAACCACTAACATTATTCAAACACCGAAGCAGGCTGACAGCGGAGCTACGTTCAGTCATCCACTAACGTTAGCCAACTAAACGTTACCTGTGGTCAAGGTAGTGTTTAAACAGCCTTCTATGAAAAATAGTTTAGATTCTGTAACTGTGTCATGCATTCTCCTTCATATAACGTTATTGTATAATGTTGTGGAGCCAAGCAGACATTGAAACGTTCCTTTTAATATTCTGACAGTACTGGATACTGACAGTAGAATAAGCCATTATAAACCTATATAAAGACCCAGTCAAGCAAAAGAAAGAAAATACCGTGATATACCGTGAAACCGCCAGAATCTTAAAAAATACCGTGATATAAAGTTTTGGTCAGCACTACTCTGGAAGGAACTTGTTTTGGTGGAACGTGTACGCTCAAAGGTTGTTTTAGTCGTGCAACAGAAAACTCAGATTGGACAGATAGTCTAGCTAGCTGTCTGGATTTACCCTGCAGAGATCTGAGGAGCAGTTATCCACCGGAGTTTAGAACGCCAACACAAAGAAAGCGGACAAAGTGCTGGACATCTGGCCTAAAATGAGGAACATTGAGGTTGAATTTCCGGCGGCACCTGAACAATCCCAGAAAGTGGAACACCGTCAATATATAGACTACAGCCCACACCACTTTACTGTATTGGTTCACTCTCTTTGCTCTCATCACCCCTGTTTCAAGCAAAAAGCAGCAGACGGACCAAGTTACTAGCTGGTGAACATAGTGGAGCTTTTAGTAGCTAAAGAGCCTCATATTTCCCTAAGCTAAAAGCTAAGCTAAAACGTAGGGCTGGACATTTAATTGAAACTGAATTCAATACCTCTAACCGACAAAATGTTCTATGTCAGTTATTTCTTTTTTTTAATCCTGTTATTACTTCCCCCACTGTGTGTGTTCAGTCACATAACTCCGCCCAGTGCAAGCGTGCATGCACACACTGAGTGTCGACCCTCAGAAGGTCCGGCGAAAATGCAGGTCTTTCCAAACGTGAGTAGTGTGTTTAGGCTGTGGCAGTGGGGGCCACAGAGGGGGAGCTGAAAAGAACCACGGTGGCCTGCGGCAAAAAGTTTGAACCGATTCTACTTTTGGAGAAATGCACGCTGCGGTGGCAAATTATGTAACCAGTGCTCAGACTTGTCAGTCCGTTTGAAGTGGTGTGAGAGTCCCGTACAGGAAACTCTTTCTGCCTCTATCGCTGCCACAAGGAGGTCTTGGAAGTCTTAAAACCAAACCCAAGCACTTAACTGCCCAGGAGTTTGTTGAACAGCTGACAGTTTCCTGCAACAACAAAGCACAGTCCCTCCATCTCTTTTCTTTCTCTTTTTCTCCGTGAAATGAAGCTGCCTTCAAGTGCGGCCGGAAATATAAAAATAGGTCGTATCGTCCAGCCTACTAAAGAGCGAGTGAATATTGGACTTATTTTCAACAGGTGGATGGAAACACAACGCTAACGAATGCTAATGTTGCTCTCTGTCTACATGTCAGTTAAACGTACGTTCTAACCCAGAGCATCAAATAGTGACGCCAAGAGTCCCAACCAAGCGCTTCTGAATATGACGCATAATATATATATATTTCAAGCAGCGCCATTGGTATGAAACGGTACACACTTCCTGTGTCCTAAAGGGTTGTTGCCTAGTTTGAAAGTGCAGTGAACATTGTGTGGATGGATGAAAAGTTATATTTGTATAATTTATTAATAATTTCTTTTGCTAACATGTGATATTTACACAGCTGAAAGACATATTTAGCATCACAGAGATTAGTTGTTTTTGGGCGTTTAGCTGACGTTAGCTTCTCTGTGTTGCCAGATCTCGCGAGAGTTTGGTCCCGAGACAGAAACAGGTCTGGAAGTTAATTTTCTCCGTATGTGTCCATCTGAAAAATGTTAGTGTCAAAATGTTCTGGAGATATGTGGCTTGTGACGAACGGTTCAGATATTTACTTTGGTGACTATGGGGTGAAAGGATCGCTCATAATCTGTGTTCAGGTTCACTTCTCCGGTTGGAATCAATACACTCAGGACCTGTAGCTAGTCTCCTAAAGAGGTGTGGCCGTGGCGGAGCCCACGTGACGTAGATATAGGAAATTACACTGAGGCTGTGTCTCAAACCGCCTACTTCGGTCAGTACACTGCTAATGTACACTGACCACTTACTGCCGTAGTGCCCACTGTCGATGGTTAGTATTGTCCCAAATGGAACACTTATGATAAAGCACTTACCGGAAATGACGAGCGGTCGGCTCGGCTCGCCGCCTCTCAAAATCTGATGAAAATCTTCTAAACTGACCTTAGTTGATCTGAAATGAAGACAGATTCAGCAACTGCATGGCCTATTTCTCGCTTAAAATGTCTTCAGAAACACGTTTCGGTGAACTATTTTTGTAAAATTCGAGATCGTATTCCAAACGAGCCGCCATCTGGCCGCCATTAAGCTCGGATGTAAAATCTGCGAGAGCTAATATGCACGTGACGCGTTCGTCCAATCAGCTGCCGGTCGACGTCCCTGGTCCCTCCCCTTTCCGCTTTGTAGTCAAGATGGCGCAGGTTTAGTGTGCGTAGTGTCCATTGTTCTACACTGAACTTTTTGACTTTTTTTAGGGGGTCATCCGGGTACTTTCAGTGCACTGACTTTTTTGTTATCTACACTATATACTTAAAACTAAGTGTGTGAAGTGTGCAAGTAGGCGATTTGAGACACAGCCTGAGTCTTGGTTCTAAACTGTCTCTGACGACGCTAAAGGAGATCTTTTGCGTCTGTAACAAACACCAAAGGCAGCTGACCAAGCGTCCCCTTTTTGACGCGCTGGGAGTGAGAATGTGTTTTGGTACAGTGAGGGAGGACAAAAATGAGAGAGAAGCTTCTACTGACTGAAATGAAGCAGTGTCTCTGCAGTAATAAAATATCGGAATTAACATGAGACCTATTCATGGAAAACGGTTTGTTTGTCTTTCAGCACGCTGTGGATTCAGAGCCTCGGAATAATTTACTTCCGACTGTAGAAATCAACAAATGCTTAAGGAAGCTTTGCCTGTTTGCACATTCATTACTGTAACAGTGCAGAAGGATAGTCAGGCAAACGCCGGGGAAAAGCAGTAAAATGCGGAGAGAAGGGTGTGTATAAAAAACGGTGTATAGAAATACCTTCTCTGAGGAAATAAGGGAGAGGCGAGAGAATGAGGTGACGAGGGAAACGGGGATAAGATATTTTTTCACTTTCAGCAGAACCAGAAGAGAGTTACGAGGAAGTCTGCCAATGCAGCAAACAGCTGGCTTCATTTGCATAATACCCATCAGGCCTCTCTTTCCCTCAGGCTGCCTGTCAACTCACGACCGAGACATATACAGATATACACACACACATGCATACACACACACACACACACACACACACACACACACACACACACACACACACACACACACACACACACACACACACACACACACACACACACACACACACACACACACACACACACACACACAACACCATCTTTCACTATACCAGTCCCTATACATTTATATAGACAGAAAGTACCTTGTGGAAACTTTGAGTGGCGATACTGTATAGTTTGTGTCAATTCAAAGCTCCGCTGTAACTCATGGGAAGCATTTTTTAATGCTTTAATTTATTTTATTTTCATTGAGCCGGCTAATTGCCTCGCTGAGAGAGGAAGATGCAATGATTTAGCTTTTATGCTGATGATAAAATGATTGTAAAATCACCTTCTAGAAACAAAGAATACAGTCCAATGAATCAAACTACTCCTGAGTGGCTGCAGTAGGACAGAGAAGACGGTGCTTGGGGAGAAATATACTTCAGCCAAACAGCACAGGGGAGGTCTCACATCATCAAGGTGCTGCAGGGGTGTCATCGCAGCAATAGCTGCCCTGTGATAAGAGGGATCACAGGAGGAGACAGGGCAGCAGCCTGGGCTAGTCTCTCTGGGCTTTAAAGTTCAATATCATCTTCAGGATTGTTAAAAGATCATCTGGCATAGTCCTTCTGTTCTCTGCAGTGGTGAGATGTATGTCAGTACGATTACTTACCTTTTTTTGTGATTAACAATATATATTTTTTTCAACAAAATACAAAACATCAACACCAGCCACCCAGACAAAAATCAAGAAAAGATGACACAGCTACTACAATATTCCAGACCATTCAACAAAATAAATATAAATAATATACAATAAACCAAATAAACGTATGTATAAATGACAAAACCATAAGCCCATCATACTCGTCTCTCCCCAGCACAGAGCTTCCTAGGATGCACTATAGGGTTCCCGCGGGGTCTTAAGTTTTAAAAAAGTCTTAAATTCAATATTCTAAAAATAAGACCTTAAAAGACTTTAATAACGTTCACAAAGTTGTACATTTTGTTTACAAATGTCTTAAATTATGTCTTGTCCTTTCGTAGGATGAAATAAATACCGTAACGTCCTAAATAAATGCTTTGTGTGTGTGTGTGACTTTACAATTTACTCGATGTGACCCATGGATGGATGTATTAAGATAATGGTGTGACTGGGATGTAATACGACAGTACAGTTACTATTTATGTCAGTGTTTTTCTTTACGCTCTTGACCGTGGAGTGTGCGCATAGACAGTTAAAGAATTGGACTAAGTGATCCCGTTGCTCTGGACGGAGACCAGTGAAGTCTATTAGAAGCACTTTTCTGGTGATAGCCGAGCGTTACTGCGCAGCTGCAAACTGAGCTTGCCAACGTAGATGTGACGTGAGCAACGTGTCTGAATGTTGTAAGTAAGTAAGAAATCTCAATCATTCCCAATCTTGCAGAGACGGAGAGCGTAGGTATATGTAAGGAGATAACATAGGCACAGGCTAATTATTGCTAACTAAAATGCTAGTTAATATTAGCAATTAAACTTAAACAGATAATGTAAGTCGAAACTGCCTGCGAGCTTCTCCTGTACTATACGGTAATTCATCTACTATGCGACAGTAAGTCGCGTGGTTATGACGCAATCGTTAGCCTATTTTTATAAAAACGTCTGCTACGGAGCCATAACATGAGATACAAGGTAACGGAGCCTTTTATATATTGTCGTGTTTCTTTAGAAATTAACAATTGACAAATAAAGTCTTTAAACGCTTCAGATGTAAAGTTATTCGCTGTCAAAGTGACGCCAAAATGAATGGCAGTCTATGGAATGCTAACAGGGGTGATGGCTTGGTAGCATAAAAATGGCGCCATAGCGGCTTCACTCTGTGGCGAGAAGAGTGCCCCCTTGGCGCGGACGCGGGGTGTGTGACACATGGATGTAGCTAGGTTATAAGAATAATAACGGCGCCACGTGATGTTTTATCTTAAATCCGTGGATATAGTGAGAACGGTCTGGCCCTAAACATCCAAGCTCGAGCACAAATCAATCAGTTGTCAGGAAAGAAAACGAAACGTCTGCCACCGTGCTACTAACAAGCTAACGTTAGCTCCTCGGTTAGAATGGGCAAGTGTCTGAAGGTCTGGCCAGAAATGCGGACCAGCTGGCGGACGAGGCTGAGAGCAATGTGGCTGAGGTTAGCACAACAAGCGGATCGGCGTGCGAGTCAGCTAGCAACGGAGAGACTGCTGTGAATAAGATGTGCTGATCACCGGGGTGAGAAAAATAAAACGGAGCCAAACTCTTTTTTTTCCCGCTGCTATTAAGCAGCCTGTAGACGCATAGCAGGACGGGATGGAACAATCACTGCAGCAGTTGGCATTTACATTGGCATATTATATTCCATTATATATTATCTGATGTTGCCAAGGTGGAACTCATTGTGACACATAATAATGCACACGTTTTATTTTTTTATGTTTTTTTTTAAGTTTCATAGCATTCAGGAGCAATTCATGCAACGAATACTTTATTATTTGAGGTTATTAGAGTACAAACACGCCTTACAAAGCTAATTGTTGAGTATTATAATAAAATGTTTTATTAAATTCAGGTGACATTACCTGGTAAATCATTCTTTTCTCAGGCCTGACATCCACACAGATGTTCCATTGTATGTGAAGTTGGCATTACATTTCATCCTAGGTGGTATTAAAAAGGTCTTAAATTTAAGTTGAAGTATAAACAGTACCGTATCAATCGTTATGATGCACGGACAGCCTTATAGTCTATTTTGGTTTCACTTTTAATAACAGTAGGCTATGACTGTATGTTGACATAACATAATCATCCAATTAAAATAGTTAAGTCATAACTTTGCTATAAAATATTAATTTATAGCACAAAACCCGGACCCAGTTTCCTCGCATATTAGCGTCATGATTTGTGTGCGTCTATAATGGTAACCACTATTTGGCAAGGCCACTAGCTATTACAACTACTACAACTATTTATTGTTATTGTAAAAACATATTTTAGTTTGAATTTAAATAATAAAATATTGTAATGTAAATAATGTTTCATTATTAGTAGCCCTTGAATAAAAACAGTGAAGTCTTGCAAAACTTAGATAGGCAATAGTTTTGACTTGGTGTTGAATTGCGTATTAACAATTTAAAAAAAACTCCCTTTAAACACTTTTGGCCTGAAGTAATTAAATAGAGTGTAAGGTAAAGCCTTTCTACAATATGATTGCTGCAGTAGAAAAGAACAGCAATGGTTAGTCATGCGATGGTACTGAAATATTTTGTTCATCAGAAAAAGAGGACACTCGCTATACTCCCTTTACTTTGCTGTTTGAATCTTATTGTACATTAAAAACTAAAAGGGCGCGATCGCAAAAGGGGTGCTGTATCTGTATAGTTAGATGTGAACAGCTTATGACTTGGCCTGAAAAAAAGTATTATTTAAGTCAAAAGATTTTTTTTCACTTCTTTAATCCCTGCAAACCTCATGTATGTCACATTATACCTAGGGCCCTATTTTAACGATCTGAAACGCAAGTATCAAGCGCGAAACGCAAGTAGCTTTGTGGGCGGATCTCGGGCGCTAAAATGGGTTGGTCTGAAGTAGCTAGGTGTGGTTTGGGCGTAACATGCAATAAACCAATCAGAGTGTCATCTCACATTCCCTTTAAGAGCAGGCGCGCTTGTTCCATGGCAGATTGCTATTATGACAGCGGATTTGCCTGGCGCACGGGTTCACAGCCGAGGAGACGCTCTCGTCAGGGCTGGAGCGGGAGCTGTCCGGGATGTGGCAAAGTAATACATGCTTGTCTTGACTGGGTGGCGATGTTGCTGCGGCCTCTCGGGCGCATCTCCTCAAGTCTGGAGAGGATTACTGCAGCCATGGAGCGTGGGCCTCCAAATGCACCACCTGCTCCTGTTGTGCTCCTTCCTCCTCCCCCCCCAATCCATCTCCATCCATCTCAGACCCTCAAGTGTCCAGTCCCGCCGTAGTTCAACATCATGTCTCCTTAAATCCTCTAATATTTCCTCATTTATGTCATCAACACATCCATGATTCATGAAAACAAGCCACAATGGATGCTGCGACGTTTTGAGGACTGTACTGTAAAGTACCTCCTGACCTATCCAAACACCTGAAGTGCATTTTCACTAATATTTTTCCTTGTAATTATGTATGGTTTGCAAATGGGAACTGCTGCGTCCGTGTAGATAAGAGAAGCAAAGTGTGCGTGTTGTGTACACGCTACACTATGGCCAAGCATGCGCCCCTAATATAGCATTTGAATAACGCGCCACTGACTGTAGACTAGCGACTTTAGACCAGTTTTTTTCTGGTCTGTGGCGGAATTGTTTTCTGAAACTGCAAAATAGCACCAGGGAACGTTTGCTCCTGAACACGCCTCCTCTTTCTGCTGAACCGCCCCCCGGGAGCGGTACCTACATTTCAGAGAAATATTGTACCTTTTACTCCACTACATTCATCTGACAGCTTTAGTTACTAGTTACTTTACAAATTAAGATGTTTGCACACAAAACACATGCAGTTTATAAAGAAGGATGTTTTATTATAAAATATTCCAGTTTCTAAAATGTGAGGGTTTTTCTGCATTGAGTACTTTTACTTTTCATACTTTAAGTACATTTTCCTGATGATACTTACATGCTTTTACTAAAGTTACATTTTCAATGCAGAGTATATTTATTTTTTTACAGTGTGGTATAAGGAGTTTTACTTAAGTAAAGGATCTGAACACTTCTTCCACCCCTGATTCTCTGTTATATTGAGTTCATGTGAACGGCGTGGTTTTAGATAACAAAGTGGCGATGTTATGTCATGTCTTGCGAAGATGTACAAGCAGGAAAAAAAGCCAATTGCTAACAACGTCAAAAGTGCATTGCTACATTTCTCTTTACATTTCACAGATTGCTTTTTTCTAAGAGACAGGGCACACACACACACACACACACACACACACACACACACACACACACACACACACACACACACACACACACACACACACACACACACACACACACACACACACAGAGTATGGTGGGTTTAGGATGATTGCAGCTGCCACAGAGCAGTTAGTTATTCAGCGATGCTGTTTTATAACAGACAGAATGTGATTTGAGATTAACTGTTTACCCTGAGGATTAACATGATAGCTGTGTTGGCTGGTTTAGCTGCAATGATCAGCATTGATCTCTGCTGTCACTTTAAGAGGCTGATAGTGTGTATTATTGCCCCTCAGAGTGCTGTCATCTCGCACATTTGGTAAATCCCCCCTTCACACCTCTTGAATTAGACATTTTTCAACAGGCTGGTCAGATGAAACTGCTGTTATTTGATATTTTCCCAGCCACGCAACGCCGGTGGATCTGAGGTCTGCGGTTCAATCCGGGGCAGAGCTGAGAGCTGGGTCGCACAGCGGCTCCCGCTGATCGTTGACCAGGGGGTTACAGCAGTCAATCCCTGCACTTTTACTGCAGCTTCCACATCGCCTGCTCCAGTGATCTGTTGGCTTAGTGTGCCAGCAGTAGCATGTATACGGTGCCATGGGTTCACACAGTCAAGAATTTAATTCATAGTTTAAAGCTACAGTGGTCTGTGACATTTTATTATAAGAATTATGAGCAGTGGTGGAAAAAAGTAGAGAAGTCCAGGCTGTCCTTATCCGTAGAAGCCTCTCCTACAAAATAATCAGATATAATTGGAGCAAATGTCAGCCTAGCTACCGTTAGCTACCCTTTTGGTTGGCAAACGTGAGCAATGACACATCATAGATATGAATAACATGGGCCTTCTCAGTGTTCCCTCTTCCTTTCTTTAATTGCACTTATGGCAACTGTAGAAAGGAAGACGACACAGTTTCCTTTATGTTTTAGTCCCTGGTAGTTAGCTAACGTTAACAAAGTTAATGGTTAACGTTGGCTAGCTAATACTAACTTATACGCTAAAAAGTTAGCGTTACGAGACAAATTACTTAACTTGTTCCCCAATTTCTGATAAGGTTTGTTAACGTTAACTATTACCTTACCTGATATGAAGTGTGCGCTGCAAACACAAGCATTTTTGATGATTGTTTCTGTCCAGTCCGCTCGTTAAATTGCGTTTGTTGTCGGGGCTTTTGTGTCTGGCAGTGGCAGCAGGTATTCGATAAAATTTCAAATTAGAACCTATAATGTTACTCTGTCGATTCTGGCACCCAACAACACAACAAGATGACATTTTGTAAGCTCCTTGTGTAGCCGACTTTGTGCTGCTTTGTATTGGCCGCCTCCAGTTTTCCGCTTGTTTTGCCTCCAGCTAACGCCGTGACGTAATTGTGACGTAGGCACTAAAAGGGCCTACACCAAACTGTAAAAATAATCAATTCTAAGTAAAGGTCCTGTATTCAAAATGTTACTTTACTAAAAGTAGAGAAGTATTCGCAGCTAATGTACGTACAAAAGTAAAAGTACCTTTTTATGTAGAATGGTTTCTTTGAGAGTATAATAAAGTATATTATTGAATTATTAGTATTGATTTGAACATGTAAGCAGCCTTTTGTTGTGAAGCTAATTTTAACCTTTTTTTCCCGCCTGCCAAATAAAATGGATTGCCACTCTCTTCTGAAATATAGCTTTTTCATATTGTTTCAGTGTTATATCCATGTATAATGCTCTTATGAGGCTGTAGGCTACTTTACATAATACATTACAGAACTTAGCGTGTGGTGACTGAAACACTTTATGTAATTTAATAAAAGAAGGATGTAATTTTTTTGGAATCATTTCTCCATATTATTTCTAAATGGAAACTTTTTTAATGCTGTCCTAATCACATTGCCGATATGTGATTGATTCTGACAGGCTGCACTGTTAATACTACTACTACTACTACTACTACTTTAATAGTACTAATTCCCCAGGATGTTAAAATACTAAAACATCCTAAGCTGCGTTGCGTTCCACAGTGTACATAAACAGTACTCCCTGCTCCCTGTTCAGGGAATGTTGGTTAAAGGAACTTCTCTCTACTAAATTCCTCCACTCAGAACACTTTGCAACGTCACCAACGTAACGTAAACACCTTGGATACGTTGCTACTGTTGTGGAAGGTTCACACTTCTAAACTGAAATTCATACCATATGAAAACGTATTCTATTGAAATTTAGGTAACTTGTGAATAAGTGTGATTTGAATAATTTACAAGATGTACAGTGTTGTTATAGCAAGGCACAATGACCGATGGGTAATCTTGCTTGTCAACGTCTGGCGAAGTGATTAAACGTTGTTCAGTTCTTCCCTACAGAGTTCACAGTTCCCTTTGAACTGATCATGTTTGCTCCCTACAGTTTGGAATCTTACCTACCATGGCTGAATACCCTGTGCAATCCACTTCACATCAGGGAACTACTAGGCGCTTGGAACGCACCCCTATACTTATACATCTGATACATCTGACTAGTAAAATATAATGAATAACACGGCAACTTCATCTTAGACAATAAAAAACTCAGCCCGAACGGCAAATAAGATATATAATAAGCTTATGTCTGGTGCTCATAAAAATATGGTAATAAAAATCTTTATTACTTCTGGGGTTACAAAACAATACACAGAGAACCCCTACTGCTAGCTCTTTAGTATTATGCATTAGGTTCTGATACAGGCCACTGGCTGTTCCTAACTCTCTCTCTCTGTGTGTGTGTGTGTGTGTGTGTGTGTGTGTGTGTGTGTGTGTGTGTGTGTGTGTGTGTGTGTGTGTGTGTGTGTGTGTGTGTGTGTGTGTGTGTGTGTGTGTGTGTGAGGGCCTTTTAATAAAAAAATGCCCCGCTGGGCTCTGCATTGCCAGTTTGCCAATCAGAGCATAGCCACAATATGCAAATCACACACACACACACACACACACACACACGGACGTGAACACACACATGCAGACAGGAGCAGGCACACACAGGCAGGGGGAGAAGGAGTGTTTTGATCTACCAGGGCCATTACAGACATTTTAAAATCCTATGAATATAAAAAAGAGAGAGGGGGAGAAGGATGGAAGATGAGAGAGATGGGCGAGAGAGCATCGTAGAGACAGGGAGGGAGGGAGGGAGGGAGGGAGGGAGGGAGGGAGGGAGGGAGGGAGGGGAGATATGACCAGGGAGGAAAGTGAGAGGAAACAACATTTTCTGTTATTTTTTTTCTGTTCATGTTTTAGTTCTGAACGGGAGAATGCATCAGAGAGATTACATGGAAGATAGACGATTAAATGGCTCCCACAGTCTTTCTCTGCCAATTTTTTTTTCTCAGTATTGTATATTGTGCCTTGATATTACAGGAGGCTGGCAGTGAGAGATGAACTTCGGCACAAAGCCTGAGATTTATGGAAATGCTCAGTATCAATAAACATGAAGCGCGATTGGTTGATTAAACGACAAGGCATCCTGCAATCAGAACAAATGCCTCATCATTGTGCAGCCGGCTACTATGCTGATGATTTAAATGGACATTAATAAAGGAATAAACAGACAGTCACAAAGCCAGCAAACAACCATGACTGATGACTAACAAGACACCGCTGTTTGGTATATGTGATCAATTATTAGACTGCAGGCACCAACTCATCAGCTTATGTAGAAAAACTGAGAGGAGGGGAGATATAAAAACAATGTCAAAGTCCCTTTATTAGACCATTTTCGGAGAAGAATCACAGTCAACAAAACACAACAAAACCTGTCAAATAAAAATGAGCCTTCTTAATTAAAAATTTGCCACTAACTATATAGGATGTGGGAGGAGATAGGAGAGGAGTTAGGAGATAGGAGAGAACATAGGAGATAGGGGAGGAGATATGAGAGTAGGTAGGATATAGGAGTTAGACAAGAGGAGATAGGGGAGGATAGGAGAGAGGTGATAGGAGATAGGAGAGAAGATAGGAGATAGGGGAGGAGATATGAGAGTAGTTATGAGATAGGAGATAGACGAGGAGATAGGAGAGGATATACGAGAGAGGAGAGGAGATAGGAGAAGAGTTATGAGAGGAGAAGAGGAGATAGGGGAGGATAAAGGAGACAAGAGAGGAGAGTAGATAGAAGAGGAGTTAGGAGAGGAGGTAGGAGAGGTGGAGACGAGACAGCAGAGGAGAGAGGAGATAGAGGAGGTAGGAGAGGAGACAGGAGAGGAGAGGAGACAGCAGAGAAGAGAGGAGATAGGAGAGGAGAGGCAGCTAATAGGGTGATTAGGGGGGAGGAGAACTGCTGTTGAGAAAAAGACTTTGTGTTGGATTATTTTCTCTTCTTAGGAGCTTACAGAGAACTAGACGGTGTTTTACACCTCAGCTCTTAACACCCCCAAATCCCCTGATTTAGACTTAAACTGCAAAGATCGAGAGAAGAGGAAGAAGGGAGGATGAGTGAAAGAAAGGAAAGTGGAGATGCAGAGAAAGGGAGAGAGGAAAAATAGAAGAAAAGGAGTCAAGGAGGAAGATTAAGGGAGATAAGTTTTCATTTACAGTTCAGTTTCTACTGTGTGTAAGTAATCACACATGTTCCAGCACACGGGAAACAATGTGTTTGTTTGGAATAAACAGGAGAAGCAGACAAAGACAACACTTCGTTAAGCACACAAGTGAAAGAGGGACGTTTACAAAGTGAGAAATATATAAATATATCTAACTTTAAAGAGCTACTTCCTCCTGATTAAGGGAAAGAGCCTTTTAGTGACACTAAAGTGTGCAGTGTGTGTTTGTGTTGTGTCAAACTGGCTGCACCTGTCGTCCTGCGAGTGTGTCTCCACTGGCATGGCGTGAAATACTGCAGCAGTGCTTTTGGCTGCAGTGTACGTACACACACGCGTACGCACGCACACACACACACACACACACACACACACACACACACACACACACACACACACACACACACACACACACACACACACACACACACACACACACACACACACACACACACACACACACACACACACAAAGGTTACCTGTGAAGTAACACAGGTCTCAGCTTATTTTATAGCTCCGTGGTTGTCAGGGTCCGGGCTGAGGGCCAACGCTGGCACCTGTGATGCTGCTGAGGTGTCTCTGCTGGGTAACCTCTGCAGATGCAGCTTGTTCTTTTATACCGTGTTTTATTTCAACCAGACAGTGGAGAGAGACAGAACAGGAGGGATGGAGTTAAGCTTCGGTTATACTGGCGGCCTCCGTAGATGCCGTGCGCGTGCCATGAGACGTGAAATGCTTTTGGACTATGAAAGGTATTTAGTCGCGTAGTCTACATGCTAAAGAGATGGAGCCCCGCATCTACCATGCTGTTAATGTTTAATGTAAAGGCCAATACCCCCAAACTGTGTCATTGTTCTTTTGTTTTTTTATTTGTGTGTACTAGTAATCTACATAAAAAGTCCTATCAGTGTAAAAAAAACTATAATTTGGTTGAAATGATGCCATTGATTTTGTGGACAAAATCGATGTCTTCAGTCCTCTGGTAAATATGTATGTGTGTGCGTGGATAAACATGCAAATGCATACAGGAACACACACATTTTTATGCCCTATTGTACCGCTGATGACCCCTCCACCTTCCACCCACCGTCCCCCCCTCTCAAGAGGCACTTATTTAGTTGGTACACAGGCGTCCTGCTGAGTACCACACACAGACAGACCACACACACAGCAAGCACACACACACACACACACACACACACACACACACACACACACACACACACACACACACAAACACACACACACACAAACACACACACACACACACACACACACACACACACACACACACACACACACACACACACACACACACACACACTCAAACACACCCTGCCAAAGGAACAAATCAAATAGGCCTATACTCAGCTTGAATTTCACCTCTACACACACACACACACACACACACACACACACACACACACACACACACACACACACACACACACCCCACGCAAACACACACACGCCTGTCAGTCATTCTCTTTTTATTCCCTAATTAATAAAAGGGGGGCTCTTTGCCACTGAATGTGTGTGTTTGAAACAGAGATTGAGTGTGTGTCGGTGTATGTAGGAGGTGTTCTGTTCGCAATTAATCACAGGATTGAATCTCCCTCCCCTTTTTTGTATAATACAGATGTCATCCACAGCAGTAACTCCACAGTGCTGCTGCTGCTGTATAAGTGGTTTAAGCAGTATTGTTTTCCTTAATAGCATTTAATTAAATTGTCTTAAAGGGATATTTCACCGCTGGGAAGATGAATATATCTTTAAATTGGGTTACTTATGTAATAGAAATGTGAATTGTGAAATGTTTTTGAAATTGGTGCCTTCTAGGCTGAGAAAAGCCAGAAAATGTGTTTTTGGCGCATATGGATGAAAGACACCAAATCCCAGAATGCACTTGCTTCGCTGCGAGTCCACTCCCAAACCATGCCTACCATTTACAGACAGACAGTGTAAGGCATTCAACTCAACTCAAGTGTGTTTTATTGTCATTTCAACCATATACACGAAACAACGTTTCATCGTGGCTCAAGTGGTGTTACACATTTAAAATATATAAAAACGACATTATATAAAAACAACATACGAAACAGGCTACATTTAGTGCACACACATTATAGGCTCTGTAAAGTTCAGCTAATTAGCGTGGAATGTAGAATGGTCGGCATTTAACAGTCACAAACTCCACCAGCAGTTAGCAGTTAGTTGGATACAAATCACCCCATTTCTGCACCAGTCTGTGTTAACACAGCCCATCTCCACAAGTCTTTTACCCGGCGACAAAGCATCTCTAGCTCGGAGGGCTAGCAGTCCTGGTAGCTGGACAGTCCGGTACACTGTTGTTCAGCCATGTTTCCACAACAACAAAAACACCGCAGTCTCTGAACTCGCGTTGGGAGTTTCGTTGAAGTTGGATGTAGTCCAGTTTGTTGTCTAATGAGCAGACACTTGCAAGCAGGATTGATGGGACAGGTGACCAGTTAGCGTTAGCTTTCCACCTAGCTGATGAGGATGTCCCCTACCCGGCTAGCGGCATCGAACGACACCGCTCCGTGCAGGCGAAGCTCACGTAGTGTGTCGAGTATTCCGTCTGTAATAACGTTTCCTGCATATTCTGAATCGGGCTTTTCCGAATGGACTCGGCAGTCCAACCCCCTATGGACGCGTTGAAAACATGCAGAAGTAGCTGGCTGTAGTCCACAGACTCTCTTCCGATGACGCAAAAATTGCCGTTTTACGTCATCGGAAGATTTTTTACCAGACCCACAATACAGAGATCTCTCGTCTCATGGGGACATGAGGGAGGGACGCACGCTCATTCAGAAATACTACCGGGTTTCTACTGATACAAAGCTGAATGCTAAATCGGTGAAGTATCCCTTTAATGTTGTTATTATACCATACTTATACCCATAGGTTGCATTGACAGTTTAACAGCATAAGATAATTGAACACCTCTGCTATAGGTAACCCAACAACATAAAAGCCGGTTGGGTTAATTTATTAGCAAAATATAACAACTTTGTTTAACCCTCCTGTTGTCTTCGGGTCACATTTGACCCATTTTCAAAAGGTTTCTACATCACAAATTTGGGTTTCTTTTAACCAAAATGTCAAAGAAAATGATGTGGATGGTTCCATACAACGCTCTTCCCAAGCAAGTACACTCTTCATTGAACTTGGGTGTTTTATTCTATTTTATAGCATTTGAAAAAAAAAAGACAAAAGAATGTTGAAAAAAGTGACAAAAATGGCAGAAAAAGCTTCAAAAATTGGATGAAAAAAATTGACAAAAACATAGGAAAAAGTGACAAAAACATAGGAAAAAGTGACCGGCTCCAACTAGCCTACTGCTCCCAATAAGTGACAAAATAACGGCAACATTTTCCTATTTACATGTTGTGATTTGTATAGTCACAGCCTGTACAAATAACCAGGTCACACGAGACACAGCCATCTTCTACACTGTCAGAAATAATGTGCAAAATTTGTATCTTAAGAGGTCCAACAGCTCGTCACTGGGGCACTACCCTTAAAGGTACACCAATTGTACCCCTTTACAAGGGTATTACTTGTTCTCTTACAGTTTGTACCCTTTGGGAGCAAATGTGTACCCCTGGGGACAATAATGGACCTAAATGCTCTAGGACTAAAATGTTGTGAGAGGATTGTGTACCCTGTCACTTGAAAGGTACTTCTTAGTACCCCACAGGAAGTGTACCCTTTGACTTGAATAAGGTACTTTTTTGTACCCTACAGGATTTGTACCCGAAAGGTACTTCTTAGTACCCCATGGGAACACGATAGGACCTTTAATGGTACATTTGCGAATGTTGTACCTTAACTATAACTTAATATGTGACAATGTACCTTTTCCAGGGGTACCTATATGTACCTTTCATCATGCATATTTCATTGTGTACCCTTTTCATTGGAAAGGTACTTTTTGGTACTCAGCTGGAGACATGTTTGTACCATTGCTGGCACATTTGTGAAATTTGTACCTTATAGTACTTAATTGTACCCTCACTGTACCTTTATTTCTGAGAGTGTAACCGTATACAAACTGGGAACTATATTCTCAGAAGGCAAAGCACTGCTACTAGTGATTAGCGCAACACCTGAAAAGCACCGTTGTTACTCTCTGCTCCTCACCACGGGGCTTCTCGGGTGCTGTGAGCAAATCACTCCGCCCAAGTAGCAGAAGTTGCAGTGCTTTGCCTTCTGAGAATATAGTTCCCAGTTTGTATACAGTTAGAAGATGGCTGTGTCTCGTGTGACCTTGTTATTTGTACATGCTGTAACTATATATTAATTAATGTATTTACTTTTGTACTGTACTGTAGCGCTTTGGGTACAAGAAAAGCGCATTACAAATAAAATGTATTATTATTATTATTATTATTATTATTATACAAAGCACAACATGTAAATAGGAAATTGTCTTTTTTTGGGAGCAGTAGGCTAGATGGAGCCGGTTACCTCCAGGATTTGGGCTAAGCTAGGCTAGCGGTGGGTGCGTAAGACAGAGTTAAAACACGCACGGAGATGAGAAGGGTATGTATGGACTTATCTAACTCTGGGGGATACGGTGAATAAGCTGGCGTGTTCCTTTAAAGCTGTTGGATGGAAACACACTTTCACCGGCTTTATTTGCATGAATGTTTTTAGCAAATAATAGATAATTCTATTGACAAGTGGATGGAAACATAGTGTCAGTTGATGTTGTTGCTGAGGAGATGATGTACTGTAGTTCTCTTCATGTGTGACCCTGGTATATGTCTTTATTCCCTCTGCAAATCCATGTGTGGAGGCCAAGAGAAGAAAAAGATCTTTTGAAAATGCAATGGATTGAATATTGCAATTGCAAATTTGGTTTAGAAGGGAGATTTTCCCTTGTTCAAACCTTCTGCTTGTAAAATAAAAAAACAAAGAAAAGCATAGCATTTTAGCTTTCAGTTTATCAATTGTGTGGGAAACATTTGCTAATTTTTCTGGCAAAGCAGCAACCATAGACGGATGACTCTGGGTCGTACTAATACAGATTGAAGCGTTTAGCTTGGCTAGCCGGCTCCAGGATGTGATCCATCAGAAAACAAGGCTAATGTTTTCAGCTAAACCACTCCTGGTTCAATTATATGGTCCACTGGCATTGATCATAGCTCCTCTTCTTCAATCTATTCTCCTCTATCCCTCTCTTGCCCGCTTTAATGGCTAGGTCAGTGTTAAATGTTTGATAAATGAGTTTTGAGACCGCTTTCCCATGGATTTATTAAAATTCTATAAAAACCCTATTTTCAGTGTGTGTGTGTGTGTGTGTGTAAACTAAATACTCTGGTTAGCTTAGCTGTTGTTTCAGACGTGCAGCCCCTGAAATAGCAAACTTAGCAGACCTATTTTCACATCCTGCAGATTCAGAATAATTCTTAAAATTGATTTAAAGTAATGTGTCTGCAATGTGGCAAATGTTCAATGTTTACATTCCTTTCAGCTTTGTTTTGGTCACTAACTCCTGAGAAATATATCTGTCTTGTTAGCTGTTAGCTAGGTGTTTAACTCTCTTCCCCAGCTAGCTGCTAACTGTCTGCCATTCGGTGCTAAGCAGATAGCATAAAGTCAGTTTATTGAAGCTTTTTGGCTAAAAGCATATGCTTGAAACTGCTTAAAACACGGTCTATGTGAGGCAAGACTAAACTGTATAGTAAATGTGCTGTAAAACCATAACAACTAGATCTAAAAGACTAAAAGGTAACGTTTTAGCCACTAAAGAGCTGCAGAGTTGGGTGATAATAACTCTCTGTGGGTTTGTGACTGTGAGTGACCCCTTTTACACGATGCAATGATTAAATAAATAAATTAGTAAAATCGAAATTTATAACTTGGCTCAGTTGGACGGTTTAATGTTTAGAAAGCAAAAGAACGAACGCATATGAAGCACCATACTATGCCGGAAGACACAAAAACATTCACACATACCACTTAGTTTGAACTTAAAATGACCCACTTCTAAAGTGGGGAACAGCCACAATCTGAATCTGCTGGTCCTAAGTAAAGCATTAGATACACATAAAAAGACAAATGTGCCCCCCCCCCCCTACACACACACACACACACACACACACACACACACACACACACACACACACACACACACACACACACATCACAACACATGCACATGCTAGTGGAAAGCTAATTAGCGCAGGGTGAAAATGACGGGCTTTTTTGAAGCAATGTTTCAATGACGACATTTAATTGGATGGTAAATCAACTCCTTATCTGGCTCTCCACAGCATGGTGTGGGGAGAATGAGATGGTGAAAGAGAGGAAGATGGAATGGGAAAAGGGGATTGGGAGAGGGGTTGGGGGGAGGGTGCAGTGAGCAAGCAAAGAGACGAAGAGAGGGAGAACTGGTACATGTGTATTTATGTAGACAGTAGTATAATGTAACCTTACCTTGCTAGAATGGCAACTCTGAGACTTTAAAGTGGCCTCCGCTGATAGGAAGCAGTTAGGCATTCAGGTTTATTGGCATTTCTTTAAACCCATCACAATCAGTCATGGGCGGTGCTAAGCGCCGGACAGAGCAACGGTGCCGCTGTAAAATAGCCTCGGAAAGGAACTTGTTTTGGTGGAACGTGTACGTTCAAAAGTTGTTTTAGTCGTGCAACAGAAAAGTCAGATTGGACAGATAGTCTAGCTAGCTGTCTGGATTTACCCTGCAGAGATCTGAGGAGCAGTTAACCATAGTCCTCATAAATCCACCAGAGTTTAGAACGCCAACACAAAGGAAGCGTAAGGTGATGGAGTAATCCCGGAAATGAAACGTCGTCGATATAGACTAGTGTCACAGTAAACCAGTAGCCAAGCATGTGCAATACCAGGACTCTGAACCATGCTCACCTAAATGGAATTATTCTGGAATTATTAGCTATCATAATGTTATAATTTACACCTGTGTTTTTCCTACTGTGACATGTCAACATTGCAGATGTTAAAAAAGGTATTTCTTCTCATCAAAATATGTTGTCCAACATATCCATTGATATTCATCACATCTAAAGAACCATTTCACACAAACACATCACATATGGGCACATATATTTTTGGGGATATTGAACATCAAACATTAACATTACATTTTGAGACATTCACGTGAGAAATGTAATCTTTCAGATCTAAAAAGATGAATTTAAAACATTCTCTTTCAAGCATTTTTATGTTGGCAGATGTTCATAAATTTGAATACATTTCGGCTTCATATCAAAAATGTTCTGGCTAGCAAACAGTGTCTCACTCGCTCTATCTGGTTCACTTGTGTTGAACCTGAACCTGCCGACACATCTGCAGTACATCACTGCAGATAGACTACCACAGGGCTGCAGAGTTTAAGCTGGTGTTAAGTTTATTTTCAAATAATTAAGCATCTTGTTCATCTGTGAACTGCCTGCATCATTGTGCCATCTTTGTCATACCTAGAATTAAGACCTTTTGTATTTTATTTAAAAAACAAATCCTGTTTTCCAGTATTTTTCAGGGCCAACCTTTCAGTGTTGACCCACTGCAGGCTAGAAAAGCACACAAACCTTCAGTATGACCACCACCAGTTACTCTGTTACACATACTTGCATAATTCTTATAATAAATTATACTTCTAAGCGTATAGTCTTACATAATACTTTTTCATTCTTACTCTAGTACTGTACATTTGTGATATTAATAAACACTTAGTTGATTGAAAGAGCTGTTTGGATCGTTTCCAGTTTCTAAAATGAAATGTATGGACGTTTGGGCAGTGGCTGTCAGCGTCAGATACGATGCAAAAAGCGCCCTAGAGCGTGTGTGTAGAACGCACCAGGGAGAGCAGCAGCTACACGCTGCTTGAAGATGACGTAGCACTAAGAGCGACTACGGTAGCGAGTAGTATGAAAGCCCGAAAATCTGCATAGGAGGTTGGTTGGGGTGGTGGATGGGTCCAACAACACAGGACTTTCACCAGGAGACCGGGGATTGTGTCCTGTGTGTCACGTTTCCTGAACCCAACTGTCACTTTCTTCTTTTCCTGAACCCAACTGTCCCCTTCTTCTTTTCTTAAACCCAACTGTCCCGTTCTTGTCCCATGTGTCATGGAAACGTACCTTTTTATAAGCCTACCCACAACCTTTTGCTTAACCTAACTGCGTCAAAAGGGACGCCAGTAGTCTCGAGCCCAGCTTGTTTAGATATGACGCTTAAGGAGACTTTTGGCGTCAATAACACCTGACCAAGCATCCATATTTTACGCGATGGGAGTGAGAATCTGTTGCTAACAAACCCTTTACAATGCCAAAGTGATGCAGCAGTAGAATGATGATGATGTTCAGCCCCCACCGAGAGTGACCAAGCTAGTCAGGGAGAGTGATGGAGGAAGTGAGAGTAGAATAATTGTGTCCTACATTTCAACATTAGAGTAATGCCTGTAGTGCGGTGACAATGAAAACCACTTAAGTGGCACCAGCAAAGATCTCTTTTGAGAGGTGAAGTAACGAAAGTGTGTGAAGAGGACACATGAGGTGACAGACCTACTTTGATATGTACTCAACAATCTTGAGATTATTAGGCAGGCTGATTCATAGGCTACACAAACATGCACACATATCAGTGTGTGTGCACACTGAATCCCACACAGCAGCTGTTGATCCAACATGTACGTACGCACGCACGCACGCACGCACGCGCACACACACACACACACACACACACACACACACACACACACAGTCTCCTCTGAGGGCAGTGCTTGTGATCTATCTAGCATGCTGGTAATCCCAGTGATGGCGGTCACTTCAGCTCTGTAAACAGCTGAAATATGGATGATAAAAGGAGCAGATGAAACGGAATAAACGAGAAGCCTGCGGACAAAAAAATCCTTGAAGATTTTCCAAACCCTGTTGGACCTCAGTCTGTACTGTATACGACTCAAAGCTTCAATCGCGCCGGCAGTATGATTGACAGTTTTTATTTGACTTTGACATTTCTCATGACAGCAAAGCAACAGTTTTTTTCTCTGTGGCACATTTTGGTCTCTGGTGTCGAAGAGGGCCCGTGTTAAAAGATGAAGTTCAGTTATTTAGTGTAATTTAGCCAGCTAAGTAAACATTTCCCTTGTCTTCGTGAGGAAATAGTTCTAAAATAAAAGGGAAAGAGGAGAGGATGAGTTAATATTTCTCAGAGGACAGTGCAGGGGGAGGTGTTTACATTCATCCGACTCCAGATTGAATTCTGTTTGACTTTGTCTTTGCATATTTTTCTAACTCTTTGCTCATTATCCTCCCTCTATTTCTCTTTGTATCTCTTCTTTTCTCTCTTTCATCTTTTCTGCCTGCCAATCTCCAAGTCAGATGCTACTATTGCTGTGTTATTGTAGCTATGAACAGACTGTATGTCTTTTGGGGTGTTTTTATTAATTCATATTTTGTCATCCCACATGCATTCACTGAGTCATTCATCTCTCTCTCTCTGTCTCTCTCTCTCTCTTTGCCACACACACACACACACACACACACACACACACACACACACACACACACACACACACACACACACACACACACACACACACACACAGAGAGAGAGAGAGGAGCCCGTTTCTTCATTCTCAAACACAATACTATAATTACCTCTTAATGATTTTTAATTCCAGTACAAAGGAAACAAGACACTCTGGTGGATTTGAAACATGAAAGAAAGGAAACAGTTCTATAAAAGGGAAATCATCTGAGTGGGATCACATTAAAATGTGTTTTTAATGCAATTTTATAGGTGGCTGCTTGTGGAGTGTATACCGGCTCCTCGCTAATATGACAAATTGTTGTAATAGGCACTCATTTAGCCAATCAGAATGGAGCATCATCATTCATGCCATCTGTGGGAGATTTTACAACCTCTTTCTTTCAGAGGCTGACAATCAGTATTCAGCCCTCTGTGAGTGTCATCATTATACAGGCTATTGATGCTTATCTCGACATTAGATGAAGTGTTTACAATGTCAATGATCAATCAATCAGATTGCTGCCTGCTCTTCACTGTGAATTCATGTTCATTTTATATTATTAAGGACTCAAAGCTCAACAAATTAACACTTTTTACATTAAATCTGAGGTATGTAGCAACTACAGTGTAGTCTTATGTAAAGCAGAATTTAACCAAAAGTCAAGATTTCTATGTGCACAGTTACATTTTTATACTTAACCTTTTCAGTTCAAGTGATCTCCGGTGTGATTGTACCAAACAGGGAAACACCAAACCAACCACATCATTTTATGAGATATGTGTGAGTAGTCATGTGATTAACCCCAAATCAGAAAAAGTTGGGACAGTATGGAAAACACAAATAAAAAAAGAAAGTAGTGATTTCTAAATGTACTTTGACTTGTATTTCATTGCAGACAATGTGAACACAAAATATTTCATGTTTTCTCTGGTCAACTTCATTTCATAAATATACATCCTTTCCTGTCATTCAGACCTGCAACACATTCCAAAAAAGGTTGGGACAAGAGCAATTTAGGGCTAGTAATCAGGTAAATTGGTTAAATAATGATGTGATTTGAAACAGGTGATGTCAACAGGTGATTGTAATTATGATTTGGTACAAAAGCAGCATCCAAGAAAGGTCTAGTCCTTTAGGAGTAAAGATGGTCCGAGGATCGCCAGTTTGCCAACAAATACGTGAGAAAATTATTGAAATGTTTAAAAACAATGTTCCTCAAAGAAAGATAGGAAGACATTTGCTTATTTCACCTTCAATAGTGCATAACTTATAATAATAATTAAAAGATTCAAGGAATGTGGAGGAATTTCAGTGCGTAAAGGACAAGGGTGCAAGCCTAAGCTGAACAACTGTGATCTCCGATCCCTCAGGCGGCACTGCATCAAGAATCGTCATTCATCTATAAGCGATATCACCACATGGGCTCAGGACTACTTTGGCAAACCTTTGTCAAGTACCACAATACGTAGTTACATCCACAAATGCCAGTTAAAACTGTACTGTGCCAAAAGGAAGCCCTATGTTAACAGTGTCCAGAAGCGCCGTCGACTTCTCTGGGCTCAGAGGCATCTGGGATGGACCATCACACAGTGGAAACGTGTACTGTGGTCAGATGAATCAGCATTTCAGGTATTTTTTGGGAGAAATGGACGCCGTATGCTCCGGACCAAAGAAGACTGTTACCAGCAACAAGTCCAAAAGCCAGGTCTGTCATGGTATGGGGTTGTGTCAGTGCCCTTGGCAAAGGTAACTTGCACTTCTGTGATGGCACCATTAATGCTGAAAAGTACATAGAGATTTTGGAGCACAATATGCTGCCTTCAAGAAGACATCTTTTCCAGGGACGTCCATGCATATTTCAACAAGATAATGCGAAACCACATTCTGCACACATTACAAAGTCCTGGCTGCGGAGGAAGAGGATACGGGTACTTGACTGGCCTGCCTGCAGTCCCGACCTGTCTCCAATAGAGAATGTGTGGAGCATTTTGAAGCGCAAAATGCAACAATGAAGACCCCGTACATTTGCCCACCTTAAGACTTGTTTGCAGCAAGAATGGGACAAAATTACACCTGAAACACTTCATCACTTGGTGTCTTCAGTCCCTAAACGTCTTTTAAGTGTTGTGAAAAGGAATGGCAACATTACAAAGTGGTAAATGCTTTACTGTTCCAACTTCTTTTGAAATGTGTTGCAAGAACCAAAATAGGAATTTAGTTTTTTTGAAAAAAACCCCCAATAAAAATCATGAGGAACACATTAAATTATGTGCTGTTGTATTGTCTGCAATGAAATACAAGTCAAAGTACATTTAGGAATCACTACTTTCTTTTTTTATTTGTGTTTTCCATACTGTCACAACTTTTTCTGATTTGGGGTTGTAGCATGAGCTATACATTATCTATATGAATGGCAAAATTAAATGCGAGATGATTTTGGTAACCTGACACAAAAACGGGACAGTTAGGTTTAGGAAAAAATCATGGGTGGGGTTACAAAAAAAGTCTTCTGGTGAAAGTCCTGTGTTGTTTGACCCATCCACCACCCCAACCAACCTTCTCACACGGATTTTCTGTCTTTCATACTACTCGCTACTGTTGTCGCTCTTAATACTACGTCATCTTACAGCACCGTGGTCAAGCTGCTGCTCTGCCCAGTGCGTTTCATACAGACGCTAAAGGGTGATTTTTGCGTCGGTATCTGACGCTGAGAGACACTGACCACTGAATGGGTTGAGGAAGCATACTCATGGATGTCTTCCTCGTGGCCAGACTAGCTTGTGGAGATTAGTTTATAGTAGGGCTGTCAATCAATTCAAAAATGTAATCGAATAAATTACAGACGCTGTGATTAATTAATCTAAATTAATCGCATACATAATTTTTGCTGTGAAAGTATTTTAAATATTTCAATTCAAATGAATCAATGAATAATCAGCATTAGTGACATTAAAGTTAAAAACCTCTTTTTATTATTATTTTCATTGTTCAAATAATGACCATAACAATCAACAATATGACCTAATATGCTGAGGAAATAAATTCAAAAGGGTATTTTACAATAACTATGAATGCACCGCAAAGCTGTAGGTTATACCATACCGTCTCCGTCTGTGTTTTTCTGACAACGGCAGAAACACAGTCAAACTTTACACTATGTAGCGTTAGCTCAGCTGTCAGCATTTTAACCGTGTTTAATCCAGCTACTAGCTAGCGGAAGGCTAACCTTACCTGCTGTTAAGTATAGTGTTAACTAGCGTCACGTGCAGCGATGTTTCTGTTGCCTGTCCCTCCTTCATTTTACAATCAAATTGTGGCTAGAACGGCTCCGGGTGAAAGGTCAATATGGAATGCATTAATCTGCGTTATTTTTTTAAACGCGTTATTTGTTCTCAGATGAATTAATCAAAATGAACGCGTTATTTTGACAGCCCTAGTTTATAGCTAATTGATACTGCTAGCTTACCTGAGTTAGCTAATGTTACAGCTCAGCCAAGGAGGACGCCATTAATGTTTACATCTTGCACGTGCACAAGACTCTCTCGCCCACGAATACAGTGAACGGATGTAGTTCTTTAGAACTCACAACCAGGTCTGTGGATTATCTTGAGTAACTGGGTCATAATTTCTGCAAAGACATTAAGACATGTTAAGTTTTTGAAATGTATTTTTTGGCGCTTTGAGCACCACAAGCCGATTGCCTCTAAGGTTAGGTTAAAAGACGAGTCACGTCTTTATGTATAATGAATTACTAAGTGGATTATTGCTGCGTTTGGCCTCATATTTATTCACTACAATGCATTGTTGCAGGGTTCAAATAACTGTGTGTTGAGCTTGCCCAGTATGCCAGTAACGATTGGTAACTACGTTCAGTAATTACATTCTAGCTTCTACCGGATTTCCCCTGATACATCAGGAAGTGAAAAGTGTTGTGTAAATCTGTCATTGTTTCCTACTGCATGTATTTTGGCATTTCCTTATTAAAACATAAAGTAACATTATAATAACACAGTACTGCCCCCAATGCTCATAGTCAGTTCTTTCTTGTGGAGCTTTTTGGGACATCAGAGAACAAAGACGAACACCTGTTCAGTAAATTGAAGTCACTGAAATTGGATTTAATCAAGTGGGTAGTGATGCAGCAATGTGAAGTCCATATGACTTCATGCTTAACAGCTTAGTTGGTTTGCAAAAAGTCAGTGTGAACACAAAACAGCCCAGAGCCAAAAGGCAACAATACATCATATATTTTTTTATTTCCTCTGAACTAACTGAACCGTACAGCAGGTGTGAAAGTGACCTTAGGTGACAATGAAGACAGGTTTTATTACTCATTATATGATGATTTAAGAGCCTGACTTTAGTAAAATGTCCATCATTTCCGATGAATCGCTCTCGGTGGATGGTTCTGGAAAACTCGGGACAGTCAACAGAGTTCTTTGTTCACAATGTAATGTTATACTGTATGAAAGAAGTTATCTTACAAATGTTTTAATGTGTTGTTGTTGTCTTATAAGTCCATGTGGGCTGTACATGACAGGCAATTGTAAAAGATAGATTTGCCACCATGCAAGGTTATCACTATTGTGTATGTATGTGTGTGCATAGAGCTCAAACAATTAGGCAATCAACAAAAAAAGAACTGACAATTATTTTTGTATTTGATCAATCGTTTGTGTTGTCATCGGGTTTTCTGATGTTGGCAGGCCAAACAATCGATTGATTGAGAAGTAGGTTAATTACAGTGCTGTGTGTGTGATCTGTCCTTTGTCTGTCTTAAATGCTCTACTTTAAGTAGTAATTGCACTTTATGTATAGTCTATAATGTGTGTGCACTAAATATAGCCTGTCTCGAATGTCGTTTTTATATATTTTAAATGTGTAACACCACTTGATCCATGGTGAAACGTTGTTTCGTTTCACTATATACAGTGTATATGGTTGAAATTGAAATGACGATAAAATCCACTTGACTTGACAATGTGGATATAGGTTTTTGTTAGTGCTGTCATTATATTTTTTCATTT
The DNA here is from genome assembly GCA_023631565.1 of Gymnocephalus cernua. Taxonomy (NCBI): domain Eukaryota; kingdom Metazoa; phylum Chordata; class Actinopteri; order Perciformes; family Percidae; genus Gymnocephalus; species Gymnocephalus cernua. The sequence continues at coordinate 6,926,099 of CM042435.1, read as the reverse complement.
TAATTCTCTTATCAACATGGAAAAGTGGATCAGCTGCTTTGTGCAAATGTTTTTTTTAATTGAAAACATTGGCATATACGTAGTGTTCAATTTCACACTAACATTCACACTTGGAGCTAATAATCTGTCACATAATGTAACGCTGTTACCTGGATTTCCCATTGAAGATAGTACTGCCTCATGCCTGAGGCGAGCATGGCTCGTTGTCATAGCGACTATGGTTTCCCCGACTCATTTCCTGCTTGTCCTTCTCCATAAACAACGTGAAATCAAGGAGAGGGTTAACTTCTCCTGCTCCAGGTTTCCCACCGTGGTCAGACAGAACAGGGGAGACACTTTGTTTCTCTCACTGACTGTAGAGTCACTACTCGCTCGCTCCGAAGCTAATCGCCGTCACAAGCCTACAAGTTATGCGGCTCGCAAGCCCAAACCGTCCGCGGCTTGTGTCTGTTTTGTTTCCGGTCTGACCCGCCCTTCAATCTCTACTATTGGCCAGGAGTCTAAGGTAACGTAACCCCATTTGTTCAGGTCCTATCCCCTGACCAATCCACTATCCTTACCACTCGAGGTGAAATGCCTAACCCCAACCAATCGAGCTGCTTCGTAGGGCGGGACATGGCGTGGCCATAGACAGTTAAAGAAATGGACTAACCGATCCAACAGATCCCGTTGCTCTCTCTATGCGTTAATCGTGCGTTAAAAAAATTGTCGCCGTTAAATTCGGTTTGCGTTAACGCCGTTAATAGCGCGTTAAACTGACAGCCCTAGTTTTTGTGTCTTCTTGTATATCCACATGTACCTGTTTATCTGCTTTCAGATGTGTGTGTGTGTGTGTCGTGTTCATGTGTGTAGACGTCTATCGGAGCAGCTATTTCAGAGAGAAAGGATTTCTGCCTCAGTAATTGCCTCGGCTATATTTTCCCCCTCTCTCTCTCTCTCGTTCTCATTTTTCTTTGGTATCTATTTTCTCTGTGAATCCTGTCCTCTCTCCTCCTGCAGACTTCCTCTCCGGCTCTCACTCATCTTTCATTTCTCTTTTATATTCCCTCCATCTCTCAGTCCTTGACATTAACCGTGATCTCACAGTATAAGACACACATACACTCCCTCGCACCCACACACGAACGTAGTACATGTACGAGTCACATGTCCATTAAAAGCCATTAAAGACAATTTATATTCACTGAGCTCGGAATAGACTTCTATTTCTGAAAAGACTAAGCGTGGGATGTTTGTTATAATACATACAGTATGCCATCTGGTTTTGAAGTCCGTACTGCAAACAGGAATCAAACACCAAACTCTGATAGTGTCAGTGTTATGCTCCAGTGAACTAAACACACCCGTGATGGACAGGGATGGTTATACTGAGGCAGGGACAGACAGATGGATGGACGGGAGAATAGAGACGGAAATAGATGGACTCAGCAAGCCTGAAATCATATGAGTGTTTCCATTTTTGTCTGTCAGCTGTGTTTTATACTGAAGTGGGAAATCACATTCAAATGTTCTTGTTTGCATTCATCAAATATGGCACCTTATAGTGTGAAACTATTAGGAACATGACAGAGGAGGGGTCTTATAATGCACAACGGGCCCTCTTCTCATTGGTTTGGGACAAAAGTGTGTTTATTGAATTGCAGTTGTCATACTGTATGTCTTTAAATCAATATATATATATTCAACCCGTTCTCACTCCGAACTTGTAAAATATGGACGTTTGGGCAGTGGCTGTCAGCGTCAGAAACGACGCAAAAAGCAGACTACGGTAGCGAGTAGTATGAAAGCCCGAAGATTTGCATAGGAGGTTGGTTGGGGTGGTGGATGGGTCAAACAACACAGGACTTTCACCAGGAGACCAGAATTGTGTCTGGCGTGTCACGTTTCCTGAACCCAACTGTCCCGTTCTTCTTTACCAGAACCCATCCCGTTCTTGTCCCACAACCTTTTCCTTAACCTAACTGCGTCAAAAGTGACGCCAATAGTCCCGACCAAGCGCATTTAGATAAAGCACGTTTAGATATGACACTAAACAAGACTTTTAGCGTCAATAACAACACCAAAGGCACCTAACCAGCCGTCCGTATTTTACACGATGGAGAAGTGAGAAGGTGTTGATATATTACAATAGCCTAAAGTTAATTTCAATTTACAATTTAAAATGTTTAACAATTCAGGCAAATATTAAGCAGTCTTTATAACAAAGTAAAAGCATTAGAATGTAATTCAGGTGCTGTCAGAGCAAGTCCTACAACATTGGTCATGGTTTAATCTTTTGAGGAAAGCAATGTTGACTTCCTGTTTTGGGCCGTGAAACTATTTCCATTTGTTCCATAATAGATTTCTTGTTCACTCAAAAACTACACCACGAGTACATGGTAATAGTATTAGTAGTATTAGGGCATTGTTTGGATTTTAATAATTCTGATTCTGATTCTTCCTTTTGATTCTAGTTCTTGTCAATTCTCTCAATCAAAACTGGGCTTTTTTGGAAGTTTTTGTTCCTTTTCAATGTTTTTGCCACTTTTTTCTGAGCTTTTTTAGATTTATTAAGTTTTTGTCGCCTTATTCAAGGTTTTTTTCCCAAATCTTTGGCGCTTTTTCCAACATTTGTTGCCTTTTGACGTTATTGTCTCTTTTTTCAATTTTTTTTATTTATGTTTTTGTCTCTTTTTTTAAATACATGCATACATTCCCCATACAGTCCTCCCTAGATAGCCGGGGATCTCATCAATGTTGAACCCAAATTATGCCCTTGTGAGTTCATATTTAAATTGATTCAAATTGGTTTGTTTTTAGACAATATAAATGTGCATGGCTGTTTTATTTTTGTCGCACTGTGAGATTTTTTTCAACGTTTTTGTTTAAAAAGTAGTCTCAAATATTTCTTTGGAAAGCCCACGCCTTCATCCTCCCACTATGGTTTCCTGTTGACTCACTGACTAATGAATGTAATGTTGATGTGGAGTAATGAGCTCGTGTGGAAGCACAGCTCATGTCTAGAAAACAGATAGATGTTTTTGTTGTTGAGCTCAAGCAGTTGAGACTCTGTCTACCACACATATATACACACACAGTCTGGCTAGAATCACTTTTACTGCTTTGTTATGTTAACGGTCAGTGATTTAAGGCTGAAGATGATGTCATCCTCCTCATCATGGTTACTAAATTGTTCCTCTGTTCATGTTGGGGCTATTAGTAATGGTGTGTGACAGAGGTTATGGTGCTATAGTATGTTGGTACATGAGCACAGTGAATTGCTCTCAGTCTCTCAGTCTTTGTGCCTTCCTCCAGCTGTTCCTCCGGCTCTTTCTTCTTCTTTAATGAGCCTGTTTGTTGGATTGATCTAAGCCCAGATCTGGCCCAGCCAATAGCTTTATTTTGCTGTCAATGAATTATTGGAAGCAATAATTTGGCAATAGGCATTTATTTGTGTGTCTTGTAGGTTTTAGCTTACAAAGTTATGTGTTTCCAGCAGCGGCTGGCAATAACAGTTTGTGAGAACAACTCTGTAGTTTGCATTAGCAGCAAATAGGCACTTTGGCTGACCTGACACAGCAAACCATTTCCAGGTAAAGAAACCTCATTATTTGACAGTTGGGTTTTCATTGTTTGACATTGATATTTTATTTTTGGTTTCACCTTTCATAGCCATTTTTAAGTTTGTTGTTGATGTCTGAATTGACAGCCCAGGCATCCGGTCACACTTCCGTCTTCAGTCCAGAACGCTCTTGTTCAATAGAAAAGGCTTTATTGACAAGGGCACATGTTAACACAGATTAGCAGTGAGCAGCCACTGAACTGGTAAATTCAATCAAAGTAGTTGCATATGTTTAAGTTCAAGCAGTCTCTTGCTTTCTCCTTCAATAAAACTCCAGTCAGTCCCATGAATCGTGGAGCTGAAATGGCCCCGTGGTTAACACGACACAGGCCAAACCACAGGCCTTTTATGGCTTTTTTAGAATTTGAAAACAGAAATATCTCAGCTTTCTAACTTCTCTCTGCCCACATGCACTGACCATTATTTTAAATCACTCAAAGATATAGTGAGGAGGATAATTATAATTATATTATATTGCATGGTTTCAGCCAACCAAAATGCACAGATTTCTTGACTTTCAAAGTGTTCATTTAGATCTACAACATGAGCAGTTGTAATAAGACAAATTTAAATGAATGTTTGGAAATAGATAAATGTGTTGTGCATATGGCTGTAGGAAAAGCAATTCTTGGAATATAAAGAGTTTGGAGTGTGGTGTCTATTTTTTATCTTTTTCAAAACCAAAAACATATGAGTAAAATTGTAAGGAAAGGATTAAATGGTGTATATGTTAGTGTGCCTGACTAACTACTACGTAACCTGCAGTTGTAGCCAGTTGTTAGGCTACTTGCGAGCAAGGAGCACATGAACTAGGTAACATTAGGTTGTGGGGTTACAGGTTACATCCAAATAGAATTTCCTTCACAGAAGCTTATTTACTCTGTGGAAGAGTTTAGCTAACGTTAGCTAAAAAGCTACTGTCATGCTCTTTAACCCCATGACAGCAACATTAGCTGCGATAACGCTATGTTCACCAAACACATAACCGTCTCATTCAGCGAAATAACAGTCTGGTTTTACATTTCTCCTTATCAAACGTACAATATTGAGACTGAAGTTATAGCTCGACACTGCAATACAAAACAGTGCTGTTTTAGTTAGCACAACATGTCTTCCTAGGACACATAGCTTTTTAGCCTCAATCTGTTAGCCTGATATCATGTGGCCTGTGTAGCCATCAAAAGGATATATTTAAGACCTTTTGACAGGGTTCTACTTTTAAAAAATGAGCCATCTGGAAACATGAAAAACTCAGCTGGAGGCTGCATTTTCAACCAACTCCTGAAGTTGTAATTAAGCTGTTCGCCTAATTTCTGTAGCTAGCTAGATGCAGCTAATAAAATAGTTGTAGTTGTCATTTAAATTTATGCTTCTGCGTTAAATCTATGACGTGGCTACCGACCCTACACCGACCCTACACCGACCCTACGCCGTAGCCGTCAGGCTACGGCGTAGGGTCGTCCCCCCCCACCCGACTCATTTCCTGGTTTTCCTTCTCCATTAACAACATGAAATCAAGGAGAGGGTTAACTTTTTCTGCTGCACCGTGGTCAGAAAGCACAGGGGAGACACTTTGTTTCTCTCACTATGGCTCTAGAGTCGGTACTCGCTCCGAAGCTAATCACCGTCACTCTCTCACTTGCTCTACCACACACATGCCGGCCCTGCTATTCTCTTAAAGAGATCGACGCACACACCAACGCACAAGTATAAACTTCAGGCCACTTACCTAGACTACAGCGAAAGCTCTGCATGGAGCCTTCGCTGAACCCTAAATCACGCTTTAGCTGGCAAAAGCAACGGTCGCTATCTAGAAATAAGAAGTGTGGTTTTGTCTACCTCTGTCTGAAAGAATTTCAAGAGGTAAATCTGGCGCGAGTATTGTTGTAACCTGTGCCGTGTGAGAACGGAAAGTTTGACTGCAGGGGAGAGAATTGTCAATGATGACAGTGGTGCGGAAAAATCTGCTTCTACTTTGTCTTATAACTCTCTGTTTCTGCTGTTTCACATGTAATGTAATGGTGCATTAAATAGTGTTGAAGTCAGTCTCTCTCTCTCTCTCTCTCTCTTCTTTGTTTTCTCCAGGTCAGCCTACCAAATGACTCCAGCTGTGTTGAAGAGATCTTGCGGGTATGTACACACACACACACACACACACACACACACACACACACACACACACACACACACACACACACACACACACACACACACACACACACACAGAGAGAGTAATTGCACTGATTATCAGCTGTTTTCTGTTTGCTCACAAAGACCTTCGTCTCTCTCCAGAGAGTCTGACTTTAGGAAGAAAGGACAGGGGGGGGGGGGGGTAAGAGAAGCAGAGGGAGAAAAAAGAAGGAGATCTGTTGGCTCAGGTCAATGATTATACAAGTTTTTTTTGTAGGATGACTTCATGCACAACTCCTTCCACAATGTTCTCCTGTCCTTTACCCTCCTTTCATCTCTCTTTGTCTCCATTCTCCTCTTTTCCTATCTGCGTCTCATCAAAATTACATCAAGCAACATATTTTTTTCCACAAATTCTCCCTTTTTTTCCAGTCTTTTGTTGTTTTGTTACTGTGTTCCTTCAGGGTGATGTCAAAACAGATATGTTTTTTTTTCGCGAATGTTCTCAGTCAAAAGACAAGGCCTTCTTTGACTGCTTTGTGTCGAGTTATCTCTTTCTTTTCCTCTCTGTATTAGTCTCTATCTCCTCTCTATCTCCTTTGTGTCATCACTCCCTGTCTATCTTCCTCTCTTCATCGCTCTCTGCCCTCTGTCATTCACCTCTTTCTCTCCTTTTCACAAATCAATATGCTGGCCAACAGGCTGTGTGACAGATAGTGTGCTGTGAGCTGCATGAAAAGCCTTTGTCAATAATATCGGTGCGCTATTGAATTCAATGTGTGGTTTTTAGCCGTGTCAAGTGGAAAGATCGGGGAGTTCAAAGTGTGAGGTGAATTGGAGCAAGGCCTGCGGTTCATTTTTTCCCTTTCTGTGACGGCACAGCTACAAGCCGGTTGTCACAGAAACATTGTTGTTTTGGGTCTTTTCACAATGCACGGTAACAGTGTGTATCAGACATATTGTGGGCAGAAGTAAAGCTGCTTAAACTGACTTCAAAGCTTCAAAAGACTATTGGCTTTTTGTAGTGTTTGGGCCATTTAGACCACCTTATGATATGATAGAAACACATAATTTCTCTGTCACCCTTAGATAGGTAAATCCCTACTAATATTTTAGCATATGGTATGGTAAGCAAGTAGCATTATCGGAACTATAAAGACAGATCTTTAGCAATCCAAGGATGCAAATTGGCACCCCAATATGGTGGTGATGGAAGGTCACACGGCACACTTTGAAAAATCCACAGTACTCACATTCAACTGTTTTCATTGGGACTACTTTCTACTGAAGAAATGATCCCTATAAAACTGTCTAATCTGAGGGCTGTGGATTATCCAAAGGTTACCTCCATGTATTCCAATACCTGGACTAATAAAAGCAGATCTATCTGCATTGATAGATACCAGTTGAGTTTCTTTCTTGAATTTGGGCAAATCAACCCTTTAAACTGAGGCCCACATATTAAAGGAGACATGCCATGCTCATTGTTTCATTCTTGTATTTTGGGTTTCCTAAACACATTTTCTTTCTCATACTGTCCATCTTAATATACCTGTATATTACCCTTTGTCTGAAATGCTCCGTTTGTGCTGGCCCTTTAAGCTCTTTCTCAAAAAACCCAGTCTGCTCTGAGTGGCTTGCAAGAAAAACTAACCTTTGCAAAGGTAGTTTTCAGGGGAGGGGCGGTATATTGTAATGAGCCTGCATGTGAAACAGGAAGGGAAGCCAAATCTGAATAGCTTAATGAATCCCATGTTTTCTGACCTCATCAGCCCACAAAAACTTAATTGGCTGAGAAAGTGAGTTTTTCATGATGTGTCCCCTTTAAGATTTGCTTGGGGTCAGTTTAACTTATGTTTACAGAAGCTTCATCTGCAATCCACAAACATTTGTTTTCAACTTAGCTCAGAATGTCCAGTGGATAAGTCACATTTTGGCTCCTTCACATCTCTAACACAGTTCCAACGTCTGCTGGAAGCCTGTCAAAAGTTTAACCAGTCATAACATATTTCCAGCATTGTTTTCATATTTAATGAAAAGCATCATTACATATTGTTGTCAATAGCCTTTAATTAGTCTCGCATTGCCAGACCTACAGGACATCCACAGTAACCTGATGGATTGCTTTGCATTTGCTCGGCATATCCTTCTGAGAACTTTTGGGAAGGGGCGAAAATACTGGTTAGCTGATTGGATAACCCATCTGTCTATCACCACATATGTTGTATGTGGCCAGTGGTTAGCACTGTGGCCTCACAGCAAGAAGGTTCTGGGCTCCAATCCAGGTCGTCCGGGCCTTTCTGTGTGGAGTTTGCATGTTCTCCCCGTGTCTGCGTGGGTTTTCTCCGGGTGCTCCGGTTTTCCCCACCACTAAAAATATGTTCCCCTCCCTCTCTAACATCGTAAGGCTGCCGTGCATCCCCCCCGCCCCCAGGTAGATGGTGAGAGCTGGTCTCCCAAGGCTACATCCACAGCGCTGTGAAGTGAAACATCTGGCTACACCACCCATACATTCTGGGATAGCATATAAAAACGCTCTGAGATGTTTGCATTTCTTTAAACCATTCACAATCGGCGCTAAGCTCCAGACGCAGCGACGATGGCTCTGCAAAATAGTCTCGGGAAGGAACTTGTTTTGGTGGAACATTTGCACCCCGCAAAAGAAAACGTCACATACAATATTAAATGAAGTTAGCTGTTCACATAATACAGTAATGTGAGCTATTTATATTAGCTAAATACATGGTTAAACGTCATTTGCAGTCAGTCATTTGCTCTTGTTGTTTTCCGAAGCGAACAGAGTTTGAGAACGGCAACACGCAGGAGCAGAAGGTGAGGGACACGTCAGGCAATTTTCCTGGAAACGGACTTCTGTTGATCCAGGCTAGCCATTTATATACATGACCAAGTGAATGTCACGTTCAGAGAGCTGTATTGGAAAAAAGTAGACCTGTTGTGTATAGATAGCGGAGGAATAAAACAGAGAAGATCTGCTCTTGCACCCAGTGGACATTGGGGGTGAATGTACATTTTGGGTTAAGGTGGAATAAATGGTAGGCTAGATGACGGATAGGAGGACTAGTAGATAATAACAGGGAAACCACGGTGACGTGTGGGCCTGTGTTAATGTCTCTGTGCGATAGGGTGACAGACTGAGTTAACGGCATACAATAGTAGTAGTAACACATTTACAGACACACAGACACTTTCAAATACATGCGCAGATACACACATTATCGGAAGTACCGCCTGTCAAAACACAGGAAATCGTCTAGGAGGGACATGATGATGTCAGGGAAGAGTTGCCTAGCAACGCACCGTATGTCGTCAGGACGGGTGCATTACACTTTCAGAGAGGAAAAACACACACACATGGAGATAAACTAGACTTATACTCAGGAATCTTCTAAACGAGCTACACAGCTCCCTTATACACACACAGACACACACACACAGCCTTACACACACACACACACACACACACACAAAAACATGAGTCATCTGATGAATATGAGTCATCCACTCCTGAGGGGGCGAAGAGACGCATGATGGGAAATTGTGATGTCAGTGACCTTTCAAGTTCTCTGACCTAGTGACCTGCTGTATAACAGTTGAGTGAATGTGTGAACATGTGTGAACATGTGTGTGTGTGTGTGTGTGTGTGTGTGTGTGTGTGTGTGTGTGTGTGTGTGTGAATGCAACAATTATCAAAGGGTAAAGGTAACGAGTTACAATTACTCCAGTTACTCTAATTGAGTAGTTTTTTCTGTACTTTTACTTTTTAAAGTACAACCCCAAATCAGAAAAAGTTGGGACAGTATGAAAAACACAAATAAAAAAAGAAAGTAGTGATTTCTAAATGTACTTTGACTTGTATTTCATTGCAGACAATGTGAACACAAAATATTTCATGTTTTGTCCGGTCAACTTAATTTCATTTGTAAATATACATCCTTTCCTGTCATTCAGACCTGCAACACATTCCAAAAAAGGTTGGGACAGGAGCAATTTAGGGCTAATAATCAGGTAAATTGGTTAAATAATGATGTGATTTGAAACAGGTGATGTCAACAGGTGATTGTAATTATGATTTGGTACAAAAGCAGCATCCAAGAAAGGTCTAGTCCTTTAGGAGCAAAGATGGGCCGAGGATCGCCAGTTCGCCAACAGATACGTGAGAAAATAATTGAAATGTTTAAAAACAATGTTCCTCAAAGAAAGATAGGAAGACATTTGCTTATTTCACCTTCAACAGTGCATAACTTATAATAATAATTAAAAGATTCAAGGAATGTGGAGGAATTTTTAGTGCGTAAAGGACAAGGGCGCAAGCCTAAGCTGAACAACTGTGATCTCCGATCCGTCAGGCGGCACTGCATCAAGAATTGTCAGGGTCTGTCATGGTATGGGGTTGTGTCAGTGCCCTTGGCAAAGGTAACTTGCACTTCTGTGATGGCACCATTAATGCTGAAAAGTACATAGAGATTTTGGAGCACAATGTGCTGCCTTCAAGAAGACATCTTTTCCAGGGACCTCCATGCATATTTCAACAAGATAATGCAAAACCACATTCTGCACACATTACAAAGTCCTGGCTGCGGAGGAAGAGGATACGGGTACTTGACTGGCCTGCCTGCAGTCCCAACCTATCTCCAATAGAGAATGTGTGGCGTATTTTGAAGCGCAAAATGCGACAACGAAGACCCCGTACTGTTGCCCACCTTAAGACTTGTTTGCAGCAAGAATGGGACAAAATTACACCTGAAACACTTCATCACTTGGTGTCTTCAGTCCCTAAATGTCTTTTAAGTGTTGTGAAAAGGAATGGCAACATTACAAAGTGGTAAATGCTTTACTGTTCCAACCTTTTTTTAAATGTGTTGCAAGAACCAAAATAGGAATTTTTTTTTTTGAAAGAAAAAAACAATAAAAATCATGAGGAACACATTAAATTATGTGCTGTTGTATTGTCTGCAATGAAATACAAGTCAAAGTACATTTAGAAATCACTACTTTCTTTTTTTATTTGTGTTTTCCATACTGTCCCAACTTTTCTGATTTGGGGTTATAGTTTTTAAAATCTGTAATTTTATAATGTTTTGTTTGTTTGAAGTAGATTTTAAATCACATCCGGTACTGAGTAAAAAAACAAAGGAAATAAAAATGGTCTGTTAGGCGCCATTGCTTTGGCAAAGTATCTGTCAAACTAAATCCAAAGTGCGCTATGGCTTTGTGCCCTTATCAAATCGCAAAAGACTGCAATTTAATTAAAAAAATATAATTAGTATTAATAATCAACAATAAACAAATATAAATAAAAGCAATCATATCACATCTATACAGGCTTAGTAGTATACAGCTGTTATAATATATGTAATCTATTATATATATATATATATATATATATATATATATATATTGTGAACGCAATGGTATTGGATTGGTACTCAGTATTGGCCGAAACTCAAGTTCAGGTATCGGGAAGGAAAAAATGGTGTTGGAATATCTCTAGTTATTAACAGATAGATGAAATAGGGTGCACATGCAAACGAGTGTGCTTGTATGAAAAATTAGCTGGTTAGCCTCACTTTGCTTTGTGAGCAGATATTCCAATATATGCAGTATCTTTCCACTGTTTGTGAGAAAGAGAAACAGCTAATATCTAACAGTTTATATAGCTACAGGACATACGCACACGGACACACACACACACACACACACACACACGGACACACACGGACACACACACACACACACACGGACACACAAACAGACACACACACACACACACACACACACACACACACACACACACACACACACACACACACACACGCACATGTGCTTATCTTGTTAACTAATTACAGCTTCTACATATTAAGAACTCAACTGGGAGGAATGTGTGAAAGGAATCATTGCACTAGGATGCTGCTGCTGTGCTGCTTACTGTAGCTGTAATGCAACCAACTAGAGTCAGCTTTTATATTTTGGAAATTCAACAACTCTGCACTTAGTTCCTTCTCAGTACACTGATCCCTGGTGTGCCACCAACTCCCCGTGCTCCTCTCAGTTTGTACCATAAGTAATATTAAAGTCCACGCGTCCATGACGACGCTTCAGCACACCGTTGATTGAATGCTGACTCCGCTCTTCTGCATCAGAGATGTTGTATAAGCAGTCTCTTTTTTCTCAACTTTGCTCAACTTCAGTTATCATTGTTTCCCTCACCAGATACATGAGGGCAAACTTAGATTGAGTTGTATGCTTTATTTAGTTTGGATTAGCGCCATAAATGCTGAATTAGTTAAGATAATTTAGCCGCAAAGTTTTACCGTTTTAATTCCTGGTGTGACCAGGCCTTCAGAAAAAAAGGCTACCTTATTAGAAAGTCGTACTAATAGAATAGAACAGAATACACTTTATTGTCCCCAAGGGGAAATTTGACTTAGGCATAGTGCTACAAACCATTGTAATATCAACATAATCATAAGATTAACAAAACATTTTAGGACATAGAAGAAGGACGTATGACCGTAGAGACAATACTACATCTTAAATAGTAACTGTAATAATTAAAGTGCGAAGTGCAAAAAGTGCAGGTGTATTTATTGCACTTTGCTCGGTTGTGCTAAGATTTACTGTTGGAGTTAAGCAGCTCGATAGATGGTGGAATAAACGATAGCTTAAAGGACAATTCCGGCACAAAATGAACCTAGGTGTTAATAACACATGTGTACCGAGTAGACCGTTCTCTGGGATTTGTTTTCATGCTAATCGAATGTGCCCAGTTTTAGCGCAAACCGCTAATTAGTTTATAACGCTAATCATCGGGATACGGGTAAAGAAAAAGGAAATCACTATTTCTATACCACTAACAAGTAGGGCTTCTCTCTTTTTTCTTTTTTTAATTCAATTTCCGATTTTTTTCCGATTTTCCCCCCTACTTATTAAGGAAAGCAATAAGTACAAACGGCAGACAACTTAACGTCTTCTCCACGGTATATATGGGTACTATGTCTTTGGCTATGTGCAAAGCGACCACTTCGGTGATTGTTGTCCACCGTGCCCCTTCCCTGCCATACGCGGTGCCTTGTGCAAAGGATTCGGCTACAGTTAGTTGTTTTTTAGCTAAGGTTTGTTGGTCACTGCGGTTTTGTTCGTCTCGGAGAGAGACTGGCATTTTTCATATTCGGCTGGATGTCTCTGTTTCAGGTGTTGGAATAGGTTTGTGGTGCTGCTGCCTTTGCCTGCGATGGGCTTTAGGCAAATGTTGCAGCGCGGGGTTTGCTGTTCCACGTCTGTCGCAGCAAACCCATACCAGTTCCAAACAACAGATGATTTTATTCCTTTCTTGGGAACAAACTTCCCACTCTCACCGGTAGCCATGTTGTCACTTGCTGTTTCGTGTGTGCTATGATGTTGTTGTTGTCGCTTGCCTTACTACTATTTGAAACTAGCGCTACGGAAGCTCCGGAGAGCCAAAAATGCGCCATTACACAAAAACTCGTTTTACTTATATTTTAAATCGTCCGCAACAAAAAATTCGAATTAATTAATTTAATCGATTTTTCGCCCAGGCCTACTAACAAGGCTCAAAATAGCACCACACTTCCACGGTAGCATTAGGGTCCCTACATCTAAACCGAAGCATTGAGAACTTTGTAAGTGTACAGACAGTTTATTAAAAAGATAGTTTATGAAGACAGTACCGTTCACGTATACAGGCAGGCGCTATCTTGGGAAAACAGTCATGACCAGTCGAACGACGAACGCTGTGCCTGAGCTATGTTACTGGTTACACGGCGTGTAAATCCCAGAGAACGGTCGACTCGGTACACGTGTTATTAACCCTAGGTTCATTTTGCGCCAGATTTGTCCTTTAAGTCTGTTTCTTTTACATCTCGGCACACAGAATCTTCTCCCCGATGGCAGAAGTTCATATTCAAGAAAGAATGTTTGTTTGTCTCCTCTCAATCGTCACTACAGGAAAATTGTCAACCCACTTTGATTTAAAGAAAGCTTTTCCATTTCCTATTTTAAAAACCTGGTATCGCTGGTCACTGTTTCCTTGTTTCCTGAGAAAAAGCCAGTGGCACGCAACAAATTCTTTACTGATCATGAAAAATAAGTGGGTTTTCAACAAGAACGGCGATTACAATCAGTGCTGAACACAGATTTACTGTGAGTTTAATTTAGTTTGGACTAGCGCCATGAATACTAAATGATCATAAATAATGTGTAGTACTGTAATGCAAATGTGTGTGTTTGTGCATTTACTGTAGGAGATGACCCATTCCTGGCCTCCTCCTCTCACAGCCATACACACTCCCGGGAAGGCTGATCAGACCAAGTTCCCCATCCCAACGAAGGTCAGTACGAGTTCTCTGTCTTTGTCCCATCGCAAAACCCTTTTATTTCACCAAAATCAAATCACTCTGCTCACATTAACCCTCCTGTTATCCTCAAATGTACTAACACAACCCTTGCCCTTGGGGTCAATTTTTTTTTTTTCAAGATTTTTATTGACGTTTTTTGACAACATAAGAAAAAAATAAGATAAAAATCAACATACAAAATACAAGCGAAACAAACAAGCATACTCACATGCACACACACACACACACACGGGGGGGGGGGGGGGGGTCACAATGCCCAATTCATCTTAACCCCAAGCCAAAGAAACTCAAAGATGTCCAGTAGTATGCATTCAAAAACCAAACAAAGACCGGCATAAATAAAAGTATAATCCCATTGTGTCCAGATATAGCAAAAGGGGGCCCTGGGATTCTTCCCATTTATGCAGATTTTTTTGAATACTTAGTTTGCAGTTTCTGCAGGTGGATCACTGAATCAAGTGGGGGATTTGTTTTTTCAGTCCTTAAGAATAATTTTTTTTGCCAGAACCATGCCCACCCCAGCAATTTGAACAGCCAGAAAATGATTGTAATTAAAATGATCACCCAATTGTATGTGCCAGGTATTTTATGTCTCTTTTTTTAACTACCTAAATACACCTTTACATAAAACATACCCCCCCCCCCCAATACATCCAGAATACCCTTTGCTCGGCTATGAATAAATATGCAACTTACCATAAAATCACTGATTGACGTCTAAATTTTAAAGTAAGCTCTTGTTTGTTCATATTTCCTATATATATTATATATACAGTACAGCTAAAACCGCCTGGGGTAGAGGAACATGGATGTGTACAAAATGCATACAGGACATTGAAAATATATCATCATGTTAATTTTATGTTTACCAGTCCCTCCAGAAAAACGCAGAGTTTTTTTGTGATTGTTGCGGGCAAAAATCCTTGATTATGCGGCACGTTTTCTTAAAAAATGCGATGGAATATGCGGGATATTTATGCCATTTTATGCGATGAAAATGCGGGAACTTGCAAAAATTGCGGGAACTTGCGGGAACTTGCAAAAACTGCGGTTTGATGAAAAAGAGAAAAAAAAGTGATTCCCCAACACCGTGTTCTCAGTAGGTGAAATTACGTCACTATATAACGTTCCCATGGCAACAGGGGAAAATGGCTGCTCTTGTGTGAAGTAAACGCAACATTTTTCAACTTTCTGCTGAGATATATGTGACTTTTTTGCAACAAAAATGCGGGGATTATGAAATCATGCAAGCCCCGCATATTTTGCGCGGAAATCGGCAATTTATGCGGCGAAAGTGCGGCGTATTTGAAAAAATGCGGCCCCCGCATTAATATGCGGACTTTGGCTGCTTATGCATTGAATTCTGCGATCGCATAATCGCGTTTTTCTGGAGGGACTGGTTTACCTAGTTGTCCCCATTAAATGAGGAAAAGTTATTCAATATGAAGCAAAAAAAAATTATGACAAGCTCTTTTTTTAGAGACCTTAAACACTGATTGGGGTCAAATTGAGCCCAAGGATAACGGGAGGGTTAAGACCTAATAGTGCAAAAAATAATTTGGGATTACATGCCTGGTAATTTATGTTTTCTTAAATGTTGTTATCGTTTGTTCTGTCTACACCCTTTTTTCTTCATTTGAGTCAGTGAGTGGAAAAAAGGATGTGAAAGTGTTGCAAAACCTTCACTTAAACTGCCACACTTCCTGTAATGGTGGCTCATCATAAAAACAAAACTGCAGTCTGTCACTGAGAATCTTCATTCTGCTAATTAGATCTGATTCATAAATTCACTGCAGCAGAGTTTGCTGTGATAGAATCAGATGACTGTTGCCTCATCCTGTGCAGTGGTGCAAGTGACAGCCAATGAAATTACAATGTTAATGAAGTGCTGCATGTTTAATTCACCTCCCTACTGTGTGTCCAGAGCTGTGAGGAAGTGGCCATATAGTCTTGAAGAGAGTCACTTATGTGCAGAAGTCTGTACTGTAGCTGCCTGTTATTATTTGCATATCAAATGTTTGGGTACCACTTTCATACGCGCCACTCCTGGCGTTTGTTAAGTTGAAATTAATAGCATTATTATTTGTTCATGAATCTAATGCTGTCTAGTTGATTGTAAGCCACTAATAAGAAAACATTTTGAGTTGCCAGGTTGGGAAAAATTGGTTACACTTTACTTTCAGGTATCTACATAAGAGTGACATGACACTGTCATGAACGTGTCATAAACATTATAAACAAGTCATAAACGTTAATGACATAACGTTTCTTTTAGTAAGTGTCTTTCGGTTTTTGTCATGACAAGTTGTGGTTAGAGTTAGAGTTAGGGTTCATGTGTCATGTGTCACTCTTATGTAGATACCTTCAAGTAAGTCGCTGTTGTTTATCGCCCTCCAACAGGTCACTTGATATGTCTTTTTTTAGTTCATCAGGTGCTATAGACTAGTGGTTGCACTTTTCAATAATGTACCCCCATGAAAATATGTATTCATCCAAGTACCCCTAAAGCCAGGTCGAGGTCGAGCCTTGGTCGACAGGAAGACAACACAAGGGTTAAATGCTTTCAGTTAATTTCAAATATTTATAATGTATCACTAAATGCATTCATTAATATACTGTATACTTGTTTTAGGAATAATGCATCACCCATATTTTTGTAAATAAACTGCAGTACCCCTAGGGATACACTGCTATAGACTGTCCCAAAGTCTATTTAGTAAGACATTTTAATATTAACATTTGACAATGTATTAACATTTACAGTTGTGTACATCCACTGACCTACTGATCTGATCTACTTGCCCTAGCTGCAAATTACATTTGTTGCCGCTAGGGTGCGTCTAGATTTCTAGGCTACTATAAAGTATTAGTAAATGATTATTAACCCTGAATTAAGCATTAATTACAACTTAGAAAGCCGTTATAAGGCACGGCCAGCCCGGAAAGTGGCACAGTGAAATTAGTTAAAATATTTGTTTCTAGAAGCTTGGTGCCATGGTGACTGTTCACGGGGCGAGTTACTGTAGTGATCTAACTGGCAGATAACCACTAACCCTACAGTCACACATGCTACAAGAGACAGAGACAAAGCGACAGGCTGCGATTCATTTTCAATGGGAGTGACCGTTTGCCAGCGATGAGCTTGCCGCTGCCGCGAGCAAGGCGGGGCCAAAATAGACAAGAAGTCTATTTTATGCAAATGCTGAGCGATGCGACAAAGCAACTGCTAATCGGAGTGAAGGCAGCGTGAGGGAAGCGTGACGTATGTCAGTGGCATAGACAGTTAAAGAAAGGGGTCAGTGGTTGCTTGAGTCGAAAAAAAATAATTCAAGATGGCGGAAACGCTTCAGGACATCGTATTTCTGTATATATCTGATAAGTTTGGCATTTTATCTCATATATTTTCTTACTTTCATCGAGAAATAAATACTTTTAAATCCAAAAACATCGTTCTTGTGACTTGACAATACAAGTGACTTGTAAGACGTGCTTGAAGGTGGTGTCACTGCACAATGTGAGTCTCAACGATCTGAGTCGCGTCGAGTTGCGCATGCTCAGATTTAAACAATTTACGGCATAACGACAATAACAGGAGATGGGAACAGCAATAATCGAAGATATAGAAGATGGAAATCATTTCAAAAACGTTTTAGTTATCAAATGCTATCTATGATTGTCTGATAGCTAACGTTAGCTCAAAACGCCATTCAAGTAACAGCCGTTGTTGTGTTTGATTGCTATCTTTTAGCCAGCAGTGAACCAACTTGGTAATGTAGCTCCATTTTCACTGACTTTTTTTATTTTTTATTAACTGACGTGAGGGATCATGCCGTGAACGTGTGATGCGTTACGCTAAATAATAAATTACTGCCATTTCCATCTTCTATATCTTCGATTATTGCTGTTCCCATCTCCTGTTATTGTCGTTATCCAGCAGTATGTATTTTGTTTGCCTCTCCTTTCGAATGCAACATTCAAATTACTAGACAAAAAATCATATCCTGAGAAAAGTGGTTTTTTTTAGGGGTTTTGCTCCATAGAGTCCCATTCATTCTGCACTGGCCTGTGAGCGCCATCTAGTGGAACTCAGAACCCGGAAGTAACGAGGGAGTGGAACTTCTTCCTATATTAGAAATTATTTGCAGTAGCACCAGAGAAGTTCTGTTTACTGTTGCCAAGCAACCAGGAACGCCCATCAAGTGAGTGCGTGTCGCTCTCTTTTGCAGCATGTGTGACTGTAGGGTAACACGTCAACCAGCGCAGTACATTACTCACAATATGCGAATGCGGTGTTCCAGATGGAGGGGGCAGCGACGGAGAAGGCCCTGTTCGGTGCTCGGGGCGAGTGAGAGGGGAAAGGAGGTTGGCATCTGTGGATCTGAAGTTGCGGGGTTGGGGTATGATGGTGCAGGAGGTCCGAGAGGTAGGAGGGGGCGAGGTTATTGAGAGCTTTGTAGGTAATAAGGAGGATTTTGAACTGGATTCTGTGTTGGATGGGGAGCCTGTGGAGGTCTAGGAGGACTTAGCCACAAAGTTTTACCATTTCAAGCCTTGTGTTGTCCTCCCGGGTCAAAATTAACACTCTTTTAGACAGTTTTTTTTTACCTTTTTGATGCTTTTTTTCATGTTTTGCTTGCTTATTTCAACAATTTTTTTTCTAAATTGCCACCAGTATCTTTACCACTAGAACCAACTCATTAACACTAGTTTTACACTTTTTCGGAATTAATGGTCAATAAAGCTCATTTATATGAATTTAAAACTAATTTTTGTGTAAGAAAAAAGCAGAAATGATGAATGATTTGGACTAATGGTTAAGATCAGAGGAATGAAGGTAATGGATAATCACAGATATGTCAAAGTTTAGTCAGGATAATGCTATGAAATTGAATACAACACCAACAATTCAATGAAAGTAGAGATCTGATCCTTAATTTCACTTGTGAAGAGCTATTGTATGGAACCATCCATGTTATTTCGGGGCAGTTTGGTTGAAAGAAACCCAAATTTCTGAGATATAAACTTTGAAAACGGGTCAAATTTGACCTGAGGAAAATGGGGGTTAAATCCTGGTGCGACCAGGCCTTCAGAAAACGCTACTTTATCAGAAAGTCGAACCAATGTTTGTTTGTCTCCTCTCAATCATCACTACATGAAAATTATCAACCCACTTTGAGTTAAAAAAATCTTTTTCAAATTTCTATTTTAAAAACCTGGTATCCGGTTGCTGAGAAGTTGTTGTTACCTGAGAAAAAGCCAGTGGCATACAACACATGATTTACTCTTCATGAAAACAGAAACGTACAGTGAGTGGGTTTTCAACAAGAACAGTGATAACAACCAGTGCTGAACACTCAGAGAAAAGAACTTCACTTACAAAAATTCACAGAAATTTCAAGGGAATGACATTGTAGTGCCACCCACGCTGTTTGGTCTGTTTGACAGCGGATGTTTGAGGAGTGAAGTGCAGGAAGACGACAGCAGTCATCAACAAAATACTGAGACACAATAAAAGAAGGGACTAAAAGAATTGCCGCTTCAGAAGAAAAAAGTTGGCAAAGATTGTCCCGCTCCCACAAAAAAAATGCTTTATGACACCTTGTCATGTAAATATTGGGAGTATTTGTCACATTTAAAACCAACATAAATGTCATGTGCAACATTTATCTCACAAATGGCAGCGATATTCTGACTGAAACTGCAGGTGTTTTTTTCCACTGCTGAATGCTTTTATGAATCATTTTTAATATGCAAAACATCATCGGCAGTGATGTCAAAGGAAACAGCAATGTGAACACAGAGGCAGTAAATCTAAAAGCTGGTAGTTAATGAATTAGGAGAGACTGTTGTGGCCCTTTCAGCCCCCAGCGTCACACTAATCCTGCCGGTGAGTTTTAAGACTGAGGTGGTAGCGTCGACGCGGAGAGATGCCAGGATCAGAATCCTGTGTAATGGCATTGTTGTACTGCTGTGAAATCAATAATGACATCTGTTGGTTTATTCATTCAACTTATCGCCCTGTGGCTTTCTCTCTCTCTCCCTCCCTCTCTCCCTCTGTATCTCTCTCTCTCTAGGAGTCACAGCATGTGACCTCAGGCTACAACAACCAGAGTAAGTTTCCCAGCATCAACGCTCACATACTAGCTCTATGGTAATTAACACTGGAGAGGCCATGAAGGCAATGCCACCCAGAAGAATAGTGAGGGGAAAAATACAGCAGCTTGATGTTCAAATGAATTCATAGCCACGGGAACACGCTAGTCTGCAAACCTCTGCTTTTATCTTTCCTCTTTCATCTGAACAAGTCATCAGACAAACATGGTTTTACACACACACACACACACACACACACACACACACACACACACACACACACACGCACACACACACACACACACGCACACACACTTAAACGCTTAAATTGTTTTAACTGATTGTGGAGTCCATGTTTTTCTTTTTATTATTAGAAGCAGCAAGGATGCTCACCCATAGGAACACAGGCGTCAGTCAGCATTTAAATGTGGGGATTTGAAATACACCAAACTGTGATTTGCTTCCATTCATGGAGAATTACACATTTGCATCATTTATTTCCAAACTTAAGAGCTTAACACTTAAGAGTCGAGTAGAGCAATGGGGATAAAACGTTCTGTCGCAGTTCTACCGTATATATCATTATATAGTACATTTTCTGAAAATTCAATCATTAATCCTTTAAAGGCAATATCATCTGTTAGGAAAGTACTTTTTTGGCTTGACCTATATCTCATTTGCAACCATATTTAACATATGATCTATATGTGGATATTCTATTTTGACCAAAAACATGTTACAGTAAGGTGCAAATGCACTAAGAATGCATTGTGATCAGGACGGGATTAAAAAATAACTCTAGCCTGTTCATGACATCCCTTGATGTGCCATGTTTGTTGACAAGTCCAGCAGCCCTGCCTAAATGTAATTACACTTTGACATCTGATCACAATGCTGGCACAATTGACATAATGAGAACGGTATTGAGAAGTTGGAACAATGGAGCATCGGAGAAATGGCCAGTCCCCATCTGTAAAGTAGGCTCTCTGTTAAAAATGTAAAGTCTCCAAGCCCATATATCAAACAAAAAAAAGCTTGCAGGTGGACATTAAGTTAAGATTTTTTCAAGGGGAATAAAATCATCACTTGCTTGGGGACAGCCTATGTGACAAACTGGGAGTGTGGAGATTGAAAGCTTTTCTTTTTCTTCTTTACTTCCTAAGTCAAGAATGATCTTTCACAGTTTTTACAGGTGTGGTGGAGTTACCCTTTAAATACTTGACAAATGTATTCACATTGAAGCAAACATCTTATAGATCAATTAGTGTCTTAAACCTGCTCATGGGTTTGCTAACTACCTAAACATACATATACTTATAACAATGTATAGAAAGATCTACATCACTGATGCCTTTTGGCTCATGTTATGTATCATTAAATTGCCCAATACTGCATTTAGTAGGTCTGACTCCCAGGCATCAGATCAACAAAAGCTCTTCTGAACTGCTGCTCTTGTGTTAACCCCTATCTTGTAGTGTTTTGAGATGTTTGTGATGTATATATAAAGCTGAAATATTTCCCCACTGCCAAGTTTTTCTCTCTGATATGAACAGAAGAAACATGACTGACTAAAATACAAAACACAGTGAAAGGGTTCTGTGTATCCATTTGGAAAATAAATCGTCACCTTGAATTTCTTTTTCAGGCAGTGCATTTTAGTTTGATTTTATTTTCCCCCAAAATCCTGTTACCAAAGCAAACATACACACACACACGCACACACACACACACACACACACACACACACACACACACACACACACACACACACACACACACACACACACACACACACACACACTCACTCTCTCTCTCTCTGTCTCTCTCTCTCTGTCTCTCTCTCTCTCTCTAATTGAATAACACACTGGAGCAGAGTGTCATGTTTTCCACCATGACAATAGTAATACACATCTACAGTGATTTGAGTCTGGCTCCTTGTCAAAAACTAATCAACACACACACACAAACCAAGACACATGCAAAACAGTGATATTTGAATGTCCTCTGTTGTGTTGCAGAGCGATGTACTGTATCAGCTAACAAGCCTGCTGTGAAACCACCAACTGCACCACAGAAGTCGTGAGTATCTCCCTCTCTGACACACCCTCTGACACACACTCTCTCTCTCTCTCTCTCTCACACACACACACACACAAACAGTGAATTTCTGACCCGCTGCTTCTGCGTTTGCCTCAAGGTAAATTTAAGCTTGACTCGGATGAAATTCACTGCTGGTAGGAGGAAAAAATAAGATTGTGTGGATCAGAGCAGGAAAGTGCAGCTACATTAATTTAACGTGAGCCAGGAGCATATTGCAACATCTCTGGCTGCAGCCCACTCCACTCACAGAGCTGTACGGCAGGATTCATGGCACAGTGAGATTGGAAAGGAAGAAATCTTGGCTTGTAAATCCGCCTCACGACCCTGATTTATCCTGCGCTTGACCCCAGAAGTGCTATGATTTTGTTTTAGAAATTGTGTGAAATGTCTGCTAAACCCTTTTCCCTTAAAGGACAAATCCGGCGCAAAATGAACCTAGGGGTTAATAACACGTGTACCAAGTCTACCGTTTTCTGGGATTTAAACCGAAGCATTGAGAACTTTGTAAGTGTACAGACAGTTTATTAAAAAGATAGTTTATAAAGACAGTACCGTTGGCAGGCAGGCGCCATCTTGGGAAAACAGTCATGACCAGTTGAACGACGAACCTTGTTGAGCCTTGTTAGTGGTATAGAAATAGCGATTTCTTTTTACTTTACCCCGACGACTAGCAGTATAAGCTAATTAGCAGCATGAAAACAAAAATCCCAGAGAACGGTCGGTACACATGTGTTATTAACCCCTAGATTCAATTTGCGCTGGATTTGTCCTTTAAAGTGATTTCCAATCATAGCTTAGTAACTGTAACTACGTAGGCACGGCCTTTAGCCTCTCTAGAATGAAAAACATAAAAGCAAAAGTTTAAAGTAAAGGAGACTTTTAGCGTGACTAACAAACACCAAAGGCACATGACCAAGCGTCCGTATTTTTACGCCATGGGAGAGTGAGAATGTGTTGGGCTGGTTACCATAATGGCATACTTACTTAGTAAGGGTATCATCATTGTTGTGTAAATTAAATCTTTTTTTTGTACGATTAGCCAGTACTTCTTTGCTAACAATATGTTGGATTCATTTAAACTTTCAAATAAATATCAAACAATAATTTGGTGGCCCCCCTGTACTAACTGAGGACCCCTTAGAGGTCACAGACCCTCTGTTGAAGATCTCTGTTCTAGACCAAGGAGTATTATTAGTTACAGTAACTACATTCTGTGAGCCAAGAAAGGTTAAAATCAAGAACAACTGGGGGCGGACCTCTAGCTCTCCCAGTAGAGCGTACGCGCCATGTAGGCAGAGTCCTTTTGCAGTGTCCCGGGGTTCGAATCTGACCTGCAGCCCTTTGCTGCATGTCAATCCCTTTCTCTCTCTCCCCCCTTTCTGGTCTATCTACACTATCTAATAAATGAAAACTGTCACTGTCTAATACATAAAAAATCAAGGGCAACTGGACTTGGTTAAAGGTGCTCGAAGATGTTTTGTGTCTCTTCCGAGAGACTTTTTCAGATCTGACTGAACAGTAGGGAAACCCAGCTATTTAACCTCTGGGGTTGTTGTCAACACGATTTATACAGCTTGGTTTGTTAGTGCTCAAATAGCTAGGTTTCCCTATTATTAAATCAGAACTGAAGAAGTCCCTAGAATGAGAGACAAAATGTCTTCGAGCACTTTTAACCAAGTCCAGTTGTCTTGATTTTAACATCCCTTGGGTAACTATGACCTGGATGTCTGAAAACTTTCACAGACATATTACTGTATGTGAGGTCATGCGTTATGCAAATAAAAAGTCCCATTTATGATAGTACATCAGCTGTCTATTATTTTCCCAATGGAAGCTGGTCTGCTACTATATCAGAGTGTAACGTTAGCAGCTCTGTCCTGATTTTTATTGGATTTGGGACACTCCAGCAACCCCAGCCAAACATGTGACAGAAGATAGCGTTGCGCTAGCCAAACACTTTGGTTAGTCTTTTAACTGTAAAACATACGCTTTAGAAAATGTAGTATCAAAGTATGTGAGCTAAGCAGTTATGTTAGAATGAAATATTTTAGCCTGATCCTACCAAGTACAAGAACTATGCTGCTTGTTTATTTTCATGTCATCCCGTAAACTGCTAAGGATGCTAATTGTTTCTTCTGGGATATAAAGTATAGCTTTAGCCTCAGTCTTTTAGAATAACATGTATGCCATTATGTGCATATACAAGTGTGATGAACACTACCTAAAATGACAGAAACCATCTTTGGGAAACACTTATTTGACATGTACGGGTCCATGTCCCATCTGCTAACATGGGTGGGGTGGGGCTTATGGCATATACTGCAGCCAGCCACCAGGGGGCGATCAAGATGCTTTGGCTTCACTTATACAGTCTATGCATCAACTATGCTGTTTGCAACCAACTCATGCTGCTAACATTAGCTTAATTAGCTAACTAGCTACATGATAGCAATGGTTGTCATTTCAGCCAGAACTATAGCATAGATAGATAGTCACGTACTAAAATAAGAAGCCTTGTCTGAAATCAAGGACCCATTGTTTAAAAAATGACTGTACGTTATCACTGTAAAGGTAGTCAATATCGACGACGTTTCATTTCCGGGATTGTTCAGCTGTCGCTGGAAATTTCGCCGGATGTCCCTCATTTTCGGCTGGATGTCCGTCACCTTACCCTTCCTTTGTGTTGCCATTCTAAACTCTGGTGGATTTCTGAGGACTGTGGTTAACTGCTCCTCAGATCTCTGCAGGGTAAATCCAGACAGCTAGCTAGACTATCTGTCCAATCTGAGTTTTCTGTTGCACGACCAGAACAACTTTTGAATGTACACGTTCCACCAAAACAAGTTCCTTCCCAAAGCTACTTTGCAGCGGCTCCGTCTGGTGCTTAACACTGCCCATGACTGTAGACACAAGTTCTTTCTTCATATGGGGAAGAGGATCTTTACACTATCCACTGTCATATTAAATGAGAGTTGTCAGTGCAATGCATATTTTATACATTTGATCAAAGCTAATTAAAAAAGGAGAGAAAATGTGGCGTCAAAAAGAAGCTTTTGAAAATGAGACAGACTTGATAGCCAAAAGATGATGCAAAAATCCTGCAAGTTAAGAAAAAGTTAAAGCAGTAGGACAGCATGTAAACTCTAATGTCCTCCTCTTTGAGTTACATAGTTAATTCTTATCTCCATTAGGATGATGTTTGCTGGAGCTGTCATGCTTTCTGTGGCTTATTACACTATTTTGCTTCCAAAGCCGATAAGCCTTTTTCTGTTGATTACTATTGTTTGCCCATATGTGTAATTTCTATCTACCTTGCTGCTTTTTTTTAATAAGAATTAAATAATTTTTATTGGTTAAAAACAATGCCTAGTTTACTGCAACCATTAGGCTATTCTCTGTTTTTACTTTGATGCTCAACAGCGTAAAATATGCAGAATAATGAATAGGCCTAGTTTGTCTTATTCCTGAGTAATTGTGCTGTTGAGGCTAATTGTTAATTCTTTGCTGAATGTTTACCATGTCTGACCATTACAGAAAACCCATCCAACAGTAATCACTGCAAATAGGCTCTGCACCTTAATGCCACATTAGGGACAAGAGCAAGTTAAATTTTTTTTTTTCTTCCACTAGAGCAGAGAGTACTGTACCTTCCCGCCCCAGGAGTTTCATTATGCGCCTCTGATCCAATCACATGATGTTAAGACAACTGTGTGGATGTACCAGAGCGGAAGAAGTGAAGGAGACTCTTGTCTTGTCGAACCAGCTTTTTGTGTTTGCTCAGTCTGCAGTGTGGTTGTCTCACCTGCCGGCAGCAACAGAAAAAGCCAGAGAACGCTCAGATTCTTGCTGAGCTCTCTCACAGCAGTGCTGGACTCATCACAATGTGCACAGTCACACATGGTGCCCTGCACAGTAGTAGTAAAAATATGAATCACATTTTTTTGCTTTGAATTGATTTCACGATTCTCTGCCACGATTTTTTTTCTCATCAAGTGTAATGTTTACTGCACACATGACAAAACAAAACAAATTGGCAGTACCAAACTGATTTTTTTGGCACCTATAGCACATTGCACATCACCACACGCCTGTAAACATAAGGGGTTTTCCCACCGTGGGCGGAGTCACGCCCACTGCCAACCTGGAACTTGTGGCGCGCCGTTTGTTAAATACCTCCATGGTACTTGTAGACAGAGCAACAGCGGGACATTTTTAACAATTTTTACCATCTTATTCATCATTAAAGTCACTTCTGACAACGTTTTAGGCGAGAAATGAACTGTTTAGATTTCGAATATAGGCAGTCTTCCGAAAATCTTTGCTGAATTGACAATTTGCTTCAAAGTTTTCGAAGTTGAGAAGCTCCATAAAGTGACGGGACTGCCAGCTGGTGGCGGCCGGGGATCGCTTGTTCGCTGGTCGGCCTGTCATCCTGGGACGCCCCGTTGTAAACTAGCGGTCTCTCAGACCAGTCTCGTAAATAAGAGGCTTTTATTTTGCAGTTGACAGATCGTTTGTTTAAATATCACAACACACAGTGCCGATCCTGACCTCCCTGGGGCCCTAAGCAAAATTCTGCTAAGGGGCCCTCTACCTGACCCGTGATGCCGTGAGCTATGTAAACCATTGGCCACACAGTCACACCTGACACTTCAGTGCTCCCAATACAATCCTCCCTCCTTTTAACAAAACAGTCAAAGAATAAGTACAACAATATAGAACAGAATGAGGTTCAAACAAACAATATTTATTGAATAGAGTATTTTCTATAATATTAAGATAACAAGTGAATATTATTAAATAAGTGAATATTAACGTAAACATAAATAACAAGAAAATAATAAATTATAACCCTGAACTTTGGCTTTTGGGATTAACTTAGGTTCTCTCTACAGCCTGGGCATTTTTGGCATCAGTATGGGCACCACCACTATTTGGACTGTCTAGAATAAGTAGTAAATAGTAAAATTTTTGTACAAGTGAACATGTAATTCCTGATATCAAAAATAGACATTGGTAGATAAAAATTAAATAAGTGGCCCTACTAGTAAAAATAATCAAGAATTGACATTGCAAATAGTATAATCGTATAATAATAGTAAAATGGAATTCTTGATATCAAAAATGCATGAACTGTGAATGAATAAAAGCTAAAATGGCTTGCCATAGCATGTTAAAGTTTTTATTTATTTATTATTATGCATGTTGAAGCAATTCTTGATTTATGGTTATTATTTACTGAGGGATGTGCATCCATATTGATCAGTACGTCCAGCTAATCAACATTTTAAATTCAATATAGTCTATAAATCAATGTCAAATTGTCAATACATTGCTTTCCATCTTGCATAATTAGTGCAGTTGTTTACACATTGTCTGAGACTAGATAATCAGTGTCTTAAAAGTATGTATAATGTGTACTTTGATGAAGAGTGCCATCATTCGCGCCCATATATTGTAGCCTACAGTCTGTCTGGTCTTCACATATATTTCTGCTTGAAAAATGCGCGTTTCATTTCGTGCACGCGCCTAACGCACGATAACACACCCGACGCGGTTATCTTTTCCGAGCTGCAGTAAACAAACACCGTTGCACTTTGTCGTTTATCAAACGTAATAAATAATTGTATTTTACTCTCACGTTTGTCAGGCACAAAGTCACAAAACACAGCCCTGGAAGTGACTGGCGTTAGCAGCTAGACACAGACCAAGACATGCACTGCCTGCCTGCCCAGCTAGGTTAGCAAGACCGAAAAAAGCACAATAGAAATGCACATAAACATAACTTTACTTTGCTGACATCAAACTTGGAGAGGAGAGAACACAAGTTTACCTGATTGTTGTTCCCGCAATTCACTCTCATGGTGTTTTTTTCCCCTCTTTTCGTGACCAGAAGAATAGTTTCGCTTAATTTTGTCATGGATGTTGTAAACATTAATTGACGCGCTATGACATGAGGGGGAGGCGGGGCCTCGAGTAATTTGCGGGGCCCTACGCAGCTTGCGTAGTGAGCGTATAGGGCGGATCGGCTCTGACAACACATGTCCATCATAAGATTAACGGGAACTTTTTGGCGTTAAACTCCACAAGCGCCTGCGAGCTTGACAACCTCGCTGGTCTCACACACACACACACACGCAAGCACACACACACACACACACACACACACACGCGCACACACACACACACACACACACACACACACACACACACACACACACACACACACACACACACACACACGGCCACAGGCAGAGAGAGAGAGATACCCGTTTCTCTTCGGGAGACTTGTTTAAATTATGACATATATACATTAGATTTAGTATAGCCTATAGTTTATACTTTTTTCTGACCTTTTCTGAATTTAATTAAGACCGTTGCTGTGCTTGCATCACTCCCTTACCCCTCCTACCAGTCCCTATGGCCACTTGGCCGGTGAATGCAAATGGAAAAAAAGGTTTGTTTTTGTTTGTGTTTCTCTGTTATGTACCTTTTTTCGGAACGAGTTCGGTTTGAGACTGAGTGGTTGGCTTTGACTTGCATTGGTTTTCATCAATATCCATTTACTTTATTTCCGAACTACCGCGCTCGCTCGACGAGTGAAACCCATGACTAAAAAGCACTTTGTCATTGGCTGAGTGTGAAGCCCTGAACTTCGTGAGAGCTGTCCTATCAAAATAAAAGCAGAGGAAGGATTATTATTTTATATATATTATATATATATATATATATATATATATATATATATATATATATATATATATATATATATATATATATATATATATATATATATATATATATAAAATCGAAGTTATTAAAAATTAAATCGCGAGCAGGGTGAATCGAGATCGTGATTTTATAACTCGAGGAGTGAAAGGCTCTATCGCTGCTAGGGCTAGGAGTTCAGTTTTAATAATAATAATAATAATAGATACAGCTAGAACATCAGAAAAGTACATCACTTGACTGTAATGCAGCCTTTAAAACCAGTAAAAGACAACACTTATGTCATATCACGATATCCAAAATCTAAGACGATATCTAGTCTCATATCACGATAATCGATATAATATCGATATGTTGCCCAGCCCTACTATGGCTCTAGAGTCGGTACTCGCTCTGAGGCTAATCACCGTCACTCTCTCACTTCTCCCTAGCTCTACCACACACTCCCCCCCCCCCCCCCCCCCCCCCCACACACACACACACACACACACACACACACACACACACACACACATGCCGGCTCGACGCACACATCAGTGCCCAAGTATAAACATCAGGCCACTTGCGTAGGCTACGGCGAAAGCTCTGCGTGGAGCCTGCGCACAACCATAAAATGGCCTTAAGTATTGCATTCTCAATCACGTTCAAGGGAACCGTATTTTCCAGCGACCTGTTGTGAAACCGTTGCTCTTTCAAACACGTGAATTGAAATAAAACTACTTGGTTAGGTTCAGGAAAAGATTATGGTTTGAGATAAAAAATAAGTATTTTAAAGGGTAACTTCCTTTTTTCTTTAACCTGGACCCTATGTTTTTGTCTTAGTGAGTGATGGGAACAACAATCTTTGGTTACACTTTACTTGAAGGTATCTACATAAGAGTAACATGACACTGTCATGAACGTGTCATAAACATTATAAACAAGTCATAAACGTTTATGACATAACGCTTCTTTTAGTAAGTGTCATTCGGTTTTTGTCATGACAAGTTATGGTTAGAGTTAGAGTTCATGTGATGACTGTGTCATGACAGTGTCATGTGTTCATGACAGTGTCATGCCACTCTTATGTAGATACCTTCAAGTAAAGTGTTACCCAATCTTTTAAGTATTAAGTGAGATTGCTGCAGTCGGCAGCGGCGAAACAAGCTACAATTTAAGTTATTGGGTAATTGCGCATCTTTAATTTACATCCACTAAGGTGCTTGTTTTGCCACTGACATGCTCAGATTATTGTTCTCAGTGTCTGACAATATGGAAAGGATCCCTTCAGAGGTCAACCGTTTTGTTAAAGAGTAAGATCCTTTTTGTTTAACATGACACATCCCCGGAATCGCTATCACCAAACCCACCAGACTTCATTTAAATAAAAATAAATATAAATAGAGGTCACCAGAGCCACATACCCTATCATCCCCGCCACGCCAGCCCTTGGACGAAGCTGCAGGGAGCGCGTTGACTCAGGGACGGAGGTCTCCGGTCAGATCCAGATAAGGTTGGCCATGAAAGGCGGTGTCTGCAGCCCCCCGCGATCCCACAATCTTCACAATCCTGACTACGCCACCTTTAACTTTTTATTGCATGTGTATTTCTGCCACTTGCATCCTTGGACCTGTGGTTCTTAACCTTTTTTGGCTTGTGACGCCCTAAAACGAAAGTCTTCTCCACATGGCTAGTTCAATCAAAAAGGGATTTGTTTTTTTTGATTAAATGATCTACAACAAACAAACAAGCAAATGTAAAATCAAGATCATTTGGTGCAGCAGAAATAATTTATTTCGGCTTTACTATTCTTTCAATCCCCCCCAGGTTGGGAACCACACTGCTTTAGACAAACCTTCTGCCACACAGAAAGTTGTGAATTTTACATTTTGGTCACACTTTGAAATACAGAAAAAAACGTTGAAGTTTGCATGAGCAGTAATGAACATGAAAAGACAACTCAAGCATCATTAACAGTTGATCTTGCAGAAGTCAGTGCAGCAATGACAGCTTAGCACCAAAATGGAATAAATGAGAGTAGACCTTCGGTGTTAAGCCCAGCTGGAAAGAAAGTGCAAAGGGACAGAATAAAGGCTGGCAGCTGGTCTGAATAAATGAATGTGGGCATGAATTGGGAGAAACTTGTTTAGCTTGAGAGTTTAAGCCAGTCAACTGTGAGAGAGATCTATGTGTGCGTTTTGTTTTGCAGTCTGAGTACGTCTGAGATTCTCTTCGGCGGCGTGTTGAGCAATCAGTCATTAGCTGAGCGCGGCTCATGATTTAGCTTCGGAAAATATTAACATCCTCTCAGACAAACTTCCGCAAGTCACAGAGCTCTTCTACTGCTTCACTTTAGAAAATAAAGACTTTCATGAACGCAATTAAGAGCCTTGTAGAAATGTGATGCAGTGCTTTCTAAGCTCTGTGTGCCATGGATGCTTTAGTCCATAACTCATTTATATCTGACTGCGTCTGTCCTTATAGATGCCTCCACACTTTCTTGCATTTTACAGTATTCCTTTCCCCTCCATGCTTCCCCTCCTCTCTCTCTCTCTCTATCTCTCTCTCTCTATTCAGCCTCCCTTGTCTATCCCCCTCTGTCACATGTCTCCTTCTCCTCTCTGTCATTATCATCTCCATCACTATCCCCCCTCTCTCTCCATCTGTCCCTTCTTATGATATAAAACATAAATCCATTATTCATTCATTCAAACATATCTATCATCGCCGCGTGCTGCACCGTGCCCCTTATCTGCCACGCTTTTTCTTATTGTGCTTCAGTTATTCACGACTCGGTCGTATGGTCTCGTCTGAAAACACCACACAACACTGGGGAGTGTTTTGGTTTTTTTAGCGGTGCAAGCACTGACAAGAGTGGTTCGTGAGGCAGTAAAAATCCCTTTAGGGGATTCTCCTGTCATAACAATAGCAGTAGCAGCTTAAAATAACAGTAGTTTGTGTGGAAGGTTTATATTAAGCAATAAAACATGGGAGCTTGCCAATGCACAGCACATAAATACTGAATAATTTGTGTGGTAAGGAGCAGGTGATGCTCCGAGGGGGGTCATGTTATTGACTGTGTCTTGTATATCTTTTCCATGGCCTTCATGCATCTGTATTGTTAGTTTCATTTCTAACGTGGGGAGAATAAAACAAACAAGACTAATAAAGGAAACGGTGCAATAAGTGGGTCCTTCTTATTAGAAGCATGTGGAAGAAGTATTCAGATCCTTTAATTGAGTAAAAGAACTAATACCACACTGTAAACGTACACTGTTACAAGTATAAGTCCTGCATTGACAATGTTACTAAAAGTATGTAAGTATCATCAGGAAAAAAGTACTTAAAGTATTAAAAGTAAAGTACTCATTGCGTAAATATCCTCACATTTTAGAAACTGGAAACAATCAAAACTGTTCTGTGTTTGATGGTCTAATCATTTCAGCTGGACTTGTAGGCCGTTATATTGTTGGGTAGTGTAATTTATAATAAAACATTGTATTTTATAAACTACATGTGTTTTGAGTGCAAACATATTAATGTGTAAAGTAACTAGTAACTAAAGCTGTCAGATTAATGTAGTGGAGTAAAAAGTACAATATGTCTCTCTGAAATGTAGCGGAGTAGAAGTAGAAAGTAGCATGAAAAGAAAAGACTTAGTACCTTAGTACAAGTACCTCAAATTTGTACTTAAGTACAGTACTTGAGTAAATATACTTAATTACATTCCACCACTGATTAGAAGCCACCCAAAACATCAGTATAGGATCCTGACTGAGGGACTGTTCTCAGCCGAGCATGTCCTCTTTGGTTCCATGGAATTCTTGGCTGTAGGACAGCGGTTGTCAGACAGAAAGTTTCCAGGTGAAAAAACAAATCTGTCTTTCGTCTCTGAGCTCTAAAAGAAAAACATCTGGTGCTTTTTTTTAGCGGCGAAGTGCTCCATCCACTGTCCACTTCCTCATTCCCCAACATGAACCAGCGCTGCTTTTGCTGTGTAATTAATCCGTTTGCCAGAAATGTTCTTCAAATGGAATTGCAGATCCCAACTGGC
Source organism: Gymnocephalus cernua (assembly GCA_023631565.1). Classification (NCBI taxonomy): domain Eukaryota; kingdom Metazoa; phylum Chordata; class Actinopteri; order Perciformes; family Percidae; genus Gymnocephalus; species Gymnocephalus cernua. The sequence goes on along the minus strand of CM042435.1, from coordinate 6,893,017 downwards.
CATATCCAACATAATACAAGCAGGTTAGGTGGGGGTGTGTCAGAGCCTCAATAACACGTGTCCCTTTGTCTGTGCAGAATGTTGGAGGATGACCTGAAGATCAGCAGTGATGAGGAAGAGGCCGAACAGCAGGTAATCTCTGTTCATTCATTTATCTGTGCAAATCATCCTTCGCTCCATCTTCTCCTCCATGTGTCATCCAATCATTCATGCATTCACATCCATTACATTAAGTCCATCTTTACCCTAACACCAGATACTGACTGGTTTTTGGACCCCCCCCCCACACCTATATATACCTCATTGTTGGTCTAACACTGACATACTGGAGAGATAATTCATTAGGTTAACATGCACATAATAATCTGTTTTTTGCCCTTATTCCAAAAAAGATGATATTCCGACTAAGCTGTTTACATGGCTAATGAAAGTGAATATTCCACTAATATTCCCGTTGACGTGTAGTTTTCCAGCGGTGGTGGACTTGTTGGACTGTGCGAACACAGCGTCCCTCTTTCATTCCTTCAACCAGATTCTTGAAAAGGTCGATATGTGCGCGTATCCAAAAACCTGTTGATATCCAAGTCTTTGATAATGTTTAAAAGTTTCTCTTTCTTATCGGGTCTGCAGCCTTGCAAACTGTTGGCCGGTTGGTTTGTGTACAATAGCAACGCACAGAGCTGACCATAAGCTGTAAAAAGGCAAGAGGTCGTAAACTGGGGTAAAAACCCAAATTGAGACGCATATTCCGAATGAGCTGTATATATGTCCAAAGAATGTCTCTAAAACCTGAATAATACCAGAATATCCCACATGTCTTAATTGGAAAATGCTATATATGGAAAAAGGCCTTATTCAGAATATCCAACCGGAATATGCGAATGCATCAATTTGGAATATTGTCATATTCAATTCAATTCAATTTTATTTATAGTATCAAATCATAACAAGATTTATCTCAGGACACTTTATAGATAGAGTAGATCTAGACCACACTTTATAATATATAAAGACCCAACAATTCCAGTAATTTTCCAAGTAAATTCCCCAAGAGCAAGCATTTAGTGCAGCAGTGGCGAGGAAAAACTCCCTTTTAGGAAGAAACCTCGGACAGACCCAGGCTCTTGGTGGGCGGTGTCTGACGGTGCCGGTTGGGGGTGTAAGTAAGTGGTTAAGTAACCACTCTGACAAACCACACAATCATACAGACATTATTTATGCCTGAAACTGTTCACAAATCAAGCAGAATTGCAGATGTTTTAGATATGTCATGACTCTAACCGTCCATTGATGCCTCTCTGAAACTGACTATGTTAAAAAAGGAATTGGAGTGCCCACCTCTGTGCTCACTTATTTCTATTTTACCCATTATTATTAATTCGAATATTGTCATATTGGTGTGCATGTAAACATACTCACAGAGGGGCGGCCCTCATTTACAATGACATCGAGTCAACAAAGACCAAAAACAAAACAACACAGAAAAGAAGCAACACTATCATAAGAACAATAGAAAGCAACCTAAACTTTCTGAATTTGAAAAACAATTTGATAAATAAATTAAGATAATTAGGATGTAAAAGAAAGCACAATTGTGTAAAGCAATTACAAGTAGAAGTTTGGAGGTTTAAAACCAGATTTCTAAAATGTACAAAAGGCACGAATGAGTTGATTTTAAGGAAGTGATATATTAGGCATATTAGAGATATTAGGCATGTTGTTATTATCCACAAGGGGTGTTTCCCCACGTTTAGTTCAGTGTCCAATGGCTGAAGAAGTCGGGTTTGTCACTTTGGCATATGGGTGATGCAGTTGCCTGCTCTTCTTGCTTTTCGGTATGGAAATTGGCATGGTGGCCCTCTCTCTCCCTAATCACTCTCATCATGCACTAATGATGCCAGAGATGAGTTCAAAGCAGCCAGTGGGTGTCGTGCTGCGGCCCCCTCCCTGACGGTGCAGACTAATATCAGCGCTCATCAAAGAGATATTTTCTGTTAATGAAAAGATAGTGGTTCCTCTCATCCCCCTTTTAACTGTCCTTCTGATTGTATAATTACAATGATGGTAGATATTATAATTATAAATGATGGCCGGTCATTTATAGTGGTTTTAGTTATTATGATTATGCTGAAAGTTGATCTGTTCATTACAGATAGTTAGAGTGCATTCGGGAACTATAGCAAGTGGCTTCCTTAATCATAGGGGCTACATGTGATTACTCTTAGTATAAGGATGAATAGACAGGATGAAATATGATGCAATTAATTCTTATTCTGTCCTCTCACTTTTCTGTCTGAAGTGCATCACAACGCCGTTATCCTTCGTTAAACACAGTGAAATGAAAATCAAAATCCCTCTCTCGCTTATGATGACTCATCCTAAACTTGGGGGTCGTATACAGTATATAAATGTATCCAATCAAATGTGATTTGTATCATCTTATAGACCCTTTGCAAACACGAGACCACGACGCCATGACAGACGGCAGAATCACCGGAAGCACAAGCTCAACAGTTTAGTAGACGAGCGGAAAGTTTCATTAGTTTCAATCAGTTTAAAATGAATAACACTAAATAAACTGTAATGATAATACAATATTCTTCTTTATGGCTTCTTCTATTGAACACGTTTTCGTGCCCTTATGGGTCAAGGTAGGGCATCTGGTAGGTGCTCATAAAGAGCGGTATTTGGGGAAGTTGGAGATTGCAGGATTGGTTAGCGACCCTTACCTTCTCCCTCCCTCCGCACGGACCTCATTAAATCGCAGAGTCTGCCCGACTTCAGTCCACACGACTAGCTGGGGTAGGAGCTCTGCAGACCCACATTTAACTTGTTTTTTTGTGGCCTTTTTGATGCTAATTTCCGTGCCATGTCATGCCATGTTAATTTAACCAATATTTTTGTATGTGTCTTTTTGGGATATGTAGGTCAGTGAATAAACCGATGATAGTTATGTGGGTCATCATCGGGTTGACCTGTTAGCAGGAACAGCGGGTTAGCACGGCAGCTAGCTTGTTGAGGATAATTGTATTATTATGTATCAGTCATTTAAAACAGAAAGGCAATACATACACATGCTTATGTTGATGAGGATTACTGTGCAGATTGTGTATGTGAGAACACAAACACTAACGAACACGTACGAGTTTGGCTTGCCGTCAGGTGTACAGCATAGCTCTTCCGCCGTCCGTGATGGCATTCATAATTCGCGCAAGTTGAGCGTGACGTCACGTGCAAAGGGTTAGCTTGTGGGTTGTAGTCCCTAGCAGAGCAATATCATGATGTAGTAGGAGGGGTGTGTTTGGATTGAGGTCTACTTATTTAATTTCTTCGTCATCTTCTGCCTTGTGATCTTGCGAGATGGATGAGAGAGTTGTACAATAGGTGGAGGTCCTCTACAGCTGTGTCCACTAAGCCACAAATAAAGCGGTCCAATCAAATCTGATGGATTCATTCAAATTCCCATATGCACTATATATGTATGTACCCACATATTCCGTTTTACTCAGAAATGCTTCACGTTCCAAAAGATGAGACGCTCTATTTCCACTTCACTGTGACTTTGTGAAAACAAAGTACTAACCGCTGTAACTGCTCGGATGTGAGAACGTGGTGACATCGCTAAAAGTAAGTACAACCGAGGCCATAAACATGAGTAGTTGTATAATCAGAGAGGTTGTAAACGAAACGAAACAACAAAGGCAAACTGTAAAACTGTCGCCCAAACTGTCTGTTATGAACATCCATCACAGTTTACAGACCAACTCTCTGGTTCAACTTTGACCTACCTTTAGTGATGGTCAAATGAAGCTTTATGAAGCTGCGTGAACCATTTTCTTTGTTGTCTGAGCCCAGTAGATGGCGCTCTTCATTTAAAGAAAAAGGCTCAAGCAATGGCAATTCAGTGTGCTTTCAACCCTTTGTTGAACGCCATCAAGTTGGGCTCAGAAAATAAACTTAAAAATGGTTCACAAAGCTTCATGAAGCTTAATTTGGCCATCATTACCTCCCATACTAACCATAGGTATGCACCCTCATGGCTTCCCTGTGTAACGAGGGATCGTTACTGATTTCAGGTGTACTTATTTTTGGTTTTACCTTCAAATAAAGTTGTAGCTAATTTGGCCAAACTCTCAGGTTGTTTAAGACCTGTCTAAGTGTCAAGTTGGACTTAAAGTTTTAAGCTAGATTTAAACTGGCCTGGAGATCCAATCACAGACACCCTACTATGATGTCACTCTACCAGCTACTTCAACCCACAAGCTAACAGCCAAGTGGGGTTTTATGATGATGATGATGAGGTTAGCTAGTTTGCAGCAATTTATATTTGATTGAATAAATGTATGTATACGCTCTCATGTTCAAGATGAGTCATCAAAATATTTGAATGTTGTTGCAGGAAGAGAAAATAGAGAGACTTTTTTTATTAACTTGTCTTGACTTTTGACTTGTTATAGTAGGAAAAGCACATGTGACATGGCTTGGCCACGTCATCCTCCCCAGCTCCGCCCTCGCGTCAAAAATCGTCATGTCCTGTTGCAAATAACCAAGATGCCAACGCCCGTATTGCCAAACTCTAGGCTTCAAAACGGCAGTTCACAAACGAATGGGTGACGCCACAGATGCTACATCCACTATTTTAAAGTTTATGGAGCCTGCATGCACAATACCAGGGCCTCCCCAAAGTGAAATGCAACCATCATTAATGTCATCGAAGAATACACCAGTGCAAGTCAGTGTCTGCTGTGCAAAATGTCTACTAACACAGAGACACAGGATTAGATTAGAACCTGAAACATGTACCTTTTGTATTTCACTGTGTCTTCTGTGGGAAAGTTTCACAAAAATGTTGTGAACTATTCGTTTAAGTCTCCACCACCCAGCCCATTCTCGCTCCCAACTCATCAAATACTGACGCCTGGTCAGTGGCTCTCAGCATCAGATACCAACACATAAATCACCCTTTAACTTCTGTATGGAACGCACCGGGCAGAGCAGCAGCTGCCCGGCACTGGAAGATGACGTAGTATTAAGAGCGACAATGGTTGCGAATAGTGTGAAAACACATACACCTGTGGCACAAGGTGCGCTCTGGAGTTACACAACGAGATCTCATGTGCCTTATCCACTCCAGGTAGGTAGCCTATATATACCTTTGCATCATCCTCGTTCATATGGCATTGCACACGCGGTGGTCTTGCTGACCCCGAGTGTTTGCCTACCACTTTGTAATACACTTCTCGATTGGAACCGGAGGGCCATGGCTTATCTGGTCAAACAACACGGAACTTTCACCCAGGAGACCGGTTAACGTACATTTCAAAACCCCACCTATGATCTTTTTCTAAACCTAACTGTCCCGTTCTTGTACCACATGTCAGTTAAACATACATCCCGACCCAGAGCGGCAAAAGAATCCTGACCAACCCAGAGCGTCAGAAAGTGACGCTAAGAGTCCCGACCCAGAGCGTCAGAAAGTGACACTAAGAGTCCCGACCCAGAGCGTCAGAAAGTGACGCTAAGAGTCCCGACCCAGAGCGTCAGAAAGTGACGCTAAGAGTCCCGACCCAGAGCGTCAGAAAGTGACGCTAAGAGTCCCGACCCAGAGCGTCAGAAAGTGACGCTAAGAGTCCCGACCCAGAGCGTCAGAAAGTGACGCTAAGAGTCCCGACCCAGAGCGTCAGAAAGTGACACTAAGAGTCCCGACCCAGAGCGTCAGAAAGTGACACTAAGAGTCCCGACCCAGAGCGTCAGAAAGTGACACTCAAAATACGACAAACACCAAAGGCACCTGACCAAGCGTTGCTTTGTGACGCAATGGGAGTGAGAATGTGTTGCACATTCACCCCCTGTATATTTATCTTGTCGTCAGTCTCTTTCTCTTTGGATGACAGGCATGGGGAGTGATCCACATAAACAGTGGCGAAAGTGAAAAAGAAAGAAAAGGGGAACGTGAATAAGTTAGCGGAACAGAGAGGGAGAGAGAAAGCCGAGGCAGACGAGACAGACTGATAACAATGCAGACGGGAAATAAAAAAAAAAGATAAAGAGAGGGAAGGAGCGAGAGGCAAAGAGAAAGAATGAGAGCAATGGCGCGAGAGAGAGAAAAGGAGGCTGAGATTCAGTGGCATTTTTCTGTGCATGCTTTTAACAGGCTTATAGCAAATGAGTGCATGGTGTATTATCAGGCTTTCATAGCCCGAAGTAAAACGCAACGCACACACACACACACACACACACACACACACACACACACACACACACACACACACACACTCTTAATCAAATACACACATACAAGCACATACAGTGTACACATGTCGACTTATATTCACCAGCATTTACGCCAACAAACACATAACTATAAACACATGCTGACAGTCTCCCCCACACACGCACACACACACACACACACACACAGTCATTAGTATGCTGTAGCACAGCACTGTGAGGGCAGCAGAGGAGTATGATGAATATGTTTTTGGCACAGAGCAAAGAGACGGAGAAGAGGAGGAAATTGAAAGAAAGAGCAGAGAATGGAGGGATGGATAAGAGAGGGAAAAGAGGGATAGTAGGAAAGAGAGTGATGTTCCTAATGACTTTAGAAAACTGACAGAAAAATAGCAACCAAATTACCGCTGCAGGACTGTCCTTTGTCTCTATCTCTCTGCATTTCTCTCTTTCTCTGTGTGAGCTTGTGATGTCAGATCACCTTGGTCAGAGCAAAGTCAAGCTTAAAAGCTCTGTCTTTAAATAAAATACAGTTGCAGCTGATGGAAATACCCAGCACAGTCAGGTAGTAGTAAAATCTTAGGGCACTTTCACACCTATAGTTCCGTGGACTTGGTGCAATTCGGGGGTGAAGCTGCAAAATTATTGCATTTTTCATTTGGTTCAGACCAAACGTACAAACTTTGAGTCGATATTCATGAAATTCAATCGAATTTTACTGTTTCCATAAGCCATTTATCATTCAGTATCACTTAATTTGCATTAAAATGTGTGGATGAAAACTGCAAATTGCACTGATCAAATGTTGGAGGCTCTAATGCACCTGGAAAAAGATTTGAAGAATTGCTAGTTTTTGCAGAGATGTAAACAATGCAGGACCGAAAGAAAAAAAAAATCTGATTTCTTGATCACAGTGTTTTATGACCTATGTTTACATTCACACACTGAATGTAAACATACGTTTGTGTAGCCTACACAGAGTATGTAAGCATGTGGGATCTGCATCTGCTGAAAATGGTCCTGAAGTAAGTTATCGCGTGCCTCAAATTACAGTCTGGGTTGATTTAAATGTGTGTGCAAAATCGGGTTAGGGTTAGGGTTAGTTACTTGAACTTCAATATTCAGTAGAAAGTAATCTCTAAATGAAATAGCACAACATGGTGTCAACATATAATACAGCGCTTTCAAAACACCAGCTCCCTTAAGTAGTACTCCCGGGACACGAACATGTGTTTCCTGGGTAAAAGTCTTGTTATCCCTGGGGCACAAACAAGTGTGTAACTTTGGGTTCAACATGGGAGGGTTAAGACAGCCTGGTCTCACAGAATTCCGTGAAATGGTCACGAACTGTTAACAGCGCATTATGTGGTGGTGGCACGGAATGTGTGAAAATTTCGTGTGGCCACCACGGAAAACAATGTCGATGTAAAGTCAGTGAAAAGATGACGTAGCATTATGAGCGACTACGGTAGCGAGTAGTATGAAAGCCCGAAAATCTGCATAGGGAGGTTGGTTGGGGTGGTGGATGGGTCAAACAACACAGGACTTTCACCAGGAGACTGGGGATCGTGTCCCGCAAGTCACGTTTCCTGAACCCAACCGTCGCTTTCTTCTTTTACTAAACCCAACCGTCCCATTGTTGTCTTGTGTGTCATGGAAACGTAAGCCCACCCACGACCTTTTCCTTATTTCTTCCGTGGGCCCATCACGGAATTTTAAGGGGCCGTGTTCATTTCACGGAATTCTGTGAGATCAGGTTGCAACCTTTACTTTTGAGCGAAAGTGAAATTTTGTGCGTCGCACTCTTTTCATTCACTCTCATTTTCTGCATTCTGGTGGATTTTTCTGCAACAATTAATGGTGCAAATATCATTATATTGTATATAATTTATATAAAGGAAGTTATAATTTTGGGGGGGGGAGGGGGGGGGGGGGGGGGGGGAGGAATCAAGAACTCTGCTCCCCCTCTTGAAAGCACTGTCTTTTATGACCCACCACAGCGCTCTTATACTGCTGCAGTTAATGTAGTGCATGCAGCAATATGTACGTGCACTACATACGGATTGCAGTGCATTACTTTCCGTTGCTATATGTACTGTATGAATGGTTCATGAGAACAGCCTGATTACATCCACAGTCACATTAGGTCAAACAGAGAATCTGTGTGTGTGGTTATATGTTATGTGTGTGTGTGTGTGTGTGTGTGTGTGTGTGTGTGTGTGTGTGTGTGTGTGTGTGTGTGTGTGTGTGTGTGTGTGTGTGTGTGTGTGTGTGTGTGTGTGTGTGTTTATGTTTGCCCCAAAGAGTAGCACTTTAAATTCCATTGTACGTTCTTACAGTGACAGTAGTAGACAAAGTCAAGTCTGTCCTCTGCACTTGCTTGTTGATGCACTATTATTTTAACTGCTGCCCGTTTGTTAACTGTGTTTTATTTAATATCGGTTTTATATTGTATGTAGCAGAATGTATAAGCAACGAAGCAAAGTGTGGAGGCTACTGTACTAATTGTACAGATGGTCAGCACAGACTACAGCAAACGAGTGTGTGTGTGTGTGTGTGTGTGTGTGTGTGTGTGTGTGTGTGTGTGTGTGTGTGTGTGTGTGTGTGTGTGTGTGTGTGTGTGTGTGTGTGTGTGAGGTATAGGAAGGCATTCATCAGTAAGTTCACTGAGGAAATGGAAGGGGTGAAAGTGACAAGGGCTTAAAGGCAGGTGAGTAAATACAGATATCATCTTGGTTGACATTTGTCTGTTGCCTGCTGTGCACGGTTTGTGTGTCATACTAACTAGTCAAGGATGAGTGAATATATTATTTTTTTTGCACTAAAATATTAAAGATATGCACACAATTCCAAAGGCTAACATTATTTATGTGCACAGCCAGATGTCAATGGGAATATAAAAATTCTTGAGTGGACCAGCTGTGTTAAATCCAGCCGGCAACCGATGGAAAGATGCAAAAATTCGGGATTTAGAGTCTCTTTGTTTTGCACCAGTAAAAATCCATAGCCGCTATATTTTCAGCATTGCAACCTCGACGCAAGAGTTGCATCAGAAATTCAGGGTTTTGAACCCGGTGTTCAGGTGTTAAAAAAAATGCTTTATAGAGTGCGTCACGCAAAGTTAAGTGGCACCGCATAGACAAGCGGAGAATTCATTGTTCAGCTACAGTTGAAGATGTTGCGGGGGTGTTTAAAGCCTTGTTAAAACTGTATCGCCAGGCCTGATGTGAAATGCAGTGATATCTTGCACCCACATGAGAAACAAGGGAGAAGAGGATATGGAGATTTGAGAAATAAAAATAAATCATATACAGAGCGCTTTAAGGTTTAAGGTTCTAAAGCTTTAAGGTTTGAATTGCGTTGCTTTCGGTAAAACAAGCTCGCCCTCTTTGTCAGGAGCAATACTTAATAGCCGTGTTGTGACTGAGGAGATTGAGTGAATAAATACGGGTTAGGTTGTTTATTTATTTACATCCAAGTAAAGCCACCAGCTAGCTAAATATATTCACTCATAGATCCTCTCCATGAGCCTGCAAGTCTCGCGAAGCCAAAGATCTGAGGAGGTTTTTTGTTCTAGCCTGCAGCTACGCATCGATCTATCAGAAACATCAGTGGTCCAGTTAATCAACTTATTCTTAGAGAGAGACGGAGAGAAACAACAAGCCAGAGGCGAGAAAAGGTCCTGTTTTTGTTTGAGCACTTCATTTGAATTGGTTGGTTTTGGTGCTTGAAGGTGAATTATCGGCTGATATTTGCAGAAATGGAGTTCATTGTTTTTTGTTTTGTTATTGTAATTGATGTAGTCATGTACAAAATTGACTCTGAGTTGACGGAGGGAGAAAAAAGAGGATGAGAGGGGAGAAGTGAGGGGAGGAAAGGCCTCACTGACAAACCTAATCGCCCTGTTCTTTTACTGAAAGGAGAGGAAGTATGAATAGATATAAAAGAGTGTATAGAGGCTGGGGTGAAGACAGGGCAGGGAGGAAACATGGGAAGGAGGGAAGAATGGAAAAAAAAATAGAGAAATGAATTGTTTTTTTTAATGACGAGAAAAAGCCTCTTCCCTTAAGAGGAATTGAGAGCAAGAGAGCAGATTGAGGGTCAGAAGAGTGGAGGTTTAGGTGGATAGAGTTTTCAAGTTGAATCAGTTAGTACAGTCTATGATTTTTTCTGTTTTTTATTCCCTGTAAAGTATTTCACTAACCTTGTTTGTATATATATACTAAACAAAAATTATAAACGTAACACTTTTGTTTTTGCTCCTATTTTTCATGAGCTGAACTCAAAGATCTAAGACTTTTTCTACGTACACAAAAGGCTTATTTCTCTCAAATATTGTTCACAAAACTTCTCCTTTGCCGAGAAAATCCATCCACCTCACAGGTGTGGCATATCAAGATGCTGATTAGACAGCATGATTATTGCACAGGTGCGCCTTAGGCTGGCCACAATTAAAGGCCACTCTAAAATGTACAGTTTTACTGTATTGGGGGGGGGTCCAGGGGAGGTCTGGGGGTGGGGTCCGAAAACCAGTCAGTATCTGGTAGTATCAGTACCTCTCCAAAGTGCCAGACGCCAATAAAGGGGGATTTGCCCACTCAAGTCGGTTACGACGACACAGGTCGAGAGAGAGAGAGAGAGGGGGGAGGGGGGGGGGGGGGAACGGGGGATGATGAACGCTAACCATAACACCAGATACTAACTGGTGTACATAGAAAAAAGTCTTAGATCTTTGAGTTCAGCTCATGAAAAATGGGGGCAAAAACAAAAGTGTTGCGTTTATTAAAAAAAAGGGAAAACCAAGGCACTCTTCTTCAAAATGATTTAAAAAGCCTTTATTTTGCTGGCTATTTCATAATAGAAAATTTAAAAGACATAGGAAGAAGCAACCCACGCGTAGCGGCACATACCGCCTTCTTCAGGGTGTGCTTCTCAGACAAACAATTTCCTCTTTTGTGTAGGCTGATTGGAAACACCTGAGTGACATGGTGAGTTACCACATGAAAACATGCCATAACACTCCACAAACAAAACAAAGACAAAAAGACAGTTCACTAAGTGGCTATATATAGTAAATATGCACATACAGAGAGAGTCACTAGATAGCTGCAGTACAAGTAAAGCCCCCCCCCCCCCCCCTTTTTTTTTTTGTTGTTCTTTTTAATTGTTTCCAAACCCTCAACCATTAGGCCTTCTGGATTGCTGTTGTGCACATTTTGGAAGTGTTTTGCCATAGGATAATCCGAATTGGCTTTCTATTGGCATTTTTTTTTTCTTTAAATATTAAAGGTCCTTTTATAATGCTTGCAATAACATAATATTGTATTTGGGGGTTTCTACTTGAACATGTTTATATGCTTAAATGTTTATTTTTTTCTCGTACTGTCTTTCTGAATATACCTGTATTCACCCTCTGTCTGAAACGCTTCGTTTTAGCGCCTGTCTCTTTAAGCTCCGCTCCGGAAAAATTCTGGTTGGTCAGCGTTTCCGGGTCTTCTGCATCTCCGCTCTCTGAGTATCTGCACCATCATTGCAGCCGGGGAATGACTGTAACAGCACTGTAGTAGCACTTTCTACCTATATATATATATATATATATATATATATATATATATATATATATATATATATATATATATATATATATATAGCATAGTTGTGACATCACAACCGTACCGAAGTCCTGACGGCTTGTTGGTTTCTGAATACAGGCTGTGTGCACTTCTCTGTGTGAGAAAGTGAGTGTTTTGATACTTTAACAGTATTCATATAGCACCTTGACCTGCCATATAGTCGAAAAAGAAATGGAAATGTCACTTTTCACCACCTGGAGAAATTGTGACTTTATTCTCAAAATATTCCAATTTTTTTCTTGTATTCATGTTTCTAATGATATAATTTCATTCTCAAAATCTCTGATGTTTTCTTCTAACAATGGCCGGTCACACTATACCATATCACCAAAACTGGTAATCTTCCGAACATTCACAAACAACCAAATAGCTCCGTAATGGACTGTTTTACAATTTCCACGTTCAACAGTAGTAATAGTATTTGTAATAGCAGTAGCTGTAGTATTTGTCTCCTCTGCAGTGTTATTAAATATCCAGAATATGGCACTGAAGAAAATAGTGCATAAACGGAGTATAAATCATTGTTTGAAAGTATATCAGTGCTACACCTTATGGACAATTGTATGCAAATCATTTTGCTGCTATACACACCTCCTGTTGTGTGTGTGTTTGTAGAGACTTAATGAATTGAATTTAACTATTAAAGGTTCAATAAAAACAAGTGTTTGTTCCATCATTCACCTTCACTGTCAGTCATGGATTTACACTTAACATGACCTGACAAGACGCATCCCCACTGACATCCATCATCATGTTGGTCATTCATGCACTTGAGTCACAAACAAACAAAACAAATTATTATATAAATTAAATTACCATAATTTATACTATGGCTGTAAAATCCTGTATGTCCGCAACACAAAAGAGCACATTTACCCATGCTCTGCATCCTTTAGTTTTTGACATTTGAGTTCAATTAAAGAGTAATTTCATTTTCGTTCAACCTGGACCGTATTTTCACATTCAATGGTGTGTAAGTGGCTAATGTGAACAAAAATATTTGAAATTGGTCCAGTATTGAGCGTGAACACTGTAAACGGTAGTCGCAAACCGGGCTGCAATGTAACCCAATGGGGCATTTGTGCACCATTAATTTCTGTCCACTAAAAGTGCTGTTTTTGCCACTGACAGGCTCAGATTGTTATTCTAAGTGTCTGACAACATTATGGCGAGGATCCCTACAGAGATCAACCTTTTTGTGAAAGACTAAAATCATTTTTGTTTAACCAGAAACTGTTTTGAAATTGCCATTGCCAACTCACCAGACTCCATTTAAATAAACAATACTTTTACCGTGTATAGAGCCAGCATATTTCCACATGTAAATGGGTGAATTAAGGATTTATTTTAACCACAACAGAGTGTTGATTGTTGGAACAGTGGAAAGACGAACCAACATGACTTTTTGGTTTTATTTTGTTTGTGTCGACTTTATGTTTAAATGGAGTCTGGTGAGTTTGGCAATAGTGATTTCAGAGCTCTTTCATGTTAAACAAAAAGGATTTTACTCTTTAACAAAAAGGTCTATCTCTGTAGGGATAATACATAATTCCATAATGTAGTCAGACACTTGGAATAATAATCTGAGCCTGGCAAAACAAGCACTTTTAGTGGACAGAAACTGAAGGTGCGCAATTGCCCAATAACGTTACATTGTAGCTTGTTTCCCCGCTGCCGGCTGCAGCGATCTCGCTTAATACTGGCCCAATTTTAAAGATTGTTGTTCCCATCAGTCACTTGGACACAAAAACATAGGAAAATAGGGTCCAGGTTGAAAAAAACAAAAAACAAAATTACCCTAAAGCAAAACTACAAGTGCACTCAACATCCACACAAAATAAATTAATATAACTTACAGTTTCTGTGCATGTGTATTGACAGGTGTCTGACAAGCCCAAAGCCAGAGGCACAGCCCTAAGGTAAGACAAATTGCCGCATTGTGATTATTTATCTTGATGGTATATCTATTGTGGTACAGCCAAATGGAGAAGAGATGTTCACATTTTCTATATAAAAGCTTGTTAGATGCAGTTTGGTACATGTTGTTTTGGCTGAGAGAAATGTAAACTTGGTGTAGTCTGCATTAAAACACTTAGCTAAAGCATCATCCTTCTTTATATTGTCTGGGGACCAGTGTGTCTTTGGCAGAGTATATAAAACTGTGTGTGTGTGTGTGTGTGTGTGTGTGTGTGTGTGTGTGTGTGTGTGTGTGTGTGTGTGTGTGTGTGTGTGTGTGTGTGTGTGTGTGTGTGTGTGTGAGAGACTCAATATCAAGCAAACAACTAAGCTATAAATAAATGCTCTTTGCCCTGAAACATAGAATTGAGGCAGCGGTGGTCAGCGTTGGGTGCAGTGTTTGTTGAAAGCGCCGTTAAGGTCACAGACGTCGCTGTGACTGTAGATATCATGTTGAAATCTAAAAAGGTGAAGAGGCTAAGGTTGCTGGGTGCAGTTTAAGCGTTTGAGTGTGTGTCAAAGATTCTGTCTAGGATTAGTTATGTCTGAAGGTTATTGCAAACACAACCACTATTAGGCTTTCTGGAGGTGTAGTGGCTCTAATTCACTGAAACATCTGTGATGGCAGGTGCCCACTTGATAACACCAGTCGCCAGCCTGCACTCACACACTCAACTCTGTACCATTTGAAATCAGGTAGCAGATGTCCTCTATGCTCACTGTTTGTAGGTTAGTGCATAAATCTCTCCACATCTGAGCCGGGCTTCTGCATGCTCACCCGGGATTATAGTTAAGACATAAAGTCTTGTGTATCATCGTACGTAGATACATACATAGATAATGATAGAAGGTCACTGAGTAAGATTTCCTCAGCCTTCTTTTTGCTAAACGTAGTCTCATTATGGCTTAACACAAATTAAACGTGATGTTTATTGAAAAACGGAGAGCATGTGGTGAACCTTTGGGTGAACATCAAGTGTGTTGTTGAAATAAAAAGCTTTTTATTAAACTTGCTTAGAAGTGTGCAGAACCCTCCTATTGCTTCCTAATCCTTAGGTACAAGTTTGAGGTAATTGTACTTCCAAGTAATTACATGTTATGCTACTTTCTCCTTTTAATTCACTACAATTCACAGAGAAATATTTAGGATAGGTTAGGATTATTGTTAAGTGTTCATCTTTTAGGAGATTTTCACCGGGGGCTGAGTTATCTGCAGAGGTCTCCTTGTTTCCAAAACAAACAAAGATGATTTAAACCGTTGTAAACACTGAATAAATCAGTTTCACACAGTGGTGGAGTGGCAATCGGTGCTTCCGCTGCCTGCGGCCACTGCCCACCCGCTGGTCAAACTGTGCAGCCTCTGCTCAACCCGTACGGCGGGACGCAGCAGCCTCTTATTTCAATACAAACACCGGCTAATCAGAAAGCACTAACTGTCAAAACCATGTCTAGGATTTTCAGATATATAGGGGGATCAGTGAACGGCCCCTCCCCAAATGGTATAGCCCTGGTCGGCCTATGACGTAAAGCCATCAAACACCTCTTTTTTTCTTCGTCACGTTTGGAAGTCTATCGCTACTGTTAACAGACAGTGTGTGAGTCTAATGATGGAAAGCCAAAAAAGAAAAGGGAAAGGTGGCGTTGAGATGGTCAGACTCAAAAGGAAAAAAAGGGATTGTGTTGCTGTGCTGTGTGTTGTTCATTCATTCACCATCCGAACATCATTTGGTCCCACTCGGCTGCTGGTTTCCCATAAAAAAATCAGTTTCTCTGACACTGTTTGGCTCGTCAACGGAGAGATGCCTCTAAAGTTTGCTCAGCTTGTTTGTCTGATGACTTAAGATCCTGACGTCTGATATCTAAAATCCTTAACTCAGTTAAAACATGTAGTTGTTAATGTCCGAGATCTTAAAAGTGTATAGTAAAAATGTGGCTTAAAACTTAAGAAGACAATTCATGACACAATGCTGACACATGCACAAAGGGACATGGCGCCACGGACAGGTGACCAAATGTAATTAACCCGTTGAATAAAATTACAAATTTGTCTGGGTTTGAACATTGTGTTGCAAACATTTGGGATATTGTAAGTACACAACTCAACAAAATCTATAACATAGATATAACTAGTCGTTTTTAGACATTTTAATGTGGAAAGGTTACACATTTTATCTTTATAGCCAAAAAGAGAGACAAAATATGCAAATCTTTAGGCCTGCGTGGCATGATCATGGCGTTTCTGTTGCGTGGCGGCTGCGTGGATTTTTCTGTCTTTTCACACCAGAAACGTGTCTGACGCGGCGCTGCTGCTGCTGCTAGCCTTTTTATGTTTTCCATTGATAAAATGCACTCAAGCAGTAGTATACTTAATGTTAAACATAAATATATACTGATTTGATTACAGCAAAGACAACGTCGGCAGTATTGACGGCAAAATAGGTGACAGAATATTTTGTTCTGTATTGACAGGTGCAATATTTGAAAATCGATAATTCTTTATTATTATTTTTTTAAATAACATCTGCATTTATGTCAAAACCTAGAGACTTTCAAACATCAAAATGTTACTTATTAATATGTATTCATGTCAACATGACATATAAACATCTTTTTGTATTCTATTTTGCCTGGAAACGCTTCCAACACGCTTGCGTGTCGCGTGAAAAATAGCCGTTGGTTCTATTTCTAGCAGGCACGTGTTTTCGGCGCGGCTCGAGCTGCGCCTGAGACGTGCGTGTCACGCGGGCAGTGTGCATGGGAGCATGGGAGCCGAAATAAAACATAGGAGCCGAAATAAAATGGACACGTCACGCAGCTGACACGCTCACGACACGCAGCCAGTGTGATGCCGGCCTTAGAAGTGTGAGGGTGTTTTATTTTGAAATTTAAAATCAAAATGTAACAACACTGACTCATTTTTGTCGGTGAATAGACAATAATTGACCACGTCTGACCAATGGCAGAAAATAACAGAGAATATTTAGGCATTGCAGGTTCAATGAAAGCATTGTTTGCCTGCATTTCTCATTTTGAAGTGAAACACGGGGCTTGTCCCTGTCATTATCATTATCCCTGCAGGGTGGCTGGAGCTACTGTGTTACATGTTGGAAGAGTCTTGTATATAAGTCGTATTGCTGTAATGTCTTCACTTCATTACCCAGAAATCATATACTGTGATGTCAGTATAGGCTTAGAGCATGGTAATATATATATATATATATATATATATATATATATATATATATATATATATATATATATATATATACAGTATCTCACAAAAGTGAGTACACCCCTCACATTTTAGTAAATATTTCATTATATCTTTTAATGGGACAACACTGAAGAAATTACACTTTGCTACAATGTAAAGTATTAAGTGTACAGCTTGTATAACAGTGTAAATGTGTTGTCCCCTCAAAATAACTCAACACACAGCCATTAATGTCTAAACCGCTGGCAACAAAAGTGAGTACACCCCTATGTTAAATTCCCATAGAGGCAGGCAGGCCAGTTATTTCATGGATCCAGGATACTATGCATCCTGATAAAGTTCCCTTGGCCTTTGGAATTAAGATAGCCCCACATCATCACATACCCTTCACCATACCTAGAGATTGGCATGAGGTACTTTCCATAAAATCATCTCTCAATGCAAATCAAACCAGCTATTAGGCTAACCGACATAAAACCATGCCAATCTCTAGGTATGATGAAGGGTATGTGATGATGTGGGGCTATTTGAATTCCAAAGGCCAAGGGAACTTTATCAGGATATATATATAGTGTTTTGTGAACAATGGTTCAGCCATCTCTGAATAAAGTAATCCTGTTTGTTGGTCTTTTATTGAGAGTCCATACATCTTCTTTGACTCTCATTTAAGCATAAATTCCCTGCCTGCTTACAATTTGTAATTTAGACAAAGATACCAGGCTGGAGAAAATAAGATGGAAAAACTGTCCGCAATAACTTTCTTTTCCTTGTCTTTTCTGGAGGTGATAAAGTCTGTTTTCATATCCCACAGTTACATTCTGTGTGGGCTGCACATTGTGGTGCATTACTATGGTGCTGTAACATCTTGGGGGAACATGTCACCTAATTAATCATTAGAAAAAAAATGTTGGTTGCATTTCTTACATCACAGAACATTGGAAAGAATTCATGTAAACAGCTGATTTTGGCACCAAGATACATTTTTCATAAGTTCATCTTTTGCTTGGAATGTGTTGTCAAGCTCACACTGCTGCATAAGAATATAAGAATCTTTTATAAATGAGGCTCGTTGTGTTCACAGTCTGAAGGCATTAGTATGCAAGTCTGGAGTGTGACTGTGTGTGTGTGTGTGTGTGTGTGTGTGTGTGTGTGTGTGTGTGTGTGTGTGTGTGTGTGTGTGTGTGTGTGCGCCCTAGGCCATGTGTTACTCTGCTACCGCTAATGAGCCCATTCATTCTGCAGCCCAATCTACTGAGTACCACACACACCACAAACATCCAGGGGGACGCTGGGACTAGAGATGCTGCAAGCGATCTACTGGCTATATCCCCCATGGAGAGCTACACACACACACACACTCCTCACACACACTCTCTTAACTACACTCCTCACACCATCCATACAGACACACACTTTTTGTCTTTTTAATCCTTGCTCTGACAACCTCACCCACATACCAATTGGTATTCTGCTGCACACACACACACACACACACACAACCACCCACTCTATCCATCCCACCATATAGTGTATATTCAACCGTATCATTTCTATATTTCTGCTGTGAAATCTTTAAAATCATTTTGCTATCTGCTTCCCTGTATACCCAGCTGAGAAACGGTTGGTTTGTCTTTTTATTCTACAACCCCAAATCAGAAAAAGTTGGGACAGTATGGAAAACACAAATTAAAAAAAGAAAGTACTGATTTCTAAATGTACTTTGACTTGTATTTCATTGTAGACAATACAACATCACATAATTTAATGTGTTCCTCATGATTTTTATTGTTTTTCTTTCAAAAAAAACAAAATTCCGATTTTGGTTCTTGCAACACATTTCAAAAAAAGTTGGAACAGTAAAGCATTTACCACTTTGTAATGTTGCCATTCCTTTTCACAACACTTAAAAGATGGTTAGGGACTGAAGACACCAAGTAATGAAGTGTTTCAGGTGTAATTTTGTCCCATTCTTGCTGCAAACAAGTCTTAAGGTGGGCAACAGGACGGGGTCGTCGTCGCATTTTGTGTGCAGAATGTGGTTTTGCATTATCTTGTTGAAATATGCATGGACGTCCCTGGAAAAGATGTCTTCTTGAAGGCAGCATATTGTGCTCCAAAATCTCTATGTACTTTTCAGCATTAATGGTGCCATCACAGAAGTGCAAGTTACCTTTGCCAAGGGCACTGACACAACCCCATACCATGACAGACCCTGGCTTTTGGACTTGTTGCTGGTAACAGTCTGGATGATCCTTTTCTTCTTTGGTCTGGAGCACACAGCGTCCATTTCTCCCATAAAATACCTGAAATACTGATTCATCTGACCACAGTACACGTTTCCACTGTGTGATGGTCCATCCCAGATGCCTCCGAGCCCAGAGAAGTCGACGGCGCTTCTGGACACTGTTAACATAGGGCTTCCTTTTGGCACAGTACAGTTTTAGCTGGCATTTGTGGATGTAACTACGTATTGTAGTACTTGACAAAGGTTTGCCAAAGTAGTCCTGAGCCCATGTGGTGATATTGCTTATAGATGAATAACGATTCTTGATGCAGTGCCGCCTGAGGGATCGGAGATCACGGTTGTTCAGCTTAGGCTTGCGCCCTTGTCCTTTACGCACTGAAAATCCTCCTCATTCCTTGAATCTTTTAATTATGTTACGCACTGTTGAAGGTGAAATAAGTAATGTCTTCCTATCTTTCTTTGAGGAACATTGTTTTTAAACATTTCAATAATTTTGTCACGCATTTGTTGGCAAACTGGCGATCCTCGGCCCATCTTTGCTCCTAAAGGACTAGACCTTTCTTGGATACTGATTTTGTACCAAATCATAATTACAATCACCTGTTGACATCACCTGTTTCAAATCACATCATTATTTAACCAATTTCTGTCCCAACCTTTTTTGGAATATGTTGCAGGTCTGAATGACAGGAAAGGATGTATATTTACAAATGAAATTAAGTTGACCAGACAAAACATAAAATATTTTGTGTTCACATTGTCTGCAATGAAATACAAGTCAAAGTACATTTAGAAATTACTACTTTCTTTTTTTATTTGTGTTTTTCATACTGTCCCAACTTTTTCTGATTTGGAGTTGTAAGTTAACTAGCTAGCTAACAATGTGACGTATATTGTGCTAGACAAGAGATATTTAGTTCATTGAGTGGTTTCACGTAAAACAAAATGGTACTTTCTTGACTTGCAAAATCATCTTTTGAATTGAAAAACATCATACGTGTAATTCATGGCACAATTCAAACCGTATCAAAAAATTATTTGTCTCTCACCATTGACTACCATACATATTTTTTTCCGAAATAAGGTCCCATGGGGGACAACAGAAGGAGAGGGACTTTGCGTGTCTATATTAAGACAATGGGAGGAGCAGAGAGCAGATTAAAAACACAGACAGGTTAAGGAACATTGATGCACGATGCCAGTCAGGTGCATCAAGTGTGACATGAGTTCAAATGTGATGCACGTCTTCAAACGCCGTCACTTCTGCTGCTGTCAGGGAGCATTGCACTACATATGTAGGAATGGAAACCTATTATAGTATTCCCCACAGTACTGCCCCGGGCAAACACACACACACACACACACACATGCATACACACACTGCTGAATGGAACTCGTCAGCAACTAGCTCGTGAAAAGTTGTATTTTTCAGGCTTGAAATTCATAATTTATGACACACAATGAACCATCTACAATAAATGCATGTATGATTCATTAAACAGTCAGTATTGCATGTTTAACTTGACTAATTACACAATAAACCTCAGTGCAGTGTGCAAGATTGTTTATTCTGAGTGATTAGGTGATGAGAAAACAAGTTTAAGATACACGTACACACATATACACACTATATATATATATATATATTTGATATATATATATATATATATATATTTGATATATATATATATATATATATATATATATATATATATATATATATATATATATATATGAGATCCCATATTGTAAAAAGTAAGATGTCTTTTTTATAAAGCAGGTCTAGGTGCCATATAAATACTGTGAACAAAACGCTCAATCCACAGAGAAATGCACACAGCCTGTATTCAGAAACTGTGTCTTTAAACGAGCTGTCAGGACTTTTGTGATGACCGTTGTGATGTCACAACTATACTATACATTGGTAGAAAGTGCTGCTACAGTACCGTTACAGTCATTCCCCGGCTGCAATGACGGTACCCATAAAAGCTGATCAATCAGAGCAGACTGGAGGGTGGCTTAAATAGACAGGCACTGAAACGGAGCGAGGCTGAAAACAGGTATATTCAGACAGTATGAGAAAAAATATTTTTTTTTCTCAACAATTATGCATGCAAACGTGTTCTACAACCCCAAATCAGAAAAAGTTGGGACAGTATGGAAAACACAAATAAAAACAGAAAGTAGTGGTTTCTAAATGTACTTTGACTTGTATTTCATTGCAGACAATACAACAGCACATCATGTAATGTGTTCCTCATGATTTTTATTGTTGTTTTTTTTCAAATAAACAAAATTCCTATTTTGGTTCTTGCAACACATTTCAAAAAAAGTTGGAACAGTAAAGCATTTACCACTTTGTAATGTTGCCATTCCTTTTTAACACACTTAAAAGACATTTAGGGACTGAAGACACCAAGTGATGAAGTGTTTCAGGTGTAATTTTGTCCCATTCTTGCTGCAAACAAGTCTTAAGGTGGGCAACAGTACGGGGACTTCTTGTCGCATTTTGCGCTTCAAAATGCGCCACACATTCTCTATTGGAGACAGGTCGGGACTGCAGGCAGGCCAGTCAAGTGCCCGTATCCTCTTCCTCCGCAGCCAGGACTTTGTAATGTGTGCAGAATGTGGTTTTGCATTATCTTGTTGAAATATGCATGGACGTCCCTGGAAAAGATGTCTTCTTGAAGGCAGCATATTGTGCTCCAAAATCTCTATGTACTTTTCAGCATTAATGGTGCCATCACAGAAATGCAAGTTACCTTTGCCAAGGGCACTGACACAACCCCACACCATGACAGACCCTGGCTTTTGGACTTGTTGCTGGTAACAGTCTGGATGATCCTTTCCTTCTTTGGTCCGGAGCACACGGCGTCCATTTCTCCCAAAAAATACCTGAAATACTGATTCATCTGACCACAGTACACGTTTCCACTGTGTGATGGTCCATCCCAGATGCCTCCGAGCCCAGAGAAGTCGACGGCACTTCTGGACACTGTTAACATAGGGCTTCCTTTTGGCACAGTACAGTTTTAACTGGCATGCGTGGCTGTAACTACGTATTGTGGTACTTGACAAAGGTTTGCCAAAGTAGTCCTGAGCCCATGTGGTGATATCGCTTATAGATGAATGATGATTCTTGATGCAGTGCCGCCTGAGGGCTCGGAGATCCCGGTTGTTCAGGTTAGGCTTGCGCCCTTGTCCTTTACGCACTGAATTTCCTCCTCATTCCTTGAATCTTTTAATTATTTAATTTAGTTATGCACTGTTGAAGGTGAAATAAGCAAACGTCTTCCTATCTTTCTTTGAGGAACATTGTTTTTAAACATATCAATAATTTTCTCACGTATTTGTTGGCACACTGGCGATCCTCGGCCCATCTTTGCTCCTAAAAGACTAGACCTGCTGCTGCTTTTGTACCAAATCATAATTACAATCACCTGTTGACATCAACTGTTTCAAATCACCTAATTATTTAACCAATTTACCTGATTACTAGCCCTACATTTTTTGGAATGTGTTGCAGGTCTGAATGACAGGAAAGGATGTATATTTACAAATGAAATTAAGTTGACCAGACAAAACATGAAATATTTTGTGTTCACATTGGCTGCAATGAAATACAAGTCAAAGTACATTTAGAAATGACTACTTTCTTTTTTTATTTGTGTTTTCCATACTGTCCCAACTTTTTCTGATTTGGGGTTGTAGTAGAAACCCCAGATAATAAAAAAATAAGCATAATATGGGACCTTTAAAGGCTGAGTCAAGGCTACTTGACTTACTAACAAGATACTGATGCATACAAGAGTGCACCAGTGTCCTGTTGGTGAGTCAAGTAGCTTTATTTATTTATGTCTATTGGTAGACTGCAGTGGAGTAACAGCAATCATTTCATAAACCTCAAAAGGCTCCACATGTCATAGGTTTACACTCGGATAAGCAAGCACACATTCAAGTATGTATGCGAAAATACACACGCATGCACGCACGCACGCATGCATGCACACAGTGTGAGTGATGGAGAGAGAGAGATTTTAAAGCCAGCTGTGCAGCAGGAAGCCCTGCCAAGTAGAGGGCAGAACCAGTGAGCTGAAGGCAGATGATAAGATGACAGATGAACTTAGCCCAGATGGCCTCCACATCTTCATTTCACAATCCTGTAATACCGTTATAATTCTACATATTCTCACTCAGTTCTTCAGTCACTTTAAGAACTCCTATTGAGCTGTTTTGTTTGCTTCACACTCTGTTACATCTTGTCTCTGCTGGCTGCACTTTATCTGAGCCATGGCCTGTCTGGCTCAAAGCCATCCACTCCATTGTTTTCATAGGCTGATCAATTCAGTTTTCCAGCAGAGGTAATTGGGAGGAGAAATAAAAGCTGTAACTGTCTATTGTCTGTTGATTGTCCTCCTTATGTTCAATTCCTGCTGGTTAATTAATGGTGACACAGTCCAAACTGAACGGTACAGTGGAACACAGATGGACCCTGGAGGGTTTTAAAGAGCACAAGGAGAAAAACATAATGATTATAGGATGCTAATATCTGCTCATTTATCTGAATTCATGTATGAGGAATGGCACAGTATGCATACAGCATACAGTACGTATAAATAATTAATAGACCCAGGCAGTCGATAACTGAAATATATTGCATACCACCTCAATACAATAAGTCAGTTATTTTGTACGCTACATAACCAGTGATATCAGCAAACATTAATATCACTGACAGAAGAATATAGTCAAATAGCCGTAGCTAGAATTTTAGAAATACTGAGGTCATGAATTCCCCGAGCACAACCCCACCCACTTAATTCATTGACTAACCAACCAAACTCCAAAAGATCTTACGAATATTTAGACTGGGTAAACCCAGCCCGATCTGCCGGCGATTTGATTTCGCCCTGCAGCTCAGGCTGGAAACCTGTACGTTTATCTATCCTGCTTCCGTTACAAATTTGCGGGAACCAATCACAAACTGGCTTATTGACCTGGCACGCTATTGGCGGGTTTAACACGATGACGACAGAGAAGTGAACAAGTAGCTTTTTGTTTACATTCAACGAGCCGGCCACCGAAGTGCAGCAACCCGTTGATGCCGCTACGTCACCCAGATCGTTGGTCTGATTGGTTGAAGGACTATCCAATTGCGTACAGAGTCATTTGAACTATGCCTGTTGATCACGCCTCTTGTGCAGAGAAAATACAGAGCAGACTCCCCAGACTAATGTTCAATCTTAAAAGATTGATCTTGGTCTGGTGATAGCCAGACTAACGAATATTTACAAAGATCACAAAATTTAACATTTTATTTATTCATTTATCTGCTAACTATATTTTCCCTAATATTGTATCTCCATGCATTATGGTCTAAATGTAGGTTCTAAGCCTTCTCTACCCCGCCAGGTATATAATCAAGATATTTAGTCTAAATAAATCAGAATTTGCCTTGAAATCTCAATTGTAACTTTTCTGTACCTGTCGATTTACCTCACTAAATATTCTAAAATAAAGACTCAACCTCCGTAGTAGATATACAGATTTCTTAAATACTAAAATCAGACCAATCTTAAACTTGAAGAGATTCTTTCTAAGGAAAATAACAAGGATGGTGGTGGTTGAGGAGTTCATAAGGGAGGCCTTCAGGACGTAATCTATAAATGCAGGTGGTAAACAAGACATTTTCTCATGTCAAGGTTGAACATGCAAAGCGTCAGTGTAAAGAGAGAAAATGGTCCTGACATCCTGTCTCAGGCGACCACACAGTCAGCGGAAGTCTTGGGAGAAGAGCAAAGTGGAGGGTAAACATCAGCCATGACCTGTGAGATTTAGTGCTGCAGCTCTCACATCATGTTTGGTGCAAATGTCTAAGAAGCTAAACAGTTCAAACATGACACAAAGGACAGCGTTCTAAAAGTACAATTCCTAAATATGAACAAAGTATAATAATTGCTTAAAGGTGCACTATGAGTTCCTGCATGGTCACTTCTGTTGATATTCCAAGTCAATTTCAGAGCAAGCTCGCCCCTCCCCCCGTGTTTAAGTAACTGTCATGACTGACTGTCACTAACCCCCACCCCCTCCCCCAACCATCTTGTCGATGATTGGCTGGAGGGGTTTGTTGTATTTTGGTGCACAGCCTGTGCCTCTAGTGTTTGTTTGACGTTTACGACCCCTGTGTTGTCTCCCGAGACTGGGCTTTTTCACAGTGTATTCAGGGGGCAGCTAGCGGATCAAGGAGAGATGGCTACGATTTGAGACAAAAATGAAATAGCGCTGAAACCATGCAGGAACTCATAGTGCACCTTTAATATAAAAAGGTGGTCACACAATAATCCCGCATTGCCAGACCTTCCTTCACAGCGCTGCAGAGGAGGGTCTGGCTAGTCCACACAACATTCTGGAATGGGAGCAAAGTGTGCTCTGGTTTATTGGCATTTCTTTAAAACAATTACAATCATCTTGGATGGTGCACCAGACAGAGCAACGGCCCCTCTGCTAAAAAGCCTCGGGAAGGAACTTGTTTTGGTGGAACGTGTACGTTCAAAAGTTGTTTTAGTCGTGCAACAGAAAACTCAGATTGGACAGATAGTCTAGCTAGCTGTCTGGATTTACCCTGCAGAGATCTGAGGAGCAGTTTAGAACGCTAACACAAAGGAAGCGGAAGGTGACAGACATACATCCGAAAATGAGGGACGTCCGCCCTAACCTCCAGCGGAACCGGAACAATTCTGTAAATGAAACGTCGTAGATATAGACTACTCAGACTACCACCAAAATTCAACACACAGGATTGTAACTGATATGTTCATCAAGTATTTTCTTAATTTGCTCTTGAGAGGTCGTAAGAAAAGTCTAGGTCACATTCATGACAGAATTGTTTGCACCAATCCACATAAAACGCCATGAGACTGCAGGGCCATGTGCACACACAGAAAATCAAAAGAAAGGTTTAAAGAATTAAGTCTAGAATGCTCAAAGTCTAAAGAGCACCGGACTCCAAACGTTTAAAAAAATCAGTCAATTAAATCAATCAATAGTTCTGAAGTGGAGGTACTTCTTCAGGAAGTGAATGCCAAACAAGCAGTCATATTTAGCAGCGTCTCACTCTGCAAATAGATCAGCATGGTGCTGGAAAACGCATTCCTTCCTCAGGGCTCGATCTGCAACATCATGCAACAGCAGTAGCCATTGTGGGAGTAGGCCTATAGGGTGCATAAACAGGCCTACTTTGGGCCTATAAATAGCTGGGTTAAATACTAATTATTGGATGCCACAGACCATATAGCTTTGTAAAATGAAATCAGTTATTTAAAAATATATGTGATAAAAAATAGTATTGCAATTTAAATCCTATAATATTATCCAACTGTAGAAATGAAGAAAACACAATAACCAATTATTTTGCACAGACAGTTCCTTACTTCTAAATAGGTGAATGTCAGAGTCTTTGTGAAAACCGTGTTAGTGGGTTTTAAGAATGGTTGGTGATTGAGACCCAGTGTTCTTTGTATGTCCTAATTAGAATGTACTTTTAAGGACTGACGAGATATGGCAGAGTGGAAGGAGCAGGAAATGTAGTTGAACTCACACTTCAAATGTGTGCTGACGAGTGGTCCTATTTGAATATTAATGGTTTGGTTGCTTTACTAAATTGCCACCTGCTAGTTAGCAGATGTAAAAATCCAACTATCAATAGTTTAATTTCAATTAGTAAACCTTTTAGAAGTTGGAGCTCATAATGTACTTTCGGACATGGTGAATGAAAGTTGTTTAAGGTGACGGTGTGTGTGGTCATTGTGACGGTGACACAATGAAATATGAAACAGGAAGTTAACTCTGAGTTATGCCTCGCTGCTTAGCGGTTTATAGTATTATGAGTTAAGATTATACAAACAGTTGTGATTGAGACAATCATTTTATCCTGCCATGATAATCACAAGGTAAACCATAGAAACACACCAATTTAAATAATCTTGCACTGTAATTGTATGTATTTGACTGGCCAAGAAAGATGATGTTGCATCAACTTGTGGCATAAGTTGACACCCGCGCTGCATCAACACAGTTGCCCCATTGCAATAAATGATAGGGGTGACTAATTTCACGCAGTGTGTCAGCACATTATGGTACATTTTGCGATAAAACTGGTCACATTCAATTAGCATGAAAACAAATCCCAAAGAACGGTCGACTCGGTACACTTGTTGTTAACCCCTAGGTTCATTTTGCGCTGGAATTGTCCTTTAATGAAAATAGTTTTAAAAGATTTTTGTCAGCTTTTGAGAGGCGCCGATGCCGGCAGCTCCTCATTTGCATGAAGTTGCCTGGATTCAACTTCATGCAAATAAGGAGTGGGCGACTCGATGCCCCGCTTCTCCAAAGTCCCTGCGAAGCTATCAGAATGCCTTGCACAGTTGCTCCCATAGAAATTAATGGGAAGCGTGGAAATGATGCTGACAATGGACACGTACCATTAGAGTGAGTGACACCAAGATCGAAAAGTGGCTGACGGCGTAAGCCGATCCCCTGACGGCTTATGTCGCTCACTACAGTGGCCTGTGCTGGTCGTTGGAGTGGCATGCCGCTTGTGTTTCACCGGCACACTGTTTAACAGCAGGTAGAAGTGATAGGCTACTCTATGTAAAAACAGTAAAGTAATTTCATCCACCTTGCTGATGTACCCAAAGTTTATATTAGAGCTAGCCTAAGCTAACATGGCTATTGCTCACCTCGCACCGTAGCCAGTCCGACTAATCAATAACAGAAATATAGAGCCAACTACAGTTAACCAAATAAGAGGAATGGGTAACGTTATACATTTCTCTAGTCCAGTCTGTTGCTAGGATATGAGAAATGCTTTTGAAATGACAGTAAAGTAATTTCATTTATCATTACCTATGTACCCTCAATTAGAGCTGCCTTAGATTTTAGAGCAAACCAAAAGCATACTTTACACTATAAAAACGTATTACCTTTGTCATGTTTAGAACACGATCACAGTTTCCATCAT
Source organism: Gymnocephalus cernua (assembly GCA_023631565.1). NCBI lineage: Eukaryota > Metazoa > Chordata > Actinopteri > Perciformes > Percidae > Gymnocephalus > Gymnocephalus cernua. The sequence continues at coordinate 6,864,719 of CM042435.1, read as the reverse complement.
ATAAAACTCCACCTCGCGGAACATATATACCGCATATTCAATATTCACCATAGGGCTACTTCGAATAAGTAATGTTAAACGGTCTGTGGCATAAGCGCAGTCTGTGGGCATAAGCCAATACAGTGGCAAGGCTAACAATTACCATGTTAGCTCAGGCTAGCTACTTTAATATTGACCTCTTCCCAGGACTGTGTGGGTGTGTTTAGACTGTGATTGATTGATGTTTTCCTGAGTCTCCTGTTAGCTTTGTTACACCTTTATCGTTCTTATTGGTAGATGAAGATTTGTGACCTAATATATTCTCATCAAAGCTCCGGCCCCCCTTTCAACCTGAGCAGAGGTCTAATCAGCCAGAATAACTATTCAATTTCAATTCAATTGTATTTAAACATCACAACATGAGATATATCAGGACACTGTACAGATAGAGTAGGTCTAGACCACACTATAATTTACAACAAGACCCAACAATTTGTCCCCAAGAGCAAGCATTTGGTGCGACAGTGGCGAGGAAAAACTTCCATTTTACAGGCAGAAACCTCAGACAGACCCTGACTCTTGGTGGGCGGCCATCTGCCGCTGCCGGTTGGGAAACACACTAACACATTAACTGAAATCTGTTCTGTGGCTTTAAACAGTATGTGCCAGTGGAAAACAAGGGGCGTGCCACTATTGCGACCACATGCGCCGATTTATGTTTTCCTCCGTGGGTGCTCACGGGCGCACGCCCTTTTAAAAAAAAAAAGCAGTCAACATTTTTTGCAGAACCTTAAGAAATGGAGAGCGGCCGACACGAACACACACACCTATTAACTCTATAATAATAATAATAAAGCCGTAAAGTAGGCTATCTTTCAACTCCGGACAGCGCCACTTCTCACAAATACAGATAGGATTGGAGATGAAAAGTTTAACTGACATGTAACCGCAATCAGCTTCATGGGAAATTAATTTAAATTTAAATGACTGTAGCTTACTTTCAGGTAGGGATGGGGCCGATCCGATCCAGTATCGGTATCGGGGCCGATACCAGCGAAATTCAGATATCGGATTTTCCCGATCCAACCTGCGGAGATTTCCGATACCAAGAGCCATGTCTGCACTTTAACGTTGTCTGCTGAAATGGCTCCAAAAGTGATTCCTGCCTGCTGGTCTGCTGGTTGGCTGTGTTGCAAACTGTGGAATAGACTTCCTGAACGGAGTCGCGGCTCAATAAGACACAGAGTTATGAGACACGCCCCCGCTCAGGAAATCCATTCCGCAGTTTGCAGCCAGCTAGCAGGATAGTAGCATGACCAGCATTGTGGCTAGCTCGATGCTATCCTGTGTGTCCGCTGTTTGGAAATACTTAACACTGAAAACAGAGCAGAGCAAGACAGCAAAATGCAAAAACAAAACAGGACTTTCACAACCGTCTGTCTGCCGGTGTTGTCGCCGGCTTTTGGCGTTTCAATTCCCCGTTGTTGCGTCCACCAGAGACGCCGGATCGTACGTGTCCCGGCGGCCGCTGTTTCAGAGCAGCCGCTGCGCAGCCGTGAAAACAGAGGTGTGTGTGTGTGTGTGTGTGTGTGTGTGTGTGTGTGTGTGTGTGTGTGTGTGTGTGTGTGTGTGTGTGTGTGTGTGTGTGTGTGTGTAACTAAGTGTGTGTGTAAGATGTTTACAGTTATTGCACTTTTCTTATATTTCAGATATTTGACATTTTAAAACGTTGATTTGTTGATGCTACAAGAGCCAGTGTGCTTGATTTGTGCGGTTTTATTGATTGTGTGTGTGTGTGTGTGTGTGTGTGTGTGTGTGTGTGTGTGTGTGTGTGTGTGTGTGAGAGAGAGATTTTTACACTTGCACTTTTCTTATATTTCAAGACTCAAGTATTTGACATTTTGGGTATGTAATAAATATTGACATGACAATCAATTTAAACCCTTACAGTTGGATGTCTGTTTTCAGAATGAGATTTTCCTTTTCTGACCTTATACTTAGCTCAAGTTGCCTTTTGGGACATACATGCATACGTACGTCCATATCATACTTGCCCGTTGAGAGGAGTTTATTTCAGCATCATATAAAATCAACAATAATGATAATAATAATATTAAAGCAAACACAGCTCTGGTATCGGAATAGTATCGGTATCGGCCGATATCCAAATTCAGGTATCGGGATCGGATCGGAAGTGAAAAAATGTGGATCGGTGCATCCCTACTTTCAGGCCATTCCCTTTTACTGAAAACACACGTCCTGCATCCACACAACAGTCTTTTACAGGGAACTCTCAGGTGGACTGTAGGACAGTGACATTTATTTGCTAGCCAGTTCGCCCCTTGACCTGGTCGATAGAGCCAACTATGAATACTGCCAGATTTGTAAGTCACTGTACACCAAAGTCTAGCTGCTAGCTTAGCTGCAGCTTGTAAGTATGTGGGTGTTGTGTGGATCTTGTGACGCCCACTGGACATATCAAACCAACAGATCATTTTGTCAAGGCTGTAAGGCTTTCATTTCCCCTGCTGTGCTTGTGATTTTATCACACAAATAAACAGAGACACCAAAGGCTCGCTGGAGCCTGAAGATCTGACAAAGGCTATTTTGTAAGTCTTATCTGTGTTACTTCTGAGACATTGACACAGGGATGCACACAGAAAATAGAGAGTGAAGGCTCTGCGTCCTAAATAAGCACAAGACGTGATGATGTATAAGATATACTGTAGAAAAGACAGAAAGACACCTGTGTGAAATATTGAAGAGGAAATTATAATAGCGACGCTGTCGGGTGCTGTCTAAAACCGTTGTTTTTTGAGAAATAAAAAAGGCTAATTTGAAAACATTGTATTGGGCTAATTAGCTTCGACAAAGACAGATACATTTAAAGTTATTTGTTTTCCTTAGTTCTGCATTGTTACATAGAGCTGAAAATAAATTAGATATGCATGAATGAAGAAACATAAGTCATTAAGGGCAATAAAAGATATCAAGAATATGTGGCTGGTATTGAGAACTGAGGCAGGAATAAAAAGTATTAACTGAATAAAAGATCCAAAAATACCTGTTAACAAATGAGTGAAAAACTACAGTATTTCCCATATATTCTACCACAACTGACAATAGGACAATATATTTAACAAATTTACTCTTGGATGAAGTTTATTGTCTTAACTTTAACAAAACTCCATATAAATATAGTTAAAATGTCCAGTAAAAAGCTAAAGTCTGTCAGTCTGCACCAGCTGGTGTTGCATTTTAATTTGGCACCGACTACTGCATCAAGTTATTTTCAACGGCTGATGGCGGATTTCTGAGGGTGGAAAAAGAGAGGAAAGCGAGCCAGATGTAATGCTTTCACACACACATATTCATCTCCTTTCATCTTGTTCCTCCAGCACATAGTGTTTGTGTTGCCAGAATAAAATAGGCTAGAGAGCACACAACTGAAAATCCCATTGAGAGGAAGAAGACACTCGTGCTTTCCTTTAACTTCCAACACATTCTCACTCCCATCGCGACTAGTCTCATGCTTCCAGCCAGTTTTATCTTTTGGCAAATGAAAATGCAATAAAAAGACTACCATCCAATTTATTAAATGTGCCTCGCATGATTTAACACAGCATGTACAACCCATTGGCGTTTTTTTTCTCATCAAGTCAAAGAGACATTTCATGTTGTAAGTACAGTATAAGACGGCCAATAAAGAATGACATGCAGCAGACCTATCATACTGTACATTCTGCTATGCACTGTCATACATGACAAAGCCAACACAGTCTCACTCCTAGCGTGTCAAAAAGTCGCCTTTTGACGAAAAAGTCAAAGTATCAGTATTTGACAAGTTGGGCAACACATTCTCACTCCCAGTGCGTTTGCTGTTTTTTCTTGACGCAAAGAGTCTCTCAAAAAGATTGTTGGGACTCTTAGCGTCACTATTTGCCGCTCTCTGGACTCACGACTAGCCCTTCGGCGTCATATTTAGACGCTCTGGGTCGGGACTGACGTGGCACAAGAATGGGGTAGTTAGGTTTAGGAAAAGATCGTGGTTGGGATTACAAAAGGTACGTTTCAGTGACACGCGGGACAAGAACTGGACACGATAGGGACACAAACCCCTGTTTTCTGGGTGGAAGTCATGTGTTGTTTGACCCATCCACCACCCCATAGGCGGATTGTCACTCTTTCATACTGCTCACTACCGTTCTTAATACTACGTCATTTTACAGTGCCACAGTCAAGCTGCTGCTCTGCCCGGTGCGTTCAGTACAGACGCTAAAGGGTGATTTTTGCGTTGGTATCTGACGCTGAGAGCCACTGACCAAGCGTCAGTATTTGACGAGTTGGGAGTGAGAATGGGTTGACAAAACCCAGCAATCCCAGAAATCCTATTTCATCTAGCATTTGCAGCTCTATTGCTCTATAATGACAAGTGAGAACAACACCTTTCTACAAAGCAGACACTCAGTTGATGTTTGTTCACACCTTGATTTCTTGCCAAATGTCGTATAAAAATGTGGGCTAGCCCACCAGGGGAAGTGATTTGTTTCGCAGAGTTAAAACGTAGACGCTCATCAAACAATAAGATGCTTTGGATGAAAGGCATCCACCAAATGTTTATTTTTTATTTTTTGTGGCACAATAAGAGGCAGTCGACTGTATCTGTGATGCACTGTCTAGACTAGGCTGCACATCATTCCCCAATCAATCCACATTCAGTGGAGGTGAGCCCCAGATGGTTATTATTCTCATCCAGTTAAAAGAAGTGCTAGTTTTTGTTATACATGCTGCTTTTGTCTGAAAAATAAGTACCCACTTACTCTTGAATGTTTATGTCTAGGGCTGTAGCTTCCATTAAGCACACTGAGGTTGTGTCTGTAATATTTAGTTGAATCTTTGAGCGGTTTGGTGGCCTTGGGCGAGTTTCTATGCAGTTATTCAGACATGTTGATTCAGTATTTTTGAGAGCGGGTATTTTTAGTTCACCAGACTTATTTGCTGAGTAGCAGGCTTTGAAACAACATTTAGGCATTTATGTTTGGAAACTAAATGGTAACACTTTATTTTATGGTCAAGTTTCCTTATTTCATAGAAATGTGATTTGGTTGTAATTAGAGGGAAAACCGAGACGAAGTTCTGTGACCTTAGTATTTCTAAACTCCTGGCTATGGCCTGCCTATGTCAAAATAAAGCATTTTTTCATCCACTACTGTTATGTGAATATTAGGAGTTGGGTTCACTAATTCTCCAGTCAGCTGCCATTAAACCATTGCAGAATACGAAGGCGCATCAAGATGACGAAATTAAAAGAGCCTTTCCTTTCAAACCTGAAAGGAATAATAAAACGATTTGGAAAACGTGACGGAAATATTGTGTTTCTGTTTGTAGAAGAAGGTTACAGTCTCCTCATCACACAACCCTTACATTCCCATACAACTAAACTGCATTCTCAATAAATTAGTTTCGAGTGAAACTAATATTTTGTCCAGGATTACGTTTGTTTCAACTCGTCATCGTACTGCGTAACGCACAGGCAAGCATTGTGAAAGGGTCGCAGCTTTAATCATGCTGTTAACCTCATGAATTAAAACAAAACTTTTTGGTTAGGTTTAGGAAAAAATGATGGTTTTGGGTTTATGATGGTGTAAGTTAAAGTAAATACGTAAATTAAAACAAGTCAACATTGACTTTTGGTTTCACACGGGACACGAACAGCGGCCTCCTGGGTGAAAGTCCACCTGACCTCCTCCCTACGCGGACTTTGATACGCCAAAGACAAATGTAATCCCTCGAAACGTCATTGAGAATGCAGTTTAATTGTATGGGAACGTAAGTTTTAGGAGACAAAGGCTGCATCCCGCAGATCTGATGTTTTTGTCTGCCTCTACTTTTCATCTCTCCAGTGGAGCAAAAGTCTTTCTATTGTGGCATTTTGCTGTTATTCAGCCAAGCTGACTATATTTTAACTTTTTAGGTTTTTTGATGCACAAATTGAAAATGTACAAAAGAACAGGTGGATGGAAACACACTTAGTGGCTGCTGTTCTCAACAACAATATAAACTTTGTAAATAGTTTGGATCCAACTGTTTGCCCATTAGCTGCTGCTGACTCACATGACTCTTAGTTCTCTTTAGTTATACATCAAAAGATGCTTTACAGGCAATAAGGGACATTTAAAAACAGCCCTAGTCCAGGATATTTCTCTTATCGCCATCTGTCTGGCATTTCTATCTCCGTCTTCCAGTAATCCATCCATGTATGAACATCCATGTTCCAACACAAGTGACAATCCTGATCCAAGAAATGTCATATCTCGGTGATTTTAACATACAGTATAACTTGCCAGATTACATCTTATTTGCGTTTTAGGCTGTGACAGCAGCTGATGGACACAACACATACATTATAGTCCAGTAGAAAATAGATATTGTACTTTTAAAACAACCCCCCAAGATCATTGGACACATCTGAATTTGTGTGTGTGTGTGTGTGTGTGTGTGTGTGTGTGTGTGTGTGTGTGTGTGTGTGTGTGTGTGTGTGTGTGTGTGTGTGTGTGTGTGTGTGTGTGTGTGTGTGTGTGTGTGTGTGTGTGTTTGTGTGTGTGTTGAGCGCGCAATTGCACGGTATAGGGCCCTCCAAAATTCCAACAATGGAACATTGAAAGTAGCATATATGGTATTTACACTGCTTCCTGGTGATGAATGATAAATGTCTCAAACCATTTTACGGCTGATTTGATATGAGTTATTTCAGAAACACCAAATAAATTGTATTATTCCTTTCTCCAACATGTGCACATGGCAATATGGTATGTTTAAACAACCAAAGCTCTAATGACCCTGTTTGATGTGAAAGGTAGTACATTTTTCTCATGAGTTGGAATGGACCAAAACAGAATAAATGCTAATTTTGCTCTTTATCGTCCATTGTTAAGCTGGATCACCCATCCGTGTCAATATTGACTCTCAGAGCAACTGCTGAACTACGTTCCATCAACATTAGTATTTTAACCCAAACCACGATCCTTTACTAAACCTAACCTAACCTAACAGGTCGTGTTGGCAAGAAATTCTGCCGAATCTGAAACCGAATACCGAATCCTACTCCCATCCTCAGTCCATTAACACAGTAAACACTTTAATGAAGTAAACAGTGACTGTCCTTCCTTTGCTGTACCTGAAGTTGCTGCATTTTGGCTGCTGTCTGTAGATTCATTCATGCACAACTCATATTCTTTTGGATGTTTCATACGCAAATGTCCTGTCCACGCTAACACATTACCGTCATATGAATAGATAATAATGACCTTCTGAACCTAAAAGCTGTAGCAGGCTCCTTCATGCCCATCCATGAGGCTTATAACCACATATAATAATATAAAATAATGCCCATTCAATGGAGTGCTATCATTCGAAATTGCTCTTTTGTCTGTTTGGACAAAATGGAAGCCATTGTCGCAAATGTAAATATTGATCAATGAGCATAAAAAAACAGACTTGACTGATCAGATTCAATGTAAATTCTTATTTAAGGACACCACTGAAATCTATTTTTTTTTTCAGCTTGTGTTGTCCCTTAGTGGCAAACAAATCAGTGAATGAATGCCGATTTTAGGATGATCAGATCTTACAGATGTTACTCTTACAGCCTTGTCTTTAGCTCTCCTGTTGTAATTCCTTCCTCTTCCCTGCAGTGATATACTGCCAATGTTTTGTTTGTACGTGCATCAATAACTTTCTCAGGTTATTTAGAAAGAATGTGAATGAAAGAAATTTAAATCTTCCTGTTTGGAGAGAAAGCTGAATGTAATGAGCAGTAACTTCCTTAATGGGAATCGTATATCTGATTACATTTCTTGTTTTATTGTGATGCCGATTTACCAGCAGGCAACAGCAATGAAAACAAAAATTCAAACTCAGACAGACAAGATCTTGCTATTCTCTGTAGACACGTGCATTGTTTAGCAAAATCTGAATCTAAATCTAACAGCTTCTGAAGCCACTTTAATTCTCAAACACACAACTGGTAGGGTTTGCATGGAGGAGGGTCTGCAAAGGGAAGACTGAAACACACATACAAACATGTATACATGGAGATTAACTCGACGCTTTGCCAATGTTGTTTCAACTGTGATGCTAATAGAGCAAAATCAGGTGACAATTTCATTGAAATTGAAAGAGAGACAGGAGGGAGAGACAAAGAGTAATGTGTGTGTGTGTGTGTGTGTGTGTGTGTGTGTGTGTGTGTGTGTGTGTGTGTGTGTGTGTGTGTGTGTGTGTGTGTGTGTGTGTGTGTGTGTGTGTGTGTGTGTGTGTTGCCTCAGGAACAGTTGATGGATTTGCTGCTTGACTGCTCACACAGATTGGTGCCTGCTGTGATGGCAGCCTTGAACTAAAATTACACACACACACACATACACACACACACACACACGCACACGCACACACACACACACAGAGAGAGAGAGAGAGAGAGAACTTCACATAATTGCAATTTCTGTGTGTGTTTGTGTGTATTCTTAAGTTGGGACAAGCGGGTGTGTTGCCTCTAGGAGGCCATTTCAAAGCACTGTGGAAGGATGGATGAACACAAGGCCAACCAAAGCAGCATGAATGAGACAATTGATCAGGTTCAAAACGCTGTGTTTATGCATTCATTAATAGCCATTTATTATATTCTGTGTCATTTTTATTGAAACCATGACAGGATGGCTGGCTTCCCCAATTATTATCCTTTTTAAGTATTGGTGAAATGAGAGACAGAACAGATAAACAAAGATTACAGAGATTAATTTATACAGCTTAGTGAGAATTCTGTGTTACTTAAGAGTTTGATGATACGTTCTGCTAATTGAGGCAGTTGGATTACATTAGGGAATGATATTGATGTTGTTTTGGAAATAATGCCCCCCTCCCCACACCTCTAAATCAAGTCCATGACTGAGATTAATGCATTGTCTTTACATTTGTGGTGAGGATGTGTGTTTTGTTTCAATGGGCTGGAGTGTAGAGGAGATTGTCTGAGCAGCAAGGCAGGTTGTGCCAACTTTACCACAGGAAATAACAGCAGATAGTGCAAGAGTAAGATGCTATGGGTGTGGTGGAATTTGCAGAAACACCATGTTGTGGGATGATGAGACAAAGGGATAACTTAGACAACACAAGTGCATTCCTTGGTCACACGCCAGGGGACGAGAATATTCAGCCAGACTCTAATGGACCTTTTTCACAGCAGACATTTTGACTTGTCATAGTAGGAACAGCACAGCTGAAATTTATAACCTTAAGGATGGCTCAATTCAAGTGTCCCAGTGAGCTGTTTCAGTGAGTCAGCATGCACAACACCAGGGCCTCTACTAAGTGGAATGCAGCCATCATTAATGGTTTGGAATACACCTGTGCTTTTCCTACTATAACATGTCTGCCGTGAAAAAGGTCTATTACCAAATCTGTTCATTTATGAATATATGTTTGTGTCTCTACAGATTAAGGGAGTCTAGGAAGCTGCGTGGTAAGGGAATGTTTTGTTCCAGGTCTCCTTTTGGAGTGCGGTGGAAACAGGGTAAAGGGGCCTATTTTGAGGAGTGCTGTGTCCCGTCTGTTGACTGTGTGGCTTAGTTGTGTTTGATTTAGAGCCCGCTTGAAACGCTATAATGATCATGTTTCATTGGCCAGTCACCGTGCCAATTGCACATGTCAGTGCACGACAGTGCACGGGGCCACTACATGACAACCCCTATGGAGTGTACCACGTGTGCATATTTCGACAGAGTGACAGTGTAAGTGAAGAAATAGAGACAACAAAACGGAACGAATCAGAGAAGCGAAAGAAAAGTTGTGTTCTGTTCTCTTTATTTATTTTATACTGTCCAACCAGTAACACATGTCCTGTTCTGTAGACATGGTCCTTATTTATTTATTCATGTTGTACCAGTCCAATATGACAGTTTCAGTTGAAATTGCTGTATTTGTTATGAATCTATTTTGATGTGTTTTCCCATAACTTTTGTAATTTTACATATGTTTCATTAATATCGATATCGCAATATGCATAATCGATATTGCAATATCACATTTTGTCAATTTTGTGCAACCCTATCTGGGGGGAGACAGAGGAACCTCAAAGTTGCGTTGGGGATGGCACTACACAATAACACATTGTGGTTAAACTGTACTGTTTGCCTCATTTCTCCTTGATCGAGTTCATTAAATGCTTCTGTATAAGTCAACAAAGTCTCCCGGACCTTCATGCATCTAGAAGTCATCCAGAGTATTTCTATAACAATGGGTTGTGAACTGACTAGAAACATGCAGTTTCTCCACTGCAAAACAATATTATTTCAAAAATGAAAAAGCATTTTAAAGTAGAAATCAGCAGTAGCTAGCAATTCATTAGTAGGTGATATTCAGTATTGTGAAGTGTTAAGCTATGTGAGGCAGGAAATCAATTATTTACTCTAAAAGTATAATTAAGATTCATAAGTATACTTTTTAAATTGTAACCACAACATGCAGTGAAAGGACATTACCCGGGATGACTAGGCCAGTACTCAGCTTCTTTAATCCAAAGAAGAGGTAAACAAACTTACCTCACAGGTACCAGTTGGTTCAAAGTAAAGCAAAATATATCATTGTCAAGCTTACACCAGAAAAACAGCAGCTGTACTGACTACTATATTAGAATGGCTCTCAACCAATCATCCACATCAATAAATCAAAAATAATTGTCCAACACCCCTTTATGGGAATGACAAACAAACAATTCAGCTCACTGACAGACCAACTTATTCAAACTAGACTGATGTGGAAGTTACAATCTTGAAAGAAAAGCCACAAGACAAAATAAGGGCAAAAAAGAAAGCCAAGTCCCAGCAGGTGCCTTAAAGTGCTCATATTATGCTCATTTTCATGTTCATAACTGTATTTAGAGGTTGTACCAGAATAGGTTTACATGGTTTACATGTTTCCATTCATTGTCTCGATGCGCTGTACGGCCATCATGCAAGTGCGTCAAATCGCCTGTGGAGGAGAGGACGGAGCAGAGTACTTTGATTTTCCAAATTATTTCATATACAAGCACATAAAACACAATAAATCTTTCTTTTTTTCTTTCTTTCTTCCGTAGTGGAGCATCGGGGAGCAGCAGTGAATCAGAGAGCAGCTCAGAGTCGGACACAGACGAATCAGAGAGCAGCTCCAGTGACAGCGAGTATAATCAGGCCTCCCGCACACACACTCCAGAGGTAGGATGACAAGTGAAACTCTGTGGGCACACAGTGAATAACATGAGTTTGTGGAGGAAATGTATGGAATGGATAACTTAAGGAAACTTTTATTTTCATGTGAAGAAACAAGCCAAATCCATTGTTTTTTGTAAAAGGAAACAGCTGTGTAACAAATGTAAAAATCTCTAATGCAATTATAATATTCAATATTATGTGTAATCGATTGCGAAATGTAAAAAATAAGTGTATATTTGGATGTAATTATGTGTATGGATGTGTATGTTTAAGCAGCTGTCTCAGTGTTACATCACAATGCAGTAATTCAGCAGTAATTAATTCCTGTGATTTATAGTGTCTTAGCCTGGCTCAACGGATGTACATCGCATCGGGATAAAGATCCAGCGTGTCTGATTAATCACACGCCGGATGTCCCTCCCTTTCCGATATCTCCATTATCTATTTTGCAAGGGCATCGTCGCTGCATCCGGGGCTTAGCACCGTCCCAGGTTGTGATTGTGTTTAAAGAACAACTAAAAAGCCAGAGCGTTTTTTCCCCCATCACAGAATAGATAAGCGGTGCAGCCAGACCATACTCCAGCACTGATATAGCACTGAGCAGATACTTCTAGCAGTACGAGAACACGTGACTTAAAATTGCATATAACCGGGCGCCCTGATAACTCAGTTGGTAGCCTGGTTGACACCAGACCCTTCTCATTAACTGAGGGTGGGTCTGGGGAAGGTTCATTAACAACTCATTTCCAAAGGGGCGTCACCAACGGACGCCGCTCAAATGCCTCTGGGCGCAATTGGATAGTCCTTCAACCAATCAGACCAACGACGTAGTGACGTAGCAGCGACAGCAGCATCAACAGGTTGCTGCGCTTCGGTGGCCGTCATGTTGAATGTAAACAAGAAGCTGCTTGCCGTCGCTGCGCTATCGTCATTGTGTAAAGCCCACCTCAACGGTTGTGATTGGTGCCTCAATTTGGAAAAATTGGAAATGGTCTTGAAGCCAGACTGACTTGCAGAGCAAATCTCAAATTTGCCGGAAGTTCGTCAGGGTTTTCCCAGGCTACTCAGTTGGTAGAGCGGGCGCCCATATATAGAGGTTTACTCCTTGACGCAGCGGGCCCGGGTTTGACTCCAACCTGCGGCCTTTGCTGCATGTCATTCCCCCTCTCTCTCCCTTCCATGTCTTCAGCTTTCCTGTCAAACTAAAGGCAGAAACTGTATATTTCTAGCACTAGGTTGGAAACAACCAATCATTACTGGAGTCAGGTTTTGTTTATGGCAGCTACTTGCTGGTTCGCTTTTTTTTTTTAAAGGCAGATGTAACATTAACTTTTGTTACAGAAATCCCAGTCATGAAGCAATCATTCAACAATTGGCATCAAACTATATTCAGAGTGTCCTATGTGTCTCCAGCTCTGACAAGTGCCTCCAATTTAGTTTTCATTTCACAAAGAAACAGAGACAGATGCACTTTCACTGGCTTTTCTTTGTTCTTCCTGATTCACCACTATTTTCTTCAGTGTGTCTGACTGCCTGTGCATTAAATGGTCTCTTCCCACGGTCTCTGGGCGGTGTTCTAAAAGCCATAAAACTCCAACTGCAGAGAGCTGAATTATACAATTATTTATCACATTATTTTAATGGCTCAACGCTGCCTGGATTGAAAGGTTTATGCAGTCATACCCACTGAGAGCAAGAGAGAGAGAGAGAGAGAGAGAGAGACATGCAGAAAAAGAGGAAGAAAACCATGTAGTAGCATGTAACACATATGCAACGATATGTTAAAACAATCCACAACACATAAATTGAATAAATAGAGCTACTTCCAGATCTCATTAAAAAAATATATTCTGCCTACAAGAAAAATGCTTTTTTTTTTTAAAGCATCAAAAAAGTCACATCTGTAACTTCCCTTGAGGTTTTCAGATTAACTTGTATGTTGCTATGACAGTGGCACTATAGATATTACCATCCTAGTCTATATATCCACGACCTTCCACTTCCGGGATTGCTCCGTTGGCGCCGGAAATTCCACCGGATGTCCTTCTTTTTGGCCGGATGTTCGTTAGCTTACGCTTTCTTTGTGTTGGCATTTTAAACTCCGGTGGATTTCTGAGGACTATGGTTAACTGCTCCTCAGATCTCTGCAGGGTAAATCCAGACAGCTAGCTAGACTATCTGTCCAATCTGAGTTTTCTGTTGCACGACTAAAACAACTTTTGAACGTACACGTGTTCCATGTTTTTCTCCTCCTCAGTGCTGTGGAGAAAGGTCTGGCAATGCAAGACTACTACCATCCTAATAAAATGGAGGTGTTTGTGTGTGTATTGACTTCTGAAGTTTTTTTCCACGTAGCCTGAGCCCCCCTCCGCTAACAAGTGGCAGCTGGACAGCTGGTTGAACAAGGTCCAAACTCAAACCAAACCCCTGGTTCCCCCACAGAAAGAACATGGCACAGGTTGGTACGGACAGTTACGTCTACTGTGTCTAACAGCAACTATGGTATTTAATAAAAAATTCTGATCCAATGTTCTTCTGGCCAGGCTCCATTACCCAGGGTCCGGGGACTTTCTCTCCAGGGAATGAAGCACCAGGAGTGGGTGCGGCCGCCAAGACCAAGCCCTGCGGATCCAGCAGCACCCCTGTTCCAGCTGCACCAACGGCGGAACATAAGGATACAAGGGGAGCCATCTGGTAGGAGCTACAACTGAATTTGTTGGAAGTTATCCAAAGTAGCTTTGATAAATATATCTGTTGGATGAAATAATAAATTAATTAATTACACACTGACAAAAGGATCAACAAATTATAGGCCAGTGGTGGAAGAAGTATTCAGATCCTTTACTTAAGTAAAAGTACTAATACCACATTAAACTGCATTAAACATATTACTTAAGTAAACGTATGTATCATCAGGAAAATGTATTAAAACTAAAAGTAGCAGAAAAACTTTCACATTTTAGAAGCTGGAAACGATCAAAATAATTCTGTCAATCAAGTGTTTCATCGTCTGATCATTTCTGCTCTACTTGTAGGCCTGTATATTGTTGGGTAGTTTAATTTATAATAAAACATTGTATTTTATAAACTACGTGTGTTTTGTGTCCAAAAACCTTAATTTGTAAAGTAACTAGTAACTAAAGCTGTCAGATGAATGTAGTGGAATAACAAGTACAATATTTCTCTCTGAGATGTAGTGGAGTAGAAGTAGAAAGTGGCATGAAAAGAAAAGACTCGTAAAGTACTAGTACCTCAAATTTGTACTTGAGTAAATGTACTTAGTTACATTCCACCACTGTTGTAGGCAACAACTGACAAAAATGTGTCTCTAAGCATAAAAGACAAATCAATTCCTGCTTCCTGCAGCCCAGGCAGAGAGAAGGCCAAAGCCAAGCTCAGCCAGAAGGCCTCAGGGGAGGGCCAGAGGCCAAAGATGAGGATGTCACCGGGCCTGTTGTCAGTGCCAGAGGTCCCGACCCCGAGGAGGATCACCACAGGGAAAAAACAGCCCAGACGGACGGAGAGGTCCAACAGTGTGGAGGATAATCCGAGCCAGACATGGAGCAGAACGAATCAGCATAGGTAAGGCAGGGAGGACAAACCCCATCTTGGCTTAGTTGATTACTTGTAGACTTAGTTTTAGTTTAGTTTATTGGATTACACATATACAAATACTACAGATACACTTAATCAATCAAAGATGTGATGGAGAGACGCAAAAAAACTTCAGAAGGGCTTCATCTGGGCACTCTGCAATGCATGCTCCAATTAAAATAGAAAGAAACTAAAATACAAAAAAAAAAAAAACGGAAGAATGAGAAAGAAAAAAGAAGAAAAAAGCCTAAACTAAAATTACATACAATATGAAAACATCAGAATAAATACAAAAGGTACAATAATATTAGGAGTTACATGGGTTGTTTCCAAAGACATTCCATAGGGATAACATTGCACAGACATTGCTCAGACTTAAGTATTATTCATTTAAAATGTAAAATGATTAGTATTTGTTAGTGAATCGTGGTAATCACTGATAAAAACAAAACAAAAACCAGAAACTACATTCTTCATTCTTTGTAAGGGAGACCTATTTCAGTATATATATATATATATATATATATATATATATATATATATATATATATATATATATATATATATATATATATATATATATATTTATTTTTATTTTATTTTATTTTTTACCGTGAGAAAATAAGACTTTATATGTGCCAGGTCCAGATGTGTATGAGGAGGTCATTTGGATCTGTCTAAAGCTTTTTTAGATGCGTCACAGATAACTGCTGTACCAGGTGGTGGCTGCATAGTCAAGCCCTTTCTCAGCCAACTATATAGTCTTTTAGTGCTTTCATGACCTCTTCCCAGAACTTATCTAACTATAATGTGTGTGTGTGTGTGTGTGTGTGTGTGTGTGTGTGTGTGTGTGTGTGTGTGTGTGTGTGTGTGTGTGTGTGTGTGTGTGTGTGTGTGTGTGTGTGTGTGTGTGTGTGTGTGTGTGTGTGTGTGTGTCCCTGTCCTTTCAAATCTCTCGAGAATCGTTCCGCCGATCTACTTTACACTTGGCGGCTGTATTTCTGGCTACCCGATGAACTTGCTGTTTGGACAGTGTTGAATATTAATAAATATTAATAAAACTAAGGGGCCACACAATAAAGGTTGAGAAAAAAAAAATGCTGATTATAACGCTGACTTCTCTTCTTCCATGTCTACCCTTCACAACAAAAGCCCAGCTTGAATTTGCTCAGAGCATTTCGCTAAGAGAAAACTCAATACAATTGCAGACACTAGATATTCAACAAAAGCCAGACACTATATTGTATTAAGTTGCTGTGAGCTGTAAATTTGTATATTTTGTGAGTAAAATCTGAATCTTCTGTAAGCAGTAACATTTCTCTGTCAGGTAAATGTAGTAGTACAATGTTTTTCCTCTGAAGTAGAAGTACACAGTAAGTCAGTAGTATATAGGTGCAATGGTTCTGGAGAACACAGGCCAAGCAATCGGTCTGGTTCCAAACAGGCACTGCACTAGTTATTTAAAATGAAGAACAAACTATTATCTTATATTTTCTAAGTTACATGCCACTTGTTATTGGTAAAACTATTACAATTACTGTTAAAGGCAACACTGTCACTTAGTATGGAGAGCGTACAGAGGCTCCAGTGGATCACTGAGCTTTTTGGCAGCTATCCACTGAACACTGTCACTGCCACATCTGTTGTGAAAAATGCTCCGATTGAGTAGATGCCATGCCAGACTGAAGCTTTCCACATCCAAACAAGTTTGGCTTGAATGCATGCTGTTTTCAATTATGTCATGCTGTCTTGTATTTTTATTTCATTTTAATGCACATTCACCCCCCGCAGCTGGCAAAGGCAAGCATTATCGTCTCCTGTTTTGTCAGTGTATCTACTGCATGACAGTAGCGGTGCCTTGCTCGAGGGTTGAATCTAATAATCTAATACGGATTGTGACGCTTCCTTGTGTTTTCTCACCATAGCCCTGCAGCTAGGGAAAAGGACCTGTTGCCTCCCCCCTCCCTGGAGCTTCAAAACCCCCTGAGGCCACGAAGCAAACCCCCCAGTGGGAAGACAGCCCCCAGGAAAGAACCTCGCAGTGCGACCAACTCAAACAGCAGCACAGGAACTCCACCAGCGGCTCTACAGCAAACCCCCCTGCCAATACCTGCTGTCAGTGTAAACCAGGTTAGTTTCTGTGAGTGGGATACACATGTGTGTGTTTGTGGGGGGGGGCATAAGAGAGCTTCTTCATATTTCTTCTCAGTGATGGCTTGGTTGCACATAATAATACGAATCTCTCAAAGTTAATCCTGTAATTATTTATGACTGCTAGGATGCTAATCCAACAATCCCTTTTTCATTCAAATGACTTCCTCGAGGAAGAAGTGCATGACACAAGCACCTTGGGACACTTAGCCTTCACTTCATCAACATCTGGAATATGCACAGAAACAGTTTCAAACCAAGTGCTGCACACATGTAACACTGTCCGTGTATCCTGTAATGATCACTACATCCTTATTGTCTCTGGATGATTTGTCAAAGCCATAAAATTCCACGGGATGAAAACTGTATTATTACACAACTATTACGGCTCAACACTGACTGGTTTTATCGAAATATGGAAAGTAAGAGAGGGAGTCCAAGAGAGAGAACTAAAACCATTGACCGTCGTCTTAACCTATAATGAGTGAACACTCTGTGGTTTTATGAAGATCAGGGAGTTTCAGGGAGGAAGAAAGAAAGAAACACTTACTGTAGACAGATGGAAAAGTAAGATTGTATAACAATTACATCAGTAAAATACATAGACAGTGAAAGAAATGGACACAGCGATTGCCTGCGAGCTTCTCCTGACTATACAGTAATTTCTCTACTGTGCGACAGAAAGTCACGTGGTTATGACACAATCGTTAGCCTATTTTTACAAAAACGTCTGCTACGGGGCCATAACGTGAGATACAAGGTAATGGAGCCCTTTATACATTGTTGTGTTTCTTTAGAAATAAACAATGGACAAATAGAGTCTTTAAACGCTTCAGATGTAAAGTTATTGGCTGTCAAAGTGACGCCAAAATGAATGGCAGTCAATGAGATGCTAACGGGGATGATGGCTTGTTAGCTTCAGAATCTCCCCATAGGTTGTACGCTTTCCGGATGCTCGCTTACCCCTTTGATAAAATGGCTACAGAAGATGAAAATATTAAATAGGGAAAGTGGTGTTTTTCAAAATAAAATTAATTTAAAGCTATAGTGCGTAGTTTCTGTCGCCCCCATGAGAAATTCAAAGCAATGACAACAAAAGCATGATACAAGCCTTCCGTGATCGCGCACCCCCTCCCCCCCCAACACACACACACACACACACACACACACACACACCCCAACCCCTCCTCTATGCAGGTGCTAGTAACCAAGGAGGTCACAGAGGATTAAAAAAAACATGATGGACTCTTCAGAAGAGGTAATTATCTCGAGTTTCTGCTCGAAAGTTGCTAGATGCCACAATCTTCTGAACATAGCCATACTGAGAAATACAGAGAGAGTTGTGTGGAGCTGATAGGCTTCATTAGCTTTGTAGCAACTTACAAGCAGTGGCTTGAATGTAACAGACGTTCATTGATAGCAAAACGTTACACACTAAAGCTTTAATAACACCAAATTCAAATGAAAACATCAATAGGTCAAAATGTCATTGTCAACAAAGACTCCACAGGATATTGTTAGTAGTTTGTAAATAAGTCCATAGTCATAAAAAATCCTGTAAATGTTGACCTTATGAAACTCAAGAGAAAAATACGCTGAAGGAAGGTTGAGAGAGATGAATCCACACGCTTATCTTTGAAAGAACAAAAGAAGGGAACCAGTTCACACAACATACTCCAGAATTTATTTTAAGATGTGCCAGGTTCGATCCCTGGCCCTGCAGTCCCATGTCAAAGTGTCCTTAGGCAAGACAATGAACGCCAATGCTGCGCCATCGGAGTGTAAGGTGTGTAGGTGGCACCCTGTACAGCCTCGGTCACAGTGTATGAATGTGTGTGAAAGGTGAATGGTTCCTGTACTATGTAAAAGCGCTTTGAGTAGTCGTTAAGACTAGAAGAGCACTATATTAATACAGTCCATTTACATTTACTAGCAAACGTTAATCTTACAGGCTTACGAAACATCCCTGAGAGTGATGCAACAATCACACTCACAGGCTTCACGTCTTTGATTCATTCTCACATTTAATTCATGATTTAATGCCTTATTGTGTCTTGTTTTTATTTTATTTTTAATAATCCGCTTCAGAAAAATAAAATAAAGGACAAAAGAATAATTCCACATATGCCATTATGAGGCTTTAAAAAAATTACACTTAACTTTAAAGTCTGTCATTTCACATCTCGTTGTATCGTGGTTGATTCTACATTATTCCCATATAGAGGTGCATTACATCATCTGATGTTGACATCAACTTGTGGTACCAGGTGCTTTCCTCTATTTTGTTTTCCACTGCAGATAGTGCCACCTCCGTGTAGGAGGGATTCTCAGCTGATTGCCAAGTGAAACTGCGACATTCTCTGGATTCTTTCACTGGCAACAATGTGCACTTTGTCTATTGTACGACATAATGTACATAGTGTATGGTGTAGTTATTTCCGGCTGACATTTTTTTTTAAATCTGGGGCATGTGAATAAAACAATTGCTGTAGCTATTGAGGGTAGCTTGGAAGTCCAATGCGATATACAAAGTATTGACAGGTATAGACAGGTGGTGCATAGACAGGACAAGAAATATAGTGTAGTGTAGACAGTAGTATACAGTTGGTTTACAGATGGTGGTTTAGAGTAATATAAATTTATAAATTGAACATAAATATGTGCAGTGTATTAGGGTTCTCTCTGACCAATCAGTGGTCTGCAGTGTTTTAACTCCACCTTCTAGTATCGGCTCTGTTTATATTGCCCTGTTTTAAGACACTATGAGGGTAAAAAACAAAACACAAGCACTGAACTGCCCGGGAGTTTGTGTAATAGCTGAATGTTTCCTGCAACAACAACTTAGAACTCGCCATGTCTCGTTCATCTCGTTTCTTTCTCTCTCTCTCTCTCTCTCCTCTGAATTAAAGCTGCCTTCAAGTGCGGCCGGAAATGTCGAAATCTATAAACGATCTGACGGAAAACAGTTATTGTGAAATATAATGTTTACTTGTGCTACATTGAGGGGTTTAATAACAGAACAAGATGTCACACTAATGGGCTGTTTAAGTGACACTCCCACCGCCACACAACACTGCAGCAAATCGCCGGATCGCTTTTTTTTTTTGCTCTGAACATAACTTAAGTCTACACCTGCACCAAGCTGAAAACCTCTGCCTGTGCTGTGGGTGCTGTCACGACACTTGATCCGCTGCCAGCCTTAGCAGTGCAGAACAGCTGGCAGGACCGCCAATGTTGGTGTCGACAGTGAGAAGAGAAGACCTTTTCAGAAAACATTGCTGAAACTTCTGCTCGAGAAAGGAACAGCTTTTGCCAGCAGTGTAAAGACCCATTATAGTACAGGGGACAGTTTTTCTTTTCTTTTTGAACAAAACAAAACCTGGCGTTTGTTGAAAATGGATTATGCAGATGGCAACATGCATTGGAATGATTCCGAAAATTTGAGAAAAACTGCTGTGTGTCTGCCAAGCGAGTGGAGCGTTAACAGTATTTTCTTGGCTGCATCTACCTCTGTAGTTGCTTTCTCATGTCGATTTTGCACACACATCACTGCGACTTACTTCTTTTTGTCTCAAACAACAATCATTGATGATTTCACGTCTAAAATCAAGCATTCAACATCTGAGGGACAATTTTGATCGGATACAAAACGGGGTCAGAGATGCAATTGTAACTTTTCAGATATATCAAGAAAAGAAACTAAGCAGACGCAGGCTGGTTCTGCTTGCTGGCGTGCATTATTCACACACACATCCTTCACACAAGACAAATGTCAGGATGTTGAATTGCGGATGCACAAACAGCTATAAGACAGTTTATTCACTTAAAGGATAAAACTGGGTGATATTTTTTATTTTACTTATCATCAACAAATCCTATCAAAAGATGAAAACCAACAATGAATCAATCCTACTAACAAGTATTGTGTGTGTAGCCAAAGCCTGATATATATCTTACTACTCCATTGTTGTCTAAAAAAACACACCATTACTCAAGATGCCATGTTTCTTCATTACCACGAACATGGGAACTAGGTTTTTTTATTCAATTATGCTGCCATAAATACTCAATAGACCACCACATCTGTACTAAACCAGTAAATAGTCCCCAACAAATGCACGTTTTAACAATGTTTTTTTTTAAACTACAGTTCCCAGCTGTATTAGAAAAGTAGGAAATAGGCCACAACATGCGCGGAGTTTGCGGGGGGCTAGGGGGAGCATTGCCCCCCCTGGCGGCTGAAACGGGTAATTGCATTGTTTCAACAAAAAAAAAAAATTGCATTCTTTAAAAAAATTATATATTATAAATATCTTAAATAAAACAAAACAACTAAATGGTGGTAGGTAATACATCTGATTTCATATACTCCTTTAGTAAAAAAAAAAATTCAGGGCTCTGGGTCATGTGACAAGTAACGTAAGTCCAGCGATTCTCAGCTAGCTAGCATGTAATACTGTTGTAGTTACCTGGTCGGACTCGTTACACAAAAATATGGACATAAGGAGATTTTTAAAACGTCGAGCTCCAAATGACACAGATATTCAGTCTTCGGGATCTAACAAAGATACAACACAAACAACAATAACCGATGATGACGACAGGCAAACAGACACCGCTGTGAACTTGGAGGGAACACCGAGCAGCTCTGGATCAGCAGCAACCGCTAGCAGTCCTGACGTTCACCCCACGGCCACAGATGCACTAGCTGCACTAGGTAACACCAAGACAGATGATCTTGGAGAAAAACACGGCTGTCCCAAGCAACCTGCTCTGCCCCAATTCCCCTCAAAATGTTTTGGAAGTACAAAACGATCGTTTTCCACTTACTTCTACAAGAATTACCCTTGGCTTGAGTATTCCGTTAGAAATGATTCAGTCTACTGTTTTGCTTGTCGCCATTTCCAGACTGAAAGCTGCGTTGAGGACACATTTAGAAAGGGCATGAGTGACTGGAAAAAACTGAGCAGTAAACTAGAGAAACATGGAAAAAGCCAGGCCCATCTGAACTGTATGATTAAGTGGAACAACTTCCAAGCAGCCAGCTCATCCTCAAATGGATCTATTGCAGCTAAACTTTCTGAAAGCCATACAACTACAGTAGAAAAGAACAGAGGTTATCTATGCAAAGTAGTTGATGTTGTGAGGCTGCTGTCTAAACTTGGATTGCCCTTTCGTGGACACAAGGAGGGAGAAGAGTCAGCATCGCGTGGCAATTTCCTCGAGGTTTGCAGTTTGTTATCGAAATATGATGCTGATTTTGAAAACATGCAATCCAATTATTTTAATGCCACAAGCCCAGATTTTCAAAATGAAATAATTGACATCTGCGCACACATGCTTTACAACAACATTGCTGAAAAGGTACAGGAAACTGGATTTTTCTCCATAATTGCGGACGAGGCTAGGTCCTCCAAAACGGAGCAGCTGTCAGTGTGCATACGATATGCCGAGGAATTGGAAATCAAGGAGCGTTTTTTGTGTTTCATGGACTGTTCTGCATCTCGCAACGCGGCTGGGATTGTGGAGGCCATCTACAAAGGGCTTGAAATGTGTGGTCTTAAAAACATCCCGATTGTGGCACAGAGTTATGACGGTGCGTCTGTCATGTCAGGTCATGTGTCTGGTGTGCAGCAGCGCATCAAAGAGACTCACCCCTACGCAGCCTACATACACTGCTTAGCGCACAAATTAAATTTAGTGCTTGTGGAGTGCTGTTCCGTGAACCGATGTGTGAAATCATTCCTGAGCATTATTGACAATGTGTATTCACTGTTTTCGGAACCGTCAAACCACCAGAGATTTATTGAACTCCAAAAATCCTTGAATGTGAAAGTAACTGAAGTAGTTCAGCCCAGTGACACGAGATGGGCATGCAAGTGGAGATGTGTGAAATCAGTGAAAAGTCACTACTCTGCGATTACGGAGTGTTTGAGAGAAATTAGTGAAGAGGGAGAGAAGTGGTCAGCGCAAGCCAGTGGTATCCATGACTTCATGTCGAGAATGTCATTCATTACAAGCCTTGTTGTGTTTGAGGAGCTACTGCGTATGATCCACGTTACGCACAAGGCCCTACAGTCATCCAACTGCACACTGTCCGAAGCTGCGGCCCTTACTGACAGCCTGAAAGCACACTTCGTGTCAAAAAGGCAGGCAGATTCTTGGAGCGATGTGTGGAAGTCAGTCAAACAGTTCTGCCTGGACAACAACATTGCCGTGCCCAAAGAAAACACTGATCGTCAGATTCACGTCTCCGCAGGCCCCGTCGCACCCAAAATGAAACGTGTTTCAAATCCGCCCACCTCCCTTGATGGTTTCTTGATTACCAGTACTTTAGGGCAAAGGGAAACAACCCACGAAGAAACAGCAGAGAGTCCTGGCTATCAGCAGAAACTATATTTCCCTGTGCTGGACACTCTCATCAATGAGCTGGAAAGGAGGTTCTCTGGAGAGTCCATGGAGCTTGCAATCCTTGCGATCCTTCACATCGAAAGCGACATTACGGCCAAGCTCTCACCTGAGACCATTATCGACGCATATGCTGGACGCAAAAAACGAAAATTACTGTTGCACTAGTCTGGACAATGTCTAAGTCTGTAAGTTTGATTTCTCTGCCAAATAACTGCTTTAAGCTAGAGAAACTCAACACACTGCTTTCAATATGCTGTCTTTTGAGGGATGGGGACGGGGGTCCCACTGATATAAAAATTAAAAGTGGGGAGTATTGTGTGACTGTCAGTTGAAAATGTTCCGTCTTGTCACACTTATAAGAGAAAGGCAATTTTGTATCTATGCATACTGTAGCCTCTCACATGGCGTCTTTTTTATTTTTTCCCCTTGTCTCAAAATGTTTTAAATGTTTCATGAAGTACAACAAAATGCGAAATATAACTTGTTTTTTAATCGCTCTCATTGCCACAATGTGTTTTGAAAAAAGGAAAGAAAAACTTTAAAAATCTTTTCGTTTTGGTTGAAGATAATATTTTAACAAAAGTGGTCCGCATTTTATTGCGTTGATCCTAGTTGTGTCCGAAGATGCGATGCAAAGTCAAGTGGCTTACCTGTTTACTAATAGAATGATTGTATTGTTGTACTGTTTTTTCTTCTTCTTTGGGTTAAAAATAAATATATGTGTTTATTTAGCATGTTTGTTGTGTCCATATGTGTTAGTGCTGTGTTCCCCAATTGATAGCCCAGGTCCCAGCTGCTACAATGATTTTTTTTTTTTTTTTGCCCCCCCTGGCTCGAATGTCAAACTCCGCCTATGGGCCACAACTACCGAAACAAGACAAAAAAAGTATAGTCGTGACCACATTTCAATCTAAGGAGCCTGAGTTGACTGCCAAACACCCAGTCAAATCAATTTAATTCAATTCAATTTTATTTATAGTATCAAAGAGTTAACTCAGCACAGCAGGGCGTAGCAGGGCACAGTAGGGCGTAGCAGGGCACTGCAGGGTGTAGCAGGGCACAGCAGGGCGTAGCATGGCATAGTAGGGCGTAGCATGCTTGACTGCATGGCAGTGTCATCTCGTTGACCTTCCCCTCATGAAGAAACCGCTGATTTTGGAATTTTTGGAATTTTGGAACCCCTCTGTCTCTGTGTGTGTGTGTGTGTGTGTGTGTGTGTGTGTGTGTGTGTGTGTGTGTGTGTGTGTGTGTGTGTGTGTGTGTGTGTGTGTGTGTGTGTGTGTGTGTGTGTGTGTGTGTGTGCAGAGAGAGGGAGGGGGCAAGAACACTTTAGTGTTGTCTTTTTTGTCAACGATATCGCACAGTCAGCGTTTAATGACGGCGTGTTGTCTCGTCTGATATTATCGTTTACGAATTTAAGCAGAAGTTCAGCAACTCTCAGTTCAGCAGAGGTGGTAATTTCCATACAGGAGTAGTAGCTTGACGGTTAACGTTGAAGTATCGATTTGATTTGTGGGGGTATTTTGCCGACGGTAATGTTATTAGTGCTATAAGTTAGCAGTAGGCTACACTTAATTAGCGGACCCAGGATGAGTCTGATGAAAACTGTTGTCTTTGCCTGGTCAGCTCCCAGATAGTATGCATTACACAGCGGTGGAGGAAGCTCCAAGACTACGTTCTGCCTGTGTTTAGAAGTGGTGAATGTACAGCACACAGCAACCTAATACGATATAGTGTCTGGCTTTTGTTTGATAGTTAGTGTTGGCAAATGGCTTTTTATTGAGTTTCCCTTTTAGCGAAATAATAGACACGGAAAAGCCAGCATTACGGAGCGCCTTTTTTCCAACCTTATTTGACACAACAGTTGCGATGTTCCTGTCAGCGATCCACTCGTGCTCCAGGGAAAGTTAAGAAAATGTTGCTTGTTATATCCAGCAATGGACCTTTTTCATAGCAGACATTTTGACTTGTCATAGTAGGAAAAGCACAGCTGAAATTGATAACCTTAACGATGGCTCAATTCAAGTGTCCCAGTAAGCTGTTTCAGTGAGTCAGCATGCACAACACCAGGGCCTCTGGTTTTGAATACACCTGTGCTTTTCCTACTATGATATGTCAACATGTCTGCCGTGAAAAAGGTCTATTATGTTAGAAGCAGCAAAAAGTGAATCGCAGTCCAAGCCGATAAACCTCCTCCACCCCCGCTGCTATCCAGAACGTGTCAACAGTCTGCTGCACCAGCAGCTCATTGTTTGGCCATTCAATTTTATTTTGAATATCCCATGCTGTCCAAATAGCTCCAAACTCCAAACCCCAAGTTCATTGGGTACCCAGTAAAACCAAGTGTGAAGTAGATTGGATGAACGGTTCATGAGCTATTTCAGACAGACACACAGACATCCATACAGTACATTCACACACACACACAGAGGCGTCCCGCTTTATTAGATAGACATGGGCACAAAACCTGCCACAGGTGCATTATCCACCAACATAAAAGGATGTCTGTCTTTTTATCCATCATGAATGTATTCTTTTGCTAGAAATGAGTGACTTCCATATTTTTTACAGTTCATGGACCAAAAAAATAAGAGCATTCGTAAATGTACACTTAGCTCTCGCTCTTTCTCTCTCTCACACACTAACACACACTCCCTCTCTCTGAGGCAATTACAACTATCCATCCTGATGATATTTTTTTTTTGGGGGGGGGGGGGGGGGGGTGACAGCCTGAGAGTCCACCGGCAGTTGCACTCAAAATCAATCAGCACTGTTGATAAGTTAGACTTGTTACTTTTTTAAGCAAAACTGCCCCGGTATTGGGTGTGGACGGGTGCAGGGGAGGCATCACGATGTCTTTCGTGATATCATGATAGCTGTCGGCCATCGCCGATGGATCATCCATCAACCCTACAATGCAGCAATCAAGGCCATGAAAAACATTGCTGCCACCAGTGAGGAGAAACTTTGAGTCAAACAATCTGTGATAAAGAGAAACTTTTCTTTTTTTGAAACTCTGCTCCGTTACATCTGAGAAATAATTCAAAATAGAAAAAGGCATATTTTAATTTGCATGTGACAAACATCAGACTGCCTGCGCTCAGTTGTGTGACTGGTGTGCAGTGAATACCACTGACATACAAAATTAGACAAACATGTTTCATTTCACTTCACAGATTAGTAGAGCAAGCCTGTGCTGCCCAATTAGCATGATATTATCACATGCTGTATCTTTAGCTTCCCTGATTATACTTTCTGTCAACTGCAGTTTTTTTTTTTTTTCCGCAGGGGCTTAAAAATGTATTGAGTGACAGCTTACAAGCAAGATTCTTCCATTGGGATAGCAAAAAGCTCTCTTTTTCATCATGATCGTAGTTTAGAATTTTACACAGTGGTGGATGTAGAGATATTACAAGTTACGTGTGTTTCTGTGTGCACTTTCCTGATTAACAGACACTGTGATTATCATAGGTCGGTGCATATGAATAATTATTCAGTTTGCCAATGTGCTGCTACATACATCAAATACATCAAAATGTGCGGAATAATCAGGAATGGTCTTTTGAAAATGTCTTTTCTCAGAGACTCTCCTTTTCACGAAAATCCCCCAAAACGGCGCTAAATGTCCAATAGACATTAATGGGAAATCTTTGGGAAATCAAGTTAAAAGAGCTCAAAACCACTCGCTTTTGGGGCCATACCAATCCTCAGTTGTCAATTTCCCATCCAGCGCCCATGTCGTTTAAATAGCAAATGCACCTGCGCCCATCTTTTCACCCGTGGGCGTGCTGGTGTTACAGGTGCATTATTGGCATATTTCTATCTTGAGGCAGCGGGAAGTGATCGCGCCATTGACCAACACAAACCTGCTCTAAAGTCAGTAGTGCAGCATTTCATTGTTATTTTTACAGCAAATTAGTAAAATGCTCCTAGGCTCGTGCACAGCGTGCACACACTATGCTTGTTACACACACAGGGAAGCGCAGCAGCACACAAACATGCAAAAGATTACAAATGAAAAATATTACGGTGCAAATCCTCCATCATAATAGCAATGCACCAAGGTACAAACACGCCTGGCTGTTAAAGGGAATGGGAGATGACACTCTGATTGGTTTATTGCATGTTACACCCAAAACACACCTATGAATTAATGAACATTGACACTAAGTACAACCCTTTTGAACCATGCGGCCGGCGCACAGACCCTTTTTTCCGCCGTCAAACTAGCAAAAGTGGATTTGGACGCACCTGCGCCATGCGCTTCACGCCGTGCGCTTAGATCGTTAAAATAGGGCCCTAAGAGTTTAAACGGATGACTAGACTTTGGACTTTTTTGGGCTAAATGGGCATTCTAATACAGTTTTTTACGAAATCACAGTTTATGTATCGTCCAGTTTTCAGACAGTTTCAGATGTTATATTGTGTGTGTGTATGTGCGGAATGTTGAGTTGCTAGATGGGATGACATGACGCCCAGAAGGGGAATCAGCTCACTCCTTTTTGTCATTATTGTCTCCAAAACAGGACAAGAGGAAACACAGAGGTCCAAGCACCAAAATCACACCCAAGTCCCGGGAATTCATCGAAACAGATTCCTCGTCTTCTGAATGCCATTCGGATTCGGAGGAAGCCGTCAAAAACCCCACTCTGCCACCTCAGACGACGCGCTCTGCGATGAACACGCAGACTCTGTCCAGCACACATGTACACACGCCTCTACTCCCGTGCCTCGGCTCTGCTGTCACTACGGGGAGCCTGGGGACATTCGGAGGGAAGGGACTTCGAGTCAAAGACAGTAGCAATGTGACCACTAATGGTAGCAGCGGTAGTAACAGTAGCATCAGCGCCGGTATTAACGGCAGCAGTAGTAGCTGTAACTCGCTAAGCATTAGCAACATAAGTGGTTCGTTTGGCACTTCTGTTCCTGATCCTGGAGGGTTAGGAGGACAGTCCAAAGACCCGGAGTCCATGTCCCCGCCTTCCAACATCGGACACGAGGTGCCTCTATCCCCCTTGAGGGTATACCAAGAGATCCAGAGTTTATGGGTGAAAATTGACCTGAGTTTGCTCGGCAGGGTGCCTGGACAGGGTTCGGGGGAAAGATCCAGAGTGGGAATGGCAGAAAGGGACGGAAGTGAAGGGAGGGACAGAGACAGAGAGAGACCAGGCGAGAGGGAGAGGATAGGGGTGGCCGAGAGAGAAAGGCAGAAGCAGGCTGAGAGAGAGTGGCCCGGGCTGAGAGAGAGGCAGAAGTTACCTAAGGGGGAGAAACAGGAAGAGGAAAATGAGCGATTAGTGCAGGACAGAGAGAGGCAAGGTGACAGAGACCGATTAGCAGAGAGAGAGAGGCAGATGGACAGAGAGGACAGAGAAAGATTGGGGCTTGGGGAGAGGGAGAGGGTGAGGACAATGGGGAGGGACAGAGAGAAGGTCTGCCAAGGTGTAGGGGTCCTGGACAATCCCCCTGTGCAAGAGCAGAGTAATCCCAGGCTGGCGGGGAGGATGGAGAGAGGAGAGAACGGAGGCAAACACAGGAGGCAGGCAGTTGGAAACATGGTGGTCCCAACAGAGAAACACACCAGCAAGAGCAAGAGGAAACACAAGGCACGGGATTCTCTCTGTTTAAGTCCCTAACCATTCTCTCCTATTGTGCTCATATATTTTACTCAACCACCCTGTGTCTCTGTGTCCCTTTCTCTCTCAAGTGTAAATACTGTACCTAGATATTGTGTTTTCTGCCCTCTTTATTCCAGTCGGACCACAGCGAGTCATCAGTCAACGGCAATAAGAAGCTGCGATTGGACAAAGACTGTCTGCTCCTCCCACCCTGCATCTCTCCAATACACAACCACAAGAACAGCTCCACAGAGTAAGTATTAACGTACTGTACACACCCTCTAGATTATCTAAAAAGGTACATTTACAATACAATACTAGATACATTGTGTGTATCCTTGATCCCTTTAACAAGTCTGCTGAATTATTTTCTTCCTCAAAAAACATTTAATAAGCTGAGATTTTGGAATCATTTAAAACCTACATTAACATTCGTGTTTGCTTCCTAGCTGTCTTCCTCTTCATTGCTTTTGTTGGTGCATTGCTATATTTCTTGGCACAGTAGTCCACTTATCAATGATTGGTGGAGGTATAACATGAAACCGGCAGGACTATAGCCCCTTTCTTGCAAGCATTGCAACCCTGAACTTATCTAGACATTACCCGCAAGAGCTGTGTGTGAGAACACATATGTCCAAATCAGTTGGAGGGACAGTTGGACAAACGGCCAAGCTCCCTAGTACAAAGTCTGTGTAATGTCCGATGTATGAACAAAGCAGGTCATGGAGCAGGTTTTTGGAATATTTACAGAGATGATGTTAATGATGTTTCTATTATGCGGCTGGCGGGTTAGGCAAAACCAGAAGAAAACGTACATTTCGAAATATGAAAATGTTTAATTGGAGGGACAACGAGATAAGGGAACTTCTGTCGGTAAGGGCCGACGCCAAAATAGTTAGACAAATTCGAGGAATGGCAAGAGACTGTTTATGACCAAATTACAAACCGGCTACGTGTAAACAAAACTATGATTTCCACAGCGTAATTTTTGCGTCACGTCCTGCCTCCTGCACGCTCTACCCCTGGCACAAACCAGAGTATTTTCTAGTAAGTGAGAGTGCGACTGACACGAACAATCCCCTGCTGTGTGCTACACGTGTGAAATTGCAGCTCCAGACAATTGCCAGATCTGATTCTCTGGACATATGTATGTATGTATGTACTATATATTCATATGAGAAAATGCCTTGTATTGTGGATGTATTGCTTTATCTGCTTGCATGAACTTTGTCAGCACCTTTATTTATATAGCACCTTTCAAACATGACAAAGTGCTGAACAGTGACTGAAAAACATCAGACAAGAAAAAGGAATACCCAAATTAAGAGACCAATGCACACTAAGATAAATAAAAAATTAATAAAATATATTTTTAAAACAATTAAATGTTTAAAACAATATCAATCATAATATACAACCGCATGAATTATTGTAAAATAATGAAAACAATAACTGTCATAATATATACATAATATACATATAAGACACATAAGTATAAACACTACTGTAAAGCCATAGAAATTATAACACGTTAAAACACTAAAAACAATAATATAATAAAATAATAATTGCAATGATAAAATTATACGAAACTACTGAACAGAGGACCTACTCATGAACAAACATGGCTCCAAAGCGTTACTAGGGGGTTTTCATGTGCCATGTTGAGGACAGGGATTCACAATCATTGTGAATCAAGATTTAAAGTACCGTATACCTACCAGTAAAACTGGCTGCACGACATGACAAAATGTGAGAATAAAGTAATTCTTATTAACTGGAAAAGGTTCAACTTTGACTCACGCCATGCTTCCACTAAACAAGACACGGCAGGTAATCACACAAGTTTACTGAGTATTTTCAGAAAGGCTTACATTTTTTTATGTTCCCACGAAGTCACCGGAGAAGTGAGTCGATCCACACTGTGACGTGGGAATGACAAACTGAATTTCAGCTTTCCACGAGCATTATTAAAAACAGACTAAGCTCGGCTGTCGCTTTAAATAAGCCTCAACATGACAGCTAAAGAGGAACTATTTTTTACAACATCTCAGCGTTATCAAAGCGTGTACAGCGGGGAAAGGTGGTAGGGCGAGGGAAGTGACCTGGACTTGAACCCCGGCAGACGTCTCCAGCTGTCTGTTTATCATCTAAGAGGCTTTTTATGGAAGCTGTTAAGTGACATTCAGCAATTTGTAAACCGTGACTTTTGACAGCTATTATCACCCTGTTTTAATCAGACAGGTCTATTTTGATAACATGAAAAGACATGTTGATGGTGGAGTTTTTACCCCTGGAGAGTTTTGTTTTACCTTTGCTTGTTGATCATTTGAGCATATGAAGTTTCAGTTTAGGGCCATGAATAGTCTTAACATCCGATTCAAATCTGAAGTCATCCCGTTTTGTAGTAAAAAAATATATCAATTTGTTTTTTTGTAATGTACTATCATTAGTTTTTGTATCACCAAAGGAAAAAAATAAGTCTTATGAAAAGAAAAATGAAAAGAAAATATCCAAAATGCTCCTTTTCTTCTTTTCCTGAGCATATTGGAGGGGCGTGTCTTTGCTTGCTTTGATTGACAGCCGCCAGCAGGCTGATGCCTGCAGAAAACAAGACACAAAGTACTCAAACTTACTGTAGCTTAGTGTTTCCCCTACGTTGATTTGTAAGTGGCGCACCGCCACAGTTAAATTTCTGCCGCCACGCCACGGTGTCAATGTTGATTGTCGGAGAATAGCGCGGACACGCGCTTCACAGGTAGAGCACAAACCCAGCCCCCCCTCTCTATTCACATGCCGGGATTCTTGCCTGCGCGCCACACACACGCAGCCGAGTTGTGTGTGTCCGCGTTAACGTTACCGCACACACACACACATCTAAAACACGCGCAGCACCTGACCGGGAACGATACCGAGGATTACCAACGGCCGCTGGGGGGGGGTGGGGGGGGGGCAGATGAACGCTAGTCTCGTTACTGTAAGTAGGTTACGATAAAACCTTTGTGAGTAAAAAGTCAATAATTATCAATGCACTCACCTGTATAGACCGGCATAAACATGTAGGAAGTGATATTTTAATCTACTCTGTCTGCTCTCGTCCACCGCGCTGTTTTACCAAACACAGCTCTACTCTGCTCATTTTTACCAACAAGATCAAACAAATAAAGCTGTCGGTTGTAGTCTTAGCTTAGCTTGGCGGGAATCTAGAAATTTGGACAAATTCTTATAAATGGAGAGAGGAGGTTGACATACCTGCCACCACGGCTAAAAAAAATCCTAGGGGAAACACTGTAGCTTATATGTCAGCATACCATAATTCCTCAAATAAAAACCGGGGCCTTTATTTACCTGAACTGCAGAAGGTAACAAAGGCTTTTGTTAGAGGCAGGCCTTTATTTCTAATTCCATCTGTTTGATAAGTATAATTGTTTTAAATAAACTGTTTAAAATTAAAAGCCATAGCGTCCCAGTGGACAGAGATCATTAATTTTTTTTTAAATATCACCATACAACAGCCAGAAGGGCGACAAAGCAAGAACTAATCAAACCACCATTGTGTCAGTTTGAACCCTGTAAATCAGGGGTGTCAAACTCAACTTCAAAAGAAAAGTCAAATATCTTTGACCGTATTATTGTATGTCTTATAAAGTCTTGGCACTTACAGTTTGGTCAACATAAAGTCCGAAAAATGTTCCTTATTGATCATAGAAAAACAAAACAGAAAAAGGTAGCAAAAATATTGGGGAAAGAAACGTCAGAAAAAGCCCCAAAAAAGGTCGGAAAAGGACCAAAAAACCCTCTGAAAAAGTGGCAAAAACGTAGATAAAAGCGACAAAACATTTAAAATAGCAACAAAAACTGGGTGGGCAAAAATTGATTGTGGACCTAAATTGATATGCGGGCTGGATAAAAATATGTGAATGGCTGGATTTGGCCCTCGGGCCTTGAGTTTGACACGTGCTGTAAATGTGCCAGGTATTTATTTCAATATTTCAATGCTGGTAGATTACAATAAGAGCATACAATAGTTTTGTAAAACACATTGCTGGTTTGCAGCACACCAGTATCTGATTAACGTTACAGACGTAGCTATTTGTTTCTAGCTCCAGGCTAACTTTTTTCCTCCCACCTCCAGCTAGCCGTGCTCTGCTCTTGTCGGCTAATCTTGTCAGCTGATCCTTCTGTTTCTTCCTGTATTGGATTCTCCTGGGGTCAATGTTGAAATGTCTCGCAGATTTTTCACCCAAGTTTTCCTCCGCATACTTTAAAACTCTTTTTGTTAAAGAAATACCAATGAACCAGAGCACGTTTTTCTCCCATCCCAGAATGTTGAGCTCGGCTGATCCATCTGGTTCCCAGGCTAATTAGCTATTTGGTTTGAGTCTGTGAGGTAGCCATGCCCCTTCATTTGAAAATATAAGAAGTGAAAATAAATAGAGAGGGAAATAAATCAGTCTAACGGTTCTCCAACAAATTAATTCAAAGATAGGGGGCGCCACCATGAAACCAAAAAATATCAATTTTAGGGGTGTAAGGGTACACAAAAGTCACGGTTCAATGCAAATTTGGTACAGCGGGAGGTAATGTAATGCATAAGGATTCTGTTATTTTCATTTATTTACCAGACAACAGTGCAAGTGTCTAAGACAGACAAAATCCTGGGAACTGAAGTAGCATTTCACCCACTAGCATCTTTGGTGAACTATTTTCATTATAAAACTAAAGAACATTTCAAACACTTTGTGTATTACACTGTACGAACACTGAATAAACCCAAAAGGCAACAGGTCACAATAGGCTATAAAACTAAAAAGCATGCTATGAAATTGTACATACATAATAAAAATAAAACTTGTGCATTTAGTGTAATGAAAAAATCCGATCTAGATTGTTTTGTGGAGAACAAAGCAACAGGAAGCAGGTTTCAGTTCACAATGTTCTAAAGGTTTATTGAGACACACAAGAAATCTACACTTTCTAACAAGCAATCCATTCACTTCGATAAAAAGTAGATAAATAGCAAAGAGACGCCATAGGAAAGGAGGATTAGTTCAAGGTAAGTTCACACAGATAAATCTTCAGGAAGGAAAACAGTGTAACAATTTATGATACCATTTCAAACAGATGAGAGAGGCTTTGTTCAGAGTTTTAGCAGAATGGACTGTAACATATTCACAACAAAGAGCGTTTCAATTAGTTTCACCTTGGCTATATTGAAACATTCAAAGTAGGGCTGGGAAATATATCGATATTACTGTATGTCGATATGAGGCTAGATATTGTCTTACATTTTGGATATCGTAATATCGCAATATGACATAAGTGTTGTCCTTTCCTGGTTTTAAAGGCTGCATTACAGTAAAGTGATGTCATTTTCTGAACTTACCAGACTGTTGTAGCTGTTATATTATTCTATTATTATTTGTATTGTTAAAAAATACATGAATATATATATACTGTGGGAGGTGCTGCGGGAGTATGGGGTGAGGGGGTCCCTTCTCAGGGCCATCCAATCTCTGTATGACCAAAGTGAGAGCTGTGTCCGGGTTCTCGGCAGGAAGTCGGACTCGTTTCAGGTGAGGGTTGGCCTCCGCCAAGGCTGCGCTTTGTCACCAATCCTGTTTGTAGTATTTACGGACAGGATATCAAGGCGTAGTCGTGGTGGGGAGGGGTTGCAGTTCGGTGGGCTGGGGATCTCATCGCAGATGATGTGGTCCTGATGGCATCATCGGCCTGTGACCTTCAGCACTCACTGGATCGGTTTGCAGCCGAGTGTGAAGCGGCTGGGATGAGGATCAGCACCTCTAAATCTGAGGCCATGGTTCTCAGCAGGAAACCGATGGAGTGCCTTCTCCAGGTAGGGAATGAGTCCTTACCCCAAGTGAAGGAGTTTAAGTACCTTGGGGTCTTGTTCGCGAGTGAGGGGACAATGGAGCGGGAGATTGGTCGGAGAATCGGCGCAGCGGGGGCGGTATTACATTCAGTTTATCGCACCGTTGTGACGAAAAAGTGCTGAGCCGGAAGGCAAAGCTCTCGATCTACCGGTCAGTTTTCGTTCCTACCCTCACCTATGGTCATGATGGCTGGGTCATGACCGAAAGAACGAGATCCAGGGTACAAGCGGCCGAAATGGGTTTCCTCAGGAGGGTGGCTGGCATCTCCCTTAGAGATAGGGTGAGAAGCTCAGTCATCCGTGAGGAGCTCGGAGTAGAGCCGCTGCTCCTTCGTGTCGAAAGGAGCCAGTTGAGGTGGTTCGGGCATCTGGTAAGGATGCCCCCTGGGCACCTCCCTAGGGAGGTGTTCCAGGCACGTATAGCTGGGAGGAGGCCTCGGGGAAGACCCAGGACTAGGTGGAGGGATTACATCTCCAACCTGGCCTGGGAACGCCTCGGGATCCCCCAGTCAGAGCTGGTTAATGTGGCTCGGGAAAGGGAAGTTTGGGGTCCCCTGCTAGAACTGCTCCCCCTGCGACCCGACACCGGATAAGCAGACAAGATGGATGGATGAATGGATGGACTATTATTTTGCACATTATGTTTCTAAACATAAACATTTCAAACGGGAAAAGTATTAAGGGAAATTTCACAGTTCAAGGTGTTTTCACTGTTGATTTGTTGGTTACAGCCCTAATAATAAATAAATGTCTCCCCTGTGGTTTCTGACTTTTTCTCAAAGGAGAACACAGGACACGTCATTAACAGAGCACAGTGCGTATGCTATAGCAGACCGAAAAAACATCAGTTTAATTTCAGTTGGATTTGGAGCCAGAAATCTTCCCACCTGGCCAAGTAACTGTTGAGTCATCATCATCCAGAGGAATATTTGGCAGATATACTGTGGTCATTTTGTGCTCTGAGGCTGTAAAAGTCTTAACTTATTACCCTTTAAAAGAGCTATGAGAGCTCTCACATGCTTTCCTGCACGCACCGGCATCCACTTAAGGATAGACACACACAAATGCACCAAATTAGCATAGTCGTGCACACAAAAACGCAGGCACACATCAATTATGCTGTACACAGACACAAAAGCGCGCACACATAACTCACATATTCACTCACGCACTACAGCAACTAATTAGTCTTTGTCTCCCTGGTTTTGTATATTATCACTAATGTCGGGGCCCGCAGCGTTGTTCTGCAAGCTCAGCAATATTTTCTCGCTGCATCAAACCCCCAGAGTTTCGAGGCAGAGGAAAAACGAAAATATTATCTGTGGTGTGGCAAACAATATGAGTCACAAGAGCAACAATAAGGCAGCTAAGGGAATACTCGTCGATGCTCTAGCCGGGAAGGCAGAACTACAACAATTTTAGAAGGACAATATAATTCCACAACTGCAAATGGAGTCTCAACAAGATAGTTAAGACTTACAAGTTAGCTCAGGAGTAGGTGTCTTAGAATGGATTTTTCTTTTTTTTTACAAAGTGGATGAAATATTGTGATGGCAAAGAGGAAGTAAGTCGATGAAAAAGTCCAACAGCAGTTCAAGGCGAGCTAGGTGGAGTTTGAGTTTGGTTGGAGGGTAAGGAGACAGGGCAGCTTGGAGGATCTGTTTGGCGCAGCTTAAAACATGGAGGAGGGCCAGCTCTTTAAAAGAAAAAGAAGCAGCAAACAGGTACACAGCAAGACCTCAGGACCCTGACACTTGGCACTGAGCAAGACAAACCAGTGTCAGGAGGACTTAAAGGGTAACTTTTTGATCCAGTAATATAGAAAGTGGACATCATATTTACACAGAATTTGAAAACCACTTAACCTGTTTAAGTGCAGTCATTTTCCAAGACTGACAGCAGCTAAATGTATTTCTGTTAAATGAGTGGCATGGGGTAGCACCGTAAATGATAAACATAACGATTTGAATAATAAATCTTAAGGCTGCACGATATGCGACAACATTGTTGAATATCCCAATATCGATAGAACTTGCGATAAATAAACAGATATTAAAGTGTACTCAGTCCTGCTGCTTTCAGTATTCTGCTAAAATACAACAAACTGCTTGTTGAATTTAAAACATATGAAAGGAAATCATGTCTAACTTTCTTATATTGAACAAATTGAACATTGAATTGAATATAAAAAAAGAACAACTGTTACATTTTAAAGTGCCGTTTTCTGCTGATATTTTGTCTTTTGCGATACGTCGCAGCCCTTTTGTGATGTGTTTATTGCACCAGTTGATATTGTGATGACCATATATTGTGCAGCCCTATATACGTGTATTTTTATATTACATTTGTGGGTTTATGATACATTCATTTTTCTGTGCTATGATGAGGTACTTTGATGGTGGTTTTTATTTGAGATTTTGCAGTCCTCTGGCAATGTTAAACAAGTCATAACTGACAATTTGTCAGTTATAGTTTGTTGTTGTTAAGATTATTTCCCCTTATAGTCAAGGTTATCTGTGTGATCCTTTATGTTGGGATTTTTTGGAGAAATTTTAACAAGCAATACTCTTAACTAATGTATGACCTGAAAAACCAATGGGAATAGCAGCACTGCCTCACACCTCTCATCCTCACATGCCTCTAAGCAGTGATGGCAAGGTGTTAATTGAAACAACAATCACACTTAATTGTGCAATAGGCACACCTAAGCATCTAATTAGAGCACATATCCTAAATATGTAGTAAAAAGACAATATAGTAGTTACAATAAATGAATAATCACACTGCTTTGTCCTTTGTTTGTGTTTGTGTGTGTGTGTGTGTGTGTGTGTGTGTGTGTGTGTGTGTGTGTGTGTGTGTGTGTGTGTGTGTGTGTGTGTGTGTGTGTGTGTGTGTGTGTGTGTGTGTGTGTGTAGCTCCCTAAACAGGAAGCAGTCTCGCCGGCGCGATGACAAACTGCTCCCCCCCCTCCTGTCCCCCCTCTCTGATGATCCCCCTCGCAAACGAACCTATGACAGCAGTTCCTCTCTCAGTCAGGACGCCACCGCCGCTGGGATGCTTCCCTGCTCGGCCTCTTCCTCTTCCACTTCCTCTTCCTCACACAGACACAGGAGAGGGGAAGGCAAGGCGTCATCACGTGCGAGAAATGGCAGTGTAAGTGTTATACGTCACCATAAGCAAACGTGTTCTTATTAAAATAATTCACCACGTTTTCAAGAGATAGGCCTTCTGGACCTACACTTTAACCCTTTTATGGTGTTCGGGTCTGTGGGACCTGTTTTCAATGTTTGCTCAAAGAAGAATTATGCTATTTATTATTTCTTCTAACTCAAACTCATTGGCCTTGGCTCATTTTCTGTGAAGAACATAAAAAATAACTTATTTTCAATGACTGCACACGGTACACCCCCCCCTACACATAACTATTACATATGAGATGTTCGGGTCTACTGGACCCGAGTGTTTAATTGTAGGTGCTATGAAACTGTGTTGTCTTTCTGCACCTGCTATTCCCATACAAAAAATGTTATATTTCAAGCACTTTCAGTTCTAAGAAATAAGCACCAATAATTACGGAAGCCGAGAACGGCCATTGATTTTTTTTTTCTTGTTTTTTTTAACCTTTTTTATAATTGAATTTGAATTTTTCTCACAAAAAACGAATATGATCATGTATTGATCTCACAGGGCTAAATGGCAAATATGAACCATAAATGATGTATATATCATTGGTAATTGAGCTAAAGTAAACATCTGTTAAGTATTTTTACATAAATTGTTATGGCTGTATTGATTTAAAAGCCTAATAATGTGGTGGGTCCACCAGACCCGGGAACATTGGCTGTGTAACAAAAACGTGAACACCACACAACTTGGTAGATTTTTGGCTCTGGTGCTTTATTGTCCACACTTTAGAATGCACCATGTGGGAGTCAGAGTAGACTAGTGGCATTTTCTTCTTGCAAAATTGAGTTGCTCACTTGACACTGACACTGTTCCAAAAATAACTTGAGTTAATGTCTTGCCATGCTTAAAAAGTAAGAATCTACAGCATGACACATCTCCGCCTATGTGAGTCATATTTCCTTACCTGCAATTTCAGGAGTTTTAAGAGCCAAAGGCACTAAAATATGTAAGTGTTTTGTTCAGAGGTGGAAGAAGTATTCAGCTCTTTTACTTGAGTGAAAGTAGCAATACTACAGTATAAAAAGACTGTTACGAATAAAAGCCAATCCATTTCAAATTTAAGTACAAGTATTTGTATTAAAAAAAAATGACTAAAAGTACAGAAAGTAAAAGCACTCATTATTCAGAATAGCCCATTTCAGAATCATATATATTGTATATTCTGGGATTATAAGTAGTGATGCATTTATGTGTTAATCACTGTAAAGATTGGACTCATTTTAATTACTGTACTGCTGCTGGGTAGCTCAACCTATAGTAACTCAACATTAGTTATTAGTTAATAATTATCTAAATCTGCAAAGTAACTATTAACTAAAGCTATCAAATAAATATTGTAGGTAATAAAATGTTGCAATATTTGCCTTTGAAATGTAGTTGAGTAAAATTGTAAAGTAGCATGAAATGGAAATACAAGTACTGCAAACTTCTACTTATAACAGTGACTGCAAGACTGTTCATTCATCTGGCAAAGTGAATCCGTCACCGTGAATGAGAAGCCAACAATAATCAGCTGGTTGATGAAATCCACCCACTGCAATACTACTATAACCATGGATTTAATGCATTCTCTACTTCAGGAAGTCGATACCCACAGCGAGAAGCCCAGCGGAGATGGTTACCATGCCAGCGGACATTCAGATTCAGAGGCGTGGTCGGAACCTGCCGAATCTCGCAGGCCAAGACTCTCATTTAGCGACACGTATGTAGAAATACATTGTATATCATTCACACCAGCGTGCACAATTACACACATAAGTTTACTGGGATATATTCTTAGTTGATGCTTGTGAAGTCTGTTAGCAGAATGATTTATAAATAAAAAAATGTATCTAATCAATATTGTTGTTAATAAGACATTGCAGTCTGTACACAACTCTCTGATGTTTGTATAAGTCATCCCCTCGACAGCAGGCCTCTTTACACGGAAGCGTGTCTTGAGTGTTCCACCGTATACATTAGGGCTGGGAAGATATGCTTTGGTCCCGATTTGATTCTTTCACGATTTTTAGAATTATTTTTATTATTTCCATTAAGAAGTAATACATATACCAGCATACTGTGTAATTTCATACTCCAATCAGAGTACAACTCCTACTAGTAACAGTATTCCTCTACTCCACAGAATCTTAAACCACACTCATGCATGCTCATATTCATACTTTTACATACCCACTTCCCCAACCATACACTCTCCATGAGTCCACTCATCTACATATATCTTTCACATTTTTGACACACGAACCCAAACACACACCAACACACAGTTTGACACACAAACCCAACCACCCACACACACCCACACCCACACACACTCACCCACCCACACACACACACACACACACACACACATTTGGTTTCCAGCTCTCAGTCACCATACCTAGTCCTTATTTCTTGTATTGTGATTTTCATTCATTGTGATTTTAGTATTGCGATTTACTTTTCCTTCTTTAACAAAAACTAAAGTTGAATAATACACACCTAGAGACAATATATCATGAGACATTTCTAAAAATTAATTGTTTTCTAAGAAGAATGCACATCACATGTCAGTCATTTATTTCATTGGTAAAGAAGTACATAACATGGATCTTCTGCATTTTTTGCTTTTGCTCTGTGTAGTTGCTGTCGATGGTACCGTATAAACAGAAAATATTTAGGTGAATCATTGGTAAAAGCATAAATAAGAAATATCAATTCTAGGGAAACAAATCAATTTTAAAAATCGTCGCAAAAAAGAATCACGATACACACAATGTTTAGATTTTTTTTTTCCCCACTCCTAAATGTTGTGTCTTCTTTTTGCATCAGAAAACTTATGTTAACTATGCTCTATGAGTCTTCTCTCTGAGATAACTAAATACATTAAATTAAGACCAAGCAGAGTTTTCTTTATTCAACAAACATTTACTTTTACTTTACTCTAAACTCAGGGCCAGATGTACTA
Organism: Gymnocephalus cernua; assembly: GCA_023631565.1. Taxonomy (NCBI): domain Eukaryota; kingdom Metazoa; phylum Chordata; class Actinopteri; order Perciformes; family Percidae; genus Gymnocephalus; species Gymnocephalus cernua. Next base: position 6,823,700 of record CM042435.1, on the reverse strand, counting down.
ACGCTTTTGCGCCCACTTCAGGCGTATTTGTGTCGCAACGTGCGCGTAAAATCATGGCGAGGTATGTACAAACAGGCCGCAATGATGTAAAAGCGCAAACTGCATGTCGTGGGAGCTGAAAAGGGCAAATTGCGTTTTTCGTGTCATGCATATTTATTCATGGGAGGGTCGCGGGGAAAGTGGGAGTTTACCATAAAGAGATGGGAGGGGAAGCGTAAAGAGCGCTTAATTACGTATTCCGCGGTATGTACAAACACCGGCAGTGATAGCGCGCCTCTATTTTGCGGTGAAAATTCTCCGCCTCTTAAAAGCAGGTGTAAACCTGGAAGCGGGTTTCCTCACATATGCCTCCTGATGAAATGACAGCAGTAATCCGAGCAAGACGAAGACATAGGCCAAGGAGACGAGCTGAAAGGAGTTTTGCCACAAGGATCACAGATTAAGCAGCCATGCAAGATTACAGTTACTGGAAGAAATCAAAGATGACATCGAATCTCCGACTCAGAGTTCACATTCCAGCAGTTGTTAAACTCCCTGCTACATTACAAATATTGGCATCAGGATAATTTCAAACAGTCATAGCATCAGCAGTGGGAATATCGCAGTCTGCACTCAGCCGTATCATAGCACAAGTACTTACAGTTTACGCTATAGTGGGCGGAGAAAGGCGCTAATTACGGATGACCTGCAGGTTTTTGTAAATATGGCGTAAACTACGGTATCATTGCGTTCGCTATCTGCGGGTGAGCCATGGCGCTGATAACGCTACGTTCGCAAATGTACGTACATCTGGCCCTCAGTGTCTTCTTTGCATTTTTCATGGAGGCCGACTAGATTGATTTTGACAGATAGGTTGCTTTATGGCACAAAAGGAGATTGTTTTATTGTACAAAACAGGGGGAGGGCACTGCTCCTCCCATGTAAACACTCAAAAATATCTTGGGCGCCCGGGTAGCTCACCTGGTAGAGCGTGCACCCATGTATAGAGGCTCAGTCCTCGACGCAGCGGCTACAGGTTAGGGGCTGACCTGCGGCCCTTTGCTGCATGTCATTCCCCCTCTCTCTCCCCCCTTTCATGTCCAAGCTGTACTAAAAAAATAAAGGCCTAAAAATACTAACAAAATAATCTTTAAAAGAAACTAAATCTGACAGTGAGTGAAAAGCTTGACAGCTCTAGTACTAGCAACACCACTAAACTAATTATTTCCACCACGATCATATGTTTATTGGAAGGCATTCGAGAGGTCCACACTGGTCCAGAATTGTGTTCCCAATCCACAACTGAGCCTTGGAAAACCTGCCCAAAGCTGAGATGCATTTTATTTTTAAACACACGATCCGACAGGGACCCGAGGATAATTGGACCTGATCCGAAATGCTGTCGACCCCAACAGACCCTGACACAGAGAGAATCCCGTCACTGACAGCTATGTGACGCTCCACTAATTAACAAGCAGCTGCGGTCCGAGAGAATAGCGATACATGCCACTTTCCCCTGAACTTTACACTTCACACTGCCGCCAGACCTGTGCAACTAGTACAGACTGCTGCTGCACATCTGGTGTTCAACCTCCCCAAGTTTTCCTACACTACTCATCTTCTCCATTCATCACTCTGGCTTGTCGCTTTTGACACAAGCATCTGCTAAGTGAACGTTATATGATGCAACACTATCTTCAATCAAAAAGAAAAAAATATGTTTTCTCCTGTAATGATTACGACACACCTCATGATCAGAACTGGTAGCAGGTCCATCCAGATCCACTCAGATGTTTTTGACACTTTACCCACGTATCAATATGCCCTTTACACAAGAAAACCAGCCACACACACACACACACACACAGACACAGACACACATTGCGTCATATGTGTTTTCACATTGATCTCTTGTATTGCACCATAAACAATATAAATAAATAATAATGAATACAAATGAAAAAAAAGACATTGACACACGGACCTGAGACTGGCCACAATAGAACGGGACCATACCTAACCCCGATTAGACTGAATATAGCTAGGACCCAGTCGGACTCAGATCCTTATGCAAGAGGATTAGGGCCACGTGTGAAAACATGTATTTTAGTTCTGAGTTTAAAGTCAGAATTCTGAATTTAAACTCAAATACATGTTTTTACATGTGGCCTTAATCCTCTTCCGTAGATCCTGGGTTGGGTTAAGGAAACTACTACAAGGTTATTGAAGGATAGCCCCTTCAGATAAACCATGTTGTTTTTAAGGGGGTCCAACTAGGAGCCAAATAGACCTGTGAAGACCTTGAATGCATTCTCATGTCTTAAAATAACTTGTCTTATTTTAAAACAACTCCTCTGATTTGAGAGAGGATAACCATCATCATTTAAAACAACACACTAATGGGACAAATGGTGGCCTGTTAGTGTGTTGCAGGTGGGGGGAAATATCAGTAACTCCCTCACCACTGGCTGAGTTGTGTTGAAACCTGGAACGATGATATATCTTGTTACTTATTTGTCCCAAAGGGTTCCTGCATTATTTATGAAACATGTTTTGTTGTTTTACTAAGGTTGCACTAAGCCGGCGACTGTATATAACTCACTGCAAGCTTATACTTGTAGCCAGTGATTATGTAAATCACTCCGCACGGTTATTTTTAATTTTTGTTAAACGACGTGTGTGCAGACATGCCATTTATGTTCTTTTTCCTTTGTTCCCAGAGTCCACAGTGCAGACTACTACATGCAGGAGGCCAAGAGACTGAAGCACAAGGCTGACGCTTTGGTAAGATTTCCACAACTCTTTCTGCAATCACTGAAAGACACAGGTTACACACACATACACACACACACACTAGGGTTGGATATCATTAAAAAAATGTCGATACCGGTTCCTGGACACAAATCTTTTTTTTTGCAGGATACAACATTACACATTACGGAACAAATATTTTTCTTTCTTTTTTCAGTTTCTTACACACTTATGTGTAAAGGGGTGGCTGGGGCTCAGGTGGTAGAGTGGTCGTCTACCAATCGGAGGGTTGGTGGTTTGATCCTTGGCCCAGTCCCATGTTGAAGTGTCCTTGGGCAAGACACTGCACCATGAATTGCCCCTGATGCTGCGCCATCGGTGTGTGAATGTTTATCTGATGATTAGTGTATTGCATCCTCGGCCACAGTGTGTGAATGGTTGCTGTACTATGTGAAAGCGCTTTGAGTAGTCTCAATTATTTTATTAATTTTAGTGCTTCAAGTGAGAGTTTGTGAACTTGTGTGTAAGTGACAGAGGACAAACAATTACCATTAACAGAAACATAGTGTTTGCTATTTGGAGGGGGTTGTGCCAGATTCCCACCTGTGCGGTTGTGAAGTTTAATGTTGGTAGTCCACAGAGAAGAAGTTGGTAATTTCATGGCGCAGATCAGAACCCAAATTGAAATGTAGGCAACTAAAATTGCTGAATGTTAGAACATTGTGTCAAATTGGTCGTTGTTACTGTGACTTATAAAGTGTCAGGTTTAGTTCCATCATAGTGTTAATAGTGTCAAAAAATGTTAGCTGACGTTGTTCAGTAGCTAGCTCAAAGATTATCGGCTAATGAAATTACTGATTTAGCAGGGGGGGTTAACACTTTTGCAAGGCACTGTATCCGTGTCATATTCTCATTAGGGGCTCAGCCCCCCCGAAGGTCTGATCCTAGAATCGCCCCTGGACTAGACAATGCCTATATAAATACAGTCCATTTATGTGACGCACACTGTTAGTCCAGCCTCTCAAAATACATATGATTGGTTAAAAGACATGCCAATAAACCAGAGCCCAATTTTTTCCCATCATGGATTGCTGTGTGGACTAGCCAGACCCTCCTCCGCAGCGCTGTGGAGGAAGGCCTGGCAATGCGAGACTACATGCTTATTGGCTCACTGACGCTGACTAAAAAGTGTCAGCACATTGCCCCAGTGTTAGCCTCACTCTGCTGGCTTCCTGTCTGCTTCAGGTTTGATTTTAAGATTGTATTGCTTGTTTTTAAGATTTTAAATTGGTTGGCGCATTCTTATTTAACAAAGCTTTTACATGTTTACACTCCTGTCAAAGCACCGAGGTCGTCCAATCAGATGCTTCTCGATGTTCCCAGATCCAGGTTAAAGAATAAAGGTGGCCGAGCCTTTTCAGTGGCTGCTCCAAGCCTCTGGAATAGTTTACCTATTAAAACCAACTTCTTCATCGTTGGCTTTCAATTTGAATTTGACAGCTTCTCTATTGTTGTTTATTTTGAATTTTTTTGTGTATTTCATTCATTTTGTTTGTTAGCTTGTTGCACTTTGGTCAACTATGGTTGTTTTTGCATGTGCTATATAAAGAAAATTAAACTTGAAAAAATTGAACTTGATAAGATTTACGTATTGGAATTTGGTATTGAATGACAGGTCGGTGACTAAAAGTATCGAATTTCGGTACCCAGCCCTATCTCACACACACACACACACACACACACACACACACACACACACACACACACACATATTAACACCTCCAGGCTCGGGCATATACAGGAGGCAAAGAGAAGACAGAAACACAGATAGCAAGAAAATAATTTGAAACCACACATTGTTACAATCTACAGGCTAGATGTGTGTGTGTCATTGCTGATGTGTGCGCACAGCGATTCTCCGAAGAATGAAAATCTATCTCATATCAAGTACTCTACTGTATAATTTGTATTATTTATTGCACCATTTGTCTCCAAGGGAACATCGCATTCAAGGACTGATGATGTCTGCAAGATTATACAATATCAAAAGAATTATCTGATTCCCTCCTGAGCAATGAAATGAGATGTATTTAACTTGTTATTTATCTTGTGTTCCTGCATTTTTTCCTCGCCTTTATCTGGGGATTTGCATCTAAGCGGGAGATTATTCAAAGAGACGGCCGCGCGTCTGCCACAATGCTGTTAAGACATTGCTTCTTCTGTCTCTGTCTCATTCATGTCTTCTCTCTCTCTGTCTCTCCTCTGCTGCGTTTCTTTTCATTTTTCTCATTGTCACATTTCGGCTGTTTCTCCATCACTCATGTGTCTGCCTTTCCGTTTGCGTTCAACCTCACTATCTCCAGATGGACAAATTTGGTAAAGCGGTGAACTACGCAGACGGCGCCCTCTCCTTCATAGAGTGTGGAAATGCTATGGAGCGAGATCCGCTGGAGGCCAAATCACCGTATACCATGTACTCTGAGACTGTGGAGCTAATCAGGTACTGACTGGATGGATGGATGGATGGATGGATGGATGGATGGATGGATGGATGGATGGATGGATGGATGGATGGATGGATGGATGGATGGATGGATGGATGGATGGATGGGTGGATGGGTGGGTGGGTGGGTGGATGGATGGATGGATGGATGGATGGATGGATGAGATGCTCTGTAGGAACGCCTGTCTCTTTAATCCCTCCTCGGTTGGCCAGCATGCTTCCTGGAATATCCAGAGCCTCCACTCCGTGTTTCACTAGTTGAAGCTGGAGCTACTGCAACGGACTATATAGCAGGACTTTGTACCGTGAAAAATCACCAATAAAGGCTTCTAAACCAAATACTACACAACAGGACATGTCCCAGCAGTAAAGTGACCGGAATTTGAGGAGAAATGACCAGCATTAGCTAAGATTACAGCTAAGTCGCATTAACATGTAGCTGTTTAATAGTTAGCAGTATGCTAACGTTAGATTGTAGTGGAATGAAGCAGCACTTTCTACCTTCAAAAATCGCAGATAAAGGCTTCTAAAAACCAAACGCTACCCAATCGGACATGTTTCAGCGGTAATGCAACCTGGAATTGGGGAGAATTTAACAACATTGGCAGCCCAGATTACATTGTTTACTGCCGTTAGCCATGTAGCTACTATAGTTAGCAGTGGACACTTAATAGAATATAGCAACTTTTAAACCAGATACTACATAAACAGAAAATATTTCAGGAGTAATGTGACCCGGAATTGGGGAGAATTTAACGACACTGGCAGCCTAGATGACATATTTTACTGCCGTTAGCATGTAGTTACATGTTAACACCACTGTGGCTTCAAAAAACAAACACTCCAGTCCTGAACAGTCCAGTGTTCAGAATAGTTGGAAATCTGAACAACTCATGGGGATTTGTCTAAAATACGTTTACCTCATTATTTTTTAACATGAAAATCCAACATTGTAGATATGACCGAAAACACGGAAAAGCATAATATGTCCCCTTTAAAAGAAATGCCAATAAACCAGAGTACATTTTTCTCCTCGATGTCGATTTCATTACTGAATCACATTAGTTGTTTGTAATAATCGTCTAAGTATGCAGCACTTTACATTGGAATATTTCAATGTTTTGTGTTGATTGTTTTCCTTTCGGTATTTTTGGAACAAATATATTAAATACATTCATCTTAAAGTCATACTGTCATAAAGTAAACAAACATTCACATGAACAAATTATTTCTTTAGCAGTGATAAGTGGCCTAATGTTTTATATTTGTTATGTTTCTTTGCATGTTTAACTTAACATGCTTATTTGAGACAACATGACTCCAGAAAAAACTCTGTTTACTAATGATTTTTAGTAATGACTACTAATGTAAATTTGATTTGTCTACTGCATCAACTTACCGCTCTGGGTTATTACAACTTAACAAGTTAAGTTTAATCTTGTGTAAAAACTTAAACTGTTTAAGGCAACTGGTTTCCACGCAAATTTCTGGTAAAGTCAACTAATTCGGGATAACAGTCCACACAAATATATCCCAGCGAACAATGGAATAAAATATATTATGAACAGCTGGTTTTTGTAATGCCTGATATGGGTGCAGCACCTTTTTAGTTTAGTTTAGTCAGTTGAACAGGGGAATAAATAGTGTTGTCTGTCTGTCTGTCTGTCTGTCTGTCTATAGCTGTAATTTACAGGCAGATATTAAAGTCAACAAAAGTGGAGAAGGTAAATGAATATTTAAGGTAGCTCAAATTATTCTCTGTCATTTTTACAGTCATAAAGATGTTAGCAGTTCTTTTGAGGAAAGTTCTCTGGAAATCAACAACTGTGACTCTCTACCCAGATATGCAGCTATTATATTCTGTAATTCCCTGATTCTTTCCTAAAACCCCAAATAAATGAGTGGGTCCTTACTGTGTGCACTGTCTCGGCACATTTCCCTATAATTGCTTCCAAATCATATTGATTCATTACACCTCTCTTATCAGCCTAACCTTACTGACCTGTTGTAGATTTCGACTATTAGCTGTAATAATATTTTGCGGTTGCATATGTTCACCTCTCTGCCCACAGAAAATGACTAATCAAAACTTTAAAAACTAAACCCAATTAGCGTGAAGCTCTGGACTCTCCAACATAGAATATTTATATATGTATATATTTTTTTTATCTTTGTTAAAACCTGTGGGGCTGCTAATGAGCATAGTTTAACTAGTGTTGCATTCCAGGATCTCTGCTGTTCTCCAGCCTTTCAGAAATGCCAGTGTGTGTGGAGTCACTAAGTGCAACTTTAAAGAGAGCAATGTGAGAATAACTAATGACTGCTTCCTTTGAAAGCAGGCAGGTTGACAGCAGGGTGCTGTTAGTGGGAGAGAATCCTTTAACTGAAGGACTCAGGTTCAAGCCCTGCTTGTCTGCACTCATCCATCCTGCTGAAGTGTCCTCGAGCAAGACGCTGAATGGTCCTCAGCTGCAGGGCTGCAGATCTGCCACTCCGGCCTTTCACCTCCCTGAGGAGGGAGCAGAAGAAAGGACAAGACTTTTTTTTTCCTGCAGAGATCAATGAAGTATAGAGGTGTTACTGCTCTCCCTTGATTCACCTGTCACTGCTGAATTTCATGTTGACTGATTAAGCACCTCGCTAGTCTCGCATTGCCAAAACCTCCACAGCGCTGCGGAGGGGGGTCTGGCAACAGGAGCATACACTCCTGGATAGGAAGGGGGAAAAAAACGCTCTGGGTTGTTTGCATCTCTTTAAACCAATCACAATTGTCTTGGGCAGCGCTAAGTTCCGGACTCAGCAACGGTGGCTCTGCGAAATTGTCTCAGGAAGGAACTTGTTTTGGTGGAACATTTGCACCCCGCAAAAGAAAACGCCACATACAGTATTAAATGAAGTTAACTGTTCACACAATACAGTAACGTGAGCTATTTAACCCTCCTGTTGTCCTCGGGTCAAGTCTCACCCCTTTTCAAAGTTTTCTATATCACAAATGTGGGGTTCTTTTAACAAAATTGCCCAAAAATAACATGGATGGCTCAACGCAGCGCTCTTCACAATTAAAATGTTTAAAAAAAACGTCAAAGAATGTTGACTAAAGTGACAAAAGCGGCAAAAACACTGAAAAAAGCGTCTAAAGGCCTTGAAAGCCTAGAAAACAGCAGAATAAAGCTTTGAAAAAAGCGTCAAACAAAGTACTAACAATGTTTAAAAAAGCGACAAAAACGTAAAAAAAAAATGTTGAAAAAAGCATAGAAAAATGTGAAAAAAATGTTGATTTTCAGTTTTGACCCGGGAGGACAACACAAGGATTAAATTAGCTGGATGCATGTTTAAACGTAATTTGCTCTTACCAGTGTATCGATGTGTGTATTTTGTCCATACAAATCCCAGCCAATAGGTCCCAAAATGTCCCAGTTAGAGAGTAAATGCAGTAAACATATTCTTTGTAAATCTTTACAATCATTCCCAGAATGAACCAAGCAGGCCGGCCTTGCGGCACGATCCAAATTGTCATTAAAATCCTTTTTTTTGTGTGTAACGCTGCTCAGAGGTTCCGTCTAATGTTGCTCAATCCGACCGGAATTTAAAGTTAACAAAAACAAAGAGGAAAGTGAGGGACACCGGAACTATCCCGTAAATGAACCGTCGTCGATATAGACTACCACCTCGCTAAGCAACGGCACTGGGTCACTATGGGCAGGAGGAAACAGCTGCCCCCTACGGCATTGTTTGAAATACCTCATCAGTAACCAAAGGAGGCACAGTCAGATAAAGCTGACCTGTATCTTGTCTTACCTAAGGGCACATCAGCAGGGTGGATGCTGGCTGTCTGAAGAAATAAATCACTACTGCCCTAACTGTCACTGTTTTACATTCTGTTCAGAAAGAGCAGCTCCTTGAAAGATTTTAACCTTGATTTTGTAATTAAAATGAAGCCTTGAGTGTCCATGGCTTGACTATAATGAGAGAAATTAAGTGTGTTTACATGTCACGTGCATAAATCAGTGAAAAGGTCAGCACATGAGTAATGAGCGTTTCTCCTCTGCAGGTATGCCATGAGGTTGAAGAACTTCACCAGCCATTCAGCCTCCGTCGCTGAGAAGAAGCTAGCTGTGCTGTGGTAGGATTCTCTTTTATCTGTGTGTGTGTGTGTGTGTGTGTGTGTGTGTGTGTGTGTGTGTGTGTGTGTGTGTGTGTGTGTGTGTGTGTGTGTGTGTGTGTGTGTGTGTGCGCGACCAGTTTATTTGAAACACTGTGGTCATGAGATTCCTATTTCTTTGTATTTAACTATCCAGTTAACTGTCAAATAATATGTTTTGGTGGATTGTCCTGGCAGCCTGCGGGTTTAGGATGTAGGCCAAGTGGTTGCAATGTCTCTCAGTGCTTGGGACTGTTGCATGTCATTCATTACATTACATTATGTCTGTAAACTGCCTTCTATACACTGCCATCCAAACTGTGATGGAAAGCCACCGAAACCTTTATTTACTCTTGGCCTACAAATATGCAAATGTAAATAATGTTCCAAGTTGGATTCAGAAAACCCTTATAACTGCACAAACATAATCATAAATTGCCTTGTTTCAACCTTCTGAATTCCCCATTTTCGGGAATAGCTGTTGCATGAGATGTAATCATTAGTATAATGGGCCCAGCTTCAGTTCCTGCTGTCTGAAATTAGTAGTGGAGTTAGTAGTTGTATTATGGGATCAGAGCAGTGCTGCACTGTTACAAAAGAGGAAATGGTTTGAAGTTGGATGCTAAAAAATAAACATCTTACAAAGCGGTCCCTAACTTAGATGGCAGGCCAAGATCTGATAGTCACAGAAATGGAAAAGAGAATAGTATAGGCTTACTGAAGGTTTATTGTCGGGCACTGTCGGGTGCAACATCAGTGACAGCGACCCACATAAAGACTGTGAAGCAGCTGTTGGAGTGAGAAACTTAAAATTAGTTTGGATAAAGGCACTATAATTATTATTGTAAAGTAAAACCCAAGTGGAGACAATCTGTACGTAACTTGTACGACAGTCCTGCAACACTGACCTAGAGAAATTTCCAGTAACCCTGCTTATAGTGCTCCATAAGTATAGTTATAGGCGCTCATGAATATTCATTATGCTATTATAATAAGGCTTAACGATTTGGGGGAAAAAATTGAATTGCAATTTTTCTGCCAGATATTGTTACAATTCAATTTGCAATTATTACTTTTTAAAGTTTAGCTAAAGTTCAATAATCACTGTGTTATAGATCAAACATGTCATGGAGCATTATAACATGAGACATCATCAAAACTTCTCTATATTCTTATGCAAGGATGAAAACATGGATGGGAAATGCCAGCAATAAGTGTTTTTCTTTTAATAAACATGGAACATTGAACAGTCAAACAGAACATTTATCACAAAAGCTAGTTATAATAATATAAAAACAATTCCAAGAAAAAATATCACTACTTTCCTGTAAACTGATATTTCTGATATGCCTCAGTTCAATAGCAGCATCTACATATTGCACTTCTACCATCATGTTAGTTGAAGTGCAAATAAATGAAAACTCCACTGAAAATAGGACATTTCTGTCAATAATCTGTGATATGTGATAACATTATTCCAGCATTTATTTTTCGATTTCGATTTGAAAACGATTGATCGTTCAGCCCTACTTTATATAAATAATCATAACACATTAAAAAGCATTTCATAATGACTTATAAGGTCAAGTATCATAATACTTCATAATTGCTGGTCAATCAGTGTCTTTTTTTCAAGACCATGTCTATAATACACTATAAACATACTTATAATGCATTATAATTTTGTGTATTGCACTGTGTAATTATAGTTATAAGCATTCATAACTCTTTATAATGCTTCAAAACAATATTCATACCACATTATAAAGCATTTCATAATGACTTATAAGGTCAAGTAGCATAATACTCCATAGCTCACTAACTACCATTTTCTTTCCAGGATCATAGTGTATTATAATTCTCATAATTGTAATACATTATAATAATTGTATTTATAACTATACTTATACAGCACTGTAAGCAGAATATAACGCATTATAAATGAGCTTATTTTACGTTCTAGAAACAGGCTTCATAGAAAGTGTTACCAAATGTCCCCATACAAGAAAACTGGTAAATGCCACAAATTCTCTTAAAGGTGCACTGCCACACAAAACTGTTTTTACTTGTATTTTTTTAAATATGTTAGGTCCATATCTGTTTGTGTTATGTTGTGAATGTGAAAATGAACTGCTACCTCCTCTGTCAGCTCTAGCCACTGGAAAGAAATAATCAGAGAAATCCGGCCAAAAGCTCGTCAGTCTGACGTAGTGTTGCCTGAGCTCATTACTATTCAATGAGCTCGCGCAGTTGCTCTGGGTAAAGGATGCTGATAGCCAGGCTCTCATTGGTTAGCTGTTAGCCAATCAGAGTCAAGCAGCTTAGCTCGTTGAATATTAATAAACTGGCACAAATCAAGTCTTTCTGCAGGCTTTCTATACCACGCTAGAATGACTTGAAACAAGGTAACCAAGGCATTTTTTCCACAAAAAATGTTACAGAGTCCATGGTAGAACTTCAGACATTACCACAAAGTAATCAAATATGTGTGGCAGGGCACCTTTAAATCAGTCGTTCATACCACTTAAGAATATATACAGGAGCCTATAAAATACTCACCTTAGAATGTAAAGCTCCTCTATGACTGCTAAAACCTTTGTCTTTTTGTCTCACTCAATGTGCTCTGCTTGTGAATTTTAAATTCATTAAATCACAAGGATGTGGATTTTTGTATTATCATACATTATACATTTCCCACACACCTTTACTTCACTCAAGTTCTTCCTAATCCATGCGGGCTTGTGGGGCATCTTTGAAGTCCGGGTGCATTTTGTGTGAATGACATAAAAATAATATTAAGGATGGAGCTTTAAAAGGGGAATTTGTACAGCGGATTCATCTGCCTTCTAATGGTTTTGTTTCCATAGTAACCGCTGTCTGTCTCTGCTGTATCTGAGGATGTTCCATTTGAAGAAAGACCACGCTGTCAAGTACTCGCGGTCGCTCATGGAGTACTTCAAGGTAACACACACGCAGATTAAACACACACACACACACACACACACACACACACACACATTTGGACATGGACTTTATTTCCTCTCTCTCCTTTCATTTCCTCACTCTGTGGTTGAAAAACATGAAAAGCCAATTACAATCCCTCAAATACATTTCATATTCATTTTCATGGTGCCTGTGCATTAATTTTGCATGATGTTATTAAAATCCATTCTTTCTCTTTGATTTTAATGTAATAATTAGCTCCATCAATCATCACAGTGGATTGTTAGGGTTTAATGTGCTTGTTTTGATTAATTATGTTTAGTTTAATTAATTACTGAGGATGTCATTATCACAGTGCCGCATTTGCATTGATGGGATTGGATTCCTGGGAAGCGACTGACTAGGGGTTTAGCTGTGTGTGTGTGTGTGTGTGTACATACAGTACGTGTTGACAGGCAACTGAAAGCAGTCGGAGCAGTTAGTTTTAAAAGAGAAATGGCACAAAAACAAGTTCTGTAATATTTGTATCCACATTATTATTGTGAATTTTAAGTGTTTGTCACTGGCATTACATACAAGTTAATGTTCAGAAATTACACATACTGTATGGGCAAGTGTCTGTATGGGTGTCTCAGTGGGGATTAGCTCATGTTATATTACCATTAATATGCTAGCCATTTAGCTAAAGCTCTCGTCTACAATGCTTTGTTATATAACTAATTAAGTGAAAGGTTTACAGTATGTATGTATGTATGAAATGTATGTATGGAGAAGAATGCCAATGGATATTAATCATTTTATATTTCAACCTACTGTATTAGTAAAAAAATAAAAATAAATTGTTACTTTAAGGTAATTAGTTATTACTTCAAAATGAATTAGTTGAGCTTTAATGCCTTGTTTTATCACTTAAGAAATAGCTGATTGCAAACAACTTTGGCAACTTTTTACAGCAATGTTGATTAATGTGTCCTAATGCTGCTAAACCAATAAATAAATAAATAGAGAAAGAGTTTGACATTTTCTGAAATATTCTTAGAATTAGAACAGAAGATTAAAGACTAAATAAAACCACAACTTTTCATTTTGACACTTTGGATTTTGTACAGATACAGCCAAGATATAACGTTAACTACTGAGCTTTAGAGGTGCCGGTAGGTAGATTTTGTTACCTTCAGACAGAGCCAGGCTAGCTGTTTCCCCGTTACCAGGCTTTGTGCTAAGCTAAGCTAACCGTCTTTTGGCTGTGGCTTCCTATTTGGTACTTGACTGACAAAATCTGTAAAATATGACTTGTGGTGCATTGGTTCTCCTTCTTCATTCTCTAGTATTTTCCCTTGTATATACTAAAACAGATACAGTAACCTCTAAACATATTTTAATAAATGTGTCTTTCTGTGACCCAGAATTCAGCCAAGAGTTCCCACCAAGCACCCTCTCCCTGGAGGACCAATGGGAAGTGAGTACACACACACACACACACAGTATCACCCCCCTTCATTCACATAGATAATTGAGAATTTATAATTCACCGGAGCTCTGCTGCAAAATACTATGGTGCCCCTGACAGCCACTTACTCAAACAAACCCCTCAGGAAGCAAATAAAGGGATTGATTTGTTGTAGATGTAAGGAGGAGATGACTGGAGGGGCTGCCGAGTGCTGGCTGAGAAGGAGTGATGGAGGGAGTGATGATGGATGGAGGAGGAAGAGGGGTGGAGGAGCTGTGGATGGGAAGCTAATGAGTTTGGACAGCTCTGACGCTGCACAACAGCAGGACTGGAGCTGTGTGTGTGTGTGTGTGTGTGTGTGTGTGTGTGTGTGTGTGTGTGTGTGTGTGTGTGTGTGTGTGTGTGTGTGTGTGTGTGTGTGTGTGTGTGTGTGTGTGCGTGCGTGTCAGGCACAAGTCGTTGGGTCAGCGAGGGTCAAGGCCACATCACAGACATTACATCACTGCCAGAGCCACACTCAGACCCAGCTGTGCAGCAGTTTGTACTAACATGACTGATGTTACTATACAGTGAATATCAGAAATGCCACACACCCTCACCCCCACCCATCTTTTATAGGTAAGGCCTGAAATTATCATTACTTTGTTGTATTTGATATAGTTCCCTGCAAAGTCAACAAAAGACTTATTTAGTTTGACTAATTTTCACCATAATTAATGTGCAGCATTATAAACATTAACATAGTGTATCATAGCTAATTTAGTTGTGATACACTGGTTTTACTATAAACTGATAGGAACAAGTGGTAGCCTCTGTCTCATGTATCTGTCAGTGCATTTACATGCAGTTGTAAAACCTGATTATATTCAGGTTATATATACAGGTATTATATAATTTATATCAATGAATTTATGTTAAAAGTAACATAAAATTACCCTACAGATAATTATCTCCAACTCTGCAGGTCCTCTCAGCTTTACGGAGCGTTTTAGAGCCTTTAAGCTGATTGTTTTGGTTTGGTGGGCATATTTCCTGTCTTGGTTCAGTCTCACCGCTCCCATCAAATTTGTAGCAGCAGGCAGCTGTTGACGGTAGAAAAGCTCTAAAAACCCACTGTACTGTACAGTACCGGGCCAGCCCTAGTCTTGCATTGCCATACCTATCTCCAAAGCGCTGTGTCAGCACTGCAGAATGGTCTGGCTAACATCACCTATTCTGGGATTTTAAAAAAAGCGCTCTGGCTTATTGATATTTCATTAAACCAATCACAACCGTTCTGGGCGACAGTAAATCCAGAGTTCTCGCGAGAGCACAATTTGAATTTGCTCATCGAGTCACTCTGGCATTGAGTAATGATGCTCATTAACTATGCCCTTGTAGCCGAGCTGCACCAATCACAATCACACACAGATGACAACCGTTTAATCTACCAGTTAGCTCCACTGGTAGTTAAGCATATGGGGCTCTGGATACGTCACCCCATGTATTGTTGACATTGGTCGTAGTGTTATCCAATTGCGTGCAGTGAGATTTTCAAATGCATGCTTGGTGCCGCCCCTCGAGTTGGGCCATTTTCATTACTCAATGCCAGACACTTAATCTTTTGGATTTAGGTCTGGATTTCCAGGCTAGGAGATCCCAGCAATGTACATCTGTTGTGTCAGACTAGCCAAGCACCAACAGCAGACTGTTGAACACAAAAAAAGCAGACTTACTGTAATATTGAACTTGATATTCATCTGATGGCTATAACCGTGACTCCAAAAGAAGGCTAATGTTGGTCTGTGTCTGCTGGATGTGAAATTAAGCAAGTGTTTCCGAACACATTCATCATAACAACTTTATAAGGTGATAATATGTCAGCTGGTTCCACTGCCCTCAAGTGGTTAAAATAAAATCAATAAATGCAGCTTTAATACCACATTTTCTATTAAACTTGCTGCTTCCTTTTACAAGTATGGTGCTTCTTATCCCTAGGGCATCTTTTACTTTCCACCTTGTTCTTTTCTGAAGAGGACAAATGTTTTTTTCTCCGTCAGCCGCTTCTCTCTTACCCATTCCCACTTAAAAGTAATGCTTTCCTTGTTTTGTGCTGTTGACAGCACTTTTTAGCAGTCGTATCTTTAAAAATAGAAAACTAATAAAGGCAGTATTCAGCAGACACATCCTTAATGCCAGTAAGTCTGTTTGGAAAATATGTTACAACTAAACTCTTGGCTGACAGACTCCAGTGCACACTTTCCTTTTTGTATGTTATCATGTAACTCCAAAGCCCTTCCAGCATACAGGAGCTCCCTGTTTAATTCTCTTGGTGTTACTGGGACTCACTGCCTCTCTGTATTTTGCAGGGTCAATGGGACTCCGTCTCCCCTCTCACTCTGCCCCTCCCCAGCCAGCAGCGGTGGTGGAGGAGGAGGATCTGGAGGCACCCTGGGCTCGTCGGGAAGTGTGGCTATTCCCCAACGGATTCACCACATGGCCGCCAGTCACGTTAACATCACCAATAACATCCTGCGGAGCTACGAACACTGGGAGACGGCTGACAGACTGGCCACTGACAGCAAAGGTAGGACAACAGTTGACTTAACTTAACGTGTAGCCTACTGTACTAAACTGTGGTTTCTTCTTCTGCAATAGTAAAACTTGTGCTCCAGAGGGTTTTTTAACACCCACCTGACAGCAGGTGTAAAAGCTTTTATAAACTGCCCAGTCACGATCAGTAGCCAGATTTAAGGCTAAAGAAATGTTGATTCATATCACCAAGTAAATGAAAGTACTAGTGACAGTTTACTAAAACCAGGTTGAAAACAGAACTGTTACTATTAAACACTGTAACAATATATAAGCATTCTAATGGCAAGGGAAGTAGAGGAAGTATGAGTTTTTCTTCACATGTTTAGAAGTAGTAGTCAGACATGAAATAGTCCCTGCTTATCTGGCTCTTATCTGGCTAAGTGTTGTTAAACCAAGTTCTGATAGTTTTAAGGTTCGGATGAATGACTGACCTGACTTTGTCTCTTGATGCCCACAGCACAATCAGAAAAAACACCCAAACTGTGGTATTGTGTTTCATTTCAGCCCAAGCAGCAGCAGCAGATATAACCCTCAGTAACTGTGGCTCTCCCTCCCCCTTCCCCCTCCCTGCAGAGTTCTTCCAGGAGCTGGACTCGGTGATGGAGCCGTTGAGTCAGCAGAGCAGCATGACAGAGCTGGTCCGACACATCAGGCAGGGACTGCACTGGCTCCGCTTAGAGGCTCACCTGCTGTAAGGACTGCACCAGAGCCAAAATATTAAATAAGAAAAAGAAATGGGCCTGGGAGCTAGAACTGGCATAACAAGTGAGATAAGACACCTGACGATGCTTCAGATCCCACTGGGATCCTTCAAATGACCCGACACCACCCATAATCATGTAACGGCATAGATTGGGTGGATTAATTGGGCTGAAATTCACCTGCAATAAGGACTGAACAGTAATTAAGTTTGGGAATTTTAACTGTGAATCACAGAATACAAAGTAGCGCATTAAAAAGTTGGTTGATGCTGCTTTTTGGAGCAACTGAATGTCAGCACAGGTAGCTTCGATTCCAGGGACAATAGATGTTACAAGCCTCCCTGTGTCCCTGAATAGAAATAGGAAGCAGAGAAAAAAAAAAGTATTTTTACTAAGAGAGGTATATTTTCAAAAATATATGCTAGAGGCTGGTGTGATTAAGGAGGCTGAAAGCAAGGAAGGAGCTCAACAGAGGCTCATCTGCTCCATCACTGGCCTAGAAACTTGTCTGTGATTGGGACTAGAATTAAAGCCTCCGGCTGATATTGATCCAAGTGGAGTACCGGTCCAATCCATTAGATAAGGGCCACGCTGGTAAAGGAAGGAGGCTCAGCTACCACTAGAGCTGAATCAATGGAGGCTGACGTTTCAGTCAGAAGCTAAAAGCTGCTGAACCTGAGCCTCTGTTTTGTATGCTATTAGCAATTTAACAACAGCCACAGGGATACAAAATGGCTTCTGAAGAAGGACTTCTGAAAAGTCAGACAATGTGGTTAACAAGTCAGTTGCATTTTTCATTTTTAAAGTTATAATCCTTAAGACTTTCATGAAACTCCATTTTTGATTTTATTCATGGCTGTCATTCATTCCGCTATGGCCATTGAATGTATTTATGCCCGTTAGTGACCTTTCAAAAAGTAGTTTGCGTTGTCAGTGGCGGAGTCCGCCATTCCTGCACTGCATTGGAATGGCGTACACATGCAGTAGGGATTCACAGGAAATGCACAGGATCAAATTTAGAAGACCAAAGATGGTGCATGCTGGTCGTGGACATTGTAAAGAGGAAACATATTTGCGTCTGTGCAAGTAATAGTGATAAAGAAGACATCACATTTGCAGTGTAAATGGATACACAAGTTTCTCTTATTCTTCGGTTGTATTTCTGACAGAGTAGCTGCTCAAAGCTCTTTTCCTGCCCCAGTGATCAATAAACGATTCATTTCGAACGAAATTCTATGATTAGCAATATTAAGATATTCTTAGTGTTACTGCCAGTAACCACAGGTGTCGCTAAATCAATCGGAAGTGAAGTCATAATGGTTATAACTTTAAATCTGGATTTGCTTCTTCAGTCTTGATTATGTTCTGGTTAACCACAAGAAATCAGATTAAGTTTATACCTCTAAAATTAGGCCAGTTAGTGTTTGAAGGTTTTCTATACTGGTATGGTTCCTGAGTTTAATGTCAATACCAAAACAATAAAGAAATATAAATACATGAGCAGTTATACAGGGATTTTGCCTAAATCCAATTTTGAAATGTAATCTGCAAAATGTTGATTTCAATTTTGAACTATCTCATCAAAGAATAAGTAAACAAGATGATAAATTTGACATCTGATGGCAGCATTTTAAACAGTTTTTGATGCTCGTTGCTATGGACACATTTTTGTCCAAAAAAGATGTTGGGGTTTGATACCCAGCCCTACCTCATGGCCCCTGGTGCAGGGCCGTGACACAAAAGTAACATTTTTCTTCAAATACATCTAGTATTTAGTATCCGTTCTAGTATCAAGATAGCCTCATTTTGTCCAGCTGCCATCAAGCAACTCGCATGTGATCTGGATCAGTGTTTTAGTTTTTTTAAGTAAAAGCTCTAAGATCTCAGATGTACAGCCCTTAGGACAAATCAAGATAACCCTAACATTCAGCTAGCTAGACTGAGGATTGAGGTCCGGGGTGTTAACAGCTCAGCAGAACAAGCACTCATTTCACTGGTCCTACAAATGAGGGCTTTCTTCCATCAAAAAAAAAAAGCATTTGTCTGGTTTTCTCTCTTACTGGTTATGGGCTTTTGTGAAATTCCACTCAGTTCTATTTCCCATGATAACCCACCCACAAAGGTGTCAAACACTTACAGGTGGGGAAAAAAACTACAAGATTCGTTGTGATTTGGCTCTTAATTAAGCCCCCACTCACGCACAGATACAGTAAACAGGGTGAAAAAGTCACATCGGCTATTCGGCCCTGATGTCAAAAAACTCTGTGCAACAACAGCGACTTAGTGCAGCGCCTAATGAGATGAGATCATCTGCTGGATATCTTAGTCGTTTCCCAACATTTGTCGTGTTGTGTTGTTGGTGTGTATAAGTGTACAGCTGATTGTCAAGTCTATTTAAATCATTACCTAACTTGACAAAACTGATGTTTGTGTACCATAATGTACAGACTGTGACCCCTGAAAACAGTGTTTGTTTTTGTTTTGTAGTGTCTTGTGAATGATTTAATGTGAAAGAAAGTGGAAGTGAATATATATATATATATATATGAGTGTGTGTGTGTGTGTGTGTGTGTGTGTGTGTGTGTGTGTGTGTGTGTGTGTGTGTGTGTGTGTGTGTGTGTGTGTGTGTGTGTGTGTGTGTGTGTGTGTGTGTGTGTGTGTGTGTGTGTGTGAGATTGAGAGAGAGGGTGTGTCTACGCGTGTGTCCATGCACAGGCTATGGCTGCATTAACACAGCACCAAACAATCTGTTTTTTAACTCTTTGTGGCCCATAAGAACAAAAGGAGACCCTATTGTTTCTCCTGTTTTCACATGTGCTATAAAGACTTGTGTTCATGGTATGTGTAAATCCAGCACATCAAGCATGAGTTTTTAAGTTTTGGATCATTTGACCATCGCTGAATGTGTATGGAAGAAAAAGCGGATGTGAAAAATAATTTTCACTTTGACAAAAAAAAAAGAAACTCAAGTGCCTCTATTTGTGTCCGGTGGGAATTGCTCTATTTATTTAAGAACAAAGAATTAATCTAAATGATTTTCCATACCATATTGGTATAAATATAAGATTGTTTTTCGTAAAATCAAATGTTTCCACAAGCTTTTTACTGGCGTTTATGACGACACCAGGGTTTGGCTTTAAGAAAAATGTGTGATTTAACGTGTCAAATTTGCATTAGTTGCTGGGGTTTTTTCTTGATGATTTGAGCAAGTATGGGTTTGTCTGAAATGCCTGAAAAATGTAAACCATCGCATGCAATAAATGATAGCTTCAGACCAAGAACTACTTGTGTCCATTTTGAAAACGAAAAAAAAAACAGTCAATGTATTTCTTGTCGCATAGTCACTTACAGTGTGAATGTTCTACATCACGGGGAAATACAGAGCTGATTTAAATACACAAAGTTAACAGTGTGGTGGAGGTTATAACATTCAAGAACACAAGTCACTTAACAGGAAAAGTTCCACATTTTAGGAAATGCGCTTGTTGCAGAGTTAGATGAGAAGATTGATAGCACTAATGCCTGTTCACTAAACATAAAGCTGGAGCCAGCAGCTTCTTAGCTTAGCTTAGCATAGCGACTAGAAACGGCATAACGGCTGGCTTGGGTTTGTCCAAAGGTAACAATATCCACCTACAGTACAAGCACCTCTAAAGCTCACTGATTAACACATTGTATCTAGTTTGTTTTAGGGCTGGATGATATAGAATATACTGGATTCATTAGAATGTTTATTTTAATACGATGTGTGAAATGCCTACATTGTGAAATATATGCTATTACAGCCACCATTCCAGTGCTTGTTCCATGGTATACGGATTTTGGATACAGTGGTCATCATGGAAACATGAATTGGTCATGTGACAAGGGTTGGGAAAGTTAGCAGAACAGGCAGCCAAGTGATAGTACTCTGATCCAATGAAAATCACAATTGTCACAATTGCCCCGCCCCTGGTTCATGCCTGCAGGTGGATCTTGTAGTGATTACTATGGTAACCTCGCTATGAGAGGGACACACTGAGAGTGAAACTGAGTTTGCGTTTGCTGACGAGGTATCATCCCTTCACAAGAGGTGAAGTCACAGAAGTCGACAGAACAGTGTTCAGCCTGTCTCTACCTGCTGGGTAGCAAACGCTAAACCAAAAATTGTGAATCATACCCAAGCTTTAAAAAAATCAAGATGAAATATGTTTAGCCATATCGCCAGGCCCTAGTTTGTTTAATACATACAAAAGCCAAAGCGTAAAAGAGTTAGGGTCAGGTGTAGTGACTTCACTTTTTTGCTGTTTTGTACTGGGGGAAAAACATGTATAACCTTTTATAATTAGTATGCAGGTTTTGTTACTCTTGGACAAAGCCAAGCTAGCCATTTCCCCTCATATCCTTTCTTTGTGCTAAGCTAAGCTAACTGGCTGCTGACTCGAGAAAGTAAATGAGCGCATCTCCCAAAATATGAAGCTGTACCTATAAAATGGACTCATGGTTCTTCATCTGAAAGCCTGAAAATGTTTACTTGTGAACATTTTTGGATATACCAGTCCAAACTACTCCACTCCCCATTGTTTATCAAAAATGCCTTTTAAACTTTGTAATTAATTGAGGTCATGAAGCCAAATTATCAGTGTCCCAATGATCCAAAGGACTTCTACAACAGCCACCAAACGAACCCCACGACCTGTTTCTGTTAGACCTCCGTCGTAAAAGTCAATAGTTGATCCTCAGTGTTGCTCAGTCCAATTCAACGGTGTTCGATGTCGTTTTGTTTTATGGTGAAACAGTGATGTTACTATATGGTTATTGTTCATTTCACACAATGTTCCTTATTTTGATTATATGCAGCGGTACAATATACTTATACAATGATATGCTGTAAAATGCCAAAAACATTGCATTGGTGAAATCATGGGAAACATCAGTTTCATCCCACTATGCTCCATGTCACATGACGGCTATGGTAAATGTTGAACTCATGCAACAGTTCTGTTGACTATATGCAACGTCAGTATGTCGGTATATTCTGAGACATTTCGGGGACAGACTGCCTCAGCATGGTCTGTTATTCTGCTGACATCTTATTAAACATCTCATTAGCTCCTGTTACATTATCACAGTTGTCGACTTGTTTATCAAAGGCAGCAGTGACAGAACCAACGACGCTGTTGGTTTGATTACAATAGAGAGCTAAACACACTGATTTAATTTTTGACAACAGGTGGTTACAATGCGATAATACATGGATAATCTCTCCAGTAGCGATGAGCGTCTGCGATATTTGTTTGAAATTGAAAAAATCACAAATACACTTTGATTGCTTAGGAAATTGCCAAAACTGCCTCATACAGTACTAGCAGTATTTATAAGGATAGTAAGATGTTTTCTTCTCACCAGAGCTGCTTTTTCTTTTTTCTTTTTTTTTTTTTTTCCATTTGATTGTCCTCAGTTCTGCTGTCCAAGCCATGAAAGTATATGACAGAGATTAGTCTCTATCCAAAAAAAGAATAATTTGTTGGGGTCACTGGAGGGAGACACATACACTGTCACTACCACATAGGTCAGTTCTAGAAAGTAACTGCTGACATGTTACTTCATATTTCCTAATGTGTGCTTAATTAAAAAGTAGTAACCATCATCGGTCCCTTTACTCTTGAGTAAAATTACAACTAATTCATATCTTAAGCTGTAATAGAATACACCACTTTGGCAAATAAGTTCTGCAACCAATGTACTGTATATCTGTATTTATTTATTGCGCAGTACAATACACTTACAGGATTAATTCAGGAATACGCTTATGCGCTTTCTTTCTGAGAGTTAGTCAAGAAAATCAATACTTCTCATGTCTGTGTGTTATGTATGGACAAAGAACCAGGAGGCGATTAGCCTAGCTTTTTGAACTTTACTCTCTGTAAAGTTCAAAAATCTGTGTAGCACCTCTAAAGCTCACTAATCAACGGCTTGTATCCTGTTTGTTTATTCCATACACAAAACTAAACTACTAAACTAAACTAGTTCTAGAAGCTAACTCTCCCTAAATGAATTAGTGAGCTTTAGAGGTGTTTACAGTTGGATTTGTGGACTTTTGGCCAGAACCAGGCTAGCTGTTTCCCCCCGCTTCCACTCTTTATGCTAAGCTAAGCTAACCTGGCTCCAGCTTCACATTTAGTGTGCAGACATTATCATGTATCATGCGCTATCAAACTTCTCTTATTCTCAGAAAAAAAGCGAATAAGCATAATTTCTTTTATAATGTATTATAGTTGATATAAACCTATCGTATTAGAGTAATGTAGTAGTAAACATAAAATAAAGAAGACAAATCTACAAATCATCTAAAAGAATGTATCAGTAAGTTAGTCAAGGAGCTTATTTTTCAACAATTTTACAGTAAAAAGGAAAACTTTAAAGCAGTGAACCAGTAAGAATCGTTTCGACACCACGCTAACCTCTGCCAAGTGGTTTCACTGTCCCATGTGCAGTTATTTTCATTATTGTATCCCTCCTGGGACACAACACTTTTAAATCATGGAGGGATTCAAAATGGCCCTGCTGAAAACAACCCATAAAACAGGAAGTTAAAAAAAAGTGTTGAGTCTGAGCACTTTGGTGTTTTCAATCATTCTGTTCCCTGCAGTGAAGAACTGTCAGCTGGGCTCAGCGGTGATGTAGAATAGGCCCAGGTCGGTTAACTCCACAACTCTGAACTTTTATCCAGACTAATCTTTACAAGTGTAAAATGTAGCCTTTTTTTAAACTAAGCACTTCATCACCATCAATGCTTGTGGTTTTCTCAAAACAAAGACAGCTTTAATGATAAACCTCTAGTTGTAAATCGGAGAAGACGGTATTCTCTGTGATTATCTACTTAGCTCATGCAATTATAGAACTGAATCAAAATCCATGTGGCATTTATTGATGTTAAAATGTGGCATGGCAAGTGTTGGGCATCCCAATATGGTAAAATTAGCATATTTTGAGCCAGAACGTGATGGTTTTGAGACGGCCAGCATCATGGTGCCTCTGACAGCCTGACAAATCTGCCTGTGGTTCTGATGTACATCACAGGCTAAACACAGCATTGTAAAGATTTCTACTAAAACACCTGAGAACACATCTGTCTAACATGGATTGCATTGTATTTTCAAATGTGTTGCACAACTTCAGCTGTTTTTCTGTTTCTATCAGTGCTATCTTTTGGCCTTTTATATGGTTCTTTTTTATAATGAAGTTGTTCTATGTGATGATCAGAAGTTGTGATGCAGTTCCATTGTTTTTAAATATTTAATGTCTCTAAAATATAGATTAAAATCTGTTTGAACCAGTGGTCCTGCTGCTCTCAGTCTTATTTGTGTCTGTGGTAAAAAATGCAATATTTTCCTGTGAAGTATATGTTTTTATAAAGATTTGTGCTCATAAATTCTTTTTTTTTCAAGAATGCCAATGATTTCACTATCTCTCTCTCTCTCTCTATGTATATATATATATATATATATATATATATATATATATATATATATATACATTCACTATAGGAAAACATAAAACATTGCTTTCATATTGAATTAAGAATTAGCTCATTTAGCAAATGTAACAGGAGAAAGCAGAAAGAAATATCCAAAGCCAATGCAAACAACATAATATGCACTCTTACAATAGGTTTTCTTAATGAATAAAATAGATTAGATTTTTGCACTCAAGACTCTTTTATAAATAAGACCCTTGTCTTTGAGTGGCCTTGACATATTACATTATAAGAGCCAAGCTAGTCTTCTTATTAGCACTAATGGACTCTTATTTCTACAACTATTAGCCTACTTCACCATGCATGATTAATTCATCGAATATAGCCGCACATTAGAATTCAAGAGGGAAGAAGAAGGCATTGTGTCTTAAGAGCTAAATGGATTTCAGAGTGTGTGTGAGAAATGAGCAGAATAAAGACAGGGACTCTTATGTTAAAGTCCAAATTAAAGTGTACATTTTCTGGGTGACATAAATCCCATCTTATTAAGTATTTCCCTAAATGAGTAAGGAGGTGGAAAGCCTATTTGCACACCCTGATACATTAGCTGGGTGTGAGTGTCCTTGGTGTTGAGCCAACACACTGACAGCTTAGATTTATAGGTTTAATTGCTATAGGTAACCATGCAGTCAAATAAGCTCTCAGAGATATGGTTCACACACACATACACATGTACACACATCCACAGAGACCAAAATGTTTGAGCACACATATTGCAGCAATAAGTATCCATTAGCCCCAATAGGAAATCTGACCCGAGTAGTAACACTGCAGTTGAAACCATGAATACAAACTATAGATAAAGATCCTGATGACTTTAAAGGTCCCATATTATGCTCACTTTAAGGTTCATACCTGTATTTTGGGTTTCAACTAGACATGTTCACATGCTTCAATGTTCAAAAAACACATTCTTTTTCTGATTATACCTGTATTCACCCTCTGTCTGAAACGCTCTGTTTTAGCACCTGTCTCTTTAAGAGGCCGTCCCAAAAAAGCCCAGTCTGCTGTGATTGGTCCGCGTTTCCAGGACTACATACTGTGTGTCATAAAAAGTATGCTATTACTTTTAATGACTTTTTTTGACATAGTGTATCACATTTCTTATCACTTTTTTCAACATACTATACTATGACTTTTTTTGACATACTATGATTTAACAGTTTCCAACATAGCTTATTTGGTGGCATGCTAGCTCAATGCTGCAAATAATACCAGCAAGTAGGAACTGTACGTAAATTCTTGGCCTTTTTTCGACAGACTATGAGTTCATCACTTTTTTCGACATACTATAGAGTGACTTTGTCACGGTTCACTAAGGTGGAACCCAGAAGCAGACCAGGACAAGGTGAGTTGAGAAAGGGTGAGTATTTATTTACAGACTTAAATGTTGATGTAGGAGATTCCAGGTGACGGAGCAGGCAGTGGAGGTGAGTAGGTGGAAAGGAATGAGCAGATCCAGTGATGTTTCTGAAGTAATTGACGACCAGGCTGAGGTGGAGTGGATATCCCAGGAGAGTAACTCCTGACAGAGGAAACGGAGGTAAGTATACAGCAAATAAAGGTAACAGAGCAGCAAAACTAACTCTTAGCAAACAGAGGCTGATACGCAGGCACAACATACTGTGAGTGGCTAACGATCCGGCAGGGAATGGATGTCAGGTCAGAGCTTATGTAGTGGAGAGGTGGTGATCAGGACCAGGTGTGCAGGTAGCTGATGAGATGCAGGTGTGGGTAGTTGAGGGATCTCCCACCTTGCTACGTTGCCAGGCAACCAGACAGGGTGCGTTCAGGAAACCCAGGAAAACAGACTCAAACAGCGGGATTCATGACAGACTTTTTTCGACATACTATACTATGACTTTTTCAACATTCTATACTATGACTTTTTCAACATTCTATACCATGATTTTTATTTGATATAATATACTATGACTTTCTTATGACTTTTTTTTATGAATTTCTACGGCATAATATGATATAGGCAGTCCCTCCAGAAAAACGCGGAGTTTTTTTGTGATTGTTGCGGGCAAAAATCCTTGATTATGCGGCACGATTTCTTAAAAAATGCGATGGAATATGCGGGATATTTATGCCATTTTATGCGATGAAAATGCGGGAACTTGCAAAAATTGCGGGAACTTGCAAAAATTGCGGGAACTTGCAAAAATTGCGGGAACTTGCAAAAATTGCGGGAACTTGCAAAAATTGCGGGAACTTGCAAAAATTGCGGGAACTTGCAAAAATTGCGGGAACTTGCAAAAATTGCGGGAACTTGCAAAAACTGCGGTTTGATGAAAAAGAGAAAAAAAAGTGATTCCCCAACACTGTGTTCTCAGTAGGTGAAATTACGTCACTTCATAACGTTCCCATGGCAACAGGGGAAAATGGCTGCTCTTGTGTGAAGTAAACGCAACATTTTTCAACTTTCTGCTGAGATATATGTGACTTTTTTGCAACGAAAATGCGGGGATTATGAAATCATGCAAGCCCCGCATATTTTGCGCGGAAATCGGCAATTTATGCGGCGAAAGTGCGGCGTATTTGAAAAAATGCGGCCCCCGCATTAATATGCGGACTTTGGCTGATTATGCATTGAATTCTGCGATCGCATAATCACGTTTTTCTGGAGGGACTGTATAGGGGTTTTCAACATAGCTTATTTGGTGGCATGTTGGCTCAGTGGTTACCAATACTGCAAATAATACCAGCAAGTAGGAACAGCAGAATTTGGCCCTTGGTTTGATCCCCAGTATGAGCATGACTTTTTTTGACATAATATGTTCAATTTATTTTTTTGACATACTATACCATGACTTTTTACGACATACTATACCATGACTTGTTTGACATACTATACCATGACTTTTTACAACATACTATACCATGACGTTTTTGACATACTATACCATGACTTTTTACGACATACTTTTTTGACATACTATACCATGACTTTTTACGACATACTTTTTTGACATACTATACCATGACTTTTTACGACATACTATACCATGACTTGTTTGACATACTATACCATGACTTTTTACGACATACTATACCATGACTTGTTTGACATACTATACCATGACTTTTTACGACATACTATACCATGACGTTTTTGACATACTATACCATGACTTTTTACGACATACTATACCATGACTTTTTCGACATACTATACTAGGACTTTTTCATTACTTTTTTTCGACATCCTATACCATGACTTTTTTCGGCATACTATACTATGACTCTTTCTACATACTATACTATGCCTTTTTTCAACATTCTATATTTATACTAGACTTTTTTTTACATATGACTTTTTATGAATTTCTTTGACATACTATACTATGACTTTTTTGACATACTATAGTATGACTTTTTTATTACTTTTTCGACATACTATACTTTGACTTTTTATCATTTCTGTCCACATACTATCTTATGACTTTTTAGCACTTTTGTTGACATACTATACTATGACTTTTTTGTCACTTTTTTCAACATACGATGCTATGACTTTTTTATCAGTTTTTTGACATAGTATAGTATACCTTGTTTTCGATATGCTTTTTACTTTTTTATCACTTTTTTCAACATACTATACAATTCCTTTCTTGACATACTATACTATGATTTGTTTAGCACTTTTTTCGGCATACTATACTATGACTTTATTCAACATACTATACTATGACTTTTTTATTACTTTTCGACATACTATACTATGACTTTTTTATAATTTCTTTGCACATACTATACTATGACTTTTTATTACTTTTGTTGACATACTATAACATGACTTTTTTTTATCATTTTTATATATACTATGACTTTTTTGACATACTATACTATGACTTATTTATCACTTTTTTCGACATACTATACTATGACTTTTGTCAACATACTATACTATGACTTTTTTCGACATACTATGACTTTTTTTGACATACTATGACTTTTTTCAACATACTATACTATGACTTTTATCACTTTTTTCGACATACTGTACTATGACTTTTTTGACCTACTATGTTATGACTAAAAAAGTGATAAAAGTTATAGTATAGAATGTCAAAAAAGACATACTATACTATGACTTTTTTCGACATACTATACAATGACTTTTTTTCACTTTTCTTGACATACTATACTATGACTTTTTTTCACTTTTCTTGACATACTATACTATGACTTTTTTATAACATTTTTTCAACATACTATACTATGACCTTTTATTGCTTTTTTCAACATATTATACTATGACCTTTTATCACTTTTTTGACATAAGATGCTATGAATTTTTTCGACATACTATACTATTACTTTTTAATCACTTTTTTTGAAATACTATATTATCAGTTTTGTTGACATACTATAGTATGACCTTTTTACCACTTTTTTCAACATACTATACCATGACTTTTTCAACATATTATACTATGACTTTGTATCACTTTCTTTCAAAATGCTATACTATGACTTTTTTTCAACATACTGTACCATGACTTTTTTTCGACATACTATGCTATGACTTTTTCAACGTACTATACTATGACTTTTTGTCACTTTTTTTGAAATACAAAACTGACTTTTTTCGACATTATATACTTTAACTTTTTTTACAACATACTATACTATGAATTTGTATGACTTTTTTTCAAAATAGACATGACTTTTTTATCACTTTATACAACACACCATACTCTGCCTTTGTTTGTCATACTATACTATGCCTTTTTAATCTCTTTTTTCAACATAATATACAATAACTTTTTTAACACTTTTTTAGACATATTTTACTATGGCTGTGGCAGTAGCTCAGACTGTAGGGGTCATACTACTATGACGTTTTTACCACTTTGTTCGACACTTTAATAAATTATTTCGACACACTATGGTATTATCAAAATACTTTACTAGTTTGCATGGTGTTTTTTTATGACTCTGTTGGACATACTATACTATGTCTTTTTTTTATTACTTTTTTCAACATACTATACTATGACTTTATCACATTCTGACATACTATACTATGACTTTTTTTAATCACTTTTTTGACATACTATACTATGACTTTTATCACTTTCTTCGACATACTATACTATGACTTTTTTTTATTACTTTTTTCAACATACTATACTATGACTTTATCACATTCTGACATACTATACTATGACTTTTTTTAATCACTTTTTTGACATACTATACTATGACTTTTATCACTTTCTTCGACATACTATACTATGACTTTTTTATGACTTTGTTGGACATACTATGACTTTTTTTATCACATTTTTGACATACTATACTATGACTTTTTCGTCACTTTTTTGGACATACTATACTATGACTCTATCACTTTTACTCCACATACTTTACTATGACTTTTTTTCGACATGCTATACTAAAACTTCTTTAACACTTTTTTGACATACTATATTATGACTTTTATCACTTTTTTCGACATTCTATACTATGACCTTTTTATTACTTTTTTACAGCAATTCAACTTCATTAAAACAAACCCAATCAGAACAAGAATTCCCTCTGTCTCACTGTGCAGAGTGGCACTTTTAATAGAGTGGCACTCATTCTTTGCCACATGTTTAAAAGTCCATCATCCATTAGGGGTAGGGTGGGGGTCGGGGTCGAGTGCCAATCCTAGCTGTGATTGGGCGAGAGGCGGGGTACACCCTGGACAGGTCATCAGTATGTCACAGTGCCTGACACATAAAGACAGACAACCATTTACACTCACACCTACAGGCAATTTAGAGCCGCCAGTTAGGCTAATCTGTGTGTCTTTAGACTGTGGGGGGAAACCCACAAGCACGGCAAGAACATGCAAACAAAAAGAGGCCCCGGCCCACAGGTTCAAGCCCAGAAGAAGAAAAAAAACTGTGCTAACCACTGCAAAAGGGATTTTGTTCAAACAGCCTTCTTATTCAGCTCCACAGTTCACAGCTCCAGAGGAGCTAACGAGGAAAGCTCTAATTGAATGACTCCTGATTAAACTGGTTTCCCATTGGCAGCCAACATATCACATCTTGTCTGACTTATAATTGGCTGCTTCCTTGATGCTCCACATGCTCTGGAGGTACAGTACAGATTAGAATCAGAAAAGGATTTATTGCCAACTAAGCAGTGGCGGTTCTGGGGGGGCGGTGCCACCGTAATATTAAGCCTTGACCCCCCTCTGGCCCCCCTAACTGTGGCCAATATTTTGTATTCCCCAAAGAGGTGATATTATCCATGTGCAGTGATAAATAAAATGTAGGCTAACACTGAATGAGTATTATTGTGTTTATTGTTAAAGAAGACTAACAATACATGTGTATAGTTAGTCTTTTGTAGAAACCAAACCTATGAAGGTAACACTTGTGATTTAAACATTTTGTACCCCTAAAATCGCATGTGGCCCCAGCCTGGCCCCTCCATTTGAAATGGTCTAGAACCGCCACTGCAAGTGAGTAACACTTGCAAGGAATTTGTTTTGGTTGATGATGCATACATAAACAAAAACATATTAAAAGGAAATAATAAGTGTTGAAGTATGTGCAAAAGTTCAGCATTTGAGATGAAATATCAGATGTCTATGTTGTGGGTCAGAAAGGACAGTGGAGCAGAAAAGCACTGGCACGTTAAAGAGATCAAACACACCGGCTTGCTGCAGAGGACTAAAAGACACAATATCCTGCTAACAGGGCCTGAAATGAACACCCGACTACACGCTAAATGCAGGTGAATTTTGCTATTGGCAGATGAAACTGTCAATCTACCTGCCACGTTTGGGTAGCCAATGACAAGTGAGTGATCATTAGTTGTTTTTATTGCCACTGTTGTTCTTTCACATTTCAACCAAGACTGCCATTTCCTTGAATTTGACAGGGGAAATCAATAAATAAAAAGGTTAAAATATATATATTCTAAGAGTTATTAATTATATTGATTTTGTCAATAATTTGACAGCACTTAAATGTGTATTCTTAACCAGTTCAAGAACGATGCTCTTGCATTTGCTGTATTTCACCTTTATGAGGCAAAAACATTGACTGGTAAAAAGTTTGTGGTGGCCAAAAAAGTTAACTTCAGGCCCTGCCGGCAAATAAAGGTGATGACATTTAGCATTTTGTGGTACTGGTTTCTACTGTCAGGGGTCAAAACAAATGTCAGACAGCACATGTGTTGCTCAAGCAGAGTTAGTCTGTGCACTGAGCTATTTTCAATTCTTAAGGCTGATTCGACCACTGCTATGCTGGGAATTATGCGGAGTCACCAAGCTTCATATACTAATAAAAATGCTAAATTGTATTCATTTATAGCACTTTTCATATAAGCAATGCAGCTCAAAGTGCTTCACAGAACAAAATCACAACAAAGAAATCACAAAATTAAAACCAAAATACTAACAATTACAACAATAAGACAATAAGACAATAAAATGTTAAAACAAACAACAAGATAAAATGAACACCAGGGTTAAAAAAATTATTTCAAAAACGATTAACACTTATAATGCAATAACATGACTCCAAATTAAAAGCCAGATTAAAAAGATAAGTCTTTAGTTTTCTTTTAAAAATACAGAGGGAGCTTGCCATTCTAATATCCAAAACGCAGTGGCAGCCACTTTCAGCAAAATAAACTGTGATGAACCGACTGAACACTCCCAGCTCAGCACCAAACAGCAGACAGACACAGTTAGAGACTAGCTGCTGAACATAGTGGCGCATTCGGCAGCTGCACTGAACTAACTTCCAGCTACGGCGTACTTTAACTTCCCTACAATGTCTCTGTGATGTAAAACCAGCCAGATAAAATACTGTGAGCAGCTTAGTAGCCTCAAAAGGAGACCACTAAGTCTATAAAATTAATTTGGCTGTTCAAGAGAATTTCTGGTGAAAACCAACTCCTCCGAGAAATACTCTGAAAGCCCTTCTTCCAAGTCCTTGGGAGGCAGAGTATACTACAGTTTGTTTACTATTCCTGGATTCACACACACACACACACACACACACACACACACACACACACACACACACACCCTTGAGACAACCCTAGTCCTGATGCAGCTGAGCTAAGCGTTTCTTTACACACTCTCCCTCTCTCTAATGTAATTGTGTATGTCGGCAACGTTAACAGAAAGGCAGCATGACCTGCCAGAATATGAGCTCAAAGCGGTAATGCAATTACCAGTGTATGAAACATAATGATAGACGATGAGAGTAAGACAAAGACAGAGTGGATTGGAGGGAAGGAGTAGGTAGGATAGAGTAGTAAGACAAAAGAAAGGGCAGTAGCAGAGGAAGAGAGGGCGAAAAACAAACAGCAGGTAAACAGTAATGTAATAGTCATTAGATCAATTTGATCGCGGTCAGAGATCACTGCTTGCGATGATAAATATTGATCTGATAAAACCACTGAGGCGAAATATGGGCTGACATGAATACAGGCAGAGTAGAGGAAAGCAGCTAAAGCTGCACTTACTCAGACCTCCATTTCAAAACATGACTATGCAACTCAGACTGAGGCTACATCTAGAACAGAATCTGAATCAGAAAAGGGTTTATTGCAACAGTAAGTTACACGTGAAATTTGCCTTGAACAGTGCACACATGCACAAACATACATATTAAACATAAATAAGAAATAAACAATACAAAAACAAATATATTCAAAATAGCTGTTCAGCATAAGAAAGAGGAGGCTGAATGGATTGAGTGCAGAATGCACAAAACATATAGTATGTGCACGTTTTCATTTTCAATCTCCCTCCACACAAGAGATTTCGCTCCAGTAGCAGAACTAATCTCCGTCCATATGAACACATCTGAAAACACATATCACATGACCATTCGCTTACATTAGGCATACCGGTGTAAACAGGAAGCAGATTGTCTGACGTTACTCTGCGGTTGAATCATGGATGTATAAATTGAAAATACAGAAATTACTTTGGAGAAAGAACAATTGCGAACAATAAGAGCTGGGATTTATTTGCTTGGACCAACAACGAGGTGGAACTGTTACTGAAAAGTATGTAAGCCTACCTTACCAATAAGAGTGACTGACATTTAATGTCAGTGTCATCGTCGTTTCCTAAGGTCTGTTTGGTCCGTCGAGACAAAGTAACTCCGGAGAATTGTGGACATGAGGCGTAAACGTGCATATTTGTTTTCAGACCAAAACGTAGCAGTGTAGATGTAGCCTGAAAAGCTCTGATAAACCCACCAAACAGCAGACAGCCAAGTTAGCAACTAGCTGCTGAACATGGTGGAGCATTTAGCAGCTGAAGAGCCAGATATTTCCCTCAGGAGCTGGTGGAGACCAAAACAGAGCTAAAAGGAGGCCAGAAACAGGACTCCAAATGAATGCTAATGTTGTTTGTTGGTGTAAATAAGGAACTATGTGCTGGATGTGTAAATAGACAACAGTTTGCTACATAAATTTAAGCCCCCCAGAGTTTTTTTAGTTAGGTTTACATTCAGTGTTTTTTTTAACTAAAATTCATTGTGTGCATCCTCAACGTTTAACAAAATTGTCAAATGCATTTTCTTTCTCATGAAACAGGGGTATTCAATGGGTTTTAAACCAAGGACCCCTTAACTGAGAGAGATGGAGCAGGGACCCCCTACTACATATACAGTATGCATCAATAAAATCAAGTTGAATTATAAACTGGGCCTACAATAACATGTGGGCAGCCTAAAGCCTTTATACATAACTATTTTGGCCATAGAATACTAAGCTATTCAAATAATTGTTAGCATGCTTTTATGAATCATGTTTTAATGTTAAACATACATGTGGATCTGTGGATGGCTACCTTACCTATTAGTCCAGCAAGCCTATCATGAATGTGGTTTTTTTTTCTTCACAAATAGGTTGAATTTTATTTGCTAGAAAATATGTTGGATTCATGTTGACATTTTAATTATTGCAAAAATTGTCAGTAACTCTGAGGACCCCTTGTTGAAGATCTCTGTCAAAATATTTGTAAAGCTGATTTATTTAATATATATTTTAAACTGTGCATTGTTTACTTCTCCGCCTTTGTTGCTCGTGTCTTCCACATTACCTCCGCCAACTGAACATTGGCAGAATAGCACAAAACTGGAGGCAGGAATGCAAATTGAATCGTCCTTCTGCAGGATAAAAGCAAAACTCATACTAATATTGCTCCACATTGCAACTAGTGGGCAGGAACTCCACAGGATACCTTGAAGGTGATAGGTCAGTTTTGTGTTGATGGTCAAAACTTTTGCCAGTAAAATGCATTTCCCATACACCGATTTATAACAGATATGATCATAACAAAAAATGTACACCTGCAACCCATGAGGCAAATATGAATGTTGTAGG
The DNA here is from genome assembly GCA_023631565.1 of Gymnocephalus cernua. Taxonomy (NCBI): domain Eukaryota; kingdom Metazoa; phylum Chordata; class Actinopteri; order Perciformes; family Percidae; genus Gymnocephalus; species Gymnocephalus cernua. The sequence continues at coordinate 6,788,774 of CM042435.1, read as the reverse complement.
AAGTATAGGTAAATGGAATGAGGAGAGAAAATGATACGAGAGGTGAAATTGGCAGGGAAGAGATGTGAAGTGTTTTTTCTGCTAGAGACATTTTTTTACTTTTTATTTTTAGCATACAGACTTCACTTCAAGCCGAGTTCGACACGTTACGCATGATTGCCCAGAAATTGAAAAAGGGTAAAATAACACAAAAGGCATGAGACTGAATTCATCCTATATTTCAAAATGCAATTACAAGGCTTTTAACCGTTTGTGTTGCGTGGACAGATTGACTCTGTGGAGTCATGCACAAATTAGGAACGGTTCAGTTCTGTCCAAATATTTCCAGCGCCAGAGAGCAAAGCACTCTCTGCTCCAGAGGAGAGAGACGACAGACGGAGGAAGGAGAGAAAACACAGAATAGACTGGAGAGCTCCCAGAGGAACTCCCTCGCTGCTCTGCAGCTTTACACGTCTGCTGTGGCTGAGCACAAAATGCATCGCAACAGAATGGTTGTGTGTGTGTGTGTGTGTGTGTGTGTGTGTGTGTGTGTGTGTGTGTGTGTGTGTGTGTGTGTGTGTGTGTGTGTGTGTGTGTGCATGTGTGTGTGTGTGTGTGTGTGTAGACCGGTGGCAGAGTGCTTTGTTTCTGCAGGACAAACACAGGAATGCAGACAAAAACACACTGGAGAAGGTTGTGATCATAAGTTACTAAAAAAACAGTAAACTTTTGCTGCAAAAATATTTTTTTTTATTTTTTTTAACAAACTAATTCAATCAGATATAAATATATTAACAGCCTGTCCTTGCCAAGCTTGAGATTTGAATTATTTCTGCAGCATTTATTTTTTATTTTCCCCTTCAGAAAACTGGAGCTCAGGCCAACCAAACCCATTTTTAATAAGCTCACCCCCCCCTTATTATCTGTACGGACAGTTTATATTACAGGATGCAGGGACTCCAGCAAACCACTGAATATAATATATAAACTGTCACAAATGCAAACAGGGGAAGAAATAAAAAAATTAAATAAAAAATTAGCCAATTCAATTCCATCTAAAGAATTCGCCTGACATATGATAGAACACGCTGATTACATGATTCATCTGCATCCCATTAACATGAAGCCAGTGCAGCCTACAATAAAAGTTGACGGACCGAATCCCCTCGATTCATTGTTGGACCTGAAATTCAAGCTGAAATTGCTTTCTTCTAAATTGCCCACAGTGCAAAAATGTTCATGCATTGAAACAGCAGTAAAATGTCGCTGCAGCCAGTTTCATTTGCATTGAATTATCATGGGTGGCTTTTACTCACTTCATTTTGGGTGCACAAATTGATCTGAACCGACTGTTTAGAAGCAGGCAGGCAAATAGCTGCAAGTGACATCAAGTGCCAATAGAAATGTCATATTGTTTAACACTACAGTACAACACTGTGCAAGTCCCTGTTAGCTGTTGTACTTGAAAGTGAAGTGACAACACCTGAGGCAGACGGCGTGATCAATAGAACACTGAAGAGCTCTTGCTCCAAAAAAAACGAGAAAGTGTTAATATTAATCAAAAAAGCCTAATTATTCACGTTTCCTCAATATTCTTAGTTTTAGTGCATACCGCTAATTAGCTTATAGCGCTAATCGTCGGGGCATGGGTAAAGTAAAAAAGAAATTGCTATTTCTATATATAATAATATAATAGTGATTTCTTTTTACTTCTTTAACTTGTGCAGCCAGACCAAACTCCAGCTCTTAGAAAGAAAGTAAATAAGCTCCCCAAACTGTTTTTTTTAATTAAGTGTAGATAATCAGAAATCTGTGTACTGGCATGTTAAGTTAGAATGAAACTTCCTCCTCGCAAGTGAATCTTCGAGTTTACACAGACGTCAATGGCAGGTGCGTCGACGCCCGGCGAAGAAAACCTCAAACGTTGTGTTTGGCATCAGGAAGACAAACCAATCAGAGGTTTCTGTGCACATCATGTATATTTGTGCTTTCTTATTCACTTTGCTCATGTGTTGAACCCAGATCTGCCTGCCAATAAGTTCTTAACGAGGAACATTAGCCTGAAGAACTGAGCCTGACAGATTAATAGTGATCCCACATAATACCAAAGGAGAAAAAAATATTCAAGGCGTAATCCCTTTTCTAGATAGTTTTCATCCATCCATCTATATTCCCTTTGTACTCCATCTGTCCATGTGTTGGGTTTTATTCTCGTCATCACGCCTTCCTTCGTCCCGTTTTCTTCCCTGCTGAGAGGTAGAGGAGCTGCAGCCTCATTCTCCTCTGCAGGCTCACCGTCTGAACACCAACCACAAGTCGGAAAACAAGTAAGTAAATTAATAAATTAATGAGTGGTAATAGGATGTAATTTCGTTAAAAAAAAATGAATTCAAACTTACGCGAGGCAGGCTGGCCATCTTTCCCAGCATCACACTGGGCTCAATGTCACTATAGACGTTATTATCCTCACCGGGGTCGCCTGCCAACATGTACAACTCTCCAGCATGGACATCTGAAACATTCACCTAGAGAACACACACACACACACACACACACACACACACACACACACACACTACTCTAGCGGTATGTATGGCTTGCGTTTTTGAAGAATTAGTATGCATTTTAAGTAGCAGCGGTCCATGAGTTGATGTTTTGCACATTGTCTATGTTTTGGGTGTTTTAGCCTGTGGTTTTACTGTCCACGATGTTTTTTGGTTGTGATGTTTTGTCTATGCCTTTGTATTATCCATGCACCAACTTGCCCAGCACAAATTTCTCCCAAATAAAGAAACCTTGACACAAAAAAAGGAGAATAATACAACGACACAGATAAGAGAAGAGGATTTTCATGCTGTGCAGGTATTTGATACACCAACCTGAAATGTTTTAGGGTTGAATCCCAGCCAGAGAGTGTATCTATAGTCCCAGGTGCGTAGAGAGTAACCCATGATCTTTATGTCTTTAAGATCAGGGAGGTCAGAGTTCACCTAAAAAGAAAGAACATTGAACTGTAGAAGCATCTTAGGTTACATCTACACTACTACGTTTTAGTTTAAAATCCAACATCTTTTGCTACGTTTACGCCTCACGTCCGCTCTACTCCAGCCTTTCCGAGCCCTTAAAACGGAGACAACTGGAAACGCTGATGCCCCCCCTGGTGCTTTGAAATCTTTAGGGTTGCCTTTTAATCTGGACAGACATAAACGAGAGACCTTTGGAAACGACGACGTTGACATAACTTTCAGTAACAGTTCTACCTTGTCATCAGTCTAAGCTATAAATTCCTGGTCTTACTCTTGGCCATTGTTCTTTCTCCAAAGTATTTTCAGTATCTTATACATCCATGAATTTGGACCGCAGAGTAACGTGAGACAATCCACTTCATGTTTACACTGGCACACACATGCCCAGTGTATGCAAGTGGTCATGTGATATGCGTTGTCAGACGTGTTAATATGGACGGATATTAGTTCTGCTACTGGCGCTATGGCATGGCGTGAAGCGCATGTCGCAGGTGCGTTTAGGTCGTGTCCAAATCCACTTTTGCTAGTTTGACGGCAGAAAAAAGGGTCTGTGCGCCAGACGCTTGGTTCAAAAGGGTTGTACTTAGTGTCTTCATTAATACATACATGCAGGTGTGTTTTGGGCGTAACATGCAATAAACCAATCAGAGTGTCATCTCCCATTCCCTTTAACAGCCAGGCGCATTTCTACCTTGGTGCATTGCTATTATGATGGCGGATTTGCACCGTAATATTTTTATTTGTAATCTTTCGCATGTTTATGTGCTGCTGCGCTTCCCTGTGTGTGTGTAACAAGCATAGTGTGCACGCACTGTGCATAAGCCTAGGAGCGTTTTACTAAATTTGCTGTTAGACCAGGTTTTTGTTGGTCAATGGCACAATACTTCCCGCTGCCTCAAGATAGCAATACACCAAGAATTCACCTGAACACACCTCCCTGTAAGACCAGCACGCCCATGGGCACAGGTGCATTTGCCATTTAAACGATGTGGGCACTGGACGGGAAATTGACAACTGCGCCGGTCTTAAACTAGCAAAGACACTTGCGTCGGGCTTTGCGCTGTGCCGGGTGCAAGATACGGCCCATTGTCTTAAAACGGCACCTAAAAATGAAAAGGCAGAAGTGTAAATGCAGCCTTAGAAACCTTTCTGCAGTGCTGTCAAATCTACAGTCTCTTCAAAATAAGGCTGCACAATATATCGTTCTTTTATCGTCATCGCAATACCAACGGGCGCAATAAACGCATTGCAAAAGGTAGACACTTTTTGTTAGTTGAAAGACAATCAGTAGAAAACTGCACTTTAAAATGTAACTCACTCTTTTTATAGTCAGTGGTGCCTTTTATATTCAATTAATTGTTTGATTTGTTCAATAAAACAATTTTGCAACTGATTTCCTTTCATTTGTTTTGAATTCAACAAGCACAATACTGAAGGCAGCAGAATTGCAGAACTGAGTACACTTTAATATGTTTATTTAGCACAAGAAATATGGTTATCGCGTTATTCAACAACATCTTTTCCTCATATTGAGCAGCCCTACTACTGTACAAACTCCATTCCTTTAAAGTAACAGTGTGACATGTTATTTAGAAGGCTATGCCCGCTTTCTGAACGATCGGGAATAATAAATGATTTCATCTTTAAACAGCTCATGAAAGTTTTTTAATTTGCTTTTCTAAAAACACTCCCGCCTGCTACCTGTGGTGTATCAGCAGGTCGAGGGTACTGGCTGAAAGATATGGCTTCCTCATCCTGTCCTTGTTCTGGGTGTCGGAAGGTGTAGGCCAGGTTGTTTCCTTCTGTACACAACTCCTTCTGAAAGCAAGAAAACGGAAATGGATGTCAGAGTCCATTAGATCAGATTTGTATCGGGCATGTTTATCAAGTGTACTTCTCCATTCATTTTTGTTTGGCAATGTAAATACAAGGCCGTTTGAACCAACTGTACAAAAGGTGCCTGAAGGTCTCAGTTCTGTTCTTGTGCTGCAGTTTGTAGAACGCGTAGAATACGAAGTACAGGAAATTACATGAAAATATGGTTTCAACTCAAGATTATAGGAGTTCAACAAGCTCAGTCAAAGCTACCGAGACTTAATTACATGTCAAATCCCACTTCTTTCTAAGGTTTAAATAAGTTTAAATACGAGATTGAGAGTCTACAGCCATGCTAGCTGATCTGCGAGGCTCTGCTTACAGCCAAATGCTAACATCAGCATGCTAACATGCTCACAATGACAAATGTTGTTAGATTCATCCAAGACCATTAACTTACATATTAAGCTTGTAGTCACACCAGATACACATCTATCTAATACCTAAAGCACATTTGTACACATTTGTTGCAGATTGTTAACAAGGGAAAGCAAATACTGTGTCATGAAGTTGTTTTTCTTCCTTTCTGTTTATGTTAATATTGGATTTTATTCAGTCGTTAGTCAGTCTCCTCACTATCCGCGAGCTGCCTGTCCCCTGAACACACTGTAATACTGTACTACGAAGCAAGATTTAGCGTTAACGAGGTAACTTCAGGTTCAACCCAGGGTTCTCTGTACCACGACGGTGGATTAGTTGTTACCGGGTTCAATCGCCGTGGTAACTTATGCTGAACACCTAACCTGGTCGGGAGCAGGTTATGTTGGAGATTAGAGATCAACCGGTGTTAAAGCACCGCCTTCTGACCAATCAATACTCGGTTGATAATGGCGTCACCGTTCTTAAAATATCCATTGACTGAATGGGTGGAGTTCAGTGAGAAGGAAAAAAAGAAAAAGCTTGGTGCGCGTAGAGAGAGAGGTGCGCTCTTAAAAGTAAAAACATTTAGAGACTGACAACCCTGTTAACATTCCCTGATGGGTATTTTTATGAAAGGTATAGATTTTCAGTGGAGGGAATTACGCATCTTTGTAAACTTCTTGAGCCGTGTGTTGCCAATGCGCGCATCGGTTTGAATTATGTTTTTATATTATTTATTTGCTCCCATGATCGCTTCCCACTGCCAGGGTTGCAACTGAAATAATAGACTAAAGCAACGACAGTTTATGGAAAGGACAAGTGTAATTATGGTCACATCTTGTGCCTGACTGATGGAGTTATATTGATAAGCGTTGTAATTTACACATTTACAGAGTCGGCTTTTTTTGCCAGCTTTCCTTCCTGTTTTAGGAAGCAGCGACTGGATTGCTTTTTGTAAAACAGTAAAACAGTGTCTGTGTTCTTCATATTTATGTAGAATTATAGTTTGCTCTTCTTATGTAAAATATGTGACTCTGGTAGAGGTTTGCGATTGGTCAGGAAGTGCAAACACGGCCTCTTTTGTGTGAACGTGCGCGTCCCTAGATTGGGAAACCTGGGTCGACTGAACTAGTTGATAACTGCCTTCGTGACACAGCTTATGCGGGACCGCGGTTGTTAGGGTTAGTGAAGCCAGGTAACTGAAAGAAATCCAGGACAGGCCCCTGCACCACCAAACATAACAAACAGTCTTCCAGCGTTCTAGCCAATAACTGACAAGAAGGATTTGGGGGTGGGGGTTGGGGGGTTAGTGCAAGGAAGGGAGAGGGAGGGGACGGGATGAGGAGGAGGGAGGGGCGAGCTAGCCTCCGTTTTGTTTGACATCATGTCAGCAAATTGATGTCATTTGTGTAGGCCTAATACTTTCAACTAAGTGGCAGACATCGGAGCTGTCAAAAATTCTCAGTCCGAAATATAAGTCTGAGGCTGACATTTCAAGTGGTGGACTGACCAACAGACCGAATGAAAGCGTCTCCTCTAAAGCCAAGTCACCACCAATAAAAAATGTAAGACAAAAATCCAGTTTTAGGTAGAATCATAGCTTCCAGTGCATTTTAAAAGGTTCACATGGTAACGTTTATAAAATAATACTTATATATACACACACACACATATTTGCTGAAAATGTCACTATATGCTGACAGTAGCACAAAAACTTCCCGTTCCTCTGCCTCCCTTTAGTGTTCCTAACGGCAGTGCAAGTTTCCAGCGCGCTTGAAGAGAACCAATCGAGCCGAGGAGTCTAACGCAGTGTCAATGACTGCTGGCGAACTGCAGTCAGACTGTAAAACTAGGCAGCGCTGATTAAATATGAATCGAGATTCTGTTATTGTATTGCCTATTTCTCACCTCAAATGTTTTCAGAAACATATTTTAGTGTGCAGTGAAGCTGTAAAATAAATCATTGACACTGCATTAGAGACTCTTCGACTCTAATTGGTCGTTTTCCGTACGCCATTAGGAGCACCAGGAGGAGGCGGAGGAACGTGACATTTTTCACAGATCGTGTAGCACTGTCAGGATATTGTGACAAATATGACAAGTTTTTTTTCTTTTTCTTTATTTTTTTTAGAAAAGTTACCTACTGTCGCTTTAAGTGAAAACTACTGGATTGAATAAATGCATTAATTTTCATCCAGTCATACCTGGAAGGAAATGTCAGGACAAGGTTGAGGTGCTTTGAGGCCAGCCATGTAGGAGACGGTAGGAAAAACATCCACCAGTTCCACCATGTTTCGTATAACTTTGTCAACTGGAAGAGAGAGAGAGAGAGAGAGAGAGAGAGAGAGAGAGAGAGAGAGAGAGAGAGAGAGAGAGAGAGAGAGAGAGAGAGAGAGGTCAGCCAATTAGAGAAAGTCTTACATAGCCACCGACGCAAATTAGTCAAGCTATCCACTGAAATGTACTAGATACCCTGCTCTTTCATTTCATCATCATTGCACCATTTGCACTTGGAAGTAAGAAAACTGTCCAAAGCAAAACATCAAAGTGTATTCCTGTCTAAATACTTTTGGGAGCTCTGTGTAAATCAAAGACTTCATTAAAGTCAAGTTGGCATAATAATAAATGTTTCAACACATTTTTAAAAAGAGGAATTAAGACCATAAATAATAAATCAAACTTGAGTTTCCTTCTGTGTCTTGAAGTATTGTACAGGCTTTGCGTTAATCAATAGTAACTTGTTGTCAGTGAAGGGGCCTTACTCTTAAAGATGGGCTCTGATTGGGTGAGGGGATCAATAAAGGGAAAGGTGGACTCTCGCAGCTGATCACGGCACGTGGTGACCCCAGGAACAAAGAAGATAAGAGGGACGTGTGTCGTCACGTCAAAATTTGAATATTTCGCCCATTCGCCGTGTTCTCCTAACGACCATCCTGTAACACGAGGGACAAAGAGAGATAAGAATGATGTTAGTTTAAAAAGAATGGTAGAAATAAACTGAGCAAAAAACTGTCAATCTATAGCATAAAATAACAATTCCCAGCCATCAAATATTTGAAAATGATGGCATTTGATTAAGCTCTACAGTGTATATATCACACAGTCGTGGAAAGGATTCACTGCAGCATCCGCTACTGAGGAGACATTAAATGAAATTGAGTTTCTGAGTCACAAAGTTAAAAAAAAGAAAAGAAAAAAAAGGAGAAAGTGCAAGAAAGAGCTGGGTTTTTAGAATACAGCAAAACTGTGGAAGGAGGCAATGGCACAATATGCTGTTACAACACTGCCATCTGGTGGTGAAACAAGCAAAGCTGCCACAAGTCTGCAATACTACTACTTCCTAAACAATTGAGAGCCCGATAACTGAGTTATTTCAATAAATATTTGAAAAAACATGCCTTGTCACGTCGTGTTTTGAAAAAGAAATCAAACTCTACTGACCATGATCTGAGGTGAAGACCACCGTAGTGCTGTTGGCCAGCCCCAGCTCATCCAGAGTACGAAGCAGACGCCCAACTTGAGCGTCCATGTAAGACACCGCAGCGTAATAGTGCCGACGGATACGCAGCTGGAAGACATGATACAGAACACTATTAGTATATAAATATTTTAGGGAGCAGCAACATGGAAACCAAGTTATAAATGTTTTCTTTTCTTTCTTTCTTTTTTTTTTTTTAAAGATGTTGAGAGCAGTCAGTTCATACCTGAAAGTCTTTAGGAATTGGTCCATATGGGAAGCTAATGTTTAGCTTTTGGACATCGTCTCTCTTACTCACGTCCGTCCAGGGGTTGTAGGCCACAGGTGGAAGGAGTTTAGGGACATTGGGGTCAGGGGCCAGAGTCATTTGCTCTATGGGATATAGACCCAGGTACTCCTGTAATATGTAAGCAACAGGTTTCTGAAGGATGTTAAATGAAAACAGGTACACATATACACAATATAAATACTGTATTTGCATTATGACAGGGCCTACGCAATTTAGTCCGTAGGGACTTGGCTTGGGAACCGGAGGGTCGCCGGTTCAAGTCCCCGTACCGACCAAGGACAGAGTGTAGGAGTGTCCTGGTTCACCTCCTGGGTGGTGCCTTTGAGAAAGTCACCAAACCCCCAACTGCTCGGGGCGCCTCACTCTGACATCGCTCCAATAATGCATGTATAAGGTCCTGTTTTTGCATGTGTGTATTGTAACAGTGGAGTGTACAAATCTAATTTCCCCTTTTTTGTTTTCTCGAGATTTCTTTTGTTTGTTTTCTCGAGATTTTGTTTTTTATGGATTTTTTATTTTTTTTTGCGTAAGACACCCTTCCATTTAACCCGAGGAAGGGGCTCCATGAGCAGAGGTCTTCCGTTTCTCCCTCTTCTCCGGTCAAATACTTGGGAAAAATCCCACTAAAACTGCCTTCAATTTAACCCGGAGAAAATATATATATATGTTTTCTACTGGAAAAAAATTATATTACCACATTAGTATCGTGAAATCTCTAACATTACCTTATATTAAGATATTATATACCTCAATTACCAAGATGTTACATGAATCAGCACTACCCTGTGCCCTTCTTTGAGATAAATCACAGACCAGGGGCCTCATTTATCAACCGTGCGTACAGATGTGTGCGTATGTAATGCGTAAAAACATTGCCACGCAAAGTGTGTGAACAGAATCTAGTGGTAGAATAGCAATACTACAAATAAAAAGCATTTAAAAAGGTGCTGTAGGTAGGATTGTGAAGATCCAGGACTTGAAATTTGAACATCAACAACTTCTCAGTCCCTCCCCCCTTTCCGCTAAAGCCTAAAACGGTCTCCTAAGCCACTCCCCCCACAAGGGAGAATGAATGCGTGTGCATGACACCCCCCTGGCCCCGATTGGTGCATCTGAACAGGGAGCGGTGGATTTTTACAAATCGCACTACAGGCTGTAGGTGGTGCCAGAGGAGCCGGATTTTTTTTTTTCAATGACCTGCTTCATGTAGTTCTACTGAAACATAAGGTCAGTTTCAGCAAATATGAGAGAAAGTTAGTTTTATAAGTCTTACTTACTGCACCTTTAAGAGTGTCACACTATGCATAACGCAATTAATATCCACATAAGTCCTGTGATTCCTTTTATTAGAAAACATTAAATTAGTAATTTGTCTAGTTTTAAACAGACAAGGTGCCTATTTGGTGTCAAACACTATAAAAGACAGCTGTGACAAATGTCTGAAATACAGTGCAATGGTTCATCTTGCGTCATGGGAAGACTTGGTAAAACAATGCGCTCAAAGATCGTGCTGATTTGCTTGGCGAGGGCACAGAGTGGCTTCTAAGTAGGTACCGCGTCCCCAAAAATGTACTGCCGGATTTGTGTCGTGATAATCGTGACCTTCTCCCATGCAGCATTTTTTGCTATTGTTTGTAATACCTCCTGCACTGAGTGAACCAAACAATATTTGTTGGTTGGATTCAACCTCATCTACCAGTACCTCCATCTCTGTGTTTGAGAAGTTCCTCTTCTTTGCTCTCTTTGCCATTACTGCGGTGAGGGAAAGAACACATTAATGTGGTTGATAAAGGGATGTGCCGTTACCATATACGGATAATTGGAGGCGTTTCTGAATGCAAATGGCCTAATCATGAACGAGCATGGTTGTTAAGAACAGATGGGGTTTATCAAGACTGATTACTTACTGATGTGCGTATGATTGGCTTGCACACATTTGATAAATGCCGATTTTTTTGTACTTAAGCACATACTAAATTTCATTCATAAGACATAAATTAGAACATTTTCTACGCACTGTTGATAAATGAGGCCCCTGGTGATTATTGCCAATGTACAGTATACAGGAATCCTTTTCATATGATCATTAACAGGTGGGAAGTGACAGACTTTTCAAAAGGACTTAAGACTTCTCTAACCCTTGAGTATTGCTGATGTTCCCAAATGTCTTTAGCTTCATTGACTTTCATCACTCCAGAAACTGCGGTTTTGGAGTTTTTAATCTGGCTGAGCTCGCTGTGGCGTGTCCAGACACTATGGGGTAAATCACATGTAGCATACATAACATGCTCAGAGAGCACTGGCTTGACCCCCCCCCCAATTTTCATCTCTCAATTTACACTTTGTGGGAAACCTGTTTTGGTATGCTGACATTTGTCTCCGTTCCGTCTGTCTCTGCTCTCATCCCATTTTTAAAAAAAACTAGCACCCTGATTGGTGTAACTTTAGGCTTCCGCTTCATGAAACCATTGTATTAAAAACAAAAATAATACCAAATTAACATAGCAACAGACCATATCAGATCCCAGGCGCAACATACTGCATGTTTAAGTTAGGACAGGAACATTGACTCAGGAACTGTTTATCTACAATAGCTTTTTTTTTAATAAAATCAGGTCCTAACCCTTATTACCATGGTTACCAAACAAAAATAAGATGTGCAGGTTCAGAAGCTTCTGCAATAAGGCCCCTGAGGTCCGTTTCAGGTAGGAGGATTAGTGGAAACTCTGAGTTTGTTAAGCCTGAGATGAGGGAAACTCTGGGTTTTCTGTTTCAGAAAGAGAGGTAACTTAACTTCAGAGTCAGTTACTATGGTAACTGAGCCTGTGAACCTAACCTGGTTGGGAGCAGGTTTTCTTCAAGAAACCTTGAGTTTCTCTCAGTCTCCTCCCTCTGACACAGCGCTCTTCATTTCCTCATTCATTCATTCATTCAGTCTGTATCAGGCGCATTTCAGCGCAGTTTGTTATATTGGCGTGAATAAAAAAAAACATTGTTGGTTTATTAACTGTTAGGCAGACTTTAAAACATTGTTTTTTCTCAAAACATGGCATTTCCTTTTATCGACGATACCGTTGATGAAGACGCTGTATGGCAGGGAGTTAAACATATGTCGGAAGATGATATTGACACATTTTAATTTCCAGATAATTTCCTATTTGAGCAGTATGGTTTTTCTTCCCAGTCTATCAGTTATGTAGGCTACGTAACCTTATCAGTCCTCATATCACTAACGTCACCCATCGTGGACATGCTCTACATCCCAGCACATTCTTTTTGTTGCATTACAGTTGTCTCTACAACCTTGGTGATGCGGAGCATTTTAATAAAGCGCCGTCAGAAGAGATCGCTCTGAAACGTATAACTGCTATAAATCATCTTATGCTTTGTGTTTGGGCTTAATTAAATCCTGACAGTCTAAGCTTTCAACCGATGTGCTGCATGACCATATAGTTTGAAGATTTAATGTGTCAAATTTATAACAAAGTTTAAGCAGCGTCCACTTTGAGCGTGAGTGTCCCGTATACGGGTCAGTGAAAGAGTTTAAACATTTGTAGTGTTCCCTGGACACAGACCAGTCAGAGCCATTAAAAAGGAGTTCCACAGTATTGCAGGTGAAAGATGTAAACCCTTTGAAATAAAAGATTATGAATTATAATTATGTTAATGATGGTGCTGCAGCCCCTAATGGGATTAGTAGGCCTAGGACTTTTTCGCCCGCAGTATTGCACCTAAATGAAAAGATTTTCAGTAATATTAGCTATAGGCCTACTTATGATTAAATATGATTTACATTATATTGGAATATACGCATTTACTCTAGCAGCAATTTTCTCCAACGCAAATTCTCTCTCTTTTGCAGCAGCCGCTGTGTTGCTTTTTTAATGAAATGCATGTTCAAACTCGCATATGTGCGCATGAGTATTTCCGCCGACCCGTTTGTTTGTGGTTGTGTGATGGCAAATTTTATTTTAACCATTACTTTAAAGATTGTTTTCAGCCCTCAACTATAGCCTAGTAGAAATGATATTGCTTTAACTAGACTAAAGCTTTCTCAAGTTGTTATCTGTGCTTAGATAACAAGTGAGGAAGGCCGATGATTGCTTACGACAGCGAGAAACTACGCTTCTTTCTGTCTCCAAGGAAAAGAGGTCTTTTGGCTAAAGATTAGAACATAGCAGAGGAGGAATGTAAACTAATTTTAATTGTTTATGGTATGTGACCAAAAAACTCAGCAGCAGCTGTGCTGCGTGTACCTCTTGAAACTGTGTTCCTCTATTTTGCGAAATATAATAAATGCTCAAAGACCAGACTTTGGTTTAATTCTCAAACAGTCTCTATTCGTTTTCATTCTTGTCATTGATATGACTAAACCCTGCTGCTACAAGAAAAACTTCCACCACAGTTGTTACCATGGTGAATCGTAGTATCATGGCTCCATTCATGCTGTCTTTGGTGCACGCGCGTAACCCTGATTGAACCAACTCGAATCAGCTGTTGTGAAACCGAAAACTCAGAGTTTCCCATCTCAGAGTAAATCAACTCAGAGGTTCGGCTTATACTCAGAGTTTGTTGAACCTCCTACCTGAAACGGACCCCTGGTCTCCACATCCTCCATGTTAACACCATCATTCATTCTCATGCTCCGGCATTATTTGCTCAGTCCCTCATCTTATGAAAATCACGGTTCTCCAAGATTCAAGTCTTTGTCCACAACAGCACTGTCAAGCAAAACTGCCTCTTGCAGCAAAGACAAAGACTTTCACTTTTCCACTCTACAAGTATAGGGGCCAGGGACTAAGTGAATTGTATAATGCATCCCAGTCAGTGAATGTCTGTCTTCATGAATGAGCATTACAGAGATTCTACCAGAAGAATAGTTGCATCCAGTTAAGAGAGAGAGAGAGTTATGGTGTTTGCAGACCTGTGGTGTTCAACTCATGGTTTTGCAATTTGAGCTAGACTGACAGGTCAGCAGATATACAAAAAGGACACGTCAGCTGATACGTAACAAGACATTTAGTACAGGAATGCCAAATGTATGATTTAGGTCATTTAGAAATGTGTGTCCATCACATAATTTGTCTACCAGACAGTGACAGGTTTAGTTTTCAACTATAACATGTCTCAGTCTGGCTATGGTCTGCAACTCATCAGTCAAGGTTCACAAGGGCTCTTCACAGACAGCATTATCAAGTCATGTGGCTCCCGTTAGATGTGCATGACCAATGATGGTAGTAAACAGCTCATTCACAGTAACCAATGATAGTTTATCCCAACAGTGTGGGGAAGTGGTTACATGTTTCTTATAAGATTACCACAGTGTATCATACAGCCTAGGGCATTTAAAAAGGCAGTGAATGGACAATCTTTTCAAGCGTACTGAGGCAGGGCTATTGCACAAGAAAGCATGTTAACATGTCTACAGCATATGATCACCTGACAGGAGAATGATTCACCATGCATTACTCTTTTACAATGCACTGCAAAGAGACGAACAAACGCACCATTGACCAATATGGTTTAAAACTGTGGCTCAGATAGAGATCAAGCATTTCCCCAGCGGATTTAAGAATGGTGTTAATAAATAAACTTGCATCTTATACACTAGGGCTGGGACGATATGCTTTTGTCCCGATTCAATTCTTTCACGATACATGGGTGGCATACACTTCTAGAGAGAATATATCCTGAGACATTTCTAAAAAACTAATTGTTTTCTTTTTTTTTTTTTTTTTTTTAAATGCACGTCAGTCAGTCAGTCAGTCGGACATTTATTTCATTTGTAAAGAAGTACATAACATGAATTTTCTGCATTTTCTGCTTTTGCTGGAAATACATACATACGTTTTTTTTTTACAGCCCTAAACATAATCAAAATTAATGTCACATCAGCAGCAACATGTGCGGGAACTGGTGCATTTAAGGAGGACTCAGACAGGCACCTGCAGCTAATATCAATACAGGTTTTCACTAGTCTGGCTATCACCAGACCAAGCTCAATCTTTTAAGATTCTAAGATCATTAGTCTGGGGAGTCTGCTCTGTATATTCTACTGTACAAGAAGCATGCTCAACGGGCATAGTTAAAATGACTCTGTACGCAATTGGATAGTCCTTCAACCAATCAGACTAACGTAGCAGCGACAGCAGCATCAACAGGTTGCTGCCATGGAGTGCTGCGCTTTGGTGGCCGCTATGTTGAATGTAAACAAAAAGCTGCTTGGTCGCTTCTCTATCGTCATCGTGTTAAACCTGCCAATAGCGCGCCAGGTGGATAAGCCAGTTTGTGATTCGTTCCCGCAAATTTGTAACGGAAGCCGGATAGATAAACATACAGGTTTCCAGCCTGAGCTGCAGGGCGAATCAAATCGCTGGCAGATCGGGCTGGGTTTACCCAGTCTAGGTTTTCACAATACAACTATTATTATTTAACTATTATCTAACCATTAATGCACGTCACATCTCAAGCAGTGTACCGAGGGTCTCAGGGCTCGACATTAAGGCTTGTCTGGGACAAGTGGATTTTTTTATAGGGCAAGTGGAAGAGCAATTTAAAACTTTAAATAAACTGCCATGTTACTTCACGTTATGTGCCGCTCATTGCGTCTATTTTACCGATTTTATTTTACCGATTTGAAACGAATACATTTTTTCCCCACAATCCGTCGAACAAGCGTCCAACTCAGAATGCTTTGATTGATTGATCTCAAAACAATGCTGAAAAACTAGTCCATGCATTTGTTACTTCCAGACTGTAATTGTAATTCCTTACTATCAGGTTACCCAAATAAGTCCCTTAAGACTCTCCAGCTGATCCAGAATGCTGCAGCGCGACAAGAACTAAGAAAAGAGATCATATCTCTCCTGTATTAGCTTCTCTGCATTGGCTTCCTGTAAAATCCAGGATTGAATTTAAAAGCCTTCTCCTGACCTACAAAGTTCTTAATGGTCAAGCACCATCATATCTTAAAGAGCTCATAGTACCTTATTGTCCCACTAAAGCACTGCGCTCCCAGAATGCAGAGTTACTTGTGATTCCTAGAGTCTCTTAAAGTAGAACGGGAGCCAGAGCCTTCAGCTATCAGGGTCCTCTCCTGTGGATCCAGCTCCCAGTCTGGGTCCGGGAGGCAGACACCGTCACCACATTTAAGAGTAAGCTTAAAACTCTCCTCTTTGATAAAGCTTATAGTTAGGGAGTGAGGAGTTGCAGCGTCTGCCTACCCCGGCCAACCTGCTTCTCTTCATAGTCGTCAGATTCATCTGCCATATAAATCAATAATATATTCAAAGTAGAGGGAGGCAGGCCAGTACAGCCCGATCCGGTTGGGGAGAGTTCTAGCCCGACCTGGCTCCTCTCCTTAACCCGTCTCTCTTAATTACGCTGTTATAGTTTTAGACTGCCAGGGGACTTCCTTTGACACACTGAGCTTCTCTCTCCTCTCTCTTCCCATTTGTGTGCATCCATGTCCCAGAAATGCTTGTTACTAACCTAGAGTCCTTATGATTTTTTTTTTCGCCCCGCATGATTCCTTGGATTAGGGTGGCACCAAAATCATGGTTGCAGCTGTCGCCGTGGTCGTGCTGCACTCCCTTATACACCCTGCTACGCTCTGCGGTGCCCTGCAGTGTCCTGCTGCACCCTGCTACGTCCAGCTGTGCTCTGCTGTGCCATGCTACATCCTGTAACGCCCCGCAGTGCCCTGCGATGCCATGAACTACTACAACTACCATTTCTAGTCACTGTTCCATTATCTTTATTGTGACTATTATTGCCACTGTTCATCACAACCCCAACCGGCACCGTCAGACACCGCCTACCAAGAGCCTGGGTCTGTCAGAGGTTTCTTCCTAAAAGGGAGTTTTTCCTCACCACTAAATGCTTGCTCTTGGGGAATTACTGGAATTGTTGGGTGTTTGTATATTATAAAGTGTGGCCTAGACCTACTCTATCTGTAAAGTGTCCTGAGATAAATAAAATTGAATTGCATTGAATTGGCCTATCAGGATTAAGTAGTATCAAGTATTAATCGCCCGCAGTTTAAACAGATTTTGACCTGCCTCAGAAAAACAGCTGTGGAGACTGGAGTGGAGAGTGATGTTTCTTCAGGCTGTGCAGCCCAGCCAAGTGCCAGGGAAAGCACCAAGAACAATTAACCAACAGCACCATAGTTAAAAAGGGAAAGAAAATTTGTGAACGGCTGGAGAGATGAATTTGACTGGAAGGAGTAATGTTCTGCGGCGTCTGCCGGGGGCAACCCAACTTGGCTGACAAGTAAGTGACGTTAGCTAGCTAGTGTCGGCAGCTGTGTACCTAGCAAGCATTAGCAGCATTTGTATCGGTTAAATGTACGTAGTTAAACATCAGCTAATATTCAACTGTAAAGTAGCTACACCTTTTAAAGACTCCCCTGGTAAATCAGCCTCTGCCAGGTAGGAAGTGTTTCAACTGAATTTTATTAATGTTAATAGTGTTTGGATGCTTTCAATGGTTTGTTTGAATTCTGCATTAGCAAAACACAACAAAAAAATCTTTACCCGGACAAGTGACTTTCGTGCATGGACAAGTGAAACGTAAATGTACTTGTCCAAAGGACAAGTGACTCAAAACGTTAATGACAAGCCCTGGGGCTGACTGGTGCTAAGTCATGTACCTGTGGTATCCTGAAGGGTATGTGTGGTTTGTGAAAGCCCACAGCCAAGAAGAAAGGAACGTCATGGTTGGCCCGAGTCTTCAGTAATCTCACTGCCTCATCTGTGCTCTCCATGTCAGGGAGGGTTCCCCCAGGCTGCTGGGTCACGTTCACTGCGCACAGTAAGTTGGCGTGGAGTTTACCATCCTCTCCTTTACACATCTGGAAACAAGGTTTTAATACAAATTATTAAAAGTAAGGTTTGTGTACAATTCCTGCTGAGATGTACATGTCCATTTCTATCTTCAGATTCTGTTGGCTGGTGTGCTAAACTAATACCACATGGGAGGACACATTGAGTTCTAGGGCTGGGTAGAGAATTCAATACGTTTTAGGCACCGACTGAATTGCCTCTAAAAGTATCGAACAATGCCTCGTCATTCAATACCCAATTTCAATACCTAAGGAGTAAATCTTATCAGAGTCAGTGAGCCAATAAGCATGCAGCATGCTTCTACGAAGATCCAATAATGCTGCTGATTGGCTGTCTAATGTTACACATCGTAGAGACAGGCAGGGAAAACTCTACGTTACGCACAGAGACGGGGCTCCCGTAGTAGGAGCTGGAAAATAAAAAGATTTGTGCCATAATGTGAAACGTTATAATTTCTTTTGTTTTATAAAATTAGTATCGAAAAAAAAAAGTATTTTTTAGCAACCGGTATCAAATTCAAGGTATCGGTATTGAAAAATGTTTAACGATACCCAGCCCTATCGAGTTCACCCAGCTGTTTCTATTCAGACCTGAAAACTACAGGATGCTTTGGTGACTACTTTCAGATACATTTAAATACAAATTACAGGAGGAGAAATAACTTCAAGTTAATGGTCAGTGTCTGGTACATTCACTAACCTGACATGCAGGAAAAAGCTACTTGAAGCAGGACATACATCCTTGCACTTAAAATAGTATTGCTAACTGACTTGAATTTGCTTGCTAGTCTCTTTGGATCTCTGTTGACATTATGTTATTTCTTAAAAGTTTGCAATCCTTAAATGCCAAGACATACAATGTCATCCAGGTTTTAACCTGGATGACATTGTCTGTCTTGGCCAACATTTATAAACCGAGACCCACAGTTAAAGTTGTGATCTTAAAGATTTTCATTTAAATAAAATGTCTCTCTCTGACCATTTTGGGCTTTAGCAGAAAGGGGGGAGGGACTGAGAAGTTATTAATGTTCAATTTTTTTGGCTAAGTCCTGGATCTTCACAATCCTACCTACAGCACCTTTAAGTCATTCTCTATCGCTAAACAAGGTAACACAATAGTGATTGAGCCTATGGCCCACTGATCAAAGTATTGCAATATTTATACATTTGCAGTATTTTGAACTGGGTGTCCAGCATGACTTTTCCCTGGGAAAAAAAAGATGCTGCATTTCAGTTTTTTCCCCATTGTATAGACATTTTCACAGATGTAAACATAAACATTCTAAATGGACCCAAGTTGATTTCCTGTTGCAGTGTATGTGAATGGCATCATCTGACAGGAAGTTAATAATGGGCCAGGCTGTTGCCTAGTAATGTAATTCCATTGAAAAGGTCTATATACACATAAAATGGAACAATGAACACAATTCGAAAAACTTATAACTCATGTATCAACAAGAGCACCATGTAAATAGTATGAGATTCTTTCTGCATTAAAATCAAATCGTCAAAAAATGCCTAAACCTAGGTTTTTACTTGTGCACTATTCCAAATGCTTCCAACCATGTTCAAACCCAGAGACATATGTCATTTTAATCAATGACAGGTGTTGTGTTTGGTCGTCCCAATGGCGTCATATAGCCTTTGACCCCTCTAGTTACTCTAACGTCCATCAAAACACAGGAAACGCCAGACAATACGTTGAAGAGTAATTGTAAATTGTACAATGTTAAAGAATTATACGGAGTAACGCAGCACTTTTCTGCCACACAGCATAATTTTGTTCATTAATTACATGATACGTTTTTCCTATTCACACCTTTTCTTTCTCATATCTAAACGAAGCTGGGTGGTACGCAGGGATGGACCAGCTGTAAGGGTAGTCATCAGTGTGGTTCGAGGCAATACCTAAAGAAAGGAAATACAACACAACCATTGTTACCGCTATACAAACGGAAGGACAGTCATAAAAGTTCTTTTATTGTTTTTTAAAGAAAATTTCACTTTATGAGTTTTTTTTAACATTAATATGAGTTCCCCCAGCCTGCCCATGGTCCCCAATTGGCTTGAAATGGCGGTGGGTGTAAACAGAGCCCTGGGTATCCTGTTTTGGCTTTGAGAAAAAGTAAGCTCAGATGAGCCAATCTGGAATCTTGCTAGTTATGAGGTCATAACTAGCAAGGTTACCTCCCCTTTCTCTGCTTTGCCCGCCCAGAGAATTTGGCCCACCCATGAGAGACATCATGGCTTTCAAACGAGCAAAGTGGCAGTACGGCATAACGATAAAAAAAAACCTATATATATTGTGCAGCCCTAGTTCACACCAATGCGCCAATACGAGATGGTTTATCATCTCCTTAACAACACCTCTTTGTACTTCCGTTCTAACTTCCGACTTTTAGGCTTTTTTGTAGCTGGATACATCATTTGTTTCACCTAAATATGAATGTGGATAACGTTAGCGATATTGACATGCTTGCTACAGTTACATTTCGAGTGATTAATCGGACAAACATTTTATTTTTCCGATTTACTGCTTTGTTCCAACGCCTGCTGGGCGCACCCTCTCTATCTCGCTTGAAAATATAACGTTACCGTGCTATCGGGCGGTCGCTGAGGCTCCGTCTAAAACTCTGCCATTTCGACTAGCTGTTTGTAACATCAAAATAAAATGGATTACGGATAATTTTATTTCTATAGTTTATAGCCGACTTTACCAGCTGAAACCAGCCTCAGAGACTCGACCAGCCAAGTCGCAGCGACACCATCAGCTGGTTGAGCTGAGACGGACCGGTTCAGACAGCTGAAACTTTTCTCCGCGACGTTCTAAAGCGGTTTCGTCGAGGGGGTGCATGATATATCGACTCAATATCGTTATCGCGATATCACGTTGCACAATATTATATTGAAATAAGTATGCAATATTTTGTTTATTTTGAGGAGTGCTGCGTCCCGTCTGTTGACTGTGTGGCTTAGTTGTGTTTGATTTAGAGCCCGCTTGAAACGCTATAATGATCATGTTTCATTGCCCAGTTACCGTGCCACTTGCACATGTTAGTACACGTCAGTGCACGGGGCCACTACATGACAACCCCTATGGAGCGTACCACCTGAGTGCATATTTAGACAGAGTGACAGTGTAAGTGAAGAAATAGAGACAACAAAACGGAACGAATCAGAGAAGCGAAAGAAAAGTTGTGTCCTGTTCTCTTTATTTAATTTATACTGTACAACCAGTAACACGTCCTGTTATTTTTATCTATTTATTTGATACTGTACAACCAGTAAAACATGTTCTGTCCTGTTCTGTAGACATGGTCCTTATTTATTTATTCATGTTGGACCATTCATGTTGTAAGAAAGATTGTTATGAATCTATTTTGATGCGTTTTCCATAACTTTTGTAATTTTACATAGGTTTAAAAAGAACCCATATCCAAATGAACATTGATATCGCAATATCACATTTTGTTAAAATTGTGCAACCCTAGTTTCATCTCAAATCTTTGAAGCTTTTCATTGAAATTTATTTATCTTGACTCCTAATTATTTTAATTTTCTTTATTTACTATTCTTCTTTTATGCATGTTTTTTTTATTGATTTTATTTTACTTCTCTGTTTAGATAGGCTTTTAATTTAACTTTCTATATTATTTATATATCTTAGTCTCTTTTTCCTTTTATTTATAGTATATCCATTTAGTTGTATTTTACTTTCTTATGTGGTTTTATATTAAGTACTCATTTACTGCTCTGCTTGTGGATTGGGGGTGGGGTGGGGGGGGGGGCATGGCAGTTTTTTTTTGTTTTCCTTTTGTTGATGTAAAGCACTTTCTGAAAAGTGCTATATAAATGAAGCTTGATTTGATTCATGCAGATTGGGTTCTTCTCAAAATAATGCAGCTCAGGCTCATTTTGAGCTTGTGGTACATCTGTGTTTCTCACTGCAGGGATTTCTGTATCACTTCCTGAATTTGCTGCTGTGCATAACCAGCATACACACATGCTTGTGAAAATTGTCCTGTATCACTCAAATTAAAAATGTAGAGTATGAATCTTACCTGGATGAAACACCTTGCCCACAGACATAGTGAAGTACCCTTGAGATTTGAAGTATTGTGGCAGGGTGGTGTAGTTCCCAGAATGGACTCTCCAGTAAGACTTGAAGTCATAGAGCCTGGTGGTGTCTGGTCTACGACTAGTTAACATAGACGTACGACTCGGAGCACACACAGCTTGCTGAGAGAGAACAAAATATAACTTCAAAAGATTTCCATGAGGTAATATTTTAAAGCATACACATATACAACACCAACTGACCTGCGCATATGCATTGAGAAAAACTTTGCTTTTGGATGCCAGTTGGTCAATGTTTGGGGATTTGACCACAGAGTCCCCATAGCAGCCTAATGATGTCCGCAAATCATCTGCCATGATGAAAAGGACATTTCTCCTCTCTGAAAGCAAAAGCACACCACACAACTGCTCTGAATGAACCCGTGAAGTTTAGGCATATTTTCCAGATTCCTGCTACGCAACCTTAATAGTAGGGATTAGGGTTGCAAAGGGGTGGAAAGTTTCTGGTAAATTTCCGGAAACTTTCCATGGAAAGTTTAGCTGGGGAATTTTGGAAACATTCCAATTTGGAAACTTTCATGGGAATTAATGGGAATAAACTGGATTTATAATATATATATTGCTTTCCATGGAAAGTTTAGCTGGAGAATTTTGGAAACATTCCAATTTAGAAACTTTCATGGGACTTAATGGAAATTATGGGAATCTGGATGGGATGTAGTACTTGGGCTCAAATGCAGTACTGTCTTCAATCTGTCTTCAACCAGATTCAATCTGCTGTAGAATCTTGGATTCTAGAAATGATCTGTGCACTACGTATGTATTGTGACTTTTTTGCGACAATTTTTAAAAATCAACTATTTTCCCTAGAAATAATACATTTATTTTGAGCAATGATTCACCTAAATATTTGCAGTTTATATGGTACCGCCGACTACATCATATCAGTTTCCAGCAAAACAGGCCGAAAGCAGAAATGTAGAAAATCCATGTTATGTTCTTCTTTACAAATGAAATAAATGTCAGGTTGACTTTTTTTTTAAACAATTATTTTTTTAGAAATGTCTCATGATATATTCTCTGTAGAAGTGTATTATTCAACTTTTGTTTTTGTTAAAGAAGGAAACGAAAATTGCAATCGAATCACAATACTTCTAGAATTGTGAATAAATGAAAATCGCAATACAAATCGGGAAAAAAGCATATGTCCCAGCCCTGGTGTGTAACGTACTAAATGAAAGTTAGAGTGACACTGGATAACAACACCACAGATAAAAGCATTACAGAAGCTAGCAAGTTTCACTTCAACTAATATTAAATTCAATTAGAACTAAATGATTTCTTTCAGATGTGGCCCTAATCCTCTTCCGTACCTTACAAACAAAGCACCATTCAATGAGGAAATTAAATTAATTAACATTATCTTACTCTAGCTACAGCCACCAAATAAACATAACAAGCACTCATTAACCGCTAATGTGAGCTGGTTAGTGAGATTTAGTGTCCAATAAAGCTGACAGCCTAACACAAACTACTCAAATAAATCTACAACCACACTATTAAGTGTAATGCCCCTGTTAGCCTTCATATGAAATTCCCACACGTTTTGCTAGCGATACATTCATTATTTGCTAAGTACAAACTCTAGCTAATACCTCTTCTTGGCACAACAGCAAGAGCCAGAGTGTGAAGAACCGTGAAGAGAAGCCATATTCGGACCCATGTGCACATTTTGGACTGGATGGAGAAGACTAACGACACTCACAGTCGATACAGTTGACAGCAAGTTTTGTTAACATTAGAGGGAAAAGTGTAACGTTACTTAAAAATTAATCTCGCATCCCCTTTACAGCTTCAGTCGTCTTCCCACAGTGTGGTGTTCTAAACAAATGAGCGTGTCCATTGTCATCTTTAAACAATGTTTTCATTGGTCCACTCATCAGTCGCCCCGCCCCGAAACGCTAATCATATTAGTTGAATTATGTGTCAATCACCTGTGTTTTTATTTATGAATTTGACACTGTAGGTAAGATAAAGTACATGAAGTGAGGTCTCACTCTGCACCAAATTGACTTATGCGATTGTTACCAAATTAACCCCAGGGAAATCATATGGTAAATCCCAAGTAAAAGTATTGCACTCAAAATCTTAACTAAGTATGTAAAATTATGTAATATTATCATCCAAATTAACTTAAATACTTAAAGTAAGTATTGGTTGTGCAGTAAAATGTTTCCTGTCAGTGTTTTATTATTATATGTGATGTTTCTGGATTAATATTACTGCTGCATTATGTATGTTGCATGCATTTATTTATTTATTGCATGTAATGTTTAAGGTTGTGCTAATTTGAACTAATTTTTATACCATAAAGATATATCTGTTTATTTAATGTTGGGTAGTTTAATCTACAGCAATGCATCATATTCTATATGATCATCATATGTTCGTAGCGTCACAGTGTCCTGTGAGACGGACAAATTGTCTCTATATTGAAGAACCTAACGTTATTGTCATTAAAAAAAAACATTCCTATCTTTAGCACAGCAAGACAGTCAATGCACGAGGCTCAGGACAGGGTCCACGGTTGTTGAGTGAGTTATCCTCTTACACACACGATCTTTGGCCACAAAGCAGCAACCACGAAACATGGCAGACACCCTGGCTAAACGTGAAATTGACAGTGTTGTAACGGTTGTAACTGACGAATTATCTCAGAAAGTCAAGAGGGCGAAAGCTGACAACGAGAATGGTGGAGGAGAAGTTGGAAAGGAACCTGAATCTGAAAATATTCTGCGTGAGTTCAAAACGTCCAACGTCTTGAGTGATTCTGCCCGGGAAAAAAACATCTTCATTCATGGAAAGGTAACGTTAAGGTTGCTGTAACGTAAAGTTAGCTAACTTAGCTTAACTTAGCTGTTAAATAAGGTATTTAGCTAACTCTAGCAATGGTTATGCAGTTGACCGCAAGTTGTGTTAACGTTAGAGGGAAATGTGTAATATTCATTCAAATTGGTCAGTAGTTTTGTGAAGGAAAGATGGAACATTGATTTCCGGTTCAATATTTCAAAATAATAGTCTGTGTGATAGTGCATTATTGTAAAGATGGATTTGATAGAAATGAGTATGACAACGCCATGCTTAGGAAAGGGCTGTTTTGCATTCATTTTATTAATTCTGGGGATAATGAGTCTCATCAGCCCAGACAGAAATAATACACTTGAACTGTATGGACTATACATCTGCCTATTGCACATTAGAGCTGGGCAATATATCGATATTATATTGATATTGTGATATGAGAGATTTAGTCTTAGATTTTGGATAGCGTAATATGGCATAAGTGTTTTCCTGCTTTGTAGTAAAGTGATGTACTTTGCTGACTGTTGTAACTGTTCTATTATTTGCCTTTACCCACTTAGTCATTATATCCACATTACTGATGATTATTTATAAAAAATCTCATTGTGTAAATATTTTGTGAAAGCACCAATAGTCAACACTGCAATATCGTTGCGGTATCAATATTGAGGTATTTGGTTAAAAATATCATGATATTGGATTTTCTCCATATCGCCCAGCCCTATTGCACATACTACAACTACAACAGCTATTTTGTATTTGTTTGTGTTGCTGTATTTATGGTTTAACTATTTCTTATTAATGTGTAATATGTTTGTTGTGAATGTATGCACCAATCACCAAGGCAAATTCCACGTAGGTGTAACTTAATGTGTGTAACTCCTTTCTGATTCTGATTCTGAACATGTCATCACCAGCTTGCCGATCAGGAGGCTGTGGTTATCCTGGAGAAGACTCCCATCAGAGAAGACACCCTGGCTGAGCTTTTCAGTGGTTCCAGGCTTAAACTGGAGATGAAGAACGACATCTACAGCACATATCGTTTACAGGCTCCCCCTCAACTCAACGGTACAGTCAGGGGAAAAAAATGAACTGACTAAAGAGATTGTAAATCCAGCAGCCACTTTGGCCAGGTGGACCAAGGATTGACAGTCTCTGTGTTTCTGATTTGCAGAGATCAAGACTACAGTCGTGTGTCCAGCCACAGAGAAGCACGTAAAGAAATACCAACGACAGGAGAGTTTCCTCGTGGAGGAGACGGGGGAGGACTATCAGTCCATCACATTGCCCTATATTCAGAAGCAGAGTTTCAGCGTGCAGGTCAGTGTTCTGATAATCTCCTCCATCAGTAACATGCTTGCATTGGCGTCATTAATGCATACTTGTAAATGTATAACATTATCTGTGGATTAATTTAGCATTACCTTCACTCCCCAGTGGGTATACAACATCCTTGAGAAGAAGGCAGAGGCTGACAGGATAGTTTATGAAGATCCAGATCCAAAAGTTGGCTTTGTCCTCCTCCCAGATTTCAAATGGGACCAGAAACAGGTAAGATGCCACAAATATTGGCCACACTAGATTCCAGGAAGAGACAGGAAAAACATGGTTGGATGTGAAATATATTTTATATACATTTACACTCTCAGGACGACAACCTTTTCTCCTGGTATGAAAAAGAACTTAAAGTGCTCATATTATGCTTTTTCGCTTTTTCCCTTTTCTTTATTGTGTTATATATCTTTTTGTGCACGTTATAGGTTTACAAAGTGAAAAAGCCCAAAGTCCCCCCCCAAAGAGACTTACCATCTCCAACAGAAAACACTGTTCACAACCTGCTCCAAACAGCTCTGTTGTAGTCCAGCCTTTACTTCAGAGACAAACGTGGTCACTTTGGAACACACGTTATAATGCTCGCCTAGCTGCTAGCATGGCACGCCCTCATACTCTGCTTCTGACTGGCTAGTAGTCCTTACCTAGCTACTGCGCATGTGCGACTCCCAACAAATATTGAACAGAAGTGTGATACCTCACTCTGTAGCTAAAACAGAGAGCTCAAACACACAGGGTGAAAAGAGGAGCTGCAGCAATGTGCAGTACAACAAAAATATGGTGTAAACCTATTCTGATGTAACCTAAATACAATTAGGAACCTGAAAATTAGCATAATATGAGTAATTTAATGTGAAACCCAATTGTGAAGTTAAAGCTATAGTGCCTAGTTTCCGTGTTTGTGTTTGTATTCGCCGTCAGCCACTTTCTTTTTTTGGATTTTAATCCTTCTGCTGAACGTGTAGGTCTTTCCTTAGCAGTACCATCACTGACTGAAACATTTCGTGGACGCTTCTCCGGGGTTTTCAGCCATGCCTTCACCTGTTGCAGCAGTCCTCTGTCTCTGAAAGCTGAACATTGTCGTTTCTCAGCGAGGACGTCAAACGCATCACTCGAGCCGCTGTGCGCGAAAGTCGCCGGACGACACCATTTTGTAAACATAACCATACTGAGAAACACAGAGAGAGATTTGTGGAGCTGATAGGTTTCTTTAGCTTTGTATTAACTAATTTGGCAATGGCTTAGTCTATATTGACGACGTTTCATTTCCGGGATTGCTCCGATGCCACCGGAAATTCCGCCGGATGTCCCTCATTTTCGGCCGGAGATCCGTTTCCTTCCTCTTTCTTTGTGTTGCCATTCTAAACTGTGGTCGATTTCTGAGGACTATAGTTAACTGCTCCTCAGATCTCTGCAGGGTAAATCCAGACAGCTAGCTAGACTATCTGTCCAATCTCAGTTTTCTGTTGCACGAATAAACAACCTTTTAACGTACACATTCCACCAGAACAAGTTCCTTCCCGAGGCTATTTTGCAGAGGGGCCGTTGCTCCGTCCGGCGCTTAGCGCCGCCCAAGACGATTATGATTGGTTTAAAGAAATGCCAATAAATCAGAGCACGTTTTTCTCCCATCCCAGAATGTTGTGTGGACTAGCCAGACCCTCCTCCGCATCTGTGTTGAGGAAGGTCTGGCAATGTGAGACTAGCAATGGCTTGAATTAATATGAAATAGTTGCACACTATAGCTTTAAGCAGCTGAATGTTTTCTTGCTGATCATCAAACATACAGAAAGATCACAACTTTAGACTATGTTGTTAGGGACCACTGACAAGTTTTGCACATGCATGATTAGTGATAGACAATACACCTATATTATCAGCACAATAATTTCATCCCCCTCCACCTGATATCATTTTCATAAAGATAATCATGTAGGCTTAATAGGCAATTTTCATGGCGACACAAACGGAATTCTTTTTCCTGCGCCATTTTTTGACTGTACTGGCCGATTTCTGCACAAAGGCTAACTATATGTGACTGCTGCAGTAACTTTTTACTGTCACTTGATGAAATGCCATGCAGTGTTTCCCCCAGAGAAGTTGGTTAGCCCGGTGACAAGTGTCTTTTTGATGAGGGCCTGGCTCAGGCCTGTCACAGACTGATTTCATGTAGAGCCTAATAGTTGGATGGACCGAATCGCAAAAATTCAGAATTTGAAAAGCTATAAGACAGATTTCATAGGGCCACACATTAAATCAGTGCTAAAAGCTAACTGGAAATTTAAAAAAAATAGTACGTCTTAAGTTTCCAACCGAGCCGCCCCACTGTGACTGTAGTTTAAAAAACGTCTTAAAAATACATTAATAATTCCCAGTGGCTGAGGCCTGGTGGGGGGGAACTTAGGCCTGGCGGTGTGCCACTAGGCTTGCAATACAATGAGGGATAACCCTGCCATGTGGCAGTAAGTGATGGCTCCAAATCAGCACATTAGAAGTCAGTGACATTTTTAATAAAAATTGTGTTTAATTTGACAACCGGTCCTCTCCATAACATAGACTGTTCCGTTCACTGTAAATGCAACTCTCTAATCTACACAATGATAGAATTAGAAAGAACAGGGTTTTTTGGGAGGCATACTTTAGCCTCTGACTTGGACTATGCAGTTTCACAATATCTGTCTTCTTCTTTTAGGTTGATGATTTATACCTGATTGCCATAACACATCAGAGAGACATCAGGAGTCTCAGAGACCTAACGTTAGAGCATCTACCACTGCTGCAGAACATCTTCCAGAAAGGAAAGGTGAGGTAACGCAGTCACCCCAGGGGGTTATTTTGGAGAAAAAAAAGAGCAGAACATGTCCTGTTCTTCTAGCAGCTGTCATTAATGTAACCTTTAATAATATAATCATTATCTCCAACCAGTAATACTTTCCATTTCAGAGAGCTAGGACAAGCCATAGCTCTTAAAGGGTAACTTTGTTTTTGTTTGTTTTTTCACAAAAGTAGAATATATAAATCCAGGATAACCGATAAAGCGAGACTTGACCTAGTCTAATCTGTGCAGCCTGGCTTGGTGCATTTCACGACAGCCAAGCCAGGCTGAGGAGGAGCGATTAGGTCGAACTGGGCTGAAGTAATTCAGATAGATGCACGTTCACGGCTTTCCTTAACAGGCCGCGAGGTCAATCACAGATTTACTGATGCTATGATGGAGAATACGCATTGTTCATACTTGATACAGAGTGAGCAGTAGCTCTATAGAACCACTGCTGAGTTATCCTGGTCAGGAGCAGGCTAGTTGTACAGAATAAATCTCCATGGTAACTTAGGTGCCTCTGCTTTTGTGAAACCGAGTCAAGGCTAAATTGAGCCAGGATAACTGGGAAATCTATATATATATATATATATATATATATATATATATATATATATATATATATATATATATATATATATATGGATGGATCTATACACGCTAAAAGTATTTTTTTTTTTTGTAAATGTCGTCTGGTGGGTATAGCGATAGCAAACTCTGAGCTGTTTCTGGTTAAACAAGAAGGTCTGTCACTGTAGGGCTCCTTTCCATAATGTTGTCAGACACTTAGAATAACAATCTGAGTCTGTCAGTGGCAAAAACAGCACTATTAGTGGAAGAAATTGATAATGCACATTTGCCCTATAGAATTCACTCCAAGCACTCCATGCCTTCTCTTTTCTGGCATTGTCCTGATGAAAAGGATCTGTGATGTCTTATTATGTTTATCTCTCATTGTCTGTGGTGTTGTAGAGGAGACGTATACAATACTGGGTGGCGTGTTTTGGTAAACTGACTGGATGCTCTCGCTGTTTCCCTTCCTGCCCGGCTTCCGGACAGCCCGTGGCTCGGGTGAAAATAGACCTGGCCATTTCACGCATGCTTCTGGGATGCGCCATTGCGCAGCTAGTGGAATATCAGGCATTGACTTGAATGGCCGTGATTGCTCGCAGGGGCCTAGCCTGGAAATCCATACATCAATGAGTAATGAAAATGGCCCAACTCGAGGGGCGGCACCAAACATGCATTTGAAAATCTCACTGCATGCAATTGGATAACACTACGACCAATCAGGCTAACGCTTAGCTACCAGCGGAACTAACTGGTAGATTAAACTCTTGCCGTATCCAGTCGGCAAAACAGCAAAAATGTCCTTCTTGCAAAGGAACGATTTGAGTGCCGTCTTCTGTTCCTCTTTTAGATAAAAAGCCTAGTCTAACTCATTCATTGTAGAGGCCAAAGCCAAAGGATATGCGGGGCCACGGTGCCTGCGGAACGCAGCAGAGAGAAAATGCCTGTTACATTGCAGCCCGGTTCACAGCTGCTGGTCACAGGTTGACAAAAATGAAGTTACCCTTTTATTATTAGAGACAAAAGAGAAATCCTTGGACATATTCATAATGCCAATCATAAAGAAAGAATGACAAAACCTGTGTGATTATGATTTAGGAGGCCATCCTAGAGCGCTACAAGCTTCCAGCCAGCAAGCTGAGAGTCTACCTGCACTACCAGCCGTCCTACTATCACCTCCACGTCCACTTCACCAAGCTGGGCTACGAGGCACCCGGCTGCGGCGTCGAGCGGGCCCACCTACTCGCAGACGTTATCCAAAACCTGCAGTCCGACCGCCAGTACTACAAAAGCCGGACCCTGTACTTCCCCCTGAGGGCCGACGACGGACTGCTCAGCAAGTTCAAGGAGACGGGGAGGTTGTAACGGACCGTCTCATGCACTTATTCACCACATTAGAAGATTCCCAGCCAAACTGTGTGTTTTTTTTTTGGATAATACATTCATACATAATTTGTACCTGTTTGTGTGAATCCTTAGCAAGGTGTTTTTTGTAATAATTTTCATATTCCTGCTTTCATTATGAGAAAAGGAGAGAGAGCATAGGAGTAGACGTGACAAGAGTCAAACCAGTGGATAAAGGAGGTTTCTGTCAATCTCTGTTTTTCATGTTTTTCATGTTTGCTATGTTGACTGAATTAAAGTGTATTTTTTTCTACTCAGCCTTTTGATTTGACTTGTTTGGAATATCTGAGACAGGTTCAACTGCCTGAGTCAAAATCCCTGTATCGGCCAGGTTTCTAAAGTAGATTGGTATATATACACTCACCTCAAGGATTATTAGGAACACCCTACCAATGCCGTGTTTGACCCCCTTTCGTCTTCAGAACTGCCTAAATTCTTTGTGGCATTGATTCAACAAGGTGCTGGAAGCATTCTTTAGAAATGTTGGCCCATATTGATAGGATAGCATCTTGCAGTTGATGGAGATTTGTGGGATGCACATCCAGCGCACAAAGCTCCCGTTCCACCACATCCCAAAGATGCTCTATTGGGTTGAGATCTGGTGACTGTGGGGGCAATTTTAGTACAGTGAACTCATTGTCATGTTCAAGAAACCAATTTGAAATGATTCGAGCTTTGTGACACGGTGCATCATCCTGCTGGAAGTAGCCATCAGAGGATGGATACATGGTGGTCATAAAGGGATGGATATGGTCAGAAACAATGCTCAGGTAGGCTGTGGCATTTAAACAATGCCCAATTGGTTCTAATTGGTGTGTGCCAAGTAAACATCCCCCACAAAACATCCCCCACTCCATTACACCACCACCACCAGCCTGCCCAGTGGTAACAAGGCATGACGGAGCGATGTTCTCATTCTGACTATCATCTGAGTATCTCAACAGAAATCGAGACTCATCAGACCAGGCAACATTTTTACAGTCTTCAACTGTCCAATTTTGGTGAGCTCGTGCAAATTGTAGCCTCATTTTCCTGTTTTCATTGGAGATGAGTGGTACCCGGTGGGGTCTTCTGCTGGTGTAGCCCATCCGCCTCAAGGTTGTGCGTGTTGTGGCTTCACAAATGCTTTGCTGCGTACCTCGGTTGTAACGAGTGGTTATTTGAGTCAAAGTTGATCTTCTATCAGCTTGAATCAGTTGGCCCATTCTCCTCTGACCTCTAGCCTCAACAAGGCATTTTCGCCCCCCAGGACTGCAGCATACTGGATGTTTTTCCTTTTTCAGACCATTCTTTGTAAACCCTAGAAATGGTTGTGCATGAAAATCCCAGTAACTGAGCAGATTGTGAAATACTCAGACCAGCCTGTCTGACACCAACAACCATGCCACGCTCAAAGTTGCTTAGATCACCTTTCTTTCCCATTCTGACATTCAGTTTGGAGTTCAGGAGATTGTCTTGACCAGGACGACACCCCTAAACGGAGGGGAATTCATACAAACTGCCAAGTTTTATATCAAGTTTCATTTCATCATTTTGACATGCATTAACCCAGGCACAACACTAGATGGCAGCAATAATCCCAAAATGATTCAACTTCTGCACTGTGAAACTGTCCTAATACAAAAACAAAACTTCAGTCTTTTGATATTGGGGTTTCTATTTGTCTCCCTTTTCTTTACAAAATGAAGCAATGGTATGTTATGCTATAGTTTTGCAGGTCATGTAGACACAAGGTCTATCATTTTCCACCAAACTGTATTTAACCAAAGTCTGTTTACATACTTTTCGGAGCTGAAGTACCATATTTAGTTGGATTGATACCCACAATGCCAGAGGTACACCGCGACATGCTCCTCCGGTAAAGATGACAAACAGGAGGCCTACAGTCTGAGAAACCTCTGTAGTTTTAAGCCAGAATCCCCCTCTGGCCCCTCTAAATGTGGTGAATATTTTTACACATTTTTCATCCCACATTTATCCCCAGAGAGGGGAAATTGTAATTGTTGAGTATAGATCAAATGTTTGTTAACACTGAATGAGTAGCCTATTCTTGTGTTTATTGTTATATGTGTTATGTTACTCTTCTAGAACCGCCACTGCATACAAGATGAAACACAAGCCTACTATAGGCCCATATTACACTAAAGTCACAAAGGCTATATTAAATAATCTTGTCCCCAAAAAGTTATTTTAAAGGTCCCATATCATGCTCTTTTTCAGGTCCATTTGTGTATTTAGGGTTTCTACTATAACATGTGTACATGCTTTAATGGTAAAAAATGTTTCTCATGAATATACCTTTATATACAAGTATACTGTATACCTGTACCTCTGTCTGAAACACTCTGTTTTAGCGTCCTGTCTCTTTAAGCCCCCCTCCTGCACATGCCCAGTCTGCTCTGATTGGTCAGCGTTTCTCTGTGAATTGAACGTTTTGATACTTTTACAGTATTTATATAGCACCTCGACCTGCTTTATAATCAACAAAGACATGAAAATCTCGCTTCTTACCAGTGGTGGAATGTAACGAAATACATTTACTCAAGTACTGTACTTAAGTACACATTTGAGGTACTTGTACTTTACTTCTTTTCTTTTCATGCCACTTTCTACTTATACTCTGCTATTTCAAAGATAAATATTGTACTTGTTACTCCACTACATTCACCTGACAGCTTTAGTTACTAGTTACTCTACAAATTAAGATTTTTGAACACAAAACTCATGTAGTTTATAAAATACGATGTTTTATTAGAAATTAAACTACCCAACAACATAGACCCAGCTGAGATGATTAGCCAATTAAACACTTAGTTGATTGACAGAACAGTCTGGATCGTTTCCAGTCCCTAAAATGTGAGGATTCTTCAGCATTGAGTACTTTTACTTTTAATACTTTAAGTACATTGATCTGATGATACTTAGATACCTTCACTTAAGTGACATTTTCAGTGCAGGACTTTTACTTGTAACAGAGAATTTTTTTTTTTTACAGTGTGGTATAAGTACTTTTACTTAAGTAAAGGATCTGAATACTTCTTCCACCACTGCTTTTTACACTGTGAGACCTTTAAATCAATCTCCATCAGCCGGTAGAGTTAGGATTCAGGAGATTCCGAGCCGCCTCTGAACGCAGCACCGTGGAGGAGCAGAGGACGCAGGGCAGGACAAATAATCCAATCATTAGTCCACTAAACAGCGCAGATGTCTTGGTTCCAGTCTCTGAGGGATGAGTTCACACTGAGGCCGTTTGAGATAGAGCAGACACAGTAAGTACCCTGTCCCTTTAACTGCACTTCGGCTTTCAGAGAGAGAGAAACTTTGGCTTTGTTGTGCGCGGAGATGAGTTATTATTGGGCTGTGGAGGATTTCTGACGTTTGACTGGTGATCGATACATGCGGCCAATACAGTGTCCCAACTCCCGCAGTGCTTTGCTTTTGTTTGTGCATGGGCTGAAGATGTTGAGGGAGGAAAAGGGTGTTTTCTGTTTGGATCGTGATTCACTGGCAACACTAAAGGGCGATGTAGGTGGGCTGTGTTTGACTTGTGAGTATTCTCAAGAGTTCTTGAAGTCCAGCAGTGAGTTCTTAAGGGGTTTAATTGAGACACATCTATGATATTAAAACTGAAAATAGGTTTAGCTATGCTGATAACACTCCAAAAAATTAACTTCCAAAAGTAAAAAAAAAAAAATGTTGGCTAAACCTGTAAGTTTGAGTGTTATCAGATCAAACTTTGCCAGCAAAATGAGCTCAGTGTTTGGTAGTGGCA
The DNA here is from genome assembly GCA_023631565.1 of Gymnocephalus cernua. NCBI lineage: Eukaryota > Metazoa > Chordata > Actinopteri > Perciformes > Percidae > Gymnocephalus > Gymnocephalus cernua. The sequence continues at coordinate 6,754,087 of CM042435.1, read as the reverse complement.
GGTCAAGGACGGTCCAGATTAAACAGTTCTCTTTCAGAGAGTGGGAGCCACTGTAATCCTGAAACACAGACACTGACTGATTCAGAGTAGTGATGTTGTTTAGTGTGAGAGGATGAAAGACTCTATTGATGTTGGACCTGCTGATCTGATCCTCATGAGGATTTACTGTAGCACAATCTGAGCAAACGCAAAGCTCTGAGAAAAAAAATGATGATGATAGACTGAGTATTTGGAGTGGGGCTGCACAATATATCATATTTTTTTATTATCGTCATCTTGATATCAATTGCCGCAATAAACACATCGCGAAAGGCTGCGACATATCGCAGAAAACAGTTTTTTTTGTTGTTTTAAATTGAACACACAATTTGTTGTAAGAATACTGAAGGCAGCAGAACTGGGTACACTTTGATTCCTGCTTATTTATCGCAAGTAATATCGTTATCGCGATATTCAACGCATATTTTCCTCATATCAGCAGCCCTAATTTGCAGTGAATCAAGTTAGCACTGTCACACTGGAATCAGGATACATGGGCTGGTAATCTGACTGAGGTGTGTGTGTGTGTGTGTGTGTGTGTGTGTGTGTGTGTGTGTGTGTGTGTGTGTGTGTGTGTGTGTGTGTGTGTGTGTGTGTGTGTGAGACAGCCCTCCTCATGCGAGGGCACATCAGGTCATCTGTCACTGGGTCATTGAACAAACCCTCAGGGGTTTTACAGGGAAGTCCTGTTTACTGTTCCTGTCTGTGACAAAATCCTATCATGATAATTTACTAATCCATAATTAGACAATTAGACATGTTGCTGTGTGCTCAGGGTGTAACTTATGTTTGTGGTTTGTCTTTCTTGCATTCTTTGCAGCCTGAGTCAGTTGATTTGAGACTGAGTTCAGTATTATTTCCTGCATAATTATTAAAGGGGAACTATGCAGTTTTTTTTTATTTTTTTTAGCTTAATTTACCTAAAATGAACAGCTTCGGAGTCATTGGACTCAAAAAAGTCATATAACCATATGACTTTTTCGAGTTGAATGGTGGACGTCTCGCTCCCCCCTAGCGCCTCTGAGCTGAAAAACCACCCTTGCAACTTTCAGCCGGCGAGCCGCCGGCCTCAGCGTCAGGAAGGATCATGTGATATCAGGTCTCGCCATGTAACGAATTGCTTCACGGCACTGCACACATACGCCCATTCAGGAACCGGCTAACAAGGTAGCAATGGAGTTTTTCACACTATTGTCATGGCTGTGCCGGCAAAAAAGAAGCAGAAAGCTAGGAAAGCATTGTCGGAGGAACAGAGAAAGAGGAAACGGCAGACTGACCAAGCGAGGAGTCCCAAGTACACATAGGAGATGCCAAATATCTATTCCAAAGCTGTAGGGGGAGCGCTATAGAGAAACCTGCGAGCAAAAAGACAGCGAAGAAATGGCCAAAACTGCATAGCACCTCTTTAAAGGGGAACTCCATCAATTTTTACAAATGAAGGTTACTGTAGTTTACCTGTCAAGCCTGTTACTGCTCAACCTGTGAAAAAAATGTCTGCAATGTTTTTGCGTGGCTCAGGAGGGTATTTATCAGACAAGGAGCATCTGACAAAAAATGTTTTGTGGTATTATGGGAAATGTAGGATTTAGCGTTATTGGAGCTTGACTAAAAATCAGGATATCTTGGCCTCATAAATACACCAGAGTTTAAAATGACAACACAAAGAGTGTTAAGAGTGACATGCAATGGAATTTCCGGTGGCACCGGATCAATCCCGGAAAGTGGATGTTTGTGGATATAGACTAATGTCGATATAATATTGACATATTGCCCAGCCCTAGTCTAGTGCTGCATCTCATGTCTCTTATTTGATAGCTCCTCGGGCCTCTGCTGAACCGGAAGTTGTTCTGTCCCGAGCGAGTATTGATCACCGAGGAGCTAATAGGCGAGCATACACAAGAGCAGCCTTCCCCGGAAGCCATGCAGCTGATGGACTAAGACGCGAGAGAGGGAGGAGCCGGGGATGCAATTTCACCCTCCTGTTGTCCTCGGGTCGAATTTGACCCAATTTCCAGAAGTTTCTATTATGTATTATTTCTATCATTCGTCAGGTGCCACTGCGCGAATGGTGGCGGTATGTCCCTTTTTGGCTAATGTATTTTAAAGATGGAGGCGCAACATGGCGGTAGTCATTCGAGCGACTCACTCATATGTATTCTGAATGATTCTAAATGGCAGATTGTACGCTTACGAGAATACTTTGATTAATTGGTGGAAGTAATTACACATGAATGAGCACATATTTGTGACAGAACAAAGGGTTTTTTGCTAAGAATCAACTCAAAACATTACACAATGTAGGTTTAAGCTTGAATTTGTCTACTGTGTGGGCTTCTATTAAAATAAAAGTGAGACTGAGCAAATATTCGTAGGACTGTAGTGTAATGCGAACATATATTTAGCGTGTGGTAGGTAGAGGAGGAAGTTTAGTTTTTTTTCTTTTAATCCATACTCACTTAGTTTTGGATTTTGCTTTGTAACAGTTTTAAGTTGTAGCTCCCTTGTCCTTCCTTTCCTTCCGTTTTCCAATCATTTTGCAGTATTTTATGTACTTCATCTGGGTGGTAGTATGGAATAGAGAATACTCAGATCAACAGTTGCAGTAGCCTGTTTATTACAAGCCCTTTGCTGCACCCTGGAGGAATGAGAAGCATCATAAGTGTGTTGACGCTGTTCAAAAACTCCAGTTTGGGATTATTAGGCCATCATCATTCAGGTAAACTCTTTGAATCAATTTCAACCACACACACACACACACACACACACACACACACACACACACACACACACACACACACACACACACACACACACACACACACACACACACACACACTCACAGAATAGGTTTGTAAGTGAGCAAGTAGAGTTGTAGACGGCTGTTTTGTTTTTATCGCCCCATAAACCTCAGCTGGGACCTGGGGTTGCGAGAAAGAAGAAATCTCAGCTTGTTGGAGGAGTGTGTTATGTGTAAGATCTTACACACACACACACACACACACACACACACACACACACACACACACACACACACACACACACACACACACACACACCACCCAGTGCGGCAGGCTTAGTGCAGGAGTTTGATTACAGGGCTATTTACATTACAACATAGAGCGACAGAGAAAAGGGGCGAGAGATTGGCAAAGAGAGAGAATGAAAGAGAGAAAGAAGATGGTTTCCAGATGTGAGGTGGAATTCAGAGAGCTCCCCCTCCTACTCTGTATGGAGAGAGAGATCTAGATCAGCGTGCGCACATTGTAATGGAGAGAATAGGAGACAGAGAGAGAGAACACACAAAAAAAGGAGGAGAGGGAAGAGCCGCTGCACTGCAGGGGTGTGTGAGAGGAACTCCAGCCAGCCGAGGGGGAGGAAGTGATGGGGAGAGATGGGGAAGGGGATGGAAAGAATAAGGAAGAATGAGGGGAATAAAAACAGGGCCTCTTGGTCGACCACAAGTCCAGAAATCTAACCGGATGGGAATTCCGTTTGGTTCCCCAAAACGTTTGTAGCTGTCGTGCTTCTATCAGGGTCTTATCTGAGCTTGTTAAAATATATATATATATATATATATATATATATATATATATATATATATATATATATATATATATATATATATATATATATATATATATATATATATATAGCACATCAATTATAGGTCATGGTAAGACGGACATAGGCACTGTGTGATAAAACTTAGCCCCCTATTCATTTCATTTCAATCAATTTGTTTCCTCGGACAAATCAAATCCACTGGTGATGTTGCCAACAGGTTACTGTGCTCTCTTAAAAACTCTCTCCCTTCACATTATGCGGCCCACAATATCGTCGCAACTCCACAAATTATGAGGCATGCTTTCCTCTTCGTTTTTAGGTGCTACTGGTCAGCAGGTGTCTCTGAGTGTCGCCATGGAAACATGGTGACAGCCTAGGGGTAGGGTGGCTAACCTTTTTAGGCTTAAAATAAATCAAGTCTTTGTCTGTGCGAGACTGTCTGAGTTTACATTAGTAATTAATTTTTAATTAATTTTACTCATCTGAGAGCAAAATTAAGAGAGGCCTAATGGTGCGTTCCAGTTGAACGAGGAAGTTGGAATTTTCGAGTTTCCAGTCAGAAATTTCAACTGTAACGCCCCCTCGAATTTCGGATATCCGACTTGGAAAAGTGGAAAGAAGCTCCCCAATCTCGACCTCCCAATCCAACATGGCTGCTCGGAGCATCAACAGCAGTGAAAGCTGTAGTAAAATACTTCTTGTGTCTCATTAAAGGTGCTCTAAGCGATGTCACGCGTTTTTAGGCTACAACATTTTTTGTCACACACCGCAAACATCTCCTCACTATCTGCAAGCTGCCTGTCCCCTGGACACACTAAGAAAAAGAAACGCTGCCAGGCTCCACAAACAGCAACAAAAACAAACTGCGCCAACCTGCACTACCAAACATAACAAACAGTGTTCCAGTGTTCCTGCCAATAACCGACAAGAAGGATTTTGGGGTGGGGGTTGGGGGGGTGAGTGCACGGAAGGGAGGGGGAGGGGACAGGATGAGGAGGAGGGAGGGGCGAGCTAGTCTCAGTTTTGTTTGACAATACTTTGAACGTCAACAAGAAGTGACATCACCCAACAACGCTTAGAGCACCTTTAAATTGTCCAATTTGTAATCTGTGGACATGTCGCTATGGTGTTTGTACGCACAAGCACACAGCATAATGTGTTCCTATCAGCTGGTATTGCTAACAATGGCTAACCTCGCTAGAGTCCCCTCCCCCCCAGTTAAATATATAGGTTCTTCCGACTTGTAAATGGAACAAGGTCAACCTGGGTATGGCGTCTTTACCAGTTCTGAGCTTCAACTTCCGAACGCAGCATAACACTACCGACCAGTCTAAAATATTTTATTATTTATACCTGTGCTTTACCTACGTCCCTTCTGCTGTCTTTAACGACGCCAAACTCCTTTGGGGAAGAAAGCATGGTACAGTATACTTTCAATTCAAATTGGTCTGCACATTCCTATTATTTGTGTGTTCTCAAAGTTAAAAACTTTAGAAATAGATCCACTTCACACAGATAAGAGAAATTATTAGTATTATTGATAGGACAGGCATCCAGTTACCAAGTATATATACACACACACACTCTCTCTCTCTCTCTCTCTCTCTCTCTCTCTCTCTCTCTCTCTCTCTCTCCCTCTCTCTCTCTGTTGGTCCAGACTGAGGGCCATTTCAGGAAATACCAACATCCACTTTTTTTTCTTCGAAGGGAAACTGACCGACATTCCTCTTGGCTCTATAAACGGAAAGCTGTGTGATTGATACATGCATATACACATATATACGCACACTAGTGCACATTTACATATTTCACAAAGAATTGCGCCATGCTCTTGGATTCGTTTGGACATGTCAGCATTGAGAAATTCATATGGCACGCATACACAGAGACATCAGATAGCTGTGTTTGGAAAAGCTCCTCTTGTTGATCTTTGAGAGGTTAAAACGAGTGATAAGCCAGGTGTTTCATATACTGAAAGGTCATAAATCTCCCTCCACAGGGGTGTATTTAGATTCCTTCACAAAAGACTTGAGGCAAGTTCATTTTCCCACTTCAAAAGAAAAGTATCATTCCTGGATTTGTGGTGACTGATAGGCAAACTGCCCTTGATGACATAATTAAAGCTGCACTAATCAAGAAATGTATATCAACAACAGGTCAAAAGACTATGGGCCCTATTTTAACAATCTAAGAGCATGCCGTGAAGCGCCTAGCTGGCGTAGGTGCGTTTAGGGCGTGTCCAAATCCACTTTTGGTAGTTTGCGGAAAAAAGGGTCTGTGCACCTGGCGCATGGTTCAAAAGGGTTGTACTTAGTGTCTTCATTAATTCATACATGTAGGTGTGTTTTGGGCGTAACATGCAATAAACCAATCAGTGTCATCTCCCATTCCCTTTAAAAGCCAGGCTCGTTTGTACCTTGGTGCATTGCTATTATGATTGCACCGTAATATTTTATTTGTAATCTTTTGCATGTTTGTGTGCTGCTGCGCTTCCCTGTGTGTGTAACAAGCACAGTGTGTGCACGCTAGCCTTGCATTTTACTAATTTGCTGTTAAAATAACAATGAAATGCTGCGCTATTGACTTTAGACCAGATTTTTGTTGGTCAGTGGCGCGATCACTTCCCGGTGCCTCCAGATAGCAGTACGCCCAGAATGCACCTGAACACACCTCCCTGTAAGACCATGGGCGCACAGATGGGCGCAGGTGCATTTGCTATTTAAACGACGGGAAATTAATAACAACTGCGTCGGTCTTAGACTAGCAAAGACACTTGCGTTGGGCTTTGCAATGCGCTGGGTAGGGCCCTGTATGTGATGTGGAAAGGGTTGCTCATAGTGACAGACGATAATCATTATCAGGCTCTGCAGTTCCGCTCAGTTGACCCAGCTCTTTTAGCATCATCTATTTTGGGGTCACTGTTACAATAATCAATACATCCTTCCGGTTGCAGCATCAAAAAAACCTAATTGTAACAAACAAAACTGATTTCTGTCTGGAATGGTAAAAAAAAGAGAACATGTACTCCATGTAGATTCATGTGACGGATTCCCTGAGTGTCTTGGCATCCCTGCTGCAGCAAAGATGGAGAGGTTCAGGATGGGAAATCGGAGCGGAGGTAACGCTGAATGTATTGGTGGAAGCACTGATTAACATCTACATTAAAATGGTGGAAATGCTCTGTCAACACTACTTCACCCTGAGAGGGTCCTTCCTGATGGATAATTGGCAATGTCATGTGGTGTGTGTGTGTGGGTGCGTGCGTGCGTGTGTGTGTGTAAAAGTGTGTAAGTGTGTGTAAAGGAATATCTCAGTCCTAGCGTGCAAAAACTGATCTTAGAGACTCTGTCTGTGTATCATGCTGATGAAATGGAGCTGCAGAGCTCTGGATCTGATAGACTGACTCTGTCTTTGTTTACACTGACACATACACACACACACGCATGCACGCATGCATGCACGCACGCACGCACGCATGCACGCAACAACACACAACAACAAGTTTGGAATGAATCACACAGACAACTTTAAGTCTGGGCATGTTGGGATTGAGAAATTCATTCCACTATTACTGCTCCTCCTCTGTGAGTGGTCTGATGATTCATGTGATTTAGCCAATTTTCATGCAGTTGCCTTAGCGATAAGATGATAACCTTATGTGCAATAAGTTCCGAAGTGCTATTGGGTAACAAAGCATTTTTCCATGAAGCAAATCTTTAAACTTTCACTTCAAATCTCATGTAATGATCCTACAGATATTTAAACTAGTCAGGTGTGTGTGTGTGTGAGAGAGAGAGGTTTTAGCAGCAGGGAATCTCGGGATCAACCCTAATGTCACCTCGCAGCTACACGCACATAAGCACTCAGAGCTATAGTGGCTGTAGATAGGTAAGCTCCCTACTTATAGTGATTAAGTGTGACAGGCTGTTGCACGGCCGACGCATAGAATGATCAACACGAGGCACTGTTTTTGTGCGAGAATTCGATGGGTGGTGACATGCAGTAGTTGGCCATTTCAGTGTTAACTTAACTCTAACAAGCTGCACATTTGTATATCTTAATAAACAGTAAGGCATGGCGACGTGATATCAGAGAGATACTTTTGATTTCACTTTTATTCAGTGTACAGATGTGCTAATGGTGGCGGCGGCACACAATGTACATGCATACTTTGCGGTTGCATTTAAAATCAAACTACAGCCTCCATTATGGAGGTCCCATCACAAGCATCTGTCAACTGAGAAAATCGATGCTGTCATCACTAAGTGCTGTCTATTGATTCATTTTGAAAATGCAAATCCATTATATTAATTGAACAACACCGTGTACTAGGAAAGTCTTCACTGCATGGGGCCCTAGTACTCATACTGGATGTTAAATCAAATATGTCCTTGTATGGCTGAGAGAATGGTGTTTTTGTTATCTTATATGGCCTTTACTTTGGTATAAATCGAGAAACAGTTCTGTTATCATATTCTCAAAGTTCATCAATAACTTAAAGGAATACATCACCGATTTAGCATTCAGCTTTGTATCAGTAGAAACCCGGTAGTATTTCTGAATGACCGTGCGTCCCTCCCTCATATCCCCCTGAGACAGGAAATATCTGCATTGGGGGTCTGGTGGGAAGCTAACGCTAGCCGGCCACCTGTCCCATCAATCCTGCTTGCAAGTGTCCGTTCATTAAACAACAAACTGGACTACATCCAACTTCAACGATGCTCCCAACGCGAGTTCAGAGACTGTGTTTTTTGCTTTCGTGGAAACATGGCTAAACAACAGTGAACCGGACTGTCCCGCTACCAGGACTGCTAGCCCTCCGACAATCCGAGCTAGAGATGCTCTGTATGAAGGTGGGCTGTGTTAACACGGACTGGTGCAGAAATGTGGTGATTTGTATCCAACTAACTGCTAACAGCTGGAGTTTGTGACTGTTACATGGCGACCATTCGACATTCCACGCTAATTCACGGCTGTGTTTATACTCGGTGTTTACAGCCCACCAAGCCTAATGCTAGTATGCTTAGCTGAACTTTACAGAGCCTATAATGTGTGTGTGCCTGTTTCGTATGTCATTTTTATATAATGTCGTTTTTATATATTTTAAATGTGTAACACCACTTAACCCACAATGAAACGTTGTTTCGTGTATATGGTTGAAATAACAATAAAACACATTGAGTTGAGTTGAATGCCTCGCTGTCTGTCTGTCAAGCGGTGATAGTAGGCGTGGCTTGGGAGTGGACTCGAAGCAGCGAAGCGAAGTGTATTCTGGGATTTGGTGTCTTTCATCCATATGAGCCAAAAACACATTTTCTGTCTTTTCTCGGCGTAGAAGGCACCAATTACATTTTTTTTTTCACATTTCTGCTACATAAGTGACCCAATTTAAAGATATATTCAGCTTTCCAGCGGTGAAGTATCCCTTTAATTTCCCTCAGTTGATAACATAACATAGGCAGTGTAAATACTCTACATAAAGAGTCTTGCTTCAGAGGTCCAGTACATTAGTTGGATTAGTGTCTTAACCCTTGTGTTGTCTTCCATTTGACCATGCACGCAGGTCCTCCCCGGTCAAAACTCAACACTTTTTCTGACGTTTTTGTCTCTTTTATTTCAACACTTTTGGCGCTTTTTTTTGACGTTTAACGCTTCTTTTCACTACCATGTATAAACACCACTAACACACTTATTTCCACTAGTTTTACACTTATTTTTGGAATTCAGGGTCAATAAACCTCATTTATAGGAAATTACCTAATTCTTGATTTTACAAAAGCAGAAATTAGGAATTATTTTGACTAATATTATAATATATAAAGAAAGGATAATCACAGACTTGTATATGTCAACATTCAGTGAGGATACTGTTTCGAAACATTGAATAAAACACCCAAAATTCAATGAAAGTAGAGATCCGATCTTTTGTTGTACTTGCAAAGCCCGTTGTATGGAATCGTCCATGTTATTTTGGGGTAAGTAAAATTAGGTAGTTAAAGAGAAACCCATATTTCTGAAAACAACACAAGGGTTAATATATATTAGCCAAGTTAACAAGATATTACCGTAAAAGAGGTCATTGTGTGGGAGTACGCCATTGTGTAGTGTAGCTCAGTTCAGGGCAAGCAGTGAGAGAATTGAGTGTGTGTACCCTTCTCACTCGTGGTAATAACTTTATAACACAACAATTGTTGATATCGATTTGAATCGTTAACAGGATAATCGGAATCGAATCTTGAAACCAGTGAGACCAAGATTCACACCCCTACTAGTTACATGGCACTACCATGTTATGGTGCGTTCTTTTTGCCTCGCAACTCGTATTTTACGAGGTCAAAGCCGTAAACACGCCCCCTGACCTCGTATTTCGGGTATATCGGGTACCTCGGTGGATGTACGAGTTCCGAACTCGTACATCCACCGAGGTACCCGAGCTGAAAATCCAACATGGCTGCCCCCTGTATCGACAGTTGTGAAAGCTGTAGTAACATAGTTATAAGCACTTCTGTGTTATTTGTGTCACACTAAATCGTAAAGTCGTACACGCAGCGCTGTCTTCTATCTGTGTTGTCACGCGGTTTGTATGCACAAAAAAACAGCGTATACGTTGTTTAAACTGGCGTTGCTAACAATGGCTAACCTGGCTAGAGCTAATGAAAACAATGAAAATCCGACGCGCAAAAAGAACGCATTCAACTCATGTGTGACGTCATTCCCAGTTGCGACCTCCGACTTCCGAGGCAAAAAGAACGCACCATAATTAGGTAACAGGTCGTGGTCATTTCAACTATTTCTGTAAGATCAGGAGATTGTTCAGGTGCCGTCGGAAATTCTGCCTTCCACTTTCTTTGTGTTGGCGTTCTAAACTTTGGTGGATTTCTGAGGACTATGGTTACCTGCTCCTCAGATCTCTGCAGGGTAAATCCAGACAGCTAGCTAGACTATCTGTCCAATCTGAGTTTTCTGATGCATGACTAAAAACAACTTGTGAACGTATCAAAACAAGTTCCTTTCCGAGGCTATTTTGCAGCGGCACCGTCATTGTGTCTGGGGCTTAGCGCCGCCCAAGGCGATTGTGATTGCATTAAAGAAATGCCAATAAACCAGAGCACGTTTATTCTCCCATCCCAGAATGCTGTGTGGACTAGCCAGATCTTCCTCCACAGCGCTGTGGAGGAAGACAAGACTGAGTCCAGGCTGACTGAAACACTTGCCATTGTACAATTAATGCATCTGTTTAAATAAAGTATTGTCATTGGTTAGTTTACAAAAGAAATGCTTGTGAATGGAACTAAACAGTAGAGAGACAAAGAAAGAGGATAAGGTCATGGGGGGGCAGTCTCTTGTTCACTCTTGCCTCCTCCCTCGCTCCACTCTCTGTATCCTCTTCCCTCCTCCAGCCTTCCCTGGGCCACATTACCAGCCGCAGTGGTGGTCGGGAGGATACAGTGAGTGAGGCATGCAGCAGCTACACACTTAGTCAACTGTTTTCCCACTGCCGTATTGTACCAATCCAAGGATTTCTACTATACTACTTGCCTGCTCTTGTACTGTATGTGATACTGGAGTGGTTAGGATTGGCTTGCTGTTGTGCATCTGCTGCCAAAGTTTGGAGAAGGGAGCTCAGTCAGAATTTGACTAGTGGAGCTCAAAAGTGGGAGGAACCTCAGGGGATGATTTGACTTGGAAGTGTGGATCTTTTTCTTGTGGAGTGGCATCTTTTCTGTTGCAAAGAGAGAGAAGTCATCTGTTTTCAGGAAGAAAAGGGACTCTCATGTGGGACAACAGCGCAAAGTGTTGGATCTGAGGGTTTTCTATTCTTGAACAAACAGGGTTAAAAAAACAAAAGAATCATCTACTTTGCAAAGAGAAAGAAAGACGTATTTTGTTTTGGTACAGAATCTTTTACCGTTTTACAACATGGCTGGAATGTATGGGTGCTTCAAAAACAGGAAGTAAGTTTCTTTTTTGTAATTCTGCCATTGCATTTTATTGCATGTATTACTGGCAAATGATTATATCGTGAAACTCAATTCTGTTCCACCAACAAACATTAAATGAATGTATTACAAAATCAGCCATAGAATTGCACAATCTTGTTTTGAAAACACACCTGACAACATAACGTCACTCATCTCAACTCGTAAAAGATTTGTCATTTTCAACTCACACCTGTCTTGACAGAGGCCATGGACTACTTGGAATACTAAACAACACAACATGTGTTAACAGTCATACCCTCTGCTACTGGAAGTATTTATTTCACCATTGGCTGTATCTTGCACTAAAGAGCCAAATCTTTTCTTAGAGTGCACTGATTTTATTGGCATGTCGGGGGTTTTCCCCAGACTTGACGCTGTCTTTTGTTGCAGCTGTCTAATCAAACTTTTGTTTCTCTTTGTTTATTGAGACAATTGATGGCTTGTAGTTGGCGCTGACGGCCCGCTGTATCACTCTGATTTTATACTGGAAGTGAATGACTAATTAGAAAATCCCAGAACTTTGTTTTGGTTTTGCTGTTATGCAGGAGAATCAGGCAGATCAACGTGATTTCCTCTTAATTCTCTCTGATGAGTCATATTGTTGCTCAAGTGATGGCTTGATACTCGATAGCTGTGGATGTATTAGAATTGTATTTAATTTAAATTTGAGTGCATGCTTTCTGTCATAACTAACGGTATAGCTGCAACGATGAGTTTGATAATCGATTAAACGGTTGACTCAGAGTTTATAAAAAATTTAAAAAAAAAATCTGATTCCAGCTTCAGATGTTGATATATTTTCTTTACTCCTCTGCGACAGTAAATGGAATATCTTTGAGTTGTGGACAAAACAAGACATTTGAGGACTTCATCTTGGGCTTTGGGAAACACTGATTGACATTTTTCCTCATTTTCTGTTATGATTTTAGACCAGACAACTAATCAATAAATCGAGAAAATAATCGACAGATTAGTCAATAATGGTTAGTTGCAGCCCCAGCTGATGGGAGTCCTCAGTGATTTTAATGCTGTGACTGGATATATATATATATATATATATATATAGGACTGGGCTTGGCAGTGGGATTGGACCACAGAGGGCTAGGATAATGAGTGCCTTGAGCTCTTTGACTACAGTAAAGTATCTTTTTCTGTACCAGAGCTGTGGAGATGTGGTGTTGCGTGCACTGATATACCCCCTTCCACTTTCTTTGTCTTTGGCCTTTCAGTCTCATGACATGACAACAATACAAGCGTTTATGGCCCACTCAGCAGAGTTGACTTAGACAAACATTTTGTTTGTGTGTGTGTGACAGAGAGAAAGTGAATTAGGAGTGGGGATGAGCTGCAAGACGGCTACACACCGATTCAACTAAAGAACCACAATGTGTTCTCCTGGAATTGGTTCACACTGAAACTAACATTTACTTGAATCACGTCTCAGTACAAACTTTCAGCACGCAGACAAACCCAATATGCTTAGCGGTTTAAAGAAATAGTTTACCCAAAAGCCATATAAATTGTATATAGCATGGCACTCACCTCCCTTGGCTCTCTATGGTCCTAGAAAGGTTTTTTTTATGGAATGGCATTAAGGAGAGCAAAGCGCCCCAAAAATGAAAGCATATCAGTGCAAGCAAACAAAAGGCGGAATAAAAGGTTATAAAACATCTGAGAAACTTGAAAATTCCTGTGCAGCATTATCCAAGGGAATTTGTATCCATTCGTCGGCTCATGGGAATCCAAACACAACTATTTTTGCTAAAGTATTGCTAAAGAAAGCATATCTGAAAAATGCAAGCATGCACACAGTAAATTCCTGCGTGGACTATGCTTTGTTAAGCAAGTTTAGCTCCATCGAAGTCGGTTTGCACTTTGCACTGATACGCAGGCTTCCCACACATTTTCATGGACAAAGTTTCAAAACTTTTCCATGCCTTTTCAAGGATCCATAATAAAAAATTCCATGACCATTCACAACTTATAACACATGAAAAATGAAATGTACACTTGCCCGGGATTATTCAAATGTATCAGATTCAAACTGGCATACATGGAGGGAGAGACGGAACATGTAGAGAAAATGAAGAAACATACATGATAGTAAATACGCATCGGCGCATATAAGAACTACTTCACAGCTGCAGAAAATAATACGGGGAAGGTAATCCACAGAAGATTACTTTAACAATTCATTTCATTGAACACAACCAAACTCCATGACTTGTTCTAAACTTTCAAGGATATTACTAATGTCATGACTTTTCCAGACCTGGAAAACGAGATTTTGAAATTCCATGCCTTTCCAGGTTTTCCATGACTGTAGGGACCCTGGATATGCTTTCAAAAATGACAAAAATCAAAAGCCCAAAAAAATGCACATCGCATTCCAGGTGGAAGCGCAAATGTGCTGCACGTGTGAGCTACCACCACAGAATGCGCATATCCACCATGAAAAAAGGACTAATTAACTTTCCATCGACATTGTTTCTGTGTTGCCAGTGCATCATTTTAACATAACCGTAAGTGTGTTTATCTCCTCTAGTGTAAGCTGCAAATGTTAACTAACTAACTAACTAAATAGCATTTCAATCAGGAGAGACTTTGTGTGCGGATATGCAAAAGAACAATATTTATTATACAACTGCATGAGAAAATGTATGAGTCTTTTGGAGATTAGACTCCATCAAATTAATATTTTTTTTAAAGGGGTAGAGAATAGGAAACATATCCCCCGATGGAGTCTAGACACTGGTGGCGGCGGAGAAGAGACCGGGGACCAGACCGACGAGGCAACGGAATGGCCATCCGGGAGAATCATGAAGACTGGAGGCGGCAGGGGAGGTGGAGGGTTGAGCGCTTTGCCTGTAACGAAAACTGAAATCACAGGGAGAACATATTTAAGCAGAGCTGTAATGCTGTGATTGGTCCTTGAATTCCGTGGTCATGTCTGATTGGTTTAAGTGAAAGTATCGCTTCTAAACAGCTGATTTGATTTACGGAGAAAGAGTAATGATTGGGTTAATGACGTCTTCCTGGAAGAATTTGCGCTGTGCTTCATTTACTTTCAACACCACGGTGCATTAGCTAACTAAATTATAATATGGGGTTACAGGTTGCTATGTTCCTACTATGTGGATTGATAATATCCAAATGTGGGTAATAATAGCAGCTCTGTCATGCTTTCTTTTTGTCCTGCTCAAGAATTTTGAGTGGTTGATCGGCACCAGTTATCAGTTAAATAAAGTTGCGATGCTTAATGAAGGCTTTATTGGCCCCAACCATAGACTGTATATAAAGATGGACGGCTTGACAGCTCCCCAAAAGTGAAGCAAAAACATCGTAATTGCCCCCTGGTGGCTGGCTGCAGTGTAGGTCATAAACCCCACCCCCTTCATGTTAGCGAATGGGACATGGGCCGAACTAAAAAAATCAAAATCAAACGTCAAATAGATTTTTCCCAAACATGGTTTCTGTCATTTGAGTTAGTTCTTATGCTGATGTATGGCCAGGTGTCTGTCTGTTTTTCTGTGTAGTTTGGTTTTAATAAGTTATTTGACGCTATAAAAACGGGGTGAAACGTCATGATTGACAGCTGTGATTGACTCTCGTTTCAATTGGTCGGGCGAGTGTATGGGCGGGACTTTGATACTGGCCGATCACTACTACGCAAACTCTGGCTACAAATGAGCAAGACGGCAGTGCCCGTATCCGGGATATTTTAGCTTCATTTTTGTACAGTGGGAGGAAGTGGCGACACGTCGTCCATCTTCATATACAGTTAATGGCCACAAGTTTATGCAACATTCTACATGCTGGAATATTTCAATCCATAAAGAGTGGAACAAAAGCAGTTTTTACCCCTAGTATTTTAGTCCTGATTTAGTTTTTCCAAAAATCAGTCGGGTTTAGATTCAGCCCACCAGTGGTCCACAGTAAAAGTGGATGAGATTCTCAAAGCTGAGGACAAGTGTGTGTTCTCACTTTCTCACCAGGCCCCATCTTTCCCAATGTCTCCCTGGTCCATCAGTCATTATGTAACCACAGGAGGTTGAGTTTGTTTAGCAGGAATGGTGATGCAGCTGTAAATGAATGTAGACTCTGCAGAGTGACTGATGAGAGTGTTTGGTCTGTCTTGAGTCCATGTAAGGCTTGTTGCTAAGAGCACGGCCCCATTTCAAACAGGAGGAGATTGAGGAGAGAATGTGGCTGAGCAGAGCTGCAAGACTGGAGAAACCCCAAACCCAAAAGAATGGTTTGTAAATTGTAAACAAACCTCAGGCGTTAAAGGCATTTTGGAGCTATTTGGACAAAAATGCTCTTTTAAACAATAATTTTTAATCTAAAGCTGACTGCGAATTTCCACTTGGTGTGACACTGTCCTGTCCATAGAAATAAAGAAACAGACACGTTAGTTCTTGTGTTTTACCAAATAAACTCTGGACAACACTTAAATCCCAGTAGGTCATATTTTTCAAACACCAGTCTAGCAGTCAAATATATACTTAAGTGAATTCCAATATCAAATGGCTATTCCCACATCAGAATAGAAAGACAACTGTTTTTGTTGGCACTGAACGTGATTTGAACAAGGATGTGCTACAGCTTACTGTATGTTAAAGGTCACCAACATTATGATGCATGACGGGACTAAATCATGTTTGAATACTAAATACAATGTTAGGAATTTCAATACTCGTGTATAAGGGCACGTTAAATATTTTACCCATGTTTCTTACCTACGTTTTACCTTACCAACCGATGAATTACCTATAGACAGGTTTCTATCCAGAATGCCAAGCAGCAGGGGCTAGAAAACACGTTACTTACCACAGTGTTTTAATGGACATCTTCAGTATTTACAAATGATGCAACTTTGTGGAACCTCTGGCTTGCTAAAATGACACATTCCAGTGAGAAATGCCAGCTAGTAGCAATGATAATGATAGCGGTGAATATACACAAAGTTAGCTCTAACGATAGGGAAATGAACTGTGATTGTCCTAAACCTAGGGCTGCAACCAGGGGCGTATCCATAATTTCCCAAGTGAGGGGTGCAGGTTGTTCAGGAGGATGATGTTTTTTAAAAGATCTCCAAGCATTTTTCTCACCAAATCGCATATTTCAAGTAGCCTACGTTTCATTTGTGATTGATGGAAACACAGAAATTTGGGGGTAGTGTAGGGGGGCCGGGGGTCCAGTGGCATCCTTGGAGACATTTTTGGCCGTAATAGCCCAAGTTTGGTGACCTCTGGCACATTCTAATGCTACTCTTCCATTATATACACTGTTCTTAAATATCTTGCTGATCATATATATATTTTATTATATATTTTTTTATTATTGCCTATATCTGTATGAGTCTATAAATCAACTGATGCAATCTGAGTAACGTGCACACTCGCCTACTTATGGTGCATTCAAATAATTCCCTAAAAATCTCACTTTGATCTTTGATCAAACAAAGATGCCAATTTAGCATCTGAGGTACGTAAGCGCTCATGTTACCTGATCAGCTCAGGATGACAGTTCTCATTCTGCATCTGATTTAACATTTTTGCTTACGGTCAAAACTAAATATATTTCACTATAGAAAATAGACAGCGTACCTCTTTAAGACTTTTATTCATTTCCTTCTATTAGGTAGATTTGTTGTCTTCTAGAAGTCAGTGTTCTTAGTTTTCTTTGTACATTGCTATCAGATTACAATATGTACTGTACCCAACGCAAAACAAACAAACAGCAGTTGATTATGAGTCCTTAGTTTTATGTAAAACAAATCTAAGTCATGAAATGTGTCTTGGTTATTAACTTTTTTTGTTGAAATTCACTCTAGCTGTTCTCAAGAAAGCTGTGGTTCATCTCTGATTTGACTGGATAATTGTGCTTCATTTAAAGCAAAAGGGACTGGCTAATAAAGGAGTTCTGAACGTAACTTAAGCAAGTTGAAAATGTTCAAATGTACACTTCCTTAAATTGCATATGGTACATACTTTATGCTGTGTACTGTACACACTTTGAAGTTGACATGCATCCTGCTTATGTCTGTATATACACAACATGTCTGTCTACAGCTACAGTGTATCTGGACTCAGTGGCGCATCCCAGTCAGCCAAGTTTATCATTTCAGCTGACTGGAAAAATCCCATTTACTCCCTCGCAACTCTTTCTTGATTCTTTTCTGCATCTCTCTCTTTCTCTCTGCGTATAATTGAAGGCTTGCGGCTCGTCATAGACCCACTAACATCATATTAGCGTGGCCAATTCATCGGCACTGCCTCGGCTCAGCCTCTCATCTCCTCTCCCTCTGCTGGGACTCAAGTTTAGGGCCTGTCTTTTTGTGTCAAACATGGAGAATATATTCTTGAGTTTTCTGGCCAAGCACCCAAAATAGGGTCTTTGACTTGTCCTTTTAGGTTTCCCACATGGATTCCAAGCAGTGATGTATTGAAGGGGGGATTCCTACTAAAATAAGAAACTGTATATTTTAGCCAGAGCTTTAATAGTCCAGATTATTCCACCCCACACACGGAAACGCCAAAGAACCATCAAAGTGGTCAGGCTGTTCTCATTAACTGTTCTAATCTATACCTAGGAAAAGTAATGCAAGTTAAATGGTTCATAACCCACGTAATCATGAGCCAACATATGCAGGGCTGCCTCTAAGGAGGAAGTTGGGTGACGTTGTATAAAGACCGACAAAGTTTGAGTAGGGAGGAGGTCGGGGTAGATGGATGGGTCAAACAAACACAGGACGTCACCCAGGAGTTTGTTTTCTGTGTGAAAGCAAAAGTCAACGTTGACTTATTTTAACTTACTTTTGTTATGTAAATTACGTATGTGGCACTTCTGTGAGTTACGTTATAAACAAACCCAAACCGCGGCCTTTTCCCTAAACCTAATCTATATCGACGACACTCACATCTCTGCAGGGTTCCATTAAGACAAGTTCCTTCCCAACACTATTTTGCAGAGGTACCGTTGCTCTGCCCAAGAAGAGTGTGATTGGTTTAAAGAAATACCAATAAACCAGAGCATGTTTTTCTCCCATCCAGGAATGCTGTGTGGACTAGTCAGACGCTGTGGAGGAAGGTGTGGCAAAGCGAGACTACCCTTAACCTAACAAAGTAGTTTTGTTGTCTAAACAGGTTCTGCACTGCAGGTGCCTCGGTCGCTCGTGTTGCTGGACAAGCGTAAGATAACAGAGAAATAATCTTCAACTGTCAAATAAAGGCCCAAAAAATAAAATAAAAATAAAGATGTAATACGAACAGATGTATGTGGATACGTTGCAGTGATCATTACCTCAAACATTCTTTTTGTAATGTTTCTAGATAATACTAGATCCTGCAAAGCATTGAAAACCAATGCTGGTGTTCGCTCATTCTGCTCTAACTGCTCTCACATGACTGGGGTTTAGCTGAGGGGTTTGTTCTGTTCGAGCCTATAATGAAAAATCGTTACTGTAATTTAATCATGTATCTAAGAGAATAAAGCATTAAAGATTTCTTGAACTGGTCACAGTTCTAACCACTGAAACTGTGCAGCGATGGACGTCAGGTTTCAGTGCTAAGGGTGTTTTACTCAGCAGTGTCAACATCATTTGTTAAAATCTGCCAGACACAGTACATTTGCCCTTTCTAAGCTCTGCCTCTGCTGCTGATTGGTTGTACATATTTTACTCTGTGGTACCTAGTTGCTGTAGTAATGTAATCAGGTCCATATTAGCCCAGCTGAGTGCTGGCGGTACAGAAGGATTAGGACTGGAGTGGAGTGGATTTGTGTTGTAAAAGCTCAAAGTCCATAATAGGACCTACTATAGAAGCCCCCATGTTACTACATTAAATTATCCCTTTTTAGATAGACAAGATGTTCCTGTATACATAGAAATCATCGTAAAATCATGAATGGATTTATTAAAAGCTTAATTTTTGACTGAACCATTAGGGGATCTTCAGGGTCGTTGCAATCAGACATCATGTCCGACATCTGAACAAGAGCCAATTAGTCTGCGGCATAAGTCGTGGTGCACTGAGTCCGGTGGCTGGTTCCATTGAGGGTTTAAGGCTGAACTAGATTAGATTTGTTTTACGTCAGAAGGACAGCAACCCAGTGGACAAAGTCAAGTTATAGTAATTTATAACAAAGAAGCATAGTATTCATTTCTACCCATCATTCACTCCCATGTTGATCTGAATTGCATGTGTGCGTGCGTGTGTGGTGTCAATGAGGTTATTTTATGTGTCTAATAAAGGTAGACCCCCCCTTACTGGTCCGAATACCTCTGCATGTTAATCCATGTAATGAATTCTCTCTCTCTCTCTCTCTCTCTCTCTCTCTCTCTCTCTCTCACATTCATACACACACACTTAGGAGCTTCCAAATAAAGCTTATTGTGTGCCTGAGAGTGTTTACATGCAATGCAACTCTGTAGAAGTATCTTTAAATGACACCATAATAAACAGCTGCCAGAAATATGTCCAAGAAAATATAAAATTCAAAAGATAAAAGCCGCCTGAAAGTAAACACTTTGTTGAAATAGCCAGAAAAATAAGTAATCAAGGCCCCAAGATTGCTGTTGTGGTTTTCCATTTTGTTAAAAAAACAAGTTCAGATCTACAAAGTGATGTAGCTTGCTCTTGTATATGAGAATATAAAGTGAAGAGGGAGCTCCAGCTTGTAAAATGTTTTGCTTGACTGTGAAATATAGTTTCAGTGTTATGAGAAAAGATGTGTTTATAGGGTTCCACACCCTCCATGTTACGCTGTAGAATTATGTTTTACTGCTTGATTTAGCTTATTCATTATTTTTGGTTAACACAGCTGTGAATGTGTAATATCGACTATAAGACTAGACTAATACGTAGCATTGCTGACTTCATCTGTCTGTTGAACTGATGGCTTTCGTCATTCAGATGCGTTTATTGGGTTTTCCATTTTTTTAATAAAGGAAAATAGAGAGCAGAAAAAAAGGAGCAGGGGGAAAAAATAAATGACTAAATATATATATATATATATATATATATATATATATATATATATATATATATATATATATATATATATATATATATATATACATAGGTGACTTTTCAATGAAAATGTAAAGGATATATATATATATATATATATATATATATATATATATATATATATATATATATACATAGGTGACTTTTCAATGAAAATGTAAAGGATAGGGAGAGACTGTTGGTCAGATTGGTACTGTGGTTGAACAAGGGCTTTTTTAAGATTTTTTTTGGCAGCATTTTAGGCCTTTATTTTTGACAGGACAGCTTAGACATGAAAAGGGAAGAGAGAGGGAAAATGACATGCAGCAAAGGGCCGCAGGTCGGAACCGAACCCACGGCCGCTGCATCGAGGACTAAGCATCTATACATAGGGCACGCGCTCTACCAGGTGAGCTACCCAGGCGCCTATACGAGGGCATTTTTAACCCCCCTGTGCCACAGTCGAACCGTGGGGGGGGGGGGGGGGGGGACCAATAGTTTAAATAGACTGATCTTATCTGATATGTGAAGAATCTCCTCAACAACTTAGAAACCGCAGAGGTTCAGAGTTTATTAAACAGATTTTATTTCCTTTGTGCATAAGAGATGTTGGAAGGAGGCAACGTTGCAAAACACACATTTAATCTCCAAAAAGACCAACACAAATGCCATCAGATTAATGTAAAGGGGTGCAGGTCTGAAAGTATTTGGTTAATCTAATTTCACTTACAATAGATGCTCGGGTAGTGTGTGCTGTTAGCCTACATAGGCTACTGAGCTGTAGTTGGAGTACATTGTCAGAGGATGAACCAATGGATGTATTGTGAACTGCTGGATATGCTGTATGTTACAAACTATTTTTGGGGGGAGGGGGGGTTGAAATATGATCATCACTTCTTAATTCTTCATCTTAATTATTAAGTTATCAAAGCTGCTCTCAATATAGATCACAGTAATACACAACCACTTAGTACAACCTTAGCTTTCTGACATAAAATGTCAACAAAAACTAACTAACTAATCAACCTTCCCAATAGATAGGATGTATTGCAGAGCCGTTGTATAAGATTAAACAGGTGTCTCATAAATTAGTAACTCAGTGTCCCAAAGCTGTAAACCAGTTTCTGTAATAATATATATCTGATTAAAAGTATTAACTCTGTCAAACTGCAACTAACTGCCCGCTCAGACCTGGTTTATATTGATCCAGTGTCCCGTAATAGTGGTTTATCTGAGGGCGTATAAACTCCACTTTTAATCAGCCATTACATTAAAACCTGATGAAGTTTACATGCACTACAAAGAGAGGCTTCATGGATCTGAAACTATTAAGCATTGCAAATAAGTTCGCTTTTTGCAGAGCTTGCTGATGAAGCTTGCTGTGACATTACTTTTTTAAAACTTTTTTATTTAGAAACCACTTTGTCCCCCACTATTTAGATATAGATGGGACAAAATACCCCCTGAAAGTACCATCATTTACGGAGAGGTTGGTTGGAAAATATGGGAATTGCACAAGAATCATCTGTAGGCCTACTAGATTTATTTTCGCTTCTCTTTCCAAGTTTATTGTTGCTAAGCCAATTCCAAGCCTTTGTTTACTGATTTTTAATATGTGTAAGTGAGAAAATAATTCCGCTAAGGGCTTCTTACAATCTTTGGTTGACAACTAAAGTCGGTATTCTCTTTTGCCCCTCTGTTTTTCCTAATATTTGTCTGTTTATCTAACTGACTCTTCTTTCCTCTCATGCTCTTTCCCACAACCCCTCTCTTTGACCCCCCCCACCCTCCCTCCATCTTCTGTTTGTCCCTGTCTCCTCAGTTTTCTCACTCTTTTTTTCTCTCTTGCCTTCTTTCACTCCCCCATACTCATCCTCTCATCTATCATTTTCTTCCCCTGTCTGGTTCCTCTCTTTTCAAATCTGTTTTTCTGTCTGTTTCTGTTTCCCTCTCCACATCCTTCTCAGAGATGAAGCCAAGGATGTCGCCATAGGTAGCCAGCCTTGGAAGTGGGTGCATGCCAGTCATTTTGACCCCTGACCTTCTGACTTTGAGCTTAATAATTACTCATGAAACTGTCCTTCGACTTGACTTAAGGACTATTCATTTTGGAATACATGCTTATTC
Organism: Gymnocephalus cernua; assembly: GCA_023631565.1. Taxonomy (NCBI): domain Eukaryota; kingdom Metazoa; phylum Chordata; class Actinopteri; order Perciformes; family Percidae; genus Gymnocephalus; species Gymnocephalus cernua. The sequence goes on along the minus strand of CM042435.1, from coordinate 6,731,364 downwards.
GTTTTCTTGCTGAGAATTAGATGAAAAGTTTGATACAGCATTCATATCTGGGAGTGGTATTGATCTTCTCATTAACTCTCACCAAGAACAAGAATGAGACTATTTTTCACAATTGAACTATAACTTTACACTATTCCTTTCTTTATCAGGCAGTCATATTTTAGCATTTCTCCGAAAAAAAAAAAACATCTCACAGCCCAGTCATGTACAGGTTTAATTTTTTAGTTCCCAAATATAAGAGTACATTTTAAAATGTCAATACTTTAGCATTTGCCTATTGTGGTATGTTCAGTTTTGTAGCCCTGTGGTGGTGTTATTGGGTTTTTAAACTGGTTTGAGTGGTTTCCCTTCTCTCCCTGGCACTTCATCATTTCCTGAGTTCATATCATAGACAACATGCTACGTGAATGTCTGCGTTTATCTGTGTTGTTGTATAAGTATCTGTTTCCTTGAGATGTTATTAAGGCTCTTTAACGTGTGTGTGTGTGTGTGTGTGTGTGTGTGTGTGTGTGTGTGTGTGTGTGTGTGTGTGTGTGTGTGTGTGTGTGTGTGTGTGTGTGTGTGTGTGTGTGTGTGTGTGTGTGTGTGTGTGTGTGTGTGTGTGTGGTGAACTTTTGACTGTAGTGTCTTCCTGTGGCATCAGACAGGAAATAGATCGGTCCAGCACTATCTGCACACAACAGCAACACCACCAGTGTGTGTCTTTGTTTATGGCCATGAGATGCAATAATGCAAATATCAAAATATTGTAAATACCACGGTTTATGGTTTATTTAAGAAGGGATGTCACAGACTGTTACAGTTGAGTTCAGTTGTTTCTCTCTTTGCTGTAGATGATTAGGAAGGTAAAGGTGGTGAAGCTGATGATTCTCATGACTTTAACATGGGTTGAGTTGATGATAATAGCTAATGGCTGCATAACGGCAATACTGATGAAAGCCCCTCAGCATGTCAACAAACCCTCTGGAATGTTCCATCTGTTTCTATAACACAAACTCACTGTAAACACAGTTGACAAGAAGCTCTCCAGCCGCTTCCTTAATGGAGAGAAAGAGCCTGTTCACACTCAGAGCAAACATGGTTTTCTTGTAAATTTTCTAAAGGAATTGAAGAAATGATAATAATTTCCCTACCATATTTAAACATATTTATTGTTATGCTAATGGTTGGAGTTTGCTCTGATGTCATGGAGACGGGTCTGTTGATGTGGATGCTCAGAAGAGATGATTTTATCCATAGTACTTTGAGAACTTCTCATCCGCATTGGCTTACAGTTATGCATGTGACTTGTGAGGCATACAATTGGAATTGTTATCACTAGAGCTCAGTCATTTTAATGTTGCTGGTATAACCGATGGGTGTTTTTAGAAAACATGAAAATGTTGAAATTCGTGTTGGTCGTCCGATTTGTCCACCACTTTGGAAATATCTCAACAACTATTGGATGAATTGTTATGACATTTTTGTGCAGACATTCATGGTTCCCACAGGATTAATCCAAATGACTTTAGCGATCCCCTGACTTTACCTCTAGCGCCACTATGATGTTTTTATTTGAGGTTTTAAGAAAAATCAGACATTCATGTTCCCTTCAGGATGAATTGCAATACCTTTGTTGATCCTCTGACTTTTCCTCAAGCAGCATCATCAGCTCAACATTTGAATCTCTCCTATACTTGTACTGTCACCCAGACCAGTGATAATAAGGCAGGCTTTCATTTAGTTGCTGTATTGCACATATGGTGTCATCCCATATGTTCCCAGAGCCATATGTCCAGGATATAAACAATACAAAACATTGTAAGAGATTGGTAAGGAATATTGTAAAAATCTGTTCATCCACTGTGAAGATATCAATGTCTAAAGTCAACGTCAAGAAAACTGTCGGCAAATTTGAGGATTTCAAGCAGTAACATACGTAGGCAGTAAGCTATGTGGGTAATTAGAGCTGCAAAGATTAATCTGTTAACCTATTGAATTAATATCCAACTATTTATCTATTAATCGGTTTGAGTTCATTCAAGCTTCTTAAATGTTATTATTTTCTAGTTTCTCCACTCCTGTGACAGTAAACTGAATATCTTTGAGTTGTGGACAAGACAAGACATTTGAGGATGATATCTTGGGCTTTGGGAAACACTGATTGACATTTTTCACCATTTTATGATATTCAATAGACCAAACAATCGATCAATCGACAATGAAAATAATTGTTGTGAAAACATACATTCAAGTTTTGACCTAGGGAAAACATTGCTGAGAACATAAAACCCTTTGAAAGTTCTCCTTATGTGTCATATTAAAAGGATATTGAGCTGAGGAACATAGGACCCTGAGAACTTAGATACGCTCCCATCTGTTTTGCCTTGTAGTAGTAGTAACAGCTGTTTTGGAGGCTGGACGGTTTCAAGCTTATTTACGTATGTTGTAAATGAAAAGTTTGACCTAAGAAAACATTCTCATATCTCCCCTCCCTTCCCTATTCTCATGACGTCCATAAATTCTGTGAAAATGACTGCACCAAATGTATGCTGTAAATTTAATAATAATAAATAAAAACATAAATACTGAAAACCACATCAGTATTGACTCAGCTTCCTGCCAAACTGCACAGGAAATCTAGTATATAACGTGCATAGCTAACTAGATTTGAGACCAGAAGTCCTGTAAAACTTGGTGAATTAATCATCCCTCTGTGTGAGAGAGCAGCTAACTGGTTCATCGTGCCGGCGCTGATCTATCACATGGCCTCCAACTTCCTGTCTGCTGGACAAGGCAGACACTTAAAACTGGGGGTTTGTGATTATGATGACTTATAAAACTAAAATGTTATTATGATTTTGAAATGTATCCAACACTAGCCTCTGATACTGTTCTCTTGTACAGTAGAGGTTCACTTAGCAGAGTAATGAGCTCCATGCTGCCTCACAGTCCGAGCTATAACAAGATATCAGTTTGTAATGGGATTTCATGTCTGTTTGACTTTGTGTTGGGGGTTGCTGGGCATCTGCTGGTGCTAAGATGTGAACGTTTCAGCTGACTGAAGTGGATGGCAGAGCAGAGCAGAACACTGGAAACATAGCTGAGATGCCTCCGTTGAGACTGTTTGGATTGTAGCAAAGGATTGGACTGGAGATGGCATTTAGATCGGACTGAAGTGTAACATAACAGCTTAAGTTTAAATAAGCAAATTGAAGATTGTCTCAACAATTTAAGAAACACTACACATGTTTAACTTTTAAGGAGTGAAGAAATGGATCAATGTGAATGAATTTAGGAGTTTATCCAACACGTTTTGAAATGATTGTATAAGGCAGTGGGTGGTTACAGATGACAATGTGATCCTCAGGGGTGGGGGGGGAGGGTGCTTCTCGGGGCCGAATGTTTTCTCAAAAGCCCTGGAACCTTTAAGGCTGACTTCCTGTCTTTCGTATGCTTTAAGCTGGCTCGGTTTTAAAGCTAGAGTGAAGCTATATATTGGTGTAATATGAAACTAAATAACACTCCAAAGTTAGGCTAAATTTTGGAGAGGGAAAAACTGGCATGGCAGTGTTTTAAAGGAGTCCCTTGACCTCTCACCTCCAGATATCTAAATGAAAATGGGTTCTATGGGTACCATCATGTATTTACAAATGGTTTGCAGATTGTTAGGTTTCTATTATCACATTGCTTGAAAAATAGTGCTAATAGCTGGCGTAACTGGTAATCCTTTAAATAAGTCCTGTGTGATTTCAGGTTACCCGTGCCAAGCCACTTTCACTGGCAGTCACGACACTCTCAAACAGGACTTTAATCACTGTGTAATCCAGCGAGGGATTAATACAGCTACAAAAGGTGTCATGGAAGAAAAAAAAATTGGTACAAAAATTGGTTGTACAGGTATGCATTATTGTCAGGCAAGCATGAGAATCCTCCCTCACTTTGAGCATTTTTGGAATTTATTAGTGTTCTGCTGAACTGTGAAAATCAATTTGGTCATTGAGGAACACTTATGCTCATCTATCTCTCTCCCTGTCTCACAGCAGTGACAGCGCTGCCATGGCATCGGGAGCTCCAGATGTGATGGCCAATCAGGAGTCTGCTGAGGTCGTGGAAGAGTGCTCAGGTAACAATTTGATTAAATGTTCATTTAAAAAGTGAAGAAAGGCACTCTGGGTATGTTATTATAACAAAGTAACATATCTTCATTTCACATGTTTTTAGCCCCTTCCTTTTTTGCTTCAATCTGGCTTTTTTTGTGGTTACATTTATAGAATTGTCAACTAATATCACTTTCCACTCTTACGAAATTGCATGATTAATTGACACTGAGACCAGCTACTTTGGATCATCATTAGAACCTCGATCACCTTCACACACCCCAGCTTTTCATTTGTATATTCATGAATATTATGTGACCAATGTGACCACAGCCATGATGTACAGAATTTGTAATTTATTCATGATGTTAAATGGTCCCATTTATTTTAAAATAGACAATGAAGCAGGGGTTGCTTTGGGGCGTGGCTACATGACGACCTGCCAATCAGGACAAAGGCTTAGCTATGTGTATCCATGGCACTGTGTACATTTAAATAGCCATGAAGTTGTTGTCCATGTTTTTGTCTTTGAGTTTTGACCATCTTACAGTGTGTTTTCAGTTAACAATATCCAAGCTAGATAGCTAGCCGGGTGACACGTGTCAGCTGGTTGAAAATCGTCAAAGCTTCCCTTTTTGCGCAGCGTCGTTGAAACGACACTGGCTTAGCGCTCCTCCCCATCTCCATTCTCTGGTCACTACCTGTTCAAACAAAACAAGATGGCGATGGCCAATATCCCAAACTTGAGGCTTCAAAACAGTAGTCCACAAACCAGTGAGTGACGTAACAGTGGCTACATCCACTTCTTTTATACAGTCTATGGTCTCACTCAGTAGAGAACATCCGCAAAGTGGTAGATTTTAATATGTGAAGCTCTGCATGTGCTATAAGGTCAAAATAGTTTCTCAGGAACTGCTGCTTTTACCTAGGATGAAAATAAACTATATTTGTGTCAGAATGGGTGGGAAGTACTAGTACTGTATGAAAGTCAATATCATATCAGCAATGAGATTATGTACACAGACACAGCAGAGAAGATCAGGCCAGCTTTAACAATCTACATCTCCTCGCTGTTCTTGGCAGGAAATGAAGGAACAGAGAAAGCTAGCATCATCTTTCTCACACACACACACATACACAAAACCCAGATGCACACTGTCTATACAGATGGATATCACACATGCTGCTGATATAATGGGAACAAGGAAGACGTGCATTGGGAGGTCAGGGAGATGTGTGTGTGTGTGTGTGTGTGTGTGTGTGTGTGTGTGTGTGTGTGTGTGTGTGTGTGTGTGTGTGTGTGTGTGTGTGTGGGTGAAGCCACAGCAGGAATTCTAGCTGAGGTCGCTTTTGGGGTTATTGGACAGTGCAACAAAGGTGAAACTTTCATGACTGAGCTTTAGACTGCATCTAAACTAGGTCCTCTTTTAATTCTGACACTTCAGAAAATCTATTATTGCAGGACTTAAATAAACACAAAACTTACAGATACAATAATTGTGAGCTATAATTTTATAGTGACATCAACCTGTTCTCTTAGTTATACATAAGAATATACTGCAGAGCCTTCTTCATCTCCCCAAATGTCCTTTATCATCCTCTCCTTGCAGTGAATGGAAAATGACATGCATCACAAAGTAAAAAATGTTGCTCTTAGAATCTGTATTATTAGGCAAGCAGCTCATAATAGTGTTGTAGTCGACTCACCAACTGTCAAGTCCGAGTCAAGTCTTGAGTCCCCAGTGTTAGAGTCAGAGTCCAAGTCCGAGTCACCATAGAAGAGGCTGAGTCGAGTCACCATTACCTGAGTTTGAGTCCAAATCAAGTCACGAGTCCAGAGTCCAGAGAATAGCGACTTGAGTCGGACTCAAGTCCGAGTCCAGGACTTGAGTACTCCATCACTGCCTATTACACATAAAAGTAGTCAGAAACTCCTGAGTCCTATTTCATGATGCTCAAGTCCGATTTCATAAATCCTGAAATCCAAGTCCAAGTCATCAGTGTGCAAGTTCAAGTCGATTCCAGAGTCCAGAGAATAGGGACTTGAGTCAGACTCGAGTCCGAGTCCAGGACTCGAGTACTCCATCACTGCCTGTTACACATAAATTAGTTAGAAACGTCAGAGTCCTATTTCATGAATGCTCGAGTCTGATTTCATAAATCCTTGAGTTGAAGTCATCAGTGTGCGAATCCAAGTTGTGTCAGAGAATAGCGACTCGAGTTGGACTTGAGTCCTAAGTCCAGGACTTGAGTACTCCATCACTGGCTCATAAATACAAATAGTGTGTTTCACTCCAGCTCCCCTGACAATATGCATGTCCTGACCCAAAAACAATGTAGAGAGGTTTTAGTTTCCCTCTCCCCCTCCTCTTTCTCACTCTGTCCATGGCATTGTTTCCCTGTCAAAGGTTACCATCTTCTCATTGTGTAAGCCAAGGTCAGTTCCCCTTAATATTGACCTTAGACTGCCTTGAAATTCCCATGATGTTATTTTTAATATGTATGTGTAGTCATGTTTGTAACTAAGAGAATCTATATTGACCTTCCATTGAAGCAGTGGCCTTTGTCAGCTCTCTGAGTGCAGACCTTTAACTTAATAGTGTATTGTGCCTAAAATAGTACAATAAATGGCACCATTGGCTGGTGTATCCCCCTGATTTTTCATTTTGGCAGTGCAGAAAGGCCTCTGAAGCATCATCAAAAGCTGGTTGGAAGCTCCTCAAGTAAATACTGTATAGCAGTTCACTTAAAAGTCCAGGCAAATACTCAAAGAGGAGAATTTGCAGCCAACATTTCTTCACAGAAACTGTAAGGTTTGATGGCAACTCATCAAAATAATGTTACAGGTGCCATATTTAGCCCTCCATGTAGACAGTTTGTGACTGCACATTAAATTTGTAATTCATTTTGTGATGTTTTTTCATATAACATATGTCAAATAACGCACCCAAAAAATAACGCACCCAAGATCTTGATTTAGTTCCAACCAGAACGTGTATTTTTAGAGAAAGGAAGGAATGCTCAAGGATTCCCCACCAGGAGAAAGACAGCAATGACACACCTAGTTTATAAAGAATGTGTGTCTTTTTTAAGCATTTTTGTGGCTCAGGGATGTGAATTCTCAAAATAGTTAGATCACAGTTGTTTGCTTTTTTCCACTGCTCCTTCTTTGTTCACAGTTCCTTTTGCCTATGTTTCCCTCTGTTTTGTGTCTCAACACTGTCCAGACTCTGGGGATTACATCCGTCTGTTGGGACAGTAGCCTGTATGTGATCATTTCTTCATTTGGAGATGCTCCAAAGTAGTTTTTTTCACAATGACGATGTGTAATGAGCGTGTCTGGCTTTTGTCTGTATTGCAATGTTCATTTACAATCTCTGGTCAGGTCAGAGTAGGGAAACAGGATTCCCGGGAAATCTGATCAAGACTATTTCCCGATTCCCAGGAAAGGTTATAATGGGAAACGGGAAATAAAATAAAATAAAAAACGCAAGGAGTGCGTGTCTATTGTTGTCATACGGTAACGTTGATGCAGGCGACGGTGCCGTACCGTAGCTACGGTAATACAGGCTAACTAAATCCATTCACCTGCAACAGTTGTTTGAAGCTCTTAGTATTATTCAGGCTCCATCCGTGGAGGCGGAGAGAACATTTTCTATCTGCGGCCAATTTGTCACGAAAATCCGCCTGAGTGCAGTCTATCAACGCGCTCTGCTTTTTGAAAGAACACTTCCAGAAGAAAAAGAAAGAAGGGCAGGGTGAGAATTCATTGTGAACTAAAAGAAATATGTAGCCTAAGTTGTCACGAGTTCAGTGCAATGCTGATATTGCGGCAGAGTGTTTAGGCATTTTTTTTTCAATTCAGTTTTACATATGGCCCTGTCTTTTTGCAGTGCACAGTTGTACATTTCTGTGGGTCATTTTCTTAAATTTAGTTGAACTTGTATGTGTTTAAAAGAGAAGTATGCCTGCCTGCCCTAATAAAGAAATATTTGGTTAACTTTGAGTGATTATTCCCCTTTGCAGCTGATGGTTTGAATAAACATTTTCAAACCGCACTCAGAACAACCAAAAACAACCAACGGGAACGTTGTGTGGAGGTACAGTGCAACCACAGGAGAACGTTTCAGTTGGTTGGTTCCATTAACCCTTAAGAAGACAAGTCCCAGACATTCCACCTGGCATTTCATAATTAGCGCTGCCAGGGGCGCCATATAGGGGGGAAAGGTTAGGACAATTCCAAGGGCCCATGACTGACAGGGGCCCCAAAAAATAGGTAAAAACTAGTGGTGGGCCGTTACCGGCGTTAACGTGCTGCGTTAACGTGAGACTCTTATCAGGCAATAAAAAAAATATCGCCGTTAATCTATTCTCAAAGTTGGGTTGGGAGCTGGGTCTTGGATACTACGCAAGCTATGATGACTTTCACCTTGATATTTTAGCGCGGATGTATACAGCCTACTGACTGTAAAACAGTTTATCACGTCCAGCTGGGAGGAGGCCTCGGGGAAGACCCAGGACTAGGTGGAGGGATTATATCTCCAACCTGGCCTGGGAACGCCTCGGGATCCCCCAGTCGGACCTGGTTAATGTGGCTCAGGAAAGGGAAGTTTGGGGTCCTCTGCTGGAGCTGCTCCCCCCGCGACCTGACACCGGATAAGCGGACGACGATGGATGAATGAATAAACAGTTAGTAACAGTGTTTCCCACACATAGACCAATGTGCGGCGGTGCGCCTCACAATCAACACCGCCCGCCGCACTTGCGTTTATTATTTTTTTTACCGCTATTTAAAACATGCAGCTATTCGTTCAGCAGCATATTTACTTGCATGCTCTCCTCCGTCTCTCTGTCACTTGCGTCTGCCAGTGTTTAATGTTAGTCCGACCCGACTCTTAGCAAACAAGCGATTTTGCCCACTTTAGAAAGTTAACTAGTCGCAAGTTTGCGGTAAAATGCAGTTGGATTGTCGATTTCAAAACACTATACGTAGCAGCTGTGAATCAAATAAATGTATTATAAATAATGTTATGTCATTTTTTTACTCTTACACTGAATGTTTGCTGCTTCATCCCAGATGAGTATTGAAAAGTATTTTCCACGACTGAAAAAGACCACCGCAGGAACACTATAGTAAACACAAGTAGTACATCTTATTGAACATGATTTATTTTCATCACCAATTATCATAGTAGAACAGCTTTCTCAAGCAGTTTGTGATGCATTTTGGAAACAGGAGATGAGCCCCTGGTCTAATGCGCCACCTGGCTTGAGAGGCTTATATATATATATATATATATATATATATATATATATATATATATATATATATATATATATATATATATATATATATATATATTTCAAATATAATAATAATAATTAATGATCTCTTTGTTTTTACTTGTTTTTGGCAGTAAATGTTAAATGTCCCCATTGACCAAAAAGTAAACATCCATATTGACCGACCACCCCCCTGTATCTGCATGAAATGGTTTGGTCCTGCCTGCGCGCACTCACGGTGTTTAGTTGCAGTCAGTCAGTAGATGCGCCAGAACCAAGGGGGCAAGCCTGCCTCCTCAGAGTGAAGCCGCGATGGCGCCATTTTATGCTGTTGAGTATGAGTTAGCATTCCATTGACTGCCATTCATTTTGGCGTCACTTTGACAGCCAATAACTTTACATCTGAAGCGTTTAAAGACTTTATTTGTCCATTGTTTATTTCTAAAGAAACACGACAATGTATGAAATTACCATTACCTCGTATCTCACGTTATGGCTCCGTAGCAGACGTTTTTGTAAAAAATAGGCTAGTGATTGCGTCATAACCACGCGACTTACTGTCGCATAGTAGATGAATTACCGTATAGTACAGGATAAGCTCGCAGGCAGTTTGGACTTACATTAGCTGTTTAAATTTAGCAATTTGTAATATTGATACATTACTTGGGCTAAAAAAAACAACAACAAAAAACAGCCGGGAATTCCCGGGAATCCCGGGAAATGCGTTGTCTTTTCCCGGGATCTGATTCATTCAATTTTTCGGGAAAGTATTAAACCCTAGGTTAGAGGTCATGGAGTGGACACATTATGCAGTGTTTGGTGCTATGAATTTGTTCTATAGCACTCATAGAGGGTAGCTGCAGATTAGTCTATGATCATCTTTAAAAGAGTATATACTCCACTGATTTAGCGTTGCACTCCTATAACATTGTAAGACTCACAATTAGAGCTGTAACAATTCAAAATTTTGCTGTACAATGAATTGTCCCAGAAATAATGTGATTGACAATATAATTGTCTTTTTCGTTCAAATTTAAAAAATATCTATTTATGTATTTATTTTTCAGACAAATTAACCTTTTGAATGAATCCCAGGATACAACTTTTTGGTTACATGACTGTTATGTGACCCAGATAATGTATGTAATAACACGTGAAACCATGCCTCTTTATTATCATAAAACGTATTTTTTCTGAAATTAACATAAAACTCATAATTACCATCAGTCATACCCCTTAGGACCTTAGCTAATGTTAGCAATTAATTGCGGTTAAACAAAGAAACGGCGATACTTAAAAAATATTGCGATTAGACAATTATGCAATAATAGTTATAGGCCTACTCGCAATGGACAGTAAAAAAAACAAAAAAACGTATCAATACTGATGCAGCAGATATTGCATATTTTTTATCCCTGCATTCTTCTTCCTTGTCAAAACCGGCTGCCTATATTGCCCACAATGAAACTCAGCCTTCAACAATGGACATAGAGGTTTGTGTGTTATGCTGATAGCGGCTGATGTAGCCTCAAGCAGAGATTCAGCAGTCATATTCAGACTTGTGGTCTTCAGACCCAACTGACGCTGACTCAAGTGACATCGCTTGAGGGTATTTATCCAAATTTGCACAGTTCCCTCTGGAACCACAAAAGCCTTTTATACAACGTTTCTCACACATACAATAGTACTCCACAACACCTGTAAACCGACTTTGATGTGTAAAATCAATGCACTTTCCCTTTAAGAGCCAAAGACCAGCTGGCACATGTATTTAGCCATGTCATGGCGTGACCCAAGTGATGGCAATATTGGTCAGCCAGTTGGTCCAACCACTCTGGTCCGGACTGCAATATATCAATAACTATTGGATGGATTGCCATGACATTTTGTTCAGACATTCATGGTCTTCAGAGGATGAATCCTACTGACTTTGGTGATCCCTTGACTTGTCCCTCTAGCACCACCAGCAGGTCAAACCTTTGTGTTGCTACAATATCTAGTACACTAATGACATCAGCCTCAGCTGGAATTTGTATTTTAATCTAATTAGCAAATGTTAAAGTGCTGAACTGATAAACTAAGATGTTTAACATGGTGAACATCATCCTGCTAATCATCAGTTAGCATCATGTTAGCATTGTCACTGTGTGCATTTTAACATGCTGATGTTAGCATTAAGCTCAAGAACAGCAAGATTATTAGCAAGATATACTGTAGATCCAGGAAGTCCAGTTTGAGTAAGAGATCCATGAGTTTGATGAGTTTGATGACTTATCAGACGCCAAAACAGTGCACAGTGGTTTGGAAGTACTGGTAACCTACTAGGGATATGCGCCTGCATGTTTTTGATTGGCCACCGCAGTGTCTTGCCAGATGATGTAGAGTTGTGTTGCTGCAGGTTTTGTGTTGCTACAGCCCCGCTGTGCCACCGGACTGCTTTCATTCGAATAAATGAAGAGACTGCATTTTTACATGCAGAGCACAAGTTGGTCTGAACGTGGCCTTAGCCTTAGACACAAGGATAAGGAAATCTTTCTTTATACTGACTATTTGAGTTAAATAGAAGACTAACTGTTAAGACAGCTTGCTGAATGTGAGACAGAGAGAGGACCAGTGGGCATTTCAGGTTCTAGATGAGCGCCTTGCTGACTGAACGCAGTGAAAGCACTTTGTAGCTGTTTTAGGAGTTAGAAAAAAGTTGTTGAGTTTTTCCACTGCAGTGCTAATGGAGGTGGACTCACTGGGGGGAAGGGTTTACAAGCAGAGGAGTGTGTGAGGAGTGTGTGTGTGGGAATCTGTCTCTATGACCGTCTCTGTAAACACACATCAGTCTTGGTGTGTAGTTTCTTCAGGGATGCCTACCTAGGCCTTTACAGCCGACACAGGGCTAATTGCTCAATGTAGAGTCCACATGAGGGCTGTGTGTAAAGATGCTGTGTGGGTAATTGTCCCGTTAACATGTCACTGTGCAGTTACCAGTTTACCAGTTTCTTTAATTGTCTCTATTTTCTCAATTGTCTTCACAGGAAAGAAGAAGTCCAAGTTCCAGACGTTTAAAAAATTCTTTGCCAGGAAGAAGAGAAAGGAGCCGCCAGCCGCAGGAGCAGACGCAGGGCTTAAAGCCAGCCAATCAAGTGACAATGTCAGCAAAACATCCGAAAATAACACGCTCACTCGATCAGAGAAGGATAAGGGCTCTGGGTAAGATCACACACACACACACACACACACACACACACACACACACACACACACACACACACACACACACACACACTGGTTAACAGTGACTGCAACACTTTTTTTGAAACATCAACACAGTTACATGCACACGTATGCTAAGTGCCTGTCAACTGGACAAAAAAATACTTCCATGTGATTTATTTGGGAAATGTTTTAAGTGCTACATTTTGCATCTCAAATCTGCAATATCACCCAATTTGCTTCACTTTAAAGTGCTCATATTATGCTCATTTTCAGATTCATAATTGTATGTAGAGGTTGTACCAGAATAGGTTTATGTGGTTTCATTTTCAGAAAACACCATATATTTGTTGTACTGCACATTGCTGCAGCTCCTCTTTTTCCCCCTGTGTTGAGCTAAAAAGCATAATATGAGCACTTTAAGCTTTATATTTGTTAGAGAACGTTTACAGAATGCCTCATCTTATCCTTTCTGTTTAGACTTTGAACTGTCCTCATCACATTTTCTCTAAGTCAAGTCATTCCCGACTACTCTAATTTCTTCCACCACAGTAGTTTTTACTGTACATGCAGCACACTATTAGTGTTTCCTTCATAATTGTATTTGTGTCAGAGTAGAAAAACCTTTTTAAAAGGCATTTAGTCCATCATGGTACACTAAAACCGAAGCTAATTAAATAGATTTTGGTGGGTTGGCAGATCATTAAGGTGAGATGACCCACCCCAATGAAATATGAATCCAGTTCTTGCAATGTCAACTTTTTTTTTTTTTTCAAAGATGTGCTCAAACGTTCCAGTGTTTTATTCAGCCACCACTTATTTTACACCACAAGCATTTCTAACGGGTTCGCCAACGAAACACAGCCGCTGACAGTAGATGCAATATGTCATTGTCCTGCAGCCAGTGTATGTGTGAGGAACCCAATTTGTTGTGTTCCTCTTGTCTATTTAGACAATCTTCTCTTGTGTGAAAAGGTTAGAGATAATTTAAGAAAGGAAGATCATGTTTTAACATCCATCTCCTGTTCTCCCTCAGCTGAGGCTTGTGGCTTCCTGTTTTCGTAACAAGTACTGGAATGTGTCTTCCTGTGGACAATCCTAATTTCCTTTTGTTTTCCTAGGCTGTGCCACTTCCTGCCTCGTCTACTACTTTTCCTCGGTGTCACAGGATATATCTGCTCCAATTTTATTGAACCCGTTCTATGTTTCCCCTTATAATCATTAGGGAATACCGCACAAAGTGGTTGGATAAAAAAAGAACATAATAAGAGATTATTCATTTATTTTAAATGATTTTCTTTGATAAAAGAAGAGAATTATAGGGTAAAAAAAACAAAAATCCACTGACCCATCGGGGACTCCCAACATCCAGTTCTCTTTATTTTGTTTATTATGTTTTCAAATCTGTGAAACATCACTTTCTGCTTTATTTCTTCTTCTTCCTGTTTCCCAAAGGTCAAAGATCAGCCTGGGCAGCAAGGCCTTGTCCCACGACTCTGTCTTTGTTTCGGACTTGTCGGAGGCCAACGAGGCTCTGGGGGCATCTCAGGACAACATTCACGGGAAAGTGAAATCACTACAGGTAAATAGACATTAATAGCCTCTCTGGTCTTTTAGTTTGAGATGCTGGTTAACCAGAAGAGCCTAGTTTCAGTATCTCGGTCTTTTCCTGGAGAAATAAAAAAGTGTCCCTGACCTTTGACCTGCCTGTGGAGACAGGCAAGAGAAAAGAGCCTTTGACTGCAGGTTAATGAGAAATAATAGACAAATAAAGAATCACTGCCTGCGTGTTTGGGAGTGAGAGTGCCTATGACCCTGTACTGTTCTCAGCTGTCATAAGCAATATTTATCAATAAAGGAGTTGATAGAGAGAGACAGAGCGGTACCAGCTGATCTGCTGTATGTTTACTTACTATATTTAGTCAGACGGGCCGGGCCGATGTGTATCACAAAGGGAGGTTAAAATGAAAGCATCTGTCAAAGCAACATGAAGGAGTGGTTGATGAAAAGAAAAGCAGACAGAACAAATGTCTGTCACAACAATGGACTAAAACGGGAAGACATGAGACCCAGACAGACGGACTGACCTTAAACTGCTCCACTGAACGCTCCTACAGGGGAGTGAGAATTAAACAACACCTTAGGGGATTTGCTAACTTTGTGCTGTAGCTACAACACAGAGAAAGTGTGTAGTTTGGGTCTGTTTGCAGATGAGATGGCTGTCACACAGTGTGTACGGGAGGCTAGCAGACAGAAAGACATGGGTGATAACAATCATTTATAAAACAATTTCACAATTTCAAGTATTTAGATTAGCTTGAAATAAAACCCTAAGGGTACACTGATTTGCATAAACTGACTTTACTTTGGAAAACAATCTGATGGAGATTTCCTTACCGTGATCCTCACGTTGAGTTGGCCTGTTTGATAAGCAGAACGAGGCGGTTCCATAGCCAAATATAAACACACTAGGGATCAATATTTTACAAGGTGCGTTATTAGACCATAATGCACAGTGCAACACTGTAAATTGCATATGACATGGTGGTCACTGACTTAAGATAATGTTGGTGTCAGTTTGTAGATATCCCAAACAAGGCCATACAATGGAGGTCATTATTCCAAATCCACCCCTGTAAGATATGTTTGACTTGCTACCATATTATATTTCAAATTTTTTTTTTTTTACATTTAATATATTTATTCAACTGTTACATTCTATTTTCTGTTATTTATCTCCCTGCAAAATGCTACTTCAGAGCCCTGTCCATAGTGCCAGGATATCATTCTGATGGAGAAAAACAGTCCCATAATGGTGTCCTCAATGGGTTAGACATGCTAATGACTTTGCTAGCACGTCCTGTAACAGTTGGGATATTAATATTCACTAAACAAAATCATTTGACATAAATTGGGCAGCACACAGTAAAAGAAAGATGAGAATTAAGAAAAGAGTAAACGCCACCTTTTCTCAAATTTTTTCAAAATGCTAACGTTGTTTGCTAGTTTTTGGAGGTCACAACTATGCTTTTTTTATCTTGAATTAAGTCTCATTCATGTGAAGTTATAACACAACAGCATCATAAAGCATTATAAAAATATATGTCTAAACAGCAACATTTTGTACTGTTTTATACTCATTTAGTAATAAACTGTAATGTGCTAGCAAGTTGAGCTAACCTAGCACAACAACTAATGGTGAGATTAGCTATTCCTATGTCCTTTTTTGTTGGATGTCCTCTCTGTTTCTCAGTGTATTAGAGTTACTGTAACAATATTTAAATATCAACATTGAAAACTGCAGCGGTTGTGTCTTGATGTCAAGGTCTTGGTGTGTGCCTGTGTCCAGCACAGCTAAAGAAAAGCTGTATTGTGCAGTGTTTGCTTTGCACCTTAGTCCTTGAGTGACTTTTGCAGGGCAACACAGGTAACAGGCAGATAACAAGTCTGTTAGTTCGAGTTTCTGTGATACCTGCACAACACACACACACACACACACACACACACACACACACACACGCCCACACACAGTCTCTGTTAATCATACTCTACACTAGTAGTTGGCTCTTCTCCATCTCTGCCGTAGAAAACACACATACACCTGGAAAACACCTTCACTTCCTGTTGTAATATCTACTGTTTCCAGGTTTTTGATTCTGATTCATGTGTTTTAAACAAGCGGCAACCTCCGGTGCTAAAAAAAATATAGCCAATGTGGAAGTAGTCTATATCGACGACGTGTCATTTACGGGATTGTTCCGGATGCCACCGGAGGTTCCACCGGATGTCCCTCATTTTCAGCCAGATTTCCGTCACCTTCCGCTTTCTTTGTGTTGGCATTCTAAACTCCGGTTGATTATGCATAATTAAGGGTGTGTTGTTCAAGAAACATTTTGAATACAGGACTTTTACTTGTACCAGAGTATTTTTACAGTGTGGCATTAGTACTTATACTTAAGTAAAGGATCTGAATACTTCTTCCACCACTGGTTAGTATAGACTGTAGGCTTCATTCATTCGCCTCAGCTCCATCCATCCGCTCTACCTCTTTGATCATTTTTGGATTAGCTAACGCCAGGCACTGCCAAGATGGCGACAGCGAGAGTCACCAGGAGCCGCCCACTTTGAGCTTCATTTTGACTCTTCAGAAACCTATAGGGGACGTCCCAGAGACTACATCCATACTTTATACAGTCTGGGCCCTATTTTAACGATCTAAGCGCACGGCGTGAAGTGCATGGCACAGGTGCGTTTAGGGAGTGTCCAAATCCACGTTTGCTAGTTTGACGGCGGAAAAAAGGGTCCGTGCGCCGGGCGCATGATTCAAAAGGGTTGTACTTAGTGTCTTCATTAATTCATAGGTGTGTTTTGGGTGTAACATGCAATAAACCAATCAGAGTGTCATCTCCCATTCCCTTTAAAAGCCAGGCGTGTTTGTACCTTGGCGCATTGCTATTACTGTGTGATGGCAGATTTGCACCATAATATTATTTATTTATTATTATATTTGTAATCTTTTGCATGTTTATGTGGTGCTGCGCTTCCCTGTGTGTGTGTGTAACAAGCATAGTGTGCGCGCGCTGTGCACGAGCCTAGGAGCATTTTACTAATTTGCTGTTAAAATAATAATGAAATGCTGCACTACTGACTTTAGAGCAGGTTTTTGTTGGTCAATGGCGCAATCACTTCCCGCTGCCTCAAGATAGCAATGCGCCAAGAATGCACCTGAACACACCTCCCTGTAGGACCAGGGATAGGGCGAGATAGGGCCCTCTATGGTTTTGGACATAGATGACACACACATATAAACACAAATTTTTTTTTTTTCCTCTGCAGCTCCAGCTGAAGCAGGCCATCAGACTGGGCTCTCCTCCGTCCCTCATGTGTGTGAAGAAAACGGATGATGCTGGAACCGTGTCTGAGGATGACGGCCTGCCCTGTAGTCCACCTGAATACACGACACGACACACGGTCATGGTAACACATATTATTGAGTAATGTCCCACTCTGTAGTCCACCCGAATGCTATTTGCAGAAAGCACTGCTAACACTCTCTCATTCTTTCCCCTCTCTCTGCATCTCAGAGGAACAGCTCCAACAGTCTGGAGGGAACAGAGAGTGATGACGACCAGGTAAACAAACACTTAATTTTTATGATTAACAATTTTTTATTTTATTTTTTTACCATATACAAAACATACAACTCACAACATAAACCAGTCCCACCCCACCCCCCTCGTCATCATCACCCACCCAGACAAAAATCAAGAAAAGATGACATAACTACAATATTGCAGACCAACAAAATAAAAACAAAATATACAATAAACCATGAAACAAATATACATATGTATAAATGACCACACCATAAGCCCATCATACTTGTCTCTCCCCAGCACAGAGCTTCCTAGGAGCCCTCCAGAAAGGAACTTTCCCCATTTTCTAGTGCAATCTGGCAAACCGTTTATATGACATTTCTTCAAACGCCGCCACCCTAGCCATCTCACAAGCCCACTGCCGGATTGACGACATAATTCTTCCATCCTCTTAAAATAATCTATCTGACTATCATCAAACTAGTCTGGACCCAACTTCTTCAAAACACACCTCAAACACCTCAAAGAGCACTCATACTCAATAAATATCAGGCATTGTCATTTTCAAACTTATGGTCTTCATACTCAACCGACCCTGACTCAAGTGACATCACCTGAGCTAATTTATCAGACTTTATATAGCTCCCTCTGGAGACACAAAAGGCTAAATCCACTTCTAAACTCCAATACGTGGTACTGTTATAAAACAAATAGCCTCCACGTAACATAGTGAAGGATTTCCCCCGTCACCAACTAAACAGCCATTCAAGTCATCTCATGGTATGATAATGTGCCCTATAAAAGGACCTTATATAGAGGAACCTTCAGGCTGTGTGAGTGCCACATTTCTCCACATGTGACTGATAGTAAAAAAAAAAAAAACATCTCATGGTCCAATCAAATCACTGAAACACAACTAAATAAAAGCCCCCTTTGTGCAAATTGAATGTCTTCCCTCAGTCTCTTAATCCCCATTCTTTCTCCCTCTGTATCCTCTAATTGTCTGCTGAGCTACACTGTATGTGTTTGTGGTTCAACTAATGCCCCTTGATATGCCCCAAATGCTCCCTGACGGCACTGTCAGTTAAAACAATTCACTGCAATAAGTTCTTTTCAGCTGGACACTGCCAATTCGTGATAAGGGCGAATGTCCTAAAAAACCCTCAACTATCCATTTAGTCTCGCTGGGCAAAAAGCACAGTCAGCAAAGTATGACAAATGAGCATTTAATGATAGTGCCGTTTTAGCAATTTCAGAAGGGGTTTTTTTTCACAGAAGAAAACCCGCAAATGGCCCGCTACAAAGACATGCACACAAAAACCTGAAAATATCCCGTTTTAAAGTGCATTCCACACAGGAATGAGGTCAAGGAGGACTGCAGTGACTTATGAATTGCAGTCAAAGTGGAGCTTGAGCTTGAGCTTGACCACTCACTGAGAACTCATGACAGACTTCATGGAGATATACAGAATGTTTAGATTTTTTTTTATTCTGAAAATGAACTTGGATTTTATTGCAGGGCTAACCGCTTTGAGCTAGACAACATGTCCATATCAGTCTAAAATTAGTCTGGGTACTTGGGTCAGTCTGCCTTCATATTTACTGTAAATAGAAAGAGTGCAGGCTTAACTTTTATCTCTGGGTGTTAAATCAATATTTTTTATATAACTTATGTGCAATATCAAAGTTGCTGCTCATGACGATGAACCCTCAGAGAATTACAATCAGACTCTTTCCTGTTTTAGTGCCTTTCAGCTTGTTTTTTTATTTTTTTTATTTCCCGCCCACAACTTCACTGTTCTGGTTGACTCACACAGCTCTTATCAGTGTTGTTTTCAGCCAGCAGCTGTGTTCTCTGATAAACACACTGTACACTACCTGCTCAGCACCACAGACGGACAAAGTTAGCGACGTCTATAGCTGGTGAACATAGTGGAGCATTTAGCAGCTAAAGAGCCAGATCATTTGATGATGATTTGAATGGTGTATTTTAAAGTTTAGAGGCTTCTTAAGTCAGATAAGTTTTGTGTGTCCGCATGAGGATTTAACGATCTCCTGCAGTTCTGATTCAGACAGTAAATGTACAAAGACAAATGCATCTGTCGCACAGTAAATAGCTGTCATGTGCTTTATGTGTGATGCTCAAAGATGGACCTCAGGGGTGGTGTGTGTGTGTGTGTGTGTGTGTGTGTGTGTGTGTGTGTGTGTGTGTGTGTGTGTGTGTGTGTGTGTGTGTGTGTGTGTGTTTTCAGAGTGCATTCCAATGGTTTCTCTGGCAGTCAGCGTGTCTGCTTGTAGTTATAGCATTTAAATTATGCCTCAACCCGCCTCTCTCTCTCTCTCTCTCTCTCTCTCACTCACTCACTCACTCACTCTCACACACACACACACACACACACACACACACACACACACACACACACTCAAACATACACAGAGACCTGAAAACTCCATAAACACAAATCTAGAATTGGATCATATGCCTCTAACTGTCACGCAAAAACTCAGTGTAGTTATGATTTTGCTAAACATCAGA
Source organism: Gymnocephalus cernua (assembly GCA_023631565.1). Classification (NCBI taxonomy): domain Eukaryota; kingdom Metazoa; phylum Chordata; class Actinopteri; order Perciformes; family Percidae; genus Gymnocephalus; species Gymnocephalus cernua. Next base: position 6,711,166 of record CM042435.1, on the reverse strand, counting down.
CAATAATGAGAGTCTTAAACAGTCAGTTCTACCAAATAATAAAAGCATATCATATGACCTCTGGTGGGATCTAGCCACGCAAATAGTTTTGGTTTCATTTGCTGATGTTTGGAGATTTTCATCTCTGAACTGCTGCCACAAACGACAGAGCAAAGAGTGGTGCTCAAAGCATCAAAAATGATATTTAAAAGAGCAGTGTATCTTTATGTAAACATGTCACAGACCTCACCCTGGAAAGTTTTTTTAGTAGAAAATAGAAGTGAATTGTGTCACCTGAAAACTGCCACTGTGCTCCTTTAGTTAGCCCAAGTGTGTGTTGACATGTCAAACTGTAAATAATCGGTACTCTGTTAGGTTTTTTTTGTTAAGGATAATGGATGGGAAAAGGTCAAAAACCTCTTTAAGAGACAGAGAGGGATACTTCTCATGTGAGGACAGAGAAAGTGTTGGTCCTGCAGATAAGGACAGCTAATATTTATACAGCTGGACTCCCTCTCTCTCTCTCTCTCTCTCTCTCTCTCTCTCTCTCTCTCTCTCTCTTTCTCTCTCTCTCTCTTTGCGGGTGTTGTTCTATTCACTTTGGTTTTTTTTTATCAGTTGCCTTCATTTTTTAAGGGAAAAAAACACCTTTTATCATGATCAACTTTACTTGTTTTCTTGTGTTCTCAAATACCTCAGGGGAATTTCCCCTGTTAATAAATTATTGGTGAAACTCTGTCCCCTTGTCTTCCCAGTTGTCCTGCGCTGCCTCCAGCAGAGCGGTGAGCCCCCTGGTGGTCCCAGGGGACTTCAGTCTGCCGGCCAGTCCCTTCGGCTGTCTGGATAACTCTGCTGCCAAACACAAGCTGGGCCTGAGACACAAAGCCTGCAACAGGAGGAAACCTGTCTATGTAAGACATTCAGACGCATACAAACACACTAACATTAGCACATGTACTATTTAACAGGACAGATATTAAGATATGGAAGTGCGAGAGCGAGGGGCATGACATGCAGCAAAGTGCCATGGGTTGGAATTAAACCGGTGGCCGCTGCGGTAAAAAGTAGGTATATTGGCCACACGCTCTACCAGGTGAGCTACCAGGGCACCCCCAATTATATGTGCTTTAAATGATCATTCTGGTTTATTACAACTTGGGTCCTGTTTTCATAGTTTTGGCTATAGTTTCTTCTGCTTATCATAAAGTTTTTATGAAATATTTCTGTGTGAACAGACAATAAAGTGTTATCCTATCTTATCTTACTCACCAAAGTTTGGTTAATAATTCCTCTGTTCGCCTTGGTTTTCTCTTCCAAAATACTATAAGTTAGACTGACTGCTCATGTTCCTTGCCCCATTGGAGTTCCTCTAAGGAAGTTGAAGCATTGAGTGACATATCCAGTTCAGCCAGTCATAACATGCTAGTTATAAATGACGATAGGATCAGCCATAGAACCGGTGCTATGCTCAGTTGCACTTAACCGGACTATCTAACTGTCACCATGACCATCACAGTGGGCATTGAGAATGATGATGTAATCATTAATGTCTCCTGTCCATGCAGAGGCTTGAGATGAAGGCAGAGGGAGACTCTGTGGTGGACGAGACGCTGAACACATCCATAACAGAAGCTTCGGAGGAGCGAGAACAACAGAAGACATCAGAAGGTAAGTGCACTTTTCATTTTTTTCTGCTTGACTTAACTTTTTTTTGCCTTTAAATCAAGGACTCTGCCTGTATGGAAGTCTCTCACTGCCCAATATTAATATGAAACCATTTAGTCAAATATAAATTCCATATTCCATTTCAGTTTGCAAGTGAAATATATGAAAATGCATAATTACTCCCAAATTTATAATTAAAATAAAAGCTCCATTGGCAAATGATTTTCAGTGTACTCCCGAGCATAACATTGCAATAATGACAAGAGATTTAATCTGAAATGTATTTTTTTTAATTTAAATTTGCAACCTAAAACAAACGTTTGTAATTTAGTTTTCAATTGTAGTCGTACTTTGTCCACCCATTTAAATAATTCACATTCAATTTCATTATCAATATCAATATGATAGTAATATGCTGAGTACACTCAAAATTATTATTTTGAACTACATTTAGCAAATTATGCATTATGCATTATGCATGCACTTTTTTATTAAAAACTTTACTTTCATTTTTTCTCATAACAGTCACACAGTAAACAAGACAAGATAGCAATAAAAAAGAAAGAAGCAAAAACAAAAAACAGAAAGGAAAAAAAATATTAAAAAAAACCCACACACACATAGGTAGGGCTGGGTATCGTTCAAAACTTTTCGACATCGCTACCAATACCAATACTGTGACTTCGATACCGGTTCCTAAATGATACTTTTTTCAACACCAATTTTATAAAATCCATTATAACAAAAGAAATGACAACATAACGTCACAAATCTTATTTATGTTTCAGCTCCTACTATGTTACTGTGTGTAACGTAAAGTTTTTCCTGTGTGTCTATACAACGTGTAACGTTAGACAGCCAATCACCAAAATTATTAGATCTTGGTATATGCATGCTGCGTGCTGATGCCTCACTGATGCTGATGAGATTTACTCCTTAGGTACTGAAATTGGGTATTGAATGATGAGGCATTTTTCTCGATACTATGCTATACTATGGAGGAAATTTGGTTGGTGCCTGAAAAGTATTGAACACAGCCCTACACATACTGTAGGTAGTATCAGAGTGCAAGATCAAAGCATGCTCAGATTAAGGGTGTAGCATAGCAGCAAACGCATAAATCAGACATTTAGGTCACATCAAGCAATATCAAAAATTATTTCCACACCTTCACAAATTATTTTTGTGAATTCCTTTTGTTAAAACAAATCTGTTCCATCTTAGCAAATTATACTTTTTTTTAAATATGATCATGAAAATGTTTAATTTAATTTAATTTGCTATACATTATGCGCACACACAAATGAGACAATGAATCTTAGATTTGGTTAAATGATTTCATGATAAACATCTGGCAGTCATAGACTTCCGTACCCTTTGCTGGCACTGCATGATATCAGGTTGCCCTCTGAGACCTTTGCTTCTGTCTGTGGTCCAGCTGTAAGTGTCAATGAGCTGAAACCAAAGGTGGATAGGGAGGAAGAAGAAGAAGAAGAAGAAGAAGACGACGACGAGGAGGAGCAGCCACAGCATTCCAGACGCTCCCTGGTGAGAGATGAGGAGGAGAGGGAGGAGGGAGAGGACGAGTCTGAAGCAGAACAGGATGTTTCTCCCGGGCCGGACTCTACCTCACCTCTGGAGCTGTGTCACCCAGACGCCCAGCCCCTGGCCTCCTCCAAGTCCAGCTCCAGAGCCTCCTCTCTGGACGGTCCCGGGTGATTAGACATCATTTCCTCCTTGTTTTCTCTTCTCAGTCTGACTTGCTTTTGTTTGTATTAAAGATGTATTAAAGGTGTCGTAGGTAGTATTGTGAAGATCCAGGAATTAGCCAAAAAGTTTGAACATCGAAAACTTCTCAGTCCCTCCCCCCTTTCCGCTAAAGCCCAAAACGGTCTCCTCAACCGCTCCCCCCACAAGAGAGAATGAATGCGTGTGCATGAGCAGTGATTGGCAGCCAGTTAGACCCAGTTAGACCAGTTAGTGATATAAAATGCTTTCACCGTTTCATCACTAGAAATGTAACTGTATCAAGCATCTCACTATCACTAATGTTATCCACATTCATATTTAGACGCAACAACTGACATATTCAGCTACAAAAAAGCCTGAAAATTGATTGATTTCAGAACGTTGTAGACCGGTGCGTTGCAAGTTGCTGCAAGTTTACACTCGTCTCGTCCAGAATCTTTGGTCTGAACTGGACTTTACGGCGCTGCGAAGATTTGACTGTGAGACTGGCAGTCGAATCAGGCTCTTTCCATCGAAGCATTGGATATTTTACTATTCGTGGGTCACCCCTAGGTCACTCACTGCGCAAACCTGAAAACTAAAGGTGATGGGGCCTTCTCTGCTCGGGGCCCCCTAGTTGTAGAATGACCTGCCGGAGGAGATCAGGGAAGCCAAAACATTGTCTTCTTTTAAGTCTCTTTTAAAAACTCACTACTTTGACTTGCTTTTTATTGACTTTATTGTTATTATTGTTATTATTGTTGTTGTTTATCATCTGTCATTTTTTTGTGTTTTTTAAATGAATGTTAAGCACTTTGTAACTTAAAAAAGCGCTTTTTAAATGAAGGTATTATTATTATATCTGCTTCTAGAGCCACGCCGGAGCCCCCTGCTGGTCTCAGAGAGTACCTATTGGACACCCCCGCCATTGCCGATGAAGCAGAGGAGAAGGGGTATGAAAGTGACTCGGCACTGAGCGGAGAAGAAGACGAAGTCCAGGAAAGCAGAGAGGAGGAGAGCTCCTTCTTACAGGAAGTGCTGAGTTCCCTGAAGACTCCTCTGGCGTCCTGTCTGGAGACAGAGGGTGTTGTCCTGGAGACGAAGGAGGAGGGGAAGGCACAGGAAAGAGAAGATGTGGAGATAGAGGAGGTAAAGGAAGAGGAGGCAGAGGTGAACGAGCCTGTCGGTTATCAGGCTGGCTCAGATCACACCACACAGGAAGTGGTTAGCACTTTGAGCACTCCTTCCTGTCAAGATGTTGAAGAAGAGGAGAAAGTTGAAGAGAAGGAAGAAGAAGAAGAAGAAGAAGAAGAAGAAGAAGAAGAAGAAGAAGCAGCAGAGGATGAGGAACTAGTGGTGCAAAACGTCAGTCAACATGGTGTATGTATCTTTGATTTATTTTTGAATTTTGTAATTTAAGTAGCTTTAACCTAGTGATGGCCTAATGAAGCTTCATGAAGCATTTTCTTTATTTTCTGAGCCCAGAGACGGAGCTCTCTGTTTAACAAAGGGTTGAAATCACACTGAATTGCCATTCCTTGAGCCTTTTTTCTATGGGCTCAGAAAATAAAGAAAATGGTTTACAAAGCTTCATAAAGCTTCATTTGGCCAGCACTACTTTAAAGGACAAATCAGGAACCTGGGGATTAATAACACATGTGTGGGATATGTTTTCATGCTAATCGAATGTGACCAGTTTTATCGCAAACCGTTAATTAGCTTATAACGCTAGTCGTCGGGGCACGCTAAAGTAAAAAGAAATTGCTATTTTTGTACCACTGACAAGGCTCAAAATAGCACCACACTTCCACGGTAGCATAATGAGGGTCCCTACATGTAAAGTGAGGCATTGAGAACTTTGTAAGTGTACAGACAGTCGAAAGACAGTAGTGTTCACATATACAGGCAGGCGCCATCTTTCTTTCCCAGCATGAAAACATATCCCAGAGGACGGTCAACTCGTACACATGTGTTATTAACCCCTAGGTTCATTTTGCGCCGGATTTGTCCTTTAACCCTTTAGTCGCCTACACGTGATCCACGGTAAAACTGCTCTGCACTGTTCCATTGTTTTCCTATGGGGAGAGCGGTGCCACCCAACTACGTGCAGCAAAATCCTTTTTTTAATTCATGACACAATTTAAATACTTTTATTAATCATTATGGTTTATTGACTTACATTGCCTTATAGCTTAGGTTGTACTGATTTTAGGGATATGAAGCATTTGAAGAAATGACATCACAAACAGCGAAAATACCAATGTAAGCACTGGCGGACCATTTCTACTGCAGAGTTCAAAGGGTTAAAAACCAGTAATGCGCCACTACCAGCTTGCGTCTATCTGTACCGTGTGCAGTTAAAAAACTCAAATCGCTACTTGTCTTATGTTCCTCTCTCCTTTATCTTCCAGCAAAAAGAGGAGGGCGAAAAAGACGAGGCAGAGGAAGTCAGCCCCGAGGAACAACATGATACGCTTACAGGAAACACTGTCGACCGGGCAGAGGAAGAGGAAAGAGGAGAAGAAGAGAGTGAGGGAGAGGAGGAGGTGATAGAGCTGGAGATGAAGGAGCCCGAGGTGGACGAGGAGGGACGGGAGAAGAGAGAAGAGGACGATGAAGAGGTGAAGGCAAAGGAAGCAAAGGAGAGAGTCAAGGAGGCGGAGGAAGCGATGGAAGACGAGAGGGACGTCGCGAAAGAGATGACGGAGACGCTTCCTGAACAGAAAGGTGTCGTGTCGCTGCCGGAGGAGGAGGAGGAGGGTGTTGCATTTGGAGATGTCAATGCGTGCACAAACGATGATGAAACCGAACTGGGGGGTCATCAGGTGTTTGCTGTGGTGCATGAAAGTCAAACAGCGTCCAATGAAAGATTCGGAGAGGAGAGGGAAGATGGAAAGGAGAAGGGGGAGGAAGGCGTAGATATTGACCGGACAGAACAGAAATCCGAGCAAGAGGAAGAGGGTGAGGCAAATCAACCTGATGCAGATCTAACTGAACAAGATCTGCCGCGGGAAGGTGTCGAAACATCCCGTTTAGACATGAAGCGAGGGGGGAACAATCAAAGTGAAGCCACAGAACAGGCTAAGCCTTCTTCGCTGTTTCTTCCTGAGTCGCATTGTGAGGCTCCGTCACTGGAGAGTGGAGCCATCACTCCCAGTAAGACCAGCACCATCCACATCAATCTGCTCTCTCCGAGCTCAGAGAAAGCCACACCTTTCTTTCCACAGTCCCCAACTGCCGCACACCCCGGCAAAAGTGAGACACTCTGTCATGCCGTAGCAGCCACACAGCAAAACACAGCAGCCACAGAAGAAGAAGAAGAAGAAGAACCAGCTGACAACGTGGAAACCGTAGAAGTGGAAAAACGGTGGGCCCTGGACGGAGAAGCTACACCTCCCGCCTCTGTGGAGGAAGACGTTAAACCGCCATCCAGAGGTTCAGATCAGAGCAGAGCCCACTTCACCGTCACCCCCGCCCGGCAGAGACCCCTCTCTGTCGGGGATGTAGAAGAGAGTTTGATTCCTCCCTCCTCCCCGCCTGCCTGTGTCTCCAATTCGCCATCCGCCGTCACTGGGCCTGAAGGTGTGGAGGTGGAGGCTAAGAAGGACCCTGAAGTGAAAGCAGAGCCATCGAGTTCAGCTGAGGTTGAATTGAGCCCTAGCAGAGTGAGGAGCGCAGGGGCCGGCACTGCATCATCGTCTCCATCATCCGTTCAACCTCAGACCTCAGCTGCTGCAAAAACAGACAGTAAGGACGGTGAACCAGGGGGCGGGGCCAGATGTTGTAATCGCTCAGGGCTCAGATGAAAACCTAGGTTCCCGAGGGCATGACGATTTATTTTTTTCTGTTTATGGCAGCTATTTGCACAATTTTTCAAGCGATTTTGTTAATAGAATGCCTACAAATCTGTAAACAATTTGTGAAAAATATGATAGTAGCATTGGATTAGCATAAAGTAGGCATGTCTGCAACAGTGTACCCATAGAAACCATTTTCATTCGGATATCTGGAGGTGAGAGGTCAAGGGACACCTTTTGAAATGTCCATGCCAGTTTTTCCCTTGCTAAAACCTCCCTTAGCCTACCTTTTGGTTATTTAGCTTCATATGATACCAATATCTAGCTTTACAACAGAGCCTGCCAAAGCCACTGAAAGAGAGTAATGTTGGCCTAAAAGATTCTGGGCCTTTAAGAAAATATTTGGGGCTGGAGCCCCAGAAGCCCCCGCCCCTCTCCACCGCTCCGATGCACAAGTCCAAAGGTAGACCATGGAGATTCTTTAGTTGAGTACTTAGGCCTTTTTAGGTATTATTTCCAGTTACAGTTTCTCTTTGCACTAGTTTATTTCATTTGTGTAGCACTTTAAAAAGCTAACAAGTTTTGCACAAGTGCTTCACTAAGACAGAAACACACACACATATATATATATATATATATATATATATATATATATATATATATATATATATATATATATATATATATATATATATATATACTGTATACATAGATGTGGTGGAAATAAAACAAGACCTAAATAGAAACAAGCTGAAACAAATTAAAACCCAGGAAATGTAGAATATATAGAAACTACAAGCAATGAAAGTAGTCTGATGAGGTGAACTTGCTGTTGGAGTTAAAGGTGCTCTAAGCGATGTGACACGTTTCTTAGGCTACAACATTTTTTGTCACTTACAGCAAACATCTCCTCACTATCCCCGAGCTGCCTGTCCCCTGGACACACAGTAAAAAAACGTGGTCTCTATGGACAGCCCAGGCTCCACAAACGGCAACAAAAACAAACTGGCCAACCTGGACTACACAACATAACAAAGAGTGTTCCAGCCAATAACCGACAAGAAGGGTTTGGGGTGGGGGTTGGGGGGTTAGTGCCATGGATGTATTAGTGCGCAGAAGGGAGGGGGAGGGGACAGGATGAGGAGGAGGGAGGAGTGAGCTTGTTTGACAATACTTCGAATGTCAACAAGGAGTAACGTCACCCAACATCGCTTAGAGCACCTTTTAAATTTAAAAAAAATCTACACCACAAGCCAACTTTTCCACCTTTCTGCCTACAGAGAGCTCTGTCGTAGTGGAGGGAAACCCCGACAATCCATTTGGAGTTCGGCTGAGGAAGACGACGGCTCCGCACCGCTTCATCTCGGAGGAGGAAAACACAGAGGTGCTCCCCCCGACTTTGTTGTTACTGTTAATAGTTTCACTTCCATTCAAATATGAAACATTCCCTATAAGCAACACACGTTCAATTTTAAAGGTTTCTGCAGGAATCTGAAGTTCTCAATGCAGAAAAGCTGAAACTTACAACCCCAAATCAGAAAAAGTTGGGACAGTATGAAAAACACAAATAAAAAAAGAAAGTAGTGATTTCTAAATGTAAAAATATTTCATGTTTTGTCTGGTCAACTTAATTTCATTTGTAAATATACATCCTTTCCTGTCATTCAGACCTGCAACACATTCCAAAAAAGGTTGGGACAGGAGCAATTAAGGGCTAGTAATCAGGTAAATTGGTTAAATAATGATGTGATTTGAAACAGGTGATGTCAACAGGTGATTGTAATTATGATTTGGTACAAAAGCAGCATCCAAGAAAGGTCTAAAGATGGGCCGAGGATCGCCAGTTTGCCAACAAATACGTGAGAAAATTATTGAAATGTTGAAAAACATTGTTCCTCAAAGAAAGATAGGAAGACATTTGCTTATTTCACCTTCAACAGTGCATAACATAATTAAAAGATTCAAGGAATGAGGAGGAATTTCAGTGCGTAAAGGATGAGGGCGCAAGCCTAAGCTGAACAACCGTGATCTCCGAGCCCTCAGGCTGCACTGCATCAAGAATCGTCATTCATCTATAAGCGATATCACCACATGGGCTCAGGACTACTTTGGCAAGTACCCCAATACGTAGTTACAGCCACGCATGCCAGTTAAAACTGTACTGTGCCAAAAGGAAGCCCTATGTTAACAGTATCCAGAAGCGCCGTTGACTTCTCTGGGCTTGGAGGCATCTGGGATGGACCATCACACAGTGGAAACGTGTACTGTGGTCAGACGAATCAGTGTTTCAGGTATTTTTTGGGAGAAATGGACGCCGTGTGCTCTGGACCAAAGAAGAAAAGGATCATCCAGACTGTTACCAGCAACAAGTCCAAAGGCCAGGGTCTGTCATGGTATGGGGTTGTGTCAGTGCCCTTGGCAAAGGTAACTTGCACTTCTGTGATGGCACCATTAATGCTGAAAAGTACATAGAGATTTTGAAGCACAATATGCTGCCTTCAAGAAGACATCTTTTCCAGGGACGTCCATGCATATTTCAACAAGATAATGCAAAACCACATTCTGCACACATTACAAAGTCCTGGCTGCAGAGGAAGAGGACACGGGTACCTGACTGGCCTGCCTGCAGTCCCGACCTGTCTCCAATAGAGAATGTGTGGCGCATTTTGAAGCGCAAAATGCGACAACGAAGACCCCGTACTGTTGCTCACCTTAAGACTTGTTTGCAGCAAGAATGGGACAAAATTACACCTGAAACACTTCATCACTTGGTGTCTTCAGTCCCTAAACGTCTTTTAAGTGTTGTTAAAAGGAATGGCAACATTACAAAGTGGTAAATGCTTTACTGTTCCAACTTTTTTTGAAATGTGTTGCAAGAACCAATATAGGAATTTTTTGAAAAAAAAACAAACAATAAAAATCATGAGGAACACATTAAATTATGTGCTGTTGTATTGTCTGCAATGAAATACAAGTCAAATTACATTTAGAAATCACTACTTTCTTTTTTTATATGTGTTTTCCATATTGTCCCAACTTTTTCTGATTTGGGGTTGTAGCTTAAAGCTTTAGTGCGTAACTTTTTTATCATAATGAACGTCCGTTACATTCAAGCCATTGCCAACCGAGTTGCTACAAAGCTAATTAAGACTATCAGCTTCACAAAACTCTCTCTGTCTTCCGGCGACTTTCGCGCGCAGAAACTTGAGTTAAGATAATTACCTCTTCTGAAGAGTCCATCATGTTTTGTTTAGGCTTGTATCATGTGAATTGCTGTCATTACTTAGAATTCCTCATGGGGGAGACAGAAACTACACACTATAGCTTTAATACACTCATCTGAGATATTGAAGGACATTAATGCGGCTATAACTAATATTTAAAGGGATAGTTCGGATATTTTGAAGTGGGGTAGTATGAGGTACTTATATATAGCTTATTAAACCATTAATGTCAGTTTAAGAGTACGCTTTATTTAGAATATTTTAACAACTTGCTGTCGGACAGCCATTTCCAACGGAGAACTGAAGCCGTTATATCCATCTATGCTATCTTCAAAGCCACCAGACTCCATTGAAAAAAAATACAGTAATTTTACATTGCAGAACTCGGGAGTTGCTGGTCTACCGCTGCCTTGATCGGTTGGTTAGTAGGGTCAGCTGCAGCAGGCAGTTCTTTTTCAGCGAAAACAGAGCAAAAAACGAGCTTAAAGAAGAGTGAATATTAGACTTATATTACACTTAATAAACACTAATGTTGCTCACTATCCAACGGATGTGTAAATGAAAAGGCAACTGTTTGCTAACATGTTCGCCTTGTCAACTTTTCAGGACCCCAGTAAGACTAGAGGCACACCCATGTGCTTCTTAAATAAACTATAAACAATAAGGTGATAATGTGTTAGTGTTGTGTTTATAGCTTGTTTCTTCTGCCCCCAAGAGGCCAAAAAAATAGATTAATGCAGGTGTAAAATAAGTTTTTGTATTGAATTTTGTATTTATGATCTATTTTCCCTTATTCAGCCTCCCATCGAGCCTCCAGCTCAGCCAACCAGCTGTAGAGTGGACTCCCCACAGCCAATCAGTGTAAGTCAGCCAGTCAGCAACAAGCCTGCCCTCCCTAAGAAACCGGATGTACACGGAGACAGTGTAGGGAAAAACAAGCGCATTTCAGGTGTGTGTCCATACGCAAACACACACCATTTTCATTTACATATACTAAGTGCACAATTCTTACAGTTTTCTTATGCATATGTACGTGTATTTGCCCAAGACTTGGGTTAAATCAGACTAGTAAGTAAATGGTAAATAGGTCATGGTGTAACAGTGTATCTGCTGTTTTTGATTTAGACCCAGCTGCAGGTCGTGGCTTTTCTGCTGGATCTGATTCTCCCAGCTGGATTTCTGTGGCCAAACAGAAACAGAAGATCTATAAAGAAAACTCACTAGAAGAAATTACTACCAAGAAGGTAATTTTTGTGTGTGTGTGTGTGTGTGTGTGTGTGTGTGTGTGTGTGTGTGTGTGTGTGTGTGTGTGTGTGTGTGTGTGTGTGTGTGTGTGTGTGTGTGTGTGTGTGTGTGTGTGTGTGTGTGTGTGTGTGTCTTTCATGTGGACACACATTCCCAGCAAAACTGTGAAGTGACATATGGAATAAAGTGTCTGAGATTGTGCACAAAAGGAAACCTGACTATCATAAAGTAAAAAAACAAACAAAACAAAAACACAGTAACATGGGTGCCCTATGAAAAGTGGAGCAAAACAACAATCGATACTTGGCATCTGTGTGTCAGTACAGTATTGCCACGGAAAATATTGCGATATATGGCAATACTATGTGTATCGATTACCCCCCACCCTTACAGTCCAATATGCTGAAGAGGTTGACATAGCTGACATGTTGGTTAGGTTCAGATAGAGGGGGACTTGGATGGGATGGTTGTATATTCTTGTGTTGGCTTCCATGTGTTCGCAGTTACACCGCCACACATTTCCAGCCACATAATCTATATAACTGACTGTGCTGCTCTCTGTCGTCAGGAGGAACCAGAGAGGAAGAGTTTAATGTCTGTCAGCTCAGCTGCAAGCAGGGAGCCCAGCAACAGAACAGCTGAGTCCACCGGAAAAGGTCAGAACACACACACACACACACACACACACACACACACACACACACACACACACACACACACACACACACACACACTCCCATTGAACATGCTGAATCTCTGTAATAAGGTGTGGTTTAAGCTCACTAAAAACTTCCCTACTATTTGTTGTGCACTTGTGTGGAGGTAACGCTTTCGACTGATGCAATACTGACCTCATCTGGACAAACTGTGCAACTGCAACCAACCCGACAGAACTGTTGAGATCACATTTTAACATTCATCCTCTGGTCTCTGAGGCACTTAGGCACATGGTTGCATTGATCACACATGACAACTGACTCATAAACACATGACTGTTCAAGATAACAATTTCACAAATATAATAAGGATATTTTTTTTTGAATTGCTGAGGAAAGTGGTAAAAGTAAATTAAAAGTAAGTGTTGGTCATAGAGTATAAAAATGGAAGAAAAAACGCTTATTTAAAAAAACAAGCTGTGCTGTTTCACATAATATGACTGTTCTTCACTCTGGTGTGTAATTAGTGTGATTATTATTCCTTGGTGCTTCTTTTGCTCAAACCCATTATGCAACTAGTGGCGTTGATATATTGTTACATGCATAATTGTATGCGGTTTCCTGCAAATTTATCACATTTGTACCTGTCTGCCTATTTATTGAGCTATTTTCTGAAAACCAAATTTTTCACTTTTGATATGACAGCTTTCTTACTAAGATTATGTCACATTGTGTGGTTGTTTGATGTGTGTGCTTCTGTTTTCTTTCCTTCCAGTGAGTCCGTTGGAGATCAGAAAGCCGTCAGCGTCCGTAGAAAAGGAGGCCAGGAGGGCTCTCTCTCCTCCAACTCCGGTGCCACCTCAACCTCCTAAATCCCAGTCGCTCCCCTGCCCTGTCCCTCCCAAACCCCAGCTTCCCCCTGTCGGCGCCAAACACCCAGCCCACCCTAACTCACCCCAGAGATCCCTGTCAACCCCTACTCCGATTCCTGTTCCCCAAAAATCTCCCTCTTGCATAAGCCCGCCACCTCCCTCCAAAACTGCCACCTCGTCCAAGACACCCCCGCCCCAGAGCATGACACTTACCTCCCCTCCGTTTTCATCGAGAACCGCCCTGGAAAAGTCTGGTTCAAGAGCTCCGGGCCTTTCCAGCCAGACCCCGGCCTCGCAGCGAGGGACGCCTCTCCCAGCTTCGCCCCAGGATGAGCCTCCCTGGATGGCCCTGGCCAAGAAGAAGGCCAAAGCCTGGAGCGAGATGCCCCAGATCGTCCAGTGACGAGCACAGGGTTCAGCAAGATCTTGTAAATAGGCCCAAGCCAGGCGGATCTGGAATGGGGTTGAAGTGGGAAGAGAGTTTGGATGGACCCGAATGCATTTGCACACAAAGAGCTGTTGTTTTCTGTTGGTTTCTTACTTCCTGGTTTGTATCCTAGCTTAAGTCTTCAGATTGGTACAAGCCATCCAATCACAGCTGAAAACCGGCTCAGTTTAACTCCTTCTTTTTTGACGTCCTTATGTTGTACAGTCATATTTTCTAAGAGACAGGGTAAGACCCCAAACGGTAATGCGTCTTACTTGAAGTGGATTCATATTTTTTCAGTATATTAAAATGTGCCTGAATGAGACGAAATATCTGCAGTCTCGCAGCTGAAAGTAAAAATCTTTATCTAAAGTATCAGATGATTCCACCGATATCACTAAATATTTCAGGGAAGACAGAATAATTTTATAAAGAGGAAACTTTATCCACAGAAAGTTGGTTAAAAGTGACAAAGAGACAGATCGTTGTCTTTCTGTCAGTCTTTGTGTGTGTGTGTGTGTGTGTGTGTGTGTGTGTGTGTGTGTGTGTGTGTGTGTGTGTGTGTGTGTGTGTGTGTGTGTGTGTGTGTGTGTGTGTGTGTGTGTGTGTGTGTGTGTTTGTGTTTGTGGTCATTTTAAGCCAGTGATACATGCTCACATTTTGAGGAATGTGGAAAAATGTTGTGACCAGAGAGTAAAATGGGCTAACATCCAAGTTAAGCGGAATTTGCTGAACTAACTGCTGCCGGTCATGAGTTTTAGTACAAATTGCTGATTCATGTTTCCTCAGTCTGCTGTCTCAGTGTATCAGGTTCATATATTTCAAATATATTTCTTGTAACACGATCCACTGACACTAAACTGTTTGTTGTGTGTAGCGCGTGCTTAGTGTGTCCATCATGTTCCAGGTTGTCAGTGAAAATTATATTTTTTATTTTCTCTTTTGATATTTTCAATACATAACCACACCGTGTCTGTGCATCCTACATAAATCATTTCATCTCCAAAAATGTATCTGTTCAAGAATCAAAGTAACCTATCATCACATTGACTTTCATGTGTTTTTTAATATTTTTCAATGCATCATTATGTTGGCAGCGCGGTTATGAAACATTTTCCACTCATAACCAAACATGTAAATAAAACAGAAATCAATACACTGCTAATTAATCACCCTGGAGATTGGTTTGCTGCAGGATGCAAAGCATCACTAGAGGAAACCAAGTTTCACCGCTGAAAGTTTACTTTATATCAATTAAATCTATCTCACAGTTACGGAATGGTTTATGCATTTTGCTTTATATTTTATTGCCTTTTGAGAATTTGTCTTGTACATAAAATGTGCAGTAAAGAACAAATGAAAGGTTTTTTTTGTTTGCATTTGTATTTTCTGTGTGTTTGTCCATACACAGTTTCTGCAGTGGAATTATAAAATAAATGTATTTTTCTTACATCAACACCATCTATTTAGGTTTGAAAGTTAAAATGCCTTTAAAGGAGAATTCCGGTCGATTTCAACACGTAGCTCTGTTTGTAAATTTGGAGTGCTGTCAGTATAGCGAGAAAAATTAAAACAATAGGTGTTGCCTACACCTTGTTATCCTCCTGCTAGCATTAGCACCCAGGAGGCTGAAACAGGGCAGGTTTTAAACGTGATTTTAGCCTCTTAACGTGTTCGAAATGTCATTACAAGTGCCTACCCATGTGAAGTGATTCCCTCCGAGTGAACACACTGGGCCTTCCTCCACAGTGCTACATAGGGGGGTCTGGCTAGTCCACACAGCAGATGGGAGAAAAATGTGCTCTGGTTTATTGGCATTTCTTTAAACCAATCACATGGTCATCACGCATGGTTAGCGTCTGGACGTACGGACAACCTTAATATGCAATATGCGTCATTTCAACAAACACAACATCAACAAAAGACATTATATTCATGGTTTTCACCACACTAATAAAGAAATTGGTTTCCTCCTCGCTCCAAAAGTGTGGTGCTGTCTGCGTCTCGCCTGGTTTACCTCTACTTTTTGTTTACTTCTGGTATACTGCACGCAGGTTTTTGTATGTGCCGTCTGGCGCATACAAAAACCTGAAGAAGAAGTTCCTCTACTCAAAAGACCAAGATTCCTTGCGAATAGAACATGCGCAGAACACAAATCAATGTTCCTTCTGATGGGGATATGCCGATACGTGTTTACATGACGAAATATTCGGGTTAGAAAAGGGGTAACCCAGGGGTCATATTCGGGTTTTTAAAAAACGGAATATGAGCATATTCGGGTTTTTGCCGGTGTTTACATGGCCGTGCGCGACCGGGTTATTGCTAATATTCCGGTTTTGAACGGGAAAAAAAAAAGGACAAATCCGCAAATCCAGAACTTTGTAAGTGTACAGACAGTTTATTAAAAAGATAGTTTATAAAGACTGTACCGTTCACATATACAGCCAGGCGCCATCTTGGGAAACAGTCACGACCAGTCGAACGACGAACACCGTGCTTGAGCTATGTTACTGGTTAGTGGTTGCACGGCGTTCCTTGTGTGGTGCTATTTTGAGCCTCATTAGTGGTACAGAAATGGCAATTTCTTTTTACTTAACCAGTGCCCCCGACAACTAGCTTAGCGATAAAACTGGTCCCATTCTATTAGCATGAAAACAAATCCCACGACCAACGGTCGGTACACGTGTGTTATTAACACCTAGGTTCATTTTGCGCCGGATTTGTCCTTTAAGAATACATCTAATCAACCTAAAACCTTCTGAGACTTATTTTATTACTTTTAACTAGTGGCTTAATTTCACTGAACAAATTTAGCATATGCAGGGTTTCTAGGGTCGCTATTTTGAATTTATGATAAAAAATAACTCCTTTTATAACACATTATACTGACTTATTAAAAACTTGCAAACAATCATTTTAAACTGATGAGTACTTTGCCAAACAGAGAGTTTTGAACACTTACTGTGCAGTCGTGGCATGTACACGTAGGCTATGCACATCTGTGTTGTGTGAATGGGACTTTCTCCTTGTGTGTGGCCAGATTTGCAGCCAAATGTTTGTGTGCTTACTTGCATCAGTGTGTGAATCCTGCAACACGAGCCAATGTTGTCATGTGTATGATTGATGGTGTTTGTGAATGTGTGCGTGCGTGGTTTGCGCATGTACAGGAAGCTGTAATCAGAGGGCTGTTTAAACTTCCCAGATGTCTTTTCTGGGTGAGTTAGGTAACACAGGCCGCTGCTGCCCTACTTCTGATACATGTACAATCACTCACACACACACACACACACACACAAACACACACACACACACACACACACACACACACACACACACACACACACACACACACACACACACACACACACGGCTCCAAGCTGGACCAGCCAAGATGTACGATGTGTGTGTGTCCGTGCCACGTATCCATAGCGATGACTGCTTGGGTGCTGACCTTCTCATTTACAGGTTATATAACCAACCAACTTGGCAGAATTCACAGAGGTGAGGAGACGGGGGGGCACTATGGTCAGTAGGAGATCACAGAAACTATTGAAGAAAGACTTGTATAAACAAAACAGCTACTAATCCTGCTGTGAAAAAATCGTCTTAGTGTTAAAAGTAATTACAGCTCTCATAATTCAATTTCATGCTTAACCACTTCCATGTCTGCTAGCATTTGTGTCAGACTTTATATGATATGTTTCTGCCCAGAGCAGGGACACATAAAAAACTTAAGAGTAACCAGCAAATAAATGTAAGTCTCCCACACAGTCAAACCTCCTTATTGGTGTCACTTTTTTATCAGGGGACAAAGTTTTTAAGGGACCCCTTATTATATATTGCGTAAAGAAATTGAGTTGCATATTAAACTGGGCCTACAATAACGTGTAAGGCGGCCAAGAGCCTTTACACAAACCGTGGTGCATACAATACTAAGCTAATCAAAATATTCATATATGTATGCATTATGTTTTAATGTTAAAATATGTCACATTGAATCCTTATGCTTAACTGTATCTGTGAATGGCTACCTTATGGCTATTCTTATGGCTTTTTTTACTATTGAACAATAATAAATAAAATTAAAGACGGACGCAGCGTTGGGGCGGGCCCTCGCACCTCTGTGCACGTCAGGATTTCTGGCAAACGTTGCTGTGCATTTGAGCAACCGTCAGACACAGCGCGCATGGTGGAGTCGTTGGTTTTCATCTTCAAGGCCTTCGCCAACGATTCCAGTGCTCAGGCTGTAATTAATAATTTGGTGGTCACCATGCAGTAACTCTGAGGACCCCATAGGTTCTGTTGAAGAGTTTTTTGTATCTTCTATAAAGAGCAGCAGAACAGTTTGGAGTTAAATCTGAATGAGACTATATATTGAGGGAGAGAGGTAAATAGAGAATGTAAGAAGAACAAAAATAACAAAATACAATCATGCAAATGTCCAAAAGGGATAAAACTAAGTGCCGAATAAAAAGAGCCAGTAAAATTGTGCACACATGTCTAGATGGCCGTAGAGCAAATATATACATAATTAGAAATAATCCATAATAAAACAAGAAATAATAAGTGCTGGGCAGTACAATAAATACATAAAGAGAAATAATTCATAATTAAAACCAAGAAATAAGTGCTTGGTGGTAAAATACATAAATACATTAAAAAACAAACATGCAAAACACATCTAATTGAAAATAATGAATAAATAGTACGTAAAGAAGGAATAGGTAGGGGAATTGCTGATGTCCCATCCCCTAGGATAGCGGAGTTCAACTCCAGACTAGGGAAGGAGAAAGGAAAAAGGAAAGACATTTTTTATATGGGGCTACAGGAGTGGAGTTCAGGCAACAAAGAAGGAGAAGGGATCTACATTTGGGGAAGTTAAATATCATTTAGACATGTGGGTATGGTGGTCTTAAGGAGGTACATCCAGATTTTTTCTTCTCTCTTCCTCTGTCCTACGGTCCAGTGGTCATTGGACTCCAAACCAGAAATAATGAGGTGGTTAGTAGAGTGCTGCTGAAAATGTGCAACTAGGGGTGTGGTGAGTTTACCTTCTCTGATATTGTAAAGGTGTTGTTTTAGCCGTGCGAGTATGGTGTGTTTGGTTTCTCCTATGTAGTGTTTATTGCAGATGGTACATGTGATAATGTAAATGGTATTGCTGGTGTGAAGGGAGTAGGATTGAAGAATGGGGTGGGATGTCCGGTTATGTGGGTTAGAGACAAATTTTCTGTTTTTGTAAAAAGTGTTATGTTGGGTGTTGATGGTAGGTATGTGGTCTGTAAACTGGGATCGGACAAGTAGGTCTGGAGGTTTTTGTTTTTCCGGTAAGCAGAAATGGTATTGTGGTTATGGAAGGCTTGATGTTGTGATTGTAAGCTAGTGTAATTTTGTTTGATGTGGTGGTGTAATCTGGTGGTCTGTTGGGAATAGGTGGAGACAAATGGGATGATCTTCAGGGTGATTGAAGGGTTGGGAACTGGTGGATTAGGTAGTGGTATGTCTGTGGTCCTGGAGTTAGGGTTAGAGTTGGGGTTAGGGTTACGGTTAGAGTTAGGGATACGGTTAGAGTTAGTGTTAGTGTTAGGGTTCATGTGTCATGTGTTCATGACAGTGTCATGTCACTCTTATGTAGATACCTTTAAGTAAAGTGTTACCAACAAATTGAACATAGTGGCCAAACAGTAGCTGGGTTTACAAATCCAGGCCTGTCACGTGACGCCCTGTGGCACAAAAAAAACCCTTTTCCTATGACTTACATGTTGAAAGAGATGTTTGTAAATCAATAAATGCACTTTTTTCAAGCGTCCCAGCCCCAGCGAAATGATCCGTTCCACTATCAGAATTTGAGCCATTCGGAAGTAGCCAGCTGGTGCAGCGGAGTCTCTAGGGTACCTGCTTTATGGGTCGCAGAGTCCAGCAGCAGTGCCAATCATCTGGCTAATTTTATGCAGTATGTGATTTTGGCTCCATGATGGCCTCATGCCCCACTGAGCAACTCTGATACTGTTGGAATGAACGGTGCTCCGCCTCGAACGCTGTATCCAGTTCTTATTATAGATCCATGCTGGCAGCAGAGGACCAGCTGGACTTGCACAGGAAACACCGCAGCATATACTGCATGCTTTGGGCTTTGGTCAGACTGGCCCGACCTCTTTGACCGCTGTGTACGAATCGCCCCCTGTGACAGTGAATTTCAAGGACAGCACTAGCTGGTTTAAACCTGCAGGAAAAAAAGACCATTCTGTTTCCAGTAAGATATTTTAAGAACTGTGCAATCAATGAGGACATTATCATCATTAAAGCTAAAGATTCAATGTGATTCTTTCCTCTCATTTTCCTCTCATTTCATTACACTCAACATTTGATAGTTACCTTGTTTAACATACTAGAAGATTTAGTATTCCTTAAAGTTATCCCGAATTAGTTACTAGAAATTTGCGTGGAAACCTGTTGTCTTAAACTGTTAACTTAACATGTTAAGCTGTATTAACCCAGAGCGGTAAGTTGATGCAGCAGACAAATCAAGTAGTATTAGTAGTCATTACCAAACATAAACATAAATGATTTTCTTCTGGAGTCATGTTGTTTAAAATAAGCATTGTTAAGTTAAAGCTTTAGTGCATAACTTTTTGATATTAATGAACGTCCGTTACATTCAAACCATTGCCAAATGAGTTGATACAAAGCTAATTAAGACTATCAGCTCCACACAACTCTCTCTGTGTTTCTCTATGTTCAGAAGATTGTGGCGTCCGGTGACTTTCCCGCGCAGAAACTCGAGTGAAGATAATAACCTCTTCTGAAGAGTCCATCATGTTTTTTAATCCTCTGCACCTCTTCACTTTGTGTTTTGTGTTGTGTGTTGATTTTATTTTGTTGATGTGGCGTGGAGTTTAGTTATTAAAGACAAAAAGCTAAATAACTGGCATTTAACACTTTTTCATTTAACACATTAAATGCATGCATACAACGAAAATACATATGACAGTGTGTAATGCATTTCACTGTATTACTTTTTTGTTTTATTGTAGGCTAATTTAGGCATTTTAAACCTCCCATAGTTTAAATTTAAGCATGAAACAGATTTCTCTGGATTCCTTATAGACTGAGTACTGATTTGCATAAACAGGATACATCCAAGACACCAAGTAGAGGTTTTGATGAAATATGTTTACTGTATGCAATATACAGGTCTCATTGAAGCTTTTACATCTCTATATTTAGAGGCGCCGGGATTGGCATAAGTAGGCCTTCAAATCTCTAAGAGCCCTTATGGGACTGCAGCGAGCTAAACCTGCTAATCTGCAGTGTAATTATACTGAAGAACAACAAATAAAGAGTGAGCCAGGAAGTTAAGGAGACACTGCTCTTTCCTTCCATCTCTCCTTCTCTAATACTTGTTCTGCCTCTTTGTAACTTTCTAACTCTGAGTGACCTATATTTAAATTGCTTGCATAACCAGACTTCCTGTCTGTCCAGCTCTCCCCCTCTCTCTGTATATCTAACTTTTTTCTGTGAGTGTGCAGCTCAAACATATTGGAGACGTATGTGTGAAAACAAGCTGTCACTGTCCCAAAATGACCCCTCTCTCTCTCTCTCTCTCTCTCTCTCTCTCTCTCTCTCTCTCTCTCTCTCTCTCTCTCTCTCTCTCTCTCTCTCTCTCTCTCTCTCTTTCACACATTCTCTCTCACAGACTAAGTGGCAGTTTTGTTCTCTTCAACAGTTTTTTCTTGGCTTCTTGCTCGTTTATTCTGCCTTATTTATCCCACCATACAGTCGCGCACGCACACACACACACACACACACACACACACACACACACACACACACACATACACACACACACCAAACCACCACCATCCTCTTTTTCTATGAACTACTCTGCTTGAATCTGTGTCCATCAGCGGTTTGTAGACTTTCCTCCAGAGACCCACTACTTCAGTGGAATGTTTTCATGACCCAAATTGTTTTTATGAGCAGCAGTGCAGATTTACTGTATCAACCGTTTGTTTTGGCTATAACCCCCTCACCTGCAGTGTTTTACTCAGCCCACCTTCTACTGACCTAACCTGAGAGAGCCTACTAAATGTTATTGAAGAGTAACTCTACGCTGAAGGACGTAATGTGATTCGTTGCGTAACTGCTATATAACAGGACTTACTTATAAAATACAACAACTCTGGGCACATTGCCAGCATGTGAACATTTGAGAGGGTGTCACATGTGTCTATATCTAACATGGCTCAACTTGAAGTGTTTCCCTACTCCATTTTGTGACCTCTTTAATCCCACTATCCACTGGCAGGCAGTAGCCTATAGTGCAGTAGAGCTGTAACAATTCCAAAGTTTGCTGTACAATATAATTGTTTTAGAAATAATTAAGATTAACAATCTAATTGTCTCTTTCAGTCAAATTCAAAAATATGTATTTATGTATTACTTTTTAAAACAAATTAAAGTTTTGAATGAATTCCAGGATCTATCTTTTGGTTATATATCATTGCAATGTGACCCAGATCATTTAAGAATACAGATGAATACAGTATGAAGTACACTACGCCTCTTTATTATCAAAAAAAAAAATTCTAACTGTATTCCCCTCCCCCATTTTTGTTGCTATGAACATGTTTAGGGTCAAGTGCCAACAACTGACAATTGAATAATAATAATAATAATAATAATAATGTTTTTACAACTTGGCATATCTAAACAAAATCGACAATTGCCAGTCATACACCTTAAGACCTTGGCTAATGTCAGCAATGAACTGCAGTTAAACAAAGAAAGCGTGATTATGTAAAAAATAAAAAAATAAAAGAAATTGACAATTAGACATTTATGTAATAATTGTTACAGGCCTATTGCAGCAGTGCATGCTGTCCAGCTACAGCCACAGAACAAAGACACCAAGTGTAAATAGCATCTGTGAGCTAGTTAAATTTACCAAAAATGAATTGTTCTTGTGTCTGTACATTAAAATGAAGGGTTGAACAGTTAGCTTAGCATAACAACCCGTTTTCCTACGGATGAAACAAACAAGCTGTAACGTGTTAATGAGTGAACAAAGGTGCTATAGTAGGTGGATTTTGTTATCTTTTTGGACAGTCCCAGGCTAGCTGTTTCACCCGTTTCCATATTTTATGCTAAGCTAAAATAAGCTAACCATCTGATGGCTGTAGCTTCATATTTATCTTACAAACCCGAGAGTGGTATCAGTCTTTTCATTTAATGCGTAATAGTTCAGTAGGCTACAAAGTAATTTGTTATTGTTGTTTAAGCCCTCCAAAAGTTGAGTTTTTAAGAACAGCTTTAAAGAATACATTTTACTTTCATGAAAAGCTCAGAAAATGGAGTTAGGTTTTATCAACAGGTGTTGCTGTATTTGGAAAGAATTTCTGATTACATTGAAGGTCATGATTCATCTTATGAATTATTAAACACAAAGTGATGTAACTAGTAAACCGATCTGTTTCTTTCTGAGAAACTCAGCCGGCCCACACAAACAAAGGAGACGTCAGACTCCAGTCCAGTCCACTCTGTTCACATCCCAAACCTTTTGGTTTATTCACAAGTTGTAGCTTCAAGACAGTTATGCACACTAAAGTTTTACTATCAAAAACAGACATGTACAGAAAACATCGGAGAGATGTCGAGACATACATTCATCTTGTGCCAATTCACCCAAACACATTTAGAGGCCATGGAGTTCTGCAGGAGGTTAACATCCTTTGAAAGAAGCAGGCAATAGTGACTGACGTAAGTGCAAATATTTGAAAATAAGAGGAGCGCTCAGCAAATCTTTTTTTGAAAGAGATGAATATTTTTAGAGTTTGCGAAGCATGAATGTTATATCAGAATTTTGTCAACTCGCACTTTGTTTCCAAGATGCTATTCACTTTGCCAGGTGAGATAAATCAAGTGCTATTTGAGATCAGTATCAAATACATTACACAGAAAGCTTTGAATCAACAACTTTGGTTGACAAATGACACGCTCTGTGTGAAGTGTTGATAAAGATGGTGCATTTTAACAAGTACGTTTTGGAGCAGTGATGGGACTAGGATGATATACATTAATTGTTTAGACTCTCAAATTACGCTTTGGACATATACTACACAACAATGACAGGAAAACACCAAAATTAGGAAGCATAGTTTTTCTTTTTGTGTAAGTGCTCTTGGACGATGCTAGTTACACTAACACTTTGTAACACTTCCTCAAAAGATAAATGGTTGAATTTTGAAAGATGAAGGTATCAATAGGTGCTAATCCACCATCCTACTGTTTTTGCATAGCTGGATAACAAAAGATCAAAATAGATCCCACTTCTTCTACATTGGCATTGTTGACATTTTGTTGTGGTTACTGAACAAACCAGAGGTTGACATCACTTACAGGAAGTGTGTTTGTGGCCAACTCTGGGATGCTTGGTTAACCCAACATTAAAATAAAAAGGTTGGTGTCAGTGCCAGTTTGTCAAAGTTATCAAGAGTTTGAATTGCTAGTGTCAAAATGATAGCATCAGGCTTCAATAGTTGACACCAAGACAAATGCCAATTGGTCAAAGCTTATAGCCTGTGCTGTTTCCTGACTAACACCTTCTCCTCTGAAATCATCTTTGTGATAATCCAAGTGTATGGAATCCCATCAGTGACGAAAATATTCAACCTTTTTCCATATATTTAAAAAGCACAAAAAAAACAGCAATTGGAAAGCTATAATTGCTGTTTAAAATATGAGTCAACGGATTACAGGGGATAAGGCTAAGTCTGTTGTTTGCTTGCCAGACTGGGAAAAAGTCAAATCAATCCCACAATGTCTTAAAGAACCTATGGCTCGAAAACTCACTAATTAACATGTTATATATATATATATATATATATATATATATATATATATATATATATATATAAAACAAACACGACAAGTTGTGGTTTTAGGGGAGGTTATGTACTAAGCTAAGATAACCAGCTGCTGATGCTAGCTAATACTTGAATTAGTAATTTAACCTGAAGACACAAAAGTGGAATTGATCTTCTAACTCTAATAAGCTTATTTCCCGTTATGTCAAACTGGCTGGATATGTAGGATTTCTGGGAACCAGATTACATAACAGATTAGCATTAATTGGTGTTGTGTTTCTCAGTAAAAAAACACCTCCGCCATAAGCCAGGTTCCTAAAGACATCTTAAGATGCTATTTAGGGAACCCCACCCAGGTTGTCGCAGAAAACATTAGCATACAGTAGTTGCCATTGCAGTTTATACAAAGTGAAAATGGAAGAAGTCCAATTTAAGGCACTGGAACTGCTGTCACAGATGAACAATAATTCACAGATAATCAGTTTTAAGCCAACCACCATTTTGGTGTCATACTTTAACATTTGTGATGGGGAAAAAAATTAAAATAAAACACTGGATGTGACGGTATCTACAGACAAAACATCAAGAGGCTTTACTATCAATGATGAACTTGTTCAGAAAGGGAGTTTTACTGTTTTTCTTGGAACGTTTACTCATGTTCACAAATTGTAAGAAAAGAAAAAAATAGGAATAGCATAATTATGTGACTTCACTTGAGGTGGATTTTTCTTTTCCTCTATTTCTTCACATCTATCAGAAATCTGAAGCTGAAATAGTTGTGCAAAATGCTTTTACACTGGAGGTGTGATTATATCTGTATAAATGTTTGTTTTTACTCTTTCCTGCCCAGTTTGAGACAAGCATCTTCCAATTTTACACTTGGGTCATTACACAATACATTTGAATACAGTATTGCTTTTTTAGATTGTGTCATACTGAAACCATCTGACAATACAATATCAACAATTTTTGTGGAAAATATTAAAAGATTGTGGTATTGTACTTTATCTATTTTGTAGCATTACATGGCTTGGACCCTTTCAACAGAAAATAATAAATGTGGATGATCTGAAATGGCACTCCCTGTACTATTAAACATGAAATAAGGAGAGACAAACACATCAGTAAATGAAGAAATTTACACAATACAAATAACCTGATTGAACATAGAAACATGTAAAATCAAACACTTGTGTATAAAATAAAATGTTCTGAAGGCAAAGCTTAACAATCTCTTGCATTTTCCAGATATTAGCTGTTGCCATGCAAAAGCAGACATGTCACAGATATCAGCAAGGCCCCAATATGTTTTCAAACATCATTTTCTCAGAACTATGTTTGTGGGAATTCTCAAAGTGGGTTTCTCTTGTTTTATTCCCATTTACACTTATTTATTTACTGTCAACATCATGTTTTGAATGGAACAATTTCCATAAAGGGGGTACATTAAATTAACATTAAAATGAGCCTGGTATTAGCCTGGTATTACTTGACATATTGAATTGTTCCACACCATGTTATCCTGTGGTAAGAAGGCACTGGCCTTTTTTTTCCAATCAAAATCATATGAATGGAGATCTTTTCCAGTAGTGTTGGCCTGCTAGACAATGCAGATAGGCTTACACGTATGGACCGTTTACCAATTTAACCACCAGAAGATTTGACTTTTTTTCCGTGGTAATACAAATAAATTATGTATTCAGATTCTAGAAATAGTAGAAATACACATCCTGAGTCCTGTCTGCACCGTTTCTTTCCCTTACTTAAAGTGGAAGTGCAAAATAAGTAGGAATACATACTAAATAAATCTTAGGACATAATGGTATCAGAAATCCAGATGTTGCTTTCTGCATTACTGACAGGCTCTCTCAAAGCCTGTAAGTATTACAAGTATCCCTGCTGATGGCGAGTGAATCCAAATATGTTTGGTCAACATAGCTCGGATTGTGACAGGCCAATAAAAAAAACTGCTTTGCTTTGGGTCACCAGTGATCTAAAAATATGTGGTCTGGGGGAGAATCTGTCTCAACTCGTTGCCAGACATTGCCCTGGATAGTTTTCAGTGGCAGCCATTTTGGCTCCAAGTTGTTAAAAGTGTGTGTTTTTTTACAGTAATAATACCCTACAGTTACCAGGGTATTGTTTTTAGGGTTAAGTGTTAAAGTAATAATCTCGAAGATTTTCATTTTAATAAGTCACTATCCATTGCCGGATGAGGTAACACAATGGTGACTGAGCCCAGTGTTGAAAGCCCTTGCATTTACAGTACTACGAACTGGGTCCCCAGAAAAATCACAAAGACTCCAGACAATGCAACTTTAAAAACAAGGGAATGCGCCGGACACAACACACCGGCAATTACCGCTTAATGCCATAGGTGATGCCAAAAAGAAACGAAATGGAGATCTTCGAGATTGTAGCCTAACTTTTTTTTTTTTAAATCCATTGGAAAGTGAGCAGATCAACATCTCTTTCTGTGAAATGTAAACAATGTCACGGCATGCATAAATAATGACAAAATAAATAATGGAAGAAAAAAAATCCAACAAATACAAAAATGGATGGATAAAACACAAGAACAAGGGCCTAAAAACACGCCAATGTAAAGTTTCAGTCTGTTGTTATTCAGCTGCGTAATGTAAAGTCAGACAGGGACAGAAATGAAGGAAGCAAGGAAAGAAGGAAGACAGAATAGGTTGTTGTTATAGTAAAGGTGGCAGAATAGTAAAGACATAGGTTTATCTTCAGATGTCTACACTTAGTAATGGGCATACCAATTAAGACATATCAGCACAACAGTTTCTTGTTGTCCACATGGAGATGTAAACATGTGCTTAGCATGTGGGCATTTGCATTGTTACAGTGGCGTCCAATGTTAAGGAAAGGAAGGTGATGATTCTGTTTCAAATAGGGCTGTCAGCATTAACGCGTCAATTGCGATAAGATTAATGACAGAGCATAACGCGTTATAATTGTGTTCATCGAGTTAATCCCGTGCACCAATGATTCTTTATTTTACACCGTCACTGGCGCTGTTACCAAATAATCTTTGCTACGAAGAATTGCTACACTCTACAATCTTTGGCTGCTACTATTTTGACCCTTTGAGGCACCTTTACTTGTTGTCAAGCTGCCACAGACACTTCCTACCTCCTGCTGCAGCCATGGAGATGTAGCCTGGGAAAACCCTGACAAACTTCCGGCAAATTTGAGATTTGCTCTGCAAGTCCGTCAAGCCCCTTTACAATTTTTCCAAATCGAGGCACCAATCACAACCGTTGAGGCGGGCTTTACACGATAACGATAGTGCAGCGACAGCATGTAGCTTTTTGTTCACATTCACCATGACGGCCACCGAAGCGCAGCAACCTGTTGATGCTGCTGTCGCTGCTACGTCACCCGGATCGTTGGTCTGATTGGTTGAAGGACTATCCAATTGCGCCCAGAGGCATTTGAGCGGCGTCCGTTGGTGACGCCCCTTTGGAAATGGGCTGTGAATGAACCTTCCCCAGACCAACTCTCAGTTACAACTGAGAAGGGTCTGGTATCAACCAGGCTAATAAATGATAAATGAACAACACAGTTCTAAATGGCGCTTTTTACTTTAAAAGAAAACTCCCAAACGGCTGCGTCGACAAGTCAAAAGCAATACGCACCTTGTGTGAAATGGGACTAAAATATCACCGAAGCACTTCAAGTTTAAGCTACCATATACGAGCTAAGCATGCAGCTAGTACAGCTAATCAGGTTGATGCTAGTGGACTCAGGCAAAGCACCGTTTTGCAGAGTGCAAGTCGCCACAGAACTGTGGATGAAACCAAATAGAAAAAAATGAACTGAAAAGCTTGCGAAATGGGTGGCAACTAACTTCAGACCAGTCAACATCATACGCTTTGAGCCTCTTTCTGACCATGTAGTTACAGGAACATAGTTATAGGAACAGTCCACTTCTAAAGAGTTCCACTAACTACTCTCCCCCCAAAACCGGTTTTGCCATTTGCATTCACACTGTGTGTCCATAGGAACTGGTAGGAGGGGTAAGGCAGAGACGCAAGCACGGCAACCATCTTCATAGCGTCATCACTTGACTTTAGCGCCATGTACAACAATAAACCAGCATGGAGGAGGCCATTGGAATGTTCCTGTTGTGCCTTGCCGGGATCCTCATAACGGAGTTCGAACGGCGGCATTTAAAGACTCGGCTGGAGTACTTAACAGAGAAACACAGAAGACGAAGGCTCCAGTGTAGTATGATCCTAATTAATATGATGGAAGAAGACAGAAGAGCAGAGTTTAACAGGCAAACGAAACAACAGGTAAGTTTAACTAGCATTAACAATTAGTTGGTTGAATGTGTGATGTTTGTCTTATGAGTTAGCATACGTAGGCAAATTGCAACAGACAGTAAAGAATATGTACTGTTTGTGTTTCAGACGTTGCTAGGTCACTAAGGGTTCCTATGTGGAAAAGGGAACAGCGAAAAGACCCTGCCCTGAAGTAGGAGCTGAAAGAGTTACAGGAACTGCGGTCAGAGGAACTTAATAATCCCCAAATTGGTCCAGTCGGAACACAAGAAAAAAAGTGTTCTAGGAACTGAAAAATCCCTCCGGTCGGAAAGGGACTCAAGACTCAGGTCTTGTAGACTTACTACGGTTGGCATGTTCTGACCAGTCATATACATTGCCTTCGCGGGGGACAATAGTTGTACGCATACATAGCCTACACTGGTTATGAAATGCAAAATAACTGAATTTTAATCATGTGATAAAAGATGCGATAAATCGCGATTAACTATTAAAATTCACCGATTAATTGCAGATAAGAAAAAATGGATCGTTTGACAGCCCTAGTTTGAACCTAAATGTAGTCACTTTTGTAATGTAATTTTAAGAAAGAAAGAATCCTTCCTGTCTGAACATAGCTTCAGTCCACAGATCTGGTTGGTTTTCTGTATGGTGTGAAGGGAATGCTATGAATGGAAGACATGTATGTATTCAGACCAATCCTTTTTTGTTGTAAGACTTTGTAGTGTGTATGAGTCCAGTACTGCTTTCTGAATGGAATGGCGCTACAATAAGGAAGGCGCAACAACATCAGGTCTTTGTGCGTCGAAATGGAAAAACAACAGGTCAACTGCTGCTTATGGAGGAGGGTGTGTGCGGGGGCAGGTGGTTAGTTGCTGCATTTCTTTCCAGGTAGGGTGCACACATGTGAAGCGCATGTCACCGGTGCTTGCTGTGGGCCATGAAGAGCAGCACCTTGCGGATGCCGCTGAGGCGTTCTTTCAGGGAGGTGATGGCCAGGAACGGCAGCTGGGCTCGACCTTCTAACGGAAGCACGGCGAGTAACCACCAACACCACGAGGGACCGTTAGGACTGTCCTGAAGGAGGAGGAGACACATTGAGTTTTTTTTTTTTAAGATTTGTTTTTGGGCTTTTCCACCTTTCAATGGATAGGACAGCTAGGTGAGAAAGGGGAGAGAGAGGGGGAAGACATGCAGGAAATCGTCACAGGTCGGATTCGAACCCTGGACCTCTGCGTCGAGGCATAAACCTCTATGTATATGTGTGCCTACTCTACCCACTGAGCCAACCCGGCCACTGAGAGGGGATTTTATCCATTTATTTTAATTTATGTTTTATTGGGAACACAGATGGTTTACATAATACAGCACAAGTATGCATCTTTTTCTGTTTTAAGAGAAAAAAAATGAATATACTGTATATGTAGAAAAGAATAAAATAAAAAAGGTAATAAGGTAATTGGAAAATGGCACACAAAATGAGCAATAAAAAAGGGGACACAAAATAATAATAATTAAATATTAATAATAATAAAAAAATGTGATACACAAAATATTAGTGAGAGGGTTTTTTAAAAGATAAAATAAAGTTGAAATAACTTTACTGTTAAGGGAAATTAAAGTGACGTCAAAAACATGTTTTCAGTGGAGGCTGTATCACAAATCATATTTTATTTAGAAAAAAACGTAAGATACATTTGAAAGAAGGATGAATACGTAAACAGTGGGAGTTTGTAAATCCTGTGTTTACCTTAAGTTCAGAGTCTTTCTGAGGCATGGGTCCAAAGTGTCCTTCGATGCGTTCCTTCTGCTCGGTTTTCAAGGAGTTGACCCACACCAGGGCCTGGTCGTACACCGTATCATGCAGAGACTGCAGCTCACGCTGTGCCACACCCTCCACCTACACACACACACACGCACACACACACACACACACACACACACACACACACACACACACACACACACACACACACACACACACACACCTTTGAGTTAGTGCTGTGCGATCGACACGACACAAACATTTCTAATTGCGATTATTTTTGACTGATATTGCAATTCCAATATGATTCACGATATTGGAGGGAATGATCATTTTGGTATCATTATTCTCATTTTCATTGAAAATATTGAAATAAAACACACATGATCATAGTCTGATGTCTGCGAGGATCTGTAGGATACAATTTGTAGGCTGGGATGTCTCTGCAGCACCACAATACTTAATTCAGAATGGTTTGATACATATTTTGCCTTTAACAAATAAAGCAATTTGGATATTGCACTAGTCCATACTGCGATTTCGATAAAATGGCGATTAATTGTGCAGCCCTACTTGGAGTTAGAAAATCTTCTGGTAATTCTCTATCAAGCCACCACTTCTCCATCCAACCATCCCTCTCCCAGCTACTCCTCCCTTCTGTTATCTCTTCCTCATACCTTAACATCCTCCAGGTACTCTATATCGGCTGTGTTGTAGCCATCCCTCTCGCTGTGTTGAATGACTTTAAACCGCCGTCTGCCAATGGTGTCCGCAACTGAACGGCCATCGGAAAAGAACTTTACATCACGGATCTCCAACAGGCACCCGTAGTCTGCAAACCTAGAGATGGGAGGAGGGAGAGGGCAAAATATTACACTACCTGGATATATACTCTGACACTCATGTATTAAACACATTACCATAAGTACATACAGGTACTGTACTGTACTGTCCTAGCACTGACCCTTTGAGGTTGTCTTCCAGACACATGCCAAAGCACTTGGTTCCCGTCTCCATGCATCGACGAATCATCAGTCTGTAGCAGGGCTCGAAGATATGGAGAGGGCACGGCACAGTGGGGAAGGCCATGGTGCACACAAATATAGGCACATTCTTGTTAAGACTGAAGAGAGAAAAGAAAAAAAAGGAGCATGTGTTAATGTGGTGCACAGCAGAGTCATGGAAATATGTATATATTTTCTGTTTTCAAGATAAAGAAAGTACTTTCAATCTTAACTTTCAAGCCTACGTGGATGAAAAAGTCCTTTGTTGTTCATAAAAACATAATGTTAATTGTTCATAAAATGAACACAACCTAAAAGGTCCCATATCATGCTCTTTTCCAGGTTCATACTTCTTCGTATTTCCGGTTTCTACAAGAACATGTTTACATGCTTTAATGTTAAAAAAAAACCACACACATGTATTCACCCTCTGTCTGATTGTGTGCTCCCGGAGTCTCTGCACAGTCATTGCAGCTGGGAAATGACTATAACGGCACTGTAGCGGCACTCTCTAACTATATTTAGTAAAGTTGTGACATCACAACCATACAGGAAGTCCTGACGGCTCGTTTAAAGGCACATTTTCTGTATGCATTTCTCTGTGGATTAAGCGTGTTGATACTTTCACAGTATTTATATAGCACCTCACTTGCTTTATAATTAAAAAAAAAAACTTTTTACAATATGGGACCTTTAAAACAAACAAAAAACACACTGGCTACTGTGAGAGTGAATCAGATTCACTTCAATTTAAGAAATGTTATGTGTGTTATGTTAGGAAAGAGATATTTGATGCCTGAGGTGACTAAGAAGTCTGTGTGTCAGACACACAGTGTTATCTACTGTAAGTCAGTACATCAAACATCAGTAGAGGATGTTCACATAGAGAGTGTTACATCAGTCACACATATTCAGACACAGGCCGTAATCAATGAGAAGACAATATTTAACAAGAGAAGAGAACCCAGAATGAATAAAGCACAAAGAACAAGTCAAACTAGATGTTGAGGTATGGAGGTTGGAGGACACAAACGTACTTAGAGAACTCAGCCATTTCATCCTGGTGGATTCTCTGTCTTTCTATGAGCTCTGAGGGAAGATACTTCGATATCAGGTTCTCCATTAGTACTGTCTTACAGAACTGCCTCTGGACCAGGTACTGGAGAGATATACAAACAGAAACTATTATTATTAGAAATGTGTTTTTAGTGTCAGAAACATAGAGTGAGTGAGTTTGATTCAACACAGTTTTCACCAACATCCATGTTGTGGCCTGCTCTATACTTTGCCCAATAACATCATCCTATTCTGTGTGTGATATGTATTTGCTAAGATAGTGACCTTATTAAGCAATTGGGTATCAGCCATGACATAACCGATCCAAATTAAACACAGTTTGTGGATCAATTTCATTTCAGAATTCAGCATTTCCATGGCAGGCCACCAACTCTGTTCCAATCCCCGGTGTCATGTTCCCGTACATAAAAATGACCTTAATGAGTTCCACAGTGATCTATGTAGATTTCAAATTTGGGGGAAAAATAGATACTCTTGAGTATGGTGTAATGAAAAATTGGATCACTGCACCGCCAACTGAATGGCACCATATGTTATAAAGTACCTCAGACAGCTCCTCTTTACAGAGTGGACACTTTGGGTTGTGGTCCAGACATCTCTCCAGACACCGAAGACAGAACGTGTGACCGCACGGCGTCGCCACTGGCTCATAGAAAAGTCTAGGTGGGAAATACACAAAAGTACAGCACCTCAAAAATGATGGACATACGAGTGTGTGGCTGCGACTAATGATTCTTTTTCATCAGCCGTTAATCTCCCAGTTATGTATTAGATTAATCGACTAATCATTTCGCCTACAAATTTAAAAAAAACATTGTGATAGACGTAGAAATGTCAGGATGTCTACTAGCCAAGACAAAGACAAGACTTTTTTTTATCCTTTTCTTAGAGTCTCCAAGCCTGTACATTGATACCGTAAAGCTGCAGCTTATCACATTTTTCATCACAGGCTATATAACTGTCAGTGGAAATTTAGCACACGTTACACAACTGCTAGCTTTATTGCATTGTGTGATTGTTGATAAAGATGTAGGTCTGAATCAAGCTGTTAAGTAAATCTCACCTCATACAAAGAGAACACTCCAGATCTTTCGGGTCCAAAACGTCACCAACCGCAGAACTCAATGGATCAGTCGCCTCTGCTGGCTCTGAATGGAGAGAATGTCACAATAAAAAAACAAGACACGAATGCTGCTAATGGAGAGAGGGTACATGTGTGATGCTTGGCTACGTGCATGTGTGTGTGCACAAAATGCAAAAGCTCACCAGATTTTGCTCTCTTGTGATCGTCTCTTCTCTCCTGTCCTCCCTCCTCCGTGTTCTCATCTGTGCTACTCCGTTTCCTTTTGAGGAGAAAACAGTGGTCTGGCCTCCTGACTTCGGGCTTTCTCTGATCCTCTGGCATCTCAGGTGCAGGAGGAGTGGAGGCAAGACTGGACACTGACGCCCACAAGCTGGGACTAAAGATCTGAGAGAAGGAAAAGAATGGAAGGAGAGGATAATGAAACATTGTGTCCCCTCGTCCTTTTTTTTAAACTGCCGACTTGCGGAGGTGGAGCATCTCTTACCTGGGAAGGAGTGTTAATGCTGTTTTTGATGCGTGCTCTGAAAGACAGTAGATTGGAGTAGTCTGAGATGTGTTCAGGGACCTGATCTGTAACTGGAGCCAGGAGATCACCGAGGAGCTGAAAGAAGACAACATAGAATGATGTGATTATTCTGCATACATTTATGATAGAGCTGCGCGATATGGAGAATATCAAATATCACAATACTTTGGACCAAATACCTCAATATTGATATTGCGGCGATATTGTAGAGTTGACAATTGGTGCTTTCACAAAACATTTACACAATGAGATTTGTGATAAATAATCATCAGTAATGTGGATATAATGACTTAGTGGGTAAAGGCAAACAATAGAACAGCTAGAACAGTCTGGTAAGTCATCACTTTACTGCAATGCAGCCTTTAAAACCAGGAAAAGACAACACTTGTGTCATATTACAATGTCCAAAATTGAAGACGATATATATCAATATAATATTGATATATTGCCCAGCCCTAATTTATGATAATATAATGTTTTCCAATGCTAATACAGTGTGTCATGTTTTCTTTAAAACAGGCTACACGCAACTGGACAAAACAAAGAAATGACAATGAGCTTAATACTGTAGAAGATTGTGAGACATTTTCTTTATATATTTAACCACTCTTACACTTATTGCACTTATAATTTACATACATTAACACAAATGTACCACAGGTGGAAGATGGAATAAATATATTTCATCTGTGGGTGCAATACTAATGTTGGATTTACCTTGTGAGCCTCAGTCTGGGCCAGTCTACAGTCGGGCTCTATGGCCAGACAGACCAGGTACTCCCTCAGAGCTTCCTCTGTCCTGTCCAGCGACACCAGGGCCTGAGCCTTACGAACATGACCCTGCAGGCAGGAGGAAGACATATCCCTTATCATCATAGCTTAATATCCAGATGGGAGCTTTTGACATTTTACTAACATAACATTTTTATTCATATACTGTAATGCAAAATAATATGTCTTCCATACCTTGGACCAGTGAGGCATGAGCCTGCAGGCCATCTCAGCGTCTCTCAGAGCTTTTTCATAGTGTCTCAGACTGGAGTGGATCTGGGAACGATTACTGAACAGTATGTGGTCCATGGGTGCTGAGAAGGAGAGAAGGGACAGTTAGTAAGACAGTCAGTTGGTCAGTTAGGTAGTAGTTGTTGTTACTAACAACTATAGTTAGATTGTTAGTGTTACAAAAAAAATAGGGCTGCAACATTTTGTCATAATTGATTAATAGTGAAGACCATCAAAGTTTCCATGAGCCCAAGGTGATGTATTTAAATTGCTTGTTTTTGTCTGATAAACAGTCTAAAATCCAAAGATTTAACATTTACAATAATGTGAAACACTGAACAGCAGCTGGAACCAGTGAATTTCTTGGCATTTTTGTAGCATTAGTTACTTGAACAATTAATGTATTATTAAAATAGTTGTAAATAAGTACTCTGTCAATCATCAGTCAATCATCACTCTTTTGTTTTTACTCTTTTCCCTTTACATGCAGTAAGTTGAATGACCCCCATACTGAGAAAAATGTTTCATAATATACTGCAGAATCTTTGAAAAAATGCATGGCCATTACTTGTTTATTTTGTTATGTCTTTAAAAGCTGAATTTACTGGTGATATAAGTTTCCAGGTTATGTGAAAGAAGGACTGTTTAAAATGGATCAGATTATAAAACACGCTATGAAAAGAAATGGTGCTGCATTACAAAACCGTGCAGCACTATCAAGGCCACCCACATTCCAGGTTTCATAACTATAACAACTTATGCAAATGTCGCAGCTAGCCCTATGGGAATCAGAGGGAAACATTTCCCTGACTCTAGTACAGGGCAGGCTACAGTCACTCCATGACATAAAAACAGCAATGGAGTTCTAAAAGAGAAGTAGGGATTGTTTTACAGGATAACTGCACAGTACTTATTTTCAAGACTTATTACTGCTTTGTAATACACGCATATTATATTATATCTTCTACATGCCAATTCTGCAAGTCATTGCGGTTTAAGCCAGTCCTTTCTAATATAACACAATTATGTCATTCATTGTTAATCATTATTTATCAAATCACTTTTGCTAAACATGCTGAATCACATTGAATACCATCCTCTAAGATCCTGGAAACAGCCCAGGCCGATCCTATTCTATTACCATGCGAGTTACCCAGCTCAACAGCTCTACTGCATCAGCTAAGAGATAAATGCTTTACTGGTGGGGCCGCACCCAGTGTACAGAGATGGTGTAATTTAATCTGA
This sequence comes from Gymnocephalus cernua, assembly GCA_023631565.1. Classification (NCBI taxonomy): domain Eukaryota; kingdom Metazoa; phylum Chordata; class Actinopteri; order Perciformes; family Percidae; genus Gymnocephalus; species Gymnocephalus cernua. Next base: position 6,674,701 of record CM042435.1, on the reverse strand, counting down.
TGCTTCTATCAGCTGTCAATTGATCAGCCAGGGAAACTGTGGTATACTCAGTATACTGCAGCACATACTAATACTCATCTCAACAGCAAAGCCACCAAATGCAAAGCACGGACTACTGCACACGACCCCAGTCATCCTCTCTACCTCTTCTTCACACTGCTTCCATCAGGACGCAGATACAGGTCCTTGGCCTGGAGACGGAACTACAGTAGGAGTTTTGTGCCTTCTGCCATATTATCCTTAAATGAAGCTTCCCAGCGGTGATTGTTACGTGTGTGTGTGTGTGTGTGTGTGTGTGTGTGTGTGTGTGTGTGTGTGTGTGTGTGTGTGTGTGTGTGTGTGTGTGTGTGTGCGTGTGCGTGTGTGTGTTATCTATATGTTGTGTATGCTTTGCACAAGGGGTGTTAGTGGAACGGACTGGAGGGAACTGTGCATATGGTGTTTGGGGTGAAGGTGTCTGTGTTTACTGTATGTGTATGTATGTATTGCGTAGGCTATATGTAACGTTAACGCACACACACATCTAAAACACGCGCAGCACCTGACTGTGAACGATACAGAGGATTACCAACGGCCGCTGGGAGGGGGGGGGGGGGGGGCAGATGAACTCACGGTAGTCTCGTCACTGTTAAATGGGTTACGATAAAACCTTCGTGAGTAAAAAGTCAATACTTATTAATGCACTCACCTGTATAGACCGGCATGTAGAAAGCGATATTTTAATCTGCTCTGTCTGCTCTCGTCCACCGCGCTGTTTTAGGCAAACACAGCTCTACTCTGCAAATAGACAATTTTTACCAACAAGCTAAAACAAATAAAGCTGTTGGTTGTTGTCTTAGCTTAGCTTGGCGGGAATCTAGAAATTTGGTCAGTCTGCTGGCTGAGCGAACCGTCCTCTCCACTGGGTAAATCTATGGATGTATTATAAGACCAAAACAGATACATGTGGCTACTTAATATGCACGTGAATGACGCGATCGTTACCTTCGCGTTCTTCATTCTTGATGATGATGCTGGTTGTATTATTTTGCAACAGCATCATTTCATTGCAAATGAGGCATACAGTATTCTGGTAGCCTGCTTATCAGTCCATTCATCATTAAAGCGGCTTTTCCACGTCAATTTTCCCTTCAGCCTCTTTGACTGTGACATTTTTACCTTTTACATTTTAACAGCCTTTCTTTCTGCAAGCATTTTCCTGCATACTACAACCATGTTTCCAATCACAGACTTTAACAATCACTCAGTGAACTGCCTCCTAGTCTGAGATCTTTTTCTAGTTAAAGAGTCAGTTATCATTATGGAGTCCACGTTTTTGAGGAGTTTGCTCACACTAATGTACTGTATGTAAAAAAAAATAACATTAATTCAGTTAGAAAGTGAACATTTTGAACGAGAATAGGCATATTAGGTATACATTAATTTTATTTTCTTTATTTGAAAGTCCGGCCTTGGAGTGTCTGCTTGGAGGGGGGGGGGGGGGGGGGGGGGGTTGATATACCTGGCCCCACAACTAAAAAAAGTCCTAGGGGAAACACTGAATATTTGTGAGGCCCTGTACAGACTGTGATAGAAAAGGTGGACCTTTTAGACCGTCCAGTACCATATCAATACCTCACTGAGGAACCAAGCGACAGGTGGGAGGATATGAGCCTGTGGACCACTCGTGAGATGCTTCACCAACGGGTGACTCCTGGCCGTAAAGCGACCTAGATCATCATGGTCCGCCATAATAGCCGCTGCAAACACCCCCAAGGTGAAAACGGCTGTCTAATAAACCAAGCAGGAAATACCCTCCAGGGGGCAGGAACAGTACCTGCCACTACGGTACCTTTCCGACACTAGCCGTGCTAGGTCTGGCAACCACCTGGTGCCCTGAATCACTGGCGCTAACCAAATCCTATAGCAATGACAACATTGGTCACATAGGAAGGAAAGGCATACAGCAGGCTGGAGGGCCAGTTTGGGTGGGAGTGTGTCCACCCCCAACGAGGGCTTGTCGGTTGACCCTCAGAGAAAACCAAAGAGGACACTGGGTTATCTCCATGTTTGCAAATCAGTCGGCCACCAGCTGCCCAAACCGCTACTAGATTTCTGCAGTTATGTCCAGGTAGGGACCCCATTCCTCTGGGAGCAGGCCCCCTCAGGACATTAAGTCCGTCCCTGTGTTGAAGAAGTCCATCTGCGCCTCCGAAGGGGGGAACTGTCACTATGGCTCCTTGAAGAAGACTATTTTACTCTACAGATCGCACCCTCTGTGGAGGTAGAGAGGTGGGTCTGAAGAGTGCCACTGAACGGTGGGGGTTGGCAGCAGAATTTGCTGAGCGTAACCTCTCCGTAGAATCCTGTGCAGCCAGGCAGGGAGAGGGCCGCAGAGCCGCACCCACATCGGGTAATTGTCCGTGAGCGGCAGAGCGAAGAATTCGGATAGGAGGGAGAACGGGCCCACCAGCCATCCTGACCCTCCCGTTCTGGGAGGGGACATGCATGTCGTCCTGCGGATAGCGGTGGGCCACCCAGGACTTTCCCAGGAAGCCCAGAGGAAGTGCAGCCGCCACTCACGCTCCTCCCTGGGGAGCGAGAGATAGGCGGTGCATTCGGTCTCCTCAAAGTGAAAGCAACCCAGGCAGAGGAAACAGGACTTGGGCATCCAAGAGATGCATGGATGTGGCACAGGTGAGACAAAGCTTGCGTGAGCCATAGTAGATACGTTTGTAGTAGAAGAAAAATGATGAGAAGAAAACTGTGACATCAAAGGGTGACAAAAACTTGCGTCAGATCCAAAACAAGGTGGCTGAATGAAGAAATTGCGAAACCCATTAAAGGGCAGTCTAGCGCACATTCTCTGAACTGGAGTAACATCTAGGTAACTACTATTTACACAAACTCAACTAAACTCAGTTCAATTTACTTTATCCAGCTTTGCATCAATAATATAAAGCAGTGTACAATGTATGTGTATATGGGACATACACCCTTATAAGAAGTAAACATTATTCCAGACTATGGATCCTAATTAATAACTGCCTGAAAATATAGTGAAAATCAGTACATATTATAGTTTATTTCACTACTAGTAATTCCTGTCTGTAGGTCAAAGGTCACCTGTTCCATTACCACCTCTGCCTATATAACCTCTGGTATGGCTGTGAGTATCATTGTCCCTAGTGGTGACCTGAAATAGTACCCTTGACCTACATTTGCCTGAATCATTGTTTGATGTTACACAATGAAGGAGATGGGGGGGGGGGGGGGGGGGGTGTTACATGCTGATGCACTTGCCTAGCCTCCATAACCTATTATCCAACATATGGCTCTGTTGCTCTCAGATGCCACCAGAATATGGAAAGCCAACCACTTCAACTATACATGATATCTAACAACATGTAGACAACATGTTAACAATGCGCAAACGTATTGTGATGTGTTGTTAAAACGTTAATTTTTCAAACGTTAACAACACGTTTTCTTCTCACCATTTTGCTTCTACAACAAACTGTTTCTACTATGGCAGACGACAAGCTGTGTCTCACCTGTGCTGTGTCCATGCCTCGCTTGGACGCCCACAAGTCCTGTTTCTACTGGCCGTCACCTAAAGGAGACCAACTGCACCGCCTGACTCTCGCACCCCAGAGAGAAGCGTGAGTGGCGGCTGCACTTCCTCACGTTTTCCACCATATTCCCAGCCCAGAGCCAGGGGCCGGAGGTGGGAAGCCCCCACCAAAGTCCTGGGTGGACTACGACAAGGAGGACAACCACCGGATCTATGACATCGAGACTTGTCCAGTTTAAAGGGTTGAGTCATAATTTCCCATTGGCTATATATTGGCATGCTAAAGATCCTCTTATTTCTCTGTCATACAGAAATGGTTTAACCATACTGCTCAGCAGTATATGGGAACGTATGACACTCACCCGTTCAAACTGGCCAAATTGGGGCCAAATGGCTCAGAATGACATGATATCAACGCTTTGTCAACTTTTTGTAAATGTGTGAAAATGAAATTGTTGTTAACATGTCACATTTGAACTGCCTGGCTATAGGCACCTAGCTACTGCAAAGCGTGCCACAGTATATATAACACACTTATGAAACAAAGTCATATACAGAAGAGGATTAGGGCCACATGTGAAAACAAATATTTGAGTTCTGAGATTAAAGACAGAATTCTTACTTTTTTCTCAGAATTCTGAGACTTTATTGTCAGAATTCTGAGACTTTATTGTCAGAATTCTGATTTAAATCTCAGAATTCTGACTTTAATCTCAGAATTCTCACTTGTTTTTTCTCAGAGTTCTTAGAATAAAGTCAGAACTCTGACTCAGACTCAGAACTCAAATATATGTTTTCACATGTGGCACGAACCCTCTTCCGTACGTATGTTATAAAACAGGGTTATATAATTTCTTTATGGTTTTATGACAAGTCATTTGGAATGTTATTATGTAGCAAAACCTTATTACCTTATAGTCTACTAAAGAGTAACAATAGAAAACATGAAGAGTAGCAAAAAAAGCTCTTTAGCCCAATCACATAACCTAGCCTAACGTTACGCTGTAGCAACATGTCTAATAAGCCATTGTGTAATGTCTTAAGTTTCTCATACCAGTAAATTGTTCAGTGTCCTACCTATCAATATGGCTTGGTTATATTTCTCCAGCGCTGCTTCCATCTTCTTCTCTGCGTATAGTCCGTTGCCCTCCCGCCTCAGCAGACCGGCCTGGTGCGTGGACGGGAACGACTTGGCCAGTAGGTTGCTGAGGACCACATTGACCCTGTAACTCTGGACGTCGTCTACTCTGGAGCTGTCCCTGCACTCTTTACACACCACAGGCTGCTCCTTCTCCTTCATCTCCCTCTCCAGACACTTTTTACAGAAGCAGTGTCCGCATGGAAGAGTCACAGGCTCGAACAGAAAGCTCAGACATATCCGGCAGGAGAAGTCTTCGTACCCAAAGACTGTAGCACCAACGCCCGGGCATCCAGCTGCAACCGACGCCCCAGACTCCTCTCCTCCCCTCGGGCCCCTGTTTTGACTGTAACCCCAGCCTTGGCTTCTGATACTACCCGACAGGTACTCTATAAGGTTGGTCAGGTGAACAGGTCTCAGTCTTTCTGTCTCCGAGGCTTGTCTGTACACCTCGAAAGCTTCGGTGAATTTGCCCCCGAAGGCGAGCGCGTCAGCCCGCTTTACCATCAGCTCCTGCCGGCTGCCTGGATCTCCAAGTCTCGCTAGTTGGCACTCGTAGATATCCGCAGCTAGGTCGAAGTTTTTCGACTGGAAAGCCTCCGCTGCAAGCTGCAGCATGCTCTCCATCTCTGTCTCCATACCCAGCAGGTTGTTTGAAGTCTATACCCTCACCTAAGTTTGCGTCTGTGGCTGCTGGAAAACTGACTAAAGCACATTTATGAAGTACCCACAACATTCTCAATGGAGCAGCGCAGGAGAAAAAAAAATGTTACGTAAAAGTTGTGTCATGTGATGCCGACCAGCTGTTCTCATTGGATGAATTTAGAAGAAGAAAAATACTGTTACAAAACAATTTGCCATGTAACACTTTCAGTGTCGGGGGCCGGAGCCTGTCTGTCCTGCATGCAGGACACTGGCAGGGCAGTGTGAGCCCAGCCCGGGGTGGAGGTGTGGTGGGGGGGCATCAGAGGTCTATCTTATGGGAGAGCTGGAGGGTTCCCCACCAAATAATGAACTTGATTGGTATCACAATTAAAGAAGCTATTCCAAGTAATTCATGTTTAATAATTATATTTCCCTGTGTCCTGGAATGCGCCTCATCAACAGAGGAGACAGACCTAAACTGTTCTGTGTGGTAGCTACGTACATGAAAGTATAGCCTATAGGCTACTTCTCAAATAAGGTCTATTGTGGTGTCATTAAAGATAATTGATCTAGATCAGTCTTTTTAGTTGAATTGGTTCAGTATTTAAAACTGATCTGGGGCACAATGATTAATGAATGGGTGTGGGCTTTCAAAGGCTCTTTGTTTCTGTTCACATAATTATTCAAAAAAAAGGCAAATATGTGACCTGCTACGAGTTGTTGTTATGTGACTAGCAGTTATGCGGAAAATCTGAAAATCACAATAAAGTCATTAGACTACTTCTTTTATGGATCAAGCACAATTTCCATTTACCTATCTTTAGAAAAGCATGTCACCCCCTTCACCACCCCTCAGAGCCCTTTCCTGGTTATCAGACAACATTAGGCAACAAAGCCTGGTCAGGTCAACTCATCAAACTGTGACACTATCACAGAGCAAACTGTGTTTGATAACTGTGACAGCCAGTCGCTGTAGTGATTTAGTTGCGTAAAAGTGTTATGACAAAAACATGTAACACCTTACCAAACACGTCTAGAATTTTGTAAGTCATCATAACATAACATGCACTAAGGTAACACCTACAATGTTAGTACTACTACTAATACAAAAGTCTCAGTAAGGTCTATTAAAAAATCACTTTATTGAACAATATGATAGGCTAATATACATACAATATGCATATTACAATATACATACAATATGCATATTATCAATATCGTTTATAAGGGATTCTTGGTTACTGCAAATATTTGGCATGGCACTTGTAGCACTGTTTAAGTCCCCAGTTAATGCAAGACTATGTAACCATTAAAGGATGAATGACACATTCTTCATTTTGCAAATGAGAAGACACCGGACGTCGTCACCCTTTCACAATACAATACACTCACAGTTTTGCTTTGTTTGTTTTTTGCTACAGCCTTTAAACAGATCTTAACAGACATTAACCTGTAATTGGGACTTTTGGGCACAATGGCTGGTGTTCAGCCTGTTATGTATAGACTAGATATAATGCTGGAAGTAGGTAAGGGTCAGAGTTTAATGACTGATTACAGGATTGTTCTCATACTAGACTACATGGTATTATTAGCATATCCTGAAGTACTGTATCCGGAACTCTTCAAATAAAACCGGTTTGATGCGTGCGTGTGTGTGTGAGTGAGTGGAGATTATAGGCTGGTCAATGGATCAGTGTCCATGTCAGTAGTAGTGGTGCTGGAAATATAGGTCGGGCGGTCTAGCCTGTGAACTCAATCCCCCAAACAGACACAAACGCTGACTGACATATACACCGCAGACAGACACACACGCACAAAACAAAAACACAAAACAGACACACTGATATATATATATATATATATATATATATATATATATATATATATATATATATATAAATATATATATATATATACACACACACACACACATATATATATATACATATGCAAATGAGGACACTCAGAGTATTATGCACGCAAGTACAAACTAATCACACACACGCCCAGTCAGGCACACACACACACACACACACACACACACACACACACACACACACACACACACACACACACACACACACACACACACACACACAATAATCACAGATCCTCATGTCCCTTCACACCTTGAAATTGTGTTATGTATCTAAATAGGCCAACAATGCAGTCTAGCTAGGTCTTCTATATTGTTGTATATTGGGCTGGGACCAGCAGTTATCCTCAAAGTCACAGACTATTATACAAGGTTTTTACTTACTTGTCTGGAAAGAAAGATGGATAGTCATGTGATGGATAACAAGCATGCAATTGTGCTTGTCTAAATTGCCAGATTTCACAGGGAAAATCTCGTATTTCATTCCTTTAAGAAAGAATGCATAAACATACTGGAATAAGAGGCATGGAAGAATCCCGATTACCTGTGACAAGGGGCTTTAATCAGATTTGAACTGTACAGTATGTGCCTAAAACATGTATGACCATGAAAATAAGGCTAAAGTTTTGCCACTTCATGGAACAGATGAGTTTTTTTCATGGTTATCTAAACAAGCAATATCTGATTTATGTTGGTCTCTGTCTGGTCAAGGTTAGTTCAAGCCTGTTACTTATTAAAATAAAGAGCAGATGTTTTGTGTATTAAAATCCCATCATTGCTAGTAACTGCCATTACAGTGATAAATGATGTTATCATTAAATATCAAAGTGTATGCAGCTTTCACATAAGCTTCAAAATCATTTACTGATTTTAAATAAAATAGTTATTGAGCCTTGCATTTTCTTTTTCTGTACATCCTATTTTTCAACTGCATTTAGTGCTTTGTGAAAAGTAATACATTTTCTAGGTATTTAACATACGACCGATTTTAAATGATACTGCAATTTTTTTTTAATTAATGGTTAATATTTTATTTGCTAATTGGTGGTAAACATAAAGTACAGTTGTGACGGATATGACAATAATTAGTTTTACAGGTATTTGTTCATCAACCAAAGTATTGTACAAACTTCAATGTGAAAAGTCAAGTGATCATCACTGTTATTACAATTCATCATGAGGGGAACATGAATGTGCGTATCAAATTTGATCAAACAAAATAATATTTTGGAAGACATTTGACCCAAAACGTCAGCCACATGATTGGGCTAGATGAAAGGTCAGAGGATCACCAAAGGCAATAAGACTCATCTTCTGGGGACCATGAATGTCTATACAAACCTTTATGGCAACCCATCCTGTAGCTGCTGAGATTTTACAGTCAGGACCAAAGTGGTGACTGACAGTGCCATCCCTTATTCTAAGCCTGGCTTAGAATGAATGCTGTTCAAACCTTTGGAAACTACATTTTTAAGGCAGTCCCAAAAGTTGACAAAATATACTGTATTGTCAAACAATATTTATGGAGATTTAAGTGAATTTTATTTGTGCCAATTTATTTTAGAAGAAAAAGAACAATTTGTATATGGCAGCGCTAAATGAATGCTTTGGGTTGGGTTTTTAGAGACATTCCCTTTCAGTTTCAGTTCATTTACTTACACAATAAACTAAGTAAGCCTTGAATGACAGTATGATTGAAGGCTGTTAATTATGAGCCTTTGAAACAGCTTTATAATATGATTTGTCAACTATCTGTCACTTCTGTTAAGGCTGTAGTGTTGTATAGGTGATAAGCCTTTTTAAAAAAATGCCATATGAATAGTTACCTTGAACATATCTGAACAAATGATTATTTGTCAATACAGGAATGGACAGATTTTATTCAAGAAATGTGGGTCAAGAGTTAAATAGTCTTGATGTTATTATGGAAAACATACAAAATAACAGAAAACTCACTATTTGACTTTTTATACAACAGTGCTACAACTCAAAAGACAAGTACATCTTTTGTTCCGTCACTGGTTTGAATTACATGTATAAAAACATGAGTAGAGAAAAAATCTGGTTAATTTTTTGATTTGCACATCCTCATGTTTCAGAAGTGTGTGGACACAATGTTCAATCTCAAACAGCAATCGAGACCAGGTAAAGTGGCTACTTAGTAAGAGAGTGTCTGAGTGCTCATTTGACTGCATTTGTATTTTGGCAGAATTGAGGCTTTGCAGCTGACTCAAATCTCCCATAAATCATTGAATGTAATAATCCTAATATGTACAGTTTACAACAAGGCAAGAGTCCTTGTCTTTTTGTCTTCAGTATGGCCATTAGGTACTCCTGTAAAGCAGGCAGCTGGCTAACTATTGTTATCATTTTGCACTCTGCAGTTAAGTATGTTGGATGCCAACACCATCAAATCATAACACCATGACAGGTAGATTACTATTATCTTTCATAATATCACATTTGAAATGATTAAAATGATTCAATGAAATTTACAAAACTCCACTAAATCTTACAAAAGAAGCAGAGAGGACAGCTTTATTAAATAACAGGCCTGCGTTGTATATCAATCTTGGATCTTGAGAATGTTCCTCTTCTCCAGATCGTTCATCTCTTTGAGAATCAGAGCCACGTTGTAACGGAGCTCCTGGAATTTAGACACAGGCACCTGGACAAGAAAAAAAAAATTCACAGACAATGTAACACAGACGAGGTGTCAGTATGAAAACCACTGCATAACCAAGGTGGAGCTGAAATGTAGATACAGCATATTACCACAATGAGATACAAAATACAATAGCGATAGCATAACGGCTGTTATTTGTAAATAACGGAAAAAAATAACATTGTTAGACAACAGAGTTGGTAATTGGATTGGATTTTTTTGCACAATAGGAAGCAGCAAGTTGTAGTTAATGGTGCCACCTCAGATTGGAAGCGGGGTCCCACAGGGATCAGGTTTGGGCCCTATTCTCTTTGTTCTACATAAAAATGATTTGCCAGGTATGATACAGTCTGATGCATACAGTAGGTTTTTGCTGATGACACAAAATTATTTGGAATAATTACCAGGGACACCGACTCAGCCCATCTGCAAGAAGATCTCCATAGCATGAGCAAATGGTAAATGAGTGTGTGGTAAAGCATGGAACAAGCTTAATTTATTTATGAAATGCAAGTCATTTTAAACCATTAAATTAGTGTGATTTATGAAAAGAGCGTGATATCAAATTTGTTTATTGTTTATTTATTATTATTTCTTTTTTGTTTTATTCAGTGTTAGTTTGGAATAGAGGATTTTATATCCTGCACAAACATCTTTATGACTGAAGATGGGCTGCTCCCAAAACAATGTGTTTTGAATAATACACATACAGTACATAGGGTTTTATTTATAGCTATCATCATTTATGTGCCTAGCATTCCCGTGTTAATGATTCAAGCTGACTTTTTATAACAAAAAAAAAAAAATGCCTCTGCTTATTAAAAAAAAAAAAGAGGTTAAGAAAAAGTGCAGCCACCTCTTCCGTTTGTTTTTCGTGATTACAGCAGCAGATACACTCTTCAGTCAGTCACACTCCGAAACAGATCCTAAAAATACACACATCAGGTGACGATAAGGTATGTCCATCAATAGAATCTGCCCACCGGATGTTGTTGCTACTAATCTTCCAATTCTGCTGTAATCTGATTACACAACCGCTGCACTAGGTTAGGCGACAGGCTAAAGTAGAAGTCCTCCCTCCTGCTTAGCCTAGTAGCCTACTTTGAAAGCAGCATCCATCCTGAAATGATCAGGCAGGTATGGAGTATGGCGCCCCCTGCTGAGTAAAGCATCATACTAGCTAGTTGAAGATTTGATTAATTTTGCTGCGGAGCTTCTCACTTTGTCTGCTCACTCCTTGTATTATTTCTGAATCACTCATCATCACTAATTGCAATTATTTATAATTAGCACATTTGTATGTTTATATTACATGTTACAAATGTTATACTATAATGGTTGTTTCTGGGCTGTGCAGGCAGAAAGTACAATCCTTTGTTTAATATAAAGTCCCATTGTTATGTCTTTTGTTTATTTTTTTAACTGAGGATTGGATATTTTTTTACTGTCATTTGAACTGGTAGGTTTGTGAGAACAGACAGAAGAAACACAGTCAGAGGTTCAGCTAAAAGAGGCTAAAAAAAGGCTAATTTGGCCAGAGATAGAACAGTTATAGTATCTATTCTATTCTGCTATGTAATAAATGTTGTGTTATACAATATGTGCAACAAGTAGAACCATGCAGATACTGTTTAAAAAACAATACACAAAACTGCCACAGTTTATCAGAAAGACTTGGTCAAGAACATGTTCTAGGTTAGGCTGTAGTTAATAAATGTTACCTCATTCCACTGTGATCCTAATATGTAACAACAGAAACTGACCTACATTAATCCACTGGCTAACGACCAACTTCTCTCTACCCACAGGCTGAATATCAGCTGGAAATACCCTTCTCTCTTTTTAACAACTACTAGAGTCAACGGGCCTCATTCACCAATATCTTACTACAGAGATATTCAACAGGGGGTCCGTGACCCCTAGGGGGTCCTCAGACTTAGTGCAGGGAGGCCTCCAAATGATGTTTGGCTTAATAGCAAAGATAAATTGGCCTATTTGTGAAAAAAAAAAATGTAATGTACACATTGAAGATAAGCTTTCTATGCCTACTATGGTAGCCATACAGTTAAGCTTAAGGATTCACTGCCATTCATTTTCATGTTTCCAGTTTAATGCAAAGTCATGTTATACAGCATATGAAGTAGGAGGTCCCTACCTACTCTGTCTCTCTTTTAGCTAAGGGGTCCTTGGCCTATTCATGCGGCGTTTTTAAACTGCAGAATTGTTCTCACCTGTGTTCTTATAATGATCAGACTCCGGAGGACCTTTCTTTTTAAATCAATAAATCCATTTTAAAATCAATATTTTGTGCAAATTATTAATTTCTTTAGTAAGCAGCGGCGTAACAAGCAAGATAATGTTGAGCAAGCGGGCCATTATGGCTTCGTGTCAGGCCCCTGCATCACCCTGTCGCGGTTACATGTCAGAGCCTGTGGAAACTTCATGAAGTGAAGTTTAAGATGAAATTTCTTCTTAAGAACAGTTGGTGAATGAGGCCCATTGTTCCTTTTTAAGAGAATGTAAACCTGCCTGTACTATCAGGAACAAAACAAATTGTTTAAGTACCTCAAAGCGGTGAAAGCTCCCATCTGATAGTTTCATCTGCATCAGAACAGAAGGCTGCAAGGCCCTGGCTAAAGAGCTGTGGAGACAGAGGATATACACAACGACATGGACTTCATTACACTAAGTGGGAAATTACATTTCTACGAGAGAATGTTTCCAACATTGCCACATTTTTTTCTTTTTGATGGAGCTTTCTTTAGCACGTGTCTGCTTTGTCTGTTCAACTATGGTGACCATTACTGCTCAGTCCAACTACCCACTTGTTCTGGTATTTATTATGAAAAAAAGTAGAAAAATTCTGTAAGATAGATATTTCCAGAAAAGAACTACCAGACACCAAACAAGTAAAAAAGAACTTCAATGGAGTAGTTATAAGTTGAAAAACAAAAACATATTTTCTCGCCCTCAGTACATTACCTTGTAGAAATGGCAACATCCACTCTCCATTTAAAGTCTTCTAATGTGGGGAGGTGAGGATCATTCCGGGAAGTTGCTGCGTCTAGAGCTGCACGCCTGCATTACAAAGAGAGGTGTCACACAGCGATGATAATGTCTCTATGACATTGAAATGCCATTCATAGCTACAGCACTGTTCTGAAATTCATGGACAAATCTTAAAGTGCTCATATTATGCTCATTTTGAGGTTCATAATTGTATTTTGAGGTTGTACCAGAATAGGTTTACATGGTTTAATTCTCAAAAAACACCATATTTTTGTTGTACTGCACATTGCTGCAGCTCCTCTTTTCAGCTCTGTTCAAGTCTCTGTTTTAGCTACATAGTGAGACATCTCACCTCTATACCATCTTTGTAGGGATTTGCACATGCGCAGTAGCTAGGTAAGAATCACATCAGCTAGCTAGCTTTTTTTCTCTAACTTCAAGGCAGGATTAGCGTTCAATTTTGCGTGGAATATCTGCAGAACAGGGACATGTAAGTAGTTCTTTTGTAAATTATGGTGATTATGGTGTGTTGTAGCAGTGTTTTGCCGTTGAGAAAGAGGGGGCTAAGCACCTGGTTCCGGCTAGTGACATAGTTTGTATGCGTGTGGAAGCACCAGAGACACAAAATAACATCCCAAATCCCAGAAAAAAAGTGTTTTTTTTTCCCATAATATGGGTACTTTAAGAGAATGTCTGAGCCCAGTCCTGTGGTGATGAAAAGCAACCACAACACTGATCAAACAAGTTTAGGTTACAATATGAAAAAGGCATGTTATCTTTATCTTTATTTATTCAAGGGAGAGCTGTGCTTTTACGCGAAGACACAAAAACAGAGATTAAATGTATAAAGGTCTAAATTTAGAGGCTGTAAATCCAACATACCTGTTGCCAAAAACCACACTGGCGAAGTCTGTGATAAAGTCTTCAGGTATCCTATGTGACAAAGTATGAATTCAGCATCTGAGGTTGAAACTGTGTTGTGTATAAGCAGCAGTAATAATGCATGAAAAACGTTGACGATATGATTAAATGATGAGCCTTGCCTTAGTTCTTTGAGATCTTCTCTGAAGGCCTTAACAGGGACACAAGCAACATGTTTGAAGTAGTATTTTATACAAGTTAAAAATGTTTACATCTTAAAATGTACATTCAGTGACCATGGAGAGGAAGCTATTAGCTTTTGTTGCAGGTGTGTTATGTGTAATTCAGCAATAAGTAATTTTTTCATTTACACCTGTGCTTTTTAAAATGTCTTCTGTAACAAAGTCCTAAGCTGTGTCCAACAGCACGCTTAGGTGGTAGTGCCCAAAGACAGTATACAACCCCAAATCAGAAAAAGTTGGGACAGTATGAAAAACACAAATAAAAAAAGAAAGTAGTGATTTCTAAATGTACTTTGACTTGTATTTCATTGCAGACAATGTGAACACAAAATATTTCATGTTTTGTCTGGTCAACTTAATTTCATTTGTAAATAAACATCCTTTCCTGTCATTCAGACCTGCAACACATTCCAAAAAAGGTTGGGACAGGAGCGATTCAGGGCTAGTAATCAGGTAAATTGGTTAAATAATGATGTGATTTGAAACAGGTGATGTCAACAGGCGATTGTAATTATGATTTGGTACAAAAGCAGCATCCAAGAAAGGTCTAGTCCTTTAGGAGCAAAGATGTGCCGAGGATCGCCAGTTTGCCAACAAATACGTGAGAACATTATTGAAATGTTTAAAAACAATGTTCCTCAAAGAAAGATAGGAAGACATTTGCTTATTTCACCTTCAACAGTGCATAACATAATTAAAAGATTCAAGGAATGAGGAGGAATTTCAGTGCGTAAAGGACAAGGGCGCAAGGCTAAGCTGAACAACTGTGATCTCTGATACCTCAGGCGGCACTGCATCAAGAATCGTCATTCATCTATAACCACATGGGCTCAGGACTACTTTGGCAAACCTTTGTCAAGTACCACAATTCGTAGTTAAAACCACAAATGCCAGTTAAAACTGTACTGTGCCAAAAGGAAGCCCTATGTTAACAGTGTCCAGAAGCGCCATTGACTTCTCTGGGCTCAGAGGCATCTGGGATGGACCATCACACAGTGGAAACGTGTCCTGTGGTCAGATGAATCAGTATTTCAGGTATTTTTTGGGAGAAATGGACGCCATGACAGAGCAAGCAATCACAATACCAGGACCCTAAAACTGAAACACCTGAATCCAATGAACTCATTATTAAAGTGCTCATATTATTCTCATTTTCACGTTCATAATTGTATTTAGAGGTTTCACCAGAATAGGTTGACATGGTTTCATTTTCAGAAAACACCATATTTTTGTTGTACTGCACATTGCTGCAGCTCCTCTTTTCACCTTGTGTGTTGAGCTCTCTGTTTTAGCTACAGTGAGACAGGGGAAAAGCCAAAAAATATATTATGAGCACTTTAATGTTTTTAGTAACATCTGTGCTTTTCCTGCTATGCCATAACTAAATGACTTCTGTGGAAAATGGTTTATCTATATCTGTAAGCTGTAGCAGGCTTAGCTGGCAAGTTACTGACTCATTTTGTGTTTTGTGCAAACATATTCCAACATAGAATTCCCAGATCAACGTACCTCCTGTTTAAGGGATGATGTGGGGATGCGGATGGCCTCGGTCAGCACTCTGTACATCCCAGCTACGATGTGACTGAGCCTCTCCTGGGGGATGGTGCTGCTCTCTGCTATAGACTTCATTACCTCTCTGCAGTCCTTCCCCTCCAGGGCGCTGACCACAGCTGGACAAATAATAATTCACAGGCACATTAACTCACTTCTTTAATGGCTTCAACTGCTAGTTCTGTACTTGTTCAGAGTCTCAGTTATAGGTCCCATCAGAGCATATGCACAAGCAGGGACATTGGGCGGGTCACGAGTCTCCTGCAGTTATATCTCAGCTGTTTACGTTCTTCTCTTCTATCAAAATCTCGCAGTAAAGGCTATTGGTGACCCCCCCAAAATTCATTACTCAATGAGAAACTCATAAACGTTCAATTGTATGGTGGTATTGGCTACAAACATTTCAATCTTGCGATAGCTGTTTTAGGGAGGCAATAACAGTTAACTATATCATCTCGCATACAACTTGCATTTAACGTTACCTTTCAGTATTTTTCTGAACATCTCTTGGTCCACATCCTTCAGGTTTTTCGACATTGAGTCGATTTCTGGTGGTATCCTGCCTCCCAAAAAACTGGAGTCCTTTGTATGGCTTGCAGACATGACTCACCATGCACTGATATGCTGCATGCGGGGATAACAAATAGCAAAATGAGAAGTTTAGTGGAGACGTTTGTGCTATTTTTATGGCAGTTTTCTGTTTATGTGACAGCTTCCTTCCGCCTCACGTCACATGACGCTTTGCTCGCTCCCGGGAGTCTCGCGGTGACAGACAGCTGAGATCATCGGTAGAAAAGAAAGGAATTGCAAATGGAGGTGGCAATAATGATCATTCTTTGAACGACAAAAGGTGGGTATTGTAATGTAGATAGCTTTTTAAGTACAACTTTGCCAGGTTTACAAACCGTTCGGATATGTTATTGTATGGAAATAATTAGTTAGGTGTCGTTTTGTGGCTTGGTGAACGCTACGTGGATATTTGAGGATTAGCAACTAACGTTAGCTAACGATGTTAGCTTGTGTTGTGTTCCAATCACAGGCTGTTTGCCTTTACCAAAGACGACAACGTGTAATGTAACGTAACGTCAAAGTGTAAACTAATGTAGCTACCTTCTATAATGCTGGATTCTTATTTTGCCTTTTTTCGTACGACGATGTTTAACGTTACAGGAAATAATTTTAGTCTTGTTATTAAGAAAAACAACAATTACGGGAGTTGGATGCTTAATGTGGATGATAGCTAATGTTACAGTTGTGTCAACAATTAACATGAACAGCTTCTTCAGCATCCTTAGTTCTATTAACTAGATTTGCCCACTAACGTCCCTAATGTTACCAGCTAAGACCCAAACCAAACGTAAATAAGCTCGAGTAGCTAATGTAACTGCTTGCTAGTATTTGGAGTAAAACAAGTTTTGCTTTGTTGAGAGACTGTGTGCGATATTTTTGTTATCTTTTTTTCGACGTGCCCAAAGACGTACAGTGTAAAATGTATACAAGAAGCAAGACTCATCGACAAGATTGAAGTACAGTAGTTAAAGTTAAATCATAGCTGTTTTGTTCATTATGCATGTAACATTACGAATGTACTGTATGGCTAAGCATTTGGTATAACACAACAATACATACATTATATCTCCTAATTTTAAATATGGCAAGCATTGTTCATATTATAGTACAGAGGAACATCAGCGGTGTGTCTGTTGTCTAGACTCTTAATCAGTCATTTTGTATACAAACAAACTTTAAGGACATTAAGGATAAATATTATGTGGGCACTTTAATGGAAATTTGTACAACCCAGTGCAGTCCAATATAATACCCTTGCAGTCAAGAGCTACTACATTGTTGTAAAGCTTTTTTTGAGAGATGTTTCAGATGTGTTTATTAAGTTTGGTGGTGAATATTGAGACCTGCAGCTTTGAAAAGTGCCCTGTTATATTTGTCTTGTCTTTGCCTTATCTTGTTTCTGTGTCAGGTACAGCTCGCCATGTCTGAGTCTCTGTATGAGAAGTTTTTAGCGCCAGATGAGCCTTTCCCCCTCCTCTCCCAAAGAGCCAACCTCAGTGATGTGGGAACCCTGGATGTGAGTGACTTTGGCTGTCAACTCTCATCTTGTCACAGAACGGATCCTCTACACCGCTTCCACAGTAACAGGCAAGTAGAGAGTGTGTGTTCACACGTATGTCACCCGTCTGTGGGGTAAACTGCCTTTCAGAATGTATTTTCAAAGGTTATCTGCAGAGACAAAAATCGTCATCATTGTTTTGGAATGTATTTATGAACTACATTTAGTGCTGCACGATATTAGGATCTAATTGCGATTACTTTGAATGATATTGTGATTGCGATATGATTCACGATATTGGAGGGAATGATCATTTTTGTATCATCATTATTCTCATTTTCATTGAAAAATATATTTAAAAAAACAAATGATTGAAGTGTGATGTTTTTTTTTGTTTTGTTTTTTTGGCGAGGATCTGTACCAAACTAATATTTTTTCTTTAGTCTGTAGGATAGGATTTGTAGGCTGTGATGTCTCTGCAGCACCACAATACTTCATTTTAGAATGGTTTGACCAACCTGATCTCACAGAATTCCATGAAATGAACATGGCCCCTTAACTCAAAATATGTGGCAGTTTCACGGAATCGCTGAAAATTCCGTGATGGGCACACGGAAGAATTCCGTGAAAAGAACACGGCCCGTTAAGTTAAGAAAAAGGTTGTGGCGGGACAGTTGGGTTTACGAAAACAACAATGGACGGTTGAGTTTAGGAAAACAATAACGGGACAACAACCGGACGGTTGGGTTTAGGAAAACACTAACGGGACATGGGACAACAACCGGATGGTTGGGTTC
Organism: Gymnocephalus cernua; assembly: GCA_023631565.1. Taxonomy (NCBI): domain Eukaryota; kingdom Metazoa; phylum Chordata; class Actinopteri; order Perciformes; family Percidae; genus Gymnocephalus; species Gymnocephalus cernua. Next base: position 6,656,296 of record CM042435.1, on the reverse strand, counting down.
AGGAAAAGAACAACGGGACATGGGACACCAACCGGATGGTTGGGTTCAGGAAAAGAACAACGGGACGGTTGCATTTAGTAAAACAAGAAAGCGACAGTTGGGTTTAGGAAATGTAACACATGGTCTCCTGGGTGAAAGTCCACCACCCCAACCAACCTCCTTATGCAGATTTTCGGGCTTTCATACTACTTGCTACCATAGTCGCTGTTAATGCTACGTCATCTTCTCATTGACTTTACATTGGCATTGTTTTCTGTGGTGGCCACACGGAATTTTCACACATTCCGTACCACCACCACGTAATGCGCTGTTAACAGTTCGTGCTCATTTCACGGAATTCTGTGAAACCCGGCTGGTTTGACACATATTTTGCCTTTAACAAATATTGCGTCATATTGCGATTTTGATAGAATTGCCATTTAATTGTGCAGCCCTAACCACATTTATAATGTGTGTTCAAAGAGAAAGAGTTTACATAGTTGAAATGTGCATCCTTATCTTGTATGCACACCACTCCTTCTCAGTTAAAATGATCAGAACAATTTCCAGGATTTACCCATAGAATGTACTTTTAACATCCACTCCTGTTTCTCCCCAGGTGGAACCTCACTTCCTGTGGGACCAGTGTTGCCAGCTCAGAGTGCAGCGAAGAGCTCTTCTCCTCTGTGTCCGTGGGGGATCAGGACGACTGCTACTCCCTTCTGGATGACCAAGAATTAACATCTCTGGACCTGTTTCCAGAGGGCAGCGTTTGCAGTGATGTGTCCTCCTCTATCAGTACCTATTGGGATTGGTCCGACAGCGAGTTTGAGTGGCAGGTTGGTTGTTATATAGTCTGTATCCTTGACGTTCTACTTCCGGGATTGCTCCGTTGCCGCCGGAAAATACGCTGGATTTCACTCATTTAGGCCTTGGGCTTCCTTTGTGTTGGCATTTTAAACTCCGGTGGATTTAAGGACTATGGTTAACCTTTTCTCAGATCTCTGCAGGGTAAATCCAGACAGCAATCTGAGTTTTCTGTTGCACGACTAAAACAACTTTTAAACGTACACATGTTCCACCAAAATAAGTTCCTTCCGAGCATATTTTGCAGCGGCACATGCGACTTTTCTATGGTGCTTAGCGCCGCCCAAGACGATTGTGATTGGTTTAGAGAAATTCCAATAAACCAGAGCATGTTTTCCTCCCATCCCTGAATGCTATGTGGAGTAGCCCCAGATTCTCCTCCAGTGCGCTTTGGAGGAGGGTCTGGCAAAGCGAGACTAGTTGTCATATGACCTAGAAGTTTTTTTTTTTTTTTTTTTAAACATTGCTGATTTTAATTCAGGCTTTTGGCTTTACGATGGAAGTCTTGAGTAAGGCTGGGTACCGAATTTGATATTTTTTTAGGCAACGGCCGAATTGCCTCAGTATCAAGTATCTAAAAATGCCTCGTCGTTTAGTACCAAATTTCAATACCTAAGGAGTAAATCTCATCAGCGTCAGTGAGCCAATAAGCACGCAGCATGCTTCTACCAAGATCTAATAATTTCTGTGATTGGCTGTCTATCGTTACACGTCGTAGAGACACTCAGGAAAAACTCTACGTTACACAGAGACATGGCTCACATGGTAGGAGCTGAAAAACGAAAAAAAACATTTGAATAAAGATGCTTGCCGTAATGTTGTAATTTATTTTTGTTAAAAAGGATTTTATAAAATTGGTATCGAAAAAAGTGTCGTTCAGAAACCCGTATTGGTATCGGTACCAGTATCAACATTTTGGAACCATAACCCTTAACCATATAGCCCTAGTCATGAGAACCTAGCTGCATTATTTTGCAGGCATAAAACACAGAGGATGCACCCACAGCCTCTGTGTTTCATGCCAGCAAAATAATAAATAAAAATAAATAAATCCAGTGACTGGCAGGATAGTTTGTCCGTTCCTGTTTTTCTCTGCGCCTCATTGTTTGCCTGTCTTACGTCTCAGTTGCCAGGAAGTGACATTGCGAGCGGCAGTGATGTTCTGTCTGACATCATCCCGAGCGTGCCAAGTTCCCCCTGTCTGTTTTCCAAGAGGAAGCCTAAGCCCCACCCTCACCGCAACCTGGATGAGTTACCATGGACTGCCATGACCAACGATGAACAGGTAAACCAAGCCAACACACCTTTTCTGTATTATGATGTTTTTAAGTCAGCAACGTCTCCGTGCTATCAGAGAGCTCAGAATTAACAACAGTGAAACTGACCCAGCTACTAGTTTATGGTTTTTGTTAAATGGATTATTTAAGTGGCTAGTAACCGTTAGATTGTGGCATGGCTTGCATTTAAAATAAATGGGTTGCTCTGTATGCTTCATTTTGTTGGAGCTGAGCTGTCAAGACCAAGTTTGGGATTTTGCAGGTTTTTTTTGTCAGTCAAACATATTTCACAAACTAAACAGGAGGGCTTAAGGGGGAACATGATTCTATAGGTGGATAGGTAGCATAATGGCATTGTGGCGATATACCATAAACAGTTTGTTTAAACTGTTGAGCAGTAGATTGCTGTATCGTCACTAGGGATGTCCTCAGCTGACCTGCAGGATCAGGGCAGATCCCAGTTATTTATTTATTTATTTATTTTTTTGATGAATCTGTATCAGCGACATAAAGCATCAGCCATTTGCATTTCATTACCCCAGCAGTCAAAAACACCCCCTTTGTGCTCAGTTAAACTGTATGTCTCTGCGTTTAGTTGTCAGTGTGGGCAGGGATACCTGGGCAAAAGGACCAAAACCACATGTCTGTGTTTCCTGTTCCAGGTGGAGTACATTGAGTACCTGAGTCGGAAGGTGAGCACAGAGATGGGCCTGAGAGAGCAGCTGGACATCATCAAGATCATCGACCCCTGTGCTCAAATCTCTCCCACCGACAGCGAGTTCATCATCGAGCTCAACTGCCTCACCGACGAGAAACTCAAGCAGGTGGGCGGTAACTCTGACACACGTCATCTCGCTAACAATACAGGGTCAAACAAAACAGTTTTAACATAGCAGATTTTCTTTCACACGCAACCTCACACTTATACAAAACTGCGAGCAGCCTGTTGACAAGTTAATACAAGAAAGGAGATTTTAATTGGCTGCATTCTTGCCACCCTTTGGGGACTCAGTAACAGTCTGCAAAGTAGTAGTAGTAAAATCACTTCCTATGAAAAGTTTTAAGAGTTGTCCATGAACATAAAAGTCTTATTATATATTAGGTACGATATGCTTTTGTCCTGATTCTTCTTTTGCGTTGGGATTTTCATTTATTGCGATTCTAGATGTATTGCGATCCTATAGCATTGAGTGTTTTACCATTGCTTTCTTTAAAGGTACACTGTGTAGTGTTTTAAGTATTTTATTAGCTAAAATCAATGTCTTCATTCATAAATATGTCCTCCATTGGTGTAAAATGACCTCTGCCAATGACCTGACTTATCCTCGTAAGCGAAGAATTTCTTATCTGTATTTACATTGGACAGGCAAGTCCAAGGAGGCTTCCATGTCGTTCCGCCATTTTGAAAAACTATAATGGCTGAGAGGGACATAAAGCACTAGCCTACCTTTCTAGCTAATCCACAATGCATTTTCGTTCAGAGCCAGCGTCACGTGACTGAAACGGAAAAGGAGATCAGTGAGAGGTGCTTGTCACCGCCCCGGCAAATTTGAAAGCCTGCACTGCACTTTAGTTTTTAACGGAGGATCATACTTATGCGGAGCCACAGAAGAAGGAATCCTCATCGCCAAAAAAAGCGAAAATTGGAAGACATGTTGTCATAACTTCTTGGTACATAACGGCAACCGTAGTTGCAACACGCATTTGAAAAAGCGAGGCGCTAGAGAGCACTATTCATTTGAATGCAAAATACTAGTGATAGTGATTCTAGGGGTGAAATGGATTTTAAAAAATCGTCGCCAAAAAAAATCACGATACACACGTTATCTGATTAAAAAAAAATTCCAACACCCTTTATTATATACGTGTATTACACAGAAGCATTCCTTGCTAATACATCAGTACACCGATGTAGGAAAGCCAGAGTTATGCAGCATGTTTGTGGTTGTGTGATGTCATCAGGTGCGGAACTACATCCGAGAGCACAGCCCCAGGCAGCGGGCCAGCAGCACCAGAGAGGGCTGGAAGAGGAGCAGCCACAGCAGTGCCAGCACCGGCGGGGTCAGCGCAGCCAGCAGCAGTAACGCCAGCATGGTCAGCTCTGCCAGCTCCTCCACCGGCTCCACAGCCTCCAACTCTGTAGCAGGTGAGATGCTATGCTACTTGCTTGGCTAGCAGTGTAAGTATCCTGCAGCAGACGGGTCATTGTCTGCTCAGTTATGAGTTATGATTGTCCAAGGGACAGAAGGGCACTTTTATTGGTGAAATCATTTGAATTTGTAACGTAAAGTAAAATTTTCAGCTCAGTTTCAATGTTTTTTTTATCTGGTCTTCCAGGTTGTAATATGGTTTATATTTGCTTGTGTTCAAGGTGGCACAGCATCAGCCTGTAGTGGAGGTAGTGTGGCTAACATTAGCAGAGCTCACAGCGATGGCAACCTTTCCAGTGCTGCAGAACGTATACGAGACTCAAAAGTAAGTGTGTGTGTGTGTGTGTTTTTGTGTTTGTGTTTGTGCTCGACAAATTGCATTCCATTTCGGTCATTGAGGACACACAGGAAAGCATCCCAAGCTGTACATTTGCCCCCTGGACCCAACTATTTCTGCTCCCACTCTGGTTATTGTTTTGTTGCACCAATTCACAGAGCACGTGAGACTAGTTAATCACCTCAACGCCTTGATCCTCATCTTGGTGTCATCTAGGCACCAGTCCCACTTTGTCAGTCCCGATACCTGGGCTTTGGGTACCGATCCGATAAAAGTGTTTAATTAATGAGCTGTATTAATTCATTTGGGTCAGTATCGGATCGGTGCATCCCTAGCATTAGGGCTGCGCAATATGGAGAATATTAAATATTACGATTTTTTTGACCTAACACCTCGATGATGATATTGCGACGATATGCAGGGTTGACAATTGGTGCCTTCACAAAATATTTACACAGTGAGATCTGTGATAAATAATCATCAGTAATATGGATACAATGACATCACTTTACTGTAATGCAGCCTTTAAAATCAGGAGAAGACAACACTTGTGTCATATTACGATTTCCAAAATCTATAAGACGATATCTATCTCATATCACATTATTGATTTCTATTGATATATTGCCCAGCCCTACTTTAACCTCTCTCTCCGTCTGGCCACGCCGCCTTTCAGAAACGTTCCAAGCAGCGTAAGCTTCAGCAGAAAGCCCTCCGGAAGCGGCAGCTGAAAGAGCAGCGGCAGGCCCGCAAGGAGCGCCTGAGTGGACTCTTTCTGAACGAGGAGGTGCTGGCGCTGCGCGTGACTGAGGAGGAGGACCGCGGCGACGACCTGGACATACTGATGTGACACCAGTAAACCAATCGGTGCTCCCTCTACGCCTGTTCTCTCACCCCCCCCAGCTGCCCAGCCGCTGCCATAGAGCCCATAGACCACGCTACTCCAGATCACTGCATGCATTAGCTTTGAGTAGGCTGACATAATGCATTTTGTAAGAGTAATGTCTGATAGGCAGTAATAGCTTGTAGTGGCTTCTGACATAGCTTTGACATATTGCTTGCTAATGCTAGTGTAGTACCGCTAGTGCTAAAACTGATAGCCGCTGCAATCACTACTAAGCTAGCTATAGCAATAATGCTAAAATTACTGCTAATGCTTTGACTAGACACCCACCTCAGTCCTGCCTGCTTATAGCCAGCTCTAACGCTGCGACCACCTAGAAGCTCGCAGATGCACACAAATACACACTACTAAAGACAGTTATGTCAGCTTCATACTGTTAAGAAGAGGATTGCTTCTAGATGCTGCAACAGCGTATATCCACTGCTACTAACACAGCCACCACTGGCAGAAGGACAGATCAAGCAAGAGAAGCAGAGTTTGGCCGCATTATGCAGACGCTGCTCTGCGGGAACACATGCATCCATACTCTACAGGTCTTAAACTGCTGCAGGTACTGTTACAGCACAAGTATACACCTGAAGGCCTACAGTCAGAGTGGCTTGAGTGGAAAGTGGGGCTGCTCAATTATGTAAGAAAAATCCTGATCACGATTATTTTTGGTCAATATTGATATCGCAATCATTTAACACGACTGCTCGTTGACTTTTGGAAAGATGTTGCAACTATTGAACTTGAAAAACTTTGAAAACGTTGTACAAATCAACAGTGGAAACACCTTGAGCTGTAATCTTCCCTTAATACTTTTCCCATTTAAACATTTTTTCTTTTTCATTCACAACACAAAGACAAAATTAAGAGTTAACTTGCAAAATGCGATGGGCAAAACATTCGCCATCGTTAGGAGCCGAAATTGTAATCGCGATTCAGATTTGGATTAATTGCACAGCCCTAGCAGAAAGTATCGGTAGCAGTTTTAACGTGACAGGAGATTTACTGTAGGGACACATCTGGGGGGGAAACAACATAAAAGAGATTGAAGCAATTTCTCTCCCCTGGTGGATGCTTGAAGTCTAATTCAGAGTGTAGTTTAGCCCTGAAAAATCATTCTTCAAAACTAACAAACAACGTGAGGTGTGGAAACTGAAGTGAAAGGAAGTGAGCTGGTCTGTCTTTCTACCTGCTGAGTGCTGCGGTCCCCCTTTCACTCTGAAGGCTTAGAGGGAGCACTGAGTCTGCATGTTTAAAAAAACCTTGAGCCACACACGAGTCCCCCGCGTGGCCCAATAATTAACAACTTGCTTCATAATTTGCATACACCTGTTTAAAAAAAATAGCTTATGTGTTGTAAATAAATGGCAAATAACAGCATATTTATCGCTCGCTTTCAGGTTTTCCTTGGTGATGAAGGTTTGATTTAAAGTTTTTTTCCGCGTGTGTGTATGTATATATATTATGACATGGTAGTGAACTAATTGGTTATCGTAGCTTAAATGCTGTCACTTGCCATGGGTTCTTTGCATTATTTTGAGTCTTACTTTGAAGCATTTAGCCGTTTTGTCACAAGTACTTGAGTTTGGTCATTGTCTCAGACATCTTTTGAAAGTCCTCTTTGTTTCTCTTGCCAGCACTCCTACTTTATATATTTTTTGCCTGAGACAGACCTAAATAATCACAGATTCTCCCATCGTTTTACTTCTGTGTACATTTTCAGAATGATTTGACCACCATGATAACTTTTGAAGCATTCGAGCATCTTAGGAGACTTTATTTTTTTTTTTTACAGATGTGTCTGTCCACGTACTGTATGGCCGGTTTGGTATGGCGCTGAACTTGAGCTGGTTTCTTAAGTATGTGCATCTTAACATTGAGCCATTCACTTTGAGAAGTGTTGACGAAGCACTAACACCTCAGCTTTTTTTGTGGACTTGCAGCTACCATGCCATTTTCATGTTTGCAAGGAGTAGCAACCAGAGATAGTGTGTGTGTGTGTGTGTGTGTTTCTTCTTCTGTCTACTGTGTAACAAACACTTTCCCCGCAGCTTGTTAGCTGTACCGTGATGAACCACTGCGGTTGTTGGCCTAAAAGCCTGCCGTCATTTCTAATTTCTTTGTGTACTCCGCTTCTGTCTCATGTATAAAGTTATTAATTACAGCAATTATGTCAAATGCAGCTTTATGTATTCTGTAGTTATGAATTAGTAAAACTCTATTTTGAAAAAATAAGAATTTTGGAAAGAAAATGAATAAAAAAATTTAAAAAAAGCCAGTGTGATGCAAGTAAGGTATTTGTGAGTGTATAAGGTAATTGCTGATAATGAATGACGTAGAACTGATTAAATATGGATTAAAAAGGTTTGAGTGTAAACTGAACTGTTTTCTTCCCCTCAGTGTCATTGTTAGAATTATCGGTTACACTTTACTTGAAGGTATCTACATAAGAGTGACATGACACTGTCATGAACGTGTCATAAACATTGTTAACAAGTCAAACATTTATGACATAACGCTTCTTTTAGTGTCATTTGGTTTTTGTCATGACAAGTTATGGTTAGCTAGGGTTAGGGTTCATGTGTCATGGCACTCTTATGTAGATACCTTCAAGTAAGGTGTTACCAAATAATTTTATAGCAGACACCTGTTGAGTTAGAAAATACTTTAACCGTCAGCTACAATAATAACATTGTTTTTACATGTATTACTAGTTTCTTACAAGCCACTCTGGAGTAGGGTTGGGCATTGTTTTCCAGTTCCGATTCTTTCTTTCGATTCCGGTTCTTATTGACTCTTGATTCCGATTCTTTGAGGGGTGGAGTTGAAACGTGTCACATGCTTATTTCACAAATAAGAGGAAAGTTATTTTGAGTCAATGGTGGGTTGCAGTTTTAGCGGGCTTTTTTCAATGTAAAAATGAAGCCACACTAGAGCGCTGCTTACTGTGCTCCAAGGCTGCAACACAACAAGCACCTGGCTGCTACAGAAACCAAAAACGTACGCTTGTTAAATGTGGAACACATGATCAGATTTGAAACCAAATCCTCCAAACTATTCCAATAAAGTAACGAATTGTAATTTTTGAAACGATTCCAAGTAGGAATTGGTTCTCGATGCCCAATCCTACTCTGGAGCCGTGTTGCCTGCAGTTGTCCCTTGGTATTATCACAGGCTGAAGCATATGGAATAGCAGAGAGGCAGCGTCGGTGCTTCAGGCAGCAGGGCTGTGTGAAATCCACTCAATGGTTCTGATTGACTGTAAACAAATAAACTTATTGCATCTGATTGTTCTCGTCTATGATGGCATTTTCTTCCAAGTCACCGAAATAAAAGACGCAGAAATATGTTTTTTTTTATCATTTACATTTTTATGGTTTTATTTTTTTGTTTTGTTTCTGGCAATATTCCTTCTTTTTTTGTCTTTCAATTTGGAATGTCAAATTCTCCATGCACTGCTAACTAATGCAGGCACGTGTCTTATAAGATCTTCATTATCAATTTCAGAATCAGAAAACTTTATTGATGCCCTCAGGGAAATTGTTAAATTGCAGTTGCTCACAGTCAGATTTAAGGTAAAATAAAAAAAAACATAAAAAATAAACATATACAGAGAAATAAAAACAAAAGAAATAACAATACCAGTGTTTCCATAGTGATGATTGGTATCGTATGGCACCAAACTTAGGATTTGCCAGCAGCATAACAATGCTGTTCAGGTGACAAATGAATTTGTAGACAAGACTCCTGAATAACAACTGGAAGGTGCTGACCCCTGCATTACAAAACAGGTCACTTGCACTAGAGCACCTGGGTTTGTTGAGCAGTATCCTCATACAGTCATTATAAGCAACCTTAAGCTTCTGCATGCTTGCCTTTTTAAACTTAGTCCATAAGGGAGCAGTATACAAAGGAGTGCAATATGCTTTAAACACTCATTTTGACGTCATCCGTCCTCGTGGAATTTTCTTACCAGCATATTAGCTTGGGCATATAATATGCGACGCTGCCTGTATATATCTTCATCATCAGATAAACTGATCTGTATTGTAGTGACCCAGATATTTAATTTTTATTACAGACACTAATCACTTGCCCTGACAGATACAAGTCTGGAAAACAAAGATCTTTGTCCACTTTTATCCTACATATCAAGACAGCACTCTTTTTGGCATAGGAAAAGGTGTAACCACATACAAGGAATTTGACTCCAGCTTTTTGTTTTACTCAAAGTACATACAAATGTGATTACTATCCACAGATATAATAATGGAGAATATAAAATAAATAACAAAAAAGGGGGTTAAAATGATGGTCTTCTGTTACACCCTTGTGTTATTGCTTCTTTTCAATAAAGAAATTGTTCAAAGATACAATGTGTCGGATATTTCCATGGACAGACAGTAATTTCTCAGATCACAACCGATCACAACCCCCACTTGGACAGTAGGAGGCAACAACGCGCCCCCGTGCGTGTGGTCGGCTTCACGGAAACAGAAAAGACGGCGGATATGACGTCGTAGTGTTTACGTTACTCCGCTCAGTTGAGTCGCAAGTGATTGTGAGCTAAGAAAGCAGATATAATAGAATTTCTTTTTTCAAACATTTGCCCGCACAGTTTGGGCGTAACGTTAGTTGTCGTATTTCAATGGGCGGTCACGGCGTTTTGGGGAACGAGCCCGAATCTATTGACTACTCGGTGCACGAAGCCTGGAATGAGGCCACCAATGTCTACCTGCTGGTTATCCTGGTCAGCTTCGCCCTGCTGATGTACGCCAGAAAGTAAGGACAGTTTGCACTGGCAGTCAACTCTTCACTGTACCTCTTGGCTTGTAATAGGTAGAGGTAAACACAGGCCTTTGGTTCAGTCAGAGAGATTTCCCTTCGTGTCTTCTCTAAAAATAGAGAAATTCACGCCAGACTCCATTGACAATTTTCGTATTTTAATGTTTCTTTGGTTACATAGAAATAAGCGTACTTCATGTGGCATTACTTCAATTATAACAAATATGTATTGTGGTCTTCTGGCTAATTCGGCATTTAAATAATCCTCCAAATGTAATGTTTTTTTTAATTTAAATTATTAGTGTGAAATAAATGGTGATATCGTTTCTGCCGCTGAAGTTAATTTCCGATTCGCAGTTTCCGATTCGGCAGTTAAGGGGAAATTTAAGGGAAACTTAAATCTGCAGTTAGCAGGGAAACATAACTTACATTGCTGAGTGACCGATCCTCCGTTTTTTGAACCTATTACTGTATTAAGGCGTGTTAGTCATTAGGGTAAAGTATTACTTATGTCTAAAGCACACTTTTAGATTTGTGAAATCTGTATTGTCTATTATTTAACGCAATAAAGGGAGATTTCACAGATTCTTTTCACAAGGCAACTTTGAACAAGGTCCACATTGGGAAAAAAAAACACTATACCCAGACTTGTCAAATCTGGACCAAATTATCCTAGAGAGGCTAAAGATTGTGTTTGTAAGAATCTTTAGCTTCTCTAGGATAATTTGGTTCAGATTTGACACGTCTGGGTATAGATATAGAACAATAAATTGTTCTATATCTATGGGTCTACCTATGAAAATAACAGTAAAATCTCGTTTTATTGCATTTTCACAAATAGAATAAAGTTTTCACAAATCTGTACCTGTGTTTGAAGAGTCTTTAGCCTCTCTGGGATAATTTAGTCCAGATTTGATAAGTCTAGGTATATTGGTTTTCAATGTGGACCTTGTTCAAAGTTGTCATCATGTGAAAAGAATCTGTGAAATCTCTCTTTTATTGCGTTAAATAACAGACAATACAGCTTTCACAAATCTAAAAGTGTGTTTTAGACATCGTTAATACTTTACCTTAATGACTAACACGCCTTCAATACAGTAAGAGGTTCAAAGAACGGAGGATCAGTCACTCAGCAGTGTAAGTTACGTTTCCCTGCTGAATCGGAAGCCAACTTCAGCGTCGTGATATTGTGATACAAGCATTCTCTCTGTCGTTCCTTCTGAAATCGCTCCGTTTATCTATATAGAAACAAGAGGAAGATCATGCGGATCTTCACTCTGCCTCCCACTGTTGGCAGCAACCCGGAGCCCAACTTCTATGACAGCCTGCAGAAGGTCCGCCTGCGGCAGCAGCTGGAGATGTACTCTCTGGGTGAGCATTCGTTTAACATGAACTCTACACAGGACAAAAAAAAAACAGCCTGGAAAATAGATAACGTTATTAAATAACAATGTTTTCAACACATTATTTCTGGTTAAACATCAGGCAGTAAGTACTGTAGTTAAGTACTTAAGTACAAATGTTGAGGTACTTGTACTTTCCTTGAGTCTTTTCTTTTCATGCCACTTTCTACTTCGCTACATTTCAGAGAGAAATATTGTACCTTTTACTCTGCTACATTCATCTGACAGCTTTAGTTACTAGTTACTTTACAGACAAAACACATGTAGTTAATAAAATCTGATGTTTTATTATAAATTAAAATACCCAACAATATAACGGCCTACAAGTGCAGCTGAAATGATTAGACCATTAAACACTTTGTTTCCGGTTTCTAAAATGTGAGGATTTTTCTGCATTGAATACTTTTACTTTTAATACTACTAAGTACATCTTCTTGATGATACTTACATACTTTTACTTAAGTAACATTCAATGTAGGACCTTTACCTAACAGAGTATTTTTACAGTGTGGTATTATATTACTTTTACTTAAGTAAAGGATCTGAATACTTCTACCGCCACTGCTTATGGAGTCCCATCATAACTGATGTTTTAGTTTAATGACCTAGACCTTCAACGTTTTTTTAACTGAAAGAGAGACGGAGCAGGGACCCCCTACTGCATATAGTGTATGAAATTTGAGGTTGCATGTACAATAACGTGTAGGGCGGCCTAAAGCCTTTATGCAGTACCTTTTGCATAGAATGCTAAGCTATTAAAATAGCCTAATACTTGTTTGCATGGTTTTATAAATCATGTGTTAATGTACATAACATACTGTACATGTGGCACAGTGAATCCTTAGGCTGTACTGTATCTGTGGTTGGCCTTAGTGACTACCTTACCTATAGGCCAGTAAGCAGTGGGGATTTATCTTTGCTGATAATCTGTTGGATTCATGCTAAGACTTTTTAATTTTGGGGGAAAAAAATGAACAATAATTTGGAGGCCCCCCTGCCTTGACTCTGTGGATCCCCTAGGGGGTCCCAGACCTTGATTAGTCTCAATAGGCACTTGTATTATGATTACATTCTGGGTAATCTAGACGTAAATTAAAATGTTTGGTTACACTTTACTTGAAGGTATCTACATAAGAGTGGCATGACACTGTAAACATTATAAACAAGTCTTAAACGTTTATGACATAACGTTTCTTTTTGTAAGAGTTTTGACAAGTTATGGTTAGGGTTCATGTGTCATGACAGTGTCGTGTCACTCTTATGTAGATACCTTCAAGTAAAGTGTTACCAAATGTTTTCTGCTGTCTTCTGTTTTTGTCTTTTAGCCAGGAAGTTTGAGCAGCAGCAGGGCCAGACAGACAGTGTGCAGCTCTCCATGGAATGAGAGCAGGAGGGAACTCTTCCCTTTCTGTCGGAGCCAACACGCCTGCGTCTCCGAGCCCTTTGTGCGTGGATAGGAAAGGATCCGGACGGCTGTCATGATCACAAAAAAGAAGACACCCCTCCCATCCTAATTGTTTCTGTTCGGCTCCTTGAATGAGACGCATTTTTATTCACCTTTTGTGAATAGTTTACTAATAATGACCTTCTGTCTTCTTTTCCATTTGTCACGCGAGGAGTAGGTACAGCTGGATGGAGACGCTGTGTCATCCAGCAGGGACTCTAACGGACTGAGAAATGATAAACCTGTACAGTAACTGCAGCAGATGTCACAGAGATACTTTAAGTATGGCGTGAGATCAAAAGAAAAATCCACCATGAAGATTTATTTTGCACACAGAACAAGATCCTTCAAATTTAACAGGTTCTAGTTGTTGTTTTTTTATTTGTTCAATTTTTTTGTGTCAGCTGGGTAGTAAAATCCAAAATTTCAAATGTGAAAATAAAAGCACAAACATAAAGCAGCAGTCAGCAATTTTTTTTTATTATCAGACCTGAGTTTATTTCTTGTTTATATAGAATGTATAATGATTGGTTGGGGTTTTATTTGACCATGTGGCTCAACTATAAAAATAAATAAATGTTTTTTTTTTTTTTTATTGTATAGAAATATTTAAAGGGCCAGTTCACCCAAAAAAGATACAATGTCCTCACTTACCTGAAGTGGTGTCTCTCCATGCCACATGTCAAACTCAAGGCTCGCAGGCCGAACCCGGCCCCTGGTAGGTTTTGATCCGGCCCACATATCAATTTAGGTTCACAATAAATGCTGGCCCGCCTAGTTGTGCACCAAAACAAAAAGACAGGAAACCGTTTTTCAAACAGCAACTACACGACACTTAGAGCAGAATTTGACACTCCTAGAAATTCCCACAGAAGCAGAGAATTTTCTAAATTAAAGCTGGGAAGCAGGTTGCTGTGAGTTTAAAATGTAATCTTTACTTGATTTACTAAATTCTAAGATTTCTAAGGAACTATTTGCTGCCTTTTTAGTGAGAAGAATATGAGACATGGAATAATACAGTCAAAGATATTTGACTTTTTTGAAATAAAAGCATGAAAATAAACTCTACATGTCTGGCCCTTGATGTGATTCTCCTTTTCCAGTGTGGCCCATAGTGAAGTTGAGACACCCCTGATGTAGGCAGTTTTACCCATTGCCCCATTACTCTGTATAATCCACAGAGCATGATGTAAAATGTACTGTAGTTCCAGTGAAGTGTTGACAGGTTTGTGGATTATCAAGAAATGAAGACAATGATGAAGATGTTAAATCTTTTACTAAGCTGGCAGCTCTAGAGATGGCAATATCAGCCCACCTGTGATCCAGACAGAAATGTCTAAACGACCGCTGGATGGCTTGCGATTACATCTTGTACAGATAGATGTTCATCATCCCCAGAGGGGATCCTCTGACTTTTTTCTCTAGTGCCACCATGATGTCCACATTTATCGTTTTGAGTGAAATTTGAGTGCCATAAAATTTGGTACAGACTAAGGCTGCACAATATATCTTTTTTTTTTTTTAATCATTATCGCAATATATCATGTAGCCCTACCACAGACATCCCTGGTCCCGTTGAGATTGTAATACATTCGACAATCCCAATTTTATGTAGCACTGTGTATGCATGTGTACAGTCTAATACTAGAGGGCAGAGGTCACATTCATCAGCTGTCCGGGGTAGTTTCTCAATGCTCACCTTCAACCTCAGTGAAGTAGGAGACATTCTGTGTCCAGCAGTTCAACTTTAGAAATGAAAAATATTTGCATATTCATTTGGGATTTTTCAGTGAGGGAGAAGAAGCAGATAAAGTAAGTAAATCATTGCTAACTATGTTATTGAACTGGAGGGGATATTTAATACATTTTAGCATGATAAGAAGCCAAACTAAAATGGCAAACATGTTAAACATGCTAATGCATGTTAGCTTAATGCACAATTAAGTATAGCCTCAATGAGCTGCTAGCTTGGTCGACCGTAGACTCGTTTAATGTTAATTTCCCGTGTTTTGAGTACCACAAATAAAATCTAATTCGCCATTGTATTTGTGCAGCGTCAGAGACAGATATCTTGAACCCAAATTGTACATAAAACAGGAGTGGTGTGTAAGAAAAAGTTTGGTAATTAGGGTGAACCGAAAACAATAAAAGCCATCCATATTCCTACATCAACGGCACAATGTCTCACTCCTTTCATAGTACTCAAGAAGCTCTCCAGCAGTTTTATTCATTTACATTGAACCATCCAGTAAACTGCTCCGTTAGCCAGGGCACATTTCCACTGATCTCAGAAACAGGATGTCGTTCAGCATACAATAGAAGGCCCTGGTAATGAAGTGACAAAGGAAATATTCAGTAATTATCAATACAGTAAAACAGAGATGCCTGACAAGCAAGAGTTGTTTCAAACTGGGCCTGGCAAACTGGATTCCTTTTAAGGATTCGGGTTATTCTGAGTCACTCACTGAACTGATCCGGGTTGTGTGAGTCACTATTGCTAAATTGCCCAAGGAAACTCTGTCCTAGCCCATTCTCTCTAACCACTAACGTAGTTCAGCGGACTCACTCGGTGCAGACTCACTGTCGGTACCGTCGGTACGCGATGTGAGCTGCCTGCACGATCCGATATGTGCATGCTCATAAATACGTAGTAGAAAACGTGACGGTTTCCCTACACTATTTGTATCACACATGCGTTGAAACCCTTGTTATCTTAATACATCCATGCATTTGACCGGCCATGCGGCACAACTGGCGGCATATTTTTGTAGGCTACATTTTATGTTATTCATTATGCAGTTCACGGTGGGTCTGTTTTATAAAGATGTTTAAATTAAGTACTTATTGTAACTGATCCAAAACCGCATATCGACGTCAGTGTACTACGCCTTGGCGACATTATTTTTGTGACATGTAGCGTGGGGATGTTGTGATGTTTTAAATGTAGCTTACGCTATGCATTACAAGGTGTTTACGTGGTTGCCAATCCAAAATAATGAAGTTGTTACATGAACATACACCATTTTGGTTACATGTGGAATGAAGTCCGAGTCTTTCTGTCACTGCAAATCTTCAGTTTCCTCCACACTCCCCTTTGCGAGCGCTGTGAAATGTGAAAAGGTTCGCAAGCGTGGAGCAGATTGTGCAGCGTCGTAAACAGGATTATCATCTGCGCATGCGCAAATATCTTGCGCATGTCGGATCGTGCAGGCAGCACAGAAAGAAAGAATTTTGAGTCAGACTATTTATTGTCTTAACTTGGTGTAGCCTAAGCAATATATAGGCTTTCAATGTAGCGTAGAAACAGGAACGGAGAAATCCCCACGGTGAATAAATACATTTTCATTTTTTAAATCGATCGACCTAATTTTGATATGCTACATCTATACACCAAACCTATAGACATTTTCACAGATGTAAACATAAACATTCTAAATGGACCCAAGTTGATTTCCTGTTGCAGTGTATGTGAATGGCATCATCTGACAGGAAGTTAATAATGGGCCAGGCTGTTGCCTAGTAGGGCCGTCCTCGACTAAAGAAATTCTTAGTCGACTAACACTTATATGATTTTGTCGACTAATCGATTAGTTGATTTAATCGACAGAGCTGTGCTCTTTGAGAGGTGGTTAAGACTAGAAAAGCGCAATATAAATATAGTTAATTAATCATCTGTAAAACTGAGTTTCTCTGAAATTAATCCTGCAAAAGCACCACTTTAAATCTTGTGTTCACCAGAAATGTTCTCATAAGTTCCTTGGAAATAAGTAATTAAGCATGAATCAGCATAAAAACTGACATATCGACTAAATCAATCTTAGTTGACTAAGACCAAAACGACCGATTAGTCGACTAATCGACTAAGAGGGGGCAGCCCTATTGCCTAGCAATGGAATTCCATTGAAAATGTCTTATTTCAGAAGTTAAAGAATGGCTTTTGTTGTGGATTCGTTTTTCACCCTGACTCGAGGAGAAACTATACTCGCTCGTCTGCTATAGATCCAGTCATGACAACGTAGCCGGCTGATTCGCGGGACTGACTGACTCAAGAGTTCATGACTCATGAGTCCCATGGTCTGCGAGCTTGCAATATTTCCGGCTCTGCGACTCATGGGTTACTTTAAAAGACACGGGTGAAAGATCCGAGTGAATCACGACTCAAGCAGGTTTATTTCAAACACATAACATCTAAATCAAAACACAAAGCATGCTCACTCTTATCTTAGTGAGTTATTTTCCTGTCTGTAGTGGTACACATCCAAATTTCTTTGTGAGCCAGCAATGAATGGCTAATGTCTAATATATACAAGAATTGTGTACTAATGGGCTAACATAATTTAGTTTCACTACACATAAACATTAACAGCTGAAAGTGTTGAAGCTTGGCACTGGCATTTTAAGGTAATATATATATACAAAATGCTCCAGGCATAAGATCAATTATACAAAGCAAGGTCCCCCTTGCACCTTAACTCGTGTCAGAAAAATCCAAACAATATAAAGTATAAAAATAACACGTCTTGAAACAAAATATATAAAAAAAAGAAACGCAATTATATACAAAAAAAACAACCAGGCAGCCGGTCAGGAAATGCCAATACAAATAAAGTGTGTTCCTTCACACTGTACAGCAAGCGGATTTTGCACGAGTCAAAGTTCAAGTAGCGGGAGCAGGCGAGATGCTTCGTCTACGATGCAACGTGTGTTACTGAACAAACCCCCAGTGCGAGCCGCCAGGGCAGACGTCCGTGTCGTCCACAGAGAGAGTGCTGGCGTACTCGGACGTCCAGTCTCTGAGGAAGAGCTCCTCCGCCTGGCGCTGCACAGTCTCCTGGCCTTCTTTCACCTCCGAGCCGGTCTGGTTCACCACCAAGCCCACTCCAGCTGTCTGGGTGAAGTAGTTCTCCGACCAGTTGGATGTCCCTGAGAACACAGAACACAGTCACAGCAGTTAGAGTGCATCACGGTCGGTCTCACATTTTAGACTTTTATAACATTTGAATTCTCCAGAGACAAGGGGATCAGCAGTGAAAACAGGTTGGAATATACCTGGTTTCAAAATTAATATTAGTTGAATTAATTCCAGACTAAAATAAATAACAATAATGCATTTTATTTACATAAAAAAAGAGTTTTAAAAAGAAATCCACATACTTTAAAATCAAACGTTAACAGCAAAATGACTTGAAATGACTTTCTGATCTTTCTCTTCTAAAAGAACAGGGCATCAGGCTTTAGCAGTTAATAATTTGTTTTGTATTAAATATACGCAAAAATACTTGTAGTTAGACAAATGTAATAGAATAAAAAGTACATTATTTACTTGTGAAATGTAGTGGAACAAAAGTATTAAGTAACATAAAATGAAAACACCTTAAATCGTCTCAAAACTCAAGTACATGTACTTAATTATAAATACTTTTCACCTCGCCCATAGTGGAAATGTCACTTGAGACACAGCCATCTTCTAACTGTATATAAACTGGGAACTATATTCTCAGAAATACGGTTAGAAGATGGCTGTGTCTCAAATGACGTTGTTGTTTGTACACGCTGTGACTATACAAATCACAACATGTAAATAGGAACATGTTGCTGTTATTTTGTCACTTACTCGGAGCAGTAGGCTAGTTGGAGCCGGTTACCTCCAGGATCTGTGCTAGGCTAAGCTAACGGTGGAGCCGTCAGACAGTTATGACACGCACGGAGATGAGAAGGGTATGTATGGACTTCTCTAACTCTCGGGGTTACAGTGAATAAGGTCGGCGTGTTCCTTTAAGTAGGTAGTAAGTGGTGATAGCGTACCGATATAGACCACTCGGTCTGTAACCATGTACTTGGCATGATTGACTCGTGCGAAAGGAATCTTCATCTGCTCCGCTGTCGAAGGCACCGTGAAGATTTTCTGCACAGAAAGAAAAACAACAACAACAACCACAGGAGTTTAGGATGTATCACCATATCTGTTAAGGGCTGTATGTCTCAGTCATTGTGCAGGAAACCCCAACGCACCACGTCAACGTCACACTTCAGCTGAGGTCTGTGGAGCACCAGCAGGGACTGCAGGAAGGGGAACATGGCGGCGGGGGAGTGCTTCCAGCAGCTGACCAGGAGTCGGACCTGCACATGTCTGGTGCAGGCGGCAGCACGCAGCGCCGAGTCGATGGCAGGCCAGAACCTGAGAGAGGGGAGACCAAACGCACACGTTTCAACCCTTCAGCGGGGGAAGCTTTCCGGAAAACAGGCAGACACTGTCAATATCAGAATGTCTGTAGTGCTAGTCTGGGTGTCACAGGACAGTGTCTGACTGCCCCGGGCCAGTCATGGGAGTCACAGGACAGTGTCTTGACTGTCCCGGGACACTCCTCAGGACACTACTAACAGGACAGGAGAGTTTTTGCTGCCACTGCTTCTCTGCTAGTGAGTAGGGAGGGAAGCAGAGGAACGGATAATGTGTGCGCTACTTAAAAAGGATGACGCAGCATAATACATTTTAAGCCCAGTTCAACAAAGATTTGACGAGTTGAAAGTGCACTGGTCTGCAGCATCCTTCCAGTTTACACTAATGCGACAAGACGCTATATCATCTCCATAGCGATGACTCTTTGACCTCCGTTCTAACTTCCGACTTTCAGGCTTTTTTTGTAGCTAGATATATCATTTGTAGCGTCTTAAGATATGAATAAGGATAGAGATGGTGAGATACTTGCTACAGCTGCATTTCTAGTCTAGATGAAACGGCGTAAACAATATTTTATTTCTCCGATTCACGGCTTTGTTCCACCGCGGCTACCTCTCTTCAGTCACGCTCTAGCTCACTCCACCAAATACTGCGCCCGTAGGCCCAAAACTCTGCCATTTCGACCCAAAACTCTGCCATTTCGACCGGTTTCATTTCTATAGTTTGTAGCTGACAGGCTGTTGAAACAGGCGACGTCCCTTATGTTCTTTTTTACGTTGCAAATTTTCCCAGCAACGTTGTAAAAACGGTTTCGTCTCGCCGACAATCTTGGGTCTGAACTTGGCTTTACACCGTTTGTATGTTCTCTGTAATGTGTTTGGACACTTCTAAAAACATCCCAGGACTGATCAGCTTTCTTCTTATTTTTTAGTCTGAACCTCCCATGAGATCTCATCTTGTCACTTCTCATTTTGAGACTATTGGGTGGTTAAAAGAAGAAGATCGAGTCTCTCAGATTCACCTGTGCATGGGGCTGTCCCCAAACATGTAATCAATTATTTTAACAGAGTGAGAGATGTTCACAGCTACTCCACCAGGGCCAGCTCTACCGAATTTGTACCTCCTAGAGTTAACAGTAATTTAGGAAAGGAGTCCTTTTTGTATGTGGCAACAAACCTGTGGAACAGGTTACCAGGAAATCTAAGGATGGTCAGCAGTTTAGGAGGTTTTAAGCAGGCACTGGAAAAAACTGGTTCAGATGCCAATCTTAGTATGTTTTTTTCATTACTGTATTGTCTTGATGGATTTATTTAATATATGTATGGATGTGATGATTCATGCTTGATCCGCTGCCACTTGCTCTGCTATGGAAATAAGCCCCAGGGCTTTATTGTGTTATCCTGACTTTTTTTTTTTTTTTTTAATGTATGGCGCAAAGCTGTATTGTATCTTATAACAAAAGGGTCAAATAAAATCAATCAATCAATCAATTCCAGATAGGCAAGTCTCCAGCATTTGAACTAGAAAGCCTCCAGTCAGCAGGAGAACCTCATCTTACTAAGCTGCTTTGTCAGCCAATCAGATTCCAGTGTTGTGACGGTTTATTCAATAAATACCCTTTTAATTAACTAGTCTATATCTATTTACAAGACACGATGCATTGCAGTATTTGTTACTGTAATACCCGTATCTAATAGATAAGTAACTCAACATGAAGATGTAATAGATTATCGTGTGTGAGGAATCTGTTTGTGTCTGATGATGAACAGTCTAGGATTGTAACAATGCAGCAGTAAATACTGCAGCGTCGTCACCTGAGTGGCTCTGTGTACTGCGACAGAGGGAGATAGTCCATGACGGAGATGTAAATGAATTTCTGGGCGTCGTCGATGACAGACAGGATGGTGGAGAGATCGTCTGAGCGGCCGCGGGCAGAGATCTGCGGAGGGGAACTCTGCAGGAAACGGAGAGAACACAGCGAGAGGGCTCTGTCACAGCTGGGCACATGAATAGAATTTAACATTTTTTTTACTAATTCCTCATATGATGATCTAAATGCTGTCTCATGTCATCTGTCACTCTAACATGTATACAATATCACTTAAATCTGCGGAATATGTCAGCTTTTGATGCATCAGTATTGGTATTACCTTTCAAAAACACATAGTAATCAGTAGGGGTGTAACAATACATCGATCTGGATCGATAAATATTGATTCAATGATCTACGATCCAATGTTATGCAAAGTGAAAATATTGATACATATCGTCTGTAAGATTCCCCTTTATTTTAAATTCCCACTTTATATTTATTCTTTTTATTAAAAAAAAATTGTTTGCTTTTAATTTGAAACGTCTGGAAGAGAATTGCCCCTGAACTGAATCGAAATTGTATTATGGCAGACTTTAAAGATATCAGCAAATATCGTATCGCTGTCCAAAGAATCAATATAATATTATGTTGTGACAAAACGTGTGAAACTCAAAGCATTCCTCTGGAAGGAAGCTCATAGAGTAGTTCTGAACTTACAGACAGGTACACTTGAGCAGGCACTCCATTGAACTTCAGGCGCAGGGGATTCTGGGAGCTGGACAGGGCAGAGAGACGAGCAGGCCAGTATGGCGGCAGGGAGCCGTTGTTCGCGCCGCCGATGCTCCAGTACACGCCAAAGATCCGAGAGGCATCCTGAGCCAGGCAGCTGCAGTCCTCCACTGACAGGCCCACCTCCTTCACCTGGTTTAAGATAAGAGAATATAAAATAAGCCTATATTGTCTCCTATAGGAGAAATTCATCTTGGGCATTCGAGAGAAACAAAATGGCGACACATCGCTGAGTCTGACTTCATGTCCCGCCCACAACACTATCTGACTTTTTTCTTTTACTGGGTATTATGTTGAAAGTTTCAAATTCATTAAATAATTGCTTAAAGCATTTAAACAAAGTTTTGTGTTGGAGTTAGTCACATTCCAAAATCTTAATTTTGACTTAAAGCTACATTGTGTAAGAATTTCTCCCATCTAGTGGTGAAATTGTATATGACAACCAACTGAATTTCACTTTCTAATCTTCAAATGTTACACAATGGGGCTTTAAAGATATTTTAATTTTCACTGTAAATGCATATCTATAAATTCAATAAATTTGAAACTTTCAACATAATACCCAGTAAAAGAAAAAATTCAGATCGTGTTGTGGGCGGGACATGAAGTCAGACTCAGTGGTGAGTGAAACCGAAGCAGAGGGACAGACACAGAGCTGTAGGGGAGCCAAAGTAGCGCACGTTTAATTCATTTATTTTATCGGTTATCAAGCAAATAACAACGCTGATACAGATTATCTGCAAACTGCCAAAAAACGTCCCGATAATCGGTCTATCCATTATTAAGACCCACATGATAATCCAGATTATTTCACTCAATGTATAGATCAGACACATGCATTTATTGTTGATGGTTGAACAAACTTTACAAAAAAATGCTTTAACTTTCACTTAATACGATGAAAATGCAATTGTCTCTACAGTATAAATATGGCTTGCTTCTAATATATACATCTCAAAAAGTCTGCTACACTGAGCAGTATACCATCAGTGTGAAGCTAATTTAAAAACAGCTCTCTCATTGTAGCCCAGTGTGTTTCCCTTGTATCTTATGTTGACATCAAACATGACAGTTTCCAAATAAAAATGACTTACTTGACAGTAGGTGTTATCTGTAGAAAAGAGCTTTTACCTGGGAGTCAGACTCATGCTATTAACTGGATGGGACATCCATCCTACAAATCTACTATACAATGATGTAATTTAAGAGTAGACAGTAATTAGCCTCTTCCTCCTGACGCAAAGGGTCACGGGGGAGAAAATAATGACCACAAAGTCTAAGTCCATTAAGGCTGCGTTCAGACAGGGAAACAACGATCCGGTGATTTGCCGCGGGGTTGTGCAGCGGTGGGTGTCACTGAAACGGGCCATTTGTGTGACGTCCTGTTTTGTTCTTTAAACCCCCCAATGTAGCACAAGTAGACTTTGTATTTGACAGTTACTGTTTAACGATTATGGATCATTTCACACACACACACACACACAGAGAGAGAGAGAGAGAGAGAGAGAGAGAGAGAGACAGAGAGAGAGAGAGAGAGAGAGAGAGAGAGAGACCTGTTTCTCTTCGGGAGACTTGTTTAAATTATGACATAGATTTAGACATTAGATTTCTTTCTCTTCTGATTTTAATTAAGACCATTGTTGTGCTTTGTTGTTTGGCAAACAATCAGCTGTTACACAAACTCCAGGGGAGTTTGGTGCTTGTGTTTCATGTTTTAAAACCGTTCTTGTGACAGGGATAGAGGCAGTGATGTTTCCTGTTTCCTAATTCACTGCACTACCCTAATTCAAAATGAATGGGAAGACTTGCATTTTCGCCTCACCTTCTGACGGCCGACGCAGGCTGTGTGAATGCCTGCTAATGCAGATACATTTGAAAACACACATATGTCTCTCCGTTTTACCTGACTTAGAGAGCGCCAGTCCATGTTAGCACTACCCAGGTAGAAGTGCTTCTGATCCACCACCCACAGCTTGGTGTGGACAATGCCTCCAGTCACAGCCTTGAGGTCCACCTCTCTGACCTCTGCACCTGGAAACATAACACACACACAATGAGAAATCACTGCAGAGTTCTAACCCCGCGTTGGTTGGATAGAAGTAGTAGTGTCTGCGGTCTACATTAGTGACTGGACTGCTCCATTTGACGCCAGCTGCCCCCCCCCCTTCTGTTTTCTTCTTCTTCTTTTTTTTACTTTTATCTTTTGGATGTTGTGTGTCCTTACTGGTGTGTGTTTGTCAGTGTGCATGGGTCTGTGTTGTTTGTCCCCATGTGTTTTGGACCTGAACTGGGTTGGTTTGCGGGTGGGTGGGGGACTTGAGGGGAAGTGACATACTGTTTTACCTATGCTTTGTTCACCTTGACCTATGTTGTATGTCAGTTATTGTTATAATTTAAATTAAAAAAAAAAGTTGGAAAATAAATGTTACAATTAACGGTGTTCTGGGAAATGCAATACCTAATCATGTACCTTGGAAATAAATGAAGAGATTTACACTATGGGGACAAAAATGACTTACCTTCCAGCTGTTTTCATTCATAAATGGAACAAACGGATGATTTATGCCAGTGGAAATAGTTTATGATCAAACTGTATAGTTTTTAAAAATACTGGATTTGTACTTTCATAGTGGAAACATGTAGCCGTGACCGTTTGTTTTGTTTTCTTTACAATGACTGTTTTCGTTTCCTTTTATATCTATGATTTTAAGACTCTCGATTGGACAAAATGCTGTGTAACCAGTAACATAGCTCAAGCACGGCGTTCGTCGTTCGACTGGTCATGACCGTTTTTTCCAAGATGGCGCCTGCCTGTATACGTGAACGGTACTGTCTTTATAAACTATCTTTTTAATAAACTGTCTGTACACTTACAAAGTTCTTAATGCTTCGGTTTACATGTAGGGACCCTCATTATGCTACCGTAGAAGTGTGGTGCTATTTTGAGCCTTGTTAGTGGTAAAGAAATAGTGATTTCTTTCTACTTTACCCCGACGACTAGCGTTATAAGCTAATTAGCGGTTTGCGATAAAACAGGTCACATTCGATTAGCATGAAAACAAATCCCAGAAAACGGTCGACTTGGTACACATGTGTTATTAACCCCTAGGTTCATTTTGCGCCGGATTTGTCCTTTAATATATGGTGCACACGACAGAGAGGAAACACACATTGAGCTCCATATCGTTGGGTGATGAAGTACCTGTTGCAGCCAATTCTGCCGTATCTTGAGTGGAGGCCTGGGGGGCGTTGACGGCAATCTGGAGTTCCACACCTTTGGATTCAAGTTGTTTAAGTTGCTCAAAGACCATTCTTCCCTAAAACATATGAAACATACGGAAATGAAATCACACACATTAAGGAGGTTCAAAGGATTATTTTATTATCATGAGAGTAGGGCATGCCGCTGACTGAACTAACCTGAGAGTCAGAGGAATGCGCCGACCCGCTGTCACGTAGAGTGAAGTAGAAAGCAGCGATATGGACCGAGCTGTTGGCTTTGCCCAGCAGATGTAGCCAGCTGTCTGCGATGCTCCGTCTGGACGAGGGAGAGGGCTGGTAGAGACCCTCGGGGATGCTCTCCACCAGGCGCACTCTGAACAAGAGAAACAGAGAGAGAAACTGAAGCTACAGCCACTGACACACCAAACAGTATCCAGTCATCATCTTAAACTAGTAGATCTGATCTTTTAAGTTAGGCTGGTTTGTGATTTAGTAGAGTTTGCATGACATTTCTTTAGCTGCTGCTCATGTCACCTTCGAAACAGCAACACTGAAATACTGTGGGGTGCATTTATGTTCAATAGGGATGTATCAATGCGTTGTGAATCGTTTAAAAATCGTGATAAAAAAGATGAATCTCGATGCAATTTTTAAAACGGCCTAGGGCATGACGCTAGCCACCATTACACAGCAGGTAATGTTAGCCTGCCGTTCCGTTAGCTGGCCTAAACACGGTTAAAATGCTGACAGCTAAACGGTCTAACGTGTTTCAGTGTCACTTTTGACGAGGACACATCTGTTGTTTTGCACAGTTTATAGAAAAAAGGGAAATCTTTTTCAGTCATTTGTCTGCAGCTCGTTCTGTTAAAATTCTGATTAAATCGTATCGTGACCTAAAATCGTGAATCAAATCGGGAGCTGAGTGTATCATTACATCCCTAAAGCTCAGCTAAGTGTGCAAATTAAAAAGGTGAAGAATCACAAAGCAAAGTTGTTTCTTTTTCAACAAAGGTTTCTTTTGTCACAGCAAATGGCTCATCACAAACATAACGGACTGGAGAGATCAACACGTTTTTCTGGTTATGTCTTACCGACAATCAGTGCTGCAAGGCTCTGGTACTAGGCCGAAGCCCTCCAGCCAGTGCAGTTCCATCTGAGCGGTGAGCTGAGCCACAGACAAGGGAAGCCCGTATTGCCACACATGCTGGCCAAACCCCCCGAGAATCAGCAAGGTGGTGGGCAGGAGGCAGAAGAGGGCAAAACTGGAGCATCCTGAACTCTACAAAACAAGACGAGTACAATTTTAAACCTGTGAACAAAAGTGTTCTAGTTCGGTTTTATTTACTTCTCTGTTTATCTTCATTGTTATTATCGTCTCTGCCACAATTATTACATTCCACCCTACTAAGGTTCACTGAACCTGCACACCATGCCGGTCATCCAAACTCGATACATCCATACACACACTTACCCTATATATGATCTGCACATTTGTACATTCAATCTTAAATTGCACCAACATTTAACATAACTGCTGTTTATATTGTCTGTGACTGTCTGTTTTCTATATATGTAAATTGTTTACTCTACATGTCACCTTTTTGTTACACACTATCTTCACACACACAAAAAAAAGTTACGATCATAGCTTGGACAAGAGACTGGGGAACAGCTGAGGATTGTGTTACATGCCGAAGCTGTTACTGCAGGGTGTGGTGAAATCCCTGTTTGTGTGACTGTGACCACCAGGACAACAGTATGACTGATATCAGTGGAATCTGTCAGGCGAGTAGAACGCCGTGACTCACCTTAGTTGACTTGGTTGATTGAGCTCCAGCAGGCTTCTCTGGTGCTACAGGAGAGGTCGACTCATCCACATTGTTTTTTTCCTCTGCAGGATCTGAAAACTCGGACTGGCTTACAAGTGGTTCATGATGCTTCTCCTCCTCCTCCTCCTCTGAATCACGTCCCTCGGACTTTCCACCTGCAACATCATCCTCATATTCAACATCTGACGAAGACCTACTGTCCTTTAATTCAGGTGGGTTCGTCAGCCCCGTCTCCCACGGCGGTTGTTCGTCCATAATAGCCTCTTCGTCTTCGGTATCTCCAGCGGCGGTGAGCGTAATCCTGCTTTTAACCTCAACGGCAAACTCTTCCGTGTCTTCCGGTAGCTGTTGGCTGATGGAGTCCTCGCACGGAAAGGTTTTGGTTTCCAGTTCAAACGTTTTGCTCTCCTCCTGCTCCGGTACACGTTGCTGCGAGCCCTGCTCTGGTCTGAGGGCCGGCCTGGGACTCGCAGTCAGAGAAGATTCAGACGAACTGGAGCTCTTGGGTGCAGTAATTAGCAAAGAGGTGGCTTCAGAGTCGATTTTGGGGATGCGGACCGATGGCAGGGGTAGTGATGTTTCTCTCACATCAGGCGGCCTGGACTTTGCGACCTCCGCGCTGCCAGCTTTCTCGGGGCCTACACGTTGCTGCGAGCCTTGCTCTGGTCTGAGGGCCGGCCTGGGGCTCGCACTCAGAGAAGATTCAGATGAACTGGAGCTCTTGGACGTAGCGATTAGGGGACTAGCGGCTCGTTCTGTGCTGCTTAACGGAGAGGGGGGTTCGAAGTCGGTTTTGGGGACGCGGACCGATGGCAGGGGGAGGGCCGTTTCTCTCACATGAGGCAGCTTGGGCTTCTCGGCCTCCACGCTGCCAGCTTTCTCGGGAGGAGGAGCTACATGGACAGGGGTGTCGGTTTGGGATCCAGGCAGCTCCGGGGTTTGGCTCGCGGCTGTAGGCCGTGGTCGGAAAGTGGGGATTCGGGAGAGGAGTTTCCCACCTTTGCGGTTCATTTCTTCTTTCTCCTCAAGTTCTTTTCTTGCAGTCTTGTCTTCAGCGCGCATGCGGTCAAGCACAACACGACAATACTTCAGTTCCTGAGGAGGACAGAACTTCATTAGAAACAACATGCATCCATCTTGTGTGTATATAAAAAAAACTATTTATCTATAGCAACTCTCCCACAAACAAGTTTTAACCCAGTGACTCTGAATAGCTTCATGGCCACACCCTAAACTGCACATAACACTGGAAATACCTTTAGAAAAGCAGTTTAACATTCTCAAACTCAATATCTAGCTAGTCTTTTGTTCCTTGTATTAATTCAAACAACAATACTATAACACTGTACATTACCTCGAGCGGCTTCCCTAGAACTGCAATAGCTAGAATAGCCACACCCATTCAAATTAGTGTGATTCAAATTGTCCGATATGCCTTAGTGTGTTTAGCATGTTTTCATGGATGTCACTATTTGTTCAAAACAAGACATGTGTTACCATGGTGACAACATTCTTTAACTTTACACTCTGATGGCAGCTGACAATGAGCTTGCTTTGCTTCAAGTTCAGTCCACAATGCTAATTTTCATTCATACACTGATACTGTATCTATGGCAACCAAATTTCAGTATTCCAGAATAGACCACCTATATTTGTTTATCCGGGCGTGGCAAGTCGACTGGCCATATTTCTGCGGCTGCTGCATTCATTTTACAGAAGGTTATGTAGTCCTCCCATAAGCAGTGACTACGTTAACATGCACATAATCTGTTTTTTGCCCTTATTCAGAAAAATGACAATATTCCGACTAAGCTGTTTACATGGCTAATGAAAGTGAATATTCCACCAATATTCCTATTTACATGCAGTGTGCAAAATTGATTTTTTTTATTGAAGTTTTTCACTGGTGGCGGACTGATGGCAGCCTCCCTCTTTTATTCCTTCAACCAGCTTCATGAAAAGGTTGGCAGTGTGATGTTTGCGCATATCCAAAAACCTGTTGATATCCAAGTCTTTGATAATGTTTAAAAGGTGCGTTTCTCCTTCTGAGCATGTGGCCTTTTCTTTTAGGTATGCATACTGTATCTACCACAGCCTTGCAAACTGTTGACTAGTTGGGTTGTTTACAACAACTATAGCAACAGAGCTGACTGTAAACTGCCTCACAAACCTGAATAATACCCCACATATCCCAAATGTCTTCATCGGAAAATGCTATATGAGAGAAAGAGAGAGAGAGAGAGAGAGAGAGAGAGAGAGAGAGAGAGAGAGAGAGAGAGAGAGAGAGAGAGAGAGAGAGAGAGAGAGAGAGAGAGAGAGAGAGAGAGAGAGAGAGAGAAAAAAAAAAAAAAAGAATATGCTGCTTGCATGACCTGTATCAAATTCGGAATATTGTCATATTTGGAATAATAGTGGGAATATTAGTGTGCATACAGACACTGATATGTAACTCCATTTCCAATGAGAGTACATCATGCAACTGTATGTCTTGCACCAGTTTAAATGTTTTTATATTTCTTCATTTTTTCACTTATTGTGTGACGACAACAGAGACATGTTTACAAGTCACAGTAGGAAAACCCCTGGTGTAAATGATTAACGGTGGATTCCACTGAGCTGCTTCTGTTGTAGGGTCCTGGTATTGTGCATGCTCCGTCACCATCATGGCTTACTGGGACAATTAAATAGAGCAGAGCCATATTAGTTTCACCTGTGCCTTTCCTACCATGACAGGACAAAATGTCTGCTGGGAAAGCAAACCTATTCTAACCGAATGAAACAGGATTTATGATGCAAATGTCGACATCAGCCAATAGTCTTTCATTCATAAATGCATAACATAAAATAATTTGTTTCAATAATGATCCTTTAAATTAATTTTTTAAGAATTACACCCATGATATACCGAACAGGACATTTTGTAGTTAAAAAATAAATGATGTAGGGTAACATAAACAATGTTATTTAAACAAAAGCTACCTGAAATATATTTTGGCAGTACTGAATATCCTGCAATGTCTAGTTAATTATCTGCCAGCCTTTAGTGTACACTGATACTGATATACCTGCAGTATGCTAATGCTGGCTCATATGTCAGTCTATAAATTTCACTGAAGCAAACTACTTTGACACCCGAAGGTGGCTTTATATAAATATGTAAACTTAAAGACTGACAGTCCAATATTGCAAAAATAAATATATTTCTATTTAAGTGCACTGTTCAAATATTCATCTTCTTATCTTTATTGTTACTATTAGCTTCAATGATAAAGTTAATTGTGAAATATTATGCAAAATAATAGGTTTTAATATTGACATGTACACTGCAGGTTGAGCTCTCCTTTTAGATATGTAAATAACTTACTTACAGACTGAATATATAAATCAGCTTTACTGCTCCAGAACAGGCTAAATGAGATTACACTTCCGCACTAGCCTGCCAATATTTTCTGCTGATGATTACATGCTGCTGCACAAACACAGAGCACCATTTATCTCACAACATGGCTGGATAAATAGTTGTGCCACTCCCAGGGCATTCTAGGTAGCTATGGTTTTCTGTACAAAACATCTAACAGCAAGAGGTGTGCTTGTTTAGGCTTCATGTGAGGTGAATTATAGACACACCGTTAACGTTGCACCAGCCTCCTCAGCAGTTTCCTCCTCCAGCTCTGCAGCGGTACTTTGACGTGTCTCCATCACTTCGACAGACTCAGAGTCGGACTCATCTGACTCCTGATGGGACAAGATCGGTTACATTCAGTTAACAAGGCATCTAACAAAGCAGACATATTCCACTCCACTCCACAATGTAAGATTTCGGGACTTGTGCAGCGGTTGTACTTTAATCTACAAAAGACCACTGGCAACAGTGAAGAAAAAAAGGAATGTTAGGGCAACGTGTTGTCATCTTCTTCACACAGAAACACCGTCAGCGTGAAGGAAAAAAACTTACCATGATGCAGTAACTTGCCAGGTAATAAGTTATAGCTGGGCGGAGGGGCTCACACTCGCGATGCGGTTATTAGCTCTTAACAGTCATGCTAACCAGTGAGCTAGGCAAATATTACATACGTTAAAGTGGTAATACCAGTAAATATAAGACAGTTTAAGGCAGGCTGGTGTCTATATAATCCTTCCTGGAGTATTTCTCTCGGGTTAGCCAGCAAACGTTGCTGTCGTTGACGTTAGCGAGCAAGCTACGTGGCCGACTGTGAAGTTTTCAGCAGCGGAGGAAGAGGAGGCGGAAAAGCTGAGTAGTAAAAATACCAACCGTGTACGTAGTTTTCCTGAGCGGGCGTGTCGACCTTCTCATCGGCGTTACCGTTGTTGTGTCCAGAAACTCTACCTCACTCGAGTCACTCTCCTCACTTGTCTGACTGGAGAGGATGGATTTTCTGTTTCGCAGTACCATCGGCATCTTGGACTACTTTATTGATGCAGCAGCAGCACCTTAGTGACACGAGGTTAACGGACGAAACGTAACGTTAAAGAGCAGTCACGTTTGTCTGCTAATGAGAGCCCACTCTGGCTAACTTTAATGTCGAGTTATGCCAAACAAAAGTTGCACTAAACATCTAAGATTATCCAAACACCTTCCACACTGACCTCAAACAACCTTACCGTTAAATCCTATTTAAATGCGCCGTCTTTCTTCAGAAATAAACAACAATTTGAAGAAACCGCGATTTCCTGTTATCACTGATTGGCGGTTGGATTGAAAACAGTGGCTCCGCCTATTCAGGCGGCTCCACCTATCAGACGTTACGCAGATCATCATCACACAACACGGAAACAACAAGGGATTACCATTACCGTCGTCTTCTTATCCTGGAGCTTCATTGGTGTTCACTTAAAATAAGGTCTGTTATTATCGTTAAATGATTATCGTTAGCTATACATTTAATGTTTTTTTGTGAAAAGGCAAAGCATAACTGAGCGACAGCACGGAATAGGTGACATTCATACAAAGTTAGTTTCGGTTAGCTTAGCCGTTGTTGAGCAGCCTAAACGGAACACGGTTGTTGTTTATGTTCCAAAGACCCAAGTAAAGACAGTTCGCTAGCTAGCTGAGATACTGAGTTTCAAAGGTCACTGAAAAATACCCATGGGGCACATGATAACCTGTAACGTTACTTTATAATGAAATCAAATAGTCCTACAAATATTAGCTACATTACCGAAGTTTGAAATGTTGATGTTAATGTCGAAAATTAGAGAGAATCGTTGAGTTGTTGTAGTGAACTGTTAAATGAATGTTGTTAAGTGGTGGGACTGCCAGCCACCATAATGTGACTTTTATATTATTGTCATATAATAAGGTCACTGTCTGTAGTTTAAATCAATGTAAAGTTTGACACAGCTGGGAAAGTATGTATATTATACCATAGATCATTGTAACGTTACTTGTGTCATGGGATTGTTGTTACATTGTCAATAATAATGAAACAAATTTAAAATCAGATCTCTGCTTTTAAATATGTTCTGAAATACTGAAGAATGCACCTGGAAATGAAAGTTACTGTTTTGATATACCTTTACAATTACCTGTTTACAACAGTCCTGTGTGAAGAATAGCAGCTGGACAACTTCATATAAGATTTTCCAGATATAAACCCCTACTATGAGTCTATTACATTTGGAGTAAGGCCTTATGGATATTGTAGAATCAGATATCTTAATATTTGACTTTATATTCATACATACCCATAATTTGTGATGTGGCAGTATTTTCTCAATGACTACTGGTAATTTCAGAATATTTTAACCCTTGTATTGTCTTCCCGTCGACAACCATGCACTTGTCCTCCGTTTATAAAGCATAAAGTAGCCTATAAATTATCACTCAATTCTGTGTTACATCTTCTTAGTCAACTTTATAAGTTATTACCACTAGTTTTACACTTATTTTTGGAATTGATGGGCAAAAAACCTAATTTACATGAAATGATGCCTAATTTTTGAGTAAAATAAGCAAACATTATGAATTGTTTTGACAAATAGTTAGGATCAGAGGAACATATGTTTATGGATGATCACAGATTTTGACCTGAGTAGACCATGAAAGTAGTGATCATCAATAAGCGTTTGGAAGCATCCGTCTCATTTTAGGGAAATTTGGTTGAAAGAAAGCCACAGTTACTGATATAGAAACTTTGAAAATGGGTCAAATTTGACCCGAGGACAACACAAGGGTTAAGACAAAAAAGTTGATTGTATGAGATTGTAGTAGGTTGATGTAATTTCATGACATAGCACATTTTTTGGAATCAAGTAACTATTAACACTTCAACTAACCATCGGAAAGAATGTTAAGATACTTTATCGCAGTGATGCAAACATTGGATTAAAACAAAAAAATTGGCCACATAATGATATGGTCTCAACATGGTGTAGCTATATATTGTCTTATCACCCAAACATATTAATGTTATCAAGGTATACATTTTCCTCCGTATTGTCTCTCTCTTGCTCCGCGTTGTGCTCATGCCCTGCTGATCTCTCATCATTTAGTTTCAGGTCTCCCATGTAAACGGATGGGGCCGAGAGGAGAAGGTTTGGCAGTTTCTCAGCGATGATGGACACTTAGTTTAGTCCTGGCAGTACTCCCAATGGAAGCTCCAGTCACAGATGCCCCTCCTCCCAACTCCTCCGACCTGCCGGTCCCGATCCCCCTGCATCCAGCTGTCGCCCCGTCGGTCGAGCTTGGCTTCACTATCCTCTACACCACTCTGTACGCCGCGCTGTTCCTGGTGGTGTACGCGCAGCTCTGGCTTCTCTACCTCTACAGACACAAAAGATGGAGCTACCAGAGCGTCTTCCTGTTCCTCTGCCTGCTATGGGCTGCCCTCCGCACCACCCTGTTCTCCTTTTACTTCTGTAACGCTCTGGAGGCCAACCACCTACCCGTTGCAGCCTACTGGCTGCTCTACTGCTTCCCTGTCTGTCTGCAGTTCTTCACTCTCAGCCTCATTAACCTGTATTTCACTCAGGTAAGACTGGGGACAATGGGACAGGGGTTATTGTCTTGAAGCCAGGCTACGCCAGCTGCAATGTGGAGGGAAATACTTATAGAAATTGACAAAAAAAAATAGTTTGGTCTGACGCAACCATAGTGATAACAAGACGTCACTGTATGATTATATGAATGAAAGTAAAACAAGTATCAAGGTCTTTAGATAATCTTTAAGCAGGGGAATTCCTTTTACTAGCTCTCTGCCTGTGGAGCAGCTTCTTTTGCTTTCAGTTTCAGTCTTAATGTCAGATGTGTTTGCTTATTTCTCTCCTGTACCACAGGTGTTACTCAAAGTGAGAGAGACGTATAGCTCAGACATGGACAGAGGAGTGTAAGTTTTACTCTACAGCAAAGAGTGCTGTAAAAAAAAAAGCCTTTAAAATAATACTGTTTTCAAGCGTTTGTTCTGAACGCTGATTATCTTGATAAAGCAGGGGTGTCAAACTCAGTTTCCCTAAGGGCAACACTGGAAAATGAGGATCACATCCAGGGCCAGACATGTTGTTGTTTATTGACATGCTTTTATTTAAGAGGAAAAAGTCAAATATTTTTGACTGTATTATTGCATGTCTCATATACTGTAGTATTCTCACTTACATTTTGGGCCTCATAAAGCCCCAAAAAAGTTCAGCTAAAAAGTTCCTCAGGCAGCGACAAATATGTTGAAAAAAGCGCCGAAAAAAGGCCAAAACAAACGTCAAAATTGTCTGAAAAAGTGCCTAAAGCATTGAAAAAAAGGAAAAAGAAAATGTAAAAAAAAAAAGCACCAAACACTTTGGAAAAAGCGACAAAAACTATAGGTGGGCCTAAATTTATTGTGAACCTAAATTGAAATGCAGGCTGGATCAAAACCTGCGAGGGGCCGGATGTGGCCCTCGGGCCTTGAGTTTGACACCTGTGTGATAAAGCTTCAAACGTGATATGAGCACATACTGTGTATATATATATATATATATATATATATATATATATATATATATATATATATATATCTCTGCTTCCGTGTCTTCCCCAGATGGCTGGCGCGATGTGCGTACGGGACATTGAGCGCCATCTTTCTCTGCGTCAACGTGGCCTGCGCGTCTCTGGAGGACAGAGGCACCGGGTCGGGGAAGCGCACCTGGAGTCTGGTCCTGGTTCGAGTTCTAGTCAACGACTTGCTTTTCATCCTGGATGCGGTGTTACTGGCCGCCTTGCTGTTGCTCCTGACCCGACACTCGCGCTCCACCAGCCCCTACCTGCTCAGCAAGGTGCGCCAAGCGTCTTAGAAGTGGCGTGCAAACGACCAAGATGCAGCAATGACTTTACACTATAGTATAGTGTAAAGTCATATATAGTCAAATGAAAAAATACATACATTTAGGCATTATGTAATAAAATGTCAAAATGTAATACATTTTCACTATAATAATCTGCCGCATTTTGTAATAAAAACCCTGAATGCAATATATGTAATACATGTATCTGCATTTTGTAATCAATTATTACATAAGGCGGCGGTTCCTACAAAATGCTGGGGTTGCACTTTATTTTAAGAAAATGTAATAATATGGTGCACTATGTAATAACCAACCAAAATGGATGTATTTTCCTCTACTGGCTTTAAAGAAAAAACCAAAAGGCTATATATATATATATAGCCTGTTCATAAAGATCACATAAGCGCAGCTGCATGCGCATTCTGTAATTTATAACAAAATGTGGCAGATTATAACATAATGTGGGTGTTATTACATAATGAAGTGAATATTTATTATATAATGCATTGTTATTAAATAATGCGTTGTAAGAGGCACTCAACATATTTTACACATTAAGATGAGTTTATTCCTCATGATAAGTCCTACTCCTGTTGTGTGGCTCTGGCGGAGCTTTGTCCAGGCTAACGGCGTGTTTCCTCCCGACCAGGGGACCACGGTGTGCCGTACAGCAGCCCTGGGAGCAGCAGTGATCTTGTTGTTTGCGAGTCGGGCCTGCTACAACCTGGCGGTGCTCATTCTGTCTCAGAACCACCGAGTGGAGTCCTTCAACTTTGACTGGTACAACGTCTCAGACCAGGTGATCATCTATTGTTTGAGTCGACGCACTTTTAGTCAGCGCATTGCTCGATATTTCTATATCTCAGAACGTCATGATTAGGGCTGAGTACCGAATTCGATACTTTTCAGGCATGGATGGAATTGCCTCCTTAGTATCGAGCATTGAAAAATGCCTCGTCGTTCAATGCCAAATTTCAATACCCAAAGGAGTAAATCTTATCAGTCAGTGAGCCAATCAGCACGCAGAATGCCTCTACCAAGATCTAATAATGCTGCTGATTGGCTGTCTATCGTTCCACGTCGTAGAGACACGCAGGAAAAACTCTACGTTACACACAGAGAGGATTATGTCACTCGGTAGAAGCTGGAAAATAAATGTGTGCCAAAATGTTATAATTTCTTTTTTGTTAAAAGGGATGCTATAAAATTGGTATTGAAAAAAAAGTATTGTTTAGGAACCAGTATCGAAGTCACTGTCTGGGTATCAGTACCGGTATAGATCATTTTTTAACCGTACATAGCCCTAGTCATGATTAGGACGGCACGATGTGAGGCAAATATCTAATTGCGATTATTTTGACTGATATTACGATTGCAATATGATCCACAATATTGGAGGGAATTTTATTTTTGTATCATTCTTATTTTCCTAGAAAAATATTAAAGTAAAATACAAATTAAATGATTAATGTGAATTTTTTTGTGAACACGTTATGCCTTTAACAAACATTGCGATTTGGATATTTCAGTAGTCCATATTGCGATTTCGATCAAATTGCGATTAATTGTGCAGCCTTAGTCACGATAAGGTTGATAGCCATGGTCAGTGAAAATGCCAACACACACTACTAGATAACCGTGTGTGTGTGTGTGTGTGTGTGTGTGTGTGTGTGTGTGTGTGTGTGTGTGTGTGTGTGTGTGTGTGTGTGCGCGCGTGTGTGCGCGTGCGTGCGTGTTTGTCTGTAGGCTGACTTGCGTAGTGAACTGGGCGACAGGGGCTACCTGGCCTTCGGCGCCATCCTCTTCATATGGGAGCTGCTGCCAACCAGTCTGCTCATCCTCATCTTCAGAGTTCGCCGGCCTGCGCAGGAGGTAGTTAGCACCTCGGACAGAAACTGGATTGTCAACTAAATAAAAAATAAACTAAATAAATTGATACTGATCCTGTGTCATGTTTCATTTTAAAGTAAAAACATGACACAGGATCAGTATTGCTGAAGCAGTGGAAGTCATTTCAGCCCCCCCCCCCCCCCCTTCATTTCCACAGACCAGCAGCATGGCCATTAACAACAGGGTCCTACCTCGGCCGTATTTTTTTGATGACCCTCAAGGCAGCGATGACGATGCACCCGCTCCATGGGCACGCGGTTCACATCCGCACTCAAGGTACTGTCATCACACAGGCACAACCACATTCATCAGGTTGGTTATTAAGAACACAATGCAAACATTGCCTCGTCCCAGCTTCTTCAAATGTGATAGACAGCTTTTCCTAGGGCTGCAAATTTACAATGGCTTCGGTTGTTGATTCGCCTGCAGATCCTTTTCACCCTTAATCGATTCATAGTTTAGTTGATAAAATGGTAAAAAACAAACTGTAAAACGTTTTTTAAATGACTTGTTTTGTCTCAAACGTATTCACTTTACTATGATAGAAAACTAAGAAAATATTCACATTTGAAAAGCTTGAACCAGATATTTTTGGGGGCCAAAAGTGATCTCCGTGCACACAAGTGTGCTCCGTTTGAGACTGCAACACAACCCCGCAGATTCAAACCAAAACAAGGTCCGAAGTTTTTTCAATGGTTTCAATGGTTTTAGGGGCTCGGAAACGCCAGAGCAGGGGGAATGGGAGGTGTAAACGAAACCGGAGGGTCGCTGGTTCAAGTCCCCATACGGACCCTAAACGGATCATAATGTTAGGGTCGTAATAAACCCAGAACAGAGGAATAAAGTGATTTGGTCTCCGTCTGTAATTCGATAATGTTGTGCTGTTTTGTTTCAGCTGGTACGGGTCAGAGACAGCTCCTCTCCTGTTTGCCAGCAATCCTCCAGATCAGAGCCAGCAGCACCACTCGTTCTACTCCACCCCCCAGAACTGACCCGGGCTTCTCCCGGCGCTATCAGGGTCCTCCATGATGACGTCATCTCCCGGAGAGACCGCACCCAGCTACCACCCGGTAGCACCGCCCTCCCCCTCTGTGAACAGTTTTTAAACTGAAAACCTCAGGAATTCATCGACAAAACAGCGAAAATGCACCTTGTAGTTTTTTGAACGGAGAATATATTGAAAATATTTCTTGGCTCAAAGGGAACAAAGTTGTCGTGGACAAGCCCCCCCCTCCCCCCGACAGACACTGCCTCCTTTATAAAGGTTAAGGTAAGATTTAGTCACAACGTGTTGATGAAACAAGGTAAACAAGCTCTTATAATTCTTAAAAAAAAAAATTGCACATATGGCTTCGTTAACATTCCTTCTACTTTTTAAATGAATGCACATAATTTTCATAAGCTTGCAGCTTGATAACCACTGACCATACTTACATCGTTTGCAGTTTTGTGTTTTCTCCTACACTGGGTCAAGTGTATAGGAAATAGACTAACACATACAAACGGGCTCTTTTTTCATTTGGTGTTTCTTTAAAGGAACACGCCGACTTATTTGGACTTTTGTCTTATTCACTGTATCCCCCAGAGTTAGATAAGTCCATACTTACCCTTATTACCTACCCTTGTTATGTGTACACGCTGTGACTATACAAATCACAACATGTAAATAGGAAAACTTAACTTATTTTATAATGTAACCTTTTAATTGTAGCTAGCAATCCAATGTTTTTTCTGCTATGTCTTTACGGGAATGAGGCTTCCTCATAGCAACCAATCACATGGCTTTGACGTAACCACATGATTGATATTTACTATGTAAACAACAAACCAATAAAAAATGTAAATCTAAATGAGCTTGTTCAGTCTGTGGCTAAGCTGAAAATAATGTGTAAAACAAACTGTATACTTAAATAGTGCCAACACTTTCCAAGGCATGCCAGAGTGTTTTAGATTTTGAAATGTTTAATCCATTGGTGAACATCACGTCTACTTTTAGTATTGTATTTTAGTCCTGGGCCCGTATCCCTAAAGAATCTTTGTGCAAAAAGTGGCTCCTAGCGGCCAAATTCTAAGAAAATTCTCAGAGGCATGACGTTTTCTTAGAATTTCCCCTAAAAGTGACACGAAAATCCCAGTTAATATAAAAGCTATTCCTCAAGAGTCCTAGCGCTTAAAAGGGCTCCTAAGGCGAGATCTGCTAAGAGCACGGAAGAGGACTTTTAGTGGCTTAGGAGTTCCCTTAAGCAGCTGCACAAAATGGCCAACAGAGGAGGCAGGAGAGATGTCCTGCAAACACTGGATGACAGGGAATTATTGAGACGCTACAGATTGGATCGTGCAGGAATCATGTTTGTGGTGGATCTCCTTAGAGATGCAATTACTTCACCAACTGGGCCAGCAACAAACCTTGCTCCTCAGTCCAGTTCGGCTTGCGATTCCTTTTTTTCTCCATTTTCTGTGTATGTAGGATATTTGTTAACAAGCCTTCATAAATAGACCAGCCAGCAATCACAGACATTGATAAAAGCTGAGCCGTGTTACCCTCGTTAAGACCACACTGAGTTGTAACGTTGCAATTTCTACTTCATTAAGGACAGCCCCTTGAGATGGGCCATCTTGTTTTCAATGGGGTCCATATGGGAGTGAAAGTACAAAATATGCCAGCTAGGATATTAATATGAGCAAATAAGACACGAATCATTACTTGAACAGGGTGTAATGAGCTTAAGTTTTCACATTTTAGATTCTAATGTTAGGCTATAACCCCTACAGCTTACTATTCATTTTCCAGATATTTTCTTGAATGTGAAATATTATTTACAATTACAGTCTGCATAAGATTAGAGTGTATAATTATGTTTATGTTGATTTGAGTTTGATTGAGTTGATTTTGAATTTTTAGGTTAAGTTAGGAGCTCTCTGAGAGGATTCTCAGAATCTTTAGGGATACGGGCCCTGGTCATTACTCTTTTACAGTTCTGTGATTTCTGCAGAATTTCCTAATTGTTTCCCAGGAAGTTTCCTCAGAAAGAACAATGTAACTTGATACTTAAAATAACTTGCTTGGTACACACAGGGCAGCTGAACATAAAACATAATTTCAACAAATGGGTAAAAGAAAACATTTCAACAAATCAGTTTACAATATTAGGCTATGTTCACACTTGGCGTATTTTTATTTTATTTTTAAGATTCTTTTTAGGGCTTTTCCGCCTTTATTTTGACAGGACAGCTAGGTGAGAATCGGTAGAGAGGGGGAAGATATGCAGGAATTCGTCACAGGTCGGTTTCGAACCCTTGACCTCTGCGTCGAGGCATAAACCTCTCAGTATATGTGCGCCTGCTCTACCACTGAACCCTAACCGTAACTTGTCATGACAAAAACCGAATGACACTAATTTATAATGTTTGACACATGACAGTGTCATGTCACTCTTATGTAGATACCTTTAAGTAAAGTGTAAACAAATATTCTTAAAAAAAATAAATAAAAAATAGACGCCCTGAGCTGCAGAAAAAAAGTTGGCAGTGGCCTTAAAAAAAAAAAAAAAAAGCGCTCACAACTTTTTTGAAAACACGGTTTACTCCATAGGATTATAATGTAAAACAGACACTGGCAGCTTAAGAAAAGATGTAGCCTTAAATGAATACTGAATGGAAGATGTACTAGAAATATTCTTTCAAGGAAATTCCTATCGTCCCTATAATTAGTACCAAAACACATACTTCTATCCAGGAAACTTCCTGGGAAATTACTCAGAAATGACAGCTCTGTAAGTGAAAGCATTACTGGGTGACAATAACATTACAACAAGCACATGTGATCATTTAAGACAATCTGACTGGGAAGGGCTGCGGACTTTCTGGCAAGAGAACCTTAGACCTTCCCAAATATTAATAACTTAAAAAGGGAGGTTTGTAAGTACACGTACGAATGATAATAAGTTATCATTTTACAGTTCAATCTTTAATTCAAAGGCAACATTAAAGCTCCGACACAGAAAGCCTGACGAGTCTATATGAGCTTCACTTTAACACATTCCAACTCTATGCCATCAGTTTGTGAACATACACACCAATATACGTGTTGTGCCACTGTCATTTCAGTCAAACAGTTTATTCTGCATTATGTACAGATCATCCTATTAAAACTCTTTATACAGTATTTACACATTTCAAATAAATCGGCAAACGACGGCAGCGACAACAGAAGACGGACGAATGTTAAAGACAAAAAAGAAAGCCGGAGCCGTTGATCAACTTCCCCTTTGATTTGAATTCAATGGATCTGACACTGAATGCAGATGCTGTGTAACATATTGATGTGGTGAATGGGACCACCTTTATACTGAAGAAAGCTGAATTAAACAACAAATCAAAGTGCAGGCAAAGAACTTCACCGACAGCAAAACTACCAAACACAAATCCAAACAGTCTCTCTCTCACATTGACCAAATAAATGGGTTTGAAATTCGTCTTCCACCTGATTAAACCTACAAACACTTGCAGT
The DNA here is from genome assembly GCA_023631565.1 of Gymnocephalus cernua. Classification (NCBI taxonomy): domain Eukaryota; kingdom Metazoa; phylum Chordata; class Actinopteri; order Perciformes; family Percidae; genus Gymnocephalus; species Gymnocephalus cernua. Next base: position 6,614,654 of record CM042435.1, on the reverse strand, counting down.
ACTCTTATTGCAGTAGTCATTCTGGGGGGCGGTGAAGAAAAAAAATAAAATAAGTCGTGCTATTGCTTTCTGACACAGCAACAGTCCAGATTAAGCGGTACCGATCATTGCGTCTCCCGGTAGCCTGAGTCCAACTCGATGCAGTTAGAAACCTGAGCCTGTGGAAGGCGAGAGCCACGAGGAAAGAGGCGAAGAAGAACCAAACCAAAGGAACAATCGATCAGCTCCCGAGTTCCTATTGGTCCAGAGCAATTATGTCTTGAGTCAGAACCATGGATGTATTAAGAGAACAGCATGCACGCGGATCAGTTGTCTGGAGGGGGTGAAGATGACGCCGATGGCGTCTCGAGCTTACGAAGGCGTCGGCGCCTCAGCTCGGCGGCGTTGGGTTCTCCGTCCTCGCCCTCCTCCCCCGCCGCTCCTTCGTCCAGCTCTTCTTTTCTTTCCGTGCCCGAAGCGGTAGAAGAAGTGGAGTCGGCCGGCTGAGAGGACACTGTAGCTCCGTCCACCTGTTCGGCTGGAAACGGGAAAATAAATAAATACAATGTATTCAAGGTTTTTGATTTAAAGCTATAGTGCAACCTGTGGCTGCGGAGACACATGCCCCCTGCTCCATCCGTAACGCTACTAACAGGCCCCTCAGGTCTTCTAACCAGGGACTACTGGTGGTCCCACGCACTCGTTTAAAAACTGAAAGGTGACCGTTCCTTTGAAGCGGTGGCTCCAAACCTGTGAAACGCCCTTCCTGTTGTCTTAACGTTCTGCAGTCTCTGTTGAAGCTTTTAAAAAGCAGCTGAAATTCGCTTTTGACTCATGTTTAGGTTTTAATCTTTTAAATAATTTTCATTGGTCTTTCAATTATTGTTTCCTTGCTTATTTTCTGTTGGATCTCACTGTATTTTTTACAAATGTTTATCATGTGAAGGACTTTGTGACTGTCTGTAAAAGGAGCTATATCAAATAAACTTATTATTATTATTATTATTATTATTATTATTATTATTATTATTATTATTATTATATAGTTGATGTGAACCGTCAAGTTTACTTACAGCTGGAGGAGTCCCTCTCCCGGCTGAGACTGTCTGTGCTACTGCCCGATGCAGGAGGTGAAGCAGCGCTGTCTGTCCCACTGGCTTCTCCAGTGCTGCCCCCAGTCCGAGGAGGGCTGTGGGGAACACAGCAGCGGAGGGTACATTCAACAGGAAAAAGTCAACAAACAGGTCAAACTTGACTGTTTTACACGTATGCAACAGTTAAATACATATCCTTAATTCTTAAAATAACATAATAATAATAATAATAATAATAATAATAATAATAATAATAATAAGAGCTGCATCTAATGATTAATTCAAGCTTATTTTTGGGATGATGCGACTTCAACAAAAGAGGGTTTAGTTACGCAAGTGTGGCGACGGTGCTCAGGTAGTGGTGGATGTTGAGCATGGCAGCGTCCAGCAGGGTGTGGATGTTCTGGAGACACTGGAGCCGGGCCTCGAGGCCCCGCCGCCCTTCTGCCTCCAGCTCCCTCAGCTCCTCCTCGGACAGCCGGGACAGAGAGGGAGGAGGAGGAGGCATCGATGACACTGGAGGAGAGGCGAGGAGAGGCGTTAACACAAACTGGTCCTATGACATGCTGCTTTTTGGATGCTTTTATATAGACCTTAGTGGTCCCCTAATACTGTATCTGAAGTCTCTTTTATATAGACCTCAGTGGTCCCCTAATACTGTATCTGAAGTCTCTTTTATATAGGCCTTAGTGGTCCCCTAATACTGTATCTGAAGTCTCTTTTATATAGGCCTTAGTGGTCCCCTAACACTGTATCTGAAGACTCTTTTATATAGGCCTTAGTGGTCCCCTAATACTGTATCTGAAGTCTCTTTTATATAGACCTTAGTGGTCCCCTAATACTGTATCTGAAGTCTCTTTTATATAGACCTCAGTGGTCCCCTAATACTGTATCTGAAGTCTCTTTTATATAGACCTTAGTGGTCCCCTAATACTGTATCTGAAGTCTCTTTTATATAGGCCTCAGTGGTCCCCTAATACTGTATCTGAAGTCTCTTTTATATAGACCTTAGTGGTCCCCTAATACTGTATCTGAAGTCTCTTTAATATAGGCCTTAGTGGTCCCCTAATACTGTATCTGAAGTCTCTTTTATATAGGCCTTAGTGGTCCCCTAATACTGTATCTGAAGTCTCTTTTATATAGGCCTTAGTGGTCCCCTAATACTGTATCTGAAGTCTCTTTTATATAGGCCTTAGTGGTCCCCTAATACTGTATCTGAAGTCTCTTTTATATAGGCCTTAGTGGTCCCCTAATACTGTATCTGAAGTCTCTTTTATATAGGCCTTAGTGGTCCCCTAATACTGTATCTGAAGTCTCTTTTATATAGGCCTTAGTGGTCCCCTAACACTGTATCTGAAGTCTCTTTTATATAGGCCTTAGTGGTCCCCTAACACTGTATCTGAAGTCTCTTTTATATAGACCTTAGTGGTCCCCTAATACTGTATCTGAAGTCTCTTTTATATAGGCCTTAGTGGTCCCCTAACACTGTATCTGAAGTCTCTTTTATATAGACCTTAGTGGTCCCCTAATACTGTATCTGAAGTCTCTTTTATATAGACCTTAGTGGTCCCCTAATACTGTATCTGAAGTCTCTTTTATATAGGCCTCAGTGGTCCCCTAATACTGTATCTGAAGTCTCTTTTATATAGACCTTAGTGGTCCCCTAATACTGTATCTGAAGTCTCTTTAATATAGGCCTTAGTGGTCCCCTAATACTGTATCTGAAGTCTCTTTTATATAGGCCTTAGTGGTCCCCTAACACTGTATCTGAAGTCTCTTTTATATAGGCCTTAGTGGTCCCCTAACACTGTATCTGAAGTCTCTTTTATATAGGCCTTAGTGGTCCCCTAATATTGTATCTATAGTCTCTTTCCCGAAATTCAGCCTTGGTGCAGAATTACAGCCACTAGAGCCAGTCCCACAAGGAGCTTTCCTTAGAATGTGCCATTTCTGTGTCTGTAGCTTTAAATGCTATTGAGGAGGAGAGAGGGGGGGGGGGGGGGGAGGTGGAGGGAGGGTGTGTGGCCTTGACCAACTGCCATGCTTCGCTTGTTTGCAAGCCATGATGTCTCCATAGACATATAAGAAATGGACAAAGTGATGCCGTTGTTTTTGATGGAGACCAGTGAAGTCTAGAAGCACTTTTCCGGTGATAGCCGACCATTACTGTGCAGCTGCAAACTGAGTTTGCCGCCGTAGATGTGACGTGAGCAATGTGTCTGATATGTTTTAAGTCTTCTGGTAGCTGTGCCAAGAGAAATCTCAAACATTCCCAATCTTGCAGAGACGGAGAGCGTAGGTATATGTAAGGAGATAACATAGGGACAGGATAATTATTGCTAACTAAAATACTAGTTATTAGCAATTAAACTTAAACAGCTAATTTAAGTCGAAGGAGCTTCTCCTGTACTGTACGGTAATTCCTCTACTATTGGTTACGTTCTTTTTGCCTCAGAAGTCGGAGGTCGCAACTGGGAATGACGTCACACACGAGTTGAATGCGTTCTTTTTGCAAGTGGGATTTCCATTGTTTTCATTAGCTCTAGCCAGGTTAGCCATTGTTAGCAGCGCCAGTTTAAACAACGTATACGCTGTTTTTACAATACATACAAACCGCGTGACAACACAGAAGACAGCGCTGCGTGTACGACTGATTTAGTGTGACACAAATAACACAGAAATGCTTATAACTATGTTACTACAGCTTTCACAACTGTCGATACAGGGGGCAGCCATGTTGGATTTTCAGCTCGGGTACCTCGGTGGATGTACGAGTTCCGAACTCGTAAATACGAGGTCAGGGGGCGTGTTTACGACTTTGACCTCGTAAAATACGAGTTGCGAGGCAAAAAGAACGCACCAATGACAGTAGGCCGCTTGGTTATGACACAATCGTTAGCCTATTTTTACTAAAACGTCCGCTACGGAGCCATAACGTGAGATACAAGGTAACGGAGCCTTTTATACATTGTCGTGTTTCTTTAGAAATAAACAACGGACAAATAAAGTCTTTAAACGCTTCAGATGTAAAGTTATTGGCTGTCAATGGAATGCTAACGGGGGTGATGGTTTTGGTAACATAAAATGGCGCCATAGGAGGCTTCGCTCTGTGGAGAGAAGCTTGCTTGAAGCTTGATAGGTTATGTGCCTCAGGTAACGTCTATCAGGTCTGGCCCAAAAAGATACCGAGTGCGGTGTGGCGGCCGCGCCCCGGCCGTCCTCTGCGCGCCCCGGGTACCCAACTCTCAGGGTACAGATAGTCAATTTGAGTAAAAGCAGGCTTTGTTTACCCTGTGTGAATGCGCCACATGAAACTCAGATGTAGGGGGGGTCATTTCTAAATAAAACAAGGTCCCCAGATGATACTAATCCTGTGCGAACAGGGCATCAGCTACAAGGGGTGTAATGATACATCGATATGGTGTGAACACTTTGTAACTTGATTATGAAAAGACACTCTTTACAACAGTGAACAGACAAAAAAAGAAAGATGGAAATGCTAGGTACCGGTTAGTATGTTGCTATGGTAATGCTCAGCACTTCCCTAAACAAAGGCTGAACAAAGAAGTCAGACAATATCATCATCATGACTCATCCACAGAGATTTAAAATAGCACATTTCTTATTATTTCTATTCTTATCTATTCTCTGTCTTTCTACTTTCTGCAGCAGGTCATCTTTTGACAATAGTGTCAAAGTCACCAAGCGTGTATTTATTTTAGTCTGCAAGACGGTACAGAGTGTTAGTGGTTACCGAAGGGAGGAGGAGGTGGTGGCATGGGCAGCCATGGTGCAGAGGGGAAGGGAGGCGGGGGGAAGGAGAAGGGGAAGCCTGGCATGGCCGGTCCTGGTGCAGCAGCACCTGCGGCGTTGTCTGCAGTCGACGCAGTGGCCGGGCTGGAACCTGATGATACAAACACACAGCATTTTGGGTAGATGTCAAGCTATCCCAAAAGGATAAAATGAAATGAAACAACACAGGTACAAAGACACTACCTGTAGCATGACATTGGCAAACTGTTTTAGATACTTTGGGTTTGATTATCCTTTTTGTGGCGTGGTAAACTGGCTAATTTGTGGCAGGAGAGCCAGGTCATCCTTACCAGCTGCCTGTGTAGCCTCGGTGCTGCTTCGCGGAGCATCGGTGGCACCAGGAGCTGCAGCAGGAGGAGGCACTGCAGGGAAGGGACCCCAGAAGGGGAAGACGCCCGGAGGAAAACCGGGTAACATGCCTGGGGCCACTAGAGAGGAAACAGAACAAAAGGGATCCTTACCAACCCTGGAAAATGCTCCAAATATGTATTTACCATAGGACGCTTCAAAACACAATTAATATGCTTTGCAAAGTGGTCAACGTGACCGGCTAGACTACTTAGACTACCTGTCAATTAAGCAAGAAAAGTGGGACTGAAAAACATATTGAATTGAAGATTTCTGGAATAAGGTCCCATATTGTAAAAATGTCCTTTTTATATTATAAAGCAGAGTTACGTAAATACTGTAAACGTATTAAAACACTGTGAAAGTGCACATAGCCCGTATTCAGAAACTACGCCTTTAAACGAGCCGTCAGGACTTACGGTTGTGATGTCACAACTATACTATATACAGTAAAGTATACCCTAAAATGTGTCACTACAGTGCCGTTAAAGTCATTCCCCGGCTGCAATGACAGAGGTGCAGAAGGCACCAAGATGCGGAAGATCGGAAAACACTGACTAATCAGAGAAGACTGGGCTTTTTCAGAAAGGGTGGCTTAAAGAGACAGGCGCAAAAACAGAGGGTGAATACAGATATATTCAGTGTTTTTGAACATTAAAGCATGTAAACATGTTCTAGTAGGAACCCAAAATATATAGTAAGAAAATGAGCTAAGACGTCTCCTTCAAAGCCATTATGGGTAGAATTTAAACATGTGACTTTAAAGCCCAGTTTACGACGAGACAAGATGAAACTTGCAACTACTTGCAACGCAGCGCTCTGAAACCTGCCAGTTTACACCAATATGCGATTAGACTGGCGGTTGAAACAGGCAACGTCCCTTACATTCCAAAACCAGCCACTGCCGACTGGGTCGCAGGTGACACCACCTGTTGCTAGTAGCCAAGCAGGACACGGAGGATTTAAAAAACATGATGGACGGACTCTTCAGAAGAGGTAATTATTTTCACTTGGGTTTCTGCGCGTGAAAGTCACCGGAAAACACATCTTCTGAACATAGCCATACTGAGAAATACAGAGAGAGTTGTGTGGAGCTGATAGTCTTAATTAGCTTTGTATCAAGTAATTTGGCAATGGCTTGAATATAACGGATGCTCAATGTTATAAAAAACGTGGTGCAAAGCTTTAAGCCCATGAATGGAAACGTTTCAGTAGGTATAAAAAAGGAACATTCTGTCTGCGAAACAGATAAGTGTACCTTCAAGTATTGGAATATGCAGTATTGCACAAGTTGTTTGACAGTTTTCCAGCTGAGGGCACCCACATGTTTTACACTGTCAATAATGTGGGTGTAGGCAGGCGTCATGTAGCGCTGCTAGAAGCAGGAAGACAGAGGTTGCGTTCATGTGTACTGGTGGTTGACTCTCACCATTGGCGGGTGGGGCTGCGGGGGCGTTGGCCGGGGCCGCTGGAGCTGGGGGCGGGGCCTGGGCCGGGACTGGAGTCTGGTTGTTATTAGATGCACGGAGGACGTCCATGCGACAGGTCGGGCAGGTCTGCTGCCTCTGGAACCAGGAGCGGAGGCAGCTGTGTGTGTGTGGGGGGGGAAAGGACGTCAACAACGCTATTACAAAAACATTTAGCAATGCCAAAGGTTCTTATTTTAAAGTTACTATATGTAACTTTTTAATGTTTCTGAAACTGTGTAGTTTTTCATCTAATGATCATAAATGTCCCTTTAACAGCAAACGAGACTAACAGTGAAAAGAACGCCATTTTCCGGGCTTTCAACAGATGGAGACACATATGTGATTGTAGATGATTCAAAACCAACCCGAATTGGCCCTCAGGTACGTAATATGTCTATTTCATTCATAAAATAACTTTACAATGCGTGATGTGGTTGTTCGTCAGTAGCCTACAATAAATGACGTCCCCCTTCCATTTAGCACCCGTTTTTTGTTTATTTTCAGTTTGTTTTCTTTTCCCTTGTCCCCCTGTAGTTGTGTAAAGCTTTGGTTTCATGAATGCGCTATATTAATCTAAGTTATTATAATGTTGGTTGAGAGAGATATATATATATATATATATATATATATATATATATATATATATATATATATATATATATATATATATATATATAGATATAGATATATATCTATATATATCTATAGATATATATCTATATCTATATCTATATCTATATATATAGATATAGATATATAGATATATATATATATATATATATAAAAAACCAAACTATTAATGCTTTGGCTCGTGAAACACAGTGACAGGGACACCCGGTTTAATTAAAGGACAATTCCGCCGCAAAATGAACCTAGGGGTTAATAACACATGTGTACTGAGTTGACCGTTCTCTGGGATATGTTTTCATGCTAATTGAATGTGACCAGTTTTATCGCAAACCACTAATTAGCTTATAACGCTAGTCGAACGCCGTGCTTGAGCTATGTTACGGGTTACTGTTGCACAGCGTTCGTCGTTCGGCTGGTCAAGACTGTTTTCCAAGATGGCGCCTGCCTGTACACATGAACGATACTGTCTTTATAAACTATCTTTTTAATAAACTGTCTGTACACTTCCAAAGTTCTCAATGCTTCGGTTTACATGTAGGGACCCTCATTATGCTACTGTTGAAGTGTGGTGCTATTTTGAGCCTTGTTAGTGGTATAGAAATAGCGATTTCTTTTTACTTTAGCGTGTCCCGATGACTAGCGACTGATCACATTCGATTAGCATGAAAACATATCCCAGAAAACGGTTTTGCGGCGGAATTGTCCTTTAAGATATATCCAGGCTAAGTTACCATATGCAACACTTGAAATACAATTTTGCATCTGTAGCTTATTCTCTTATTGTAAATGAATGATTTTCTGTCTGAGCAAAACATTCATCGCAAGTATATGACCTCCCCGTAACGCTAATAACTTAAGGGGTTTTTACAGTTCTGCGGAGGCTCCACGCAGAGCTTTCGCCGTAGTCTATGCCGTGGCCTGTTGTTTTATACTTGTGCGCTGGTGTGTGCATCCAGTCGAAATGTGTGTGTGTGTGTGTGTGTGTGGGGAGTGTGTTTTAGAGCGAGGAGGAAGTGAGAGAGTGACGGCGATTAGCTCCGGAGCGAGTAGCGACTGTAGAGTCATAGTGAGAGAAACAAAGTGTCTCCCCTGTTCTTTCTGACCACGGTGGGAAATCTGGAGCAGGAACAGTTAACCCTCTCCTTGATTTCATGTTGTTTATAGTGAAGGAGAACCAGGAAATGAGTCGGGGGAAATGCAACGCTACCAAGCCACGGCCGAGAGACGTGCATCGCTGCGACGCGTAGTTACATTTTTGGAGAGGTGCACGTCAGGCTACGGCGTAGGGTCCGGCGTAGATGCAGAAGGGTCTGCGTCTACGCCGGACCCTGTGCCGTCGATTCTACGCACGAGTATAAATTAGGCTTTAGTAATATACAGTGGGCAATACAGCACCGTAAAGAAAATACCTTTATGACAGCAGGTGTGGTAAAAACACTACCGCTTTTGTCCAAAGTGGCCGCTAGAATCAACACCAAACTGAAAGTTACATATAGTTTCTTTAAGTCATGTTTTATTTGCCACACTGACTTGTTTACTGTTTAAATACAGGAACTGTGTGTGTCATCAGCTACTGTAGATGCTGACTATATCTGACATACACTACATTGTTTTGTTTGTTTGCAGTCCCGAATCTTTCATGCTGAGTCAGACTGGTGACGATATGGCTCACCTGGAGTGGAAAATGTGATTACAAGGCAGTTTCTTGGCTCCGGTGACCATTTCCTCTCGGCAGATGATGCAGACGTTGTCAGAGGCCTGCAGATCTTCAGGAGTAGCATCAGGGTACCTGAACACAGGCAACAATTAGAAGAGTAAAGAACAGCAGAGAATTGATTAGCTAAGGTTTTATTCAGTCTTGTACTACAGATTTAAATGTATTGTCTGCTTTCAAATATCCCCCGGCTAAAGATGACCAGCATCACTGAAAACTGTCCTGAAAGAGGAGCTAACAGACAAAAAAAGCTGACTAGCCAAACAAAATGTGTACATACGGCTCAACACATGAAATATTATGCATCGTGATTTTTTTGTGACGATTTTTAGAATCGATTCTTTTACCTAGAATCAATATTTTTCATTTATTTATTTTTTTTACCAATGATTCACCTACATATTTTCTGTTTATACAGTACCGCTGTTCTTTACAAATGAAATAAATGTCTGACTTGCTGACATGTGATGTGCATTCCTTTTAGAAAACAATTTGTTTTTAGAAATGTCTCATGATATGTTGTCTCAGGAAGTGTATTATTCAACTTTTGTTTTTGTTAAAGAAGGAAAAGAAAATTGCAATACACAATACTATTGAATCACAATACAAAATTAAATCGACACCCATGTATCGTGTACCGTAATCAGGACAAAAGCATATCAGACAACTTATATGGGTACAAATGCTAGAACCTGAGTAGGAGCTTGTCAAAGTTACTGTGTAACAGTGTACATGTTCTCCAGCAACCTCTCAAAAACATTCACACCGAATAGAGCCTGGACATTCACTTGCATCAAGGGCTATATTCCATGTCATTAAATGATACTGAAAATCCCACTTGACCAGGTTTTGGCTTACCAAATGATGTATTAATGAATAAGAAAGACGCACTGGGAAATGTTTACAAATACAATAGGATGCAATCAGGAAAGGCTCAACATTACTCACAGTGTATTCATATTGCGGATGGCTCTCCGAGACATTATAGCATCTGTTACAGCTTTCTTGAACTGCCTGAGAGAAAAAGAGGAAACAATACCTAACTCAAAACACGCCTAAAATATGAATTCAAAATATCAACTGACAAAAAAATATATTAAACCTTATAAAAACGTACAGTTTGGAAATGTCACTTAAAATATGAAATAACATCATCATGAATTGGAAATGACCAAACTCCATTTACATACATTTTAAAAGGAGACAAATCATGCTAATGTTTTAAGTTCATACTTGTGTTTTGGGTATCTTCCAGACATGCTTTAATGTTAATCATTTTCTCTGTCTGTCTGTATTCACCCTCTGTCTGAAACGCTTCATTTTCGCGCCTGTCTCTTTAAGAGCCCAGTCTGCTCTGATTGGCTTACGAGAACAAGGGGAGCCAAATCTGAATAGCTTTATGAATCCTATGTTTTCTGATCTAGGCAGCCAAAAAAAAACTACTGGTTTGTCTTATTTCACAGTTTGTGGGTGTGCAGGCACTCCAAATACCCAATTGTATGTAAGCACTGAGAAAGTGAGTTTTTGATGATATGTCCCCTTTAAGAATATTTAGAGAACTCTACTTTCTGTTATATGTCAGAGGAGTGGAAGTAATAAAAACGTAATAAATCTTCCAAGCATAACACAAACACAGAGGCACACAACTGCTCACCTCATAGCCAGATACATGGGCCGAATGGCAAACAGGGGGAAGGTGTGGACCTTTATCATGATGGTCATGAAGGCAATGTACAGGAGCACTTTGATGAAACCTGGAATAAAAAAAAAAACCAAAAACATCAATTAATATTTCAGTACGGCTGCCACTATTTTTGTCTTGAACTACACACAACAATATCCCAGCATCACATTTGGAACTCCAGCTGAATACAGTACCTGTGAAGAGCTCCGTGTAGAGCATATAGACGGCCTTGTTGTCCCAGGGATTCTCACTCTGCAGGTCAATAGTGTGCAGAAGGTACTTAATGAAGGTTGTGAGCACCATGGTCATCAGGATGGCATACTGAGGGGCACACACACAGAGAAGAGATCCTATTGAGAACATTTGTGTCCGTGTGTGTGTCCGTGTGTGTGTCCGTGTGTGTGTCCGTGTGTGTCCGTGTGTGTCCGTGTGTGTCCGTGTGTGTGTGTGTGTCCGTGTGTGTGTGTGTGTGTGTGTGTGTGTGTGTGTGTGTGTGTGTGTGTGTGTGTGTGTGTGTGTGTGTGTGTGTGTGTGTGTGTGTGTGTGTGTGTAAGTGTTATCCATAGCAACCCTGTGGTATGAAAAGGATTAAAGTAAGAGGTTGTGGTGAACAGTTCTCTGGACTTGGACTCAAGGATTTATGAAATCGGACTCGAGCATTCATGAAACAGGACTCAGAAGTTGGATGATGTTTTTGACTACTTTTATGTGCAACAGGCAGTAGTCTATATCCACGACGTTCCACTTCCGGGATTGTTCAGTTGCCACCGGAAATTCTGCCGGATGTTTTTCTTTTCGGCTGGATGTCTGTCACCTTCTGCTTTCTTTGTGTTGGCATTTTAAACTCTGGTGGATTTCTGAGGACTCTGGTTAACTGCTCTTCAGATCTCTGCAGGGTAAATCCAGACAGCTAGCTAGACTATCTGTCCAATCTGACTTTTCTGTCGCACAACTAAAAAACAACTTTTGAACGTACACGTTCCACCAAAACAAGTTCCTTCCCGAGGCTATTTTGCAGAGGCGCCGTTGCTCCGTCCGCTGCCCATGACGATTGTGATTGGTTTAAAGAAATGGCAACAAACTAGAGCATGTTTTTCTCCCATCCCGGAATGCTGTGTGGACTCGCCAGACCTCCTCCGCGGTGCTGTGGAGGAAGGTCTGGCAATGCGAGACTAAACAGGCAGCGATGGAGTACTAGAGTCCTGGACTCGGACTAGAGTCCGACTCGAGTCGCTATTCTCTGGACTTGTGACTTGACTTAGGCTCGAAGATAATGGTGACTCCACTCGGACTCTCGTTTAGCGACTCAGACTCGAAACACTGGGGACTCGAGACTTGACTCTGACTCAACAGTTGGTTACGCGACTACAACACTGGTGGTGAAGCACAGTGGGCTTTTTCTTCCGACATGTCTTATCTGTTTTTTGTTGTCTTATATTACCCAAGGTGGGCTAAATAAACATTTTAAAAAGAACACGCCGACTTATTGGGACTTTAGCTTATTCACCATATTTCCCAGAGTTAGATAAGTCCACACGCACGAAGATGAGAAGGGTATGTATGGACACATCTAACTCTGGGGGATACGGTGAATAACTCCCAATAAGTTGGCGTGTTCCTTTAAAGCTGAAAACAAAGAGTTGATATTCAGCTTCAACAGAAAGTATGACAAACCTCAAATCCAAAAACAAGCTGGACTGAGGCTCCTCGGGTAATGATGCTGTGACAGGCATGGTTGACAAACAGGAAGTCCAGGACAGCCAGCAGTCCCATGAGAGCTGCAGGAAATAAAGAACACTGAATAAGACTTCTGTGCAGAAGCTCCATAGAAACGCAGAAGACAACATCTTTGATTTTGCCAAAAATAAACAAGTACATACATAGAGTTTAAAGACATATCTGATGGATAGTTATTTAAAAACTTTAATAGCTACTGGTAGGGCTGCACAAGATATCTTCTTTTATTGTTATCGCGATATCAACTGGAGCAATAAACACCTTGCGAAAGGTTGCAATATATCGCGTAATACACTCAAGAGATGTTTTGTGGTAGTTGAAAGAAAATATCAGTCGAAAACTGCACTTTAAAATGTGTCGTCATTCTTTCTTTTTGCTGTGGTGCCTTATATTTAATTCAATGTTCAATCTGTTCAATAAAAGAATGCAATTTTGCAATTTGTTGTATAGCAGAATACTGAAGGCAGCAAAAATGCAGAACTGAGTACACTTTAATATCGGTTTATTTATCGCAAGTAATGCCGTTATCGCGATATTCAACAACCTTATTGCATATGGCATATTTTGCTCATGTGGTGCAGCCCTAGCTACTGGGCCTGATCCTGGAAATGACCATGAAGCCCTGATAGAGCTAATGTAGAGCCCATTAGTTTCTGTGATAACAGAATCATGGACAGAAACACAAGGCAACATTGAGAATAAAAAAAATAAAAAAGCTTTAAGACAGATTCCATTGGGCTCTACATTAAGTCAGTGCTAAAAGCTAACTGGACATTTGAAAATAGGACTGTCTAAGTTTCTAACCAAGCGGTAAAAAAAAAAAAAACCTGCAGTTTTAAAAAAATAACATCTTAAAATACATACAAAAATAATTCCCAGTGGCTTAGGCCCGGTTGGTTTACCAGTCTTGCAATACACTGGGGGAAACACTGGTATGTAATCAAAGGGCCACTTAGATCACTACTTAATACATCTGACAAGATGACTGAATGGGTTTTTGTATTAGTGTTTAGAAAATTGTGTTGTGGTTTGTTAATATCACCCATTTTACTGGTCTGTTGTGCTCCATTAAACTGTGGTGCACCTGGCCTCATGTGCAAACTGCAATGCTTTGCATATGGTTTCATTTCGCAGAAAGAGGTTGAGACAGAAGTCAAAGATTTTTTTATAAAACAATTATAAAAATACACACACACACACACACACACACACACACACACACACACACACACACACACACACACACACACACACACACACACACACACACACACACACACACACACACACACACACTAGAGCGGGAAGAATGATTTCTGCCGATGCTCATGATTACATGTACTTACATAATACTCTGAAGTGAAAAATCCAGGATATGTTTGGACTCCGTTCCATCTGAAATAAAAAAAAAAGAATGAAAAACACAGAAATAAATGTGACTTACATGCAACTTAAAAACATGTGCAGCCACTTATGGCTATTTAAATCATCAATTGTGATTCTGAATGATCTTTTTACATAATGCAGTGTTTCCTTTAGGATTTTTTTTTAGCAGTGGGGGCAGGTCTGTCCCCAACAACACTTAGAACGGACCCACTAGAACTACATTTTTTGTACAGCCCTATTTCTAATACTGTGGTGGCAGTAATTTTGCCATGGTGGGCTGCCACTACAAAATCAACAGGAAACACTCTAATGATTGCCAACACCATTACAGGTGCACCAAAATCTGTAATACCAATTTGCTTGGTATTCAGCCAAGGGCTGCTGTCTAGTAATAGCAGTTGGGTAAAGCTTCCTAACTAACATCCAAACAATACTTTTCAACTCAACATATGGCACAGTAAGGGCCTTTTACACTAAATGCATGGTATGCCACAAACTTTGTCCCATGTTTCTTTTCTACTATTAAACAATGTATTGCATGCATATGCATACAGTGGATTAGTATACTATGTGTGTACTATGTATGATAAGGAAGTTGTTTTTCTCTCATCACTCACAAAGTCCACCCGGTCCTCAGCCAGCCAGTGAAAGCACTTGAGGAAGAGCAGAAGTGTGAAGAGGGCGACAAAGCGAGGGGAGAAGTCGTCCCTGAACACAGTGAACGCCAAGCACGTCTCAGTCACAGCGTACCAGGAGCGCTCAATCAGATGCTGATGGTGGACAGGAAAGACACGTGAATGCACATAAACAAAAGAGGCTGATTAGATACAGTAGATACATTGTTGTCATTTAAAGCTGAGACCATGCATTGACTGCATATTAAAACTGAATGTGTGTTATGATGAGCCCAGTGTGAGTCCTAAATATGAAAACAACTCTACCTCCATTTCTGCAGCCCTTAGCTGTCCAAAAAACACCTTCCTCATGAACTTTCCCAGCAGAAACACCAACACAAAGGCCTGAATGTACAACACCTGATACCAGAAACAAAACAGAGACGAAACGCTTAATTTATCACTTAATGTCACTGGTATGGCCTTTGGGGAAATATTGTCAGATATTTATACCAAACTCAAGATCTGACTTTGACTTTAGACCTGCTCTTACCGCCATGCTGGGGCTGCTCTTGGTGAGGTAGACCACAGTCGGGTAGAACTGGTGTTTGAGGAGGTAAGCATGTGCCACAACAGCCCCAGTCAGTGCCAGACTGGTGGCAGTCACCAAGGTTGCTCGCACCATTTTGGACTCAGCTACAGATACTGGAGGGGGGGGGGGGGGGGGGGGGATACAGAAGAAGTTGTTGCAAGTGAAAAGCTGATTGATGTAGCGGAGCAGCATGCAAATAAAACGTAGCACTGTGCTGGATCATTTTGGTCAGATATCTCTCTGCTATGTTCATTTGTCCCTGTACATATTTTATATATATATATATATATATATATATATATATATATATATATATATATATATATATTCTTTGCAAGATAACAAATATACATTAATTTAAATGTAATATTCACTACACATGGTTAACTATCAGAAGGCTTTTAGGGAGAAAACACAGACCTGTCAACTAGCCAGTTTTAACTCAAGTTTCTATCCTAACTACAAATGACCCTTTAAAAATAGCAACCTGATTAGCAAATTCAATGAGTTTTGAGTAATAGGCTAGGATTTGACGGTAAAATGTAACTTTTGTCAAAATAGCTGATGTATGAAAGGCTAAAACTGATACAGCATTACAAGTCACAGCTGGAGTATAAGGTGAATAAGGTTAGTGATATTGTATTTAGGCCAGACAACCGAACCCAGTGTATCATACATCAATGCAGGTAAAAAGTTCAAAATGGAACTACTACATGCTTGATTTCATTTCCTCCTGCATAAATGCTCAGCAGTGCTCTTGATTAGCATTGGGTACACTCCCACTATTGCTGCTACTGAATCAATCCCTCCTATGCTACATTTCTTACAGTGAATCCAAACTAACAAACTAGCTTTTCACTTATTTTCGCTTATTAAAAAGGAGCTAAACACCAACATGTATTGTCATGGAGAAGTGACAACTCTTTTAGCTAGCTAGCATTAAAGCTAACATGGTGAAGTCTCTAAAATCCGAGCAGCCTTGTGAGAGCTTTCCGAGAAAAAGAGAAATTTACTTAAGATAATAAGCTAGTTACATACTTCTCAGAAACCTAAAGATATATTTTTTATATTAGTAACGTTACTTTACTCCAGAGTCTACCTGCTGTCAAAGACAGGTAATTAGGTTAGTTAGCTAGAGCTAGCTAACGTTAGCCAGCTAAAAGGTAACGTTACAGCTGTCAGTAGTCTGCGGGACTTACCGACTCGATGTCTGCGGAAGACTTGCTCCTTGCTAATTTGACGGATGTCTCTTTGCTTGCTAAAATCTCTATTTTCTTAGCAGCTACTCCATTTCTATCGTTTCACCGTAGCCTCTCTATAATATTTATTATCCTCGCCCTGTTCGTCTGGCTACGTGTTTATCTTTGGCTTGCTCCTTGGGAGCCACATCACATCCGGCTACTAAGGTAATTTGACGCAAGAGCAATTTAGGGCATCACTGACACACAGTGTTACTTGGTGTAAAAAGCCGTTAGAAAAATACTTTGTCTTAAATATTGAATTCAATATGTTTTGCATTCAATCGAAAATGTTCTGAGTTGTATTTGTAAATGTAATTTGTTGTATTGTATTGTATTTGTAAATGTTGGGTGACCCAGCTTTTAGAAGATTTACGGTAAATGCCCAACGTGGACCAATGGGAAGTTTTCAGGCTGGGTTTAATCCTTACTGTCTATGGGCTTAATCTGCGTTACATTATCCTGTATTGTAACAATAAGGATATTATGAAACGCAAATCAGTCTACAAAAATGTTTAAAATATGATTGATCCATTTTTTTTATCAAAAACTCTTGCTCATGCTAAATTCATAATAACATCAAATATTCTGAAGTTTTGATGTAGATGTGTTTGTCTCTGATGCTGCAAACTACTGGCATTTATAATTTAATATCTACTGGGTTAAATTTGGTCTTTCCACCCGGTTTGTCATGTAAATGAGGGGACAGTTTCCAGGGGAACCAGTAGTAGGTCTAGAAGTGATTAAATCAAGGGCAACTGAGCTAGCTTCAGATTCTTGAAGAAATGTTGCCTTTCATCCAAAGGATTCTTCTTCACTTTAGTCTAGCATAGTTAACCTCAGCTTCAAATGTGGCTTTCTGGAACATGCGTTTTATATTTGATTTAGGTTTACTCCATAAAAACATTAAATTTAACAAATCAATAGAAGTAGAAAAAAATGCAGCCAAGCAAAAAAAAAATAATAAAAAAATGCATTAGCGTCAATTAGTAATTAACCCAAAACTGATGTAAAGATTACTCAAAGGACAATGTCAGTATCTAAATCTAGCCCCAGAACACTTTTAGCATTGTACAGTCAGGCTGATCTGTGTGATGCGTTATATCTGTATGATTTTTAGAATAGAACACTTGATCTTTTGATCATCAGAATTTGTAATCCTCCACACAGCAGGATCATCTCCTTTGAATAAAAGGACTTTAAAACTCAGTCCTGACCAGCAGTTTTGTGACCCTTTTGCCTTTCAGTGATTTAGTTTTCCATTGCAACCAATACAGGTTTTTAATTAAATGTATTTGAATACCATAAAGAACGCTATTATTGTAAGCCACAGTAGTAGCTTTACAGCAAACAGAAATAAGCTGTAGGCTTTATATTTTCAGTCAATAAAATTCACTATGTCCTTGTTCGCTGTGGTGCGTTTTGGGGTTGCCATGGCGACATTTTATCCATCCTGATTCAACACATTTCCACACTGTTCATATACAATAAGACGTATTTCCCTTTGCATCTTGCCAAGTATTACTAGAACAGACAGAAAAAATAAACACCCATTGTTACCAAATAACCTGTTTATTTCATTGAGCTAATTAAGTCAATTATTTATCAACATAATGCCTTGGTACCCACGCCAAAATGTTATATGCCTCCACAAAATCCATGAGTGCACAATATTGTTAATAGAGTGAGTATGGAAAATACAGTCACTCTTACTTGAACTCGAGAGTACAAACAAGAATCAATAATGATGATGTCCATTGTCTGATTATATCATAAATGACTACTTCTATTGCAATAGGTGTAACATTCACAATGTTGTTAGCTTATGGCATGTTAAACTTGTTCAGTGATTGATCTCCCATAACAAAATCAGGTTGGCATACATAGCCTTCGGAAAAGGCAGCAGCTCAGTGTTCATTTCTAGCAGTAAAGACTATAAAAAGAAAGCATTTGTTATATCTGAGCCTAATGGTAAACATAATCGTGTCTATATCTTAATTGTAAATATCTGACGTGAAGTGGTCAGTAAAATTCCAATTCGTCTGTCGGACATAAGGCAGAGTAGTGAAACAGTTCTGCTACATTAAAAACTACACATACAGAGGAATAAAAACATTTCAGAAAACAATGAAAACTTAACATTTGACAGATTCAAGCTTGACAATGGAGCCCTCTTTTCTTGCAGGTGTTGTAGCCTTGTCAAGCAGTAGTGTGTCCATGCCATTACTGCCCCTTGGGCATTACTTATTCCTCTCTTTCTCCAGGTAACTGCTTGTAACGTTTTTCAACAACTCATTCCGGCTGTTGTTGAATTTCCAGCCAGAGTCAATATCCCTTCCCAAAGTTAAGTGTAAACAGTTCAGCCATTAAGACCACCTTAAATTATAAATCACTGAGGGGGGAGAAACAAAAAGTTAAAAAAAGAAAAATGTCTCCCGAGCTCCCACCCAAGTCCATCATTAGGACACAGAGGAGATTGGGTTGAGAGGTGAACCCATTTGTGTTAGCACCTTGTCCAGCCACTGGAGGGGCCCATGCAGGTGCACCTCGATCCAGCAGGGGGTGCTAGTGACGTCCTGTCGGTGATACTCGGCTCCCCAGCCCTGCAAGGTGGCAGAATAAAATGTAACAACAATGACACCGATTATGATGTTGGCCTCTTGTTAAAAGAAAAGGATAAGACGTGTATGTATCTTCTACTTAGTGCATGAAGGCCTTACCTTGACAAAGCTCATCCTAATGGTGCACATCTTGGTAAGCTCATAGACGGCCTCAAAGCCGTGGTTGACTGACTGGGCCAGCAGCTGGGCAAACTCCTGGTTGTTAAAAATCTTGAGGCTACATCCACTGGGGATCTTGCAGACTGTCGTGGGGTGGAAGCCGTGGTGGTAATTACAGTTTCGGCTCTGGACAAAAATGCTGGTGTCACTGAGGCACTCTGCGTATACCTCCCCTCCCACATAGTACAGGTGCACTCCTGGTTAACAGAGACAGACAACTGACGATCAGGACATTCAAACCACAGCTCTGCAAGAACAAAATGTACATGTGATCAACCTTCCGCCTCCGCTGCGTGCGACGGTTAGGCGTACCTTTGCCGATGTGTCTGCGGGTGTTCTCGATTGTGGAGTTGCGGTTGACGTTGGACAGCAGTCCGAGGCAGAAGCGGTTCTTGTTGTTTGAAGGGTCAGTGAATCCATCCACCAGCACACTGGTTGACGAGGCGTGGTAGGCCTCGCCTACTCGATTGTTAAGTTCATAATAGACAATAGAGCACCAGTGGCTTGGTTCCTCGTACTCCACTGGCTGCACATCTGGGAAATTGCACAACAGGTCAGATAAACAGGTGAGTCATAAACTTAGCCGACATCATCATCACACACACAAATCTTCTAGAAGGTATAAGGAATTGATTAAGATGTATGGTACAAAGCAATACAGTTTTAGTTACACAGAATTAATTTAGGCAGCATGGGATCAGCTCCATGTGCTGGTGCCATACAACGTTCATCTAAACACACTGCCCCTACGTAATGACGCAAAAGACAGAAGCCTTAGTTTTGTGCTGCAAAAAGAATGAATGCTCAAAAGGTTTTTATTTTAGATTGTTTTGTACAGGATCGTGAACAATCTCCCGCGGCCATCACAGGGAAATACTATATCCCCCCACTAGTTATCAGCCCGCATTGGACCGAATGTCACGTAACGTAATAATGTCACGTGACACCTAATGACGCAAGAGACAGAAGCCTTAGCTTTCTGCTGCAAAAAGATATTACGGTTTTTATTTTATATCAAAAACAGGATCATGTAAACATCCTCCCCAGCTGCCGACAGGAGGTCCCTTCTCTAAGGGTTAACACTAATTGTTATGGAAAGTATTTCATACAGTGGAAAGATAATTTAATTAAAACATAATCACATCCCTAAACCATATTGTACAAGCTTTGCAATTTGTATTTTGACTTTAGTAGTTATTGTTATTCAGCTCAACTCCACAGGGCACTGCGCTGTCACTCTTCTCTCCTCAGATACTATACAAATACAAGATTCTATAAGAATAATACTGTCAGGTTATATTAGCAGTCAAACATCTAAATCGCTTTGCAAAGGTTAATGTGGGAACAATAACTAAAAACAAATATCTGATCAGACTTGGAAAATATTCAAAATTAAAGGCTTTGGATTGGGGACAAAAATGTAATGAAAACATCCTTGTCCTTTTAGACACAGAAATGACCAAATGTTTATTAAAGTGCTCACATTATGCTCATTTTCAGGTTCATAATTGTATTTAGAGGTTGTACCAGAATAAGTTTACATGGTGTTTTCTGTTGGAGATGGTAAGTCCCTTTGGGGGGGACTTTGGGCTTTTCACCTATAACATGCACAAAACAATATATATAACACAATAAAGGAAAAAGCCAAAAATCATAATATGACCACTTTAAGACAGCAGCATGTGTAGAATTAAAATGTTACTCCCTCATTATTCTCAATCAGACCACTGCAGTGGTGCAGCGTGAATGCCACTGCAGAGCACAAGAAAAACAAAATAGGACAGTCCACTGAAAAGCCGGCCGTTGCTTTACTTTTGCAGCAGTGCATTGTCAGGTAAGTGCGTTCAGTTGCACCAACACGTATGTCGAGATGGAGGGGAACATTTTTACATCGACTTTCCTGAGTAGACAAACTGTGCATCAAAAGAGGCTGTACTCAATATTCAGAAAAAAGTGGGTCTATGATTGCCTCCACACGGCTCTCACCGTTCTGTTTCCTAACTAGTCTAATGCCATTGCTTTGGATGGAGCACAGAGCAGAAACTCAAATTTCGTTCACACAAAGCTCAAGTTTGAAGCATGCAAGAGCCTGTCTCTGTGTTACAGCAGCGCAGGCAGTACACGCAGATGAACGCCGCCCTCCCTCCAAGCCGCTGGTGCCTGTCATCCGGAGGACTTATTGCTGGCGGAGCTCCGGGCACTGGCAGCATGGAGGATGCTGTTCATCTAATAAATCCAACCTTTTTTGGAGCGAGCGGTGAGCGATTTGAGTGAAGCGGGGTGAAACAGGAGTCGAGTGTGGAGCGATATTGAGCAACGCGGCTTTGAGTGGCCGAGCAGAGGGAGCGAACAGCTCTTTGAACGACAAGCGGAAATTCTTACCAATCACATGCTCTGGCACTAACATGCACCCACGGCCGGACAATCAACAAAAAAAACAAAAACAAAAAAAAAAACAGAAGCTCAGGATGCCATTACTCCACCATATGAAGATATAGCAAGTATTGGTTTACAGCTACATTAATGTTCTAAATATCAAGTACAGTGCCTTTACTAGAGCACCTTTAAGTACACTGTAAACTGCTCCATAACCCGTTTCAAACTGTAAATCATGGGTTGGTATTTCATCCTCACAGTTGGGTCCTGCTGGTTTATTAGTGTAGTGCTATTGTCACTCTAAATTTGATCCAATTTCTTTATTTGAAAAAAAAAGGAACAACGCACATTAATCAACATGAGCATGGAGTCCAAAATGACAATGTGCCAGATTTAGCCATGCAGTCAAATTTTCATCTGCAGTCCCTAGCAGGTTGATTGTCACTCTAATGGTGCTTACCCACTGCTAGTACCAGCTCTACTCTACTTGACCGCGGTGCCCCGTCCTCCATTTTCCATTGCTTATTTAGTACCGCCTCATGCGTGAGGCGAGCGTGGCTGGTCGCATAGCGACGGCGCAGGAATCTGCCGTGACCTAACGCGACACACACACACACAGAACGTCAAAGGTGTGTTGTTTTTGACTCTCGGCATGTGGCTGTTGCCACAGCCAGAAGAAAAATTTTGTTGTAAAAGAACATTGCTGGCTAAACTATTTAAAAATGGCGGGTTTGCTCAGGACACCCCCGTCTGACGCTAGCATGGTCGCTAGCAATGATGAAGCAGTGATTAGTGACGATTCTCTCTGACCAATCAGTAGTCTGTAGGTTTTCACGTCACCTTTTAGTATCGCCTCAGCTCACTTGGAACCTCGACAGAGGTGATAATAAAAAAAGGACCTGTTAGCGGGTACCCGGGACTTTTTTTCATCAAATCAAAAAAGGCGAGTAGAGTCAAGGCGAGTCCAACAGGTAACATGTAATGAAAAAACACCATAAATGTTTGCACTCCTCACCTCCTCTGGCCATGTTCGGTGGCACTAGGCTGCTGCTTGTTTCCATGGACTGGCTCTCCTGGCCCAGCTGCTCATCAGGGGGCATGTAGGCTGGGGGTGGGGTGTCAGCTGAGACATTAAGAGAGCAGTTAGTGAGGATGAGACCAGTTGTTGCTGCTGGCAAATAGTCTTACACACACACACACACACACACATCTCCCTAGACTCAGACAATCATGACAGGATCTGTACCCCGGAAATGGTGTCAGATTTCACATATTCCTCACTTGCTAAGCCACATGCTAACCCATTCCCGACAGAGATGCAATATGAGCTTTCCAAGTCCATATTGAGGCACACAGGGAAACAACAATGCAGTAAACCCCCACTTGGATGGCAGTGAGGAAATTTCGATGATTAAGATGCTTGTGAACAAAGACAAATACCATCAGGGCTTTTCAGCATAATAAAGCTCAAATCCTAAAATGCCATGAAAAACTTTTTCTGCCTGCAGCCACCGGATGTGTCAGCAGTTCTGGACTGGAGCAGAATAGAGCCCTAGTCACTCACTCACACTCACACACACACACACACACGTCAAAGTATGTGTATCAAGACTATTGAACACAACCGAAAGAAAAGCTATTTCCTCATATTAGATGTATCTCATATGTCTCCAGTCCGTAACAATGAGACAGAAAGGTTGCCTGGTCCCCTGAGTTAGTGCCTTGACAGCAGCCCTGGCTCTATTGGACACTGCTTAGCTGGCATTTCCTTTGTTCTCATTTAGGGGCGTAGCTTGATTTCAATGAATATAATAATGTGACCTGGTTAGAGTACTGTTAAAACATCTTTTTATTGCTTAGTGATGAAGTGTATCATGCATGGGTTTAGACTATTAGTAATTATAAAAGATGGAATTTTATGACATACAATAGTAAACAATTCACTATGTCAATGCTTCAATGTACTGCACCCACAATATCCATGGATTGAGAGTTTTGTAAATGATACGAATTTTAAAATGGATTTACCTGCATCTCTGATTTAAAAAAAAAAAAAAAAAAAGAATTGTATTCTCACTTAATTATAAACACTTGATTTTCCTTCTTTCATTACACAACTTAAAACAGAAAATCATCAGAGGCTAATGTTTTTTCAAGGAACACGCCAACTTATTGGGACATTAGCTTATTCACCGTAACCCCGACAGTTAGACAAGTCGATACATACCCTTCTCATCTCCGTGCGTGTCCTAACTCTGACGGCTCCACCGTTAGCTTAGCCTAGCACAGATCCTGGAGGTAACCGGCTCCAACTAGCCTACTGCTCCGAATAAGTGACAAAATAACGGCAACATGTTCCTATTTACATGTTGTGATTTGTAGTCACAGCGTGTACAAAAAACGTCACTTGAGACACAGCCATCTTCTAACTGTATATAAACTGGGAACTATATTCTCAGAAAGGGAAGCAGTGCTACTTGGGCGGAGTGATATGCTGCAGCTCTGAGCAGAGCTGCAAGCATATTACTCCGCCCAAGTAGCAGTGCTTCCCTTTCTGAGAATATAGTTCCCAGTTTATATACCAGTCCCTCCAGAAAAACGCAGAGTTTTTTTGTGATTGTTGCAGGCAAAAATCCTTGATTATGCGGCACGTTTTCTTAAAAAATGCGATGGAATATGCGGGATATTTATGCCATTTTATGCAATGAAAATGCGGGAACTGGCAAAAGTTGCGGGAACTTGCAAAAACTGCGGTTTGATGAAAAAGAAACACCGTGTTCTCAGTAGGTGAAATTACGTCACTTCATAACGTTCCCATGGCAACAGGGGAAAATGGCTGCTCTTGTGTGAAGGAAACGCAACATTGTGTGACTTATATGTGACTTTTTTGCAACGAAAATGCGGGGATTATGAAATCATGCAATACAATATTTTGCGGCGAAAGTGCGGCGTATTTGAAAAAAATGCGGCCCCTGCATAAATATGCGGACTTTGGCTGATTATGCATTGAATTCTGCGATCGCATAATCGCGTTTTTCTGGAGGGACTGATATACAGTTAGAAGATGGCTGTGTCTCAAGTGACGTTGTTATTTGTACACACTGTGACTATACAAATCACAACATGTAAATAGGAACATGTTGCCGTTATTTTGTCACTTATTCGGAGCAGTAGGCTAGTTGGAGCCGGTTACCTCCAGGATCTGTGCTAGGCTAAGCTAACGGTGGAGCCGTCAGAGTTACGACACGCACGGAGATGAGAAGGGTATGTATCGACTTGTCTAACTGTCGGGGTTACGGTGAATAAGCTAATGTCCCAATAAGTCGGCGTGTTCCTTTAACAGTTAGCCTCTTGTTGGCTACTTGACAGCAATCCAAAAAAACAAACATTAGTTTGGCACCTTGCCAGGGTCAGGCACGTGAGTATATCTGGCATACCTGGGAGCTGGAATGGACTGGAGGGCCCCGAGCTGGCAGGAGAGTTTGGATAAGTACCACTGCTGGCTGGAGAAGGGGGATACGGAGAGTTGGGAGAGATGGGAAAAGAACCGCCTCCACCTCCTCCACCGCCACTGCTGCTGCCGCCACCGCTGTGTGGCTGCTGAAAGGACTCTGGAAAGGTGGCGTTCAGGGGCATGTGCGGCTCATTGTGGGTGAGGTTTCGGAACTGTACCAGCAAGCTGTGCTGTGGGTTAAACTCGCTGTGCCGAGGTACTAGGACAGGAGGGAGCACTGGATGGTAGAAAAAAGGCAGGGGAGGAAAATGAGTTAGGAGTTGAAAATTAATGACGCACACAGACAGAAAAGTATTTTCTTATCATCAAGACAACAAAAGGATCATTATGTAAGATCACCATGTCTACCACACACGTCTTTAACTAGAAAACCTATTTGAAGTAGAGCTTTTATTGTACTCAAATGTGTTTCCTTGTTAATAATGTATAATTTCCATTACGAATAAAGGAAATGCAGCCAGTGTTGGAAAGAGAACCCCTTGATGGGCATGCTCTTGGAAAAGTAGCTGTGGTGCACACTCATGTATAACACAAGGGCTGTAACTACTAAATATTTTCTTGATTCACCATTTGACCTTTGAATTCAGAAAATGGCACAAAGAAATATGCCGCTTTACAATATCCTAAATATAATTGTTGTATACTTTTTATATACAGCCATATCAGTAGCAGTTCTTAGTTTTGTAAAACAGAACAAAAAATACACATACAATCCCAACCTATGTCTTGAAACTGTATAATATACAGAACACTGCCAAACACCAACAGACCTTGGTAAAGATATAACCACAGAGGTCATCCACATTTGTTTTCATTTTCAACTTTGTCAACAACTGTGAGACAAACTACCCAATGAGCTTTGCTTTAAATGATATGACGTGCAGTCTTTCCTGACCGACACGTCGTTCATATCCTTGAATTGGTCAATACAGAGCTGGCAATCCCAAACCAGCCTTATATCAGAAAGGCTGCCCCCTCAGGGTCATCCATGAGTCTATGTGATGTGGTGTGTGATTGAGTGACAGAAAGAGAGAGAGAGAGGGAGAGAAGGGATAGTGATTAGAAAGTGCTGGGAGTTTAGTCTGGAGTGGTTTATGCATTTAGTAAGCCTCTTTCTGATGCCACACCCTATCTGGAGTGCCTGAGGCATATAATCTAATAAGACTCCAAAAGAGCTAGTGATATTGATTTTCTGTGAAATGGAGGGGGCGGGTGGAACAGGCCTGTGAGATGACAGCCTCCTGACCTCTGTGGATTTGTTTACCAGCTCCACAGTTTACTCAGATCTAGCTACGGGATGTGCACAGCTCCACACTGGTCTAATCCGTCTCATATTGTACATTACAAATTTAACAGATTTGGTGATGACTGTGCCTTATTGAATACCCTTTTTCAAATTTGGAAAGGCAATGTAAATGGGACCACTTGCCATGCCATTAAAAATTACACATCTAAATCATAAGAATGTATTTCTTAAATATCTAGAGATAATGTAAAAGTAATTTATTTCGATAGGACAAAAAAACTTAAGTTAGGAATATGTGTTAAACATTAAGCTTTGAGTATCGAAAAAATAACCTGAAGCAAGTCCATATTCTTTGACTAGCCTATTTGGAGAAAGCGCAGGTACATACCGGGACTCTCCACTCGCTTGTAGTGATATGGGTTGATGCAGACCTCCTTCTGTTTGGAGCCAAACGGGTACTCACACACCTCCAGGGGCTTGAGCTCGTGGTGGGACTGGAGGTCTGGCCAGCGCCACACTCTGCAGTAGATTACATGAGGCAGACCTTTCCTGTGGGAAACCTGTAGCCGGCCATCCAGTGATCTTGGAATGGTTACACACTTGCTAGGCTGCCCGGGGCAGCTCAGAGCTTTCTCCAGGTCCTCCATGGCACCTTTCTTCTTCTTCAGCTTTTTCACGAGCGCATCCACAGCCTTTTCTGCCCATTTCTCCTCCTCGTCTCCCTGCTTCCAGCCGAGCAGGCGTTTGACTGCTGGGCTCGTGAAGGAGAAGAGACTGGACATGGAGGTCATGCTGGATGCTGTAGTGTAGTGTAAAAGAGAGGACTTCTGTGGTGGCTACACAATCCAGGGGGACCAAAGGGGTCCAATAGTCCCCTGCTGATAACCTCCAATTAGCGTTAGTAGCCTAAAAAATGGTGTTGGAACGCGTGGTCAACAAAAGGAATCACTTAGGTGTGTGAATGTGAGTGTGTGTGTGTGAAAGTATGAGGCCAACCGAGATGAGGGGTGGGGTCGGGGAGAGGAGGCTTTAGCCTTGTCTGACCAAGGACAGGAAGCAGGGGAGGGAGGGGAGTCAGCAAGCAGGACGCAGCTGCTGCTGCTCAGGAAGGGCCCTGCAGCAAGCGGTCCGGAGTTGGGTCACCACCACTGATGGAGGGAGGGGGTGCAGGCTGCAGGAGCGGAGATCAGGACCTCTGTCAAACGGACAAGCTGCAGCAGGTCTCACCGGTGCAAGATGACAGGCTAAGAAATAAGGAAGACACTGCTTCTCAACAACAACAACAACTTCCAGCTCCTCTCCAACCAGTGTTCTACTCCACCAGCCTTCTGCAAAACAGAAAAGGAAGCAGATGTAAAGATCAGCAAACACTAATTTTCTTTGGCATTACATATTTAGATAAACAGGCAAATATTCCAATATCACAATCAAAATACATTTTAAAAATCCAATTGTAAATAAAGTTTGAACCTCAGCACAGCATGTGACAAACAGGATGATTAAAAAGCCCTTTGTCCTCTTTTTGATCTGACACATCATTTCCATAGAGACTTGCTGAAACTTGGAAGACGCAATTCTCTGAAAAGGTGTCACATGTACTACTTGCAGAGAGTCATAAATATGAAACCCTGATGAGAAACACTCTGCTGACCTTAAATTAAATTGTAATTAGAACTAAATAAATACATAAAGCTCCCTTCATTTACTGGCATCAGCCATTTTGGCATTGCACAACCACAAGTCATTAAAAAGCATAATACTGAATCACCACCTTAAAAATGAATCTAGTATTGCTTCAGGATGTCTCTGATGACTGCCCCAACAAACTCCTGTTTCCACCTACTAATGTAGAGATACGGAGTGTTTGAAACCATCTTCCTGACACACAACTACACTAATGAAATGCTGCGATATCTGATGCTGCGATATCTGATGCTTCTGTGTATGTCATGCAGCCCGAAGACAGTTCAAACACATGTAGCCTGCAGCAGCAGCTGTTTGGGGGCTTGTGAAACCAGCCTTAGTCAAAAAGGATGTGACCACAAAGAGCTGCTTCCTCCCTCATCCCATCTCTGCCCCGATCCCTCCCTTCCAGCACACAGCTGTCCAACAGCACTGCACCCACTTCCACTACTTATTGTTCTACATGCACAAAGCAGAGGGAAACCTCCTAAAGTAGAGCATGTAGGCAGGCATACACACAAGTGATCAGTCTATATGTTTTTTTTTCTGACAGTCACCAGCAGCTGTTTCCACATAGCCTGATCAGTCAGAGATCTGGATGTAGCCAGGACTCTATTAGACTGGTTCAGCAGCGATTCATCACCAGTACATTGTAAAAAGTGATCAATAAATGCCAAATTATAGATTTCAACATAAGGACACGTCCAATCTCCCTGAAATGAGTAGAAACATATTGTTTGATGAACATGTCAAGATATAACTTGCCTGAATGGGCTGAGCTGATTTGCATCTGAATGACTAACCCTTCAGATAAAGCTCTACAAAGATCATCTCTACAAACTGATAACAGTGCGCACTCATAGCTCTTTGTCAAAAAGGCTAAAAATCAAATCAATCTTGACCAAACATATTTTCTCAAAGCCACATTTTGAAAGGGGGTGGGGGGAGAACTGAACCCCCTGCTTTACTGATCATTGCCTAAATTAACTGCAACCATGCTTAAAGATGGTTTGTGCTCTTACAAAAATCAGCAGTGGTTCCTCCTCAGAATTCCTCAGCACATGGGTGATATACATTTACAACAAAGACTTTGACCTACATATTTTGTATATTTAAACACAATGTTCAATCACAGCCTTTGTTTTTATATATGACTATTGTCCAAATTTCCCATGCACAATTTCATATAGTTTTATTTCAACAGTTAGAGGCACTGGATACTTTTAACTGAAGTAACATGTCAGGAGACAGTTTTGGAAACCAGTCATACCAACAACCAATACTCATCTGAGGCTCTTTTCCAAAAGCCAAAACCACTCCATATGAATTGGAAAAGAAGCAAACTGAAAGTGGTAAACAACCAAAATCATCAGAAATCGCTGTTATGTTAGCCTGTATAAGTGGTTGATTGTCACAGCCTGGTGGTCTCTTCTGAGTTAACGTTAAACTAATAAGTAATGCCGTCATTCTCGCTTTAACAAAACGTAACATTGGAAAACTCAAGAACAATACTTTGCTCTACTGTGTGCGATCTGCCTTCGATGCTTGACAAGTCTGAAGTACAGGGAACAGACAATATGGGAGACCATTCAGTTAAGCACCCCCCACCCAGAGAGAGAGAAATGAGATTCAGAAAAATCTAACGTTAGCGTTACACAAATCCCCAAACGGTAGTAAAAATAGCTTTTAGCACCGCTCTAATTGAACTCTACCACAGAAATACGCACCGTCATAATATAACACCTTATTTTGGTGGTATTAGCTTACCCTGGTATGTAGCAAGCTAATGTAAGCAACCTCGAGAAGTTGCTAACTAGCTTAGCAAACGTTAACAGAACACAATTTGTTTAGCTTAAAATTAACAGTCAGGCACCTCATAACAACTAACTTATCTCTATCGTTATCTAGCTAGTTTAAGAGTCTAACGTTTCAGGACGTCGTTTCCTCTTTAAATGTGACTTTATGAGCCATAGTTTTACCTCTTAACGGTATGCAAAAGTTACTTCACCCTTCTTCCTCCTCTTCCTCCATTCCAGAAACTTTTTTAACTTCTCAAAACCGAGGCTAAGCTATGCTAGCCGTTAGCCCAGCCCACCGAGGGGAAAGTGGCGAGCCTCTGCCCAGCTTACCCTGCTGATGTAGCTAGCTAGCTAGCTTACTGGAGTTCACTTCCACTCTTTTAATGAAACAATTCAATAACAGCTTAGTCACATACATACCTTTTAACAATTCACACAAGCCATGGCAATACGTTTTCTTTTATGTTTGGGCTGTAATTCCTACTCTCTTAAATATTTTCTCTCGTTTTCCACAGTTTCTTCCCTCCGTCTCCCTGTGCCATGTCCTCCAGATCTTGGACACAAGTAGCTAGACTGGGAGGCGGAGTGCATATCACTCCGCTTTACTGACAAACTAGTGCTCGCTTTCGTGTTACCGCTGAGGAGAATTCGGTTCTTACTGCCTAAAACGTACTACCATAACATAACCTATAATAACTCTTTTGTGTTTTTTTTTTTTATTTTTTTTTACAAAAGCAGTACCATCAATGGCTAACTGTTTGAAACATGAATTCGCTTTCCTCGCGCAGAGATAAGGGAATGTTCCTAGTGACAAACTTGTTCCACCTTTGGCAGTTATAGCTAGATTATTACGCTCATAGGCGTCAAACATAAAATTAGAAGCTGCACCTCTAAATTAAATAAATAGTACTGGTCTATTTAAATACATTATTGATGTTTCAGTGTACGAAGTTGCAATTCTTACGGTGGTCGTGCTGCGGCTCTGTAACGTCTCACAAGTTGCTGGCTCCACTCAGTCTGGAGCACTGCGGTTTGTTGTGTATTGTTGTCCTTTGTAGTCACTTGTTCCCAGCGTTAACAGTCCCCGCGTTATTAAGCAATTTAATGTATTTAAACAAATAACTAGTGCACACCCATTTCCGTAGACGAACCGCCACTCTCTGGCAGGATAATGTTGGGAGTGCGGATTGTTCATTCAGTCTTCAGAATCAGATTCCAAATGAAATGCGTTGTCCATGTTCAACCACTAGAGGGCAACCTACACCTAGTTTTTGGGCAGTTGGAAGTATATTTACAACGAATTAACTGGCACAGTTGTTTTGTGTATTAACAATTAATCAATACACAATCAGTCAGTATAATACATCCATGCTCCCATCACATGCAGGCAGAGATGTAGGTGATTAAGTGGCTAAACCAGACTTCCAATTCAATTAACTATTTTTAGCAAGGTTATGTGCACTGACACTGACGGTGAAAATGTGAACATTTTGGTTGATTTTAAGATCAATTTATTCTTATAAGTTATAACTTATCACGCTATAGAGCAGAATTATTCATCATAAGCAAAATAGTTTGTGAGATGTAGCCTAAAGTGCCATACATGTTAACTGCACCACTCAACATTTGCAATTTACAAACTTTTGAAGACCTTGAATTTACTGGGTTTAATTCTCACATCGCATCTATTAACCCTATGATCATACTCACAGGCTGCCAAGTCAATTTGTGATCCAGGAATTAGGAGTGGATAAAGTTTACATCTCTGCCTCTCTGTCTACAAGGGTGTACTCCATTTTCTTTTAAATGTCCCAAATATCTTTCCATTACTATCTCCATTAGCAGAAGTAGACAGAAATGTTCAAATACAAGGGAGGTCATGTTTTTCATAACAACATAACAGAAGAGGTTGACAACACTAATTCCACAGTGTTTCCACAATGTAGTTTACAGTTTACATTGATCTAATTGATGAACAACACATAGTGATGGTAAGCTGATTCTAGGAGTTGCACTTACATGTTCTTATGTCTCCTAATGCAAAGCCCGTCATGCAAAAACACAAACCCTGGTATCAAGTAATCAAACATTTTATTCATTTATGAACAAAAATCAATTACTATCACTACATAATCAAAAATAATAAATATACAACTTTTCACAAGCACATATCATCTCGCCAAGCTGTTCAGTCTCTATTGGTCCTTATAAAGTTCATGTTATACATGTGCACAGTTATACACACTAGTTCTGTGACCTCCATCAATGGACAGGTGAGTGATTCGAGTGGATATTGTTTTGTCCTTATCTAACAAACAAAAAAAGCTTTAGCTTGTGGAACAACAACCAAATATCTGGCTGCAATGTAATAAAAAATTATTGAATTGTTGCGTTAACTGGTCATTGTTACTTCATAGTCTCAAACTCAAACTTCGAGCTAGCATGCTACACACTGAAAATGTCAAGTTTTGAAGAAAATTTGGATGGTGCAACAAGGCCGGCCTGCTTGCTTCTTTCGGGGAATGATTGTAAAGAATTACAAAGATTTTTTTACGGCATTTTCTCCCTAACTGGGACGTTTTGGGACCGATTGGTGGGATTTCTGTGGACGAAGTACACACAGCGATACACTGGTAAGAGCAAATTACGTTTAACCATGTATTCAGCTAATTTAAATACCTCACGTTACTATATTGTGTTAACAGTTAACTTAATTTAATATTGTATATGGCCTTTTCTTCTGCAGGATGCAAATGTTCCACCAAAACAAGTTCCTTCCCGAGACTATTCTGCAGAGTCAGTGTTGCTGTATCTGGAGCTTAGCGCCATCCAAGCAGTTGTGATTGGTTTAAAGACACAACCCAGAGCGTTATTTTTCCAGAATGTATGTGTGGAGGAGCCAGAACTTACTCTACAGCGCTGTGGAGTAAGGTCTGGCAACGTGAGACTACTTCATAAAGGGTGTTACTTATACTGCATCTTTAACAGTTTAAACATATTGAATAATCTAACAACTTAAGTTATCACATTCCTATTAAGTTGTTACAGTATTACAGTCAGTATCATGTTGTGACCCTTTTGAAGTAATAACCACTTTGTTAATAAATGATATGACAACATAATTGCATGATTACACAAATGTGGTCATTTTTGCTGCTTTGCCATGTCAGTTTGTGATAGGAGACATGTTTTACGTCATAATGTACAACAATACATCAAATGTATTATGTTTAGATGTAGTTTGAGTATTTTTATGTCACACTTTTCTTTGACTGTTCAGCCATGGTGTCTATGTCTTCAAAAAAACAGAAATATGAAATTCATCACGTCCTGTTCACAAAGGACTTTATTTTTATTTATTTTTTTACAGCAATGATTTACCAGACACAGAGTGTTCAGAACAGCCAATGAGTAACACTTTAATCATGAACTGTCAGGAAGTTGAATCACTGCTGTATTTTAAACACAAAGCAGCAAAAGGGACATTTTAGTTACAGATTTTCAACAGCCCCATTCCTCCATCATGTACTGTAACAACTAGCGACGCTTTCCAAGCCAAGTCAGACTCAGGACCATTGTGCATGACCTACAGAGTGCTCCAATAGGAGTATAAAAGGTTTAAGAAGAAATGCAAATTTCAATGCTGGCTGTATGTTGCTGGTCCAGCAAAAAACTTGTGCTTCAGCTTTAAAAGGCCCCATTTTACGCTAATCTTCAGGTTCCTACTACAATATGTTGACATGGTTTCATGTTAAAAAAACAGATTTTGTTTCTTTTGTCTGTCTGAATATACCTGTATTCACCCTCTGTCTGAAACACTCCATTTTAGCGCTGGTCTCTTTTAATTGGTGGTAGGCAGTATCATTTCGCTGTTGTTGGGCAAATATTCCATAATAACCTTTCAGCATATTGTACTTCAATTGATCTGAGAGAAAATACTTCTGCACTTCCGCTTGGCTCTGTTTTCAGGCTTCAGAAAATCTAGCCCGTGACGGGAGACTTTGGACAGTCACAGGTCTTTTCAGAGCTAAAGCCCAGTCTGCTCTGATTGGTCAGCGTTTACGGGTCTTCCACATCTGCACAGTCACTGCAGCAGGGGAATGACGGTAACAGCACTTTCTACCTATATATAGTATAGCTGTGACATCACAACTGTGTGAAGTCCTGACGGCTTGTTTAAAAGGCACAATTTCTGATTACGGGCTGTGTGTATTTCTCTGTGGATTGAGCGTTTTGATACACAGTATTCATATAGCACCTTGACCTGCTTTTTTTTTTTTTATTATATATATATATATATATATATATATATATATATATATATATATATATATATATATATGTCCATGCATCATTTTGTCCCGTCTTTAAATTTACTCAAAAGCATCAAATAGCACACTTTCACACAAAGCTAAAATTCTGTTGTGCAGTATGCCTTTACAGGTATAAATACATTTAACAGAAAAGAAGGGAGATTTCTTGGTTGTTTGTCCATGACGTAAGTCATATGATTTTGTGAATCATAAGAATGAGCAAAAATCATGAATAAGATGCTAGTACCAACTTTAATAAAAATGATTAGCTGTACACTGTAACTAGGCTTTGGTGGATGAGGTTACAGTATTTTTTTCCAACAGTGGTGCAGTGTTCAACCAACTGAGCCGTAACAAGACACAATCAAAGAAACACAGTGCAATGTAAAGAAAAAAAAGGGAACATCCCAATCTTAGTAAGGAACTAACTTTTTAAATGTTTATTGTGATGTAAGTGTACTGTAACTTTGACTTGGTTTAGGCGCTGCCTGTAGTTCTCTAAATCACCAATCACTTGGTTTGTCACCCTGGAGTCTTGTACGTTCAAACATCTGGCCAGTGTGAAATATCGCCTTGAAAATAACAAAATTCACATAAACAATTTACTGATTACGGTTATGATGATGATGATGGTTCTGTTAAAAAAAAAAAAAAAAAATAAATCCCAGCTGCCCTTAATGTACATTTGCTCGTTACAGTGAGTGTATGTATATACATTTTTATATATTTTTATTCATTTCATCTCAGTGTGACAAGGATTGTTAAGTTACAGGTTTCTTTTACAGAAAGTTAGTGATTATTCACAGCAAATATTGAAATGTGTTCAAAACACTAAAATAAAAATAAAAACTGAGAAGTAAAATGTCTGCAAATCAACCTGTGTCTTGTCTAAACACTTCAACAGCAGTGCACGTTTCTCAGATCAGTTTCCTCTTCACACGTGAATCATTTCAGTGAATGTCTTCTAAAAGCTGATAACACCAAATTAAAAGAAATCCACACAGTGCAATCAGTGAACTACTTTTGATTCAAACAAATTAAATGATCAATGTGAAACACTATTGTCCCAAGTACGAGATGGGTCTTATAATTATCAGGATAAGAAAAGCACAAGAAGTTCCTTCCTTGGAGAGCAGCATTGGATCTATTGTAGGGAACATGACAAAGTTTACAGCTCAAGAGTCATGTTTGCATGTTTTGTAACTTTATACTTTTTGATCCACTAACACAACCTTCACAAAAGTATTGCTTTCATTATCAGCAGTAAACAACCATCAGATAATGATTTATAAAATGTGTTTTAGTTTAGTTTAGTTTGGATTTCAAGTCAGATTAAATAAAAAGTCACTTAAAAATGATTTGTCTCCTGCCAGCAACCAATCAGAAATTGTCTTTTTTTTTTTAAAGCTTGTAAATATAAATATTCTGCAATGATTCCCCTGTATTTAAGAGCAACTATCCACATTAACAGTTTAATAATTAAGCTTTAACCCCAGTTGTTTGGATTTCTGATTTTACAGTCGACAGAATTAAATATTCTGGCCCCTTAAATGTGAGGATTTCTATTTCATTCCATACTTTCCAGGCTGTTATCGGAACCCCTGGTTATCTCAATGATGAACCAGCTGACTGGTATTTGAAAATATGCAGTTTAGAAACTGGCCATCTATGAAAAAAAAGCCAGTTTAAATCATATATTTGTTGCAATAAGGAACGTGGCTTGCTGCATGCTTTTCCCAACCATGGATATGCTAATAATGTAGAGAGGCACAAAGACCTGCTGTCCTTAATAATCCATAACATGTGCTTGTGGTGTGGATGTCATGGTGCTTGGCAATGATGTTGCTGTTCTGTGCTATTGTTTTTGACATAAAAAAGAGATCTAATAAAGTCAAAGTGTAAAATAAAGAAAAGAAAAAGGGCATTTTACAACCCAGATGTCCTAAAATATACCAATGGGCCCATTAAGAGGAGGCGTTGTATGTGTTTAATTATGTTGTTTTGTAAAAATGTCTCTTGTTGGCAGATGTTCTCTAATGGAAATGTGTATCTTTGGAAACATAACACACCAGTAAGTGTTTTCATGCCTGGGATTCTTTTTTTGCATTTTTGTGAACACAAGACTGTAAGCCCTGAAAGACTGACACATTTAATACACATTACAGTTACGCAGTTTTACATTTGATAGGTCCCAAATTAGCAATATTACTCTTATTAGGCCTAACTGGAGCGGGGGGAGGGGGGGTTACTGCAATGAGCACAGTTTTCTCGTCAGAGTGCATGCACAGAATCCATGCCTTATTTGAGGGCAGTGCTGCTTGATGACATGCTGTCAATCAAACAGTGAGAAAAATGATATAAAAATATGACTGAAATGATGTGTACGATTCAGATGATGATAATAACCCATCACCACCCCAAGAGACTGGAGAAAGGCATTCAGTTCCTTTTTTTTGTGCCATCATACAACAGCTTTGTGAAACCGAAATCAGAGCTGAAACTACGCCAAGAGACTGAGGGCTGAGCGAGGACTTCGTTCATAGTTTGTTGATGCTTTTTTTTCTGTGTTTGTGTAGGTTCCCCCCCCCCCCCCACACCAAAAGACATGCTGGAATTCTCTCGGCATTGCCTCTGACCAAGGCACTGGCTTCAGAACTGCAGTTGGTCCCCGGGCACCGCACTGCGACTGACTAAATAATTAGGATGGGTCAAATGCAGAGACATGGCCTGGCATTTAGTAACTTAATAAGTTACACTCCATGAAACCCCCTCTCCCTACAACCAGTGAAATATGTCACTTCCATCAGTGATTTTTTTTAACACACAGCCGCTAAAGCAGCCATCTGCTCTTACTTTAGAGTATCTTGGCATTTTCTGTATGATCACCTGGACTCTGTGCATTGACAATAAGCACTTACGGAACAATGTGTCAAATGGTAGTGGACGCTAACTGAT
The DNA here is from genome assembly GCA_023631565.1 of Gymnocephalus cernua. NCBI lineage: Eukaryota > Metazoa > Chordata > Actinopteri > Perciformes > Percidae > Gymnocephalus > Gymnocephalus cernua. The sequence goes on along the minus strand of CM042435.1, from coordinate 6,577,690 downwards.
CTGTTCAAGTTACAATGCATAAATGGTCGGCTAATATGGCAAATGAAGGCACTGGAAAAAAATGAGTATTTGATAAAGATATCTCTACGTTTTACTGTAGTGACATACACAACATATTCCCCGCAGCATCGGACTCTCATATTACAGAAAATATGAGGAGCAAGTAGGTACATTTTAAGTTTCATGAGGCAAAAAGCTGGTGAGCTTTGACATGAAGCGGACAGAACAAACGTCTCCTTTGGTGCTGGACACTATCTGCCCTGGTTGTCCAACCTGAGGCCACAGTCCGAGGCGTCCTCAGAGGGAGTGTCTAGGACAGGATTGACAAACCCCTCGAATTCAGTGTCTGCATTGTCCTCTGCAAGGGTACTCACAAAATCATTCTCCCACTCCAGTGCGTTGGAGTCCTCGGAGGCCGAGGTCGGCCCGCTGTTCATCTGCTTGGCGCCAGGCCGCAGGGCTGCGCGCAGTATGTCTTCCTCCGTTCGGGACCTCTCCCAGGCTGGAAGTGCCCGATTGATTCCTACAACACAAGGACATGAGCTTTCATTCTGACAGCAGAAGGCAATGAAGTCAAAAACTGCTGCAGGCAGTAATCCGGTGGCAGTAACCTGTTCCAACCCGAGACTTTCCAAACCTAAATTTACAACTTAATATAATAAATTTCTTTATATGGAACCTAACCTAGATGCCATATATGTATATCAGGGTTTTCCCTACCATTATACGGCTTAGGTGCAGCACCATTTTGGGCACCACCTAAGTCAAATAAATGTAAAATCAATCAGGAGCATCAAAACCAACTAAATGTTATTTATTTATATATATATATATATATATATATATATAAATCCATAAGATTAACGGGAAGCTGTGGTTAAGTGCCTTTTTGGCGTTAAACTCCACAAGCGCCTGCGGGCTTAACAACCTCGCTGGTCCTCCGTCTCACACACACACACACACACACACACACACACACACACACACACACACACACACACACACACACACACACACACACACACACACACACACACACACACACACACACACACACACACACACACACACACACACACACACACACACACAATAGTGGGGCTGTAGAGTCCGTCTACGGAGCAAATACTAAATCTAATGTAGGCTAGGTCATAATTTAAACAAGTCTCCCGAAGAGAAAAGGCAGTTAACCACAGGTTTAATCTTATGATGGATATGTGTTGTGATATTTAAACAAACGATCCGTCAACGGCGAAATAAAAGCCTGAGAGACCTCCAGCATGCAGCATGACTAGCGGTCGGCGAGCAAGCGATCCGGCCACCACCAGCTGGCTGTCGCGTCACTTTATGGAGCTTCTCAACTCCGAAAACTTTGAAGCAAATTGTCAATTCGGCAACAATTTTCGGAAGACTGCCTATATTCGAAATCTAAACAGTTCATTTCTCGCCTAAAACGTTGTCAGAAGTGACTTTAATGATGAATAAGATGGTGACAATTGTTAAGTTGTCCCGCTGTTGCTCTGTCTGCAAGTTCCGAGTTGGCAGCGGGCATAATAGGTGTAATGATTCAGTTCGACTCCCAAGACAAGGCGATGCTCACCCGACTGGCCAATAGGAACGTGGTCCCGCCCATGACACTATTTTCATAGCGAGAGCAAAATCCTGACACGAGAGCAAAAAATGACATCGAGAGCAAAGACTCAGGTTTTGATAGTGAGAAGAAAAGCGTTTTGAGAGAAACACTTTTTTTTTGACAGAAAATGTTTTCACACTGATAGAAAAAAATATATATTTGAGAGTTTAAAAAAGTATTTTGAGAGATTTTTTTTCTCAGAAATAATTTTAAAAAATTCAAATTCATATGTTTGATGTTCTATGAAAAAAATACATTTTCTCAAAACTTTTTTTTAGTCTCAAATATAATTTTTTGCTATTGGTATGAAAACTTTTTCTCTCAAAAATATTTTTCTCTCTCAGATCATTTATTTTGTCGCATGTAATAAAGAAACAAATCTAGCTCCATATATAATAATACAAATAACCCTGTATGAATCATATTAAAATGATTAAATGATATTGTGACATTAGGTGTCTTTTAATAGATAAAATAAAGAAAAGTGTTTCTGCTGAATGGCAGACAGGAATTCTCACATACAGACATGTTTAACGCCTGTTTTTGGATAGGACTTTTGATGAGGGTTGATACATACAAGATGCACTGAATGCACTGTGCACAAATGGCCTGCTCTGCCTCTTCCTCCCCTCTTTGCTACAGAGTCGCTGAAAAAAAACCTGAATCATTCGTGGCTGACAAAATAACCGGAGCCCTGTTCTGGAGGCGCAGAAAGCTCTGCCTCGGTCCTCCTCCGGCATGATCACAGTTTGAACTTCAATCAGGACGTTACATGGAACGTTTGGCGGATCAGTGATTTGCGACGGACCCAAATGAAAGCCTCACCTTCCTCGTCTTCCCACTCTAGATCCAGGGAGGTCCCGTCATCGTTGGTGGAGCGGGTCTTGGTGGTGAAGTCCCAGCTGCACTCCGTGTTGGGGGTCACCACGTTTGTGTCAGACGGCAGTCCTGCAAACAAAAGAACAGCATGCATGGAACTCCAATACCTTTTCATGGAGATGCAGTATGCTCCAAACTGACAAACACCTGCATGTACGGTACAGTATACCTGTATATTATTAGAGCTAATATAGATGGTAATCCAGATGGTTCACTTACTGTTGCCCCTGAAAGAGTCCGACTGGGCTTTCACATTCTGGAGGTAGACGTCAAAATCCTCGCCGGAGTTTTGTCTGAAACGGGTCGTGACAACAACAGCAGAACTGTAAGATCAGTCACTCATGGCTTTGGCACAGTGGGCCTGAATAATTCCCTAATAAAAGGATTTTAGTGATACCGGTTCCTCTTTGTTTGTAGCTCCCTTCTGGCAAAGTGAAAATTAGTTAATTGAGTTATGAGAGTGGGATACGTTCACCTACACACTGCAGGAACCAACTGTGTGCTCACATCGTTAAATCAATGTTCCTGTTGAGATCTTAAAAAAAGAATTATGTCAGATTGTCTGCCAAATAGCAACAAATGAAAATATCATACTGTACATCCGAGGTGCTGATAGATAAGAGTTGTTGATTAATACTACTTCTTAAATGGAGTGATTTGCCAGCTGCCGTGGTTCAGTAGGTAACTAGTAGGTAGGCAACGTGTTGTCACATTTGCTGAAACTGTCACTATATCCTGACAGAAGCACGAGACAATCTGTGAAAAAAAAAAAAATCACCCCCCCCCCCCACCCCAAAAAAACTAGGCAGTGCAGATCAAATATGAATCAAGATTCTGTTACTGTATTGCCTATTTCGCGCCTCAAATGTTTTCAGAAACATATTTTAGTGTAATGTTTAGCTGTAAAATGAGAGCGTTTGTAACCCAGTCTAATCAAAACCAATCATTATCACCAGGCCGACCGGCAACTTTACAGCTAAACAGTACACTAACATTTGTTTCTGAAAACGTTTGGTGAAAAAGGTGAAAAATATGCAGCACATTAACAGAATCTTGACTCCTATTTGATCAGCGCTGTCTAGTTTTACGGTTTGACCGCAGTTAATGAGCTGTCATTGACACTGCGTTAGAGACTCCTCGTTTGGACATGCTTTCTCATTTGCTTGAATGGGAAAGCGTGTCCAAACTTTTGACTGGTACTGTAGTACTGTCAAGATATCGTTTGAGCAAATATCACAAAAGATTTTTTTTCTTAAATGAAAGTTACCAACTGTAGCTTTAACTTATTGCCCCTTTAAATAAATCCAGCATTACAGTTTACTAAATATATCTACTTTAGTACGCCTACTAAAATCTGTGCAGCGCCTCATGACCGCAGCTTGTCCTCAGCTACACAGCTATCCTGTTGTCTGATGAACTCAAGTGACTCACTTTCTTTGCTGAGTTTCACCGCCGGAGCCATCTGCTTTCCCTCGTGTCCTCTGGGCAGGCAGCTGCTAACAAAAAACCCCACAGATCAAGTAAAAATATAGTCCTGTCTTCCCATGATAAAAAAACAGACTGTTTATAATAACAGTTTTGGTGCTATCAAGTAAAACATGTGAGCAAAAAAACAATTCATAAAACAAAGCAACACCAGAGAAGCAGTGGAATGTGGCATGAAAAGCAAAGAAATCTCAATCCCAGCTGCGTGCCATTTCCATTATATCACATTCTATGAAAAGCCATTTCCCTGCAGCAGGCCTTTCTCTGAAACAGTATAGGAAATATATAGCCATGATATATGTCATCCTAACAATACTATTATATGCTAATAGTTAGGGCTGCACAATATTAGGAAAATATCTAATTGCGGTTATTTTGACTGATATTGCGATTGTGATATGATTCACGATATTGGAGGGAATGATCACTTTTGTATCACTCATTTTCATTGAAAAATATAGTATATCACAAAAGTGAGTACACCCCTCACATTTTAGTAAATATTTCATTATATCTTTTAACGGGACAACACTGAAGAAATTACACTTTGCTACAATGTAAAGTATTAAGTGTACAGCTTGTATAACAGTGTAAATGTGTTGTCCCCTCAAAATAACTCAACACACAGCCATTAATGTCTAAACCGCTGGCAACAAAAGTGAGTACACCCCTATGTTAAATTCCCATAGAGGCAGGCAGGCCAGTTATTTCATGGATCCAGGATACTATGCATCCTGATAAAGTTCCCTTGGCCTTTGGAATTAAAATAGCCCCACATCCTCACATACCCTTCACCATACCTAGAGATTGGCATGGTTTTATGTCGGTTAGCTGGTTTGATTTGCATTGAGAGATGATTTTATGGAAAGTACCTTATGCCAATCTCTAGGTATGGTGCCTAAATTTTAGGATTTGTAGGCCGGGACGTCTCTGCAGCACCACAATACTTTATTTTAAAATGGTTTGACACATATTTTGCCTTTAACAAATATTGCGACCCCTGCGATTTGGATATTGCATTAGTCCATATTGCGATTTGGATAAAATTGCGATTAATTCTGCAGCCCTAATTTCGATATTTTTAAACATATGTAAAATTAAAAAAGTTACGGGAAAACACATCGTAACAATATTCATAGATTCATAACAATATAGTGCATAGTGAGACTTATATATGGCTCCGTAGTGCGGCTGGACCGCAGGTCGGTCGTGAACAAAAAATATTCAATCTATCCGACTCCAAACTCTGCCTGCACCGCCTTTCATAAAGTTGCGGGATAGCTACCTGTGAGAAATATGTGCGGGATGGGATTCGGTAACGTTTGTCTAGTTCATTCAGAAGCTTTTTGAAGCCGTTTTTTATCCACTGTGTGGATGGGCATCATATCTTTGGCAAAATAATACGTTAAAGCATTGGTGATTTGGTACGTCTCTTCGAGTTCTTGTCGTACTTTGTGCCACTAGCAAAAACACTCGATAGTGAGGCTTGTTTGGCTAGCTCTGGCATACTAACTGCAACCGTTTTATTTTGGGATGGTATCATGTACGACATGATTCATTTTGTTGTCTCTATTTCTTCACTTACACTGTCACTCTGTCGAAATATGCACACACGTCATGTAGTACGCTCCATAGGGGTTGTCACGTAGTGGCCCCGTACACAGACGTGCACTAACATGTGCAATTGGCACGGTAACTGGCCAATGAAACATGATCATTATAGCGTTTCAAGCGGGCTCTAAATCAAACACAACTAAGCCACACAGTCAACAGACGGGACGCAGCACTCCTCAAAACAAAATATTGCATACTTATTGTGACACTTTCTATATAATATCGCGCAACGTTATATTGCAATAACAATATTAAGTCGATAATATCATGCACCCCTACTAATAGTCCACATTTCTCTTTTCAGTAATGTGAGGATTGTAATGACTGTAAAAGCCATGAAAAGGTAAGGGTATTATTTGCAGCATGGCCCTTTTCTTTTCCTCGTTTCACTGCTTGTACTTGTGAATAAGGGTCATTGCAAGTTTTATGTCTATTGTATATTATACTCATCTACTGTCTATAAATCCATTCTGAAGTGCCCGATACTAAAAATACTGACCAATAGCAGTGTTCCTCTACAGCTCTGTAAAATGCTGACATTTCTCTGGTACAGTATATGGAGCACTGAGACGTACAACAGTTTCCCAGGCTGGATGACAAGGACATGTTAATACGGGCAAAATGAAAACAGAGAAAATATCGCTGTGTCCCTTTAAGACACAGAAGGCTGAGAATTTGAAACAGTGGAAAGCTTCTGCACAGGGCCAGCAGGTTAGAGGAGAAGTTGTTTTAACCAAGCAGTAAGTCAAACTGGCAGAAGGGAGCGCGCTCAGTGCCGCCTCACCTCCTTCAAGTTTCGTTGACGCGCCAACCTGGCGGCCTCACGCTGGGCGGCAATTCTAGCCTCCTCTTCTAGCCTTAACTTCTCCTCTTGTGCCTCTAACTGAGCAGACAGAACAAAATGAAACAAACACAAAACACAGAACAGAAAATTACAAAAACAGAAAAAACAATGCAGCAAATTAAAAAAACAATAAGGCAAAATAGGACTAAAACATGAAAAGGAAACAACGGTGGCTGTAAGTCTAAGACAGACTGTGTCTTACCTCCAGTTGTATCTTCTGGTCGATCAGGATCTGCCTGTCTGAGAGCGCAGTGTAGCGGTGCTCTTTGAGGTGTTTGATCTCATCTTCACTGATTGGCCTAATAAAAAGAGCAATGAAACATACTTGAATGGTAAACTGTTCTCTTGTCAAAGAATAAGGGAATATTGTTTTTTTTTTATAGTCACACCAGATCTCCTACCTCGGGCAGGGCTGTGGGCTCTCGGCCTGCAACGCAACAAACACAACATTTAGGCTATGTTTAGACAGAAACAATCTGAAGACAAAACGCAACAGTGACGTTGCGTTATCACTTTTTATTCTGCGTTTAGACGAGCGGTTTGGGGGGGGGATCTGCGTGCACATGGTGACGCAAAAGTGTGTGAAATTCAATGTAGTATGCACACCAGGCGGCTAGGTGGTAGTGTGAAGCACACACACAACACCACCAAGTCTGCGCGCCTGCGTAGAACCTTCCTTCTACTTCTCTCCCTAGTAGTGCGAAACCAAAACATGGCGAGCTGATAATTTTGTCTGGACAGACGAGGAGGTGGCACAACAGCGCGTGGACTGGGAGTCCTGCCAGTCAAAATATATAGACATACGGACCGAATTTCTTCAGCATGTCCACACGAGAAAGACGCTATCTGTAAAAGTCAGATATCATCAAAGCTGAAAGCCATCCGGACCAAGTATAGGCAGGCTGTGGATACCCAACGGCGGAGTGGCCATGGGCGAGTAATCACTCTATATTTTGATTTAGGTAACAAAATATGGAGCAGGTCGCCAGCCACCACAACAATACAAATTTAGGCTACCCTTTAGACGGGAATGCAACGGTGAAGCGTTTTTAAGATTTCCACTCTGGAGGGTGGTTTCACTTTTTTGCCTTTCGTTGGCGTCTAAACAAAAAGGTACATCTGATAAAATATTTTTTACGTTTTCACCCGCAAGCGTTCTCGTGTAAACCACTTAACTATACATCAGTGGATATCAGGAAACGCATCTTCCCTGCTGCACTGTTTGACTCAAGTGCTACTAGTCTGGGACTCTGCAGACGGTAATCAAGTTACTTCCAAAGTGATGCTCAGCGGCTGCGCCCGTCATCTTCTATCCATCATTGGAGGAACTAACAGAGGCAACTCTGATGGGAGTCTCAAAGTAAAAACTATCATGGAAGTGGCATTAATAATAATGCATTTTATTTATCCTGGCATCCTGTTTGTGTTTTTAAATGATGTGTTATGCTGTCAATGCGGAGCTGCTAAACTGCTTTTCATTGTCTGTACAGCAATGACAAATAAACTATTCTATCTAAATAAACTATTCTGTTAATACACTGCATATTAGAGCCCGACCGATATATCGGCCGGACGATTTAAATCGGCATCGGCGTTTATAACGGCCGATGAAACATGAGAAACAGAGTCTCATGCTTCACTCATGTTATGAGTGTTGCATAGTTTGCCCACCAGAGGGAGGTCTGCAACTCCCCAGTTGACACAGCGCCAGAAATCCACTACAGAAGAAAGCTCTCAGCCAAGCCAGTGGCAGAGCATTACACCCGGCATGGAGATGTACTGTTTTGACGGTGAGTCTGTCGTTCGTCATGTGAAATGATTGTAGATTTAGTTCATACACTGTATATAAAAACGGTGTGGTAGTTCTAGCTAACGGTCCTATCATTATCACTTCTAAATATTCTGTAACATCACTTACAGCCGCTAATGCATTGCTATATTAGATTAGCCACAAAGCTAACTAATACCATGTTTATCAGTGGAAGAGCGCGAACGTTAATAAGAGGTCAAACTATAACGTTAGCGTTTAACTTATTCTAAATATATCTGCAGTGTTTCCCACATAATGACCGCGTAACTGTGGCAGGGGGGCGCGTGTAGTAAATGACTAGAAGTTATGTACAGCGTGCTTCGAAAAAACAACAACTGTTACGTTATTCTAACGCTAAAATAGCTTCCTTTTTAGCAGGCCCCTTAAATGCTTGCTATTAACTTGTTTTAGGGTGGTTCTTCTCAAAATTGACAGCGGTGTGTTCATGACACTAACGTTAACCATTCAACTTCGAATTGATTCCGTAATCTTCTCTGAGCTGAAAGCCGGTAACAGTAGGCTAACTTTACGTTCGCCAGCGCATGACGATGTTTTGATTCAGACTGCACAAAGAGAAGAGGAGAAGATATACGGGACCGTTGTGAATGTGTCTGTGAGAGCAAATATAGTTACAGTAACTACAGTAGGTGCGTCAGAAATGATTAAACCAGTGGGGACATGTAAATAAATGTGAGCTGAACAAGCGCTTTATTTTTTACAATACAGATTGTTTCAAAGCAGCTTTACAGACATAACAGGAAAATGTTGTAATGATATTGTTAAATATAAATAGGTAATACCTATTGCTTGACAAATAAAAATAAAAAAATATTTATCTATATTTCTCATTTTTGCCTATGTAGGAGATCCCTGTTTATTATTATTATTATTATTATAATTGTAAGGATGACATGAGTAATGATACATGGTGATATTAATACACATGCTTATTCTTTCTCTGTCTCTCTTTCTGCCCTACAGATGGCTGAAAAAGGTGAACGCTGTAGCAGCAAAGTGTGGGACTACTTCTGCAAAGATTCCTCTAATGCAGTGTTCTGTGTTATTTTATATTTTATATTTATTTATTTTATATGTAGCTATACATTTAACTTATTTTAATTTTATTTTCAATTCATTGACATGGTTTTGTGGAATATTGAATTTGTTTGGTATAGCTCTTTAACTTTAACTTTAGTATTATAATTTATTTACAGTACACAGACTGTTAAAACCAGCTGCAACTGGAAGTAAGTAAAAGTGTTAAATGTTTAAAACCAGACTGTTTTTTGATCATTAAAAAATATATACTTTTGATGTGCAATTGTTTAGTCATTGAGACTGTAATCTAAGGCTTTTTTTTAACATCCCTTCTGGAAAATGGTTTATACAGCCCACATACATAGAACAGGCAGATATTTTGCTATTGAATGTTGTGTAAGTGCAGTTTATAGGAAATGGGTTTAATATCCAGTTTATTTTCAAAATCAAAATATCGGCTTATAAATCGGCCACCACCTGTCTATACTTGTATATCACATTGCACTTCTGCTTTTTTTTGCACTTCTGGTTGGACGCAAACTGTATTTCGCTCTTTGTACACTGCACAATGACAATAAAGTTGAATCTAATCTAAAGGTTCTTATAAACAGCACACCGTAACATGGTTTAACTTACCTCATCACTTTCTACCAGATTTTCAAACTGCAAAATAAAAACACACAATTAGACATATATCAGAATACTGAGTAGTCATCAGTTATAACAGAAAACAATACTAGTAAATGTATCACACCTCTATTGTATAATGTTCCCCTGTGGTGCTGCTTCGGAAGTATTTTGACCTGTAGGAATAATTAAGAGTATGAACACACCGGCAATCATCTAAAACATCTGAAAAAGTAGTTAATGGCTTAACTCATTATTGTGAATAGCTGCACTTTCACATGACAGTTGTATGATGAATATGTTATGTAAGGGATAATGTAGAGCGAGGCAGTTGTTATAGCGAATACAACCCCGACAGGGTGATTCGCGGAGGGGTCTTCAACAAGTAATTAGCGTTGTTGTCCCTACGGCTGAAGTTACTGCGTAGCGATCAGAGACCGTATTTAAAGATGTAGCGATGGTGCTCACCAGATCTGCTGTCATTGCTTGAATTGGAGGACAGAAGTTGCTCCACGTTTCCCCACTTTTTGCCACAGCTGATAAATTATCCGGACTTCTTTCAGCGGATTGATTGATAGCTGTGCTCCAGAGTGAACAGAACTGCGTCCATGGCAACGCTCTGCTTTTTGCACGGCAACGGTGTGTTATACTTAGCAACGGTCTGTTATAAAGAAATAACAGACCGCATTCTACATTAGAATACAACCAAGCCATGTAATAAATTATACTATATTATATTATACCACTGCCATCAACATTTGACAAAGCAGCTGCTGTGTTCCTGGTAGATCAGTAGCTCTGGCACTTTAGGCCAACATTATGATAATTTATTTGTATATATTTTTTTTAACTTCTGTGCCAGTTTAGATGGAGGTGATGTGGACTAGAGCCCGACCGATAAAGGATTTTTAAGGCCGATATCGCAATAAATATTTGGTGATTTAAACATCCGATATTCAAATATATCGGCCAATATATATTTTTGAAAAAAATCCAGAAATCCAGAAACACGTAACAAAACATAAACAGATTTCCCTAACATTAGTTATTTGTAGTTATTTATGAGTCCTCACTAAAATAATATGATAATGCAGTTTAAAAACATACATGTTTGTTTTATTGTCAGAACAGAGGAACATCAAAATATATTAAAGTTCTGATAACTATAAAAATACAAACTTAAGATATGAAACTTAAAGTCCTTTGAACAAAAACACAACAACAAAAAAAAAAAAAAATCAAAGTGTTGCCAACATGGACGTTGTAGAGCGCCCTCTGGTGGGCAAACGATGCAACACCAACACTCATAACATGGTTGAAGGGTGTTTTGTCTGTTTTTATTTTATTTTTTAAATATCCATTTATCGGCCATTATAAATGCCTAATACCGATAGTTTGGAAAATGCCTAATATCGGCCAATAATATCTGCCCGCCGATATATCAGTCGGGCTCTAATGTGGACAATGCCAGACTATGTACAGACTCACTGCACAGTGAATAAATACATTGTTCATCTGTAAGAGTACCCAGAATCAACCTCAGTGACTTTACACAACATAATGCTAAAACTTTAGCACTGAACCCAGATGCAGTGATGAATTATGTGTCTATATTCTCAGAAGGTAAATTGGCCTAATTTTTACACAGTTGCGTTACACAGTACAATATAAGCATCAAATATAATTGATTGACACCTACGCCGAATGTCATCAATACGTTTGGAATCTGAAAATGATGGGGGGAAAAAACGAATGACACAAATCAGTATGAGGTTCATTGTTACGTTTACCGTACATGCAATGGCATTTTAATTTGTAGCTCAATCTGGGATAAGTAGACCCAAACGTAGACCCAAACTTCTTCTTTTTTTCTTTATTACAGTTTTCAGCTTTGATCCACAATAAAAATCTGTGGAATTCTGCGGCCTTTCATGTGGCTGTGGTGATAAGGTATGTAGGAATGAATGGATTTGAGAGTTAATGGGTTGATAAATCTTACAGGGAATCTTACTGCTGCTGGAAAAAATGCTTTTTCATGGCAGACATTTGACTTGTAACAGCAAGAAAGGCACAGATGTAACTATATTATGAGCAATATACGCCTAAATCAAATGCAGCCATAATTAACGTTATTGATCACACGTGTTTTTGGTGCTATGTCAGTCTTCTTGGCTTATGTCCTTAATTAAGTTACGATTGATTTCATCTTTAGGATGTTTACCTCATGTTTAGGCCAAATGAAAAACTAATCTAACTTGATATTCTTTTTATTTCACTTTATTGAGTGTGGCACAAAACATAGGCCTACATTGTAGTACACCAGTTCAAATGACTCATTTTTTAAATTTTGAACATCACCTATAATGGAAGCAGCTAAAGTGGACGTTAAACAAAATGATGAAGGCCAACCCAACTAATAACCTCTACTGTATTTGTCAGCCCCAATATGTAAAATACGGACGTGGTGAATGAGTGTGATACAGCTTGCTGCTGGAAGAGAGCAAGCCTTCTGTAATCTTAACAAAGCATAATGTCAGACTAAAAAACATCAATTATTAACCTAAATTTGTGATGGCCTGCAAACAACGCAAGGAACAGACAATTGAGACTCGGTATATGCATAGACACATTGAAGGTCCAACTATGAGTCCACAACCATTGTCAACGACTTATTAAACAGCCCTAGCTCCGTTAAGTCTTTTATGCTAATGATCTACCACACTGTTGCCAATAACTGCGGTCAAGCCATCCTCCACTTAGAAATAAGCAGTCAAACTAGCCGCCCCTATGTTTCGCGGTGCGCGTATATACTTGCTATTACGGTGAGACCGTCAGAACTGAGAACTGTCTGTCAGAAAGAAAGAAAGATACTGATTTTAGCACACCTCACAACTTGTCACTGACTGCATGATATGCTGAATTCCAAAATAAGAGCCCCCCCCCCCCCCCCCCAAAAAAAAAAAACCTCATAAATAAGCTGTTTTGTCTACACATTCAAAAAATCATGAAAATAAAAGTCCTAGCTTTCACAGGCCAATTTCACCTCAGATGGATAGTACCCCTTCTCAAGGTGTCACCTACAATATTTCAGGACATTCTGATGTTGCTTTACAAAATAAGAGCCCCCCAAAACTCATATATTAGCTGTTTTGTCTACACATTCTAAAAATCATAAAAATAGAAGTCCTAGCTTTCACAAGCCAATTTCACCTCAGATGGATAGTACACCTTCTCAAGGTGTCACCTACAATGTTTCAGGACATTCTGATGTTGCTTTACAAAATAAGAGCCCCCCAAAACTCATATATTAGCTGTTTTGTCCATACATTCAAAAAATCATGAAAATAAAAGTCCTAGCTTTCACAGGCCAATTTCACCTCAGATGGATAGTACCCCTTCTCAAGGTGTCACCTACAATATTTCAGGACATTCTGATGTTGCTTTACAAAATAAGAGCCCCCCAAAACTCATATATTAGCTGTTTTGTCTACACATTCTAAAAATCATAAAAATAGAAGTCCTAGCTTTCACAAGCCAATTTCACCTCAGATGGATAGTACACCTTCTCAAGGTGTCACCTACAATGTTTCAAGACATTCTGATGTTGCTTAACAAAATAAGAGCCCCCCAAAATTCACATATACGCTGTTTTGTCCATACATTCAAAAAATCATGAAAATAAAAGTCCTAGCTTTCACAGGCCAATTTCACTTCAGATGGATAGTACACCTTCTCAAGGTGTCAAGTACAATGTTTCAGGACATTCTGATGTTGCTTTACAAAATAAGAGCCCCCCAAAACTCACATATACGCTGTTTTGTCTGAAGACTAATTTCACCTGAGATGGAGAGGACACCATCTCACAGCTTTACTTACAAAAGTACAAGACATTCAGTTATTGAATTTCACATTTACATTTTTCTATTTAATTATTTACAAATTATGTAAAACTCTGGATCTAAAATAAGTTAGAAATATCACTGAACTGCTACATACACAGATCCACGTTTTAAATTGCTACTCCTTTTCACTTTACAATTTTGTTTTTTACAAGTGAACAAAAAACTCACCCAGTTTGTCACATGTTGCCTACTTCCAATAGGCTCTTTCTGTGCGCACATGGAACAGTGATTGGTCTCATCAAACACTAAAGTATTAGAAATAAATAAATGCGTAACACAAATTTATCCCTCATGCCCTCCTCAAATTTTGTACCCTCTCACCCTCTTCGTGGCAAAAACGTACACTCACACAAAAACTGCTATTAAATCATCATATATCAATACTTTTTCTGCTTTTTTTCATAAATCACTTAAACAACTTGTAACTTGCATACTTGGATGGATTTTAACCCTTTAAATGCCAGTTTGTTTAGTTGAAGTATTTCAATTTTTATTACAAAAAAAACACAAAAAATGATTTTTTTTCCATATAACAAATAATATGGAGATGGGGTTCTGGTGGGGATTAGAGACTTCGATATGTCAAAGATAAACAACAAAATTAATTTGATTGCATTAGCATTTTTAGCCTAGAGCTAAATACTCCCTCTTACCCTCTTCGTGGCAAAAACGTACACGGTACACAAAAACTGCTATTAAATCATCATATATCAATATCTTTTCTGCTTTTTTTTCATAAATCACTTAAACAACTTGTAACTTGCTCAAAACTACCAAATATTCAATACTTTTCAGGATTTTAGTGCAAGAAAGGCTTTAGAAATGGTCATGCAGCCTTTGTCTGCCAGCGAACTGCAGGACTCATCTGAAGATCCTCAACCGAGGCGCTGCGCTACATTCAAGCACTGACCGGCATGATGCCAGGGCCCACAAGATATGCCATATCAAGAATCCATGATGTGTCATTCTCTTTCGACCTTTTCTTCACTCCTGACTTGATCCAGCTGATTCAGCAAATGACAAACCTACATGGGAGGCGTTCAATCTCAGGATGGAGTGATGTGGATGCTCAAGAGATTTGAGCATACATGGGACTTCTCATCCTGGCAGGTGTGTACCGGTCCTGGAGCCTGTGGGATGCCTATAGTGGGAGACCATTCCCAAACAATTTGAAATGATAAGAGCTAGCACCGGTTGGTGCTTGAATGAAGCCCAGCATCTCAGTATTAGAGGGAGACCAGACTTGCCCATTCTTCGTTGTCCACTCACTGTTAGGATGGACAGGATCTTCAGAGTCCTCTCCACGTTCAGAGGAAGGGTTAGAGGCACTCACAGAATTGTTGGACTCCAGTGACCATTTTGTGTCAGACTCCCCAACCTCATCTTCAGATGAGTCCTGCCGTTCGCTGGCAGATAAAGGCTCCATGACCTAAAGCCTCTCTTGCACTACAATTCCTCTTCATTTTTGCTCCTCTTTGCTCCAGGTCGTTCTCCTTCTCTGTTCTCTGCAGCCAAGCTGTGAAAGCAGCCAGTTGCATAAACACACTAATTGTAGTTTTTGTTTACAACAAAGGTAGGAGACAATGTTTTTATTCAAGCACATCTCCAAAGACACATGATGCATCCTTCAAAAGATGCCCTTTTTTCACAGGGCTCCATAATATAACTATAATTTCATGCCTACAAAGGGAAAATGGTGGAATCTGATGGAATACAGTAAAAATGTCAAATATTACCACTTCTGTACAAAATGAAATGCTGACATTGCAGAATGCATGGTTTTTCATACTGTAAAGGCAGTGAGATACAAACATGTGGTTATAATGGGAGTCAGGGAAGCATTTTTGATATATCCATGACTCTAATCACCACCAAAGCCCCATTCCCCTACAATTTATTTTATGGAAAATAATTAATGTTTTGTTGTTTTTTTTCAGAAATAATTGTTACTTCGAAGAATTATAACTGGCATTTAAAGGGTTAAAATCCATCCAAGTATGCAAGTTACAAGTTGTTTAAGTGATTTATGAAAAAAAAAGCAGAAAAGATATTGATATATGATGATTTAATAGCAGTTTTTGTGTACCGTGTACGTTTTTGCCACGAAGAGGGTAAGAGGGAGTATTTAGCTCTAGGCTAAAAATGCTAATGCAATCAAATTAATTTTGTTGTTTATCTTTGACATATCGAAGTCTCTAATCCCCACCAGAACCCCATCTCCATATTATTTGTTATATGGAAAAAAAATCATTTTTTGTGTTTTTTTTGTAATAAAAATTGAAATACTTCAACTAAACAAACTGGCATTTAAAGGGTTAAAATCCATCCAAGTATGCAAGTTACAAGTTGTTTAAGTGATTTATGAAAAAAAAGCAGAAAAAGTATTGATATATGATGATTTAATAGCAGTTTTTGTGTGAGTGTACGTTTTTGCCACGAAGAGGGTGAGAGGGTACAAAATTTGAGGAGGGCATGAGGGATAAATTTGTGTTACGCATTTATTTATTTCTAATACTTTAGTGTTTGATGAGACCAATCACTGTTCCATGTGCGCACAGAAAGAGCCTATTGGAAGTAGGCAACATGTGACAAACTGGGTGAGTTTTTTGTTCACTTGTAAAAAACAAAATTGTAAAGTGAAAAGGAGTAGCAATTTAAAACGTGGATCTGTGTATGTAGCAGTTCAGTGATATTTCTAACTTATTTTAGATCCAGAGTTTTACATAATTTGTAAATAATTAAATAGAAAAATGTAAATGTGAAATTCAATAACTGAATGTCTTGTACTTTTGTAAGTAAAGCTGTGAGATGGTGTCCTCTCCATCTCAGGTGAAATTAGTCTTCAGACAAAACAGCGTATATGTGAGTTTTGGGGGGCTCTTATTTTGAAAAAGCAACATCAGAATGTCCTGAAACATTGTAGTTGACACCTTGAGAAGGTGTACTATCCATCTGAGGTAAAATTGGCCTGTGAAAGCTAGGACTTTTATTTTCATGATTTTTTGAATGTATGGACAAAACAGCGTATATGTGAATTTTGGGGGGCTCTTATTTTGTTAAGCAACATCAGAATGTCTTGAAACATTGTAGGTGACACCTTGAGAAGGTGTACTATCCATCTGAGGTGCAATTGGCTTGTGAAAGCTAGGACTTCTATTTTTATGATTTTTAGAATGTGTAGACAAAACAGCTAATATATGAGTTTTGGGGGGCTCTTATTTTGTTAAGCAACATCAGAATGTCTTGAAACATTGTAGGTGACACCTTGAGAAGGTGTACTATCCATCTGAGGTGAAATTGGCTTGTGAAAGCTAGGACTTCTATTTTTATGATTTTTAGAATGTGTAGACAAAACAGCTAATATGTGAGTTTTGGGGGGCTCTTATTTTGTAAAGCAACATCAGAATGTCCTGAAACATTGTAGGTGACACCTTGAGAAGGGGTACTATCCATCTGACGTGAAATTGGCCTGTGAAAGCTAGGACTTTTATTTCTATGATTTTTTGAATGTGTAGACAAAACAGCGTATATGTGAGTTTTGGGGGGCTCTTATTTTGTTAAGCAACATCAGAATGTCTTGAAACATTGTAGGTGACACCTTGAGAAGGTGTACTATCCATCTGAGGTGAAATTGGCTTGTGAAAGCTAGGACTTCTATTTCTATGATTTTTTGAATGTATGGACAAAACAGCTAATATATGAGTTTTGGGGGGCTCTTATTTTGTAAAGCAACATCAGAATGTCCTGAAATATTGTAGGTGACACCTTGAGAAGGGGTACTATCCATCTGAGGTGAAATTGGCCTGTGAAAGCTAGGACTTTTATTTCTATGATTTTGTGAATGTGTAGACAAAACAGCGTATATGTGAGTTTTGGGGGGCTCTTATTTTTTAAAGCAACATCAGAATGTCTTGAAACATTGTAGATGACACCTTGAGAAGGTGTACTATCCATCTGAAGTGAAATTGGCCTGTGAAAGCTAGGACTTTTATTTTCATGATTTTTTGAATGTATGGACAAAACAGCGTATATGTGAATTTTGGGGGGCTCTTATTTTGTTAAGCAACATCAGAATGTCCTGAAACATTGTAGGTGACACCTTGAGAAGGGGTACTATCCATCTGTGGTGAAATTGACCTGTGAAAGCTAGGACTTTTATTTTCATGATTTTTTGAATGTATGGACAAAACAGCGTATATGTGAGTTTTGGGGGGCTCTTATTTTGTAAAGCAACATCAGAATGTCCTGAAACATTGTACTTGACACCTTGAGAAGGTGTACTATCCATCTGAAGTGAAATTGGCCTGTGAAAGCTAGGACTTTTATTTTCATGATTTTTTGAATGTATGGACAAAACAGCGTATATGTGAATTTTGGGGGGCTCTTATTTTGTTAAGCAACATCAGAATGTCTTGAAACATTGTAGGTGACACCTTGAGAAGGTGTACTATCCATCTGAGGTGAAATTGGCTTGTGAAAGCTAGGACTTCTATTTTTATGATTTTTTGAATGTATGGACAAAACAGCTAATATGTGAGTTTTGGGGGGCTCTTATTTTGTAAAGCAACATCAGAATGTCCTGAAACATTGTAGGTGACACCTTGAGAAGGGGTACTATCCATCGGAGGTGAAATTGGCCTGTGAAAGCTAGGACTTTTATTTCTATGATTTTGTGAATGTGTAGACAAAACAGCGTATATGTGAGTTTTGGGGGGCTCTTATTTTTTAAAGCAACATCAGAATGTCTTGAAACATTGTAGATGACACCTTGAGAAGGTGTACTATCTATCTGAGGTGAAATTGACCTGTGAAAGCTAGGACTTTTATTTTCATGATTTTTTGAATGTATGGACAAAACAGCGTATATGTGAGTTTTGGGGGGCTCTTATTTTTTAAAGCAACATCAGAATGTCTTGAAACATTGTAGATGACACCTTGAGAAGGTGTACTATCTATCTGAGGTGAAATTGACCTGTGAAAGCTAGGACTTTTATTTTCATGATTTTTTGAATGTATGGACAAAACAGCGTATATGTGAGTTTTGGGGGGCTCTTATTTTGTAAAGCAACATCAGAATGTCCTGAAACATTGTACTTGACACCTTGAGAAGGTGTACTATCCATCTGAAGTGAAATTGGCCTGTGAAAGCTAGGACTTTTATTTTCATGATTTTTTGAATGTATGGACAAAACAGCGTATATGTGAATTTTGGGGGGCTCTTATTTTGTTAAGCAACATCAGAATGTCTTGAAACATTGTAGGTGACACCTTGAGAAGGTGTACTATCCATCTGAGGTGAAATTGGCTTGTGAAAGCTAGGACTTCTATTTTTATGATTTTTAGAATGTGTAGACAAAACAGCTAATATATGAGTTTTGGGGGGCTCTTATTTTGTAAAGCAACATCAGAATGTCCTGAAATATTGTAGGTGACACCTTGAGAAGGGGTACTATCCATCTGAGGTGAAATTGGCCTGTGAAAGCTAGGACTTTTATTTTCATGATTTTTTGAATGTATGGACAAAACAGCTAATATATGAGTTTTGGGGGGCTCTTATTTTGTAAAGCAACATCAGAATGTCCTGAAACATTGTAGGTGACACCTTGAGAAGGTGTACTATCCATCTGAGGTGAAATTGGCTTGTGAAAGCTAGGACTTCTATTTTTATGATTTTTTGAATGTATGGACAAAACAGCGTATATGTGAGTTTTGGGGGGCTCTTATTTTGTAAAGCAACATCAGAATGTCCTGAAAAATTGTAGGTGACACCTTGAGAAGGTGTACTATCCATCTGAGGTGAAATTGGCTTGTGAAAGCTAGGACTTCTATTTTTATGATTTTTTGAATGTATGGACAAAACAGCTAATATATGAGTTTTGGGGGGCTCTTATTTTGTAAAGCAACATCAGAATGTCCTGAAACATTGTAGTTGACACCTTGAGAAGGTGTACTATCCATCTGAGGTGAAATTGGCCTGTGAAAGCTAGGACTTTTATTTTTAGGATTTTCTGAATATATGGACAAAACAGCTAATTTATGAGTTTTGGGGGGGCTCTTATTTTGGAATTCAGCATATCATGCAGTTCTGACGGTCTCACCGTAATAGCAGTTGTATACGCGCACCGGGAAATATAGGGGCGGCTAGTTTGACTGCTCATTTCTAAGTGGAGGATGGCTTGACCGCAGTTGCCAATAGGGGTGGGGTCTTGGTTCCTGTTGGCAGTGGCTGGCTGCAGGTTAAACCCCTCAGAGACCCTACAATGGCGTAACCAGTAGTTTATTGACTGACCTAGCTATATCTCTGGGTTACAATATCACTACTAGGTTCACACACAGAGCTGTCAATGAGTCTTAATAGAAACACTGTGGTATCACTTACCGGCTAACCAACTTTTAGCTAACGTTAGCAGCAGCCGGATACACTGGCTCAGATGATGCTTTTATGCTAGTTAGCTCACCTAGCTAATGCCATGTTTCACTTACCCGCCTCCTCTCTGGATCCTGTTGGCTTCTCTCCTGAAGAGCCCAACACAGTATCCCCAGCAGTTACCCATCGCATTGTCAAATATTACTATTATCTAGCTGCCTAGCTAGTAAGGTCCTGACAGCTGCTGCTGCATTGGTAGTTGTTACATCCATAGACGGTCCAGTCCTGCTCCAACCACTTCCTCATTCTCCTTCCTCTCCCCGGTGATGACAGTGAGCACATAAATGTTCAATACCTCCACCTACTGTCGCTTTCTCGTAATTTTTGATAAATTATGACCCGGTTTATGACAGAAACTAATGTAAAGACGAGTATTTTGAAAACGTGGGTTATATTTCTTGCATTGCACAGATGGAGGCAAATTTCAATATAGCCTAAGTTATCAGATCATTGTGTGAATTTACTGGAATCAATTAGACCTGTACACATAGAGTCGGCAACAGAGTTGGAGCAGGAAAACGTTTCGATAATGTAATGTACATATATATAATATGATCATAATAATCAAAAGATCTAAAGTGCTAATATTAAACAGTTACACAGCCAGTTTTTACTGCAATCAGACTGCTTTATTGTACTTTACATACATGTCCTTCTTTTACATGTGTTAACATTTTAGCTGATGTTGATTTATTGATTCTATTTGATTGTATGTGGTGTAGGCAACCAACTATCCCATAATCATTTATCAATCCACAACTGTTGTGTTGGAGGCATGATTGCACACAACAGATTGTCTTTTGTGTTTTACTCTGTGTCCTCAGAGGTGAAGAGGTAGGCATGCATCTCATCCTCAGCAGGGGTGTTGTCCACATTGCTCACTCTGACTTTCTGGGCAACAGGCTTGCATCTGGGCATGAGCTTTCTACCACTCTGAAAGAAAATGGGAAAGATACTAAGCAATGCTCATGTGGTTCTTTTGTGTGTGTGTGTGTGTGTGTGTGTGTGTGTGTGTGTGTGTGTGTGTGTGTGTGTGTGTGTGTGTGTGTGTGTGTGTGTGTTTTAAAACTTATACAGTAAATTCAATTTCAGTCTTTAATGGGGCGCTATGCAGTTTTGGCAATTTCTTCGTTGTTTGCTCGCAGGTTTCTCTATAGAGCTCCCCTTACAACTTCGGAATAGATATTTGGCAACACTTGTAAAAACTTGTTGGCGACTCTCCCCCCCTCCCATCTTCTCCCTCTGGTCATGTGCATTTGTCTCCATAGAAGGGGTTTGAGCTATGGCAATAGTGTGAAAACCTCCATTGCTACCTTGTTCTTATAGCTAGCCGGTTCCTGTATGTGTGCAGTGCCGTGAAGCAATTCGTTACATCGCGAGACCTGATATCACGTGATACCTCCTGACGATGAGGCCGGTGGCTCGCCGGCCGAAAGTTGCAAGGGTGGTTTTTCCGCTCACTGATGCTAGGGGGGAGCGAGACGACCACCATTGAACCCAAAAAAAGTAATATAACCATTCCAATTACTCCAAAGCTGTTCAGTTAAATTAAGCTAAAAAAAACTGCATAGTTCCCCTTTAAGCCAGGTTCTAATTAATTAAAAGAGAATGTATAAAAAATAATATATATATATTAGGGCTGTCGAAATAACGCGTTAATTTCGAGAAAAAAATTAGTGCGTTAAAAAAATTAATCGCAATTAATCCATTCCATATTGACCTTTCACCCGGAGCCGTTCTAAACACTATACAACTGTAATATGAAGGAGGGAGACCATGGATGTAGCCTATTAAGAGAACAGAGTGCGCAGAACAGAAACATTGCTGTCAGGTCATATTGTTGATTGTTTTATTATATATATATATATATATATATATATATATATATATATATATATATATATATATATATATATATATACAATTTGAACAGTGAAAATAATAATAAAAATAGTTTTTTTTAACTTTAATGTCACTAATGATAATTATTCATTTGAATTGAAATATTTAAAATACTTTCACAGCAAAAAATATGTATGTGATTAATTTAGATTAATTAATCACAGAGTCTGTAATTAATTCGATTACATTTTTTAATCAATTAACAGCCCTAATATATATATATATATATATATATATATATATATATATATATACATATATATATAATATATAAAACAATGGAGCATCACAATATGAGGAAAATATGCAATTCGCGATAACGATATTACTTGCAATAACTAAACAGATATTAAAGTGTACTTAGTTCTGCATTACTGCTGCTTTCAGTATTCTGCTAAAATACAACAAATTGCTTGTTGAATTTATAAAATTGTTTCTAACATTCTTTTATTGAACAAATTGAACACTGAATTGAATATAAAAGGCACCACTCAAAAAAGAATAACGGTTAGATTTTAAAGTGCAGTTTTCTACTGATATTTTCTTTTAACTAACACAAAAAAATCTCGGCGTGTCTTTTGCAGTGTGATTATTGCGCCAGTTGATAATGTGATGACAATAATAAAATATATATTGTGCAGCCCTACAACACATTATTATTTTTTACGAGCTGTGATGTATTTCAACAGATTCCACCCACACCTTACCCAGTGCCACACATTATAAATGCAGCAAATTACTTACTATTTTCTTGGAGTCAGCCAGAGATCTCTCCAAGTACCTCCTCATCCTTTCCTTTTGTTTCTCACTCTGCTCTCTCAGCTTTTCCTCACGCTGCCTGTGACATGGTGAAGAAAGACAAGGAGTTATGTTGTGATGAATGCCATTGCTATTTTACATCACCTTCAGAAGAGGCTTGACTTTGTTGCTCCATCAACTTTTTCTTGCAGTCAAGAGAAAGCTACGTTAACGTTTTATTTCCGAGATTATTCAGGTGCCGGCAGAAATTCTGCCGGTTGTCCGTCACCTTCCGCTTTCTTTGTGTTGGCATTTAACTGCTCCTCAGATCTCTGCAGGGTAAATCCAGACAGCTATACAGACTATCTGTCCAATCTGAGTTTTCTGTTGCACGACTAAAACAACCTTTTAACATTCACATGTTCCACCAAAACAAGTTCCTTCCCGAGTCTATTTCGACGAGGCACCGGTGTCGTTTGTGATTGGTTTAAAGAAATGCCGATAAACCAGAGCATGTTTTTCTCCCATCCCGGAATGCTGTGTGGACTGTGTCAGACCTTCCTCCTTAGCGCTGTGGAGGATGGTCTGACAATGCAAGACTTAAGAGAAAGTATATTCACTGGGACATACCTGCTCCTCCTCTCACTGTCCTTGATCTTCTTCATCATCTCTAAGTGTTCTTCAGGGATGCTCTCGAGGTCCTGCAGCAGTAAAGACATGCGGTTCTCAATATTGGCCAGCTTCTCCAAGGTGCTGAGGTTGGTAATCCTGTCACCCACGCAGCAGCGATGGACCTCTACCACCTTCTCACCCAGAGCATCCAACATAACGTCCTGCAAGCAAGAGGAGGGGAAAATGAAAAGGGGAAGAGGTGAGGAGACTACTAATGCCATCGTACATGATTTCTGGGTGTTGTTAGCACTCAGATCTTGGCTAAAAATGTAGTCAAACACATTCTGCTTCTTTACCTGGTCTTCTTTGTTCAATGAGACATGGAGCTGAACCTTGTGTCTGAGCTTGGTGCCTCGTGCCTTCTCAATGTCGATTCTCTGGTTCATGTCGTTAATCTGCAGTGTTAGCTGCTCTTCATCCTTTTCACTTCAGACAGAAAGCATTGAGCATTCGATTGATGTGGTAAATTGGAGGGGATAAGGGAGTAAACAGTGTACAGGGAAAAAAAAGGATTATAATAAGTCAAAGAAAAAGTGAGACATCTGCAGATTTCAGGAGAGCAAATGAGTCTGTTCATTTTAAAGCAACGCAACAGACAACATTCCTTCACAGAGCCTTGAGCCATGACGCTTACATCTTCTTCCTGGTTGCCTCTGTGGACTGTCTGAGCTCTTCCAGCATCTCTTCAACCCTTGTCGTGTTCTGAATCAGGGACAAGTTCTGCTCTGTCAGCTCTGTCACCAGATCCACAAGCTGCTGAGGCTCGGTGAAGTACAGCTCTGGCTCATACTGCAGCGGTGACAAACAAGGTGGGCAAGATAAGTAGGCTATACCCAAGATGAAGAGAGACGTTAAGTCAGAAAAATAGATTGACTGACCTCATAGTCTGAGCTGTCACTATCCAGTTTAAAAGTTGTGATCGTGGTAGGAAAAAAGAAAGAGTTTGGGGTCAGGAGAAAGTTTTTAGCAGCAGCGTGATACATTTAAAATTAATTTACTGCAAGGTGTTAAGCTCAAAATGCCACCGACATGCTGTTTGCTACAACAGAGGGATTATGAATTGTGAAAGTATGTGTAAATGATCATAATGTATATCCACACAAAAAATATCCACTTCATATACTTTTATATTTCGCCTTATGCTGAACACTTAAAGGTCCCATATTATACTCATTTTCAGGTTCATACTTGTATTTTGGGTCTCTACTAGAACTTTACATCCTACAATGTAAAAAAACACATTATTTTTCTCATACTGTCTGTCTGAATATAACTGTATTGACCCTCTGTCTCAAACACTCCGTTTTAGCTTCAGTCTCTTTAAGCCCCGCCCCCCAAAAAAAGCCAGTCCCCTCTGATTGGTTAACGTTTCTGGGTCTTCCGCATTTGCAGTCTCTGCACCATCATTGCAGCCAGGGAATGACTCTAACGGCACTGTAGCAGCACTCTCTACTTATATATAGTAACTTTGTGAGATCACAACTGTATGAAGTCCTGACGGCTTGTTTAAAGGCACAGTTTCTGAATACAGGCTGTGTGCATTTCTCTGTGGATTGTTTTGATGCTTTCACAGTGTTTATATAACACCTCGACCTACTTTATTATGAAAAAATAAATGAACATTTCACTTTTTACAATATGGGACCTTTAATGGAAGTCATGCCCCACCTTATTTAGCACCGCATCACTGTGTATGAATGCAAAGGATAACTACTGGATGTGGCGTAAAACAGCCCTCAGTGTTGTGATGGAGTGTGTGTTTGTGTTTCCTCACAGTGTGTTGCTGTGGGCTGAGGACAGCCTGGTCTCTCTGATGGAAGGCAGCTCTCCACCTGGACTGGAAACCTTTTTCTCCAAACCTGTGTACATGTTATCATTCCAATCACACTACAAGCACTATCCAAACTCAACTATAACAAATATCAATTTCAGTATCAGGATATTAAAGGGATAGTTTGGAATTTTTGGGTTGTAATGGGGTCGGTACTAATCCATAGCCAGTGTATCTACAGTAGATGGCGGTCGACACACCCCCAGTTTGGAGAAGCAGACAGGAGGACAGAAACAGAAGTTAAGCAATGTACTGCTGAGGACGTGGACAGTATGGTCAGCTGCTAAATGTATTTTGGCTAAACAAGTATACAAACAAATCATTAACAGTTTAAGTGTACGCTTTATTTAGAATATTTTCAAAGCTTTACCTTGCCGTCAAAGAGCACTGTTCGATACTCTTGTCAAAGCCACCAGACTCCATTGAAAAAAACGGTATTTTTACCTTTCAGAAAACGAGATTTGCTGGTTAACCTTTTTTTAAAGATTTTGTGTTGGGCTTTTCCGCCTTTAATTTTTGACAGGATGGCTAGGTGAGAAAGGGGAGAGAGAGGGGGAAGACATGCAGGAAATAGTCACAGGTCGGATTTGAACCCTTGATCTCTGCGTCGAGGAATAAACCTCTCAGTATATGTGCACCTGCTCTAACACTGAGCCAACCCGGCCACCTGGCTAACCCTTTTAAAACACCAAATAACACAATAACAGAAACAAACTAACCGATCGAGCCCCCCCGTATAAACTTTAACGGGGCTGTCTGACTGCAAGGTAAAGTGGTGGAAGTATACTAAACAAAACATAGACTACACTTAAACTGATATGTTGATTCACTTGGGTTTGTACTTGCCATTCCTAACAGCTGACTCCTCGGGCTCCCTGTTCTGCTCGTCCAAAGCGTCTCCATCAGTGAGGACATTAGCTTTGAAAGCCTTGGTCTTCTGGGCCTCCTGCCACTCTGGTGGAGACAACTCGAACAGAAGCTCCTCGTATCTTTTGTAGTCTATCAGGATTTCTTCAAACTTGCCGAGTTCACTATGAAAAACAAACATTAGATATTAATGGAATTCCACATGACATAACTGTCCCGCCCAATGTATTCCCCCATATTTACAATTCCCCTCAGTGTACCTTTTGGGTTAACACTTCTATGCACTTCAACATGGGTAATGTGCACACTCATACCCACACACTCAGACTGCTACCTTTTCACGGTCCCTATTTCAGCAGTCAGTCTCTTGATCTGAGCGTTCTTCTCCTGTTTGGACTTGGCCTCGTGTTCAAAACTGACAACAGAGACAGGGCAACCGTTTGCAATGTGACTCTTCAAACAACACTCAGCTAAAATGTCATATCATGATGGTTCTTACAATGTTCTGGCCTCCACGGACTTCTTCTCGTTCTCCCTGAGGAACTCTTCGAAGCTGAGGTTGTCTCTCTCGATGATCTTTTCGAGCTGTCTCAGCTGTCCCTCCTCTTTTGCAATGGCTTTGTCCATCCTCAAAATCTCGGCCCTCTTCGTCATCAGAGATAACTGAGGAAGGGAGAGAGGGGGTAAATGAAGCAAGAGGGCCAAGCTAGATTTCTTTTATTTATTTCACACATTCTTCCTCCTGGCGGCAACTCTACCCACGATGCAACTTGACCGTCAGAGATTTGGGTGTGTTATGCTAGTAGTAGTCTTGCATTGCCAGACCTTCCTCCACAGCACTGCGGAGGAGGGTCTGGCTAATTCACACAGCATTCCGGGATGGGAGAAAAACATGCTCTTGTTTACTGGCATTTCTTTAAACCAATCACAATCGTCTTGGGCGGCACTTAGCGCCAGACGGAGCAACGGTGCCTCTGCAAAATAGCCTCTGGAAGGAGCTTCTTTTGGTGGAACGTGTACGTTCAAAGGTTGTTTTAGTCGTGCAACAGAAAACTCAGTTTGGACAGACAGTCTAGCTAGCTGTCTGGATTTACCCTACAGAGATCTGAGGAGCAGTTAAAGCTATAGTGCGTAGTTTCTGTCTCCCCCATGAGGAATTCTAAGTAATGACAACAAAACTGTCGGTGCGTCCACGATACAAGCCTTCTGTGATCGCGCTTCACCCCCCACCCCTCCTCCACACAGTTGCTAGTAGTCAAGGAGGACACAGAGGATTAAAAAAACATGATGGACTCTTCAGAAGAGGCAATTATCTTCACTTGAGTTTCTGCGCGGGAAAGTCGCCGGACGACACAATCTTCTGAACATAGTCATACTGAGAAATACAGAGAGAGTTGTGTGGAGCTGAAAGTCATAATTAGCTTTGTATGAATTCATTTGGCAATGGCTTCAATGTAACGGAAGTTCATTAATATCTAGCTTAGTCCTCATAAATTGGCCTGAGTGTAGAACGCCAACACAAAGAAAGCGGAAGGTGACGGACATCCTGCAGAATTTCTGGCAGCATCGGAGCAATCCCGTAAATGAAACGTCGTTGATATAGACTATACTACTAGTGGCTTATATAGCCTTGATACCATTAAGCAGAGAAGAGGAGCGAGCTACAGAGGTCTGGTAAGTTAACTTCTTTCTATTCCTTTGCAATTGATCCGATTTCACACAGCAGCAGAATGTTTTATACACATTTTCAGATGTGCAGTAGTACTCCACAAGACCTGTAAACAGACTTTGATGTGAAAAAGCGGTGGAGTTCCCCTTTTTGTTTCACATAAACAAACATAGTTTTCTTGTTTCCTAAATAGATGATGGATGTGGTCCGAGGAGACTGAGAGCATCCGACATCTTACAAAAAGCAAACATTCAAAAAGCATCAGTCATCAGTCTTAGTCACAGCAGCCTTAGAAATTGAATCCAGATGAGACGTGACTCCTCTTTTATTAAGATCTTAGCAACTCTTGAAATCATTTACCTCCAACACTGCCTTCTGCCGTTCCATAGACATGAAGTCATGTTTGCTGTCTTTCGTAATGTTTTCTAGAGACAGAGGACAGATGACAGTTAATATTCACGTTAGCAAGTTCGCCGTGGCGTGCACTCAGCTCTCTCTCCACTCACCTCGTTTCATCATGGCCATCTTCAGCTCATGTCTGCCGGGCGTTTGTTTGGGGACAACTGTCCTACTCTTGATTTCTTTCAGATTCTTCATCTTCTCCCTTTCTTCTACTTTTACTTCCTCCTCATCCCCCTCCTCTTCCTCCTCCACTTGTTCTTGCAGCTCTTTCCTCAGCTTGGCCATCATTCGAGCAGCGTGGGTCGTCTTCTCATTGATTGGCAAAGCAAGAAATGTACGCATCTCCTGTGCATAAAGAACAGCAGCAGCACTTCAACATGGCGATCGTTTTTTTTGTGTGCAGAAATTAGCTGTGTTTGAGACACTATCCACTATCGTGGAAATAGTGCACTATATAGTGTGCCAGTTTGAAGTGGTGTTCGAATTCTCTATATAGTCCACTATAAAATACCCACAATGCACAGCTAATTTGATTGTACATACGATGTACCCTACATTTTGCTCCTGTATAACCACAATGCAATGCAATCGTGTTTTGAGGAGAAGAAGAACCCGCAAAAACCGAAAAGGAAAAATTAACCAGGCTTTCAGTTATAAACATTGGAAATGTAACATGCAACTTATGGCGTTTTTCCACTGCTAGTACCAGCTCTACTCGGCTCAGCTCGGCTCGGCTCGGCTCGACTCGGCTGCAGTGCCCCGTCCTCCTTTTTCCATTGCAGATTTAATACCGCCTCATGTGTGAGGCAAGCGTGACTGGTCGTCATAGCGCCGCTGCAGGAAAGTGCCGTGACCTAACGCGACACACACACAGAACGTCAAAGGTGTGTTGTTGTTGCCACAGCCAGAAGACACATTTTGTTTCAAATGAAGCTGGAGGCAGCAAAAAAAACACAGTTGGCTAAATTATTTAAAAATCGCGGGTTTGTTCAGGACACCCCCGTCTGTCGCTTTCACGTCACCTTTTGGTATCGGCTCAGCTCGCTTGGAAGCTTGACTGAGGTGGTACTAAAAAAAGGACCTGTTAGCAGGTACCAGGGACTTTTTTTTCGTAATGGAAAACCAAAAAAGGCGAGTAGAGTCGAGGCGAGTCGAGCCATGTAATGGAAAAACGGCAATATATACAACCTTTTACTATCCTCCTGAGTGCTCGGTTTGTTTCAGGGACGTGTTAGAAGTATTTTTGTTTTGGTTTGTTTACATGATGCTGGGCGCGCCGGCTTCCGTCACACAAATAACCGTCGCACATACCGGGCGCATTTACTGACGCAACAATGTTTATCAGATTTCAGTGTAGCGGGCGCCCGGATAGCTCAGTTGGTAGAGCGGGCACCCATATATATAGAAGTTTACTCCTCAATGCAGCGGGCCTGGGTTCAACTCTGACCTGCAGCCCTTTGCTGCATGTCATTCCCCCCTCTCTCTCTCCCCTTTCATGTCTTCTGCTGTCCTATCAAAATAAAGGCTGAAAATGTCCAAAACAAATCATCTTTAAAATAATAAAATGTCAGTGGTGTCTGAAATCTTGTTTGGTTGTTCCCTATATAGTTCACTATTTCATAAACTCTATATAGGGAAGAGTGAGTGAGTGAATGAGGGAACAGTTTAGAACACAGCTACTGTGTCACACAAGTATCATGCAGTGCATGTAAAATAACTTATTCATAAACAAGCCAGCCTAACCCCTGACATGCTGTTTCTATCTTAAACACACTAATGTACATTTTTTACTTTTCTTTTTATCAGAATCTTACGTCAATAAGGCGGCTTACCCTTACTGCACATATTACGACGACTATTATGATGTGTTGTACAACGGGCAGGGTGCAATTTTATTGGCTAGTGGCAGTCTCTGCATGCAACATGAGCATTATACATGCAGAGTGACGCAGCAGTCTGTGTCTGTGTACTATATGTATGTATGCACTACGTTGTGTTGAATTCTTTAAACAGCAGATATTGTTTGTTTGGCCAAGACAAATTTCCTTTGGGATAACAAAATCTAGCTATCTGATCTCATCTCTTATATTTATACAGTTGTATTCAAACACACACACCAACCTCTTTTCGGTCCCCGCTTTCATTTGCACTCAGTAGGAAAATGCTGTTATTATCTGGCAATTTGAATGGGCTCTGTCGAGTCTTCCTCCTCCTCTTCTTCATATCTGCATACAATGCAATGAAGAAAATGGGTTTTTAAAAAAAACTGTGCACAGTCTACATTCTCATTGTTTTCACAGATCTGTCATTGCCCACTGTACCTGATTTACGTGATTTGGCAGCACTATCAGTCTCTGAAACAACAATGCTGCCTGAAGAAATCTCTGGTCGTTTTGTCGGAAACATGATCAATCACTGAGCGTATTTACAACGTGTCTTATGTGTGACACATGGCATTATAACAAATATTTACTGGGATGTGGTGAAGACATGTCTGAGGTTACTTCTGGCATCTGGCACAGCAAAGGCTCAGCGTTTCATTTGGCTGCAGGTTACAGAAAACAAATCATATCAAAGCCTTTTGGTGGATGACAAACAGCATGAACCCATATTGTTGATTTCAGGTCAGTCAGGGGGACTGTCAGGGGTCAGGGGTGTCCAACATACGGCCCGTGGGCCAGAACCAGCCCGCCAAAGGGTCCAATCAGGCCCACTGGATGACTTTGTAAAGTGTGAAAATTGCAGAGAAGTAATTAATTCCAAATTTACCACTTTAATCTCAGAGAATATCTGAGTTCTTTTTTCCGTAAATTTAGTTTTTTTCTCGGAATATTACCCCTCTCTCCCAAGTCCGTAAATTTATTTTTTTCCCTACAACAGCCTTAGAACACTGTCGTAGCAGAAACAACTTGCGTTTGCCAACATCAATCTGAGAAGAAAGTTTATTGGTGTTTTAAGCCCCCAACGTCTCCTTCCAGGCAGCACTAGGATTAGGCAATGGTTATGGTTATGGTTATGGTTATGGTTATGGTTATGGTTATGGTTATGGTTAGGGTTAGGGTTAGGTGCCTTGAAGTCAACGGTCGCAGCGCTGCCTGGAAGGAGACGTTGGGGGCTTAAAACACCATTGAGTGAGAAGAAACTCTGTGGCAGATAAAGTTTCTGATCTTTCTGGAGTGATTTACTGGTCTGGCCCACTTGAGATCAAATTAGGGGTATGTGGCCCATGAACTAAAAGGAGTTTGACACCCCTGATTAAAGTCATTCAATGCATCTGGGTCTAGCTACATTTCTAAACCTTTAACCCATTATATTATGACCCAGATTGCAGCCTGGGGTCCTTTCCGCAGTGGGATCCTGGCTGTTCCCACCTTTAGCTGTGACTAAAGATGACCAACTCTCTGACGTCAAGGCTCCTGTTTGTAACTTCTGCCTGCTTTTCGCATCATTATCAACTTCAAGAGACATAATCTCTACACAGAGAATGTTATATTGTTTAAATGTATTTTTATTATTAAAGACTTTGCACAGTGCACATCCACACAGGTATTTTCACTTGCTGATTAGACTTGTGTTGGGTGGAGCGACGTGTTGTCATGAAATGAACTGATTAGAATCATAAAGTTTTGTTAGAAGAGGTCCAGTCAGGCAAAAGTGAAAACACCTGCGTGTTGGACTGTTGGTGTGTAGTTATTAATTTATGAAACTATCTTAATGATCTTATTCTATATTATGTTTGACTAGTTGAATAGTTTAACTATTTGTATTTCAATTTATGTTGTGCTTAAATGGTGCACATTCCCAAACATTAATTGTATACAAAATGACTGTCACAAGGCAACCCTGGGGACCAGTAGTATTCCAGCATGTGAGTACTGATTTTTAGGCAAAGTATTAGACAGTTTCACTGGAATGACATTGCTAGGCAACAGGTTGGGTCCATGTTTACTTCCTCTCAGCTGATGTAATTTACATAGACTGCAACCAAGGAAACTATTTTAACTTTTAAACTGTGAAATGGTCTATAATGAAGCTGCCATGCCATATTTGCTGTGTATGGTGTTGGTATTTGAAGGCAACATGAGAGAGAGAGAGAGAGAGAGAGAGAGAGAGAGAGAGAGAGAGAGAGAGAGAGAGAGAGAGAGAGAGAGAGAACGTACCCTTAGAGGGACATGCACAGAATTTGTTTAGTATCTGCATTCATATCATAATTATCTTGTTTACTTGTATATTATTATTATATCAGATGTATTTACTCCTTGTTGTTGTTTATATGTATGTTTGTTCTTATGCTTTGGAAACACAGATGTATTTTTTTGTCATGCCAATAAAGCAACATGAAATTGAAATTGAAAAATTGAGAGAGAGAGAGACAGAGAGAGAGAGAGAGACAGAGAGAGACAGACAGAGAGAGACAGAGAGAGAGAGAGAGACAGAGAGAGAGAGAGAGAGAGACAGAGAGAGAGAGAGAGAGAGAGAGAGACAGACAGAGAGAGAGAGAGAGAGAGAGAGACAGAGAGAGAGAGAGAGAGAGAGAGAGAGAGAGAGAAGCAGAACCCACATAGCGATTTTTTTGGACCCAAGGAACCCTAGGGAATTAGCCAATTAGCTAATACGGCCATTTTAATCTTATTTGACAAAAGATAATACTGGTTATAAAATGTAGCATATGTTTAGAAAAATAACTGTTTTACTAGTATCTTTAAGCTCCTTTAAATGAGCTTCTGCGAATTGTATCTAGCGTTACATCACAGCGAGACATTTTTATGCTGGAAGTAACTAGCTAACTTTAGCTACTCCACAGCGCTGTGGAGATAGCGTTAGAGATAGCTAGCTAGTTAGGTCTGGCAACGCGAGACTATGTTGGAAGTAACGTTAAAGTTCACGCTAGACTGTTAACTTGCTTCATGAGAAACAAACTGGGTCTATAGCTCTACAGTTTAGCATTAAGGTAACTGTTTTACACACTTCTTTTAATAATGAATTCAACCTACCGCCAATGCTGTCAGTACACAACTTCGCTCTTCTGGCTTCGTTTGTCTACTGTTGTCTTAGTAACTGTTGCCTTCACGGTCTCCTAGTAATGCTAGTAGTAGTAATGCTCCTACTAGTAAGTTTTAATTTGGCATTCATAGCTTGTATGCATTGTACCCATGGATGTATTAAGAGAACGATTGTACCCGATACATCCATGTTTGTACCCTAAAAATGTCTGCAGAATTGTTCGTTATTATTAGACAACCAGTTCGTAATATTGCAAATAAATATACATATTGCAATACTTTCATCAGTGAGCCATAGGCCAATTACCATTGTGTTATCGTTACCTCCTTCAATGATAGATAGTAGCCTACCTACCAAACAGACATTTATTTAAATTAAAATCTTACGTCATTGTTATAATTTATATATTTTTATATTGATGGACATTTTAACCATTGTAAAGACTTTCATCGATTATTTGGTAACTAGGCCTATATTTAAAAAAATACATCAAACAAGATTAACAGAAGGTTTGTAAAATAACATTTTACTTTACTTTCGTTATTTTACTTTGGTTTGATGGCTGTACAACTAACATTTAGCTTTTTTTTCATTTCATGTTCATTTGAAAAGGAACAGATGCTAGACATAGACATTTGTGCAACAAATCTCCAATGTGCAGCACAACATGTATAGCTATTGTTAGTTTCCAATGCCTGTCCCTAGAATGACTTTTAAACAGTCATAAAAACAAACATTAAATATTGCCACATTAAAATACCTAAAGCATATAAACATGCAAGACACATCTACCTATACCCCCCCCCCCCACCCACCCACAACCAACCCCTCCCCCACACCATCCCACCACACCCCATGCTAGCCCACCCCTTTATGTGACTATAGGTCAGAGTTCCATGAAGGGCTCATCATCAGCCTGCTCATCACTTAGCCTCTGTAGACCGGTCATATTAATTCTCCACTAGATGGCATAGATAGATCATGCAATTTGTCTAATGTGACACTCAATAGTTCTTGTGTTGGGTTGCCTTCTTAAGAAGAGAAACCCAGATTTCAGGACTATAATAAGAGATCCTGTTAAAAGACACTTAGACATGTTCATATTTAAATAGTACATCTATGTGAGTGATAATTTCTTCCTAAGTTAAGTTGACTTGGCTGCCAACACTTCTTTTAGGTCATGGTGTGTACCAGTGAATATTCTTAGAACCTAATACTGTACATTCCCTCCCACGCATCCACACATGACCCTGCACATCTCAGCTCAACAAAGCAGCCCACGCGCTACACTTGCTTGTAGGAAATCCCAGTGTCAGATTGTCAGGTTAAAGTAATGCAAACACATGAGGGAGTGTTGACTCTCGCAACAGAAAAGGGCACGTTGTGTTAAGAAAGAGGAATGGTGTTGCATTCAGATTTGAAGGAACAGTTTGATGCTTGTCAGGAAAGGAAAGGAAACAAAAAGCAAGCACTGTAAGTGCTTTACATTTCCCGAATTTTTTTTGTCACATCTTCACAAAATTTGTGGCCCAACTCTTCTCAAGTTTAATT
Source organism: Gymnocephalus cernua (assembly GCA_023631565.1). Taxonomy (NCBI): domain Eukaryota; kingdom Metazoa; phylum Chordata; class Actinopteri; order Perciformes; family Percidae; genus Gymnocephalus; species Gymnocephalus cernua. The sequence continues at coordinate 6,542,795 of CM042435.1, read as the reverse complement.
AAAATATTGTTCCTAAAGCCAGTCCTTTAGTACAATTTGCCAGAAAGTTGTTCTGCATACAGTATCAGTGTCTTACAATGTAGATAAGCTGGTAAGCATCTGATTTTCTTGCAGCGTTGCATGGGTTGTTTGAGCATTCCAGATTGCCTCCGCCTCCTCCGCTTTGTAGCCCAAAGACAGTGGATATCTGGAATTATATAAGAGGTGAACATTCATCCTTCTATGGATAATGACATTGACAGCTTTTCTTTAAACATAATTAACACCACCACCTTCAATGTGCACAAAATAGGCGAAAATCTGCACATCCATATATGACCAAATAAATTAATATACACAAAGGCTGGGTATATCGTTCAAAAATATTCAATACTGGTACTGATACCAATGCCGTGACTTCGATACTTTTTCGATACCAATTTTATAAAACAAAAATAAATTACAACATTACACATTATGGCACAAATTAATTCATTTATTTTTCAGCTCCTACTACGCAAGCCGTCTCTGTGTAATGAGTTTTTCCTGCGTGTCTCTACGGCGTATTGAATTCGGTACCCAGACCTACAATACACAGAAAAAAACTCAGAACAGAAAGCATTTCTTGAGCAACATATTTATTTTGAGTCTTCTAATACAGTAATACATATCTGATTATTCAAAAGTATTCTCTCCCTCATGTCTTGCAGTGAGTTTAAGTGGCTGAGTGAAAAAAAACAGCATTGACCTCTTGTCATGAAACAAACATTAGAACAAAGTCTGAGCTGCCACACTGGCAAGAAACTGTAAGATGCAGACTGAGCTCAGGTCAATGTGACTGGGCTGCAGGGCTCCAAACTGACAACGCATTTTATAAAGTTAGGCTGTTCTATATGTCTGCAGCAACTTTGTTCACTATACTTTATTACAATCTTCCAAGAATCAATAGGCATTACATACAGCTTCTGGAAAGCACAAATGATGAACTGAAGTTTACAGTAGATATGTTACCCAACATATATGAATCCTTATTAAATGTTAATTGCATCTTGATAACAAATCATGGGACATAAATACTTTCTTCATGACTTGACAAGACAGCCGGGGATTATGGGGACCTGTAAATGCAGCTCAAAAAATATGAACCCCCGTCATGCTGTCCCTGTCCTGTTGTGAATGCACAACATGTCACCAAACCAATAACATTTAAATGTGTTAAAACAACATTGTGGAAACTGAATTATCTGTGTGACTTCTGACAACCTGTCATTTCCCCACACAGCCAGCAGAGGCACATCTGTTCCTGTGTGCTCATTTGATTTGTATTAGCTGTGCAACAGCTCTAATATCTTGTAACTTCCACTCATAGTACTGTGTTGTGTTGTCACCAACTTTGGCCTGGTACCAAAGAATTGCAGCTCAAAGTCGGAGGCCTCTGCATTTGTGTCACCGCTTTTCCTCAGCTGGAAAAAGACTTCACTTTCTGACTGTTACATGTATCTTTGTCAAGCAGCCTATTTCGAATAATAATCATGTCAGTTATACCGTAAACATTAAATTAATATTGGAGGACCGTGATTTGGCTAATCCTCAAAATGTAATGAATATGTTCAATTGATTATATTTGGTATTGTGATCTTCCTTTTCTGTACTCAAAGACAATCTGTTTAATTGAATGAATTATTGCACTCTCAATTGGGAATTTGGAAAGACATTTTCTAAATATGGGACACTCAGAGGCATGTATAATGCCAGTTTACACTGAATAATTATGTACTGGGAACTGTGAGTGAATCTTCAGCTTCACATAAAGCACAGGAATTGAGACATTATTCAAATCCTCCAAATGTCTGTCGATCAGCAGAGCCAGCTCAGTTCATACTTGTGTTTCATGCAAAGAAGGTCCTCCGAAAAGGTCTAAGCGTATTAACATTTTTATTTCCCTGTATAAACATACTTAATGAGGAGTCTTCAAAGAGGACATAGTCTAAATTTAAATCAATTTGAACAAAATTTAGTTGTATACACATGCTCAATGCACTAAGCCTGGAAGGGAAATTAAACTGAAATATTGCCAAGACAACAGGTTCTCTAGAGTCAGGCAATTGTGCAGCATTTGAAATCAAACTACCTTGTTACTTTTACAGATAGTTACTAGTTACTTTGAAAATTAAAGGCCCTGCACAGCCACACAGGTGTTTCCAATTACCCTGGCTGATTAGACCTCTAATCAGGTGCAAGTTGTTTGAAGCAATTCTGGGTTTTTATGCCAAACTCTATGTACTTACCACGCGTTCATGGGCATCGGAAAAACATTTTCCCCAGTGAAAACGTTATCATTCACTAACCCTAACCCTTCATGTGGGAATCAGAGGTGGGAAACTGGGGCTAGATTTTGCTAACAGAGTTTCCCAGTTGGTGACGCGTTGTTGACAACTGATGTACAGAAACATGTGATCCACTTTCTTGGTCTTAGTGAGGATTCGAGCAGCAGCGTTCTGAATCAGCTGCAGCTGTCTGATTGATTTTTTAGGGAGACCTGTAAAGACACCGTTACAGTAGTCAAGTCTACTGAAGATAAAAGCATGGGCAAGTTTTTCCAAGTCCTGCTGAGACATAAGTCCCTTTACCCTTGATATATTCTTAAGGTAGTAATAGGATGACTTTGTAATTGTCTTAATGTGGCTGTTGAAATTCAGGTCTGAATCCATAATTACACCTAGATTTCTGGCTTTGTCTGTTGTTTTCCACATTGTCGTTTGAAGCTGAGCGCTGATTTTTAATCGTTCCTCTTTTGCTCCAAAAACAACCACCTCAGTTTTTTCTTCATTTAATTTAAGAAAGTTCTGTCACATCCAGTCGTTAATTTGTTCAATGCACTTAGTCAGTGTTTGTATAGGACTATAGTCTCCTGGCGATAAGGTTATGTAAATGTATGTGTCGTCCGCATAACTGTGGTAACTTATTTTGTTGTTTTCCATAATCTGAGCCAGTGGAAGCATGTAGATGTTAAACAGAAGAGGCCCCAGAACGGAGCCTTGGGGAACTCCGCACGTCATATTTGTATGCTCAGATGTATAATTACCTATAGATACAAAGTAGTCCCTATTCTTTAAATAGGATTTAAACCAGTGTAGGACTGAGCCAGAAAGGCCAACCCAGTTTTCCAGTCGGTGTAGTAATATGTCATGGTTGACCGTGTCAAATGCAGCACTGAGATCAAGTAATACTAAGACTGTTTTTGCCACTATCTGTGTTTAAGTGTCATTAAATACTTTAACAAGAGCTGTCTCAGTGCTGTGGTGTGGTCGAAAACCCGACTGGAAGGCATCAAAACCATTGTTTAGTGACAAGAAAAGGTTTAGTTGTTGAAAAAACGCTTTTTCAATGATTTTACTTAAGAATGGCAGGTTAGATATCGGCCTATAGTTGCTCAGTAGTGCCGTGTCTAGATTGTTCTTTTTTAAAAGTGGCTTGATGACTTCAGTTTTCAGGGCCTTTCGGAAGATACCTGAGAGTAGAGACGTGTTTACTATCTGTAAAAGATCAGAAACATTTTTGAAAAGGCCTGTTGGTAGAATATCAAGGCAACAGGAGGAGGTTTTCAGATGTTGTATAATGTCCTCCAGGTTTTTATGGTTGATCATATGAAATTGTGTGATATTGGAATTTGTTTTGCCTGGACAGTGTGGCAACACATATCCCTTACTTGATATGGAGGCACTGACAGTTAGTCTAATTTTCTGAATTTTGTCTTTGAAAAAGGAGGCAAAATCATTGCAGGCCTTGGTAGATAAAAGTTCAGATGCTACTGGTACTGGAGGTTTGTTAACCTATCAACAGTAGCAAGCACGTGAATTATTATTGTTTCTGGCGATAATGTCAGAGAAGAAGGACCACCTAGCATTCCTCAGTTCCAAATTATAAATGTGAAGTCTGTCTTTATAGGTGTTATAGTGGACCTGGATCTTTTCTTACTAGAGACAGCTTTGACCTTAGTGGGAGCAATGGCATCAATAACATTTGTAATTTTAAAATTGAAATTATCTACAAGCTCATTGACTGAGACCCCAGAGAGGGCGGGTGTGGAGGAGAAAAGCTGAATGAATGTTTCACTGGTGTTTTCAGTGATATACCGTTTTCTGATTACCTTAGTTTGGACACTTTTGGGCACCGAGATAGTGCCGTTAAAGAAAACACATGAATGATCAGAGAGAGCAACGTCAGTCACCACAACCTTGGAAATGTTCAAACCCTTGGAGATAATCAAGTCCAGAGTGTGACCCTTGTTGTGGGTGGGTTCCGTCACTTGCTGAGTCAGTCCATAGTTCTCAAAAACACAACACAGTTCTTTGGTCCCTCTATCCTGAAGGTTGTCCACATGAATGTTAAAATCACCAGCAATAATTACACAGTCAAAGTTAATACAGATTATAGACAGCAGTTCAGTAAAGTCATCGAAGAAAGCTGCACAGTATTTCGGTGGTCTGTAGATATTTAGAAATATAGCTCGAGGGGAGGACTTTAGCTGAAGAGTCACATATTCAAAAGTAGCAAAATTTCCATAAGATATTTGAATACAATGGAATGAGTCATTATACAAACTGGCTACACAACCTCTTTTCTTATTCACTCTATGCTCACTCATAAAACTGAAGTTAGGGGGAGCTGACTCAATGAGAACAGCACCACTGTTATTATGGTCCAACCAGGTTTCAGTTAAAAACATAAAATCAAGATTGTGCTTAATAATAAAATCATTGATTAAAAATGATTTTCCTGCCAAAAACCTGATGTTTAGTAAGCCTAGTGTTAGTGTGTTAAAATATTTATCTGTCTCAATTTTTGGTATAGGCGTTGGCTGACAAGGAATGAATGCTAAATTTGCGAGGTTTGCTGATAAGTGCTTGTTCCTGCTTAGCGGATTCATCGTTCTTTTTCTATTACCTATCACAACATAAATTGAAGAAGGATTTAATACACAGGGCCCGGGCTTGTCCTGAAAAGAGTCATGAGTGCCACTAGGCGTGCAGCCTGGACCCGGCACATATCAGACAAAGCTTGCTGCATTTGGTACACAAGTATACTTATTTTGTACACAAGTGTTATACTTGGCAATAAATCCTTTTCTGATTCTGATTATGGTTGACAATATCCATATTCCATAACCTAATTTTGGCCAAGTTAATGCACATATGAGTGGGGAACAAAAATGCTATTGTGACATCGGAACGGCGTCGGAACCATTGTATGTGGGTGGGACCACCCACTTTTTGCGACCAATGGTATCGGACCTACTCACTTTTACCATCTCTAATTCAGCGCATCTGTCTGTTTACTTTTCAGAGCGGCGTCAGTCAAATCCTTTTCACTTGAGGAATGCCATAATAAATTTATTGGGGTGGGATTGTATAAGTTTATACTTCTTCCCACTCCTTTTCGGATATGTAAACAGGTCAATTTATTGTTTTGTTTGTTTTTATTGATTTGTTTTGTTTTCATTTCTTGTCTGCTGTTCTGTTCTTTACATATTTGAAATAAAATCAATCAATCAATCAATCAATCAATCAATCAATCAATCAATCAATCAATCAATCAATCAATATATCAATCAATTAATCAAACAAACTCCATTCTGCGTTGTAGATACAGCCTTGAGTTCCACGTTGCTGCTTCCTCCAATCCATTCCACTTGGCTCATTCAGAATCCATATAAATTAAACTCCATACCGTGTTTTCTCTACTAGCGCCTAATGCATGCACTCCCGCAAGACAGCAAGGTAAACAAAGCATCTTAGCATATCTGCTGCTCAGATGCGTCCAAGGGGGTAAGCCTGCCTCCACAGAGCGAAGCCGCGATGGCGCCATTTTGATGCTAACAAGCCACCACCCCCTGTTAGCATTCCATAGACTGCCATTCATTTTGGTGTCACTTTGACAGCCAATAACTTTACATCTGAAGTGTTTAAAGACTTTATTTGTCCATTATTTATTTCTAAAGAAACACGGCAATATATAAAAGGCTCCATTACCTTGTAACTCATGTTATGGCTCCGTAGCAGACATTTTTGTAAAAATAGGCTAACGATTGTGTCATAACCACGCGACTTACTGTCGCATAGTAGAGGAATTACCGTACAGTACAGGAGAAGCTCGCAGACAGTTTCGACGTACATTAGCTGTTTAGTTTAATTACTAATGTTAACTAGCATTTTAGTTAGCAATAATTAGCCTGTGCCTATGTTATCTCCTTACATATACCTACGCTCTCCGTCTCTGCAAGATTTGGAATGATTGAGATTTCTCTTGGCACAGCTACCAGAAGACTTACAACGTTCAGACACGTTGCTCACGTCACATTTACGTCGGCAAGCTCAGTTTGCAGCTGCACAGTAATGCTCAGCCCTCACCGGAAAAGTTCTTCTAATAGACTTCACTGGTCTCCGTCCAGAGCAACGGGATCTGTTAGTCCACTTCTTTAACTGTCTATGGATGCGTCTGGCTGTGTGCTCACATACTGTCACTAAATAAACTGGTATTTATGTGAATGGTCATTAATTCTTGGCCTGTTGCTTTTACAGGCATCATGTAGCCTTTGTTGCAGCATTGAATTACAGTACTCTTACACATGTTGTTATGAAGTTAACAGTTATCTGACGTTGTTGCTAGGCTAGCTAGCTAGCTACAGTAATGTTAAAATCAATCAACCAGTGTTAGCAGCTCTTTAATCCTGGTCAATGAGAGAAGCTAGTTGTACCAGTGCTGTGTTGATATTAAAGCCAAGGTGCTACTGTATGGTTATCTTAACTGACTAGCAATGGAGGGCCCACCCACAATTCTTTGCTTCCAACGCCCATGTACTGTGAAATTACATTGTCATTTTAATATAGTCCGCCAAATGCTTCCATATGCTACTGGACCTCAATTGTATGGACTGGTGCTGAAAGTCCTCAGTTAACGTAAAAGACTGTCTCATCACTGAGGTGTAAAAATATATTAGGATATAATCAGAAGACAATTGCATGCAAATCATTTCCCCTTGAAGTGCTGTGCCACCCAAGGGATGGAAAATGAAGGAGATTTGGGTTAGATTCCTTTCGGCAGCCATTCTACTCCTCTGAGACTTTCTTGTGTTTTTTCTCTCCATCTTTGTCTCTATCTCCTTCTGCCAGCATGACACCATAGTTACTCCAGTCACTGCTAAAACTACCCCATTCATTATTAAAAACAATTTTACTATTTGGCAAATGCAGCATAAAAGCACCATTTTAAAAAGTCAGAGGCTATATCCAATCCCATATCTATCAGAATCAGCTGTGTGCGTGTGCGTGTGCGTGTGCGTGTGCGTGTGCGCGTGCATGCAGTGTTTCTGGACCATCATAAGTGAATCTGACATGATGATCAGTCCCCATGTCGTGATCTGACAGGGGCAAAAATACTGGTGCAAATATGACATAATAACTCAAAGCCGATGTGGTCACACCCTGTCAGTGTCTCTTCACATTTTTTGGACTTGGACTCATCAAGTGCACATGAGCACATTTCGCTATTTACAAACCCATCTGCCAATACATTTTTGCAGTCACAATGTCCGTTACATGATTAATCAAAAATGATAGCCAACCTGGCAGTGAATGTAATGTCCTGTTGTGAAAATCTGGGACAGTTACGGATCTATTTTTGGCTGCCTTTTTTCCTTCTAGATCCATAAAAAGTCTGATGCTGCTAAAGTCCATCCATCCATCCATCTTCGTCCGCTTATCCGGAGTTGGTTCATGGTGGCAGCAGCTCCAGCAGGGGACCCCAAACTTCCCTTTCTCGAGCCACATTGACCAGCTCCGACTGGGGGATCCCGAGGCGTCCCCAGGCCAGGGTGGAGATATAATCCCTCCACCTAGTCCTGGGTCTTCCCCAAGGCTGCTAAAGTGCTGAATTATATTAGATACCTATGTCTTAGTCTATATCGTCATCAGTCAATTTACGGGATACATCCGATCCTGCCAGAAGTTCCTTCGTATGCCCCTTACTCTACACTTTCTTTGAGCTAACTTTAAACTTCGGTCGGATTGAGCAACATTAACCGGAACCTCTGAGCAACGTTACACGCTGAAAATCGCAAGTTTTGAAGAAAAGTGCATCGTGCAACAAGTCTGGCCTGCTTGGTTCATTCAGGGAATGATTGTAAAGATTTACAAAGAATATGTTTACTGCATTTACTCTCTAAATGGGACGTTTTGGGACCTATTGGCTGGGATTTGCTATGGACAAAATACACATGGTGATACACTGGTAAGAGCAAATTACGTTTAACCATGTATCCAGCTAATTTAAATAGCTCACGTTACTGTATTGTGTGAACAGTTAACTTTATTTAATATTGTACATTGTAGTGAAGTTTCTCAGGCCTAAACAAAAATAAAAATAATCAAAAAGTTCACAAGTTATACCCAGGAGTTGCATAGTCACCAGATACCTAACAGAAAGATATTGTGAGATCATCATTCATTAGCGCCTTGTGAGGAACATGGAAGTCTTTGGGGAAAACATGTCCATTCATGTACAACATAATTGTGACAACATTATTCATAGCAGGGATGGAGAAGAACAAGTAAACAGACCTGCACACACTGTTGAGGATAACTGCTGAGGACATTATGGCACACAGTAAATGAGGCATTAAGAGAGTAAATGGATAATAAATGAATAAATGTGTTTAGCTGCAGGAGGAAAAATTATTTTTGAGTGAATCAAATCTGGAGATACGCCCATTCAAAATATTTAAACTACTGTTTACAACTACTTCTTCTCAAAATGTGAAAGGGATTCCACAAAACATCATTACAGTCCAGATGTCTGTAATGTATGGCCTATATCTCAGTGTTGGAAATCCGGCCATTGGTCCAGGTCCTCTCCTGAGAGGCTCCTCTGAGAGTGAGGGTCTATTTCCAGTCTGTCTATTAATACAGAGCCTGCCTCAATAGAGAGGCAAAATGAAGAAAGATCTTCCCAGCAATCAGGCCAGGAAACTGAGGGCTTCGATGGATCAAAATCCCATTTTCACTGGGAGACATGTAAACGTATCCCACCATTGCAACAGCTCCCAAACTCAACATAATCAATGCAGTATTACATGTTTTGTATGGAAGTGTTTGGTGGACAAAAACCACAGCTTAGCACCAGACTGCAAGTGGTATTATAGGTAATGATGATTAGGGATGTAATAGTCTCGCATTGCCAGACCTTCCTTCACAGCACTGCGGAGGAAGATCTGGCTTGTCCACACAGCATTCTGGGATGGGAGAAAAACATGCTCTGAGTATGTTTTTTGAGTACTTGAGTACTTTTACTTTGTAAGAGAATACTTTTTTGCAGTGTGGTAGTAGTTCTTTTACTTAAGTAAAAGATTCAATTCAATTCAATTCAATTCAATTTTATTTATAGTATCAAATCATAACAGGAGTTATCTCAAGACACTTTACAGATAGAGTAGGTCTAGACCACACTATAATTTACAAAAAACCCAACAAGTCCCCCCAAGAGCAAGCACTAGTGCAACAGTGGCAAGGAAAAACTCCCTTTTAGGAAGAAACCTCAGACAGACCCAGGCTCTTGGTAGGAGGTGTCTGCTGGCCGTTGGGGTGCATCACAGTATAGTAAATAAACAGTGTTTAGAAAAAGTGGGTGTAGTAGTGCAGGGAGCAGCACGGCATAGCAGGGTATTTCTCAGCAGAACCACGGCAACAGCTGGAACCAAGATTTTGGTGCCATCCTAATCCCAGGATTTCATCCTGGGTGAAAAAGAAACAGAAAGACTCCGGGGAGCAAGCTCCCCAGAGCTAGGTTAGTAACAAGCATTTCTAGGACAGAGAAGCAGGTGGGCCGGGCTTGGCAGATACTACAACTCCTCACTCCCTAACCATAAGCTTTATCAAAGAGGAGAGTTTTAAGTTTACTCTTAAAGATCTGAATACTTCTGCCACCACTGCATAATACTGTAAATGATCATTATGGAGTGCTCACAATGGCTGTGTAACGAGGACCTGTGTTTCAGTTACTGTCTCTGAAATTGCAGCAGCTGATGTGGATGTTATTGGTTAAGTAGCTAGCTAATTAAAGGTGCACTATGAGTTCCTGCATGGTCAATCCAAGTAAATTTCAAAGAAAACAGAGCAAGCTCACCCCTCCCCCCATGTTTCTGTAACTGTCATTACTAACTGACTAAAGGTCCTGACACACTAACCAGACGGCCGACCGTTGGCAGAAAAGGCAGTTGGACTGATCAGTTGGCTCCCCGAGGTCCAAAAAGTGCCTCAGAACACACCGAAGCAACGCTGTTATAGCAGGCGGTGCTACTCCGTATTGTCGCTCATAAAAATTCAAAACGGCAGCTGATTGGACGAACGCCTCACGTGGGTCTAGCTCCTGCTTCCGGAGTTTTCAATGGCAACGCATTCAGAATACGATCTCATATTTTACAAAGATAGTTCACCGAAACGTGTTTCTGAAAACATTTTAAGTGAGAAATAGGCCATGCGGTTGCTGAATCTGTCTTTGGGTTGGCCAAAATGAAGGCCGATAGCTCCCCCGACAGACGACGGCACGGAACACACCGAACAGACTCGAGTCACTGACCTCGCCAGACTGTCCGACGGCCGATTATCGGCCCGGTGTGTCAGCGCCATAACTGTCGCTAACCCCCACCCCCTCCCCCAACCATCTTGGTGGCTGGAGTGGTTTCTTGTAGTTAGGTGCACAGCCTGTGCCTCTAGTGTTTGTTTGACATTTACGACCCCTGTGTTGTCTCCTGAAACCGGGCTTTTTCACAGTGTATTCAGGGGGCAGGAAGCTAGCGGATCAAGGAGAGATGCCTACGACTTGAGACAGAAATGAAATTTGCAATAGGGAGCTCATTCCACCATTTAGGAGCCAGGACAGCAAACAGTCCCAAAGGTTTTGCCGGAATTACAATAGGAGAGCTTAAGTGCCCAATTTGGGCAACAATAAAGCATAGAAGTGTTCCATATAAGAAAAAAATAAATATTACATAATAACATCACATCATTTTTTTTAAATGACTTGCTATTCATAAATGGAGTGAACTAAAAGTAGGGGCGTAGCACAAAATTCTGGACCCTTTGTGGGTTCTCCTCACATGACGACCCTGTATGCTCAGTCGTCCCCCCCCCCCAGTACCTGACTCCAAGACACACAGTACTGTCATGAAAAGGTGACGATATAGAGTGTTGTTTCAAATATCATACTGTATGTCATTTTTAAATTGTTTTATTTTGTTATTTTGGAACAGAGACTCTGGCACACGGAAAGGTCACCCCTGTGCATGCTAATACACACCACAAGCAAAACGAAATCGATTGCTTTTAAAGTCTCACATTCAGGATTGTTTTTTAATATTATGAAGATGTGAAATCATGTTGACTCCTTTCACGTACATTTTGTTTGCAACAATAACAATGTAAACTTGTTCTCATCCTGTTAATATGGAAAACATCATAGAAACAGATGCTGGCTTAAAATTGAAACTTGCAAATTAAAGGCACAGTAACTGAATTCATTAGCCCAATTCTCTGTGTTGGGAGCCCCCCCCCCCCCCCCGCTAAAGTCCCTAACGGCTGGATAATATGTGTGCTCCAGGCTACTGCTGCTGAAATGCCTGGAGTGCGCTGGAACAGTCTGCTTTATGTTTCTAATCACAACTGCTCAGCTAGAAATGTCCTTTTAAAGAGACTTTAAGCAAGAACATATTATATTCTGTAAATAGGGTGTTTTTAGACTTTTGTAAGAGCCTATAATAATGTCACTATCAACTGAAACACCACACAAAATTGGGATCCAAAATGGGTCCAATGACTATATGTTGCCTGCAGGGATAAAAATAATGACACAGTTGCCATGTAGTTACATGCCAAGTCTGTTGTGTGTGTGTGTGTGTGTGTGTTTTGTGTGCCAATGATACCAAGGTTATATTGTGTCACCCTGTTTTTGTCGCAATTGTCATGGCTCAGCAAAACGGCTCAGTAACGTGTTGTGGCTACATCTGCTGCTGCCGATGGGGGGGCCCGAGCTGCTGTGGAGAAGACTGAGGAAGCGGAGCGGGAGCAAACTGGGAACCGTCTTTGACCAAGAAACGCTGTGAGCCTCATCCTGACAACAGGATTTGTTCATTTTTGTTTGCACAGAGGATAAGATGTCATTAAAGGAATTCAAACCAATTATTAGGTATTTGATTTTCTGCATACAAAAGGATGAAAGGTTTCTGTAGTATAATTAGTTTACTCTGACTTGTTTCACTATTATCTTTGTAAATAGTTGATTGTCCATTTTATAATGTTTATCATGTTTGTTCCTCCTCACATCTGGCTGCCATCATTGTTTCTTTACTTTTATGACTTTGCTTCAAAACCTTGATGCAAAGACTAATGCAGTCATTTATTCATGAAAAACCACACTTGCATATGCCCATACACACACACACACACACACACACACACACACACACACACACACACACACACACACACACACACACACACACACACACACACACACACACACACACACACACACACATGCATACACACACGCACACATGCACTCACACACCATTTGCTGCAGGGCAAACATTCTCCCACCAACATTTACGCCTCTTCCTGCATCTCCCACCGGCCACGTCCCCTACAGACGGATTCAAAATCATCATCAAAAATGATCTATAAATGTGTGAACGGCTCATTTCCGCCTATGTTTAAGAAAAAGAAAAAAAAAATCTCCCGCCTACAACAGCTGTGCTCCTCTGCAAGCTGGATCCTGTATGTTTTCGTGTCTGTTTTGGTGCCACATTTGAGCATTTTAGTAAGCGCTTTTACGCTAATGCACAATGTTTAGAGAAATTAGATTTTTTTAAGTTTTAGACACCCACAAGGTCAGTACTCTTTTCTTACTGGGGTTCCCTTGGTCAAAAATATAATTTGGCAAAACACATTGGAACATTAAAATGTAGAGAGAAAGTTGAAGCTGAAAAGGAGAGAGAGCTGAGATACTCACACAGATAGAATAATGTATATGTTTAATTAAAAGGAATAGTTCTACATTTACTTTCTTTGCGAAAGTGGCATCAATACCACTCTCATGTTTGTGTGTTAAATAGAGAGCTACAGCCAAGAGATAATTAGCCTAGCATGGCATTAAGACTGGACAGCAAGGGTAAATAACTAGCCTGGCTCTGTCCAAACTGACAGAATATGCCTACCAAACACTATCCCAATTTATTATGTTGCGTCTAATTTGTTTAATCCGTACACAAACAGGCAATTTGTGGTTTTATGATGAGTTTTGTAGAAGTTATTTCTTAAAAAGCAACAGCCGGGGGCAGTGAGTGAATCAAGTTTTGTTATCACACTGAGGTTGCCAGGTGTCTTATCTTTGTGCCTATACAAGGACCAAACCAAAAGTTGTGCTCACTAACACGATCACAATCTGACAATGCATGCCAGCTTGGCTAGGTTAAGCAAAAGATCATAATTTGGGTTAAAATGAGGACATTTGTTACATTGTACGTGACATTATTACCTATGTGACATCACTTACAATATTATGTATGACTTTTGGTTTCACATGGGACATGAACAGTGGTCTCCTGGGTTAAAGTTGTGTGTTTGTTTGACTTATCCATCCACCCTGTCATCCTCCCGATGCACCTGACTTCTACCCTGGAAATCCAGAGTTCTTGTGAGAGCACAATTTGAATTTGCTCAGCGAGTCACTCTGGCATTCAGTAATGATGCTCATTAACTATGCCCTTGTAGCCGAGCTGCACCAATCACATCGGTGTATCTGATATAGGCGGGCCAGAGGCCGTCAAAGTCATTAGTAAACATTGTAAGATGGCTATTGATGAACACCAGTTGTTTGAAACAATGAATGAGTTAGACTTGACTTTTTATCTAAAAGAGGAACAGAAGACGGCGCTTGAAATGTTCCTTTGTAAGAAGGATGTTTTTGCTGTTTTGCCGACCAGATACGACAAGAGTTTAATCTCATTTAGCTCCGCTGGTAGCTAAACTCTGGATGTCACCCCGTGTATTGTTGTGATTAGTTGTAGTGTTATCCAATTGCGTGCAGTGAGATTTTCAAATGCATGCTTGGTGCTGCCCCTCGAGTTGGGCCATTTTCATTACTCAATGCCAGACCCTTAATCTTTCGGATACGGGTCTGGATTTTCAGGCTACCTGACTTCTTGCTTTGACATAATTACTATGACCACTAGAGGTCGCCAATAAAATAAATGTAAATATGGGTCGTAATAACGACCTATGGGGTCATTTTTGGGGTAGGACAAATGCACCCAAGATGCACTTTTCAATTATCATTCAGTACACATTAGTACACACAGTATATTTCCTATGGGACTCAGAAGTATATTTATACTATACTAAAAATAAATGGCTGGTTAAACTACCATAGATGTGTTAAGTGTTTATGAAGTTTGACCAGAAATTTTAATTGTAAAATAAAATAAACACAAAAGCAGGGCTGAGACATTGAGGTAATTTAGTGGACACTTCTCATTATGGACACTTTATTGACTTGACTGACTACACAAGGGAAAATAAAATAAAGTTTAAGTTCTACCTTTTATGAAGCAGTTTTGAGGTGATCAAACTGTGTGCTTCAAAATGAAGATGAGCTCAGTGCTTCATGTATGACTTCATGTAAGAGTAACAGAATGGTCTAGAAATAGGGAATTTGTCATCTGTACATTATAGTGCACTCAAGTGTTGATAAGTACTTAGGTGTAATGGGTGGTCAGGCTTACCGAAGTCGATGAGAGGCCACTAGGGCACTGCAGAGCATAAATTAGTCCCAATCAGATTCACAAGTGGATAATGGTTCAGGATGATGCAAAAACTTGTTTGTCATGATTGCGGGCAGCAACAGCACGAAAGAAAAAGTACGTAGTAGTAAAATTCTGAATGCTTTTCTGAAAATATAATTTTCTTGGACAACTCCTGAGCACTAAAATATCACTTTTAATCCTTTTGGCAATTGAAAAGCCTTCAGACCAGGAAACAAATTTGTGTAACACTTTCTATGACGGCCAAAAATGCGGATCGGGCCGCATTTTTCTGTTCGAGCCCAGCCCACGTCCGACAGAGCAGTAACTTGACCTGAGCCGAGCCCGAGAGGCATTAAGATATTTATGTCCGAGGCCAACCCAAGCCCGACACAGGTAAAATCTCCTTTTTTTCTCATACTGATAAATGTACATTTGTTTGTGTGGAAAGCCCACTTTTATTAAGCAACTGTAGGAAGGCATTCAGAAATGTCAACAGAAGAGTGCATCAGCGCACACGGGGCAACAAGCGCACGTTAAAGCTTAAATTATACTGCCCGCTCCCAAAGTGACGTGCGACATCGTGACGTCACGGGATCGCTGTTTATACTCGCGCTGGTGGTCGCAACACTAGCTGCAGTCTTCTCCTGAACAGAGGTGGCGCTAATGAGGAAAGACTACTGACGTTGCTCTTTCTACGGACTGGAAGAAGAAAAAAATATAAACAAGGTTAGAACTGGCAGAAGCATTGATGTGAATGCTTCGATTTGATTGGATGACCTACTTCGTCAGATCAAGCCTTTCATTCCTCTTAACCCAGGAAGTTTACAAGAGAGACTTGCAGTCAATCGGCGAGTCCTGGCATCCGGTTTGCCAGGAGCTCGTTCATGCTTCCTGTTTCCGGTTTGTCGCGCGCCACTCAAAAAAATAGACTGGTGCGTGCCGGCAGGAAATTACGTCACCTCCAAAGCGTCAAGCATAAATCACGTTTAACACAGGTGTGCACAAGAGGCCCAATCATATAGCCAATTGAAATTAAATTAACATAGGCCTACCAAAAATGGCCCAAGCTAACAGAATAAAATCCAAAAAATTCACACAAGAGGTTCTGTGGACCTAGGTCTTTTAATGAAATTCAAATCAACACGAGTGTCCCCAGCAAAGTAACATTAACGTAACACAAATGCAGCTTATTGAAAAGCAAATCACTCTAAGCATTTTCCTCGAAAACTGTATAGGCTACTAAACTGCAACATGGGATCTATTTACATAATCCATCCATCAAAGTTTAGGCTAATCCATGTTCTTATGCAGAAAAAGGATTGCATCAATGGTTGATGGGTTCAAGGCTCCCCTCCTCTGCTCCATGGTCCTGCCAGCAGCACTGAAGTTGCACTCACTGCTACTGCTGCTGGCTGGAATCGGATGCAAGGATGCCGCCACATGTAGCCTAATATGCACGTGTTTCGTTGTCACAGCTACATAAACAAATTTCCGCACACAGGAAGACGGATGTTAGGGTAATATTTTAAATTAATTTTAATTAAACGAACCTTTGCATCAAGTGAAACCGGCCCATTGGCTACCTACATAATAAGCTGTTTTAAATTTAAAATGTTCAATGCCTTATCGCGCTGATGTGACCGAGCCCGACCCAAACCCCAAAAATCATTTCTAAATATCTGTCCGAACATGGCCCGGCCCGTTGGGTCCCGTCGGGTCTGTCGGGGCCCGTCGGGCTTGGGTCGGGTATCCATCCTCTAATGCTCATGTCTATAATACATTATAAACATACTTATAATGCGTTATAATCTGTTTATCGGACTGTATAATTATAGTTATAGGCACACATAAATATAGTACCTGCTTTATAATTGACAATAATTTTCGCAAGGATCATAATGTGTTACAATTTCAATAGTAATACATTATAATCACTGTTAAAGCACCCAATGACCACAAAGAGGAACTTATAATCACATTATAAAGCATTTTAAGTGAACTAATGACATAACAAGCTGGTTATAAGTCATGATAAGTGGTCATTGTTTGCTTTGAGTAAAATGAAAAAAATATTAAATCCATGCCTGAACAACATAAA
The DNA here is from genome assembly GCA_023631565.1 of Gymnocephalus cernua. Lineage (NCBI taxonomy): Eukaryota > Metazoa > Chordata > Actinopteri > Perciformes > Percidae > Gymnocephalus > Gymnocephalus cernua. Next base: position 6,525,864 of record CM042435.1, on the reverse strand, counting down.
GCGTTGTCAAATTAACTTATTTGTTTAGCGGCACATATCAGAAATTGCGTAGCCCAATTTGACACGTTATGGTGATGAACAACTGAATGATGGACATTTACAATTCACTCATGTAATGTTTCCCCAAAAAACTCAATTGACTCAAAATATAGATAATACAATGTATTACAACTATGAGAATCCTTGCAAAAATGGTCAGTGAGTGACCAGAAATTATGAAGTATTATAACTGAGCTTAGAATTCATTAAATGCTTTATGATGTGTTATGATTATTGTTATAAAACGTTCTAAATATTTACGAGTGCATATAACAATAATTATACAGTGCTATAAGCTGATTACAATGCTTTATTAGTGTGTTTATAATGCATTATAGACATGGGCATCATAGAAAGTGTTACCCAGATTTGGAATAGGAGCTGTGTTCATTTGTCGATCATACTCTGGTTATACCCTCAGTGTCAAGACTTCCATCTGTTGTAGTCACAGCTTCCCACTGTTTCCACAAAGTCATAATAAAGGTAGGACCTGGCCGACAGCGATATGGGTTCTAAGGTGGTAACTACAACCCCCGAAGGAAAGGATCCATGTCAATATTTTCCTTCTGAACACGGATGAGTGGAGTTTGATGTTATTTTTATAGACTTGTATGTCAGTGAAGGTTTTTTTTTTCTTTATGCTGTTTTAACCCTGAGGGGAGATTCTTCCTTTTGGCTCCACCTCCGCTTTTACAGGGAGGTCAGACGTCATGGTCAGCTACGAAAAAAACCCATCCCTGTCCTCCAGCTGAAGGACGATCCTCCTGCTCATGTTTGCCTCAGCACGTATAAACTCAAGCTGGCTTCTCCAACTGCTGAGTGAGGCATGGAAGTGTAGCCTCAGTAGATAAATGCACCCTTTGGTGGACGTGAGGCAAAGTTTAACATGGGGCAAATGGATTAACTAGCAGTTATGGAGGTTTGGTTTGACAAATATTTTTCAGAGGCAGTGCTATATTGCTCTAAAGACATATGTGGTCTTATTGGATAAGTGAAACTGCAGTAGGCAGAGTAAAAGAACAAATTTAGATTTCCAAAAATGAATTTCATTCCCCACTGCAGCATTAGTCTTATCCAAACCCTGGCTGAATAGGCAGGGCAAGTTGTAACAAATTGCAGCAAAATGAAACCAATACCCCTTAGAGGAAGACCTTCCTTTATTTGCACATATAGATGCTGCTACAGAAAGAGTTGAATGCATCAGCAGCTCTACTTCCACAAGTAAGCGTATGACTAAATAAAGCCCAGAGGCTTTAAAAAAAGGTGTGTCAGTTTAGCAGGTATTTGATCATAAAGAGAACTAGTCGACACATTGAAATTATGGCGCTGGATGAAAAGGGGCTCACTAAAATTCTTAAAACGTATCCTCTATGGAGCTTGAGTTTGACCACTCTGGCTGTTCTCATGAACCATTCGTACAAATTGCTTGCAAAAAAATGCACTATAATTCGTATGTAAAATATTTATTGCTGTATGCACCACATTGACTGGAATGGATGGGTGCATCATAAAACATGGGGCTTTCAAACGGGGGGAGTGGAGTTTGTGTCCCATTGAAAATACAAGACTTTCACCCAAGAAACAAACGTTTGTATCCCAGGAGTACTACTAACCATGATCTTTTTTTATAATCCTAACTAGTTGTTTTGGTGCCTAAACTTAACTGTCGTCGCCATATGACGGTAACTTTTTGTCGGCTAAACTCAACTGCATCGGCCTCTAAAATGATCGGCCCCTCACCTTCTTGGCTAAATGTAGCTGTAAAGACTTAACTCTCATGTGACCAGTCATCATGTGACCAGCCGGAGGTATTTCATATAGGATATCATACAAATTGTGCATTACTTTTTGTACGATATCATAGGACCCTGTTCAGGTGAATTCCTTGCACAGCTTGTTCTGCTGCCCCCAGTGGCCAAAAAACCCCACTGATTGCAGCTTTAAACATGGAGCAGTTACCAGTCAAACTAATGGGAAGCTGCACAAAGCACTGATATAGTTAACAGTGTGGCACTAAAAAGGGAAGTCCATTAGTTTTGTCCCTGATGTGTTAAGAACTGTTCATCATTTCAAAGGATTGAAGAGGACATGGTTTATTTTTGCTTTAACTGTTAAAGTAAATTAAGAAAGAGGAACTCTTTTTGTGCTTTTGTTTGCATCTTTTACCATCAGGTGTTTTTTACTGTTATATGTGTACATGTGCTGACATTCACTTTCAGACTGTTTTGTGCATGGTTAAGCTAAATGCATGTGAAAGAAATGAATTACAGTTGAAGTAAAGCAGTAGCATAAGCTCTGCTCTCTTGTGTCTCATTTTCATGTGTCTCTCCCTCTGCATTTGTTTGGTGTTGAAAATGTCACGTTGGGCTTTTGTTTTTGGGGCGGTGTGATTTCCCGACAGCTTGACTCGTGGTTCTGACTCATTAGCTTCCTGCACTGCCACAATGAGCCTCATCAATCGTAACCCCCAGCGCAAAAGAGCTGCTTTCTCTCTACCTGGCCATTATAGCTCTCTTTTCGCAATAACACAGCCTAGAAACGGAGTGTCTCGGCTCGATGCAGGGAAATAAATGACACAAACATCTTTCATAAATGTTGTCAAAAGTGGGAGTAATTTTACAGTGATTCACTCAATCAGACAGGAGAGCACATTTTGGTATTTTATACAGAGGAAGCAGAGATGGGACAGTTTTTACCTTACGGTTTGACTTACCTGCTCCAACAACACTTTTAATTGGCTGAAATATCTACGCTTCCAAAGCCCCACCACCTCCACCTGTCAGAACATAGCCTTAACCTCACTTAGCATAGTTTAACTTCATTTAACTTAATGTAGCTTAACTTAAAGGAGAAATCCGGCGCAAAATGAACCTAGGGGTTAATAACACGTGTACAGAGTTGACCGTTCTCTGGGATATGTTTTCATGCTAATTGAATGTGACCAGTTTTTTCGCAAACCGCTAATTAGCTTATGATGCTAGTAGTCGCGGCACGGTGACGCCGTGCTTGGGTTATGTTACTGGTTGCACAGCGTTCGTCGTTCGACTGGTCATGACTGTTTTCCCAAAATGGTGCCCGCCTGTATAGGTGAACGATACTGTCTTTATAAATTATATTTTATCATTATTTATATATACATATTTAATAAACTGTCTGTACACTTACACCGTTCTCAATGCTTCGGTTTACATGTAGGGACCCTCATTATGCTACTGTGGAAGTGTGGTGCTATTTTAAGCCTTGTTAGTTGTATAGAAATAGCGATTTCCTTTTACTTTAGCGTGCCCCAACGACTAGCGTTATAAGCTAATTAGCGGTTTGCGATAAAACTGATCACATTCGATTAGCATGAAAACAAATCCCAGAGAACGGTTGACTCAGTTAACTCAAAGGGATAAATAAATCCAAACGTACCCTTTAAAACAAAGAAGTCACACTATAACACAAACTAACTAACCTATCGAGGCAGTGGTGGTCCAGCAACTCCCGTGTTCTGCGATGTAAAATTATTGCTTTTGTCAATGGAGTCTGGTTGCTTTGAAGAGAGCATAGATGGATATACCGGCTTCAGTTCCTCATCGTAAAGGGCTGTTTTACAGCAAGGTAAAATGGTGAGTATATTCTAAATATAGCGTACACTTAAACTGATATTGATCTTTTTTCGGTGGGTCGTTTTTTTATTAGGTGTCTAAAATATGTTTAGCTGCTGCCTCCATTTACAGAAGTGCATTGCTTATAGCCTCTGTACTGGTAGCCTGCTTCTCCAAACTGGGGCCGTGCCGACTATCCCTTTAACGTGACTGTCTGCACTCATCAACAACACTTATATTAACATTGGATCAAATCATCAAATGTGTTGGGAAAAAATCTTCATCCATGTGACAAACCTTCAGAAAATCATCATCAACTCTGAAGTTTCACTGTCCACTGTCAACACTCACATCCTTTTTTTCAGCAGCAGCACGCAGCTGCTTTCGGCAAAAAAGCTTTGATAAACAAACTGTTACCTATCCAGCACCAAACAACAGACAGACGTAGTTTGCAACTAGATGGTGAACATGATGGAGCATTTAGCAGCTGAAGAGCCAGATATTTTCCTCAGAAGGTGGTGGAGATCATAACAGAGCTAAAATGTGAATATTAGACGTACTGCATGTCTACAGAGGAGGTCTTTCAGAGGCATTTCTTAACCTAAAACTTTTTTTATTTGAAGTCTATTTTCTTCTCACGTATCTACAGTGATTGTGTTGAGCTACAGGAAATACTGTGCCTGATCCTGCATCCTGTGTAGGACTGTATCTGCTGCTGCTCTGGGAACGTGTTGCTCACGCTACACAAGCTGCTTAGACCATGGATGTATTAAGAACAACTGGATACTACATTCGAAGATGGCCGAAAAAGGCCTCCTCTTTATTCCTTCTTCCACACAGCTGTTGAGAGCTTGCATGTTCGAGACTTCCGCTGCACACATAATTGGGATAGAATAATTAATCATACAGCTCTTCCAGTCTTTCCAAATGGACTGAATGGAAAATGTTTTTTTGGGTCAGTGTGCATCATGTATTACTGTAAAGCTGAAGTTGCAATAACCCCATGTGACCATTACGCAAAACTTGCTTCACAGCTCCGTCATGGGGGCTTGGTGTAGATACAGTTTTAGGGCTTATAATAGAAAAGAACTGGGTCGTACCGAATGGTTGAACATGAACCATGTCCGAAAGCAAAAGTCTTTATAGTTGTGCCGGTTGTGGACCATATATTATATCATTATACAACCCCAAATCAAATAACACAAACTATTTCATGTTTTGTCTGGTCAACTTAATTTCATTTGTAAATATACCTCTTTTCCTGTCATTCAGACCTGCAACACATTCCAAAAAAGTTTGGGACAGGAGCAATTAAGGGCTAGTAATCAGGTAAATTGGTTAAATAATGATGTGATTTGAAACAGGTGATGTCAACAGGTGATTGTAATTATGATTTGGTACAAAAGCAGCATCCAAGAAAGGTCTAGTCCTTTAGGAGCAAAGATGGGCCAAGGATCGCCAGTTTGCCAACAAATACGTGAGCAAATTATTGAAATGTTTAAAAACAATGTTCCTCAAAGAAAGATAGGAAGACATTTGCTTATTTCACCTTCAACAGTGCATAACATAATTAAAAGATGTAAGGAATGTGGAGGAATTTCAGTGCGTAAAGGACAAGGGCGCAAGCCTAAGCTGAACAACCATGATCTCCGATCCCTCAGGCGGCACTGCATCAAGAATCGTCATTCATCTATAAGCGATATCACCACATGGGCTCAAGACTACTTTGGCAAACCTTTGTTAAGTACCACAATACGTAGTTACAGCCACAAATGCCAGTTAAAACTGTACTGTGCCAAAAGGAAGCCCTACGTTAACAGTGTCCAGAAGCGCCGTCGACTTCTCTGGGCTCGGAGGCATCTGGGATGGACCATCACACAGTGGAAACGTGTACTGTGGTCAGATGAATCAGTATTTCAGGTATTTTTTGGGAGAAATGGACGCCGTGTGCTCCGGACCAAAGAAGAAAAGGATGATCCAGACTGTTACCAGCAACAAGCCCAAAAGCCAGGGTCTGTCATGGTATGGGGTTGTGTCAGTGCCCTTGGCAAAGGTAACTTGCACTTCTGTGATGGCACCATTAATGCTGAAAAGTACATAGAGATTTTGGAGCACAATATGCTACCTTCAAGAAGACATCTTTTCCAGGGACGTCCATGCATATTTCAACAAGATAATTCAAAACCACATTCTGCACACATTACAAAGTCCTGGCTGTGGAAGAAGAGAATACGGGTACTTGACTGGCCTGCCTGCAGTCCCGACCTGTCTCCAATGTGTGGTGCATTTTGAAGCGCAAAATGCGACAACGAAGACCCGTACTGTTGCCCACCTTAAGACTTGTTTGCAGCAAGAATGGGACAAAATTCCACCTGAAACACTTCATCATTTGTGGTCTTCAGTCCCTAAACGTCTTTTAAGTGTTGTGAAAAGGAATGGCAACATTACAAAGTGGTAAATGCTTTACTGTTCCAACTTTTTTTGAAATGTGTTGCAAGAACCAAAATAGGATTTTTTTTTTTTTTAAACAATAAAAATCATGAGGAACACATTAAATTATGTGCTGTTGTATTGTCTGCAATGAAATACAAGTCAAAGTACATTTAGAAATCACTACTTTCTTTTTTTATTTGTGTTTTCCATACTGTCCCAACTTTTTCTGATTTGGGGTTGTATGTTTAGCATGAAAAATCTTGATGTGTACACGTGTATGAAGATGTTGTTGTGAAATAAAAAGTGATACTTTTAATCTTATAGAAATGAAACACTTAAAGTGCTCATATTATGCTTTTTGGCTTTTCCCTTTCTTTTATTGTGTTATATATATTTTTGTGCACGTTATAGGTTTACAAAGTGAAAAAGTTCAAAGTCCACCCCACTGTTCACAACCTGCTCCAAACAGCTCTGTTGTAGTCCAGCCTTTACTTCAGAGACAAACGTGGTCACTTTGTAACACGTTATAATACCATCGCCAAGCTGCTAGCGTGGCACGCCCTCAAACTCTGCTTTTGACTGGCTAGTAGTCCTTACGTAGCTACTGCACATGTGCGACTCCCAACAAAGCTGTTTCTCCAACTTCGGTCAGTACAAGGCAGGATTAGCCCAGAGACTTCTTCTAAACAAGGGCACACTTCCAACTTTCCGTGGAATACCTGCAGAGGGACATGTAAGTAGTTCTATACAATTTATTTTGTAGATTAGGGTGAACTTGTGTGTGAACTCTAGCAGCGGTGGCTTCTAGCTAGTAGTCCTTACCTAGCCACTGCGCATGTGAGACTCCCAACAAAGATGGGATAGAAGTGTGATGCCTCACTCTGTAGCTAAAACAGAGAGCTCAACACACAGGGGGAAAAGAGCAGCTGCAGCAATGAGCAGTACAACAATATGGTGTTTTTTGAAAATGAAACCATGTAAACCTATTCTGATATAACCTCTAAATACAATTATGAACCTGAAAATGAGCATAATATGAGCACTTTAAATAAAATATGAGTACCTCAAAATTGTGCTTGAGTAAACGTTACTTTCCACTTCTGTTTACCGGTGAACAAAAGAATAATAACGCTGATTTGACTGGTAGAGTAAAAAATCATTGTCTGCACAGTTAATGAGGCCTTGCTGTAGCTGCCGCACAGTAGTGACAGCAGTCTTTCATGTGCGCTGAGCTCCAGCTAACAAGCCCTGCTGCTGCAGCTGTAGGTGTGTGCGTGTGTGTGTGTGTGTGTGTGTGTGTGTCATCAGGTTGGGACTCTCGGAAGGCTGTCATCAGGCCCTGCATGGATCCTACAGGAGGTAATGTAATGACCCTCTGCTGCCATGTCACTCAACCCCTCACAGACACCAGCCATCACAGAGCTATGCCTCACTTTGTCTACCTACCTCCTTCACACACACACACACACACACACACACACACACACACACACACACACACACACACACACACACACACACACACACACACACACACACACACACACACACACACACACACACACACACACTCACGCCATCACACTGATAAAAAACTAGGTTATCATAGCAGTTATTTCTGCTGCAGGGCATATAGCTTACAAAGCAGAAGAACCTGTTTCAAGGAATCCTAGGACACAATAAAGCCACGTAAGAGCACAAGAACAGAAATTAAATTAGAAACCTCAAACAATTCTTTAGTGCTCTGTACACAGCGTGTGTGTCTTTAGGCCACACATGTTAACTAAATAATACATCATGTACTGTAATTTAAACACAGGGCAGACTTACATGGAAAGGTCAACATGGCATAATAAGGCTGTGACTTTTCTCAAAACTGTAACTTCTGACATTTCCAGGCATTTGACTTCCGCTGACTGAATATTATTACAACCTTTTTGTACAGTATGGAGAAAGTACCTCCATTATAAACAAGCATATTGTAATCAAATGTCTAAAAAAACAGAAGAAGAAAAAAAATCACTTGGACGAAAGCCTTCCCCACACAAAGAGCATGCATATTACTCATCCCCCACAGAGCCGCCCTGCTTCAGTGTATTGTGGGAGGACTGGGGTGGGTGGCTGTGCAGGGGATTGGGAGCTGCGTTATAAGACTACACAACATGACAAGAGCTTGCATGGAACGTTTCAGCATAATGTTTCCTTACCGTCCCTACGCACTAAGTGGCCACTGTTTCAGCCCAGTATCTGTGTGTGTGTGTGTGTGTGTGTGTGTTTATATACTGTACTGTATGCACTTCAAAACTAATCAGGAAAGCCAGTGTGGTGGAACCCAGACATCTTGTTTATCCTGCGAGATTTTACCCGCACTTCACCTTCAGAGCCACACACACACACACACACACACACACACACACACACACACACACACACACACACACACACACACACACACACACACACACACACACACACACACACACACACGGTGAAGGTCTTGTGGTTGTCCCAGGTGCAGAGAAATCTGTGAAGCAGCATGTGGCTTGTCCCAGTTCCTCTACAGTACCTGTGTGCCTTTGTGTTCGTGTGTGTGTGTGTGTGTGTGTGTGTGTGATTGCGTATTGCGACAAGACTGACCCATTTGAATCTTACAGTAATACAGGCGCTCACCAATGCATTCCTGAAACTAGTTCAACGTGTAGGCTAGGCTGTTTGTAGCCTAACATTGTCACACAGCCGCAGGAGCGACAAACACTGACTGATGCTGGGGGGGGGGGGGGGGGGGGGGGGGGGGGGGGGTGTCAAAGGGCATGCAGGGAGCACAGCTTGGAAAATAAGTATTTAAAGCAAAAGAAATTGGATGAAAAATGGGTCATTTTACAAGTGCTTTTGAAGGGAGGTCATGCTGTCAGGAAACACCTAATGCTCAGACGGCTGTTGAGGAGAAGAACAGGCCCATTTGCATCCTCCTTTTCCCAGACAGCGCGGGAGGGGGGGGGGGGGGGGGGGGGAGTCAGAGATGTGATTCTATTAAAGTCATTCGAAGCACGTCTAAGCTGTGTCCTGGCAGGTGTGTGTGAGGGAGAAAGGAGAAAGCAAACAGACACGGGGAGAGTGGGAGAGGGAGGGAGGGAGACAGAGGGTGAGAAAGAGAAGCAAACAGAGTGAAGGAGAGAGACGGAGGATTGTTTCTTTCCCTGGATGCCAGAAGCACCAGCACCAGCAGCAGCAGCAACTCGGATCCGGACGAGAGGTGACCGGGGCTGGGGGTGAAGGTTTGTGTGTGTGTGTGTGTGTGTGTGTGTGTGTGTGTGTGTGTGTGTGTGTGTGTGTGTGTGTGTGTGTGTGTGTGCGTGCGCGTGCGTGCGTGCGTGTTGCGCGTCTGGAGAGACTGCAGGATTGGGGAGAGAGGCTGAACTTGCTTCCTCTCTGCGCTGCTCTGCCCTCAGTGCCGCCGCGTCTCGGAGGAGTCCTGTTCCTCGGGACACAGGCGTCTGGCGCGGTGAGATGTGAAGAGGCTTGAAGTATGGCATGCAAAGATGGTTACTGCCAAGAAGAAGGAGACGGTGACAGCGATGTGCCCCGCTTTTATTCGGACCCTCTTCTACTTTTTCTGTTTGGCGACTTGGTGAGTCCCACAGTGTCGCTGTCCGCGGTGCTGAAACCTCCTGCTCGGCTCACACAAACACTAATGACACATTATGAGGCTTAACTATTTTTGTTTTCTTCTTTTTTGTTTTAAGCACTGAAGTTATGGTACCCTGATTCTTCTTCTTCTTCTTCTTCTTCTTCTTCTTCTTCTTCTTCTTCTTCTTATTGTTATTATTTTCGTTCTAGTGTAAAGAAAATCTCTGGACAGACAAAGAAGGATGAAAGGATCCATCCGGAGAATTTTACTCGAATTTTAGACCGACTTCTGGACGGCTATGACAACAGGCTGCGACCAGGATTCGGGGGTATGTAGGGGGAAAAAGCAATTTTTTTATTTATTTTTGGAGTATTTTTTTGTGTACCAGGAAGCATTTTCTATAGGAAAACTACCTTTAATAATGTTGCAACACGATCTTTTATTTGACTGTTTTTGTTCCATGGGAGGTTAAAACAAAGCATTAAGTGCAATAAGGTAGCTGTAAACTCACTATTAAGCACGGTTTCGCCAATATGATTGTATGTCACCTCTGAAACATTCCTAATACTGCTGATTAAAAAAGGAAAGACTGAATTCTATTTTAATATGACTTTTTAAGGCAACCAGAGGTTAAAACACAGCATAATGCGCATTTCGATAACTCTTTATTGAGCACCAAACACCCTATAAGTTAGTTTTATGTGAAGCAACATATGAGGGATATGCATAACAGATCATAATGGAAACATAACTTTTTCGCGCTCTCTGTGAGGGAGACTTGCATCATATAGAACATGTTGCTTCGTGTGTCACGAAACCCATGCAATGTTTCAGACTTCATCCTGTAAGCCTGGTAGTTTTGCCGTCAGCCTGTAAGCTCGCATGTTTAAGCGAATGCAGTTATATAACCGGCTGTACGTTGCAGGACAAACGCTTAATGCACAAGTTCAAGTGCTAGAAGTACGGATTTTTCTCTCTCTTTTTCTGTAGCCTACATCATGTCTGAAACCACGACATGTAGAGAAGCAGCTCTAAAATAGAGTCCCATTTGGTTCACAGCACACATCAGCCTGTTTTTTTTCTTCACTTTCATTATCCAAAGGCACTACAGCTCTGGATAAGCTATTGCCTGTCTTTTGGGTTTGATAGGCTGTAGTAGGTCTGATTTAAAGTTTACAAGTGTGAATAAGACTGGTGTCTCTCTGAGGCTGGACTGACATAGAAGCACAGGAAATTACATGTGACACTTGTGTTTCATCGGCTCCATAGGTCCAGTGACTGAAGTCAAGACTGACATTTATGTGACAAGTTTTGGGCCTGTCTCAGATGTTGAAATGGTATGTACCCACATGTTAAATGGAGTTAGACACTACACTGTTAATACTAAGCTCACCTAACTTTGGTCCAAAACTGGTCATTACAGAAGAGCATATACACTAGGCTAATTCAAATGTGGGTGCAGGGGCGGAGCCAGAAGTTGTAAACATTGAGGGCTCAGGCCAAACCATGAGGGTCCTGTTGTCATAGCCGGGGAGATTTGATTCCCATTTACAGCAGTTATATGCACTATTTTTTCAAGCCATTTGAGATAGAATGCCTAAAAATCTGTACATCAGTTGGGAAAACATGATAGTTGCCAAGGAAAAGAATCCTCCTGTAGAGCCTATCACTGTAAGAAAAGAATCCGTAAATAAACGGATAATGTCCTGGTAGAAAATTACCAGTATCTGTTCTTTTAAGTTTACGGAAAATTCTGTAGATTTACAGTATATCCTCTGTGCCTTTAAAACGGACATTTCTGTTGATCCAAAAAAAAAAATCAAAACAGGGAAAAAAAACAGTGAAAATATCATTACAGAAAATTCCTTCATATTAACACAGTATATTAGTCTGCATTTCTACAGACCTTTCTAACAGTGTACATCCTATTTTGCCAACTGTCTTCATTATTCTCAAACCAGAACACAACTAATGTTGAGGATGACTAATTTTCACTCCTGCCACGTAAAAAGAGGCTAAAATTGGCGGATGTTACTAACTTTAAGTTACATAACAGGTAGGGTAGAAATTTAGCATAAACAACATTACTAAGCTTGAAACCTCTTTTTGTTATACTAAGCTGGAGTAGAGTTCACACAATGCATGTTTAGTTGACAAATCTGCTACATTTGAATCCATCCCATAAAAATCCGGACTGCTCTAATTGTACATCAATGATCCCCAAAAGAACAGTTACTCAATTATATACAATTTCTGTAGGGAATAACATAGTTGTAGTAATAGTAGTAGCATAGAACAATTGAAGTTATTTTAAAACCCTAAAAGATTTGGGGCTTCTAACCCTGTGTGGGTGGAAGACAAGATGTTTTACTTACCAGACTTTCTTCCAGAAGAATGCTTATAATCATGAAGCAATATATCATCCCACCTGCCAACCTACCTAACCTCAGATGCTTGTCTTGCGTTTGCCAATATCCCTGTCTCAGGAGTACACAATGGACGTTTTCTTTCGCCAGACGTGGGTGGACCGGAGGTTGAGGTACGAGGGCCCGATAGAGATTTTGAGGCTGAACAACCTGATGGTAAATAACGTGTGGACACCGGACACCTTCTTCAGGAATGGCAAGAAGTCAGTCGCTCACAACATGACGGCCCCCAACAAGCTTTTCCGCATCATGAAGAATGGCACCATTTTGTACACCATGAGGTACTGCAGTATCACCATATCATCATCATATATTACCTATTGACATTAAACACCTGATGAATTCTATTCAAAGTCTAAACTTGATCAAATGGTTTTGTTTAAAACTATGTGTCTGTTTCCTACTATTTTCACATATGCTAATTTATAATGTGGGAATGGACTCTTCACATAATTCCTTTTCTATATTTTGGTGCTAATTACAACAAAAAAAAACTGAGCAGATTTGAAATCAAACCCAGTGGCTCATACTGTGTAAACAGTGCAGAGCTGTGCGGAGGCAGTGCAGAGGCTGCCAAACTTTTCAATCTTAAATTCAATATAACAGTCACATAACAGCTCTTTTGCCTATTTAGTGAAAATGGTTTGGTGTATAGTATATAGTAAGTAAATCACCGACCTTTTCTAGTGTTACCCCTCTATCACATCACTGATATGTATTATATCAAAAGAATCAGCCATAGGCTGTGAAACCAATCTCTGTGATTTCTCTACTGCTAGTTTACAACATAACATGTCAAACTCACCTTCCTATGCTAAACAGTGCTAAGCCGATGGTAACTTACACTATTTACAAAAACATTGGTGCTGCTGTCCCTGATTCTTGCACAAAATCTTGACGCTTGTGTGTGTGTGTGTGTGTGTGTGTGTGTGTGTGTGTGTGTGTGTGTGTGTGTGTGTGTGTGTGTGTGTGAGTGTGAGTGTGTGTGTGTGTGTGTGTATTTAGTCCTTTATTGAGCAACTCTTCTCTGTACTGCAACAGGTTGACTATTAGTGCTGAGTGTCCCATGAAGCTTGTGGACTTCCCCATGGATGGACATGCGTGCCCACTCAAGTTTGGAAGCTGTAAGTCCTGTGTGTGTGTGTTTGTGTGTGTGTGTGTGTTCTTGTTTAACATTCGTAGGGTCCAAAAACCGGGAATACAGTATACTTGTGGGGTCTGGACAGCTTTGTGGGGCCAAAATGCTGGACCCCACATGTTTAAACGGCTGTTTGAGGGTTAAGACTTGGTTTTAGGATTAGGGTTAGAATTAGGTTACGGTTAGGGTGAGGGTAAGGGTTAAGGTTAAGGCATTTAGTTGTGATGGTTAATGTTAGGGTAAGGGACTAGGGAATGCATTACGTCAATGACGGGTCCCCACAAAGATAGTGAAACGCAATGTGTGTGTGTGTGTGTGTGTGTGTGTGTGTGTTTATGATAGATAAAGAGGTAGAAACATAGATATTTTATTGTCTGTGTCATGGGAGAAACATGCAATAACAAACTCAGTAAACATACAAAAAAATGACTAATGTTAGTGTGTGTGTTTGGGTCATTACATTTTATTTAAGTTAATGGCATTGGGAATGAAGGAGTATTTGTATTTGTGTTTTTCTTGGCCAAAGGGCTTTATAGCAGCGGCCTGATGGTAGTAACTAGAGAGAGTTATGGAGAGAGACGTGGTCAGCCAACACATTCTCACTCCCATCGCGTAAAATAGGGACGCTTGGTCAGAAGCATTTGGTGTTGTTATTGACGCTAAAAGTCTCATTTAGCGTCATATCTAAACAAGCTTTATCTAAATGCGCTTGGTCGGGACTATTGGTGTCACTTTTTTACGCAGTTAGGTTAAGGAAAAGGTTGTGGGTGGGCTTACGTTTCCATGACACGCGGGACAAGAATGGGACTGTTGGGTTTAGGAAAAGAAGAACGGGACGGTTGCGTTTAGGAAACATGACACACGGGACACAATCCCCGGTCTCCTGGTGAAAGTCCTGTGTTGTTGGACCCATCCACCACCCCAACCAACCTCCCTATGCAGATTTTCGGGCTTTCATACTACTTGCTACCGTAGTCGCTCTTAGTGCTACGTCATCACACACACGCTGTAGGGCGCTTTTTGCGTCGTATCTGACGCTGACAGCCACTGCCCAAACGGAGTGAGAACGGGTTGGGTCAGCACACAATGTGAAATCATGGCAGAAACAAAAAAACAACTAAGATTCTCAAAAGGTTTAGTTTGACTTACTCACTCTCTTGGAAAGTTACATGACAAGATTGATACCACTCTCATGTCTGTACAGTAAATATGAAGCTTACGCTTAGCAGACTGGAAACATGGGGAAACAGCTAGCTTCCTCTGGCCAAAAGTAACAAAAGCTGCCTATCAGCACCTCGAGAAATATATATATATATATATATATATATATATATATATATATATATATATATATATATATATATATATATATATATATATTAGGGCTGTCAAATGATTAAAATTTTTAATCAAATTAATCAGAATTTTCAGTGGATTAATCATGATTAATCACTATTTGCAATTTCACCTGAATCCTAACCATTTTTTTCTGAAATGCATACCAAAAGATACTAGTGCTGTCAAGCAATTAAAATATTTAATCGCATTAATGTCATAGTTAACTCGCTATTAATCGCAATTAATCGCACATTTTTATCTATTCTAAATGTCCCTTGATTTCTTTTTGTCCCATTATATTTTCTCATTTTAATTCTCGTATCAGCATGGAAAAGTAGATTGGCTTGCTTTGTGACTGTTTTTTTTTATTGAAAACAACATTGTCATATACGTTATGTTCAATTTCACACTAACATTCACACTTGGATCTAATAATCTGTCACATAATGTAACGCTGTTACCTCGATGTTCCATTGCAAGTAGTACTGCAGATAGTCCTGCAGATAGTACTACAGGTAGTACTGCCTCATTTGTTTCTCTCACTGACTGTAGAGTCACTACTCGCTCGCTCTGAAGATAATCGCCGTCACGAGCCTACAAGCTACGCGGCTAGCAAGCTAAAACCGGCCGAGGCTTGTGTCTGTTTTGTTTGCGGTCTGCGAAATTACAAGACCCGCCCTTCAATCACTACTATTGGCCAGGCGTCGAAGGTAACGTAACTCCATTTGTTCAGGTCCTATCCCCTGACCAATCCACTATCCTCACCACTCGCGGTGAAATGCCTAAACCAAACCAATCAGCTGCTTCGTAGGGCGGGACATGGTGTGGCCATAGACAGTTAAAGAAGTGGACCAACAGATCCCGTTGCTCTCTCTATGCGTTACTCGTGCGTTAAAAAAATTATCGGCATTAAAATGGGTTTGCGTTAACGCCGTTAATAACGCGTTAAACTGACAGCCCTAATATATATATATTGTCACATCGGAAGGTGTATCAATAGCTCGCCACTTTAAGGGCATTTTGCGTGTTCTGTCATTGCTTTTTAAGATTTGCATGTTATTCAACACCCTGTTGTCATTCAACACGTGGTCAAAGTTGTAAATTAAAAAAGATATGGTTATGTTTAGGCAACAAAAATACATGGTTAGGTATAGGAAAAGATTGTGGTTTGGGTTAAAATAAGTATGTCTCTTATGTAAATTAAGTTACGTACAGTAGCCTTGTCAGAGACCAAGCAGTAAAGCAATGAGGAAAAACAGGAGTTTGTTTGAAAAATGGATTTACCCAAAAAATGCAAAAAACAATATAAACCAAGAACTTAATATTGAGGCCTATAAAAGAGGTCAACACAATATAACAACACAAAACAAGATATGAACTCAACAAACTGACCTTGAATAAGACAAAAAGGGACATATATACTGACTTGGCCAAACCAAATTACACACACGGGGAAAACCAAAATGGACATAATTGCAACTAATACAAATAAACCCCACCTAAACCTAAATCCCCCCTCCAGCATGGTAGCCGATGGGACGGCCCAATTGGCAGGCTATAGTATATAACAGTACTTCACGCTTGGCCATACCTATTCTGCACCGGGAAGGACCTCACCACCAGCATGCTAACAAAGACAGAAAATGTTGCTTAATATAACAGAAAACCTTACAATGTAGCAAAGAGTGCACTTCATTTAAACCATGTAAAGCTAAAGGAAATAAACGTGGATTATGAATTAACCAAACAGTGTAATGTGTTTGTTTAGAGGCCTGAATTGTTTGGGGTGTGGCTGACTGACAATAAATGAATGTGTACTAAACAGCATGGGGTGAAATTGTGTACCATACTACCATTGCTGCCTGTTTTAACCTGTGTGGCCTAGGCCATCACAAGCCTACATAAGTGAAGTAGTAAACATGAAAAGACTTTTGGTTTCACACGGGGACAGCAAACATTAAAGTCCTGTGTTTGTTTGACCCATCCATTCACCCCATCTTCTTCTCAACGTGGACTTTTGCTCCTTACATCACGACACAATAAGTCAGAGACTAAATCGCCTGAAATTACATGTGAAACCCCAAAAGTGCCTTGTGATAAAATGCAAAGTGACATAAGAAATGTACGTGTTATACATGCCTTTTGGTGAGACCTGGTGTTTGTGCTGAAGTGTAAAAACAAGGATATAGCTGTTTCCAGAATCTGTGCTAAGCTATCTGGCAGCTGGCTGTGATGGTAAATGGACTGCATTTATGTAGCGCTTTTCTAATCTTAGCTTGTCTTAGCACTATAGCCAGGGATCAAACCACAGGCCTTGTGATTGATAGACGGCTTCTCTACCTCTTGAGTCACAGTTTTTAGCCAGGGTTTCATGATTTACTTTAGAAGATATATTTATATTTACCCAATGATACTAAGGGTGCTCCGATCAGGATTTTTGGGACCGATCACCGATTGCTGGAAGACGTATCGGCCGATACCAATACCGATCACCAATCGCTTTTATGAACTGAAAATTACACCATTACGTAACAGTCACACCGCACCACCGGTGGCAGCCGCTTTTTAAAAGCAGTAGCCGCCTTCCTACCGCCTTCGTTCCGCGGCCAGCCCGAGGCTAATCGCTGTTCTGCCGCCGTTCAGACACCTTGTAGAACTGCCAGACCGGTGAATATAGGGAGGCCGCCATTTTAGCTCCATGTAGAAAATGTTCTCACGAGTAGTGGGTCATCTGATCGGCCTATCAGATCGGCCTTTATGGAGACCACCGATCAAACTATTTAAAGCCATTATCGGCCGATACCGATCGGTGACCGATCAATCGGAGCACCCTTAAATGATACATATAGTGCCTTTTAGGTAAAGTTTTTAAGAGTTTCTGGAGGTAAGGAAGTCTGTCACTAATCAAAAGTTTGTCCTGGCTTGGTCTGATCACACGACTGTTGTCTGCTCAGCGCTGCAATGGAGTCTGTGCTGAAAAGAATGCTGAGGAGCTGAGCACTTTGTGAGACACGAAGCGACTGAATGCTTATTCGAAATAATGAAGCGTTTCATGCTTCATTGTGAACAATGAAGCCCTAGCTCGGCATCAGTGTTTATAGTGGGCCTACTGGTCAGCAGAAATGACTTATCTGAAATAAAGGTGTTTCTCAGCTCCGTCTTATCGGAGAAGAGCAGCAGTTTGAAGATTACATCGGCAAGGGAAAGAATAGGGAAAAGACAACGGGTTTGCATTCATCCCAATCCACCATCACATACCCAGTGCGTTGACATTGCAAAGGACACATTCTCATTTCTCAGTTATTGTCATCCTTCTTCCCCTCCTCATCCTCCTCCCTTTCACCATCCTGCTCTGCTGCTGTTAGCCTCCAGTCAGTAGCAAGTGACTATGGATCTGATATGGCCTGAAGCGAAGGAAAGGTCAGAATCCCTTCCTCTGCCTCAGGATAGCACAGACCTATACAGCTATTTTCCATAGCTGGTGTGTGTGCGTGCGTGCGTGTGTGTGTGTGTGTGCTCATTTTCGCTTTGTCTGCCCTACCTTTATCTTTCCTCCATCACTCTTTCTTTCTCCCTCTCTATGTCTCCTTTTCTGTTTCTCCATCTGGCCTTGTGTGCACAGGCATTGCGTTCCACTCCATGACACACCAGAGTCATTTCATTTTGGCAGCACAGTATGTATCCTGCCGATGTGGAGTCCCACAGGGAGTGGCAGGAAAAGACAACTGGCATTTTGTTGCGCATCCACAGACTGGCCAACTTCTTGACTTCTGGGACTTGATTTAAAGTATCCCTAAGTCAGACACAGTGGGGAATTTATCTGAACGTTGCAATGCTTTTTTGATCGAAAACCTTCAAATTTAAAGGTCCAATATGTAATATTTGTACTGTAATAAATCCAAAAATGACACCAATGCCTCATCAGATATTAAGGAAACATGTTAAGCTGAAATACTATCTTTTCTGACAACAATGCTAAAGTCAGTATTTTTTCTTTTTACGATCTGTGACGGAATTTATGTTTATGTTTTGGCCTGTGTGTTATCAACTGCCCAGTTTGACAGCCAGGCCGGGTTGCCAGATATAACTGTAAACACGTAAACCCAGCGCGCTACAGCTGTAACGTTAGTACAGCCATGAATGCACCAAACAAATGAATGGGATCAACAGAGATAGATTATACCCGACATTAAAAAACAGCATGTTTCTAACAGTTGCTTGAACAGAGACGTAACAAACCCCGGGTTAATATTGGAGATGTATTTGAAAGATGGAGACAGCCTACAGCCCAAAAGGATGCTGAGTTGGCTAATTTCCTCCTGTACTGGTAAGCATTAGCTTCAGGCTAATTTATCACAGCTACTAGGGATGAGCACTTTGTGTCATTTCAACATTTGTGTAGCTACTTCCATTGAATTGTATAGCTAGAGTAGCCACGTTGGTTACTCGCAAAAACAACTGAGACAGCCAATAAAGTGATTCCGACTGGTCCTGGCTAACGCCACCATGCTAACCCTGCTAATTGCTAACGCTACCGGAGGACCAGGCAGGCGGGCCACAGCTGTTTACACCGTGTAGCCTGTTCAGCGGCCGTAGCCGACAACGGTGAGTTATTTGAAGCCAAGAGGGGGGGCTGTAAGTCGGAAAGAGAGGACCTTGAGTTTGCAGTGTGTTTAGCAATTGTGTAATTCTAAGGCTAGTAAAGTGTGTATTTCAGTCGGGTGGAAAAGGAGTGCAAGGCAGTGGTGTTTTTAGCGGTTCCTATCATAATTCTAAGCCGAGGAAGTGTGTCTGTTTGGCGTGTGGAGAGGACGGCGAATTTTGTTGTATTTTTAGCGGTTCCTACTGTAGCTAATTCTAAGCCGACAAAGTGTGTGTGTCAGTTGGGTACAGAGCTCCGTGTGAGCACGGGCTTTTATGACTGTCAATATAGCCAGCATCTAACGTTAGCTACTCCGCTGTGCTGTGGAGTAATGTCTGGTTATGTGAGACAAGCGTCTAGCAACATTGTTGGATGCTGCGGTCTCAGCCTGGCAACCAACGTGAACTTCGAGTCTGGGGAGGAGGGGCGGGGGAGACGACTCTCTCCAGTATTTTGAATTTGTACTGCAGTAACTATTTTAAACACTAGCTGTCAGTATTACATATTGGACCTTTAAGGATATCAAATTAAATATATTCTGAAGTATTATCACCTGACTGCAGTTCCCCTCAGGCCTAAGGAGTGTTAAAGCGTCTTTCAGCTCCTTATTTTGGTTTTGTGGGAACTTTAATGTTTTGATTCACTCTTACGGTTCTCATCAACTTCAACCCCAGCATCAGCAGTTTTCAGTGAAAATGTTCTGATGAACCCACTGTACACTACCTGTCCAACACCAATCAGCAGACAGCCGATGTTAGCGACTAGCTGGGGAACACAGTGAAGCATTGAGCAGCTAAAGAGCCAGATAGCCAGGAGTTTGTGGAGACAAACTCAGAGCTTAAAGAAGAGTAAATATTGGACTTACATTAATCAGATTGCCAGAAATACGACTCTCAATGAATGCTAATGTTGCTTGATTTGCTTACATATTTACAACTTTATACGTTTTTGTCAGCTGTACTGTGTTGCGCCCAAAGAATCAACGGATGCAGATTTAAGTGAAAATGTAAATGTCATATGGTGTGTTCACACCAAACATTCGAAATTCACCGCACTGTGTGCGCCTCCAGGATATGTTATGAACCTAGACGTTCGGTTTTCCGACATACTGTATGTGGCCCGATGGGCAGGCCAGTGCCTTGCATTGCAGTCCGCCACCACCGGTGTGTGAATGTGTGTGTGTGAATGAGAGGCAAATTGTAAAGCACTTTGTCCAGTAAAGTAGAATAAACATCATTCTTAGTCTTTACACTGCACCGTACACAACTTACAGTAGGTGACTCACATCAGGCTGGCTTTGCTGTCTTCCCACAGATGCCTATCCTATAACAGAGATGATCTATACTTGGACCAAAGGGCCTGAGCATTCAGTGGAGGTCCCTCCTGAGTCCTCCAGCCTCGTTCAGTATGATCTCATCGGCCAGACGGTCTCCAGTGAAACCATTAAATCCATCACAGGTGAGACTCGCTTGTCCTCTCACCACTTTGACTTATCAACTAAATTGTACTGAATGCTTCCAAGCAAAATGGCTTTCTTTCTTTCACAGATTATTGTTTAAAAAAAAGGGTGCAAAATAGATCTGTGTATTGTACTATGTCAAACCTGGTAGATTTGCCAGGTCTACACTGTAAGTTCCACATGACTGACAGGACAAATACTGTACAAATGCAGCAAAGGTTGAAAGAATTTGGAGCTGTGTCACTCCATTGGACCATGGCCAGCAGACAGTACCAGCCTCTTGAAATCCAACCCTGTCAACATCATGAATTGAGGCATTTCAGAGGGTCTTTCAGTTCACATAAATACTGAAGGATCTGAAAAAAAGATTTTAGCAGCAGAAAGTTTGGTGGCATGTGTCCATTTGGGTGAAAATGGATAGAGGTTGCTAAAATGTAGACAGTCACGAAGAAACGATCAAATAGAATCAAATGTGACATCTCTCTAAAGCTGCACTAAGGGAAATGTGTCGCCCTGTGACTTTAAATTCTTTGTTAATCAAACTAATTTATTTCTGTTGATCCTCCAGGTGAATATGTGGTGATGACGGTCTACTTCCACTTGAAACGTAAAATGGGCTACTTCATGATTCAGACGTATATCCCCTGCATAATGACAGTAATACTCTCCCAAGTGTCCTTCTGGATAAATAAAGAATCGGTCCCGGCACGCACAGTCTTCGGTATGTAGACCTCACACATCCCTCATCCTGCACAGCCTTTCGGCTCTCTGTTTATTGACTTGACTCGATGCCTGCATGTGTGTCTCTCCACTCAGCACAACAAGGTGATGTGAGGTGATTATGATGAATATAAAGAGCTACTGTTTTGTTTTTTTTATCCTAAGATTGCCTCATGAAATGCAAATTCACTGCTATTAGTTTTAAGACTGGTTTGATATGCTAGAATGAACAGCTGACAGCATTAGGAAAAATCATTTTGATGCAGCAAAGATGCCTCAAGCAAAGACCAGAAATTTGGGTCTAAGAAAAGGTTTTGTATTCTCTCAAGATGTAATATGAATACCCGTCTAAATGAGTTATTAAACCTTGATGGGGAAAGATTAAAAGTAATTGTTTAAGGCAAGATGCCCCGGAAGGAAATAAAGATTTTAGGTCTCCACAGATTTAAGATTTTACATAAAGAATTCTGCCATCTAACCAAGAGCAGTTCATTTAAAAAAGCATGTGCTACTTTAATGAGATTAAGCTTTAAAGGGTTTAGGCTTCAAACAAAACAAAAATAACAAATTATATTAAATTTACATAATACATAATACATTTTAAACACAGGTCTGTGAAAAAATGAGTTTATTCTTTTAATAAGCTATTCTATTCTTTTCTAAACTATTCTATTTTTAATACAAAATATAGTGCAGTAACAGCAATGTTGGCCACTAACACATTACAGTAATACATGTTTTTTAGTAAACAATTGTGAAAGGGATTACCATATAAAATTCAGTAATTACAGTTACGAATCACTGTAATGTTTACACTTTGTTATTGTGACTTTTGAGGGTCAGCTTGTTCGCTGTATTACCGGGAGTTTAATGGTGGTTTGATATAAGCTTGGTCCCTGGTTGGGTATATGTTAGCTTGACGTAGTTAGCCTCTTCCAAATGAGGAGAATGTGACTACTGGTAATAATTAAAGTTGATTTATGATGCCTTCAAATTGAACTGCTAAAAGCCACCGAGGCTAACAACTTAGCAAGCTAGCAAGAGGGTAATGTAATGCAGGAAATGCAAAAGTATAATACCAGGTGTCCGTTTCAGAAAGCAGCGACGATCCCATTGATAACTTCGTTAGTTAAGCGTCGGGAGATGTATTTTCATTTCCAGATAACTTCCTATTTGAGCGGTATGGTTTTTCTTCCCAGTCTATCAGTTATGTATCCTACATAACCTTATCCGTCCTCATATCATAACGTCACCCATCGTGGACATGCTCTAGCTACATTCCAGTCGCATTATGTTTTTTTGCAAACGGCAGTTTTCTTTACAACATACAGTAAAGCCACTGTATATAGAGACATCAGAAGAGTGAGACTCACTCTAAAACGTGTTTTAAACGTTTTTGTAGAGTTCCCTGGACACAAACCAGTAAGAGACATTAAAAAGAAATAAATGATTGTAAATCATATTTCTGTTAATGATGGGATTAGTAGTAGTTTACTTTTTCACCTGCAGGATTGCACCTAAATGAAATGATAGGTGTAGCCTCCTACCATTCCAGTTTTCACCAGTAATATTATAGGTTACCTGTGATTAAATATGAAATGAATGTACTATATTAGAGCTTACACATTGACTCGAGCAGCAATTTTCTCCCACACCAATTCTTGCTATTTTACTGCAGCTGCTGTGATGCTTTTTTAAAAATCTAAATATGTGTTCAAACCATAGACTGTAAATTATTAATATACTGGTTCAAACTTGCTGTATGTGCTAGGGATGGGCGTATCGATCCTGTGGTATCGATAGATCGATATACTCATGCTACTCATTTGGCATTGATTTCCTTAAAAAAATATCGATATAAACTAAAAAATAATATTTGGGGGTGTATGCATCACTTTCAGCTGTTTTAGATTACTTACTTAAATTACTATGTGCCAGGACACCCCTGTACCTGACGGCGTATTGAGCTGGCCCATGTCACGTGACAGGAGACGAGCGAATGAGCGTCAACGTGCGACACACATGGATGTATTGGCGACACAGCCAAGGCCGGCCCAGCACGAATGCGGGAGCCGTAAGATATGGCAGACAAAAAACGAAGCATGGTGTTATTTTTCACCAGTCGATAAACTCATGGCAAAGTGCCAAGTGTGTGATTAAAAAAGTATTTTTTTCCTTTTAGCTTTTTCTACCAAGATTGGTCTTTTTTCTTTTTTTGAGAAATAAGAAAAGTGAAAATGTGTATGTTTTTGTTCATATTTAATTTATTTAATTCATATTTATGTTATTTATTTTAATTTTATTATGTATTGACCATAATACATTTGGTATAAATGGTCTGTATTTGTCTTGTGATTTGTCTTAAATGTAATAATATTTTTACTGACAAAAATTGCCAATAAGAAATTAACGGTATCGGTATCGATATCGATGAAAATTCAAGAAAAAGTATCGGTATGGTATCGAATCCTAAAAGTGTGGTATCGCCCATCCCCAGTATGTGCGCATGAGCAAACGCGTCACAACTTGTGAACTCAGTGCTTTCAGAAAATGTAACACTACCTAGTTTGTGAATATCACATATCAGGGGGGGCGTCATATGGACTCCACTCACGAACACGGTAAACACGACCCCATTTGAAGGCAGCATTATTCACATTATTCGTTGGCCATTCAGCAGTCACCTATGCTAGTTTTGTTTAGAGTTGCATGGTGCAAGATGTTGGGTCTGGGAACTCACCATTGACAGGGCTCAATCCGAGGGGCGGGATAAACGGTTGTCTTTCAAACTCCCTCTGCATGTAGGATAGAGCTACAACCAGGCAGAGCAACGCTAGTTGATAGATTCAATCCGAACACATCTTCCTTTTTTAAGAATTACTTCAGTACCGTTCTTTGTTCTTTTCTCAAAGAAAAGCTTAACTCCAAGTCTTCCAGAAGACCGCTGTTCACCAGCAGCAGCAGCAGCCATAAGCCCGCCCACCGACTCTATACACGATGTGATTGGCCAGACAAGAATTTGTTTTTCCAGCTAGCAAGCCAACGGAGAGTGCCTAGACTGACCCTAGCTGCAAATAAAATTTGCTGCCGCTAGGGTGCATCTTGATTTCTAGGCTAGGGCTTCTTGCTTGTTAAACCACAATGTCTTGTTTTCTATTTCTACACAAAAATGTGATGTGTGGGTGTGGAAGATATGGAGTTGTTTAAAGGTCTTTGACAGAGCTGTACTAATAAAGTAAAGTAAAGAGTAATGTAACATGTTACTGTTGCTGCTGCGTAATTAGTAAAGTCATGTATTTAGTTTTTCAATGAGTAAGGTGAAATGAATAATTGATAACAGTTTTCAAGTAAGTTGCCCAACACTGGTTAGCAGTTGCGTTTTGCTGTAAGCAAACAAGCTAGCAGCCTGATCAGAGTACGAGTTGATTTTCTTTCCTTTCATGGAAACATGGTGGTCTGTTTTTTAAGGAGATTATGTATTGGTGTCTTTAAAAAAAAAGTAATCCATAAAAAAAAACACTCTTAGACGATGGAGCATTCCATGTCTTGTCCCAGACGTGGTTTCCTCACACGTCTTTTTTGTAATCAAAATGTTTTTTTTATACCTTTGTCAAAAAAACACATATCCTCAAATGCCAACAAGGAAATATTAGATCAAGATACCTCAAAATCTGTTGTGCAGAGTTCCAAAACAAAAGGCAAGTAAGATGGACATCAACAAATGATAGCCTGCATGAAGGTAAATATTGACCGAATGTCAGGCTAAGTTGTAAGTAGGTGTAGGTGTCTTTCCCTATCTTATCCCACTGTTATTACTTTTAGTAACATTCAAATCATGAATTTATACTTTTTCGAACTTCTCCTAGGCTGTGAGTCCGTTCTACACAAAAAATTTGCATGTAGACTCTGTGGACCCTCATCAAAAAGTTATCAACATTTTTTTGATACTCTAAAAAGTGTGCAAGTTATAGAGGAACAATTTACTGGGTTAGGGTTACAATTAGAGGAGGCTCTAAGTGGTGTTTTTTTGCAAAATCATGAAAAATGCTACAATTACTTTTCAAAATACTCTTTTCTGGAAATGCAACATGCATTCTGTCCTTGGGCGTGCTTGTCTGATTTGCACTACCTCCGCTGTCCGCAGGGGGCGACTTGCGCCGGGGGGCTTGGACCCCATTCTACCTGCTTGCAGGTCAAGTGACTTTTATTCTTCGTAGTTGTTGCAGTGTTACTCAATACTATTGTTACAGTTAAAATGAGTTACAACTGTTACATTGCTTATAAAGAGTGTGATAACAATTTTTGTCAGATTTTCAAAGGTTGTTGCATTATCCATCCTTTCTACAAACTACATCATCGGTAACTTTCAGTGTTTGGCCTGTGACCCAGTTGCGCTCTCCATGGATCCCCTGATAGAACATTCGGGTCCCTGTCCTAGAATAGACTGATTAGTGTGTGTCGACAGAGATGATAGAGGGCGACAGACAGAGCTGCTAAAACTAGACCAGTGTTGCTAACTGTTGTTGTTTTATTATTAAGGGCCGTCTCAGTCTGGTAGTTTGTCGACCACGTTCCTCCACTTATGTTGATGGATAGTCATTCGATGATAATTGCACTGACACTCCTCCATTTTGAAGTTAGTTCTGATAGTTTATGTTTTGGAGCATCGTTTTCAAGAGATCATTTTAATTTGAGTAATAGAAAGAAAAACATGAGTAACAGTGGTGATTAATGATTCCACAAACAGCTTTGTCGACTGTTTATGCTGCCAGAAGTATGTGGAGTTACAAAATGGAATTGGTCTGTTAGTGAAATATAATATTTTATTTTCAGTTTTGCATAAGATGTTTAGTTCCTTCTAATAAGGCACCCTTTATGAAGGGATCTAATAATTATAACTAGGGGTGTCGCGATTTTGATTCTAAATCAAAAATCGATTGAAAATGAGCTTTGAATTTCAATCGACTTAATGCAGGATTGGCGATTCTCCCAGTATTTTCTTTTCTCTTTTTGTTGTTGTAAAGTACCCTTCTGCCATCTGCCAAAGCTCTTTTTTTCTTTCTTAATCAGCGTCCTGTGAGGAGCTACTGGCAGCTAGTGGTGTGGTTTTAGGCCCCATCCAGACGAAGGCGTAAGGATGAAAACGCATCCGTCTTCCCTGGATTCGGTTCAAGAAAATTCACGTCCACATGAATCCATATGTAAATGACTCAACACGCTACTTCATATGCCAGGCCTGTAGGCGGCGCTGTTACTGCTACAGAAATTAACGGAACGAAGAAGAAGAGCAGCCTTCAGTCACTTCCTTTCATAACCATAGACAGTATATAAAAGTTCATAACATGACTGTTAGCTAGTTCTCTTAGCTTAACACATCCATGGACTAGACTTTAATAACTTACACCACTGCTCGTTATATAAAGGCCACCTAGAAAAAGAATGTAAACTTTGTTTACATTCTATCGGACATGATTGCAGCTAGCAGAGCTAGCGTTAGCTAGCGTTAGCGGTAGCGCTGCTAGCTAACATCGGCAGTCAAACGAACATCAATGATCCAATGTCTTTTTGATAATCTAGCAACACGTTTTTCTTGCAGTAGCCTTTATTTCTAAAGAAACCTGACAATGTATAAAGGGCTCCATTACCTTGTATCTCACGCTATGGCTCCGTAGCAGACGTTTTAGTAAAAATAGGCTAACGATTGTGTCATAACCATGCGACCTACTGTCACATAGTAGAGGAATTACCGTATAGTACAGGAGAAGCTTGCAGGCAGTTTCGATTAGCTGTTTAGTTTAATTACTGTTAACTAGCATTTTAATTAGCAATAATTAGCCTGTACCTATGTCATTTCCTTACATATACCTACGCTCTCCGTCTCTGCAGGATTGGGAATGATTGAGATTTCTCTTGGCACAGCTACCAGAAGGCTTACAATGTTCAGACATGTTGCTCACGTCACATCTACGTTGGCAAGCTCAGTTTGAGGCTGTGCAGTAACGCTCGGCTATCAACGGAAAAGTGCTTCTAATAGACTTCACTGGTCTCCGTCCAGAGCAACGGGATCTGTTAGTCCATTTCTTATATGTTTATGGTTTTAGCCTGGGTAAACCCTGACGGACTTCTGGCAAATTTGAGATTTGCTCTGCAAGTCCGTCTGGCCAAGAGCCCATTCAAGCCCATTTTCAATTTTTCCAAATCGAGGCACCAATCACAACCGTTGAGGCGGGCTTTACACGATGACGATAGCGCAGCGACAGCAAGCGGCTTTTGTTTACATTCAACATGACGGCCACCGAAGCGCAGCAACCTGTTGATGCTGCTGTTGCTGCTACGTCACCCGGATCGTTGGTCTGATTGGTTGAAGGACTATCCAATTGCGCCCAGAGGCATTTGAGCTGCGTCCGTTGGTGACGCCCCTTTGGAAATGGGCTGTGAATGAACCTTCCCCAGACCAACTCTCAGTTATCACTAAGAGGTCTGGTGTCAACCAGGCTAGTGTGGTTTAGGTGTGTGTGACGAAACAGAGAGGCGACCAATGGCGGCTCCTAAAGAGGTTAGCGTAGATACCGCAATAGCATCAGTTATATCAGAACTGGAGAGTAACCGAATGACACTTACTAAAAGAAGCGTTATGTCATAAATGTTTATGACTTGTTTATAATGTTGATATATGTTGTAGATACCTTCAAGTAAAGTGTAACCAAAGATGTTTTCGCTTTTCTCCCGACTGGCTTCAGCAAGAGTTTGATAGACAGATGCTTCATCCAATCAACTGTATTTTTTTTAAAAGGGCCTGTCCTTTTTCTAAACAGTTTCCAGTGACGGCTTCTCAGATGGTTCTGTGTAACAAACTATCTGGCATGTCAGGGTATTGACGCAGAGTGGTACATTCCAAAGAAAATATGGTGGTTATATAACACTGGATGCCATGTTGCTTATCTTTTTAAAGAATAATGTGTATGTAATGTAAATGACAGATGTTTATTGCTTAAATGCAATGTTCTGTTGATCTTTACGAATCCAGACTTGATTGTCTAATAATGGCATATAGCTATAATATTTAATATTTAAATCAAAAATTTTATTGAATTGTGACCCTAAAATCCAAAGTCAAATTTGATCATGGATTTGGAGAGCCATGACACCCGTAACTATAACTAATCGCTCAATACATTATTCATACTGTAAATCATCAACTAATGCTTTATAGATCAGTTGTAAGTAGTTAACACTTTGAGTTGTTAGGTTGTGAAAAATCCCTTTGGCTGTTTGAAATTTCACTGCCACGTGGGGCTGTAGAGGATCCGCACGAAATACATTAATTAACTTATAATGGCTTACTAACATGTATGACTGCATTATTACCTAATGGTAGGATTAATAGCCACTTCAGTGGAGATTTGGGTGTGATATGCTAGTAGCGGCTCATGTAGCCACAAACTGCTAGCAGTGATGAGGAGTGGGCCCCTGAGGCCTGGTAAGCTCCCCAACCGGCCTTGTTTGAGGTTCTTTTCCACATCATTTATTGACTCCATCCTGTCACTAGGATACATCCTGATCCCGCAGTGTTTTTTTTAGCCACCTGTTCCCGCCCGTAGCAAACCGCCCGCTCCTGTGCGATTTGCGTTGGGTCCCAGTGGGGCCCAATCCCAATGCAGCCCTCTACTTCATACAACATTTTTCACATATACAGTGCTCCCTAACACCTGTAAACAGACTGATGTGTAAAATCGGAGCACTTCCCCCTTTTAAGTATTATAACAGGCTTGTTGTTGTTGTCTGGCAGCGGCATTTAGTCAATCCGTGACAGCATACTGAATCACTAATGGTGACCAAACAACCAACCTCCCTAATGGTTTTGCTGCTGGTCTCGCACACACACACACACACACACACACACACACACACACACACACACACACACACACACACACACACACACACACACACACACACACACACATACACACACACTGCAGTGTCACCTGTATCCATTCAGTGTGCATTTGACAGTGTGTTTTACTGTTGACTGTACAGTTTGTGTTTTAAGTCTTTGCTGAGCAGGAAAACACTGTGACCCTCAGAAAAAATGTCTCTCGGTGTCATGAAGTGTGAACTGGTGGGATCAATGCTGCTCTCCCGCAGTGACCAATGTATCTGACAGTCCAGCTGCACTGCCCCCGCCTTCCCCGCCCCAATCTGTCCAACACCACAGAGGCATCACAGCAGCACAACTATAGTTGTATCAGTCGAGCCTATAACTGCTGTTATCCGCTGTGCTTAAATGTGCGTGTGTGGCGGCGGTGGTGTGGTGAGGTGGGTGTGGGAAAGGAGGGTGGTGGTCGGTGTTTGGATTTATCCTCGTCCTCCCTGTTTTGACTTCCTGCCTCTGTGACTCAACCACAGTGTCCTGCTGTGAGCGTGGATGAGGCAGTTTGTCAGGAAGACAAACAGGAGTGGAAGGACGATTAGAGCCGGAGCTTTTTGGCTTCAGATAGAGGGGTCAGAGTAAAAAGCACATTTTTAACAAGCTCATTCAAAGCATGGGTCATGGGTTTCTATGTCTTTGACATGTGACAAGACTGCGGTTCACTGCACTGTTTGTCTGGAATGAGTGTGCGAGTGTGGCCATTAATGGTAGAGGAGGTCACAAAATTGAATTCCCAAATGCCAAATGGCACTTTATAGGAATAGTTTAACATTTTACAAAATACGCTTATTTGCTTTCCCTGGCTCTCTTCTAGAGCCCGACTGATAAAGGATTTTTAAGGCCGATATCGATACAAATATTTAGTGATTTAAAAATCCGGAAATTCCAATATATCGACCGATATATATTTTTAAAAAAATCCAGAAACACGTAACAAAACCTAAACAGATTTCCCTAACATTAGTTATTTGTAGTTATTTATGAGTAAAATAATATATAATGCAATTTAAAAATAAACTTGTTTGTTTTATTGTCACAACAGAACAGAGGAACATCAAAATATATTAAAGTTCTGATAAATAAAATACATATATATAAAAATACAAACTTAAGATAGGAAACCTAAAGGGTTAAACATGAGTGTTGCCAACATGGGCGTTGTAGAGCGCCCTCTGGTGGACAAACTATACAACGCCAACACTCATAACATGGTTGAAGGGTGTTTTGTCCGTTCTTTTTTTTTTTTTAAATATTCATTTATCGGCCATTATAAATGCCGATACCGATAGTTTGGAAAATGCCTAATATCGGCCGATAATATCGGCCCGCCGATGTATCGGTCGGGCTCTACTCTCTTCTGAAGCATACTAATTAGGGATGCACCGATACCGATGCGGCATCGGTCTGATGCCGTGCGCATGTACTTGTAGTCATAAAATTACTCCAATACCACACCCGATACCACCTTATAGCAATGTGACAATAACTTCTCCATCAAGCAGGTATAGGCGACGGAAGAGGAGCAATGCCAGCCGTTTGGAGATTTTTGCCTGTAAAAAAATAACTAGGCTCTTGCCCAGTGCATGATTGCACTTGACGACCAGCCATTGTCAGTCGTTAATAATACTGGGTTTTGACGTCTTCTCAGTGTACTGGAGCCGAGAGATTCCCAGCCGTCACCTGCGTCACCACATTACATTAACCGTGTTTCCAAAGCTGCTTTGTGGAAAAAACACATCAGCAGCCTGTTGCCCATAAACTTCACCCCTGATATTTCAATCTGCTCTGTCTGCATGTGGTTTCTACACAGCGCTGTTTTAACAACCACAGTGCAACTCTGTAAAGTGCAACTCTGTAAATAGCGTTTATACTCTGTAATATTTTTTCTCTCACAAACAGGCTAAAACGAAAGCTCTCGGTGTGTAGTCTGTTTTAAATGTTATAGTTTGCCACAAGTCTTTAAATTTGGACAAAATCTTGTGAACTTAGCTGCTGGTGTAAACAAACCATCCTCTCCGCTGGATCAGTAAATCCACATGGGTACTTAATATGCATGTGAATGACGTCGTCGGACATTGCGTTTCTTTCTAAACTTCACTCAGTATTTTGATATCAGGAATTATATGATTTATTTTATTGACACTAGCCCGGGGAAATGTCCAGACCCAGGCACAGAACTTTGAATAGAAAAAAAGGCATGGCACTGCTTTGTTCTAATTGATAACAATATCAGAGAAGGCCAAAAGTCATCTGTGTGTCTGAAAACTCCCTTGGACCCCATTGGGTTTATACTCTTATCGGTACTCGGTATCGGCAAATATCCAAATGTAAGTGGTATCGGTGCATCCCTAATACTAATTAACACAATGTATCTAGTTTGTTTAATCAGTATACAAACAGTTATATAAAAATGACAATTTGTGATTTATGTGCTGTAGCTTACTATTTTGGCCAACAAAAGCAAAGTGCATTGACTTCCCAGAGTTGTGCTTTCACAGTGAGCTTGCCATGAAAACAGCATTATATCAGACACTTTGCAGAAGTACTGATCGGCTGGATAAAGAGCTGTTTAGAGGTGTCGGTAGATATATATTTCTAACTTTGGATTTAGTAAGGTTAGATGTTTCATGCTTTGTCCAGTCTTTATGCTAAGCTAAGCTAAGCTAAGCTAATCGCCTCCTGGCTCTAGCTCCGTACTTAACGTACAGACATGAGATTCGTATCCAATTCTCATCTAAGTATATTGGAAAGAAATCAAATGTGTATCCTTTAAACTGCAGCTGGTATTTGGCATCTGTTTTTCTATTTTCAGAGGAAGCTAAAGTACCAAAATATCTGCTGCAGGCTGCAACCCTGTCATTGTGCGGAGATGAAAATGAAACAGTTGGTGTAAAGATCTAATTTAGGGAAGGGAAGCTCAACTGTAGCACTACAGTCAACAACATGCCGGAAGTAAAAGTGACATTTTTGCTCTGAAAAAATTCACAAAAATACAAATACCAAATTCCAGCTTAAATACAGTGAAAAGATGGTTTCCATATAATTTGATTGATACATACAGCACTGAACTATTTACACATATACTGTACACCATTAGTTCCACAGTGTAATTTTACAGACATGAAAGCTTTTACATATTCCAGTATATCGATGAAGCATCTCAGTTTTTGTTATATCAGAGGTCAGTATCCTCAGTCTGTGGCCTCGAGCCGCAGTTCACCTATCAATGTCATCCTGCTGCTTTTCATTGACAGGTAATTATACGGCGGTCACGTGCGGGCGCAGGGGATGAATGCATTTATGTTGGGCAAGGACTCTGCAGCACAGATTGTTCCAGGTCTCCAACGTAAAGGGGATTTTCTCTAAATCACATGATTGCTATTGGTTAATAATACCAAGGGCGAGTAATGTGCCCAACAGGCTTATACTGTAACCTTCTGTTGTTGTAGGTGACACGTGAGACCTTGTGTGCTGGCCAGATTGGTGTTTTGTGTTATTTTCATGGTATATCTCTTAGTACTGCCAAGAGGGAAGTTGGAGAGTCCACGATTGCTGATGTAGGAGATGCAGTATACATTAGGGCGACTGTAAGCTTGGTAGTGTAATATCTTTTGATGTGCATCAGAACTGTAGTTGTACAAACATAATTTGGGGGGAGAGCTTGTAGAATAGATATATAATAGAAATAATCCTATTGGTTGAATGAAACCTCAATGGACATGAAATGCATTTAACTGAATCCCTTTTAAAGAGGCAAGAAAAAAGAGAGGAGCTATCTGCAGTAATGTCATGGAGCCTAATGCATATCAACTTTATAAGGTGATAATATGTTATGACCGAAGTCCTTATTGTTGCTCCAGATACTATAGCTTCCAAGATCAGTCCGCTGCTGGGCTCCTTGTCCTGTTCAGTCTAAACAGAGAAATCTTGGTGTAATATTTGATAATAACATGTTCTTGGATCAACATATCAAATCTTTGACACGCACATGTTTCTTTCAATTAAGAAACATTGCCAAACTTAGAGGAGCTGTTTCACTTTCTGAGCTTGAGATGATCATTCATGCTTTTATTTCATCCCGGCTTGATTACTGCAACTCTATTTTCACCTGTCTCAGCAAGTCGTCCCAGGACCGTCTACAACTAGTCCAGAACTCCGCTGCAAGGCTGCTGACCAGGTCTAGCAGGATGTCGCACATCACTCCGATTTTATACTCATTACATTGGCTTCCGATCAATTTCAGGATCAAATTCAAAGTTTTGGTGCTGACTTATAAAGCATTGCATGGTCAAGCACCTGCTTATATATCTGAACTGCTACATCCGTACACTACAACCAGGCCCCTCAGGTCTTCTAACCAGGGACTACTGGTGGTCCCACGCACCCGCTTAAAAACTAGAGGTGACCGTTCTTTTGAAGCGGTGGCTCCAAACCTGTGAAACGCCCTTCCTGTTGTCTTACGTTCTGCAGTCTCTGTTGAAGCTTTTAAAAAGCAGCTGAAGACGCACTTGTTTACATTTGCTTTTGATTGATGTATGTCATTTTTTGGTGTCATGCTGTAATTGTTGTAATGATTGTTTTTAGTCTTTTTGGTTTTAGAACTTAATATGTTTTGTACAAATGTTTACCAATGTGAAGCACTTTGTGACTTTGTCTGTGAAAGGTGCTATATCAAATAAACTTATTATTATTATTATTATTATTATTAGTGTTGTGTTTACAGCTTGTTGCGCTGCACCCAAGTGACCAGAAAAAAAATCTATTCACGCATGTGTACATTTATACTGTGGTTTTTTTTGTACATGTCTCCCATTTCAAAGGGCCAAATATATTTGGTCCATTATCCCCCGCGTTCAGCTAATGAAATATGCTGATGGAGAGCAACATGGGCTATTGAACACTGTGCAAATGATTTTCATGATTCTTCTCTATTCTCATTTATTTAGCAATGGCATGAAGAAAAGGCTGTTTCATTCTGTTCTCTACAATGAGATTGTGTTTGATGCAATGCATTCTGATCTGTGGGGGAAACAGCACTTTCGTCAGTGGCGGATGAAGTATTCAGATCCTTTACTCAAGTAAAAGTACTAATACCACACTGTAAAAAATACTCTATTACAAGTAAAAGTCCTGCATTGAAAATGTTTCTTAAGTAAAGGTATGTAAGTATCATCAGGAAAGTAATCAATGCAGAAACATCCTCACAATTTAGAAACTGGAAATGATCAAAACAGTTCAGTCAATCAACTAAGTGTTTAATCAGCTTATCATTTCAGATGTACTTATGGGCCTATATATTGTTGTGTAGTTCATTGTATAATAAAACATCATATTTTATAAACTACATGAGTTTTGTGTGCAAAATTAGTAATTACTTAAAGTGACTAGTAATTAAAGCTGTCAGATGAATGTAGTGGAGTAAAAAGTACAACATTTCTCTCTGAAATGTAGTGGGTGTAGAAGTGGAAAGTGGCATGAAAAGTACCTGGACTACTACTAGAGTAAATGTACTTAGTTACATTCCACCACTGAGTTTCATAGGCAGATAGATGTGTAGTCTTAATTGTAATTACAAATAACATGTTATATTAGGATGTTTGGACTTAAGTGGAACTGCAGTGAGCTCCAACACAGATCTCACTGGGTCACATGTTTGATATTGTTCTGTTTTTCTGATTCCATTGAAGGCATCACCACTGTCCTGACCATGACGACACTCAGTATTAGCGCTCGCCACTCCCTTCCCAAGGTCTCCTACGCCACGGCGATGGACTGGTTCATCGCTGTCTGCTTCGCCTTCGTCTTCTCTGCCCTCATCGAGTTCGCCGCCGTGAACTACTTCACCAACGCGCAGATGGAGCGGGCCAAAAAGAAGCCGGCCAAATGTCCTCCGGTGCCCCAAACCACGCCTGTCAAGGTGAAGGACACAGAGGAAGTGCTGCAGGTGATTTTTTTTTTTGTTTCCCCTCAAAGTGGCCGCGGCAAATTCTGATAGCACTTAACTTCAAGGAGCACTTACACAGCATGTTCCCTATTATGTGCTTACTGTTCCTGGCCTTTAGCCCTAAACGTTTGAACGGCCAGGAGTGGGCCTGCAATGGGGATCTGAAATAGAGAGAAAAACAGGAGAAATCTGATCCCAGGATGTGAGTTTAGACTTCCATATATCACCACAACCTGCCAGTTGAATTGAAATGAAATGAAATATTATTTATTTATTTGATTCATATAAGTTTATTTCATCCATCAAACAAATAGAGAACCTAATGCAACACCAGATTCCAAAGTCCTGAATGAAAAGGAGCAGAAAGAAGATGATTCTTATATAATCCCTCTTTCACAAAACATACATTAACAAAACACATGATTAAATATCATTTTTAGCACCACAAATCTGAAACTTTTATACTTAAATCCCAAACTTTTTTGTGTAACTGAAATGGTCATTCACTTTTAGGTTTCTTCACCCACAAATGATGTTCGTATGACAACGTATTAGGGCAATTTTAGGTAAAAGAAAATAATTATGGAGCCAGGAGGAGGGGCTAATACTCAGAGCTTTTTTTTTGTTTGTTCCCAAATTAAAGTTACGAGGAAAAAGTTGTATATTCTCTGAGACTATAAAGTCAGATTTTTTTTTTGAAAAACAGATAGGCCAGATCATACACTAAAGGCATAATACATGGCAAGCTTGTCTGTGGTTTGATGAGGTTGCAACGTGAAGCATTCCTTGACAAAAAAAACAACACTTTTCCCGTTTTCTTTCCTGTAAATTTGTGACTGCAATCACAGAGAATATGCAAGGTTTTGTTCCTTGAAAAATGTAGCACCTTAATCTAGGAAATTCTGGGGGTTTCTCAGAATATACCCCCCCCCCCCCCCCCCGCCATCACATGTTTGATTATGTGGGAAATTATAACAATTTGTCTGGGACTGGCTGTCACTGTTTCTGGAAAAAGTCAAAACATGAATTCTACCTCTACATGAAACAACTGCTTGTTACATGTGGTAAATGAGGTGGACAAAAACACACTTAATACATGTTACACCAAACCAACCTAATTTGGCTTTCATTCAACCTTAAATTTAGACTTGAGAGCAGATGGAAAATTGTAATAGTGAGGAAAATACAAACAGGATCTGAAACCGCTTCACAGCACAGATTTATATGGCTAATCGAGGTGATTCTCAATGATGGTGTTTGCTGTGGAACCGTGATTTTTCAAATCCTACATGAATACATTGACATAATCTCCTATTTCTGCACCACTAGTTGACACAAATTACATTGACACCATGGCAACTGACATATGGATTGAATCAGAATTCGTGAATATGCCATCAAGCTATTTTAGAGCTCCTAGTCAGATGTGACATGTGTTACAAACCACTGTCCATGTAACGGTAGCAATGTATTTACGGTGCTGTATAAACACTGTTTTACAGATGGGATGTGAAAAGAAGGGATACGTTCTTAGACTTCATGTTCTTCTAAGGAGCTAACATGAAATATACAGGCCTTCTGTTCAGTTCAACTGATCATTGGAGCTGGCATAACCCAGCAATGCATACGTCAGTTTTACACTACTTTAAGTTGCCCCCTCCAGTCCAAATCCCAGTGTGGCGTAATCATGCCTGAATGTGGTGTAGTGACAACAGCACTTCAGTGGATTAGTAGGTTGCCACGGCAACGCAGCCCGGGTACATCTGTACAGGTTTCAGAAAGGCTCTGGCACTGGGGGAAAGAATTAATACTCTTTTCCTTGAGAGAAGATCCTGTTGCCGCTAACCAAAGGGCTTGGCATGAGGGGCAGGGTGCGTTCACGGGCCCCTAACCTCCGCCATGATGAAAATCAAACCCCGCTATCCACGCACACTCTTCCTCTGCTGTATATGGGACACAATTACACTGCATTCTTTCAGTTTCAAGGGGGGGTTGGTGGTGGTGGTGGTGATGGTGGGGGGGGGGGGGGGGGGGGATTATTCCTGCAAATGCCTTAGTACCAGCATCACACTCTCCCTGCTTGAAAACATCAACTCTCAAAGGATAAGCTCCTTTGACGCTACACTGCATTACCGCCCCGATGAAGTGCTACCTACTTTGTGTCTTAAGCTTGTGTGAAATGAGCGAAATCCTTGGTAAGTGACATCTGTATTGCACATACTCAATCGTCTGCTTCCAGATGAAGGCCAACTGTGTCAGGGGGACTGTAATCAGATCAATATGACAAGGGTTACTGTGCCCGGCCCGCTTTTCAGAAAGGGAAAAGCAAGTGAGCTTTGCCTTGCCTGCAAACGCCTTAAACGTGACGCACACAGGAGGAATGTGATTATTCACACTACGAATCCTCATACTGTTTTCTCCAACAAGTTCTCCATACCATACAACGATATAGGTTTTTTATTCCTGCCCTCTGAAACGACCCATAGGAGTGTTTTCCATCCTCATATCCAAACCACAGAACGTATTGGTTGCGGTTTTATACACGTAATTTCACAGTTTGGTTGAAGGCTGATTTATGCTTCTGTGTCGAATCAACGGCGTACCCCCGTAGACCCCTCTGCGACGCAGACCGCAAGGACTGTGATTGGTCAACTCGTCCTGTGTGTTGATAGTCAATGTTCAGCATAAAACAGCCTTTAGGCACCAAAACTATTCAAGTTTAGAATACGATTGTGGTTTGGGTTAAAATCATGGATATTTGTCATGTTACTTTACTCCCAGTTTCCCACATTTGGCCGGACGTTACGTAGTTTAATTTAGTATCAAATGGTGCGTCCACATGATACAAGCCTTCGGTGATCTCGCACCACCCCCACCCCTCCTACATGTAGTTGCTAGTAGCCAAGGAGGACACAGGATTAAAACAACATGATGGACTCTTCAGAAGAGGCAATTATCTTCACTCGATTTTATGTGCGCGAAAGTCGCTGTGTGACACCATTTTCTGAACATAGCCATACTGAGAAATACAGAGAGAGCTGAAAGTCTTAATTAACTTTGTAGCAACTCATTTGGCAATGGCTTGAATGTAACGGACATTCAGTATTATAAAAAGGTTACGCACTAAAGCTTTAATATCTATAGGAGCACACAAGGAACATGTTTTTTAAAAAGAAATGCCAATATTGGTCAACATAGATATATCATTATTGTTTTTTTTTTCTGTCTCAGCAGAATCCTGATAGCAACGGTAACCTGAGAAAGCGGATGAATTATATTTCCCACCAAGAGGCCATCAGTCACCGCAGAGCCCAGTCCACCACCAACATTTCGGGAGTGGGGAGAGCGAGAGCGCTTCGTCCTTTAGCCAGCGGCGTCAACGGCAGCTCCTCCACTCTGTCCCGCTCCAGCCCCAAATCTGAGAGCCTGCTGAGCGTGGCCTCGTCCTCTGCCCAGCTGGTGAAGACTGCGCCCCAGGCTGCAGCTTCCACACCAGACGTGATGGCGGCGACGCCGTGCAAGCAGAACGCCAGCTCATCATCTCTGCAGCATCTGCTGGGGCCCAAACTAGAGCGCATCCAGATGATGGGGAGCAAACCGGAGCTAAAGCAGACGCCTTGCTCCCAGCCCACCACTGCTGGCATGGGTGGAACCAGCAAAATTGACAAGTACGCACGGATCCTGTTCCCAGTGTCCTTTGGGGCTTTTAACATGGTCTACTGGGTGGTTTACTTAACGAAGGACACGGTGGTGGCTAAAGGTGGCTAGGCTTTGCTCTGGTAGAGAAGAGTGAAGTCATTTCTTTCAACAGATGGGGAAGCAAATAAGGATTATGGGAGTTTGGGAAACTATTGTTCTTGCCAAACAGATAAACAAAATGTGCTCGCCGAGCACTTCCGTATCTCGGAGAACACAGTTGTTTTTTTTCTTCCTAAAGTTCTCCAACAGCAAGCATGGGAACAAATCAACCAAATTAGAAATATCTGACTCAACATAAGAAGGAACACCTGCACACTGGAATATGCTACGGTCCTCTTTGTAATGGCTATGTCTGACTATAAAGGTCTGCATTGGCGTCAACTGCCTCATGATCCCTTTTGGCCTTCTGTCAAGATAAAGCATGGGATTTTTTCATTTTCCTATTTTTGTACCCTGCACCTGGCAAGATTTTTCGGATCTGTGTACCTACGTCCTGAAATGAACTGCACCAACGCTGTGTAAATATATGAATTTATTAGGATAACAGATTTATATATTTAATGATTACAGTGTACTTCCATTTGAATATTACGACTTGTTGCTTTGGTGCCAGCAGGCTAGATGAGGCAAAGTCAAATTATTTGAGAGAACAAAGGGGCTCCGTTGTTGTTTTTCTTGGATTTCACATTAGACTGAAAACCTCCCTGAATACAGGCCAGATGATGGACAAACTAAAATAAGATAGTCCTCAAACCAGGCTGAGAGGAGCTTTGGCCGGGACTGATCAGCCCGGAAAAGCTCTTAAACAACTTTCTTACACGAGATGGATTAACTAATCTGAAAACGTTGAAATACAGAGGATGAAATTTGGGGATCAGTCGGGTAGAAAATAGTAAACACAAGTTATTAATTCATGTAACAGTAGGATTTAAGCTTCTTTCCTGCCACAGTGGGTTGCCCAATAGTAGACAAAGATTGTTCAAGTGATTCAAATACAGTCATAGCACGAAGCAAATCGAGGAAGCAGCAAGTTAAGCTGTTTGTCAGCAGATCACTGCAGCAATCAAATAGTGAGTTGGTTGCTTGTTTAGGAACACGTTGGCATGTACAATAAAGGGATGTGACTGCATGAGTGTTCAACAGCTGCTCCGGAGCCGACTGCTGTCATCCTTCCTTTAGGGGGTTCTATACCCTTTCAGTTTTAACACATATTACATAATTTCACTGCATTTCATGGTGTTAATCATGGGAACATTCTCATGGGTGACTGGATAAGGTCTATGGAACAGAGCCCAAGTAGTGTTGTTTCATGAAGCTGCAGGGGCGCCTGATCACACCCCATTTTTAAGGGCAAAAGAAAAAGGCTGGCTTTTTTGTCAAAGGCCTAAAGTAGAACAGCCCGTTGATTTTGTTTTCCAATCATTCATTCGGCTACTGTTAATTGTTACAGCTTGAATTAGGGTAATGGGATGATAACTGTAGCTACACTACATTGCCAGGAAGAAATACCAGGAAGACCCTCCAGCCCTGCTCTCTCTGTTCAGATCATCTTTAAGACATCATTTTAGGAAATACAGGTTGTTTTTTTTGCATTTTTGCTGAGAGTTAGATTTGAACATGGATACCACTCTCATATCTGTATGCTAAATCAGGGTCTTCAATGTTTTTTAAGCTAAGGACCCCTTAACTGAAAGAGAGCCAGAGCAGGGACCCCCTACTACATATATTGTATAAAATGAAGTTGCATATTAAACTGGGCCTACAATAACGTGTAGGGTGGCCTAAAGCCTGTATACATACCTTTTTTGCATAGAATACTAAGTTATTCAAATAGCCTAATAATTGTTGGCATGATTTTATAAATCATGTATTAATGTTAAACATACACGTGGCACAGTGAATCCTTAGGATGAACTGTGGATGACTACCTTACCTATAGGCCAGTATGCAGTGGGGATTTATATTTCCTGATAATATGTTGGATTTATGTTAAGACTTTTACATTTTTGAAAATACTGTAATTTGGAGGCCCCACTGCATTGACACTGAGGACCCTCTAGGGGTCCCGGGCCCCCTGTTGAAGATCCTTGTGCTAAATATAAAGCTACAGTCAGTAGTCGCTTAGAAACCGCTAGCCAAAAGTAACAAAATCCACCAACTAGCACCTTTAAAGCTTACTAATAAACTTCACTAGTTCCTTCACTTCACTAGACTCCAGGAAGTAAGCTAGCAAGCTAGCTTCCCCCTTTTTGTTTCCCCCTTTTT
Organism: Gymnocephalus cernua; assembly: GCA_023631565.1. NCBI lineage: Eukaryota > Metazoa > Chordata > Actinopteri > Perciformes > Percidae > Gymnocephalus > Gymnocephalus cernua. Next base: position 6,484,610 of record CM042435.1, on the reverse strand, counting down.
CCAGTTTTTATGCTAAGCTAAGCTAACTGGCTGCTTGCTTTACCTTCATATTTATACATACAGACATGAGAGTGGTGTCAATGTTATTATCTAACGCGAAGCAAGAAAGCAAATAAGCTCATTTCCCAACATGTCCAAACTTTTTTGTTTAACTCAATTTTCTTTAAATCTTGTTGATCTCCGAGGACACAAATTACATCACATTTCTACTTGTCCTCCTAGTAATGTACAAAATAGCCCAGAAAACCTTAAACCAACTGAACTAAAAGTCACTGAAAATAGCTTCCCATGTGATCAGGACCTTGTGCAGGTTCTCACTCCGGTGACCCTCAGAAGGAATGAAAGAGACTGCTGATGATTGAATCTTGGGAATGTGTGAAGGACGTCATTATTTAAATATCACAAACATGACGTCAGGAAGCTGTCCTCTCTGCTGTCTCCTGTCACGGTTCTGTTACTGACTGGTAGAGGTGAAGTGGGGGATGTATTCTCATGGAGTCCTTTCTCTGGACAAAATGACATTGTCAGTGATTACTTGCTGTGTATGAGTGCAAATAAGACTAGAAACTAGGGCTGCACAATATAAGGGAAATAGGCGATATGCGATAACATTGTTGAATATCGCGATAACACAATGACTTGCGATAATTAAACAGATATTAAAGTGTACTTAGCTCTGCATTTCTGCTGCTTTTAGTATTCTGCTAAAATGCCACAAAGTCGCAGCCTTTTGCGATGTGTTTATTGCGCCGGTTAATATTGCAATATAAAAAAATAAAAACGATATATTGTGCAGCCCTACTAGAAATTATCCCAAAAGTACAGTTTTGGTAAATAATTGTTCTCCTCATATATCAGTATTTCAATTCAATTTTATTTATAGTATCAAATCATAACAGGAGTTATCTCAAGACACTTTACAGATAGATTCCCTTATCAATCAGGAACAGAGCTCATGAAACATCTATTTAGAAGATAATTAAGAAGAAATTATTTCTATAAAGGAATCACAAAAATCGTGCTTGACTAATAGTTCCTCATGGCCTCATTTATTATTCACTGGAGACGGTTTATAGAAGTTGAAGATTAAACAGTCGGTGGATGAGCTCAGCTCCGCTGTCCACCTCTGCAGACAGAGATGTCATGACAACACAGTGCATGCTGGGATTCCTGATGCAGTGGGTGTCTAGTTTCTTGCTCCAATAGCCACATCCTCCATGTAGTAGTCATGCTTGTTGGCCCTCATCGATCAGTTAGTCTAAGAGGAGTTATGATGCAGCCACAGCGGCGACAAACACGCAGGATGATGGACAGATCAAGATGCCTGCCGCCGCCGCTCACCTCTCCGAAACGCAGTCATGTGTGAAATTGATTTTGCCGTTATTACCTCCCTGTTGGCCTTCCTCTCTCCCTCTCCCAACAGTGAACAAAATACATATCTACCCATGAAAGCACAGAACATCCATGTACTAATGAGGACCCTGTCAACAACAGATTGATTCTCAATGTTTATGGTGGGACTCTGCTCTGCTCTAAATGTGTGCATGATAGATGGAGCTGCCAACGCCAGGTTGTGGGTTTTCTTTACTTTTTTTCTGACATGCTGTTCTAGATGACAGACAGATAGTTACAGATGCTCCACACGCTCACGCTGCCATTTTGAGGAGCTGACGCGGTGCAGGTTTTGTGTGGAAAGGTCAACCACACCCTGAGATCAAGCTCTCAATTTATTTTTGTCATTTCAGCTGTTTAACTAGTTCAACAAGAGCATCAAAATAGCTTTTTTCCAAAGCTACGGAGTGCAGATGGCTGGGTAAAATGGGGCATTCTTCGTAGTTTTAGAGCACTTTTGATGTAAATCATGGCGTAACGCTCCCTCTAGTGGCTCAACTGACCCCTTTTTATTTTCCTATTTCAGGACGTGCTCTTCCAGGCAGGAGTTGAATGCCACAGAAGTGAAAGTTCTCCTGCTTACTGCCAGTCAGATATTTTATTTAACATGATGATGAGAGTTTAATTCAGCATCTGTTCGTCTTGTATGGCTGACTGGCTACCACAACTGTTGATTTAACAAACAAAAAAAAGGGCTCAGGACACTTTTTCCATTTTGCATTGCTCATGGTAATTATAACAGTAAAACAAAACTAATGCAGAGAGTGGGAGCTGCCAAATGTTATTAACTGCTGAGCTTATCTAATTCATATATTCACACTGCTTAACACTGGCAAAAAAAAGTGTGTTCAGGATTTCATAACAGACCTATTAGATGGCATTTTCCAGTTTTGTCTTTGCTTGTCATTTCTTTTTTTCAACTGGAGGTTCACAAGGGTGTTTCACGTGTTTGACTTAGGTTTCCTGCTGACAAAGCAAAGGCTCCTTTATGTTATGATAATGATATAGAATGATAATGTGAGATTTAAAGACACAAAATGTACTGGATGGAAGGGTGATCTGACTCACCTTGTTTTAAATAAAAACATACAGTTCATCCTCAGAACAGTGACTTTGAAACCTGTGTATTTTTATACACAGTGGCAAGAGAGCATTGTACTGTAAGTGACATTGAGACAGTGATATAATCTAGAATTTTCCATTGTGACGTAGTATATTTAAAGGGGTAGTGATGTCGTGATTAGTTCAGGATATTTCCCCCCTGGGGTGGAGACACTTTTTGGACCTTTATGATAGAATGTGGAGCAGGACTGGGTGCTGATATAATGTAGACAAGAGGTGAAAGGGTGGAGGAGGGTCGCATCTGTTCGTACTGAAATGACAACTGACAGCAGCAGAGAGGAGAGCGTTTTTTTAAAGTTTGACAGCAAGGATATGATCGGTTAAGAGGGTTCATGGCAAGTAAGTTGGACTACTTGGAGTGAACGCCAACAGAGTAGAAGCCGGAGATAGAGGCATAGAGAGATGAGAATGAATGAGTAAAGAGAGTCTTTCTGATCGAACTTTCGCTAAGCTTCGTTTTTCAGTCAATGCTAATCCAACAACAATCCCACAGCGCTGTAGAGACAGGCTACTCTACACATACATTCCAGGATAGGAGAAAAAACCTGCTGGGTTGTTTGCATTTCTTTAAACCACTCACAATCGTCTTGGGCAGCGCTAAGCTCCCGATGCAGCAACGGTTGCTCTGCAAAATAGTCTCGGGAAGGAACTTGTTTAGGTGGAACATTTGCACCACGCAAAAGAAAACACATATCAAATGAAGTTAACTGTTCACACAGTACAGTAACTTGATCCATAAAAATTTGCTGCATACATGGTTAAACATAATTTGCTCTTACCAGTGTATCGCCATGTGTATTTTTTCCATAGCAATCATCTTAAATCCCAAAACGTCCCAGTTAGAGAGTAAATGCCGTGAACATATTCTTTGTAAATCTTTACAATCATTTCCCGAAAGAACCAAGCAGGCCTGCCTTGTTGCTACATCCAAATTTTCTTAAAAACATGCAATTTCAGCATGTAGCTTGCTAGCTCGAAGTTTGTTGTTGTTTCCTGCAGAGAACGGAGTTAGACAACGGCAGCACACATCGCCGGAACATCCGTCGATCATCCTGGAAATGAACTGTTGTTGATCCAGACTATCATCTGTCCACACACTCAATGGCAAAAGCAAGACATTTGGAAAATGGTGTGATTACTCTTAAACAAATGGTTGGAATGATCTTAGAACTGATGTATCTGTACGTTGGTTGTTGCACTCTGTCCATGGTGATCCCACTGTGCAGAATGCACTTCAGTTCTAACATCTTGAGCGAGATGATGAACCATTAGATGGTTCATCATTGGGGGCAGCAACAGGCTGTGATTTTCTTCCAAATCCACATGATGATCACAGATGATCACCATCAGGTGGCTCTCAGTACAACATGTCCATACAGGCTGATTTTGCACTCCTGTTAGGGTCTAATTGCACTGATTCTAAAGCGAGGATCTATGGATAGCATTTTATTGTGTTAAACTCGTGCTCTGAGAGCGGGGGATTCACGGCCTCCAGCAAAATGAGGAATGGTTTCATTTCAGGAGCCACTCTCAAAAGATTAGCACAGTTACAATGTAGGTCTACCCTCCTATACTATTCTCATCACTTACTGTATCTGTCTTCATAGATGGGGTGGGGTGTGTGTGTGGGGCAGGGGGGGGGGGGGGGGTTGTCACTGATTTAGGTATCTGGGGTTTCTTGATGTTAACACAGACACTTTAGCACCAAAAACAGAGAAATGGGCTTCAAATTTTTTTTGTACAATGATACACATTGTGTGTTGGCCTCAACCCAGTGTCTAACTTTATATATATATATATATATATATATATATATATATATATATATATATATATATATATATATATATATATATATATATATATATATTTATGAGACATGCTCGGTGTATTTTGATTATATGTTTTGCTTACAGATGGTGCAATGAAGGATTCATTCCATTGTTTCATTATATTTGCGTTACTTTTTGTCACTCTGATACTATATGTATCTATACTATATATATAAATGTAATATGATTTTTATTTTTCATTTCACCCTGATCTCTCTTAAATATTGTTTTTTGGGACACTTTTCGTGCAGTTTGTGTATCTGAATGGTTTCATGTGTAATACGACCTCACTTAACCCAGTTTTTGGAATGCCATAGGCCAAGATAATTAACGTGTAGGCCCTTGGTAGTTAGGATAATACATTCTAACTTGTATTATACTTTCTAGCAGATGTGCAAGGCATTTTCAGGCTTAATAATCTTCCCAGTGAAAAAGGACGACATGATTATCCTTGTTTGTTGTGTTACAACATTTACACACATAAACTAAAGAGACCTATGTCCTTATTTCTGCTGGTGCATGTTTGCACCAGTGACGTGAAACAATGATTTATGGAGTCGTGGTCGTGATGAAACCCCTTAATTATAATGCTCAATAGGAGGAGCACTCATTACAGCAGCCTTTAGAGTATTAGATAAGCCACAGAAAGACAGCAATAATGTAAACAAAAGCATAGAACCCGACGTACAGTATGTACACAACCTTGAAATTGCTTCCCTACATAAACTAAAGCTGCACCAAAGGACTCATTACAATGCTTTTCCATTTTGTAAGGATTTAAGATAAACACTTTAATTAACTCATAATCGCCCACTAACAGACCCTGAAGTTGTACTGATATTTGAACAACACTGCAGAACTTTGAATGCACTGGTTTGAAGGTGATTTTCTGCAACATTGCCTGAATCAAATGGACTTGGTAAATGGTATATTGTGTACTTCGTATTGATGCCACGTTGAATTTATCCAAAGGGTGAAAACAAACTATGGTACTAACTGTACATCGTTCCGACTTGAATTGTTTGTCATCCTCTCAATTTGTTACAATCAATATGCTGATAAAAGTATTTTTTGAACTAACGTTTAATTTGTTAGTCCTTACCCAATGCACTGTTTTGAAAAAACACAATTAAACATGTTAGACTAATCCCTGCTTCATGTTGTAACTTCATTTGGCGAGAAATGTACTACGCTGAATACTATATGCCACAAGCAGGAGACACCACACTCACCATGTGTGTATGTCAAAGTCCTTCTCTCGTGTCGGTCCAAGTTGGCTAACGTGTTAGAAACAGTTGCTAATTTACGCATACAGCAGACACGCAGCAACGTTAGCATGAACTGGAGAATGTAACGTTACGTCCAATATTCATTCTCCCTTTATCTCTGTTTGGGTCTCTACCAATGCTAAGTGCTAAACATTCACTGGGTGGTCGCTAACTTTGTCTTTCCGCTGTTGCTGGGCAACTAGCGTACCATTAGCTTATTTTCAGACCTCTAAATCACTGCTAACAACTCCAGTTTGCTCAGGGATTAAAATTGTGCAAAATGAGCACAGTAAAACAAAATGACAATTCAATCTAATAATCAAAGTAGCATAATTATATTTAATCAGAGCTAAAACTGCAGTATTGTGTAGTAATTCAAACACTTTTCACATTACATACAGTGATTTGACACATTCTTTATATACATGTTGAATGATTAGTTGAGGTTTAAAATCTACACCTGAGCTAATGTCATATCAAATCATCATTGACAACTCCAGATGTTGAAAAGCTTAAATACAAATGCAGCACCTAAATATCCACCATATACATCTCCAGCCTGCTGCATTCAAAAGTGTCTCAGCAGAAAAGTAGCCATGTCATCTGTAAATGTGCCAGCATGTTACTGAGACAGCTGGAAGCTCCATGTCATGATATGGTGATTACATTAAACCATTTGCTGGCCAAGAACAACCGTCAGATAAGCTGCTTGCTGCATTTAGCTAAAAGCATGCAGACTAGATAGAGCACTAATCTGATAAGCGTGCATAGGGAAGAACAAGTGCAGATGTTGAGTTAACAAGAAATGCATTTAATTCATTGCCTGACTCAGGTGGTGTTAGCGTTAACATTGAAAGGCAGCACCAGGCTTTAGCCTGTGACCAAGATATATTTTTTGTAAAATTCAGAGGTTGGACATTAGACATTACACATATGTAAAATTTGACTTTACAGTATGTACACGCAGCTAGCATGCCCACTTACAATTTAGAAGTCTTTTGTACCGTGGCCTTGAAATGCAAAACACAACAACAAAACAGAAAACACAACAGCTTTTTACAAAAGACAAAGTTGCTCAGCATTATAGCCAACAGTGGTCTAACAAACAACAGCTGTCTTTACGTATCAATGTTGTTCAGATGAAAAACACAATTTAACATAGAGATTATTTTATGTACTATCCAATACAAAAGTGGATAGCAAGATGAGACAAAGCTAAAAGCCTCTCCTTCCCCCTTCCCTCCCTGTGTGCATGATAAACAGCAGCTGGTAGGTTAGCTTGCCAGTTTTGTGTCATAGCTCATCACATGTAAGGCTGGTGACTACTGTTGGCGTCCTGCCGGGGAAAACTGAGAATCTGGATAAAGAGAAACCTAGCTTTAATATCTGTCTTGACAAATGGTTATGTTAATTAGAGATCCAATTAAAGGGGGTTACATATTGGACAGGATGCAATTTCATCACTCCGTCCACTGTTTGATACAGACATTTAAAGCTGCACCAATCAAAGTATTTATAGATCAAGTGACTATATGTAATAAGGAAGGACAGGAGAATAACCATCTGACTGACTGATTGGAACTTTTCATTTACTGTATTAACTTATTGCAGCTGTTTTTAGTGAAAAAAGCTCTGATAAACACACTGTACACTACCTGCTCAGCATTAAACAGCAAACAGACATAGTTAGAATCTGGTGAACATAGTGGAACATTTAACACCTAAAGAGCCAGATATTTCCCTCAGGAGACCAAAACAAGAGATAAAAGAATATTGTAAATAGTACATACTGGACATACATTCGCCAGTTTGACTAAGGGACTCCAAATGTATGGGTTAAAAAGGCAACTATTTGCTTACACATTAGCCACCAACAACAACTTTACAAAGTGAAATGTCAATTTTGTGTTTACAGCTTTGTTCCTTCCCCCCTACTCATTGCATCTTCAATTTGTCCAAATGAAATGCCAGGATGTAAGAATACATATGTCTCAGCATATGTCTCAGCATATGTACAGCACAAACTGAGGGATAAACTGAGGGAATGTAAAAACTTCTACAGTAGGAAGCTGGAGGCCAGTCTACAAGAGAACAATATGGGGGAGGTGTGGACAGGGATGAAAGAGATCACTGGGTGTGGGGCTAGAAGAAGACAAACACCAGGCAGCCGTGAGAGAGCAAACAAGCTATACTGTTACTTTAACAGGTTTAGCTTACAGCCATCCCCTGCCTCTTCTACCACTCCACCAACCCCCCACACCCCCTCTCTGGTGTTCTCCAGTATGTCTTCAATCTTACCCTGAGCCTGCAGAGGGTGCCGCTGCTGTGGAAGACATCCTGCTTTGTCCCGGTCCCCAAGAAGTCGACTCCATCTAGTCTCAAAGACTACCACCCAGTGGCTCTCACATCCCATGTGATGAAGGTACTGGAGAGGCTGGTCTTGGCCTACCTGAGGCCGCAGGTGAGATCTTCTCTGGACCCTCTACAGTTTGCCTACCAGCCTCGTCTGGGAGTGGACGATGCTGTCATCTATCTTCTGCAGCGAGCTCATTTGCACCTGTGAGAATCATTTTTTTTGATTTCTCGAGTGCATTCAACACCATCCAGCCACTGCTACTGGGTGAGAAGCTGCAGATGATAGGTGTCGGTGCGTCCACAGTCTCCTGGATCACTGACTACCTGACAGACAGACCACAGTTTGTCCGTCTGGACCGTGTTCTGTCTGATGTGGTGGTGAGTGGTACGGGGGCTCCACAGGGGACTGTGCCGTCTCCTTTTTTGTTCACCTTATACACCTCAGACTTCCAGTACAACTCAGAGTCATGTCACCTACAGAAGTTTTCTGATGACTCTGCAGTTGTTGGGTGTATAAGGGATGGGCAGGAGCGCTGGTGGACAACTTTGTGGAGTGGTCTGGTAAGAATCACCTGCTGCTGAATGTGGATAAGACCAGAGAGATGGTGATTGACTTCAGGAGAAAGGGAACGGCTCCGCAGCCCCTGTGCATTCTGGGTGGAGATGTGGACTTGGTTGAGGAGTACAGATACCTGGGTGTCAACATTGACAACAGGCTGAACTGGAAAATCAACAGCACTGCTGTTTACAAGAAGGGGGTGAGCAGACTTTATTTCCTGAGGAAGCTGAGATCCTTCAACGTGTGCAGCAGAATGTTGGAGATGTTCTACCAGTCTGTTGTGGCCAGCGCTCTGTTCTCCTCCGCCATCTGCTGGGGCAGCAGCATCGGAGCCAGTGACACAAACAGACTGAACAAACTGATCAGGAAGGCTGGCTCCGTTACTGGCTGCAAACAGGAGACACTTGCAGCTGTGGTGGAGAGGAGGTCACTGAACAAACTGTTATCTATCATGGATAACCCCAACCACCCTCTACACCCCACACTGGTCCAACAGAGGAGCACCTTCTCTAAGAGGCTCTGACAGCTTCGATGCCGCTACAGGAAATCATTCCTACTACAGGCAAATCAACTTTTTAACACTTCATCAGTGAGCGTGAGATAAGACTCATATACATCACAACTGCAATGAATGCACCTTGCACAATAGGTTTATCTACATCCTATCATTACTAGTGAAACAGTTGTAATTTTTATTCCCCAACTTGCTTAGAAGAAGTCCTGCACACTGACCATTACACAAGCAATAATGTATTTAGAAAATACAACATTTTGGTCTTAAACCGTCATCAGGTAAATTCCCCAACTTTCACAATAGGTTTATCTATGTCTAGTGAAACCGTTGTACATTTTATTTCCAATTTGTATATATTTTAAATATATGTTCTTGTAGTCTATTCTTCTATTATTGTTTAATGTATATTGTTTCCTATTATTTAATGTATACTCTGTATGTGTGCTGTGTGTCTGATATTTTGCTGCTGCAATACCGTTATTTCAATTTTTTTGAAATCAATAAAAATCGATCTATCTCAAATTGATGCAGTTTTAGATTCTCTCTTAATGAGAAAACAAAGTAGAACATTTCAGCTTTTATGTTTAGCTTTTTTTTGTGTTTGTTGTCACTACATGAATCATGCATGAATATATTTGTATTTTGAAATACTGAAGTCAAGTGATTTTCACAGACGCTCATTTGCATAATGAAATACAGATGGTCTTCCAGCACAGGTGTATAAATTCAACAGGTAGAAATGTACTGTCCTCTTCTGACTAAACGACTTCCATAATGTTAACTAAACAACAGAATGTATTTATGCAAATACAATTTTATATTTGAGAGAAATTTAAGCAGCCCACAAAAGCAGTAATTAAGATCTGATAAATAATGAGCAAGCCCCATAAGAGGATTCTTAAATACTCTCTCACTGACAAATAGTACAGAGTGTGATTATAAAACACTCATAGATTTTTTTAATTATATATATTTTTTAATATAGCATTTTACATTAAAAGTTGTAAATCTTGACTAATGCTTTCATTTCATATAGGTTTGCTTATATTAATTTAAACATTCCATAGTCTTGCTTTGCCAGACCCTCCTCCGCAGCACCGCGAAGGAGGGTCTGGCTAGTCCACACAACATTCTGGGATGGGAGAGGAACGTGTTCTGGTTTATTGGCATTTCTTTTAACCAATCACAATCATTTTGGTTGGCGCTAGGCGGCCACGGTGCCTCGAGCCACGGTGCCTCTGCAAAATAGCCTCGGGAAGGAACATGTTTTGGTGGAACATGTAAAAGTAGTTTTAGTCGTACAACAGAAAACTCAGATTGGACAGATAGTCTAGCTAGCTGTCTGGATTTACCCTGCAGAGATCTGAGGAGCAGTTAACCAGAGTCCTCAGAAATCCACCAGAGTTTAAAATTCCAACACAAAGAAAGCAGAAGGTGACGGACATCGGCGAAAAGACGTGCATCCGGCGGAATTTCCTGCGGCACCGGAGCAATCCCGGAAGTGAAACGTCATGGATATGGACCAAACATTCCATTATGAGAAGAGAACTACAAATACGTACAAAGTTATATTTACACTTTTTACACTTATCAATTTGTACATTGCATTAGAGGAGGAAAAAACAATTATGCAGCGTATGTGTCATTATGTCATTATGTTGCTCAGGAGTTTTATAACTGCTCTATCATTGTGAAAAAAAATGTTTAATCGACATGCTTTATGATGATGGCATATAATAAAGAACTGCTCTCCCTCAACAAAAAGTCTAATGACTATTGAAATCAGAGATGGATAATGAACATCATATACACAAAAAAAACATTAAAGTTGTTCTTAATTAAAATACATGTATTTGGGGTATTTACTGTGCTCATTTATTGAGAAGCACAGATGTGTAAAGAGTGTTAAACCTTCTGTGCCATCTAGTGGCTGTCTGGACTCTACAGCTGCAACTGGAAATATACAATATACATATACGGTATATAAATATATATATATATATGTTTTATGCTTTATGCCTGCTGCGACACAAATTGCCCTCTGGGACAAATAATAAATTGATTGAGTGATTGATATACAGAACATCTCTGTACTGATGGACTAAACAGAGCAGCAGAAACACCTCAAATTTGTTTGTTTTTTTATTAAAGATTTTTTATGGGCATTTCCACCTTTAATGATACGACTGCTCAGACATGAAAGGGGAGAGAGAGGGGCGAAGACATGCAGGAAAACCACACACAGGCTGGACTCGAATCCTGGACCTTCTGCATCGACGAATAAACATCTACATATGTGCGCCCGGTCTACCAACTGAGCTAACCGGCCACTACTGTATACTATTTTTACCACAGCTCTTACTACTACTGATTATTAATCATCATCATCATCATCATCAGCAGCAGCAGCACCACCACCACCTTATAGAAGTGTTAAAGGGCTGTATAAACAGTAAATGTTGAAGAATTCCTACTCCGTGTCGTAGCCAGTGCTGTAGAAAAGGTCTTGACTAGGGATGGGTATCGTTCAAAGAGTTTCAATACCGGTACCGGTACCAATACCTTGACTTCGATACTGGTTTCTGAACAATACTTTTTTTCGATACCAATTTTATAAAATCCATTTTCACAAAAACAAATTACAATATTTCGGCATAAATCTTTATTCTTCAGCTCCGACTACGTGAGTTTGTCTTTGTGTAACGTAGAGTATTACATTACATCATTACATCATTACATTGTTAGATCTCGGTAGAAGCATGCTGCGTGCTTATTGGCTCACTGACGAGATTTACTGCTTAGGTATGGAATTTGGAATTGAATGATGAGGCATTTTTTGATACTCGATGCTATAGAGGCAATTCGGTTGGTGCTTAAAAAGTATTGAATTCGGTACCCAGTCCTAGTCCTGAGTCCAAGTCCCCCAATGCACTCCCAAGTTATTATTTGGATACTTTTGTTTATTCAATACCTGTTCAGCTATATGTGCCAAAAAAAATCAAAACATGTTTATATTCCCAAAAGTAAGGTATCGTATAGGCAATAATATTGACGCTCATGCAGTTTTTGTTGGCCTTTGGTCTTTTATGGCCTTTAATTGATAGGATGGCTTGAAGACAGGATATTGGAGAGAGATGGCGGATGACATGCAGCAAAGGGCCGCGGGCCGGAATCAAACCCAGGCTGCTGCCATGGACTCAGTCTACATGGGGCGCACTCTCTACTGAGCTAGAAGTCGCCCCAAAGTTGTCACACGTAAGTATATTAAGTAGTAGATCTAAATGCATTGGAATAAGCGTGTGAAATACCCAGCGTGTGTACGTTTTTTAACAATAAGATATAAACCTTACAGGTAACTAAAACCCTGGATTTCCCATGAACAAAAAAGTGGACATTACCTCAGTGTTCCCAATGTTAGCTACAGTCCTGTTCATACTGATAGATTAAGTCAGACTCAAAAGTGTACACCATTTTTGCTTGTGTTGCATTCTAGATCAGGAAGAGAGGGAGAGTCGTTAAAAATGTATTCTGTAACAACTGCCACATTTTCACTTTGGGGCCTCTGAAAGATGTGCTGCTGCACAATATGTCTGGCACTCATCGTTTAATACTGAGTGGTTTTGCACCATGTGACAGCGAGCTGTAGAAACCAGGTGTGAGAGCCCACGGTTTAGCTCTCTGCTGTTTGTACACTGGCTCGGCAGTTAAATATAGCCGTGGATAAAAAGGGAATTATTGTCAAAACTCTGGAAGAGTGAAGATGGTAGAGTGTAGAATTATACTTCTGCAACTTATATAGGCATTGGCCAGGTCAGAAAAAAAATGACCTTTGAATTTGAATAAGCTAAATGCGCCTGTGATTCATCTATTGATTTATATAAGATACAAGAAGAGGTAGAAATTAACAGATGTAGCCTTTGCATTTTGTAACAGTGAGATCATCTGGCAGCCGATAACATGAACTCTAAGTGAACTTGTATTTGGCTCCATCTGTGGTGCTCGGGGCTCAGGGCGGAGGTGTTTCTGTGCTGCACCTGCCAATCAAACAGGCAAGCATGTTCAGGCTTTTAATTCCTGCTGACGAGTTGGACGTTTCTGTACATGATATGTTTCAGTGATCTGTTGCTGCTAAAGACCCAGTCCCCTTTTTATTTATTCATTGATACACCACACCACAGACATGTAGGAGCTGTCTTCACGGAGGTATACAGAACATGTATTATCATTTATTCATTCAGAATTAAGTGTTTGTTCAGCTGTCAGGTATACTTTCTGAAAAGCAATGGAAGAGGGTATCTGTTTGTTTGTGTGGCTTTCAAAATGATTTCTTTTCTCCCTTTTTTACTGTCTTGTGGATCTTCTCACAGGCGTACAGGCACGGTTGTTGTGCTGGTAACTGTATGATGTGTCCTTTATAGAGAGTGCTCAGTGCTGATGTATGTGCTTAGATCAGGGGTCTTTTAGGCTAAAGACCCTTTAGCTGAAAAAGAGACAGAGCATAGACCCCCTACTAATATTGTATAAAATTGAGTTGCATATTAAACTGGGCCTACAATAATGTGTATGGAGGCTTTAGGCCTTTACACATAGCTTTTTATGGTGCATACAATACTAAGCTATTCAAATAATTGTTGACTTAGATCATGTTTTAATGTTAAACATATACGTGGCACAGTGAATCTTTAAGCTAAACTGTATCTGTGGATGGCTATCTTAGTGGCTAGCATATAGGCCAGTACGTCATCTCTTTTTCCACAAATAGGCTGATTTATCTTTGCCAATAATATGTTGGATTCATGTTAATATACATTTTCAGACAAAAAAAAAGTTTCTGAAAAATTATCAAACAATAATTTAGTGGCGCCCCTGGAGTAACTCTGAGGACACCCTGTTGACAATCTTTGGCCTAGATGAAGACTTTGTGCCAAAAACATATCCACAATTCAAAATGATCAAGAACGGTGCCTGTCGGCATCTCTCAGTGGTCCCGCATGGCCTGAATGCCAGTGGCTATTTATTTTTTTGATGAGATTTCATGTTCAAAAAGAGGTATGCACGGTGGGATTTATCTAGTGGGCTCACAGCAACCCTGGCTTGGGTGAATGTGAATTCGGGAGGATGATGTGGAAAATAGGTAAAATACCCACACATTTTTCTTCATTAAATTTAGTTTTACGCACTTTATTCGAACATACTAATAATGGTAACACTTTGAGCCCAAAATGCATTCTATCTATACTTATTATGCATAACAATCTTCTAATCTACTTCTTCTTAAATATAGTTATATGCACTTATAAATATTCATTATGCTTTATAACAATAATCTGATATATATATATATATATATATATATATATATATATATATTAGGGCTGTCAAATGATTAAAATTTTTAATCAAATTAATCAGAATTTTCAGTGGATTAATCATGATTAATCACTATTTGCAATTTCACCTGAATCCTAACCATTTTTTTCTGAAATGCATACCAAAAGATACTAGTGCTGTCAAGCAATTAAAATATTTAATCGCATTAATGTCATAGTTAACTCGCGATTAATCGCACATTTTTATCTATTCTAAATGTCCCTTGATTTCTTTTTGTCCCATTATATTTTCTCATTTTAATTCTCTTATCAGCATGGAAAAGTAGATCGGCTTGCTTTGTGACTGTTTTTTTATTGAAAACAACATTGTCATATAAATTATGTTCAATTTCACACTAACATTCACACTTGGATCTAATAATCTGTCACATAATGTAACGCTGTTACCTCGATGTTCCATTGCAGATAGTACTGCAGATAGTACTGCAGATAGTACTACAGGTAGTACTGCCTCATTTGTTTCTCTCACTGACTGTAGAGTCACTACTCGCTCGCTCTGAAGATAATCGCCGTCACGAGCCTACAAGCTACGCGGCTAGCAAGCTAAAACCGGCCGAGGCTTGTGTCTGTTTTGTTTGCGGTCTGCGAAATTACAAGACCCGCCCTTCAATCACTACTATTGGCCAGGCGTCGAAGGTAACGTAACTCCATTTGTTCAGGTCCTATCCCCTGACCAATCCACTATCCTCACCACTCGCGGTGAAATGCCTAAACCAAACCAATCAGCTGCTTCGTAGGGCGGGACATGGTGTGGCCATAGACAGTTAAAGAAGTGGACTAACAGATCCCGTTGCTCTCTCTATGCGTTACTCGTGCGTTAAAAAAATTATCGGCATTAAAATGGGTTTGCGTTAACGCCGTTAATAACGCGTTAAACTGACAGCCCTAATATATATATATACAGCATGTGACCTTGCACCTGAAATCAGCTGTTCTTATCATAGACTATTTGACGCATAGGCTAGAATTTAGAGGGCGAGAGATATAGAGACATGTAGCCTGAATGGAATGATCCTTTATTTTATAACCACATTTTCAGACACTGCGACAATTTGACTGTTGGATTGGCAGTCGAATCACGCTCCTTAGATCGAATAGTCGACTATTAGGGGTGACCCCTACAAGATATACGCATGAAAATTAATATATCCAAGAGACATGCAACGATCATTTCATGCAACTGCTTAATTAGGTGACTGGCATATTTTTTTGGTCCAATTCAGGTACTGCCTACGTTCCATAGCAACCACCTCTGTATGTGCAGGCTGCCAGCCAGCCCAGGTGGGCCTATTATGATTATTTATTACTAAAAATCTGTTTCAAATGGAATGTGACTACAACTTTCGTATTGCCATACTGAGCTTGATACTTGATCAGCGTTTTCTAAAAGCAATAGCTCACTTCAGTATGCTGTGATTATATCCCAGCTAAGGGACCCGATGTGAATAAAAAGGTGGTATTGTTGCAGCTAGCAAAAATCTGTTTCGATGTTCATATGGCCACTGGAAAAAATTGCCAACCTATCCTTTATTGGCTGCATTCCTTTTTAGTTGTTTCAGTGCAAGTGCAAGTTCTTCAACATAATACATTTATTGGTGTTGTGCACGTTGCCTCATCTGCACACTTTACAGCGATGTAACAGAGCCATCGTTGGCGCTATTAGTGCCACCTGTGCTTCTTTGTGTGCTCCTAGTCACATGCATTCATTGACTAGGTTAACATTTTTAGAAGCAGATAAAGTAACATTACGCTGAAAATAGGAATATTTCATTTGACGTGTTGAATTTATGTCGCCTTAGAAGGAGTACGGTCCTGTAAGTCAACTGAGCCTTCAGTATGAAGAATAATACATAAGAGTGAACATAGGGGTTAATGTCAGTTTGTGTATGTGTGTGTGTGTGTGTGTGTGTGTGTGTGTGTGTGTGTGTGTGTGTGTGTGTGTGTGTGTGTGTGTGTGTGTGTGTGTATAGCAAAAGGATTTTTGAGGGTGACATATCACTTTAAGAGCTCCTTGATGGACTCCTCATCTTTTTTCTCTCACATCTTTCTTCTGCCATGCATGGCTTGTTGCCGAGGTAACAGGCCTGAGACATTTCCAGCACTGCCCGGTGAATCAACTCATGCTGACATGCAACTGACAACAACAACATGCTGCATGATTGGCAGATATAGATATTTTCTCCCCAAAATGTCAGCAGAGTCAACAACCACCTGGCGCTATACTCTTACAGTTTTTTACAATCACTTTGCTACTAATTTCAGAATCTTGACGTCATTTTTCAAAACTCTAGACACAAAACTCACAATCAATGATCAAAATACACATTTTTCAAAACTCTAACACTTTTTTCAATTGCTTGGATACAATCCACATAAACCAAAGATCATTTGTTCATTTAACAAAGATCAGCTGTTCAATATGACACAACGTAACATCAAAGTAGTACTATTTCAACGCAATTCACACATTACATTTCAGATGATTGTTTATTCATTTCATTACAATGATCTAACTATCAATCGATACAACTACTCAAAATGATAAGTAACTGTTGCTTTACTCTTAATGCATAGTTGTATGGAAACAGACAATGTTCCATGTTTAGATCATGAACTTTTCAAGATAACGAGATTCATTGTCACCAATTAGTGTGGAGCATGAACCAATCAGACTACATTATCTATGGATGTAATATTTCATCATCATTCTTTACTGTAATGTACTACTGTTTATCAGACACTGTTTCTATGGTCCCATGTACTACCTTTACTGTAATGTACTACTGTTTATCAGTCACTGTTTCTATGGTCCCATGTACCACCTTTTAGACAATTTACAGTATTGACAGTACTGCACTGTATGCATGCAGGCCATGGAATTGCTTGTCCAATTCTGCCAACTCGTTACTGATGATTGAGATATATACTTTATATATATACTGTATATATACATATACATATACATATATACTCGTACCACATTGTTCGCCATGCCCGAAGGTTTTTTCCAAGATGTTTGGCTAATTGCGATGTAGATGAGAACCTGCGGCCAAATCTACAAGACAGAGTTGATGAATATGTAGAAGTACAGTAATCACGTCTTTGTTTTGTTTATTACAGTACAAGCAAGTTGAGGAACACTGCATTTGATGTTTTACAGTACTGTCGTTTCTTTTCTATTTTGTAGCTAATTATTTTTGCTTTGATTCTAATAAACCTATGTTGTGATCGTACTGTATTGTTTTTCATCAATACATTTCAGGTTTTGTTCAATGATTCCACTGTGTCTGTTGTATTGTCTCTACTACTGCAGTACTTTTACATGGGTTTTATTTACAACTAGTACCATAATGAAACATGTATCACCTATTTTGTACTACAATATTTAATGATTGTACGAACGATGACCCAGTGAAACTATGGGTAGCTTGTGTGTGGGTGATCTAAAGTAACGTTTCAATAGTATTTCACAATCAATTTGTTTTTTGAACCAATGATTGTGCAAGTGCAAGATGTATTTAAAGATATGAATGCACAATGCAATGTTTTGAACATTGGACAGCCTGTGTTACAAGTGATGATCGTTTTGAGTTTTGTGTCTTGTGTCTAGAGTTTTGAAAAATGACGTCAAGGTTCTGAAATTAGTAGCAAAGTGATTGTAAAAAACTGTATATCAGGACCATAACAAAAAATGCTCGGCATGATGACAAATAGAGCAAACTGAGCTCTGTGTGACGACGACACTGCTTTGAGTTGTAAAGAAGAAAATCAAACCTTTTTCTACAGCTGTTTCCAAATCTATGAGGAGTTACTGTGTTTCTCCAGCAGAGGACACTGTGTGTGTGTGGTGTGTGTGTGTGTGTGTGTGTGTGTGTGTGTGTGTGTGTGTGTGTGTGTGTGTGTGTGTGTGTGTGTGTGTGTGTGTGTGTCTGCGTGTGTGTGTGTGTGTGTGTGTGTGTGTGTGTCTGTGTGTGTCTGTGTGTGTGTGGTGTGTGTGTGTGTGTGTGTGTGTGCGTGTGTGTCTGCGTGTGTGTGTGTGTGTGTGTGTGTGTGTGTGTGTGTGTGTGTGTGTGTGTGTGTGTGCGTGTGTGTGTGTGTGTCTATTTGTGTGTTTGCATGGATAATTGTGCATGCATGTGAGTCATATCCCCACACATGGCTGTGAAGCATTTCATTCTATAACAAGCAAACATTTTGGTTCAGACAGCTACTGTTGACTATAGTTAGATACACTTATTTCATAGTTATTCTGAAAGGAAGGCATAATTCAATTGGCTTGTTAAAATGCACAACAACAACAACAACAGCAGCAGCAGCAGCACACTCTTGTGTCACCTGTTTGTTTTTTTTATCGACCAAATCCTTATTGAGCTGCTGCACCGCTAACTATAAGAACATCAGTCAATTCCTGCCTGTCTGAATCTGCATTTGTACTGCTCCCTTGGTATTGTCACTGCTTAGGGGCAATCCATCTGTTGGAAACCAATGGATGTAAAAACAAACAAATGGTTAACGGACAAGTCTGGTACCAACAGAAGGACAGATTGATATTACTCAACCCTCCATTAATCATACTATTGATGTGTTATTTTTGCATATTTGGTTTGCACTATTGATATTTAGTATTTGGCTTTCATCAAAGTGACATAAATCACAGTATATTGTAAGTTTTAACATAACATTTACCATGTTAACTCAGATGGATATTAACATCATTTTCGGACACCAGCAACAGTGCCAATCCAAAAACACATAGAAACCAGGGCTGACAGTGATAAAAGGGTAACAAAAATATTTACAGCTCCTTTTCAACCTGGAATAATTTGCTTACCTGCCTCTAAATGGACCTGATCAATATGCATTGTCACTCATTGTACCCAACTGGGACACACTCAGGCCTGGCAGTAGGTATGATGCAACATCTTGCAATAAACAATGTGCTGTAAGAGTGAGCAACACAGAGGCAAGGAAAACCCCAAGTTTACAGGAAAACTAAACATGAACACACATGCCAGCACAGTTTAATAGTTAACAGTAAAGGAGGTTTGTCCTTGATGCCCTTGCTTTTCCTCAGCCAGCTGTTTCCTGCCTGTTGTGGTGGACTTGATGATGGGCCCTATAGGGTCACCTTTATTGCAATGACCTGCCTCATCAATCACTTGTCACAGCTATGGATTAGAGCAGAGATCAATGGGACAGCCATCTAGTCTGAAGTAGAGCAACGGAAGGCAGCGACTGCTTGATAAGGTACTGTGTGTGTGTGTGTGTGTGTGTGTGTGTGTGTGTGTGTGTGTGTGTGTGTGTGTGTGTGTGTGTGTGTGCGCGTGTGTGCGCGTTCTGGTTAACCAGGTCTCCTTAATGCTTGTTTGTCCTTTTTTCTAACCTGCCTGAGCATCTGGCACAGTTACCATGATGTGCAGCACAACATTTTTTTTTATGTATTTAACAGCTGTAGACTAATACACTCAAATGATTCATGTCTGTATAAAGGAGGCTCTGGGGCAAAAAATTGCAAATTAGAAAAACAAAAACAAAATGTTACTCAATTACCTAAGTGATGTGCAGTTGACATGTGGGGGTTTGGGATTCCTGGGAGTCCCGCACACATTTTGCACAGTTGGTAATCCAGTCATGAAATGAGTCAGCATCAATTACATTTTCTTAATTTCAAAGATATACTGATGTTGCTAAAACAAACAAAACACACACTTTTTCTGCAATAATTAATATGCACGTCTTCTGTTATATTTAGCTCTTAATTACCACAGACTGACATTTTTACCAAATGAATGTCTTATGGAATTTATGAATAATAACAATAAATAGAATAGAATAAAATTAAAAAGACTGTAGCCTAACTATCCAACCATCACATTTGTAGAGCTGCCCCCTGAAAGAAATCCTCAGTCGATGACCTCTCTCGACTGAGATTCTTCACATTGAGCAATTGTTGTTTTTCTGCTCAGTTTGCCGCTACTTCTCCTCATCGCTTTCAGACGGCTCTCTGGGGTAAAATCATTCCGTGACTACGTCGTCCTGTCTGCTTGGTTAAGATGTCAGTGACAGGAAGAGGACCCATGGTGAGTCCAATGGAGGCAGCTGCCCAGAGTAAGAGAGGATTTGCCCTGTCGGGCTCTGAGATAACGTTATCTTCTGCCTCCTGCTTAGAAGTGGTTAGTTTACAGCTCACAGCAACTTAACATGATATAGTCTCTTAACTCGGAGGGCTAACCTGGCTTGTTTACTTTATTACATGAATGTCTTGTCACCTTGAATGTCCCACTGAACCTTGTTCAAAAATGTAGCAGTTCAGTAAAGAGTTGCTTGATCATCTATTATGAAAAAAAAGTAACAAATGTTCGTATTTTACAGCCAAATCCGATTCGACTGACAAAATCAGGAACAGCCCTACACATTTCTATGCCTTTTTTGTCTTTCTTCACTGGTTTGCTGTGTATTGTTTAATTTAATTGAAAATACAAATAAATATAGTCATTATTCCAGCCACATGTGTGCAACCAGTTATTTGGTGTTGCATTCAGAAGTATTGTTAAACACGGAAAAAGTAGTTGTCTACACAGCATGTGGTGCTGAAAGGACAGCTCCCAAAGCTCTAAAATTAGAGGACGTGGCACAATTCAAAAGCACAGCAGCACTATGGAGGCTATTGTGAATTATAATGGTGGTTTTTATTTGTATTTATTTTATTTCATTTGTCAGTTTCTGATTTGAAGCAATCCAGGGAAATGAGACCGCACGCTGTAAACACTGCAACTACAATAAATGTTTGAAAAGGTTGCCTGTCTCTACTACAATACACAGTCCTAGCAACAGCAACGTGTCAAGAGGGCCATCCATTCTCTCTGTCCCCCCCCCCCCACACACACACACACACACAGCAACAAAGAAAAACACCTTTTATGAAATATGCAATTAAAAAAAAAGTAATGTATCCCAGAGTTTGACTTAGCATCAAATGATTAAAACTGTTGCTGCTTTAAGGTGCTGCTTATCCATCAAACACTGTCATTAATCAGTATTTCAGTGGAGAGTATAGTGTCCCATGGTCTAATTGCTGAAGTCCAGATAATCAGATCATTTTTTTAGCCTAAGAAAAAAAAAATCAAGCTCTGGTGAGTATTGATACACATATATTCAAACATGTCATTTCCATCACAACATGCAATAAAGTCTGACTGCTCTGCATAATCGATATGGCACAACATATATATATATATATATATATATATATATATATATATATATTGACTGTGAGTGGAAACGTTCAAATCCTCACATTCCAAGGTCTCGGCTGCAGGCTTCGGAAAGGAGGCTCAGTTCATACCAAACTATCTCTAGGACCCAGTGCTTCTCCTCCTCAGTCTTTGTAGTTTTTTGTGTGGAGATGAGGGAGACTGAGATGCTTCTTGCTTATCACGATTCACATCGAGCTTCTTCTTTTTTTTTTACCAATTGATGGGGGGTGCTGAACAGGGCAATTTGAAGCCAGGATCATCTCCCACAACTGCTGCTTTTTAATTTTTAATTATTTTCTTCTTCTTTTATTTTTATTTTTTTTATCTTTTAGCCTATTTCACTTCTTTCCACATCACTGTTATCATTTTTTATTTTATTTTTTTCAAATTTTGGAACACTATGAAAGCCAATGCATTTCGGGTGCATACCTGCTGCTGGCTGGGACTATGATTTAGAAATGCTCGCAGCTTTGTTCTCATGACACACTTGCACTCATTCAGTCTCATCAAAACAGGAGAGAGCGCTGATTTGTCTTTAACTTTCTTGCATCTTCGACGATTCCAGCTGCAGCTGGTACTTTCTGCTCTTGAGGTAAGTCTGTTTTTTTTATCCAACCTCCCCCCCTCTCAGACACAAAGGAAACGTTTCTTTTATTGTTATTTATAAGAGATGCTTGGAAGCATGGGAGAGGAACATATTTTCTCATATAGTATTGGCTATTTATCTAGCCTACGTTTAATTATTGTGTAGTCGTCTAAATTGTTGATACAGGTTCAGATCGGTGTAGCATATTGACTTGATCCAATATTTCTGCTAACAGTAATGTTCAGTGAACGGAGGCGTGGGACGTGTTAGTGAATACTAATTGCTGTCAGATGCGGTCTTCAGTGCTTATTCTTTTTCGTCTATTTTTTTTTTTTTTTTTTTTTTCGCGTGCCGAAGGGAATCCCTAAAAATAATGATGGGTACAATGACTGTATGGGTCACATATACATCCACTGGCATGTCAAGCCGGTATAATTGAGCCTCCATTCGTTCCAGCGGCTGTCCTGCTGCGTGTAGGTGTTGAAGCAGCCATGTGGAGCGGAGAGAGCGCGCCTCTACTTCCCATCTGCCTGCTGGCACTCACAGCTCTCTGGAAAACCAGGTGAGTCTATAGAATGGGAGACGTCTTGAAGCGATCCTAATGTATGAGCTGTATTATAGGCAGAGGATCACTCACTGTGTGTCTCTGGGGACGGACTGGAGGTCTCCATTTATCAATCACTCATTATCAGTGGGCATTCAATGCGCAGGAGGCGAGGCAATTCACCGCCTTCAGTATCCTCAGTCTGACCATAAAAGAAACCCGGAGGGCATGTGGGTAATTATTCAGCCTATTGCACGTGTAGTAGCCTAGGCTACACTTTCTAATAGGCCTAAACAATCCATACTGATTTCCAAGGTTATTTGGTATTACAAATGAGATAGACCAGCTTGAGTTCTAGCCTATAGATCTATAACAGGATATTAATTGTTGTTTCAACAGCCTTTCTTATTAGGTAGGCCTATAACTACAGCCAATATCAACCTTGAAATGTGATTTTGTGGCCAAATGGATTTTTTTTCCCTCCAAGGAAATTAGAAGATATATATATATATATATATATATATATATATATATATATATATATATATATAAGCTATATCTGAGGCCTAATTCTTACTTTAAATTGATATGTCTGAAAATGTGTCTAACCAGCTTTGTGCCTTCATTTTTTACTATGGCTGCAGCAACCCACTGGTTTATCAGAGGACATCTCACATTATCACATCAGGTGTAAAGGTGACAGTTTAGGTCATTTGAGTGTTCACACTAGAGGACAGTTGACAAAAGAAATAAATGGCCAATGAGCATGAGAGGCAATTTAAAATAGGCCACCAATATTCACTACGTCCGACTAGTCCCTACCAATGTATCTAGGCTAGGCTACTGTAGATTCCAAACACGTCTGCCAAATTGTCCATGAAGGCTTGTAATACTTAGTACTTGGTTTCACAGCAGACATTTTGACATGTCACAGTATTAAAAGCACAGGCGTAGCCTATATAATACTAGGCTCCAATTAATTACGTCAGAATTCTGCTTAGCTGCTTTGGTTTTCAAAGGGTCCGGGTGTTACTAGCCTAAATG
Organism: Gymnocephalus cernua; assembly: GCA_023631565.1. Taxonomy (NCBI): domain Eukaryota; kingdom Metazoa; phylum Chordata; class Actinopteri; order Perciformes; family Percidae; genus Gymnocephalus; species Gymnocephalus cernua. Next base: position 6,460,748 of record CM042435.1, on the reverse strand, counting down.
CTGGCTCACTGTCACAAACTGGAACACCAGAGCAGAGCCATCGTTAATGTTATTAGTAGGCCTAACCCCTGTGATTTTCCAACTTTTTCAAAAGTCAAAAGAATGGGAAGAGGCTGTAGGCTAACATTATCTGTTAAAAAACAAAAACCAGATAGGCTACAAACAGTAGCTTACTGTTTGTATCTGAATTGGTTTTTACAATCAATTCAGCTAATTATATATATATATATTTGATTTTATTTTTTAATAAAAATTTTAATAAATTTTTTTAGATGCAACGTTAACTGCCAGCCAGCGGTACATCCGCGGCAGCCATTTTGCCACTAGTCTAATGAAACTTGTTTAGGCTAATTCTGTCAGAAATTCCAGATATTTCCAACTTTACAACAAGGAGGCTGGAGGTCTGTACAACATGAACACAGCTAAATTAACTTAAATGCATAATGAGTAGCTATCTGTAACAGTTTTTATATATTCTGATATAACGTTCGTTAGTAAAGTCTTCAGAAAATCATAGCAATGCAATAGGGATGGGCGTATCGATCCTGTGGTATGGATACATCGATATACTCACGCTACTCATTTGGCATTGATTTCCTTAAAAATAATATCGATATAAACTAAAAAAATAATAATTGGGGGTGTATGCATCACTTTCAGCTGTTTTAGATTACTTACTTAAATTACTATGTGCCAGGACACCCCTGTACCTGGCAGCGTATTGAGCTGGCCCATGTCACGTGACAGGAGACGAGCGAATGAGCGTCAACGTGCGACACACATGGATGTATTGGCGACACAGCCAAGGCCAGCCCAGCACGAATGCGGGAGTCGGAGGAAAAACCAGAGAAGCGTAAGATATGGCAGACAAAAAAACGAAGCGTGGTGTTATTTTTCACCAGTCGATAAACTCATGGCAAAGTGCCAAGTGTGTGATAAAAAAATATTTTTTTCCTTTTAGCTTTTTCTACCAAGATTGGTCTTTTTTCTTTTTTTGAGAAATAAGAAAAGTGAAAATGTGTATGTTTTTGTTTTTTGTTTTGTTTTTTGTTTTGTTATTTATTTTAATTTTATTATGTATTGACCATAATACATTTGGTATATATGGTCTGCATTTGTCTTGTGATTTGTCTTAAATGTAATAATATTTTTACTGACAAAAATTGCCAATAAGAAATTAACGGTATTGGTATCGATATCGATATCGATGAAAATGCAAGAAAAAGTATCGGTATCGTATTAATCCTCCCATCCCTACAATGCAACCTACGTTTTGGTAGCTAACGTTAGCTGGCTAACTCCACCCTGTCTAACAGCCCCCGTCCAGCAAGCCTTGAAAAGTAACTTGGCTGGTTAGACAGCTAACGTTATGTTAGCATGCTAATGCTAATACAGAACAAAACATATTAGCATAACATGTGAATGAAAGGTTGAGGGATAAATGTGAAGGTTTACGTTATAATTTCCTCCACCTAAGGATTCCTACACATGCTAATGCAGGTTTTGTGATTATTTGCTTACAGAGTCTAAAATAGCTAGCTGGCTGTTGTGATATGGGTGTGATTTAAACTGTGGCAAAGCAGTGTTGCTGCCTAGTCTGTTAGATTAAAACATTAAAAGTAGGCTACATTAATCTAACATCTTCTCTGATGGTAATTAGATAAATATGGTCCAAACAGAAAATACCCAGATGTGTAAAATTATTAATATTGTACATTCCATGCTTAAATGTGAAATATGGCCAGATTTTGCACCAGAGGTGTCGGCAGTGGTGAATTGTCGAGCTTTAATGTAGGACCTTATCTGAATTTATTTACCATGAATCTCTAGCTCTGATTACATTTGCATATTCAGTTGTGTTTTGGCTCTAAGATCAGATGGCTCACAAATGTTCCTCCTTGAACTGGGTCATCCATGTGGATGAGAAACAATGTGTATGTGTGCATCTGTGAGGGCATGTATGAAGTCTCTGCCAGATCGTAATGACCCCTTTTTTCACCCCAAAAATCAGGCCTCAGTGGAAAACAGAATCATCAGTCTAAATACATTTACAATTTAATCAAACAATTAATTCTTGTTTGTGAAGTGTCCCTCAGCTGGTCATGTTGTTATTGTGTGTCCAACCACTAGGTCAGTGAATGCCGATGCCACATCTGATGCCTTTAAAACAAACATCACCCTGTTCACACGGATCCTGGACAGCTTGCTGGATGGATATGACAACCGTCTACGGCCAGGTCTTGGAGGTAAGAAAAGGATCAACTGTCCTTGGATGCACAGAACTGTATCATTTTACATCTGCATTTTTAAGATGATACTATCTAATTTACTTTTTTTGAATGTTTTGAGCTCCCATTCATTATGAGGCCACGTCCACACTTACCAAAACAGTCTTTTTTTTACCCGTCTTCCCTAGATTTGTTTCAAGAATAGTTGCTTCCAAACGAATCCATTTGTAAATGATTCAATGCGCTACTTCATATTCCAGACCTATAGGCGGCGCTGTTATTGCTACAGAAATTAACCAAAAACGGAGAAGAAGAGCAGTCTTCAGTCAGTTCGTTCATAACATGACTAGCTAGACTCAAAGAATTTCTTTGCTAGACTTGAATAACTTTCACCACTGCTCATTTTATAAAGGCTGCCGCAAGAAAACGTGTCTTTGTTTACATTGTATAATGTGCTGTTGGATTGCTTTTTATTTTGCAATTCTGTCTGCTATCGGACATGATTGCAGCACGCTAGCTAGCAGAGCTAACGTTAGCTGTGCTAGCTAACATCGGCAGTCAAACAAACATCAGTGATCCAGTGTTTTTGATAATCTAATGTTTTTCTAACACCCATCGATCTATTCCTTCTTGGATTATATTTTTAAAGGAGCAGTTTAGTTTTTTGGTAGTTTTTTGGGGTGGCAGCAGGTCAGTCTGTAGGGAGTTGGTTTGGGAACCAGAGGGTAGCTGGTTCAAGTCCCAGTACGGACCAAAAATACAGAGTGTGGATTGGTAGCTGGAGAGATCCCAGTTCACCTCCTGGGCACTGGGGATCAATAAACATTATAAATTATTATTATAAATTTAAGTAAAATGTAGCATTGAAAATCAATTGATTTTGTGATGCATGGTCATAGACCCAGAAATTGCAATATATATAGTAGGTCCCTTAGATGTTTGCACTTTTTTAGCTATTTTTTTAGCTATTGGCACAATGGTTAGTGTTGTTTCAATGGAAATCTGCCAAGTCACCACTACACTCTAAATAGACTGTCATGGATATCTCAAGAGGTCAACCCAGGAGATTTTTTTTTCTCCAAAAGTCCAAAAGCATTTTGTAGTACATTTTGTGTCCTACGTAGAATAAAAATTGGCAATAAAACATGAAGCATATGCTCTCTTACCACGTGTGTGTTTATTTGTGTGTATATATATATATATATATATATATATATATATTATATATAGGCCTATATGCAAACTTATACATATATTTATAATTGACTAATATATATTTATTATGAGTATTTGTGCATTGCTGTAATATAAAGTATAAGATATATTTTTACATTCTGCTCAAATTTAGCCATTGAAATGTGATTTTCCTGAGCTTTTCTGAGGTTTGATAAATTTTGAGCTACATAAAATTGAAAGGCTTCAATATTTTGCACTCTCTGCAGAGAGTGCATTTTGTGTGTCGTTGAGAATCACATTTTCTCTTGTGGCCTATGTGCCTCTCCATCCTCACCTCCATCCTTCATGTTTGGTATCTCATTTCCAGCTGGCCCCTCACCCCAAAGCTGAGCTCCTCCCTCAGGATTTGGTCCCATTTGAAATTCAAATTCCTGGGGCCATCAGCCCAGTCCAGGAGCTGCCATATGGGGCACAGACCTCCTTCAGCTTGTCAGAGCTCAGTTTGTACAACTGGACCTACAGCAATGGTGCTGCTAGCTTATTTACTGTGTAGGAAAAGCATAAATGTTTGGCCTATTACAACACAGTAGCTCAATGTATTACTTTAAGGACCATAATGAATTTCATGGCCTGTTTCCATCAAATATGCACCAAATATGCACCAAAATGTATACTTAGCGCATCCCTAGAAAATATAAACACAGAGTATGTTTCTGGATGTTTGTGATTTGGCCCTGGCACTTTTGACAAGCTTTTTGAAGTCCGTTGGTGATTTATAGATTCTCCTCCAACAGACAGCTCTGGACAAGTGATCCTGTTAAAGGCAGACATGGGGGAGCTCAACAATCTGAAGTAAAACATAAATAAAGAATTCAAACATAAATTAGATGCTTTTATAGGTGTCTTACGATACCATGATCTCATAAATGTCTATCAGATTTGACCGCGACGAGAGCCAAACTCCCAAACTCAAGATGTAGTACCATACTGTACTCATTAATGTACACAGGTACTACATCGTGGAGCAGAATGCAGTCTAAGAACAGAAACATGACATCAGATGGAGTTTTCCACATTAGCGACACATTAGATCTTTATGTCTCATCTGTGGGAAAAACATGTTAACGCTTCACTGTGCGTCAGTTCATAACACGTTTATAATGGCTGATAAAGCGCCTCATCACAGCTGCATGAGTGTGTTCACTCAGACATACATTATATTCTGGGATACAGAGTCAGTCCCTTTGACAGTTTTCGTTGGTCAAGTAATGTGCCACCCAAAAAAAGGGCCTGAATTCCAATGTATCTAATATATATACAGTATATACTTCAAATATTCAATTATTTGTTTACAGCATCATTACACCTTACTTTCATAGAGAACAGATTACAACATGTATTTCTGCCCCATGGTCATCTGACTTAAGAGCTTTATTGTCCCTTATGTCTGTATTTCGCTCTTCCACATGATAATTCAAAGACATTTTTCAATTCCATGCATAGAAAAACGCAATTAAAGACAGCTATGGGGCGTGAACAAAACAACAGGAACACCGGTGTAATGTAGTGCAATAAATCTAGTTTAACAAGACCACACACACTACAGCCTAAAAAAAGAACCTCTCAGCCACCGTTTCAGCCAAAATGAAATCAGTTGCAGTCTGTTACCATTAGATTGTACACAAAATGGTAGATAGATAGATAGATAGATAGATAGATAGATAGATAGATAGATAGATAGATAGATAGATAGATAGATAGATAGATAGATAGATAGATAGATTTTTATCGATCCCAAAAAATGGGAAATTACGGTGTTGCAGCAGCAAAATATCCGACACACATAGGATACACATAGGATACACATAGGATACAATATACATGAAATAATAATAGAATAGACTACAAGAACAAATATTTAAAATATATACAAGTTGGGAATAAACATGTACAACTGTTTCACTAGTATTGATAAAGATGTAGATAAACCTATTGTGCAAGGTGCATTTAGTGCAGTTGTGATGTACATGAGTCTTATCTCACACTCAGTGATGAAGTGTAGGCTCTTATATTAAGGTGGAACGTTGAGTTAGTGTTCAGATGTTTTTCCTAAGGTGTGCGACATTTAAACCTATCCCGATGAGCACTCTGCTGTGTCTTATTGCGGTGAACAAGAGACATTTTACTGCTCCCACCGATAATCAAATGATAAAGATTGGAAAGATGAATCTAGGGAAGAGGTTTTCAAGATGAAGCCACATGACCCCTTGGGGCTACTAGAAGGTTTCAGGGGAGAGTAAAAAACAACTGTAATTGTTTCAGGCTGCACATTTCTCTTGAATTTATTTATAGCAAATACAATATAACCACAGCCATTTGATGGCTAAACAGGCTATTACTGGCAGAAGCAAAAACTGCTATTTGCTCCAATACAAAGCCTATACTGTAACTACTGTGGACTAAATTGTTACCCTAACTGGTTTAATCCAGCTTTTCTTTTTTTATACTTTGAAGCAATACCAAATGCTACAATTGGTTTCTGTCACTTTAGCTGAAATCAAACCAGGTTGCAGAGAGTGAATCTAGAAGGCACAGTTGCTCCCACATCATCACATTGTGACTGCTAGGCAGCTCACTTCTTCACACTTTTGCTACAAATTTGTTTTCATCCAGGACACGGAATCCATGTCTCGAAACGTAATTAAGAATGCAGTTGAATGGGAGTGTTTTGTTGTTAATTTGCTAACACTTATCACTTATAACACTTATGTTTTCCGATTAATGGAGCTTTATACTACACTGCTTTCATTGGTGTAATACAAACTAAATCACAACACTGTAGCATGAAACTGACATGCAAACTTCATTGTATAAAGTTTAATATAATTGTTACACACCTCATATTTGCTGTGGTGCTCTTATCTGTTTTCTAAGTTCTTGCTAGCTTGCCTTGTTTAAAATGGATATTATTGAACATTTACTTTTGCACTGTGGGTGACATTGTGATGCCTTTTGGTTGGATTCGGGTTGGATTGGTTGAATCTTTAATCTTGGTGTCAAGATGATTATTGCTGCTCTATATCTGTTCAATCAGCTTAAAAGGCTAGCAGTGCTAACTAGTAGGGATGCACCGAATCCAGATTTTTGGGGTTCGGCCAAATACCGAATCCACTGGTTAAAATTCTGCCGAATCCAAAACCGAATACCGAATCCTACTCCCATCCTCTGTCCATTAACACAGTAAACACATTAATCGTCGTCGTCTGGTTAACACAAGTTTTTAGCTGTGACTGTCCTTCCTTTGCCGTACCTGAAGTTGCTGCATTCTGACTGCTGTCTGTCGATTGCTTCATGCACAACTCGTATTCTTTCAGATGTTTCATACGCAATTGTTTTAACAGCGCTGATGTTGTATATTGTTTAAGGTCCTCACGACCACGAGACAAATCGGGTTTTCAAATTGAACATGTAGCTGGACTTGAATGGCCTTCTTTTGACTGAAAGTACTGCCAAACAGCACTTTTTCTCCTAACAAGTTCCATTTTCACTTTCTCACAGCCTACTGCATTGAACGGTCCACCTAAGTAAACACCGTCCCATAATCAACGGCGGTGTCATTACGTCGACCAGCGTAGCGAACGTAGTGCAAGAAAAAGGAAAAAACGATCTAAGGTTCATCAGAAACCGAACCCCGTCAAAAAGCCCAATATTCGTCCGAATCCGAACCTGAATCCTGGATTTGGTACATCCCTACTAACTACACAGAAACATTAAACACAACACTTTACCTATACTACAGTACAGGACATTAGGTGTTAACGACATTTAATCTGGACTGATGTCATTTGCTCTCCCTGACCTATCCAGCGGTACAACATTGGGTTTTTGCTGATGCTCTTTATCGCCGTCCAAACTGGCAACAGTTAAGTTGATATTGCGATAGTTGCAGGGCGAGATGCACTGTCCCCTAACACAGACAGGTTTTGTCTGACCAATTAAACATGGGTCAGCAGGCCCATCCGTACCATATGATTCAGATGATATGAAAAGCACATGTTTCTGACTGTTCTTGCTGGATAAATGAACTTTAGGTATTGTCCTTGTTCCTATTAATAAGTGGTGTCCTGACATCCTCCGGCATTAAATGCACTTTGGATATTTTTTAATAGTAAACACGGACTTTCCCGAGGGCTGTGCTTTTATAGGTTTGCTACTGTGAAGATGCATCATTTGTACAAATATGGTTCATTTTGCTTGTGAATTTGCTCCACTCATGCAATGCAAATGGACTGCAGTTGTCATTTTGGTGGTGGATGTTGGTTCTCTACAGAACTCTGTTTATTGTTTATTCATGTGGGTTGTGATTTTTTTTTTGTGATGGCTGTGATATAAAAACACATTGTATAAATATAAACAAGTCAATTCCCTATAACACACATATAAATAATGATCTGAGTAATCAACAAACCCTAAACAAGAACACAATATGATCAACAAAAGAGCAAACAGCGCTTCATAAAAGCAAAAGAGGTCAATTCTCATTTAAATACGCAAAAAAAAATACAGTACATAATTACATCGACAATACAAAACGGTGAAACAATGCTATGAAAAGAACAAAGTATCTAGAGCAAATGTTACTTCTCTTAATGATTTTTGTTAAAATGCACAATACTGTAATAAAAAAAATGAATAACTTATGAATAGAACATGCTCTGGGTAGGACAAAGCAAACCACAAGACTTCTTCTTCTGCTACTTATTCTCTGATGCAATTGTCTGATACAGTCATGCAAATGTTTTACTTACTGTATATAACATTTTGTTTCACTCTCTTTGGCGACAACTATGGCGATAATTGCAAGTGTGTTTTTGGATCTCACTTCGTTCTTCTTCTTTGGGTTTTTCTTCGTCTGTAGTCATCACTCTTTTCTTTGTTTGGTCGGCTATAGTAACTGTTTACTCAAAACACTAGCAGAGACCACAAACAAACACGTTAGCTCTTGGATTGTGACCGTAGGTTTAATAGCACCTTTTATATTGCACTGTGGGATAACTTGAGTCCAGTACTTAAGGTATGACATTCAGACAACACAACAAAATATCTAACACACAATATAAAGGACTGTAATAGTAAACGATCTCAGACACAGTTATTAAGAAGTTCACAGCACCCCTCCAATGATAAAATCACCATACTGAATTTGGTTTTTTAAAGAACAAGCAGTGCAGCACGACTGCGTTTCATGTGTGCCTCCATACAGAGTATTTCTCTTTAAAGGTGCTCTAAGCGATGTTGGGTGACGTTACTTCTTGATGACGTTCGAAGTATTGTCAAACAAGCTCACCCCTCATTCCGTCCCCTCCCCTTCCCTTCTGTGCACTAACCCATCCATGGCACTAACCCCCCAACCCCCATCCCTAAATCCTTTTTTGTCAGTTATTGGCTGGAACGCTCTTTGTTATGTTTAGTGGTGCAGGTTGGCACAGTTTGTTTTTGTTGCCTTTTTTGGAGCCTGGGCTGTCTACAGAGACCGCTTTTTTTACAGTGCGTTCAGGGGACAGGCAGCTCGGGGATAGTGAGGAGATGTTTGCTGTATGCGACAAAAAATGTTGTAGCCTAAAAAACGCATCACATCACTTAGAGCACCTTTAAGTAAATCAAGCTAATGGAGGCCTCTGTGAGCCACAGTAAAAACCTTATCATTTTAAATCAGTCTGATTCACATAACCAAGGCCTGTTTTACATAAATAAATGCACCCTGCCGGATGTTTTTGCTAAATGTATTGCACCATTACCTGGCAACCTGCCACTTCCTCTTGATTTACATTGCCTTATATAAGAAAGCATTTTCTTAATAAGTCCTGTAAGAGGGACTTGAATGATGGCTCGCCTTACCATGCACAAGAGCACTTTATTGAGGATTAATCATCTCTTTAGATTGTATGTGAGATGCTGTTTTACTATGTAGTATAGAGTGGTAGAGTAAAACGTGAAAGCTTTTTGAACAGGCCGTGCATGCGAAGGTTGAGCTTCAGTAATTAAAAGAGACAGAGTGTAGAGAAAACAAATGGACCTGATGCAGAAGCACTGATGCACGTAGCACATTATCACTTGACTAGGAAGCATATGAGAGCTTTGCTCTTCCTATCTGTCACATCAGTGTGAACATTTAGGACACATTTTATACGCTTACAAATCATAGCTTACATGTCGGCTGTGGCTCACTAAATTTAATCTTACAAGAGTTGCCCACGAGTTGGCTTGCACAGGTTAGTATAGGTGAATCGAGTCTGTACACAATTCATCTGGTTGGCAAACAAATGGCATTGGAAAGAAATACAATGGATTTATCAACAATACAATTGTCATTCTTCATGTATCGTTGGACGGTGTATAACCTTAAGAACAAATTTGACAATCTGGATACTCATCCATCACTGCCATTAGACAAAAATGCCCTGATAGCCTTTCAGCATATTGTAATTCAAGTGGTCTGAGAGAAAACTAGACTTCTGCACATCCTCTTGGCTCTGTACTCAGGCTTTAGAAAATTTAGCCTGTGACGATAGAATTTGATCAATCAAAGATCATTTCAGAGAGAAAGTGTTCCTATTGGCTGTTCTGCAAATGCAGATCCACATGCATGTCCCTTCCGATGGTGAAAGCCTGATTCAATGGTGGAAAGTCCTGCAGAAAACGTTCCTATTCCAGCATTGGCAACAGCTGTTTACACAGCAAAGCAACCCAAAGAAAGTAGGCAGACTTAAGAAAAGAGAGTCTAAAAGAGTAGTCTGACAACAAATGCAATAAATAAATCTTTTGGCGGAACATTTCAGAAATGGGAAGAAAAATGATTGCTAAAAGCTACTCCAGCATCAGTGGACTGGCTTTAAATCCAACATGTGGCTGCATGTGATCCCCTTTTTCTCCTCCTTCCTGTCTACCTGTACTGTCAAATGCAAAAGCATTTCAAGCCAAAGAAATGGGGCACCTGGGTAGCTCACCTGGTTGAGCATGTGCCCCATGTACCAAGGCTCAGTCCTTACAGCAGCGGCCGCGGGTTCAGTTCCAACCTGCAGCCCTTTTGCTGCATGTCGTTCCCCCTCTCTCTCTCCTCCCTCTCTTGTCTTAAGCTGTCCTGTCAATAAAGGTCTAAAAATGCCCCAAAAATAATCAAAAAAAGAACCCATAGGAAGACTCCTCAACAGCCAACTCAACTGTTTTCTTTTTAAAACAATAAAAAAAAATTAAGCTTTTAACATAGCATGTCCAGTCAGATTCTGTTGCCTGTACTAAAAATCTGGGACAGGTCAGAGAAAGTTTATAGAAAACTATGTTTAAAATAAATTCCATATTCTCCACTTCAATATCTTTTAACTTTCTTTTTTTTCCCTCAGTATTTTAACGTTATTTTTACCCCTGTGGTGTTTTGATGCCTGTCATTGTTTTTTCCAGACAGGATAACTGAGGTGAAGACAAACATCTACGTCACCAGCTTTGGACCAGTTTCAGACACTGACATGGTGAGAGCAGATATTGGTCACTTATTTATTGTGTTGAATTATTCACCCCCATCTTTGCCGCTGTATAAACAGAACAACACCACTCCAGAGAACCGACTTATACTCACGTTCATACCATGCTTTCAGGATGAAAAGATGCGTCTTGTGCTTTATTTTTAGTATCAATACGGCTTTCCGTACTTTCATAATTGCATCATCTCCCTCTCTCTCCCCACTAACACACACACCGCAACACTGAAGTGGGACGAGTTTTCCACACTACGGCAGACTGTCTATTCATCTGACAATTGTCATCTTATAAATTATTGAAAGTCCTCTTCAAGTCACTCCTTTATTTATCCTGTGCTTTCCTATTAATCATTCTGAAACATGCTCCCTTCCTCACATCATATCATGAGCGTCCCTTTCTTTTGTAGAGGACCCATTTTCCAAGTGATTGATCTATTGAATTAGCAGTTATAATGTTGGAATTCGATGCAGTGCCCTATGAACGTATGTTATTTTTACAAAAGAAAATGAACATTATAAAAAAAATAGAACATAAGGCTGAACATATATGATTTTATTGCTGGTTCTACTCTTGCCCAGCCTGAAATATATTTTCCTCTAACCTGATTGATTTATTCAGATACTGTAGAGCAATTCAGCTGATTGCTAAGGTGGCCTGCTTTATTGCAGTAAGATTTGTAGGAGGTCTACTGACAGCCAAAGCTAGAAAATGAAAGAAATAAAATTAGAAGAAAACGTAGAAGAGCATTAGCCAAACATAGATGTCAAAGGTATCTTTGAAATTAGATTAATTAATATAAAAGCTTTATTGTCGTTGGTTGCAGTTTTATGCAATGGTACATACTAGGTGTGGTCGGTGTAGTAACACTATGCCTTAAAGGATAATTCCATTTTATTGCAACTTGGACAGGACAAGAATCACAAGCAGTGAGACGATCTGACAGGTTTTATAGGCTAAACTAAGTCTGGAGATGTTCTATGTTTTTCTTATTGTCAAGAAACCACATGAAAAAACAGAAATGTGTCTCAATACATTGCGGCTTCCCTACCCAGCCTGTGGCACTAAGCCCTAAGCCCATTTGTTAATACCGAAGACATAAAGCTTTAAAAACAGGTGACAGATATATAGTTTCATGTTTTTTTCAAAGGCTTAGTATTTTTTTAGCAAACATTACTTAAACAGGAGGAAATAGTCACGGATTAATATACATTTGAACAGTCAATAGTCATGTTTCCATCTAATTGAATTTTAAGCGAACTTTTAAAATGTTGCAAAAAAGAAAATGCGAATTAGAAGCTTTTCCATCAACTGGTTTAGAGCAAATAAACGAGACTACCCAAAACGTAGTTTTGTCACAAGTTGACAGTTGTTGTTACGCATGGTTGTAGATTGCAAACCGGCTTGCTAAATCAAATAGTTTAGAAGCTTCGGCTAAATGGAGAGAGGTAGCATTGTATAAGATGGCCATCTGAATACAGGGTTGTGGCAGAGACATTTAGTGTCAGTAAGACAAACCTTTCACCACTGTGTATACGCGGTGTGCAGGGCCATACGATTCAAGCTGTTGAACCAAGTTAATTTACCCGACGTGGCTGAGGCACAGGAACTCCACTACGCACCTTGTGCCACAAGTGTACAGCGCACAGGGCCGCCTTAACCTAATGTTAGGCCCCTGAGCTGAGAGGTTTTGTAGGCCCCCCATCCCCTCGATTTACAGAGTCTCATTTTAAAAAAGTATCTAGGTAATCTACATCACAAAATGCATTAGTTTCTTTCGAGGCATACAACAGTGAGTTTTCCCTCTTTGAGCCAGACATCACCATAATATTGTTATTAACATATCACTGAGTCCACCTGAGCATAAACACAAGATACTTTATGTAACAACCACACACAGCAACTTATGGTGATGATAAAACCAAAATGTGTGAAAGTATAATTTCAAACGATATTATGAAAAACATCACCAACCATCACCTGTCTGCACAAACATTGATAATAACTGATAACAGCATTAGCAAAGAACAGCAACAGATCAAAGTAGGAGCCTCAGCAAGCCCTGTGAACCAGTCACATGCACCTGCTGGCAGGAGCTGGATTTTATATTTTTAATTTTTTAAATGATTACTAATTCGCTGTGTGACATTATTTATATTTTTGTATATCAAATAATGAGGCAAATAGCAAAAAAGGGTTATGGATAGGTTCTAAAATATAGCCTACTAAAAATGAACTGTTATAGCTGATAGAGGTGACAGTGAGTAAAGTGACGTGACTCGCTGAGAAGTGAGCAGGCTGAGACTAGCTGACTGAACGTTAGCTGTAGAAGAGTATGTTGCAGAAAAGGATTCGAGATTTTTTTTATCGCATAGTAATGCGGTTAAATTTTGCAAGATTTTATCTGTAGATGTTACAGTTGATGTTTCCTCGTCCACCGCCGAGGCAAACTGTTGATTAGCTGTAGAGCCAGAGTGAAATAACGTTAGCAAGCAGCAGCAGAGAGGGCATGAGGATAAAATATACAATGACTGAGAAAGCCGAGGGTTTTCTACCGGATAGTACTTGTACTTTTTAGAGGAAAAGTACACTTCTAAGCAATTCTAGGAACTACTCTCCCCCAAAATCTTTTTTTCCATTTGCATTCCCACTGGCCTAGGAGGGGTAAGGGGAGTAGCGCAAACCAGTACAGAAGACATCACTCAGTCATAGAGGGACACACCCCAAAACTAACTATAGACATGCTGATAGGTAAGCTCACGGGCCATAGGCGATGGGGCCACGTGGGTCACTCCTAATTTGTATCAATCAGCGGCCATGTAACCTGCGATTAGAGTGATTGACAGAAAACCTGACAAGTTAGAAAACTATATGACCTTTTCAGCTCATCACTAACGTGAATATGGGAGGCCTCTGAACTTGGGAGGCCCCTGGGCTTCAGCCCAGGTAAGCCCGTGCATTAAAGCGGCCTTGACGGTGCACTAGATGGATACCGAGACTATAGTCATGTTACATGTTCGCTACGTCACAACTTCTTTGGCAAAGCTGTTTCCATCTCCCATTGCGCATTAACTCTTTTTTGAAAAAGGCAAAAACCACCGCAAGCGAGCGTAAAAACGTTCTTGCGAATTTGGCCGTGTCCATCAACATTTTCTAATGCGATACTTCAAAAGGCGCATGAAAATATGTTGGTTTCCATTAAAGTCAATGTGTGTATTTCCACTGACTGCAGAACGGCTGCGTACCGACTCCGGCACAGCTGCGGCGGTCCGCAGCCCTCCGGAGTAGATACGCAGAGCTTCTACTTTTGCCGGATGCCGGAGAGCTCCGCAGCAATTCAGCACACGGCAGATAGTGCGGGACAGGAAGTCAAGCACAGAAACAAAATAAAACATCCGGTTAATTTTCAAAATAAAATACACCGTGCTCACGGTGGATCATATTTCCCTTCACTACACCTTGAAAACACAGCACAGAGTTGTTTCCTCTGGATGGAAACAAACTGTTGTTGGTTTTGTGGTTCTATTCTACGTGAATTCGCAAGATCTAGTGGGTCCTCGTGACTACAGCTGTCAGTCATGGCCGCAGCCGTGCCGCAACAAATCCGGATCTGGCGGGTATTGACAGACGGCGGACCACTGAGCAGACACGCAGCCGAGCCGTTCCGCAGCCGTTACGCAGTCGGTATAAATTGGGGGTAATTCATGTGTTTTTCGCTTTAGCCATTTCTGAACAAAATTAGAGGTCAATGGCACGGAATAATAAGTTCTTATCATGTGTGCAACAATTACAAAGAAGAAGTTGTTATAAATCTTAGCCCTCAGGCACTTTCCAACAATGCTCATTCAATATCTATAAAAAGATAGTGATGCAAGTAACAACAAAATCTGAATGTAAAATAGTGCAAATTAAAATATTACAGTAGGTCTAAAATATAAACATAAATAAAATATAAAGTAATAGCAGATAGTAATGCAAATGAATAAACTGAATGTAAGCAGAATGTAGTAAATATATTTGCATAATGAGAAGTAATAAATATGTACACAGAGGTGTAAACAGTTTGTAAAACAGTAAGTAAGTCTTAAGCAGTGTCCTAGTGGGCTAAGCCTCTTCCTAAGCCTCTCCGTGCCGGCCTGGTGTATCTGGTACCTTCTTCTTGACCGGTTACCCAGGTGGTTTGGATCCTTAATGATTCTCCTAGCCTTTTTATTGCAATATATACATTGCTGGTGTATATATACTTTAGGCAGGGTGGGGCACCGCCTACTCTGTCAGCACGCTCTACTCGCCAGGACGCTGTTGATGATGCAGGAATAGAAATTGCTCAGTATTTGAGAGGAAACCCGGACTTTCCTCAGGCGTCTGAGGTGAAACAGTCTCTGCCTGGCCTTTCTCACCATGAGTCAGTATTCAGCGCCCAGGTCAGACCCTCCGTGATGTGGACACCAAGGTACTTGAAGCTCCCCAGCCTCTCCACTGAGGACCCATTGATATTAGTGGGTGGTGTAGTTCATTCCCTGCTTCTTACCAAACTCCACTATCACCTCTTTAGTCTTTCTGTCATTCATGAGTAGGTTGTTGTCCGGACACCAGCAGGTCATGTACTCTACTTCTTTCAGGTTAGGCCTTTTCATTGTCCTTCTTCCTACACCGCTGGGTGTAGAGGTCCTCCATGAATAGCAGCTCTGTCCTGGTGATGTGCTGGGCAGTTTTCACCAGCCTCTGTAGAGCCTTACGGTGGAGGGTGGTGTAACTGCCATAATAGGCGGTGATGCAGCCTGTCAGGATACTCTCAATGGTGCACCTGTAGAAATTGCAGAGTATCCTGGAGTCTATGTCGAACCACCTCCGCCTCTGCAACAACAGGCTGTACCTACACAGAAAATACTTGTTAGTCGGATAAATTAGTTGTTGGTTTTGGTCTTTCCATGTGTGTGTTCCAAGTGGTTATGATGAGCAATATGAGAGAGCATTTTGATGATGATTGATCGTTGTTTAAGTACATTAAACCACATTAAGCTTTTTCACATTAAGACTTATAAAGCCCATGAGAACCATGGAGAGTCAACCCCCAGCCGCTCCGCTGCCCTGTTGTAAAGCAGATCCATAATATTTGGACTTTGGGTTAGATTATTGTTTTCCGTGGTTATGATGAGCAATGTGAGAGAGAAATGTGGTAATCATTGATCATTGTTTAGATACATTAAACCACGTTAAGCTTTTTCACGTTAAGCGTTTTAGAATGTCCCCAACTAGATATGCTGCTTCCAGGTGTTTAAAATGATCTCGTAATTACAAGATCCTTATCTCGTAATTACGAGATCTTTTCTCAATATTACGAGATCAGGAACTCGTAATTACGAGATAAGGTGTCTACATTTTTTTTTCTATGGTGAATGCAATACGCTTCCGTAGTTGTCCTGCTTCAACTTTGACCTACTGTACCATACTGTGTTTACTTGTGCAATGAGAGTTTATTAGTGACATGTTGGGTGCAAATTATTTTCACTTCAAATTAACATGTTTAAGAATCGCTCTACAATTGGCTCATTTACAATTTGTCTGATCACCTGACTGCTCATATTTCATGCCTAGATATATTTGTTGGAGCAATGTTGCCGTGTTCCCAGATCTCAAGTACTTTAGTCAGTAAAATTTTATCACAACCAATACTAAAGGTAACCAAAACTACAAAAAGAGACGCAAATTGTAGTAAACCTTTGCTGTTAGAGCTGCTGTACCCTAAAAGAAAGTTGTCAGTTTTGGTTTCAGTGTCCCCAAGATCTAAATGTCAGAAGCCTTTCAACTGTGACAGGAAAAAACACTGGAGGAATGTATCTCCCTCTCACTTGCTGTGTGTTAATCACACAAACACACACAGTCGCTCTCCCACGCACACACATTTCACAGTGCAGTGCTTTCTGCCCTAAATCCTTTCTTGTGTGTGGTTTCTTTTGACAACAGAGGATTGTAGGTCAAGGGGTTGTCTCGGCCTCAGAGTTAGCTTAGGAAAACACCGGCTCAGAGACCTGAGAGCACCACGGAGAGCGCAGGCCTCACCTTGATGGAGCTTTGACAAATAGAGAAAGCCATTCAGAGTCCAGGTTTTAAAGTGGCAGGGGAAGTCAGTCGTGAAGAGCTGCTGCTTGTAGGCTCCGATTAAAAAAAAAAAAAAGGGCAACGGAAAGTGCCCTGTGTTTTATTTTACTTTTTTTCCAGCAGAAATGGGACTCATGTTGAAGCATAATAATACAGTTTGATTATTGACTTTTTTCATCCCCTCTGCCCACAGGAGTACACCATAGACGTTTTCTTCCGGCAAAGCTGGAAGGATGAGAGGTTGAAATTTCATGGACCAATGAATATTCTGCCCCTCAACAACCTGATGGCAAGTAAAATCTGGACTCCGGACACCTTCTTCCACAATGGGAAAAAGTCTGTGGCTCATAACATGACCATGCCAAATAAACTGTTGAGGATCAAAGATGATGGGACACTGCTGTACACCATGAGGTAATTCAAGTCCCAGGCGCATGTCTGAAGATAAAGTCACAAAGTTGCATTTAATTTGTGTTTAATGAGATAGAATTAAAGGAATAATTCGATAAGTAATACACTTATTTTCTTTCTTGCAGAGTTAGATGATAAGACTGCCCCCCCCCCCCCCCCCCACTCCCCACATATGTAGGCTAAAAATGAAGTTACTGCCAGCAGCCGATTAGCTTAAAGGTCTTACTTATATTGTTAAAAGTGAGATTTCCATGCTTTTTTTTCAACAACTGCACTATATACAGGTAGAAGGTGCCGCTATAGTGCCCAGAAACCTAATTTATGTGCACTCATTTAATTTTGTCCAGTGTGAGAGTGTTTACTACGCTCTGCTGTAATGCTCGTTTCTCTTCTGTCCATTGATCTCTGTTTCACAGAGGGCGGGGCTTTGCATACACACCGGCATGGCACTGAGCAGAGCATACACTGCATGTAAACACTCGGCAGTCTGGTAATTTGTTGCTCTCGCTACCAATTAGCCGCTCTGTTTCAACAATGTTAGCAATCGTAAGCTAAGCTAACAGGCTGCTGGCTGTAGCTTCATATGTAATGTACAGATATGAAAGTGGTATCAATCCTCTCAGCTAACGCTGTCTAACTTGGACAGAACACCTACCTTGCTTCATAACATCATTGTTCACATATATTCTTCATGTATCCTATTTTATCCAACTTAGCATCTTTGTTGTCAACATGCGCTTTCAGGAAAATCTATTTGAATGACAAACTATTGCAAGTTATTTTCAGTGGTTGAATATTGTTGTATGATAGTACAGTTGCATACAATGCAGATTCTTATCAAAGAGCTAACCTACCATCTCACCTTGACATACGTTAGTCTTTTGATTCCTAATGGTCTCTGCAGCACGCTGTTTACTTTGCTCTGCTGATTACAGTTAAGATTAATTATTTTTCCATCAAGGCATTACAGATGGGAAGCGTCTTGAATAGTGCATGAGGCTTGTGAGGTTTTCTTTTTCTTTTCTTTTTTGAGACGGTGCCTAATCTGTGCTATTTACTTTTCATGCATTTGCAAAGTCTCCTTAATTGTCTGTGAATTGGATGCAGGTTAACTGTGCATGCAGAGTGCCCAATGCATCTGGAGGATTTCCCCATGGACTTTCATTCCTGTCCACTAAAATTTGGCAGCTGTGAGTAACTCTGATGATGGTAGCGCCTCAGGGACCCTTAAGTAAAATGCTATTTTCTTTTTTTTCTTCTTCTCCTTACTGGTTCTTTGGAAAATAGCTGCCTAAGAACCCGGTGAAGCTGGAATGCATGGCTCACTTTTCTGGGAGCAGCCCTTCAAATTTCAACAAAATATGCAATTAAATATTAAATGAATTAAATATATATATGTATATATATATATATATATATATAATAACTGAGAGATAAAAGACTTGACCAATGAATATGGGGAAAAGGACTCTAAACTCATCCAAATATTTTATTTTGTGAATTTAGATCTGTTTTAATCACTATTTTATTGCCATTGCTTCTTTACATTTGGATGAAGAATGTTTTGCTCTACGCTGCTTTTAAGACATTGGTTTAAAAATGATTAATAAAATAATTGAAAAAATAATAATTATTAATGATCAGAGCATCAGTGTATGGTGGGTCATGTCTGAAATGCCTTGACTTCTCACATGAATTGAATTTCTCATTTACTTTTAATGCATTTATGTGGCAACCTACAGTATTTCACATGAAGCTCACATTTGTTGCTGCAATCCGTAGGATGACCTGATTGGCAGGACATTTCAATAATTGTATATTGAGGAAAAATTCTGTTTCATCAGACATTCATAGGTTAGCAGACCAGCTTTCAAATTTCATATTCAGTGCATGCGGTGACTGATTGAAAAGGGCAAATGTCACTGTGCATCATTTGCTTGTTGGCGTTTTATGAATTCCATCTTCAGCCACTGAGAGATTGTTTTCTCTCTACAGTATTCCTTTTTTCTAGAAACCAAGCTTAAAACACAGTGTAGTGGGGGCTTTTCATTTGGGTCACTGAAATAATTTCTCGAAAAATCATCAATAGCTGCGGCTGCCCCAGATTTATCCCCTATGGGTTTATCCTCTTCTTTTTTTTTAGATGCCTACACAATCTCAGAAGTGACTTATGCTTGGACTCTAAATGCCTCCGACTCTGTGGTGGTGGAAGGAGAAAGCTCCCGCCTGAATCAGTATGACCTGCTTGGCCAAACGGTCGGACAAGAAACTATCAAATCGAGTACAGGTAAGCTTTGTGGAGGTCTAGTTAAAAGTCTAGAGGGAATTGAATCCACCTCATGACTCCTCCACCTCCCACTAACCTCTGTCCTCTGCAGTAAACATTGCTTAGAAAATGTCTCAGAATTAGCAAAGAAAACCCTGGATTTGGTATTTTCAGATACTTCAAGTGCTCACATTATGCTTGTTGGCCTTTTCCCTTTACTTTCTTGTGTTATATATCTTTTTCTGCACGTTATAGGTTTACAAAGTGAAAAAGCCCAAAGTCCCCCCCAAAGGGACTTACCATCTCCACCAGAAAACACTGTTCACAAACTGCTCCAAACACCTCTGTTGTAGTCCAGCCTTTACTTCAGAGACAAACGTGGTCACTTTGGAACACACGTTATAATGCTCGCCTAGCTGCTAGCATGGCACGCCCTCATACTCTGCTTCTGACTGGCTAGTAGTCCTTACCTAGGTACTGTCAGGACACGCCCTCATACTCTGCTTCTGACTGGCTAGTAGTCCTTACCTAGGTACTGTCAGGACACGCCCTCATACTCTGCTTCTGACTGGCTAGTAGTCCTTACCTAGGTACTGTCAGGACACGCCCTCATACTCTGCTTCTGACTGGCTAGTAGTCCTTACCTAGCTACTGAGCATGTGCGACTCCCAACAAAGATGGAACAGAAGTGAGATGCCTCACTCTGTAGCTAAAACAGAGAGCTCAACACACAGGGTGAAAAGAGGAGCTGCTGCAATGTGCAGTACAACAAAAATATGGTGTTTTTTGAAAATGAAACCACATAAACCTATTCTGGTACAACCTCTAAGTACAATTATGAACCTGCATAATATGAGCACTTTAAGAAATGATGAAGCCACACTACTAAAACAGTCCAGGTTTTTCTAGATAGTTGCCAGCTGGCATGCAGCAAAATGTGGATATTTAATAGCTGTTTCTAATACAACCTTTAGTGACAAAACCAGTGCAAATACAACACTAACCTGAAAACTGTGATGACATCTGTAGCTTTGACCTGCTTAGTTTTGTGGAATTAGCAACCTAAATATCTGTATTATCTCGGATCCAAGCTGTTTGAGTGTGAAAATCAAACTGTGAGGATTTTATGCTTGTTTGGGTGGATGTTGAACTTGTCCACCTCCTACATGTTGCAGGAGGCGGCCGTAGCTTGTTTTGTCTTTTTGCTACTCATTTTACTTGGCTTGAAAAATGCAGAGAAACATTTGTTCTGGCTTCCTCTACATGACAAAGATTTGACAAAACAGGGATTTGGCAGGCATGCATCTTGAACTCCGTACTTTGTTCTGTATAAGATAAGATAAACTCTTTATTGTTATTGCACAGAGACACATACAATGAAATTGTAAATAAAGAAATGGCTAAAAACAAGAATAATATAAGACACTTAGGACAGGAGAGGTAAAATATTGCATATGATACTGTAGTATATAGCATGTGTTTAATAATAATGGCTGTATTTTGTTAATATGCATTTAGCATGGTCTTGAGACCCCCCCACCCAAAAAAATAAAAAAATAACATGACAGGTGAGCTGCTGCTGTGACAAGCCTTTCCTATCCAGTTTCTTTGGATGGATTTTAAATGGACAATAATAAATAAAACATAGATGACAGATGCTGACGCTGAATTAGACATAAGGTAGCGCAGCTGTCTGTTGTGGCTGTCAGAGACACTACTGTAACAGAGGAGCTCCAGGAGAAAAAGAAAAGCTCTTCAGTTCTTCAGTGATTCAAGTGTCTTATGTTGGTGCCCAAAGACACAGGAATGTCTCACAAAAGTGCAGTGATGTGTGAAATGACAAAGAAAATCTATGTTGTGAGTCTAGACAGTGCATTGAAAATGTGGCCTTTCACTCAAATGGACCTGCAGGAGACATTAGCAAGTGAATCCAACAGTGACTCATTAGTGGACAGGATAATTAACTCTGGTTAAGTCTAGAGTTTTAAGAGTAATGCAGGGGAATAACAAGTTTTAAAGCTAGTAAAAATGCTGTGAAGGCTTTTAAGAAAAGGTTTTTAATTGACCATTTGCTAAAGCTGTCCCCCAAAACAGCGAACTACAGTTGACACAGCAGACCTGTCCAGGTTTGGATTTTACAACACGCTGTAGTGATGGGGGTAGGAAGTAGTAAAGGAGATTTGGGTCCACTACTCCGCATTCACTGCTCCGTCGGCGTCCTCACCGGGCCAGCCCCCGCTCTTCCTTGTTGTTGTAGTTCAGGTTTTAAAAGGTCTATTTATTAAAGTTGTGGGAAAGTCGTGTGACTTGTTTTGTTTCCGGTTAGCTGGTACTCTGTTTACTGGTGGATTACAGCCATGCGTTAGCCTGACAAGCCAGACCCACATCAAGATGTTGGTCTGGGAACTCACCATTGGCAGGGCTCAGTCTGAGGGGCGGGATAAACGGTTGTCTTTCAAATTCCTTCTGCACGCAATAGGATAGTGCTACAACCTGGCAGAGCAACGCTAGTTGATAGATTAAACTTTTGCCGTATCCAGTCATCAAAACTCCGAACACATCTTCCTTTTTTAAGAATGACTTCAGTGCCGTTCTTTGTTCTTTTCTCAAAGAAAAGTAGCAGGGAATTCACGCGTAACCGTCGCAACTGTTGTTAAGCCCGCCCACCGACTCTGTACACAATGTGATTGGCCTGACTAGAGTTTGGTTTTTCCAGCTCGCAAGCCAACGGAGAGTTGCTAGACGACCCTGGCTGCAAATTACATTTGCTACATTTTCTAGGGTGCGTCTAGATTTCTTGGCTAGCCATGATGAAACCGTGCCTAGAGTAATTTGTTTCTTTTTTTGCGACATTTGAAAAATTAGCGTAAAATTGGCTTGACAATTGTATGGAAACATGGCTGGTGTGTTTCTCTGCTCAAACATGAGCAGCAAACCTTTGCATGCTTGGCTAACTAGCTCGATTTGACTACTCACAGTAGTAAACTAACCAAGCATTACTTCTAAGGTCAAGGTAAGAATAAAATTAATCTGCCCATGTTATTATTGTAAACTGCATATGTGCAAGCTTGACAGACATAGCAACAGTGACTAAAAGGGAAGGGCTTAGCAAACAATCAATTCTTCCTCTTTCAAGTCTCATTGTTACAGTAATTCTTAGAAATTGTGTGAACGTTTAGGCTAGTTTTAAATGCACTGAGAATGTAGCAGTTACCAAATCAACAAGCGTGTTGTCTTGAAGCCTTGCTGGCTCTGTCAGGGGCCTGTACAGAAATAGAAATATGCTCTATCAAATACAATCAGTTGTCACGTTAAATGTATTCATAAAACACTTTCAACAAGCATATTATTCACAAAGTGAATACAAACAAATAGGCTATAGTATAATATATAAATATATATAAAGAAAGAGAAAGAACAACACATTTCACGCAAACACGCAAACACACTAACACACATGCCAAGAAACAGAGCCAGAACTTGAATGCATACACAAGTGTGTGTGTGTGTGTGTGTGTGTGTGTGTGTGTGTGTGTGTGTGTGTGTGTGTGTGTGTGTGTGTGTGTGTGTGTGTGTGTGTGTGTGTGTGTGTGTGTGTGTGTGTGTGTGTGTGTGTGTGTGTGTGTGTGTGTGAAGATGAGAGGGACACCATTGCTGTCCAGGGAGTAGACTGTAGACAGTGAGGAGAAAAAGCTTGAAAGATGAGAAAAGGTTTGCAGCTGTTTTCCTTTACATGCTGGGAGTGTCAAGGAATCTGACACCCAGTGACAGGATTATACTGTATGATGGCAGTAAGCAAATCACAGATGAAGACTGTGTAATACATTGCAAGTGGAAAATAAAATTGTTTGTAATAAATACATGCATTCACTGGTAGCCACTAGAGAGAGAATGAGGCCGAACTTTAGAGTGATGTGTTTTTGTTTTAGAAAAGGAAGTGATTTTTAGGCCATTGTGTTAAGTGATTGGAAAACAAGTCTGGATCAAAGATATGTGACGTGACTCTACAACATTTGAAATAAGACCGATGTCTAATATGTGATATCTTTCCTGCTTAGGAGAAGAAATTTGGCAGATATGGCTCAGTGGTAGAGTGTTCGCCTGCCAATCAGAAGGTTGGTGGGTCGATCCCCAGCCCTGCAGTCCCATGTCAAAGTATCATTGGGCAAGACACTGAACCCCTAGTTGCCTGCTGATGAGCTAGTGGCGCCTTGTACGGCAGACGCGGCCTCAGCGTGTGAATGTGTGTGTGAATGGTGGAGTGAAGTGAAGTGAAGTGGTGGGTGAAGTCTTGTTAAGACTGGAAAAAGCGCTATATAAATACAGTACATTTACATCTACCTTCTGTTGTAGCATTCATTTTCCATGTTATACAGTAAGCTTGATTCTGTCGGGAACTATCATGTCACAGCAAATAAAAATGGAAATCCAAATTGAGTCTGCAACGTAGCTTCCTCTCAGTAAAGCTCCCTGCTGTGGCAATACATCGTAGCAGACTGAAATACATAGCACAGTGATAAATAACACGCAGGCACCATCGCAAATAACCCTCGATGGTTATTAACTTAGAAATAAACGCCCTCCAGGGTGCGCACAAACAGAGCAGGACCAAAGCAGGTGGAGGCTGCTGGGTGGAGTGGAGCAGCAGTAACAGCAGCAAACATGCGTCAGCATACAGAGTGAATGTGAGGGTCTTTAAATAGGCCGCCAGATCAGTGCAGTGAGATGTGATTGCTGCGGTTGTGGTTGGTTAACTGTCAGTTGACACAGCAGAGGGTGATGCCTGACTATGTCCTGTTAGAAGTAGTAATTATCACCGAGGTCAAAGCACAATAAACATTATGTAAATAATGTATGATAACAATGTGAGTGTAAGGAGGAAGAATAACTGAAGACTTGTGACTGAACCCCGAGGGACCTCATTACACACCTGACAGATGAGCCAAAATCAACAGACCCATAATTTATCACAATGCATGTTGCCATGTTGTAACATGAGCATACACTTATCATAAAGTACTTGAAGTCACCAAGCAAGCTTTAAAAAAAAAAACGAGAAATATATGGGCTCCTGAATTGAAAAGGTAAATGAGGCTGCGTCCGAAATTTAATAGTAACATGTTTTTTAGTACTAACAGTATTTTACTATAATGTTTTAGTAACCGAGACATTAGTATGAAACCAATAGTACGTGAATTGCATACTATTTTCCAGTGAAATATTACAGTATGCAAACACTGGACACTACGCCGGCATAAATATCCCACAATGCAGTGGTGACAACAACCAAGGGCTCTTCTCATTTCTGTTTTTCGTGCCTCTTCGTCTCCTCTCTCCTCCATCCTCTGCCTGTGATCTGGAAATCAATATCAGCGCGCCATCTTGAAGAATGTCTCAATTCCTAAAATATATCTCTAGGAGAGAGTAGGCTTGCCGGAGGACCTATAACCGGATGCACAGGTGGATCCTTTGTGTAAGTCTTTTTGACTTACACTAAAAGTCACGTATACACTAAAGGAGGCGTGACAAACAGCTGGAATATACAAACCATGGCATCTTTAAAAGGACGGCTCCAAAGCCCAGATGTCTCCTTTTGTTAATGGCTGTTGCCTTGACTCCTTTCTCCTCATGTCTCTTCCTTGCCTTCTCAGGCTAAGGCTAAGGCTAAGACTAAGACGCGAGGAGAGGGTGCTAGGAAAGGATTAGATGATATACAAACTGAGAAATGAGAAGAGAGGCTAGGCAGCTCTGTAATGTCAGTAACGAAAAACACAACGAGTTTGCTTGTGGTTGACGTCGTAATTACGGCTCAGCGCGTCCGAGAAGATACACACTTGTGTTTATTCACACAAAAGTATATTGAATGATAGTATTGGGAATGTAGTGCATAGTATGTGGACACAGCGTCAGTGGTCCTTAAGATGTTTAAAGGGATGGGTAGGATGAAAATAAAAATGTAGTTCTGTTTCAAAATGTATCTTCCACTTTTATTTATTTTTTAGATTTGTCCCATATCTTTGCATTTTTCTTGAAAAATACTAGATATTTGTACTTCTTCAGTTTTATTTATTATTCACATTAAACAATCTGAGAGGTTTGAAGGAAATCACTCTTATAGGGTAAAACTGCTCACAACTCATAGACATATTAAACCTGTGACAAGGGGTCACTAGTAAACATTGCTTCATATTTGGGGGGCTGTAAGACAAAACGTTTAGGAACCACTAATGTAAAGAATTATACTAGTCTGCCGATCTAACCTTGCAGACTCCTCATGGCAGAAAAACACAGGTCACCACCAGTCTGTAGAGTTAGACAGAATAGCAAGAAGAAATAATAACTTCCAAAATGATAGGTAGCCAGGCTAAGGATGACAAAAAATAATAACAATTTTTTATTGCTGCTTCATTTTATACAGCCTGCAACAATTCCACCATTTAAATCAAGTTAAAAAAAGGCTGTTGATGGGTGGGTGAAGGTGATGAGAAGATCTGGAAGGATGTACAATTCCCTGTCATTGTGTGACAGCACTGATCTAATTTTAGCAATACTTAGAAGGAAACATGATGGTAGGAGCTTTTGAAATACTGGACAATAATAGCAGCGATCATAATTCTGAGAAATGTGTAGGCGTGCTATAATTACTGGGAGACCAGTGTGTTTCCATTTTTTTGTCCATTTTGTCTAAATGGAGTATGCCTCATTACTGCAAACCTTCTTTCAAATGTCACTGCATCTTTTTAGGTTGATAAATGTGTTTTTTTCTACTTTGAATACTGACAGTTTTGTCACTTTGTGTACGAACATCAGCTTGCAGAAACTAGAAATCTGCTTTGGAAATATGTTAGTAAATTCTAATATTATTTGAGGAGGTCGCTTCTGTGGTGGACATGTGAATAATGGGTATCATGATTTATGAAAATGCAAAGAGTGAGTTATATTTGATGATCGTGAAAGAGTTTGAGAAGTTTGTTGCTGGTGGAGCTGGTGGAGGATATTGACGGTTATCCCCTCCAGACTTTAGTGAAGGGAGAAGTGGGTGGTTTGCAAAGCATCGTTGTGGAGTTAGACGTCTTTTTTATGCGCCTGAGTTTGCACAGTGAGTCCTCTTCTCACAAGCTGCTCCAGTTTTCCTTCTTGGAACTTTTATGCTTATGTTTCAGCAGTTCGGTATTTCAGGGTGGTGTGGGTGAAAGCATCGAAAAAAGTGTCAACTCTAAACCCCGCTTTCTTTGATCGCAGTCAGTGTGCGTGATATCCCTGTAGCATTAATCCTGATAATATAGTAATTAAAGAGGTTTACCAAATTTAACCATTGCATGCAGATCCGTCTACCACAGAAAAACAGACTTCATAACTGCGTCCCTGTGCCAAGTGCTCCACCATTACTCCCTATAGGTATCAATTACCAGTATAGAGTATTTCCCCCGGTGACTGCATTACTATCAAGGGAATGCCTGCTTCAATTCCATTGTGTAGGAATATCCTTTCATGCACTAAATGCTCCTATCTAGGTTAAGTGGTGT
The DNA here is from genome assembly GCA_023631565.1 of Gymnocephalus cernua. Taxonomy (NCBI): domain Eukaryota; kingdom Metazoa; phylum Chordata; class Actinopteri; order Perciformes; family Percidae; genus Gymnocephalus; species Gymnocephalus cernua. The sequence goes on along the minus strand of CM042435.1, from coordinate 6,433,506 downwards.
ATGATGCCTCGGTAGAAGGCAGAAGGCCTGCCAGTGACTGTTTCTCCTGTTTAACTAGTCACTCCACATTATGTGATTGGCTGAATTTAAATGAATCATTCATTACTAGTGTGTCAGTGTTTGGTGTAGCGTACTTGCAAACTAGGTCATTTGGCACGAATGGATGTGCTCCCAGGCTTCAGGGGGGGACGGACATCTTGCATAAGCCTGTGAACATATCATACACTGTTACGAAAGTCCCACTGTTCAGCCATACATTTATGTGTCACGCAGTCATGTTTGACTTGTTACATGCAAGCACTTACTGTTTCAGTTTTATATGCATCTCACTTGTTTTGTTTGCTGTTGAAAACATTGTTTGTGTAACTGCATGAATTATACATGAAAACCCAACAGAACTGAATGTAGTGATGTTTACTTCACACATTGTATAATATATGGCGTTCTAGCAGTAATGTCATTGTAACTTTAACATGAATGTAGTGGTTATATACTGAGTATACATTATATTACATAGACAGTATATCTGTTTTTTAAAACGTGGAGGCAGCAGAAACATTACCATGCACGGCAGCTGGATTCTCGCCATATCACGAGATCACGCGAAAATCACCGGATCACATATCACATGGAAGTCCATCTTGTCAGGCTTCAAGTAATGCGTTTGTGTCTAGCGTACCGAACCAATCATCGTCCGGTGAGGAGCTACTGGCAGCTATGGCCGTGGTTAAGGTGTGTGTAGTCTCGCATTACCAGACCTTCCTTCACAGCACTGCCAAGGAGGGTCTGGCTAGTCCACACAGCATTCCGAGATGGGAGAAAAACGTGCTCTCGTTAATTGGCATTTCTTTTAACGAATCATAATTGTCACAATTGGCTGTGCTGAGCACCGGACGGAGCCATGGCTTCTCTGCAAAAAAGCCTCAGGAAGGAACTTGTTTTGGTGGAACATGTGTACGTTCAAAAGTAGTTTTAGTTGTGCAACAGAAAAGTCAGATTGGACAGATAGTCTAGCTAGCTGTCTGGATTTACCCTGCAGAGATCTGAGGAGCAGTTAACCAGAGTCCTCATAAATCCACCAGAGTTTAAAATTCTAAAACAAAGAAAGCGGAAGCTAACGGACATCCGGCCGAAAAGAGAGACAAGGTTTGTGTGTGTGTGTGTGTGTGTGTGTAATGGCTGGGACTGTTCAGAAGTGATAGACAGATGGTTCATCCAATGCCCTGCCAGGTATTCTTTGAAAGTGCCTGCCCTTTTCTAAACAGTTTCCAATGACGGCTTCTCAAATGGTTCTGTGCAACAAACCACCTGGCGCGTCAAGTTAGTAGGGATTATCCGAATGCTTTGAAGCTTCGGCCGTTGGTTCGACAACTAATTTTTCCCAATTTCAAAATATGTCCCCAAAAGGAAACTTAATCAACATCTGTTTTATCTAAAAAGATACATTTCTCTGTTTGTTCATCTCACTTCAATTGTATTGCTGCAAAATGGGATTGTCAAGCAGACAAATTGACCAACACATATATAATAAAAGATTGATACTTGGCGCCTGCATATCGATACAGTATTGCCACGGAAAATATCGCGATACTATGCTGTATCGATTTTTCCCCCATCCCTAATCTTTAATAAACGTGTCTTTCCGTCTCAGCTGTCTGTCAGCAGCAGTTGACTTTTATTTCCCCTCCCACTGTAGCAAGTGAGGGGAAACCAGCTGAAATGTATTTATTTAGCTTAATTTACCTAAACTGAACAGCTTTAGAGTTATTAGAATGATTATATGATTTTTTTTGTGTTGAATGGTAGTCATCTCGCTCCCCCCTAGTGCCTGTGAGCGGAAAAACCACCCTTGCAGTTTTTGGCCAGCAAGCCCCCAAAAATTGAAGTATCGCGTGATATCAGGTCTCGCGATGTACACACATACACGCCTCCATCCAGGAACCGGCTAGCCTGCGAGCAAAAAGCGAGCAAAAAGCGAGAAAACAGCGAAGAAATTGACGAAACTGCATAGCGCGCCTTTAACACCAACTCAGCGGAGATTCTCAGGAAGTGGCAGCAGAGGCAGTATCTGTTAGGGTTAGGGCTCAACTCCTTTGGCTCAACTGCCCCCCCGCCTGACATCTGCTCTCATGAACAGTGACAGACTGCTGCCTCCCTTCTCTCTCCCTCCTTCCTCCACTTACTCTCTCTTTCTTTCTTTTTTCTTTTCTTTTCGGACAATCAATTTTACTATAAAATGTGTTGCTTGCTGATCTCTTATTGGACTTTTATTGCTGTTTTGCACTTCAGTTATTATCTATATGGTACATGGTATTGTTTGTATTTTATTATTATTATTTTACTTATCTGTCAGAACTACTCCTCATACTTCTGCCTCATGCCAATGTGAGTTTTCTGTTGCACGACTAAAACAACTTTTAAACATACACCACAACAAGTTCCTTCCCGAGGCTATTTTGCAGAGACTAGGTCAGTGAGACGTGCAAGTGACGGACCTTAAAAGAACGCTTCTAAAAATGCTGTCTATATGCATTGGCAGCCTGCTTGCTTTTTGTGGTTGTAAATAGAACTTTCTACTGTGATTCAGATGGAAAATGACAGGGAAGTAAGGGGACAGTCAACGAGAAAGCAGAACAACAATCAATACTTAGTACTTACTGTTCCAGTTTCCATGAATTTCACTTGTTAAAAAAAAATGGTGTAACTGCACACTGTAATTATACATAAAAACGTGTATTTAACTATTGGTCTGTAAAAGGGGCATTTCACCAATGTTTTATAAATTCTGAGAACATATCCCTGATGATGTCATCAAGGTGATCTCGGCATGGTTTTGGAGACTACACATTTTTAACAAAGTTAAAAACTAATAGCGTGAAATTTGAATATATGTTGTTTTTTTTACCAGCCGGGGAGGGTCTACTGTAAGACGCTATGGAGTTGCATTACGGGAAGTGTAGGATCCAGTTTAGCTTGACCCATACTAGGGACTAAAAGTCAGGATATCTCGGCCTAAATCCCCATGAAGCCTCCATTTACAAAGCTTGTTGTTTCTTGTGTGAGAGTCAGTGCCCTCCGTTGGACAGGTAACACCGTGCAGTGCAGCCTTGTTTCCTATCTGTAAGAAAACATGACGCGATTACCATCTTCTTGCTATAATTACTGTCTTCTCTCAGTGAAGCGATCACAAGCTTCTCTAGAGAAGAATTCAGCCACATTCCTTTCTTGTACATCCTCCTCCTCCCCCATCCACAACACAGGCATCAGGGCTGGCACGCAAATTAAATTACAGAAGATATGTGCACTCAATTCCACTAAATTCCTCTGTGTGTGTTTGTGTGTGTGTGTGCGTGTGCGTGTGCGTGTGTGTGTGTGGGGGGGGTGAAAGAGAGAATTAGTCCTCACATAACTGCTAGAAACACATGCAATACAACTACAGAGCTACAAAAAAGGGGAATAAAAAATCTTTTGGGATTAGTCCTTGGAATTGACACCCCTTCCCCCCTTCCCACTGCTGAAAAGGAGTTTCCTCTTGCCATGTGGCAGTGTGTATCAAGGCCTTCATTTCAGAATTGCAGCAAATGAGCTATGTTTCTCTGTTCTGTTGCCATGGGTAACACATCTTTTTCTTCTCATGTCTAATCTTGGCTTCTCTTTGAGATATTTTCCATTTGGAAGGCCTGTCTGCTACTGCAGCATTGGCGCTGTTTCACAGCCTCGTCAGCTATTAGGCTTTGCTTGGTGGCTAGGAAATCATTACTGCCTACTTTTCTATGTATCAACGGATTATTTGATCATATATGTAAGCTACTGCTATCAGCTGAAGTGTGCTGTCTAATCTACGTCTAAGACATCTTAAAGCTGCATTCTATACAAGCTTCACATACAAATATAATGTTTTATTGATTTATATTACACAATTGTGAAGCACAAAGGGAGGTGTAGCGTTGCGCATGCATCTGACTGGTAGAGAGAAATCATCTCTGATAGTTTTGATGCGTAAAGCACCACTTCCTCTGCAGTGGGAGTTTCCAACACTTTACTCATGCACTTGACTATCATGGACTTCACTCACAGCCAGCTTCTTTTTTTCTAATTTGAGGAGAGAAATGCCTTTACTTTCTTATTTGATGTGCTTGTTAAATGATCTGAATCATAAAATAGAAAGTCCAGACAAAACAAAATGTCAGTATTCAAGTTCTGCCATGTGTGGGTACAAAGAGCAGAGTTGTCTTTAATAGCATAGTATTTTTACTCCTCTTGTAATAAAATATCATTTGTGACGGCAGTGGAGCAGTAAGTGTAGCTTTTTTCATGTTCAAGCAAACGTATTGTCTGCACATTTTTTGTAATTTAGTAGTATAGTTAGCAGTGGCAAGGACCATGATACTGTACAGGTAATTGGCCTTAACAAAGTGGGGGGAAACAAAATGCAGAAAATGAACAGGAGAGTTGACACTGACTCTCACACAGACACAACAGGCTCTGCAAATGGAGACCCACGTCCACACGTACCAAAACAATCTCTGGGACCAGGTTTCAAAAAAGTGCGTCTTCAGGCAGTGCATTTACAGGATTTGTTTGGACGATTGCCCAAAACGATGCAAAACGTGCGTTTTCCGTGTGGATGGCCCCTTAATGGGGATTTATCACTAAGAGCTACTTGGTAATGTTTTACGTGTCTTTTGAAGAGACACCTCTGGGATTTAATATTGCATAGGCATACACTCTTAAAGAGTAACTTAACCCCAGAGTTTTTGCTGAAGTGCCTCTACCCTAGAAATTCAAAAACAGGCCTCGGTTTAAAAAGTATCCTCATGGGCAGCGCTGGGGAGAGGGTAGATGCTAGATCGCATCCGATACACGCGGCGATTTCAACATGCATACTGTGCAGGTGTCAACACTTGGGCTTCAGCACCATTCAACAGACGTTACTGCAGTGTTTATGTTTTACATACACTGCTACATGTAGCTACGTGCCATAATGTCAGGCAAACCTGTAATCTCGGTTGCCACTTTTCTTAATTTCTCCCCCTTTATTGGTGGGAGCTCGGTTGTTGACGAAAGCTAACTCCATATACGTCATCTGCCTCCAGATCAGCCGCCATGCACAGGTGTCTATTGCAAGCATGCAAAATAAATAAAAATGAACTGAGCTGAGATTACTGTATGAGTGCATTGAGCAATTAAAAAGGCTCAAATATGAAATTATAAACAGTAGTAGAAGTAGCTGCAGCGATGGTGCTTTAAAGTGACCCTGATTATTTTCTCCACAGGTGAATACACAGTGATGACAGCTCATTTCCATCTGAAGAGGAAGATTGGCTACTTTGTCATCCAGACATACCTCCCGTGCATCATGACAGTCATTCTTTCCCAAGTGTCTTTCTGGTTGAATAGAGAATCAGTGCCGGCTAGGACTGTGTTTGGTAAGTGTCTGCCTTTGATCCTTTCATACAAAGATACATTTCAAATGGGCAACTAACCTGTATCTTAATTAACCTACCATCAATGTAAGTTAGATTACTCAAACACACGATGGCATAGAGACTTCACCCTAGTTATGTCAAAATTAGGGATGCACCGAATCCAGAATTTTGGGATTCGGCCGAATACCGAATCCGAAACTGAATACCAAATCCTACTCCCATCCTCAGTACCAACAGAACGTAGCAAACCGCTTATTTAACGTGAAACACTGGTGCGTTAAACACACTGCTGTGCTCTGCCTTTTTATTATCACGTTTTTACACACACAACACTACTGATTGGGTATCACCTGTGACACAACCACTAAACGAGAGACGCACCCACCAAATAGAGAAAACATATCTCAAAGCCCATTGCACACTGTTTCACCGCAGAAACATGTCGTTCAACCCGGGCTGCCTCTCGTGGCCCTTATTTGATAGCTCCTCAACTCCTCGGTCCTCGGCAAGATAGGGCCCAAGGTCTCTCCTGATTGAAAAAGAGGAAAGAGGGGACATTTCTTAGAGGCTCTAGTGTTTTTTTCAGTCCAGTTGGACAAGCTATTGTTGGATTGTAAGCCAGGTGGAACTAATAACAGTGACCTAAGACCGGTTAGCTCGAAGAAAGAAAAACAGTTACAGAAGGCAAGAATAAACTATGTCTTATGGCCAAAGATTGCAAACCTGCTGAGCAGTTAAAGCATTACTGAAGGTCAGCGATTTTTAGGGTAGAGTAGGCGAATAGTGACCTTATACTGTAAAGAGACAAAGGACAGTACACTGTTAGAAAAGTCCAGAGAAATACGGGCTAATATACTGTGTTAATATTCTAAATTCTGTAATTATTTTTTACAGGTGTTTTTCCGAATTTTTTTTTTTGGGATTAACAGAAATGTCCATTAAAGGTACAGAGGATATACCTTTAATTAAGAGAATTTTCCGTTTTTGGATTAACAGAAATGTCCATAAACTTAACGGACAAGGTACTGGTTATTTTCTGCCTGGACATTTTCCGTTTTTCTACGGATTTCTTTTTTTTTTTTTTTTACAGTTTTACAGTTATGACGAAAAATTCTGAAAAGGGTAAAGCGGTAGTTGCAGTGTTATGTATATTAGGCATGGGCCGGTTACCGGTTTCAAGGTATACTGCGGTTTGAAAAAGTCACGGTTTCAAAAGCAGTACAATTTTCTGTCACACCGTTCTAAGGTATGAGCTGTTTTTTATGAGAGGTCAAGGACAGAAAGTGCAGTTTGGTATTCCGTCTCCCTGCCAGTGTGTAGTGTGTTTCAAAATAAAATACATTGTGTTCAATTAACCAGACATTTAAAAAACAAAACATTTTAAAGCTGTAATTGCAATCCCGTGAAACCGTGATATTTTTGCTGAAGGTTATTATTAGAGTTGGGTATCGTTTGGATTTTTACGATTCCGATGCCGAGCTGGTACTTTTAAAACGATTCCGATTCCTGAACCGATTCTTAAAAAACTGAAAAATGACATTAAAGAAAGACTCTTTTATAGATGTGGTAGCCAAAATATGCTTTACGTCTGTTTTGGTGAGCCCAGGTGGAAAATATGGCATTTCAAAAGTAGCCTACATTTACGGTAGCTAGCTAACGGTAGACTACAGAGAAAGTGTGATATTTTGACCTCCGTTTCGGAGCGACAGAGGGAAAATATTTCAGTCGACACATTAAGTGGAACGAAAATGAGGAACCGAAATTTGCGTTCTAATCCGGTCCGATTCCTGCCGGTTGCGGTTGCATAGTGGAACCGGGTTTTGGTACCCACCCCTAGTTATTATACCGTCAGAATCGTATACCGGCCCATCCCTAATGTATATGTGTGTTACATCAAAAAATATTTATTTATACAGCAAAAGAAAAATGATTTTTGTGTGCATTTCCAGGTGTAACCACTGTTCTCACTATGACAACGCTGAGTATAAGTGCGAGGAACTCCCTTCCCAAGGTTGCCTACGCCACTGCCATGGACTGGTTCATCGCTGTCTGCTACGCCTTCGTCTTCTCCGCTCTGATTGAGTTTGCCACCGTCAATTACTTCACAAAGCGCGGCTGGGCTTGGGATGGAAAGAGTGTTGTGACTGACAAGGTAATGAGGGGGAAAAGCTTGTCTTTTTGACAGGCTCCATTTTCAAAGAGAATTCATTAGCATCGTAACTGTATGTTGAAGGCTTGCAGATTTCAGATTGGAGCTTCAAAAACATTTGTTGGAGGCAGAGGGAAGCAGCGATAATGGCCGCGTTAACCCTCCACAAGGGGAGCCAAAGTGCTACAACTATTTTTGAGAGCTAATTAGCTCAGTGGTTGTCTCGCCTTGCCAGACCTTCCTCCACAGCGCTGCGGAGGAGGGTCTGGCAAGTCCACACAGCATTCCGGGATGGGAGAAAAACGTGTTCTGGTTTTTATTGCCATTTAACCAATCACAATCGTCTTGGGCGTCGCTGCAAACTAGCCTCGGGAAGGAACTTGTTTTAGTGGAACGTGTACGTTCAAAAGTTGTTTTAGTCGTGCAACAGAAAACTCAGATTGGACAGACAGTCTAGCTAGCTGTCTGGATTTACCCTGCAGAGATCTGAGGAGCAGTTAACTATAGCCCTCACAAATCCACCAGTTTAAAATTCCAACACAAAGGTAGAGAAAGGAAACAGACATCGGCGAAAAGATGTGAATCCGTAAAAACATCGTGGATATAGACTAGCTCAGTGGTCAACCTAAATGACAAACTCTGGTTAAGATATCAGTGAAGAACGGCAATGAATGACTTCAGTATGGCTTAAAATAGACAGGACAGACGTACTGTATGCAAAATGTAGAAACTAAGCAGACAGCAAAAATAAGCTATAAACATGTATCCATGGAGAAATTATCACTTTCAGCAGATCCAGCAGATGCAGACGGATTTATTAATAGTTAAAAAAATAATAATAATCTAAGAATAAGTAGGCCTAATTCAAATTTGGTGAAAAAAATGATTGATCATTTAGTTGAAGTTGCAATATTATTGCCATAATCATGGACGGTGGACATCTTGTGTCTCTCTGTAGGCGTTTTGGTCTATTAGTAGTTATTTTTTTGTCTGTGGTTGTATAGCCCCTTTTTGTAGTCTTTTTGTGACTCTTTGTAGTTCTCTTGTGTCTCTTTGTGGTAATTGTGAGTCTTTTCATAGTAGTTGTGAGTCTCTTTGTGTCTCCTTGCAGCTATTTTGCCTATCTTTCTAGCTGTTTTAGTCTCTTTGTAGTCGTTTTATTTTTATTTGTTGTCATTTTGCATGTCTTCGTGGTCGGTATGTGTCTCTTCGAATGACATTTTGCAAGTGAAGGCCAGAGGGGCCGCTGACATAATTTGGGCCCCTGGGCCTGTGCCCCTTAGGCCTGTCCAGTAATCCATCCATGGCCATAATGTGAGTTGATCAAACTCCTCTATTCTATTTGTCTGAATCACGTAACTCCATAAAAGGCCTGTGTGACCATTATTTATGATGACCTACTGCATCTGTGGCCATCTTGAAGTGTTTCTGTACTCAAAGAAGTATTATATTGAATCTAAATGACCCAGTAGGGCTCTTACAAATATTACATCCTGTGTAACCTCCTCCTGCTCACTGTAGGTGGATGAGCCTCAGTCCACCAATGCTGTAAGTTTTAAACATCCTTGGAAGTAAAAGAAGGCTGAAATAATACACAAAACAGTGAACGTTACAGTGCATCCTTGTCAAACTGTTGACATATTTGGCCCTTGTGCTGAGCTATCTATTGCCATTTCAGTCCTTCATTTACATGTATTTTAAATTCATGGATAGATGGTGACGGGTTTCAGGGTTACCTAGCTTTTGCATCTAATCCTTGTGGTCTTTCAACAGAAAAAAGAGAGGGCATCTGTCGCCAAGAAGAATAATGCCTACGCCGTAGCAGTAGCCAACTACGCGCCTAACATCACCAAGGACTCCAGCACACTTCCAACTATTGCCAAAGGTGGAGCTTTGGATCCTAACAAGCCCAAAGCAGACGGCAAAGCCTCAGACAGCAAGAAGACATTTAACAGCGTTAGCAAAATTGACAGGATGTCAAGGATCATGTTTCCGGTTCTCTTTGGCAGCTTTAACCTTGTCTACTGGGCCACCTACTTAAACAGAGAACCCATTATAAAGGACATGGTCCCCTCTAATTAGAGGCCAGTTTCAATGGGTTCTGGTCTTGGGACAAAGAAACGAACCAAATACCTCCAGCAACTGTGTACACATACCTTTTGCAGAGTGAAGTCCTGGATTGCAGTGTGATCTTCTGTGGTCTCTGCCTGTTTTCTACACCGCCTGCAGCACTTTTGAAAAGCCCAGCTTTTGTAAATGTGTATTTATATTCATGGTTTAATGGTGACATATTGTGTGATTACTTTGATTTGAGTGCATATTTCCTTGAAAGTATGTTTCCAGTTCCAGTATGTGGCCAATGTACATAAATATCAAATGAAGAGTAAACACATAAACATGGCACATACATTTCATTTACTTCTACATGTGTTGATTTTTTTTGGTAATGCCCACTCTCTAGATATTATAGTATATGTTTTTCTTTTGAGTGAAAGGGACTGCTTTGATTACATTTCTTACTTTCTTTGCCATCTCAGAGTGGCCTGACATTTTTTTCTGTCCAAGCCAATGCAAAAACCCACTTGTATTATATTGTAACAGTGTAAAGGTTGTTTTATTATATGTGACTGTAGGTATGGGGCTGCAATCAACGCTGACCTCCAGAATTCTCCAACACACTCAAGCCAAAAAGGTTGTAAAACATACAGAGGAAGCTGCAACATTAGTGTGCCTGTGCATGTAATACCGTTTAGTGCTGTTAACTTTCAGGTTTTCAGTAGTATCATTTGGAATTACAAGAAACCATCTGTATGAAAAACTAATGAGAATGCATTATACACTGGAAAGAAATGAAACAAGAAACAGAATTACAAAAGATGCACACAGTGTGTGTTGACGTGTTAAAAGGCATGATTGCTTTTTATATTTATTTATGAAGTCACTATTGTTTTTTTTTATTTATGATTTATGGAAAAAGCTGATATTCAGTCAAGTGCCGTTACTGAATCAGACAAGCTTTGAATGGTATGTTTTAAAGTGTATGCTGTCAAGTTATGTTAGCACGGGCAGAGTTTAAGATAAAACATCTACTTGTAATACTGAAAAGGATTTTCTACACTATAAAAACTAGAATATATCAACCCTGTCTCCTAAAAATGACGTTACCATACAACTCACTGCATTCTGAATTACGTTTCGAGGGAAACCTATTTTCTCCCAGATTACGTTTGTTCCAGCACTTGCTAGTACCAGCGACAGGCGTTCGTTGTGATACGGTCACAGTTTTAAACACGTGGTTAACCCTCATGTTGTCCTCGGGTCAAATTTGACCCATTTTCAAAGTTTCTATGTCAGAAATATGAGTTTCTTCCAACCAAATTGTCCAGAAATAACTCTGATGGTTTCATACACATATCATCCACATACAAGCTGTGATTATTTTTCAACATAGGTTTCTCTGATCTTAACTATTAGTCAAAATAATTCATAATTTCTGGGGGGTTTTAATCAAAAATTAGGTATAATTGAATATGAATGAGGTATGAATTCCATAAATAAGTGTTAAACGTGTTGGCTAAGAAGATGTAACACAGAATTGGGTGATCATTTATATAATTAATAATAATAATTATATTTATATAATATAATTTATATGCTTTAAGAACAGGCAAAACAGACAAAAGGGTTAATGTTGTGAATTGAAACAAAACTACTTAGTTAAGTTTAGGAAAAGATGATGGTTTGGATTTTTTTTTAAAACTACATTTGTTAGGTAACTTGATGTAAATTCCCTCGAAACGTAATTTAGAATGCAGTTTGTTGTATGAGAACATAATTTTTAGGAGACAGGTCTGAATATACGTAGCTATAGTCAATAGACACATTAACTGAAGTAACCTGCAATTGTTTAAAAAACAAATTTATACATTTTTGACCTCTAGAGGGCAGAAAAAACCCTTAACAAACTGACAGACACACAGCCATGAAAAAGTCTTGTCTGATAAAGTTTTTGGCTAACATATTAGCAAACAAAATGCCTATTTATGCATCGAAGAGACATAGAGCAACGTTATCATCACATTGGACCTGTGTTTACAAATGTAAGTCCAGTAGTTACTCTCCTTTTAGCTCTGTTTTGGTCTCCACCAACTTTTGTGGGAAATATCTGGGACTTTAGCCTTTTACGTACACTAATAAGCTTTATTTACAAGTTATTTTTCAAATTTTGTACATTTTTTTTTATACCATATTTATTTGAGCAAGGTTAGATAAAGTAAAAATCATATGCCAATTATTACGGTGTGGTTTAAATGCACACAAAGAGTCCTCAGATAAACATAATGTTAAAATGTGTCTAAACTTCTTTTTATTTTTATGTGTAGCCTCTGTCACAGATTTTTATTTGCATACCTACTGTATGTTGGTAGTAACTCTGGAGGACAGTGTGGATTTGTTGGTGTTGACTAGAGCACCATGGCAGTACTAATCAGCATGTCTGCTATTACGATTTTAGGTGATTATTCATGTCCAGTGTCTGGCTATTCACAACACATTTCATGATCCCACAAGCTATTTTGAAATAATTATAGATATGAAAGGAATAGGACTGCAAACACAGGACTGTTTTGTGCCAATATGAACTCTAATGAATCATGTGTTGATAGTCACATTTCCTCTGCCAGCAGTTATTTTGTGTAATAGGCCTAAATTGAGAGGATACAGCCAGGATTTGTATGCTTTTTTTATCATGAAAGTGTCATAGATTTGTAGTTTTGTATGCAGATTGATTGTTGTTTACACTAAAACTTTGGACTGACTCAAGCCATATACAGTCATATAATCCAGTTCCATCAGAAACAGAATAGCAGGGACAACCAATGATTGTACTATGAGCATATGTAGGATTGTATAAACCTATTTTGAAGATAGGGTTGCTCTATTACAGTCTGTGCTATAGATGCTGCATATCAAAAAACAAATCATGTTCAGCCCCATATCAGTAGCCATATATGATGCTCTACTACTGTGTTATTTTGTTCTCCATAAAGTAATATGATATTCCTTTACGTCAACATTCAAACGTAACGTAATGTCACTGTTGAATCAATCTTTGCATGACTATGAAAGCATTTTTAGTTTTTACAAATTATGTTTTCAGATTTAAATCATTTTTAATTCCAATTTTCTCCAATATCCCAATACAATCCAATTTTAAACATTCCAGATAAAATGATTGTTCAAGAGGTGGATGCTTGATTCAGTGCACAGTTTTTAATAAAAACACATCATTTCAATTCTTTATATCTAGTTTGTGCCATGGTTTTGAACATGCCTGACCGATGCTAGATTTTTAAAAAGCTGATACTGATATTTGAAACTTTTTGAAATACAATAATGATGTGTTGGGCAATTTTTTTTTTTTATATCTGAACACATTTAAAATGGAAACCGTGGTGCGTTAAACACTTGTGTGAAAGCCTTTTTACAGTCGCCGCAGCAGACCTGTAGCATGCCAATGTGACGTCAAAATGACGTAGATCTTTCTTTCTTATGATTTTAAGTGCACCAGAGGTCGTGCACCACTCTTTTTTTTTCAGCGGCGCACAACAAAGTCGAAACAGGAAGCATGGATGAGTTTGAGGGCAACCGGGTGCCTCTCAGAGTGACTGCAAGTCTCTCTTGTTAAGATGAGTTCTTTTATGGTGAATGAAAGGCTTGATCTGACGAAGTAGGTAATTGAATCGTTGTGCTGACATTCTGAAGTATTCAAAGTGCCAGTTCTGCCATTGTTTACCTTTTTCTTCTTCTAGTCTGTAGAAATAGGAAAGGTGCTAGCCTTTCCTCATTAGCGGCACCGCTGTTCAGGAGAAGACTGCAACTAGTGTCGCGACCACCACGCGCAAGTATAAATAGTTACGGCGCTCCCATGACGTCACATTGGCGCGTGACAGGTCGGCTGTGGCGAGTATACCGGACGTCTTACGCACCGCACCTGCGTTTTAATACGACAGGACTTATACATCATTATTATACATCGCTGCTGATTGCGTTACAACTCTGACACACCCGTCAAACGAGAGAAAACTTGCACACCGTTTCGATGTCGTTCAACCCGGAAACAGTATCAATCAAAACGGTGCACACCCATTGGTATAATACATCATGTGCACACTGTTTTCAGAATGAATGTGCCCCGTCTCTATAAAATGATGTACCCAGTCATACAATGAAACTGCATTGTTCTTCTGAGGGAAACATATGCTTAACGTGGTTAACGTTTTGAAATGAGCCAAAACTACTTAAGTACATTACGTAAACAAGTCAACGTCGACTTTTGGTTTCACACGAGACACGAACAGCTGTCTCAAAATCCCCTGTTTGTTTAAACCATCCATCCACTCTATGTGGACTTCGATTAGAAACATATCTGTGATGTGTCAAAAACAAACTGTTGAAAATAAGTTACCCCTCAAAAACGTAATTGAGAATGCAGTTTTGATGCGTGGGAATGCAATTTTTAGGAGACAAGGCTGGCCGGTATTCATATATCAGTTGGGAAAAGAATATTTAAGAAAACAGGACTGTGATGAAGTATGCAGGGTTCCAAAAGTTCCAGCTTCTCACAAATAAGGCCATAAATTCACAGCCCAGGCCAGTCAGATCACGGGTCCATGAGTGAGGCTGCTCAGCCCCTCTCTTCAGCTAGAGAGGATGCTGTTAAGCAATGCTTGGATGCTGCCAGGGACTATCATTTCGAGTGTGTTGATAAAACCCACAAAACATCCCGTGACACTGAGCTGTTATGCAAAGCTCACTGAAGTTTCATTTTCTGGCCTGATCATTTTCCAACACTCCAGCGCTGCACTGCACAGACCAGCGTGAGGTCTCCTCTTCTGCGAGCTCCATTGCCTCAGTCCACAGTTGACCTTGTTCATCCACTCAAAAGGCTGTGGCCTGACAGAAATCAATACTGATGGATGTGAGGTGTCTAGCAGGACAGCGTAGCAGGGCTGCTTACATACATGTCTACGAATCTTCATAATTGAAGATCGTTTCCAATTTATTGGAAGTCTCAGATCAGAGCTCTTAAAACTAAATAATAGACTGCATTTCTGTACAGATTTCAAAACAGTTGAGTTCAACTTTTGAATGAAAGTCTTAAAGAGAATCTGTAATAGTTTCAAGCTACTGCCGTTAAATTGGACAGTGACTAAAGATCTGACATCTACATTCAAGTTATGTGATTGCAGTAACAGGAGAACTTCAGGCCACTCCTGTAGAATTACCCTGGAAACAGATCTACCAAGCTGAAGGTCATATGTGGAAACGATTTGGACCCCAAACTCTTTCAGGAAACTTGATCTAGAATTGTGTTGTTTGGCAAACATTGGTTCACTGTGCAAAGCATGTGAAGTAACAAAACAATGACCAAGGAAATCAAAAAGTCTGAATGCAGTTTCTCCACCAATAAACATAACAAAATGTAAGAAGGCCCCAACTCAACATGCCACACTAAAGCCAAATATTATAATTGAGGTTGCTATGGGGACACACTGGCCATGCCATAATGTGGTGAGATATAAATGAGCTAGATCAACCCAACAGGCAACCAAATGGAAAGGTTGTTTAAATGCTGATATATGTGTGTGTGTGTGTGTGTGTGTGTGTGTGTGTGTGTGTGTGTGTGTGTGTGTGTGTGTGTGTGTGTGTGTGTGTGTGTGTGTGTGTGTGTGTGTGTGTGTGTGTGTAAATGTATATGCTTCCATTTCAGGGTCCTGGTATTGTGCATGCTAGCTGACTGTCACACTGACTTACTGGGGCACTTAAAGTGCTCATATGCTTTTTGGCCTTTTCCCTTTCCTTTATTGTGTTATATATCTTTTTCTGCACGTTATAGGTTTACAAAGTGAAAAAGGCCAAAGTCCCCCCCAAAGGGACTTACCATCTCCAACAGAAACACTGTTCACAAACTGCTCCAAACAGCTCTGTTGTAGTCCAGCCTTTACTTCAGAGACAAACGTGGTCACTTTGTAACACACGTTATAATGCTCGCCTAGCTGCTAGCATGGCACGCCCTCATACTCTGCTTCTGACTGGCTAGTAGTCCATACCTAGCTACTGAGCATGTGCGACTCCCAACAAAGATTGAACAGAAGTGTGATGCCTCACTGTAGCTAAAACAGAGAGCTCAACACACAGGGTGAAAAGACGAGCTGCAGCAATGTGCAGTACAACAAAAATATGATGGTTTTTGAAAATTAAACCATATAAACCTATTCTGATACAACCTCTAAATACAATTATGAACCTGAAGATGAGCATAATATGAGCACTTTAAATAGAACAGAGCCATTCTGTTAATGTTACTAGTTACACCTGTGCTTGTCAAAAAGTCTGATGTGAAAAGAAAATGTGTGTCCCGAGATGAATCTCGTTTATCAAGCCTGATTGGTTTTGAATGGATTCCACTTGGACTCTAGTTTAGATTTTTTTTAAGCCATCCAAATGGTTTAATAGATAGTTAAATTCCCAGAACCTTTTCAGTTAGAAATTGACATTTTTATTTCCATGTAGCTTTAAAAGGTGACAGGTATAATATACTGATAAATAACTGATACTTGGGTAAAATCATTGTACGAGCTATTTGAGTTGATAAGGGTTTATCCCCAGTTTATTTCATTAGCCAGAGAAGTGACAAATATCAATGCTGGTCTTCTACACAACATCACCAAAATTCATAGGTGTATTATTAGATTATTTATCTAATATCATGTTCCATTATTTTATATTATTTTATATTTTCACAGTGCATTATTCACATTCATATTGTCTTGCGTCACAATAACTAAGCAGTCTTTTCTGGCTGCCATATTTGTTCAGTTTAACTGAGTAGGGAAACAATTAAAAAATAGTCTTAATTATGCAGAAGAGGGCAGATATACAAGTTGTGGAAGGAAGGGGGGGATCTGGAAATGTCTTTAAAACAGGAGGCAAGTATGTAGGCGGTGTTTTTAAATGACCCGTGAGATTATTTTTAGGAATGACTTGTATTTTCTTTAAGCAAAACAGATGCTTGGGTCTGTGACTCAAATGCAATCCCTGTGTAAAAATCTCAAATGTAAAAAAAGAAAGAAAATATGATTACATCACAGGCTGAAACGGGGGCTAATAGAGGCTTATTATCTCTGGTTGCACAAAGAAGAGAAGCAATAATCTATTCTTGTGCAAGTGGTAGCTTCGTTGTCATAGCAACTGATATCCATTTTGATCCTTCATCTGACAGGTTGAATCGAGTAGGCGGGACTTCCGAGTATTTCCAAAGATAGTATGTCAAGATAGTCACCCCCCTTTGATGCTAATGCGAATGACTCCTAACTGAATAAAAAGCCTACTAGACACCATAGATATACAGTGGGCTGCAATGACTAGACACATTAGCTAGCATTTTAAAAAAATCCCCCGGAGAGAGAGACGGTTGACAGGCAACAATGCAGTAAGCTTAGCAAAGCTAGCATTTATTTAACCTTTCGATACGTTACAGAGAAACAGTCAGTGTAACTGTTTATTAAGGATACATTTTAAAGAAAACATGTATTCGCTTGCAAGCCCTGACAGGCATAAATGTAAACGGTAGGAACTCATCCTGTTTCTCCTGGTTCGAAAACTCAACAACATTTCCCAGAAGCCTTTGCCGGCGGTGAACTGTCACCCAAAATGTCAGCACCCTAAGAACTCATGCACTGGGGGTTATTACTATTACAGTACTTCACTTTAAAGATAGGTGTGTTTTTATCGTCGCGACAGTCCACTAATGGTCCGCCAATGTGGCAACAGTCTGCATTTTATTAATGACCATACAGAAGCTTTCCGACAGCAAGCTAGCTAGCTAACGCCAGCTAACAGTTAAGTAGTTTGACGAAAATATGTCGTTTTCGCTAGTGAAACGGTGGTGTGAAACACCCCTAATAAGACGTGTTTTACAGTTCAAAGTGTATAGAAGGAAAATACAAAGCTATAATATGACCTACACACTGTTAAGACACCGCTGGATGAAAAGGCTGCCTGTGTTCTCCAGCAGCTTCATCAGCACACAAACAGACAAGGTAACAAAAACATATCACCACAACACAGGTACCGCGTTAACTGTGTTACTAGTGGAACACGTTAACTCTGTGAGTTGCTTGTATTAGTATTAGTAGTATTAGCTAGTTATAGATAAAAAGCATCCCTATACAGAAGGAGGCCGAAAGCTCTTAATTTGGACGGGAGAGACTGAGAGTAAGTGGAATGTAGCTAACTAACGTTAAAGGGTAACTACCAGCTTCCATATTTTTATTTTTCATACTTGCATAATTTTACTTAAGTAAGGTATTGAATGCAGGACATTTACTTGTAGTGGAGCATTTTCACAGTGTTGGTATTGCTACTTTTACTTTTACTCACTTCACTGCACATGCTCCATTCAGAAATAGACATAATAATCGATGTGTCCAAATATTGCTATTTCTTTAAGATAGGTTACTGCACTCAGCAGGTGTTTAGTGACTGTCATAGTAATTTTCCGTCTTTTTCTCCTTTTTGCTTTTAAGGATACTATTGACTTGTCTAAGTTCCCTGTGGACAGAATCAGGAATTTTTGCATCATTGCTCATATTGACCATGGAAAAAGCACTTTGGCTGACAGGCTGTTGGAGATGACGGGTATGTTTCCTCATCACACTGCATATCAGCTTTTTTCCCCCTTAGTTTGTATCAAAGCAACACTATTTTTCTGAAGAATGTTCATAATCTCAAACAGGTTTACACAAGAGAATAACTTTGGGGTTAGGTCTGAACACATACTGATAATAATAATGTGTACAATGCAATGTCTTAGGATAAACAGTAATTGGATTGTATGCTCCTCCCAGCATTAATAAGGGGCATCTCTCTCACATGCACAAACACAATGTTAACGATTGGGTTGGAGGTTCAGACATAACACTTAGTAATCCATGTTATATCGGCTCTTAATAAAAGGATTACAATGGATGTCATTGACAAACAGGTGCCATAGCAACGACAGATAAGAACAAACAGGTGTTGGACAAGCTTCAGGTGGAGCGAGAGAGAGGGATAACAGTGAAGGCCCAGACAGCCTCGTTGATTTACAGCCACCAGGGACAGCAGTACCTCCTGAACCTCATCGACACGCCGGTGAGTGCTCAGCTGGGTGTGTGACATCAGGAAGACGAGCTATTTCCTTTCCTCATCGTTCATGGTTGCTATTACTATAGTCTATACTCACGACGTTCCACTTCCGGGATTGCTCCGTTGCCGCCGGAAATTCCACTGGATGTCCCTAATTTTTGGGCTGATGTCCGTCACCTTCCGCTTTCTTTGTGTTGGCGTTCTAAACTCTGGTGGATTTATGAGGACTATGGTTAACTGCTCCTCAGATCTCTGCAGGGTAAATCCAGACAGCTAGCTAGACTATCTGTCCAATCTGAGTTTTCTGTTGCACGACTAAAACAACCTTTGAACGAGCACACGTTCCACCAAAACAAGTTCCCTCCTGAGGCTATTTTGCAGCGGCACCGTTATTGCGTTCAGCGCTTAGCGCCGCCCAAGAAAATTGTGATTGGTTTAAAGAAATGCCAATAAACCAGAGCATGTTTTTCTCCCATCCCGGAATGCTGTGTGGACCAGCCAGACCCTCCTCCGCAGCGCTGTGGAGGAAGGTCTGGCAGTGCAACACTACTGTCACTATGACGTCTCCGCACTGTGGCAGATTTTATTTGTTCCATAATTGTACCACCATAACTGAAAACACAATCAAAAACACCTAGATGGATTTTGGCCTTATAGGTCCCATATTGTGAAAAATGAGATTTCCATGTTTTTTATTAATATTGTAAAGCAGGTCAAGGTGCTATGTAAATACTGTAAAAGTATCAAAATGTTCAATCCATGGAGAAATGCACACAGCCTGTTTTAAGAAACTCTTCCTTTAAACGAGCCGTCAGGACTTCTGTATAGTTATGATGTCACAACTATATAGGTAGGAAGTGCCATTACGGTGCCGTTACAGTCATTCCCCGGCTGCAATGACAGTGCAGAGACTCCGAGAGCACAGATATGGAAGACCCGGAAACGCTGACCAATCAGAGCAGACTGGGCTTTTTTTCGGGAGGGGGGGCTTAAACGGAGCATTTTAGACAGAGGGCGAATACAGGTATATTCAGAGGGACATAATGAGAAAAATAATGCGTTTTTTTTAACATTTAAAGCATATAAACATCTTCTAGTAGAAACCCAAAATACAAAAATGAACCTTAAGATTAGCATAATATGTCCCCTTTCAAGATAGTTTGCCAATGTGTAATATCACCTATTATATTTATGTATTGTTATTGTCATGTGAAAAAGTTGCATGTTGCAGATTTCAACTTGACAGCATCTCTCATCTAAAATATGAGTAACAGTAACATCAGAGCAAAATGGCCTCTCACTGCAAAAGCAAAAAAACAACAACAGGAAATAGATCAGTCGTCCATAAAGGAAGATATTCAAATAGGTTTACAATTCTTTTGTATGTGTCCGACTCCTATGTTGCACTGTCATGTCTTACAGTTTTTAGAATCTTCTCCTGGGCTTTCTCTCTCTGTAGGGTCATGTTGACTTCAGTTACGAAGTGTCTCGATCGATTTCTGCATGCCAGGGTGTCCTGTTGATTGTCGATGCCAATCAGGTATGAAACAAGATTCATAGCTCCCAGTCTTCTCAGTGAAATATTGTGAATGTGCAGTACATGCTGCAAGTAATGCAGTCGTTAATATTTGTTGCTGTCATGTGAAGGGCATTCAAGCGCAGACGGTGGCCAACTTCTACCTGGCTTTTGAAGCTCAGCTGGCAATCATCCCTGTCATCAACAAGGTACACTGAGTTATTTTTTTCTTCGGTTTAATCACATTATTTTTCTACTTGACTGCTATTCAGCGTGCCATTCTAATTGGACATTTCTCTCTAAGATCGATTTAAAAAATGCTGATCCAGAGAGAGTGGAAACACAGATTGAAAAGGTGTTTGATATTCCACGTGAAGAGTGCATTAGGGTGAGTTTGAGCACAATGTAAGCTGCTTTTTTAGTTTTCAGTTTCGCTTAACTGAGAAATGTCTCTTATTTTGTGATTTTTATCTTTTACAGATTTCAGCTAAAGTTGGGACAAATGTTGATAAAGTTCTCCAAGCGGTCGTGGACAGAATTCCAGCGTAAGAAGGTTAATTTGGTTTCGTTTCTCACATGAAACATGTTTGACACATAAAAGTGAAAACACCCCCCCCCCCCCTCTTTTTGTATTCTCAGGCCCGTGGCAAGTATTGATGACCCATTTAAAGCCCTAGTGTTTGACTCCAATTTCGACCACTACAGAGGAGTGGTGGCCAACATCGCTGTGTTCGGAGGGCGGGTCAAGAAAGGGGACAGGATCGTGTCGGCATATCTCGGCAAAACCTACGAGGTCAACGAGCTGGGGCTTCTCCGGCCCGATGAGCACCCAACACAGAAGCTGTATGTGCCATTTCTCCAACTTTTTATTTCATGCAATACAGCTGATACTATATAGCCTGGCTCCTCCCTCCTACGTACTTCCGCTCAATTTTCATTTTCCTTCAGTACTCCGTCTGGGTTTGTGGTGTATTCGCGGGTTTTCTCCGGTCAAATCTTTACCGGTCCAATCAGCGAACAGAGGGAGTGGCTGAGAACGATGACGTTGAGGTTGTGCGCTACTTTGAGTTGTAGTTCTGTAATGGCGGTGGAGAAAGATGCGAGCGAAGCCATTCAGTCTGTTTTGGCAACGCTGCCGAATATCCAGAAGCTAAAGCCCAAGCAAGAACAATCTTTGCTGAGTTTTGTTGGTGGCCATGATGTCGTGTTCCAGCTCGCTCTGTTAGTGGTGAAGGAGTTGGCTAAGGCGAATGCTAGCAATGCTAAGCCGACGTCACGACCAAACGTTAGCGATTGGTTATGGCAGATCCAGAGTGGCTCTGGGCAGACCCAATAGTTTTAAACTTCAACAGAGTACCCGCCTTCAAGGAAGTTCAGAGTGGCCAGACTCTCTGTACAAATGAAATGTACGAGAGGACCAGCTTAGATATTAGTCGATCGACAGAAAATTAATCTGCAACTATTCTGATAATTGAGTTTAGTCATTTGTCTCATGTCTCATTAGTCTCATGTGATAATAAACTGATTATCTCATGCTTCAGGAAATTGTGATTGGCATTGTCAACATTTTCTGACATTTTATAGACCATACCATTATTTATTTGTTTTTGTTGTGGTCCTCTGATTGGATAATCTTTGAAGCATCTATGTAGACAAAAGGAATTGTCTGATGCTCGTTCATATATCTGTTGAAAGACACTGTATGCAAGGAAAAAAAAACAGTGATCTAGTCAGTGTTTTTTTGCTATGTTTTGACTATTTTAAAATATGTTAATGATTACGAAAAGAACTTTTGACAGCTTTTGCTGTGATAGATTTACCTTATCTAAATTCTGTCTATTGCAATAGAGGTGTAAAATACCCTAACGCCTGTGATGTAACACATCGTTTTAAATTGTATTCTTTACCACTGCAGCCATCTTTGAATAATAAGCCTGCCTACTGTGCTGTGTGTCTACAATTTAGTCAGTAATAAGCACTGGTCCACTCAGTTGAAAAACACCGGGATTTGTTGATTCAATTCATCCAACTGTCCCACTCACTGAGATGCTCATTTACATTGCATTGGTGTAACTCTCCTCGACTGTTGTCTAGGTTTGCGGGCCAAGTGGGCTACATAATAGCAGGGATGAAGGACGTGAAGGAGGCCCAGATTGGTGACACACTCTACCTCCAGGAGCAGCCCGTGGAAGCTCTTCCAGGGTTTAAACCTGCCAAAGCCATGGTCTTTGCTGGTAAGACCTTTTCTCATCTGCAGTTGCTTCCTGCTGTCAGATAAAAATGTCTATTTTAAACACCACATGCATTACATTAGTAGGCCTGCACGATAAATTGTTATAAAATCGCGATCTCGATTCACCCCTGTTCGCGATTTAGTTTTTAAATGACTTTGATTTGTTTTGGATTTTTTTTTATCCTTCAATTAATTTATTGAAAGCATTTGACATTAACATGTTTTAATTATGTAAAGACATGTTCAAGGAGTTCAGATAGAGCCTGTATCAGGGCCATATTTAGTTCAGTGTGTTAATACGTCACTTGGTAGCCTACTGTACTTAAATGGCCAGTATGTACTTTATTAATTGAAGCCTCTATGTTAACAGGCTTGTGGTGATGTACAATGTGCTATAGGTGCAAAAAATAGGTGCTAAAAAATAGTGATTTTTATTTTTCCCCGAATCGTGCAGGTCATACATTAGCATAATTACTCAGTGCATAGAGTTAACGGAATGCTAGCCTGTGATATATTCCTGTATCATTGGACATGTAGTCAAACAGAACTCCTTGAAAGAAGAGATCTTGTATCTCCAATGGGACTTTTCTGGGTAAAAAAGGATAAAGTAAAAAAAAAAAAAACATAAAACCCCTTCAGTGCTGCATGTTGTGTCACAATAGCTAGCACAGTAAGTGCACTCACTGATTCCACCATAAATGAAAAGAGTCCTTTTTGCTGATGTTGTTCACTCTTGTCTTTTGTTTCCTGTCCCTCAGGCATGTACCCAATGGACCAGTCAGAATACCCGGGCCTTCGCAGCGCCATCGAGAGACTGACCCTGAACGACTCGAGTGTCACGGTGCAGAGAGACAGCAGTATGGCCCTGGGAGCAGGCTGGAGGTGAGGACCACTGTTTTGAATTAGAATGAAAAATGGCTTCAAGACCACAACGGAGGCACACTACACATAATGTGACGGCCAATGAAAACAAAAGTGCGGACATTGAGCAGTGCAACTACAGAGGTTGTGACCTGCTTCGGGAGTCGTAAAGTTTGGATGTTTTTCCAAGTCCTTTGCTGTTGCAAAATAGTTATCCAGTTATTCTTAAAAGGGACCAAATTTAAGGGAAGTAGCACGATTGATTTTCTTTGGACCTAATTCGATATGATTTATAGGGGAATAAACAACTTTCTTTGGGACATACTGAATGTTGCCAAAAAAAGACAGCCAAGTAAGAGTTTATTTATCGTCACAGGTCATATATATCCAGATGATGAATTTGATTCCATTAGTGGAAGTGATTCAGATCATTTGGAATATGAAGCTGCACTGGAATAGCAATGAGTGGTACTCACTGTTGGAACTCTTTCCAAACAGGCTCTTTGTAATTAGAAGCATGAATATCAATTATAAAAGTTGAGTGAACCAGTGAACCTACCTGTGCTCCTGCAGACTTGGCTTCCTGGGTCTTCTCCATATGGAGGTGTTCAATCAGAGGCTGGAGCAGGAATACAATGCCTCCGTCATAGTAACGGCGCCCACCGTGCCCTACAAGGCTGTCCTCTCTTCACCCAAACTCATCAAGGTAAGAGCCAGTTCCTGCCCGATGGCGCCCGCCTGTATACGTGAACGGTACTGTCTTTCTAAACAATCTTTTTAATAAACTGTCTGTATACTTACAAAGTTCTCAATGCTTCGGTTTACATGTAGGGACCCTCATTATGCTACCGTGGAAGTGTGGTGCTATTTTGAGCCTTGTCAGTGGTACAAAAATAGCGATTTCTTTTTACTTTAGCGTGCCCCCATGACTAGCGTTATAAGCTAATTAGCGGTTTGCGATAAAACTGGTCCCATTCTATTAGCATGACAACAAATCCCAGAGAATGGTCGACTCGGTACACGTGTTATTAACCCCTAGGTTCATTTTGCACCGGATTTGTCCTTTTAATGAACGTCCGTTACATTCAAGCTCAATTGCCAAATGAGTTGCTACAAAGCTAATTAAGCTCCACACAACTCTCTCTGTATTTCTCACTATGGCTGTGTTCAGAAGTCGTCCGGGCAACTTTCCCGCATAGAAACTCGAGTGAAGATAATTACCTCTTCTGAAGAGTCCATCATGTTCCTTGACTACTAGCAACTGCGTGGAGAATGGGTGAGGGGGGTGCGCGATCACGGAAGGCTTGTATCATGTGGACGTTGTCATTACTTAGAATTCCTCATGGAGGAGACAGAAACTACGCACTATAGCCTTAAGACACTGCAGTGCAAGGCGGTAAATCAGCAGACATTTTCTTGAACGCTAACCAAGAGTGCATAATGAGGATACTAAATGAGGGCTGTAGCGACAGCGAGTAACTGCCAGTTTATTAGGGATATTTTTTTTTTTTTGGCGCTTTATTGTGGTAGGCTAAGTTTTAAATTTCTGTTTGCACTGTTTACAGCCTATTTTCCATTTACACTTACTATCTGAGGAAAATGTGTAAACAATCCTTATGTCCTTATGACAGCTCATTCTGCTGAGTGTCAGCCACTATTGATGTTTTTTAATGAATGAATAACATTAGTCATAAAAATGAAATCTGTGGACATCCTTGTTTATTGGCGAGATTGCTATATCCCACGCACATTTGACTATTTGTCGACTTTTGGGGAGTAGTTGATGACTACTATTGGTTGTTGTCCTAGGAGATACGTGATGGGAAATGCTTGAGAGGACAATCAAAATGTTCTGTTGCAAAGGCAAAATCATAGCCAGTTTGAATGCATGATGTATGCAAGTTTAGGGGAAAACAACATTTCTCATCCCATTGGCAGCAACTTAGTATATGTAAAGACTTCAATATTTTACAACAAGTTATTACAATTTACAGTATTTCTAATTCTTAAAAGACTAGTAAGGAAACACGAACACATGTACTGTAACAGAGGTATTGCATGACTGTACCATTCAAAGCCATATTTCCAGCCTGCAGGAAATATCTATCACTTTAAAATCATGAAAGATTTTCATTTGGAGGTTCAAATCCCGTCGCTTTCTCCTTGCAGGAACACGGCAGCGAGGAGATCACCATCGTGAACCCGGCTCAGTTCCCAGACAGATCTGTTGTGTCCGAGTATTTGGAGCCCATGGTACTGGGGACCATTCTCTCTCCAGACACTTACACTGGCAAGATTATGACTCTCTGCTTGGTAAGAGGAAATGGGAAACGCAAATGTAATGAAATATTGTGTCCATACTATTTAACCTGAATGTGGGTCTTTCTGCACCATATGGGGTTCGTTTTTATTTTCCTCTTACGTACGCATCTGCCTTGGAAGCATCTTATTTAAAGTGCAGATCCTTTTTCCTTTAAGCCAGAGAGGGATGGCGTCTCTTAATACTCACACGGGAGTCAGCCTTTTGGAAAATGTAGTTTGACAGGAGCAGGGGTGGAAGAAGTATTCCGATCTTTTACTTAAGTAAAAGTACTAATATCACACAAGTAAAAGTCCTGCATTGAAAATGTTACTTAACTAAAAGTATGTAAGTATCATCAGGAAAATGTACTTCAAGTTTTAAAAGTAAAAGTACTCAGAAAAATCCTCATATTTTAGAAACTGGAAACGATCCAAACAATCTTGTGTTTAATGGTCTAATCATTTCAGCTGGACTTGTAGGCCGTTATATTGTTGGGTAGTTTAATTTATAAAAAAAACATCTTATTTAACTACATGTGTTTTGTGTGCAAACATCCTAATTTGTAAAGTAAGTTAAGCTGTCAGATGAATGTAGTGGAGTAAAAAGTACAATATTTCTCTCTGAAATGTAGCGGAGTAGAAAGTGACATGAAATGAAAAGACTCAAGTAAAGTACAAGTACCTCAAATTTGTACTTAAGTACAGTACTTGAGCAAATTTACTTCTATTTTCAAATTAGTCTGGAGCCAAAGAGAAAACAATAATTGTGGAAAAAGGGAAGTGTTAGAAAATAGGTTTATATTTCCTTCAGGGCTTTTTTTTCCCACGTAAGAGAAGTGTCTCAAATCCAAGAAGACACGATTGTTGACATTGTAAATTCTTGCAAATTCTTGCTATATAGTGTCATTTTGTTGTGTTGTTAAAGAATCGCAGAGGGATCCAGAAGAACATGGTGTACATAGACGACCAGCGTGTCATGATGAAGTACCTCTTCCCTTTAAATGAAATCGTTGTGGATTTCTATGACCTCCTTAAATCTCTGTCCTCTGGATATGCCAGGTAAAACTAAGCAAGCATATAAATAAACATAGTCCACAGTCCGTCATAAACACATGAAATGCATTTTGGGGCTTGTGCTTCCTGTGCATTCTGTTACTGTAAGTTATCTATTTGCAGTCTGGAAATACCAGTATATTGAATGAAGTTACATTCTAACATCATAGCTGTAAAGTCAATTCAAAACTTGTATTTAGTTGCTAGTTGTCAAAGGCAGGGTTTCCGCGGGGTCTTAAAAAGTCTAAAATCTCACAATTGTAGGCCTTAAAAAGTCTTACATTCGCTGAAGTATTGTGTTCTAGGTCTTAATTTTAAACGGGTCTTAATTTTCCTACGTCCATGCAACGCTACCTCTAATTAGGCATGGGCCGGTTACCGGTTTCAAGGTATACCGCCGTTTGAAAAAGTCACGGTTTCAAAACCACTAACATTTTCTCTCACACCGTTCTAAGGTATGAGCTGTTTTTTTATGAGAGGTCAAGGACAGAAGTGTAGTTTGGTATTCCGTCTCCCTGCCAGTGTGTAGTGTGTTTCAAAATAAAATACATTGTGTTCAGTGGAGAGAAAAAAAGACATTTTAAAGTTGTTATTGCAATACCGCTATACTGTGAAACCGTGATATTTTTGCTGAAGGTTAGCATACCGTCAGAATCGTATACCGGCCCATGCCTACCTCTAATGCTCTTTTTTTAAATTCCGTAGTGTTGTAGTTTTTCCTGTCGCTAGTCCAAATATAATTTTGCTGTATTACGACTACAAATGAGACAAACATGCAACTTAAATTGCAGCCAATCAGCTTTCGTGTTATTGGCGCAAGTCTCTTTCGGATTGTACCACAGACATAAAACAGATATTATTCTTCAGCTGTGGGGAAGTGCAAGTTTAGCGATACTTGGCCTGAATTTAGGGCTTGATTTAGTTGATGCTGTGATAAAAGGTCTTAAATTTCATTCATAATGGTCTTAAAAAGGTCTTAAATTTTACTTGGTGAAACCTGCAGAAAACTGCAAAGGATCATTTCAATGATTAGGAAGAATTTCTTCCCTCTCCTCTGCACCTTTCCTCGTGTCTTACATTAAACAATGTTGGATAAAGGTTGCATTCAAGATTCAAAATCCTTTATTAATCTCACAATGGGGAAATTCACACTTTTTCAGCAACAAGGGATAAGAGGAAAAGTAGAAGACACAGATTAACACACAATAATAAATATAATTAGAAAGAGAATACATATTAAAAAAGTAAAATGTGAATAATGAAATACTGTACCGCCGTAGCCTGACTCTGAAAGCATCCCGTGATTGTATCTCCCACAGCTTTGACTATGAGAACGCAGGCTACCAGGCTGCTGATTTGATAAAGATGAATATACTTCTGAATGGCCAACCTGTGGAAGAACTCATCACAATTGTACACAGGTACGGTATTTTTGAAAACATTTTCTTTTGAATTCACATGCTGAGTGTCATGAGTTTGATTATTTTTTTTACTTTAAAGCTACATTGTGTAAGAATTTCTCCCATCTAGTGGTGAAATTGTATATGACAACCAACTGAATTTCACTTTCTAGCCCCCCCCATTCCAAGTGCGTTCTAACTCCTACGGTGGCCGAAACCCGAAATTAGCGACAAAACGTCCGTGAGTTCCAGTGTAATAATAGCTTGACGTTATTTTGGTACCATTTCATTGCTAACATCAGCTATCAGGTTCCCAAACATATACAAGCTAATGTTAGTAAAGTATCAGTGCTATCGTTATTCTGTTTATTGTACCAGATTAATAGTGTAAGGCGATGTTTACAGCGTAGGAGAGAAGCAACAGAGGTTTGTGTTTTTAATATATTTCTCTGAGCAGCATGAACAATGTCAATGAAACTGAAATGATCTCTTAGTGTCTCCATCGTTTACACGCTGCTGTTCTAGTAGCTAGTCTGTGTTACAACTGCATGACGTGAGTTGTCTGCCAGGGAAATCACGGCACATATGATCACGTTTATGTTACAAGGTAGACAATCCTTTTTCATCATTGACGCGAGGAAAAGTATCCTAGACGTCGTTTTAGCGTTATACACAACCATGCTATAGTCAGTCCCTCCAGAAAAACGCGGAGTTTTTTTGTGATTGTTGCGGGCAAAAATCCTTGATTATGCGGCACGTTTTCTTAAAAAATGCGATGGAATATGCGGGATATTTATGCCATTTTATGCGATGAAATTGCGGGAACTTGCAAAAATTGCTGGAACTTGCGGGAACTTGCGGGAACTTGCAAAAACTGCGGTTTGATGAAAAAGAGAAAAAAAGTGATTCCCCCAACACCGTGTTCTCAGTAGGTGAAATTACGTCACTTCATAACGTTCTCATGGCAACAGGAGAAAATGGCTGCTCTTGTGTGAAGTAAACACAAAATTTTTTTAACTTTCTGCTGAGATATGTAGGGTCACCAGTAGGCCTAAATTGCTGTTGGACGACAAAAACAGCAACCAGATGGGAAAAGGGTATTTTACAATAACTACGAATGCACCGCGAGGCTGTATGTTACCAGTGTCAGTGAACGCACCATCTGTGTTTCTCCGACGTCGGCAGCTGCTGCGCTGCAGAGCAGACTGTTGATATACAGTCACACTTTACACTGTTTAACATCACCTGTCAGCATGTTAACGTGTTTAATCACGCTGCTAGCTAAAGGTAGGCTAACGTTACCTGCTGTCGATTGTAGTGTAAAGTCAGGCACCAAAACAAGGCACCGAAATCTTCGTTCTTATTCGGTCTCGTTACTACCGTTTACGTCGGATCCGGGGGCCCATTGGCACCGAGTTTCGGTACCCAACCCTAGATATATGTGACTTTTTTGAAACGAAAATGTGGGGATTGTGAAATCATGCAAGCCCCGCATATTTTGCGCGGAAATCGGCAATTTATGCGGCGAAAGTGCGGCGTATTTGAAAAAATGCGGCCCCCGCATGAATATGCGGACATTGGCTGATTATGCATTGAATTCTGCGATCGCATAATCGCGTTTTTCTGGAGGGACTGTATAGTTAGCCAAGCAAGTAGAAGACACTATAAAACTTTTACACAAACAGGCAGAATTACCTGTTGAGAAGAAAGCAGGCAACTTCTTAACTTCTTTTAAAATCCTTGCTCCTCATCAGCTCTTTCCATCTTGGAAAAGCCACAACAATATTAACTTTGGTCGCGTTGCTTTGCCTGTCACGTTGTCATTTTAATTTCCTCTGCGATTCAGTCACATGTCCTCGATAATAGACGCAACAGGCTTTCAAATCTGCCGCCAGTGAGTCCCCCTCCCTCCCTGGCATACGTCACAGTCAGTGCCACTGAGTGAAAAGCGTGAAATGCGGAGCAGTATAGCCTGTATGTCCCTTAGGGGCTACCGTATTTCAAGATGGCGCATGGCTATGGAGCGTCTACCCCAGTTCATGTAAGCGCAAATGTAAAATTTCAAGCCAATAGGAATACTTGGAATTGATGGTTGTGGTCAATATTCATAAAAAAGGACAAGTTTGTGAAGGGCAATACAGATTTTGATAATGAACAACTACAAATGTTACACACTGGGGCTTTAAATGTTGGGTAACTCTGACACTGCTTGAAAGTATCTTATTTTTTGTTGTCACAGCAGCCTCCCATAGCTTAATTATTAATTATTATTTTTTACGAGTTTACATAAACCCAAGGTTATATGGTCCTTCATTACTATAGTAATTCTTCTGAGCCTGTGGAGCATGAAATGTATTCAACGGCCAGGATAAAAAAAAAAAAGACCTCTTGCCAGCGAGTGTTGACATTATCCATTACAGTGACTTTACACACTGGGCAAGGACTTCATTCCATTTGTGACAGGGACAATGGAGGAACTTCACAGGCGAAAAGTGATGACGCTGGTAATTGAAGGGCGCTACGCTTCACCAACGGTGGCTGCTCTCTGACCATTTATACTGTAAGCCAGAGAGAGAGAGAGAGAGAGAGAGAGAGAGAGAATATATATTACATACATACTTTATTCATCCTGTAGCTTGGACAACCATAACACAACAAATGCATATATCTCACATACATAAAAAGAAATTTAAAGAGTTAACAATTTGTGAAGTGATTACAGAGGTCTGGTATGGACTGACCATGTGATGCAATGACCATGATAAGGTGCTATGGCAGAGTGTGTGCAATGGTGGTAGTGCAAAAGTGAACAGTGCAGGGATATTAACTATGACTATGAAAAGACATTACAGTGACTTTACACACTGGGCAAGGACTTCATTCCATTTGTGACAGGGACAATGGAGGAACTTCACAGGCGAAAAGTGATGACGCTGGTAATTGAAGGGCGCTACGCTTCACCAACGGTGGCTGCTCTCTGACCATTTATACTGTAAGCCTGAGAGAGAGAGAGAGAGACAGACAGACAGACACTATATATATTAAATGCATACTTTTATTCATCCCGTAGCTTGGACAACCATAACACAACAAACGCATATCTCACATACATAAAAAGAAATTTAAAGAGTTAACAATTTGTGAAGTGATTACAGAGGTCTGGTATGGACTGACCATGTGATGCAATGACCATGATAAGGTGCTATGGCAGAGTGTGTGCAATGGTGGTAGTGCAAAAGTGAACAGTGCAGGGATATTAACTATGACTATGAAAAGACAAGAATGTAAACATAATAGAATTGCTTGACAAACAAGAAAAGAAACCATATACTTTAAGAACAATATATAATAGGGAATAAGTTATAAGATGTAGATGTTATGACCACAGTCCAGATTGTGTAGGAGGGCTAATATAGCCTATAAGACAGTCAGGTGTACAGCAGACAAAGTGATATAATGGTAGGGGCTGAGAGAGACAGGCGCATGCTGAAAAGTCCATTTCTTCCCTCCTTACATCAGTTTTATATGAAGGCTTTTATCTAAAGTACCTTATAGTATGACAATGGCACACAGTTTTTTAGTGATCCTCAAATACTGGTAGTCAGGGCTTTGCTTTACCTATTAAAGGAATATTTTTTGACATTTTGGGAAATATGCCAATGCATTTTCTTTTCGGGAGTTAGATGAGAAGATGAATACAACTAAGGCTGCACAATGTTTTTTTTTGTCGTCACCGTGATATCAACTGGCGCAATATACAGTACACATTGCGAAAGGCTGCGACACATCGCAATAGACACTCACACGTATCACACTCAAAACGCGTGCATGGTAGAAATAGAACCAACGCCTACTTTTCACACGACATGCAAGCGTGTTAGAAGTGTTTCCAGGCAAAATAGAATACAAAAAGATGTTTATACGTCATTTTGAAACAAATACATATTAATAAATGACATTTTGATGTTTGAAAGTCTCTAGGCTTTGACATAAATGCAGATTTAAGTGTAATTTAAAAAATAATAATAAAAAATAATTATCGTTTTTCAAATATTGCACCTGTCAGTATAGAACAAAATATTCTGTAGCTTATTTTGGCGTCAATACTGCCGACGATATCAAATCAAATCAGTATATATTTATGTTTAACATGAAGTATACTACTGCTTGAGTGCATTTTATCAATGGAATGTGTACAGACAAGGCTAGCAGCAGCAGCAGCGCTGCCATGTCAGACACGTTTCTGGTGTGAAAAGACATAGAAAACGCCACGCAGCCGCCACGCAACAGAAACGCCACGCTCACACCACACAGTGTGAAGCTGGTCTAACAAAGGAAAAGTTGGGGAGTTATGTCTTTGGACAGAGCCAGGCTCGCTGTTTCCAGTCTTTATGCTCCTCCGGGCTGTGGCTTCATGTTGAATGGGCTACCTGTAATTATTGGTAATGGTGCATGTATACTGTATGTCATTATCAGCCACTGTATCTTGAGGTGATTTGGTGAGTACAGTAGGTTTTATGGATTGCACTCCCTTAGAGCAGAGCAGTAGCGTGTCACAGTCTGGTTCTGATCGGAGTGTTTTCATTCCAGAGGCCGTGCGTACAGCACAGGGAAAGCCATGTGTGAGCGACTCAAAGACTCCATACCAAGGCAGATGTTTGAGGTGGCTGTACAGGCATCTATTGGAAGCAAGGTCATTGCAAGGGAAACGTAAGTACAATACCATGCAGTGCGGAGCTTACTGTAAGCCTTTGTTGGAATCGTATGAGATGCAAAACAATGTGTATATACAGTATGAAGGACTATGAATTAGATTTATGTATGGAGATGTGACATGACAATATTTTCCTCTTTCAGAATTAAGGCGTACAGAAAAAATGTTCTCGCTAAATGTGTAAGTAAATGTTTTTCTTATCTCTCAAAAGTTGTTGAATTTACAAATGTACTACACTCACACACTCTCTCTCTCTCTCTCTCTCTCTCTCTCTCTCGCTCTCTTTATATATATATAAACGTAATATATATATATATATATATATATATATATAAAATTCTATATATGTTTTGTCTTGGTAGTACGGAGGTGACATAACACGGAAGATGAAGCTACTGAAGAAACAGGCAGAGGGTAAAAAGAAGATGCGGCGTATTGGCAATGTGGAAGTTCCCAAAGACGCCTTCATTAATGTCCTGAAGAGGAAAGACAAATAGACTGCAATGATATTAGTGTATTATCACAGTGATGTCAATATCATACGCAACAGGTCTTTGTTAGTGAAAGGCCCTGCTAGATTCTCTTTAAATAAAGTGGTCATTGATGCTGCAAACGGCTGTTGTAGTGCTGATTTCCACGGTACGCGTCAACACTTCCTCTCTCTCGCTGACATTTAACGGCACATTTGTCGGCAGAGGAATTTGAAGACCATGTGTTGTTCAAAATCTTGCTCTAACTTGTCCCCAATCATTCTAATGTTTCTAACACTTCTGATTGTGATAGTGATTTCCATCTATCATATTACACAATCGGCTTTTATGGAAGAATGCCGTTCTCAAGTTATTAAACAGAAGAATGTTGAGCCTCATTTCATGTTCAGGAAATTATATGTCATTCATTATTGAATGTTATTTTATCAGTACACATACTGCATACAGTGTAAGTGTGGATGCTGATTTGATTGCATTCCAAGAGGTTAATCAGTCAATAAATTGATAAATGTGATCATTGGTTAATCATTTAGGTCATTTCCTCTCTGACTTGATCAGACAACAAACTAAAAAAAACAGTTTGGACATTTTATAGATGGACTGATCTATATTAGCTAAAAGTAATTGATGGAGATAATTTAAAGAGTTTTGTAACATTGTTAATCCCGTCTCAAAGATATGAGGCTGGAGTTCCTGAGTCTGAGTCTTAACATCGTTCTTTCAAAAGTATCTGTCATAGTCTTCAGTTTGTGTCAGAGTAAAAAAAAAAATATTACCACTAAACTGATGTGTTGAGAATGAGAACATTCCTCTCTTGCTGCGGGGGTACAGGTAACCAGCCTTCTTAACCCTCTTGTTGTCCTCGGGTCGAATATGACTCATTTTCAAAGTTTCTATTTCAGCAATTTTGGTTTCTTTTTAACCAAATTGTCCAAAAAATAATGTGGATGTTTCCACACAATGCTCTTCACAAGTAAAATAAATGATTCAGTTCACTACTTTCATTGAATTTGGTTGTTTTATTCAAGTTTATAGCATTTAAGTAAAATCATTTTGAAAAAATTTACCAAAATGTTTAAAAAAGCGACAAAAATGTTGGTAGAAAAATGACAAAAACGTAAAAATAAAGTAACAAAAAAGACGACCAAAACGTTGAAAAAGAGGTTGTAATTTTAAATTTTGACCCAGAAAAACAAAACTTTGACGGGAAGACAACACAGGGGTTAAACAAAACACCTGATCCCTACCAGCTCCTCATTGGTTGCAGACTATGATATCTGACCTCCAAAGGGAGTGATTGAAAATGTAATTTTCATTATGTTATGGTGCTGACGGTGCTGCATTTGTGGGAGAGAAAAAAACAAAAGCAGTGTTCCCAGTAGATGGCAGCATCAGCTCAAACCCCAAAAAGAGCTGAAAGGAAGTTAATTCTAACCTGAGCTAATTTCCAATCAGACCTCATCACCCAGCAGTTAGTGGCTCGAAAATATCTCAATGTCCCTGTGAGCTGCCCTTTGCACTTGGTAAAATAAAGTAAATCTGATGGGTGATTATAGCTACAGTACAGTGAAGGGGATAAGAGTAGGGCAAATATTGACAAGTTGTACTTCTGCAGTGTGCAGTGACTTAAAATATCCAAGTACAAACGCTTAAAATGTCTAGACTGTCTAGTTAAGTTAAGAATGAGATATTTTTCATTGCACACATTTTGACATGTTCTGGCAGGAACATCACAGGTGTAATTTCTCAATACCCTGAAATGCAGTCAGACAGAATTAATGTCAAATATAACCTGCTATGACAAGTCAAATTGACATCATGAAGCCTGAATCATGGTTCTGTCAAATGAGCAAGTTAGATTTCACAGCCATTTGTGCTGTTAAACTTAGATTGCATTGACGAAACCAGCTAATTTTATGGTCAAACACTTTTCGCAATGACTTTTAATAAATGTCCCCAAACGGTAGAAAAATAGGAACTTGATATTTTCTTCCCAGCTATTTTTTTGACTTTTCAGTCATAACTTGAAAAAGTGTCATAACTTTAGCTACACTTTCCAAATATTACAATGATGCATTTGATACTGTTAACCCTACTCGCCTCCTTCACAACCATCCATCCATCCATTACAATTTGTGTTAATGACAGTTAGGTTGTGTATGTTTCCACACAGAACCTAAAAGGGATCTGTTTTAGGAATGCTTTTATTCTCCCTATGTAATAATAATATTTCTAATACTAATATGTATTTATCTGTAAAGCTTCTTGTGGCTTCCTCTCAGCCTTCAGCAGTTTTCCATCTACAACCCCAAATCAGAAAAAGTTGGGACAGTATGAAAAACACAAATAAAAAAATAAAGTAGTGATTTCTAAATGTACTTTGACTTGTATTTCATTGCAGACAATGTGAACACAAAATATTTCATGTTTTGTCTGGTCAACTTAATTTCATTTGTAAATATACATCCTTTCCTGTCATTCAGACCTGCAACACATTCCAAAAAAGGTTGGGACATGAGCAATTTAGGGATAGTAATCAGATAAATTGGTTAAATAATGATGTGATTTGAAACAGGTGATGTCAACAGGTGATTGTAATTATGATTTGGTACAAAAGCAGCATTCAAGAAAGGTCTAGTCCTTTAGGAGCAAAGTGAGAAAATTATTGAAATGTTTAAAAACAATGTTCCTCAAAGAAAGATAGGAAGACATTTGCTTATTTCATCTTCAACAGTGCATAACATAATTAAAAGATTCAAGGAATGAGGAGGAATTTCAGTGCGTAAAGGACAAGGGTGCAAGCCTAAGCTGAACAACCGTGATCTCCGAGCCCTCAGGCGGCACTACATCAAGAATCGTCATTCATCTATTAGCGATATCACCACATGGGCTCAGGACTACTTTGGCAAACCTTTGTCAAGTACCACAATACGTAGTTAGATTCACAAATGCCAGTTAAAACTGTATTGTGCCAAAAGGAAGCCCTATGTTAACAGTGTCCAGAAGCGCTGTGGACTTCTCTGGGCTCAGAGGCATCTGGGATGGACCATCACACATTGGAAATGTGTACTGTGGTCAGATGAATCAGTATTTCAGGTATTTTTTGGGATAAATGGATGCCGTGTGCTCCGGACCAAAGAAGAAAAGGATCATCCAGACTGTTACCAGCAACAAGTCCAAAAGCCAGGGTCTCTCATGGTACGGGGTTGTGTCAGTGCCCTTGGCAAAGGTAACTTGCACTTCTGTGATGGCACCATTAATGCTGAAAAGTACATAGAGATTTTGGAGCACAATATGCTGCCTTCAAGAAGACATCTTTTCCAGGGACGTCCATGCATATTTCAACAAGATAATGCAAAACCACATTCTGCACACATTACAAAGTCCTGGCTGCGGAGGAAGAGGATACGGGTACTTGACTGGCCTGCCTGCAGTCCCGACCTGTCTTCAATAGAGAATGTGTGGCGCATTTTGAAGCGCAAAATGTGACAAGACCCCGTACTGTTGCCCACCTTAAGACTTGTTTGCAGCAAGAATGGGACAAAATTACACCTGAAACACTTCATCACTTGGTGTCTTCAGTCCCTAAACGTCTTTTAAGTGTTGTGAAAAGGAATGGCAACATTACAAAGTGGTAAATGCTTTAATGTTCCAACTTCTTTTGAAATGTGTTGCAAGAACCAAAATAGGAATTTTTTTTTTAAACAAAAACAATAAAAATCATGAGGAACACATTAAATTATGTGCTGTTGTATTGTCTGCAATCAAATACAAGTCAAAGTACATTTAGAAATCACTACTTTCTTTTTTTATTTGTGTTTTCCATACTGTCCCAACTTTTTCTGATTTGGGGTTGTACAAGCAGATTGTCAGTCTGTATATATGGTAACTGGCTCTTATTGAGTGTAATGGTATCAAATGCAAAATAAAAGAACAATACATTGTGCTTCTGAAAGTGTGTGTGTGTGTGTGTATATATATATATATATATATATATATATATTCACATACTCACATACCTTGGGTGATCTCAAATTGTACTAGTGTCATCTTTAGACCGTGGACTGTGGGTCAATGCTAAATTGTCTCTCATATAAGATGTTGAGGAACTCACACACTACTGTAGATGTTATATATATGGCTCTAGGATTTGTAACAGGTGACAGCTTTAGGACTTGTCCCTTAAACAGGAGTGTACTAGCCTTAGAACCTGACCTGCACTCTTTACTTTATATTTATAAAGCCCCTAAGCCTATATATCTTACATGACGCATGCAGTCTACAGGACAACATACCTTTTAACTACATTTCAAGACTGATACCAATGTTAAAACTGACTAAATAAATATTAGGTCTGAGTGTTTATAAGTTTAACAAGGTTTTTACACCATGCTCAAATAAATAACATGTATTTTGATGCCTTTTCATGTTGTCATTTTTTAAATGGTTGATATATTCCTTGTATACACAAAAAATGATCTTTATATTGTTCAGTGTAAACATGGCACCAATACAAAAGAGTTCAATCACTCATTGGACTACCTGCTAGAGGTAAACATTTCTAATTCCTGCTTTTAATTAAAATCAACATTATTCTTGTGTTTTTTATGGTTCGTTGGTTGAAGTTATTAACTTGACTAGCCATATAATCTGTTACATCTGATCTACCCATTTGTGAGGCAGCTGAGCCAAACGTACTATTGTGGGGGGAAAAGCGTATAGGTCTTGTTTGGTTCCACCTAATACCCGTAGTTCCATGCTATCAATGCGGAAGCTGATATGAATGGCTACAGCGCTTACTGGTATTAGAGTTTTTATTGTTAATTAAAAGCCACACATATAAAATATAGAAGCAGTTTATGAAATACCGATACGCCTGGCTTTGTAATTTGTTGTTTGACAGTGCGTCCATCTGAAATGGGATGTCATGGCGTTCTATGTTCTGCTATATTTGGGTAAACTGTGTAGGGAGCGTCATGTCGGTTGCTAGCTAGCAAGTTATCTACAAACATACTCGTCCTTTTAAAGTGTCCGTCAACCAGCAAAATGAAAGTACGCGCGTCTGTTTTTGCCTCGTTCATTTTAATATTTGAAGGGATTGGCATTGCCCTCTTCCTGCGGGGATTTTTCCCTGTACCTCTCAAGTCTTCCTTCTCATTCAAGAACAAGCTGTCAGATCTGCCAGCGGAGCCGCTGACAGGTGAGCTCTCACACTTGGGATGGTAACCTGTGTGCTTCTATGCGGGGAGTAACGTTATCTCCCTGCACTGTTTGTTTGTTAGCTTGCTTATTTAGGATTGTCATTAGCTCTTGCATTGCAGGAGCTATTCTTGCAGGAGGTCCTTACAACTCTTGAAAATGTGGCAATGCAATAATAAATACACATAGCAACATCATAAAAAAATAAAAGTTATAAGACAAAAACTAAACATACACTATCATTTCATGACACAACTCATATAAAATAACAACACACACATATAAGACAAGGACAGACACATAGACAGCTCCACCAGTGCAGTCATCGGGCATTCCTTACATTTAGGTTGAACACATTTTTATGTATGTCCACATACTATCGTCACATAGCCTAACATCTCTTTCATCCTCTCTGGACACATCTCACAATTGAACAAACCTACATATATTGTTAAACCTCAACCAATGTTGTTCCTTTGTCTAATCAATCGATATGTGTTACCTAAACTTTTAAATCTCCTTTTACTGCTTTCTTGTGTTATGTGTTCAGGTAACACATTCCATTATTGCATTGCTGTATACATGACCATTCGTTTAACAGTATTTGTCTTTGCTTTTGGTAAATTAAAGTCACCTCTTGTGGCATGTCTACTCGCATAGTCATGTACTGTATATCTAAACTGAAAGGTAAATTATTATACAAAATAGATGGTTTCTTTGTTACAAGAATATTCCTAAAAATAACACATAATGAATAGAGTAATCTATTTCTTACAGATAAGCAACCTAAACATTTATGCATTGTAACAACATTTGTTCTATATCCACACCTAAGCGCTATACACTATTTTGCACCATTTTCAATTTAGTTATTTTTTCTTGAGTTGCATTAGACCATATCACTGAACAATAATCAAGATTAGACGATATTAAAGCTTTAGCTACTACTTTGGTTGAGCTTTGTGACAAATATGATGCACATCTTTTAGCAACAGAAACACCACTTCCCATCTTAACAACCATGTTATCTATATGTTTTGTCCATGATTATTTGCTATCTACAATATCTCCTAGAAGTTTGGTCTCATGGACCTGTTCAACAGATGCATAATTTATATAGCTAAAGCTTCAACTCAGGTTGATTGTGAAGAGTGTAATCATGCCTTTTTGTCTTTGAAACAATAAGAACTAGCTTATTTTTCTTGTTGACGGTAATCTGTTCATACTCTAATTACAGGAAGCTCTCCCAACTCCTCTCGTCTTCCCCAACCCCTTTTTAAAAGGGTGGTTATAATGTTAGTGGATGCCCTCCGGGAGGACTTTGTATTCGGAGCCAATGGTCGCATGTATATGCCCTACACCAGACACCAGGTGGAAAGAGGCTCCTCGCACAGCTTTGTGGCCAAGGCAAGACCTCCGACAGTCACCATGCCCAGGATCAAGGTAAGATGTCACTCAGGTGTCATGGTGAGGCGATTGGATAACTCCTTATTTATCCAGGTAAGTTGCTGTGCAGCAGTTGCAGTAAAAAAAGGGGTAAAAGTACAAATATAAAGTCTAAGATAAGAAGGTGCAAATCCAAAATATAGCCTATACAATATAATCAATGCCAAACTCTCCCTTCAAGTCTGTCCACATGTGTTATCCTACTCATGGCATGAGTCTATCAGAAGTCCTTGTTTTGAATTTGGCAGGTTACGGTATACATTTACTATAGTGAGTCAACCATTCAGATCCAAATGATTAATGTTACCCCAAGGCACTATTGAACTGTATTTTGTAGTTTGGATCTTTAAATCTGACTTTAATGCAAAACTATGATTTAATATTAGCTACACCACTGAAACAGCCTGTAGACCATAACTTTAATTATTTAAAGGATAAGTCTGATGTCAACGAAATCCCTTAAAAAGACCAACACCAACAAAGTTGAGTGTTGAGTCCGTCTCTGGGTACTTCCTGGCTCCCCAAAGGGTGCGGCTGTGGCATAGGTGGTACAAGGTCAGAAGGTCGGTGGTTCGATACCTGGCCCCTGCCGTCTACATGTTGAATTGTCCTTGGGCAACACACTGAACCCCGAATTCGGCCCGTTGCTGCACCATCAGTGTGTGTGCAATAATGTTTATCTGATGAACAGGTGGCACCTTGTATGAAGTTAATGCAAAGTTCATTTTGTTAAATAGTCCTGATTTTGTTAAATATAAATTACTTATTGAGAATGTTATGCTCGTTTTGCCACTGACAGGCTCAGAAGTATCTGACAACATTATGGAAAGGATCCCTACAGAGATAGACCTTTAAAACCTCTTTGAGATCTCGCTAGCGCTAAACCCACCAGACTCCTTTTAAAAAAAGCAATACTTTTAGCGTATATAGAGCCAATATATTTATCGGTAAACTATATGTTTATTTCAACCAAGAGTTGTGATTGTTGTGAAAGTGGATAGACGACCCATTATTTAGTTTCTGTCAACTGTGAATGAAGTGTATTTTACGATGCTAAAATTACTGTTTATTTACATGTAGTCTGGTGGGTTTAGCGAAAGCAGTCGCGGACGTTTTTATGTTTAAAAAAAGAATCTGCTATCTTACTCTTTAACAGAAAGGTCAACCTTCTTAGAAATCCTTTCCATAATGTTGTCAGACACTTAGAATATTAATCTGAGCCTGTCAGTGGCAAAACGAGCACTTTTGTGAAGGTAAATACAAGCTGGACCATTGCCCTATTAACTTGCATTGTAGCTTGTTTTGCCGCTGCCAACTGCAGCAATCTCGCTTAATACTGGATCAATGTCAAAGATTGTTGTTCCCATCAGTCACTTAGACACAAAAACATAGGACAATTTCCAGGTTGAAAAATCGGTAGTTACCCTTTAAACCTTGCCTACCTAGGAGCCCCAACTTGATCAAAAAAAACAACCCTTTACTAAATATTTTATCTTGGAATAAGTTGAGTTTAAAGCTATAGTGCGTAGTTCGGTGATTGCACCCGAATGTGAATATTTAGTTGAATGTTTGGTGTAACATTTTTTGTTCCTCTTTTCTCTCGATTTTTCATTTATTTGTATAACTTTATTTAACATGATGGTAGAAGTGCAATATGTAAATGCTGCTATTTAACTGAGGCATATCAGAAGTATCAGTTTACAGGAAAGTACTGATATTTTCTTATTGGAATTTTAATTAATTACAACCCCAAATCAGAAAAAGTTGGGACAGTATGGAAAACACAAATAAAAAAAGAAAGTAGTGATTTCTAAATGTACTTTGACTTGTATTTCATTGCAGACAATACAACAGCACATAATTTAATGTGTTCCTCATGATTTTTTATTGTTTTTTTTTCTTCAAAAAAACAAAATTCCTATTTTGGTTCTTGCAACACATTTCAAAAAAAGTTGGAAAAGTAAAGCATTTACCACTTTGTAAGGTTGCCATTCCTTTTCACAACACTTAAAAGACGTTTAGGGACTGAAGACACCAAGTGATGAAGTGTTTCAGGTGCAATTTTGTCCCGTTCTTGCTGCAAACAAGTCTTAAGGTGGGCAACAGTACGGGGTCTTCGGTGTCGCATTTTGCGCTTCAAAATGCGCCACACATTCTCTATTGGAGACAGGTCGGGACTGCAGGCAGGCCAGTCAAGTACCCGTATCCTCTTTCTCCGCAGCCAGGACTTTGTAATGTGTGCAGAATGTGGTTTTGCATTATCTTGTT
This sequence comes from Gymnocephalus cernua, assembly GCA_023631565.1. Classification (NCBI taxonomy): domain Eukaryota; kingdom Metazoa; phylum Chordata; class Actinopteri; order Perciformes; family Percidae; genus Gymnocephalus; species Gymnocephalus cernua. The sequence continues at coordinate 6,391,256 of CM042435.1, read as the reverse complement.
GAAATATGCATGGACGTCCCTGGAAAAGATGTCTTCTTGAAGGCAGCATATTGTGCTCCAAAATCTCTATGTACTTTTAAGCATTAATGGTGCCATCACATAAGTGCAAGTTACCTTTGCCAAGGGCACTGACACAACCCTATACCATGACAGACCCTGGCTTTTGGACTTGTTGCTGGTAACAGTCTGGATGATCCTTTTCTTCTTTGGTCCGGAGCACACGGCGTCCATTTCTCCCAAAAAATACCTGAAATACTGATTCATCTGACCACAGTACACGTTTCCACTGTGTGATGGTCCATCCCAGATGCCTCCAAGCCCAGAGAAGTCTGCGCGGTGCTTCTGGACACTGTTAACATAGGGCTTCCTTTTGGCACAGTACAGTTTTAACTGGCATTTGTGGATGTAACTATGTATTGTGGTACTTGACAAAGGTTTGCCAAAGTAGTCCTGAGCCCATGTGGTGATATCGCTTATAGATGAATGACGATTCTTGATGCAGTGCCGCCTGAGGGATCCGAGATCATGGTTGTTCAGCTTAGGCTTGCGCCCTTGTCCTTTACGCACTGAAATTCCTCCTCATTCCTTGAATCTTTTAATTATGTTATGCACTGTTGAAGATGAAATAAGCAAATGTCTTCCTATATTTCTTTGAGGAACATTGTTTTTAAACATTTCAATAATTTTCTCACGTATTGGTTGGCAAACTGGCGATCCTCGGCCCATCTTTGCTCCTAAAGGACTAGACCTTTCTTGGATGCTGCTTTTGTACCAAATCATAATTACAATCACCTGTTGACATCACCTGTTTCAAATCACATCATTATTGAACCAATTTACCTGATTACTATCCCTAAATTGCTCCTGTCCCAACCTTTTTTGGAATGTGTTGCAGGTTTGAATGACAGGAAAGGATGTATATTTACAAATGAAATTAAGTTGACCAGACAAAACATGAAATATTTTGTGTTCACATTGTCTGCAATGAAATACAAGTCAAAGTACATTTAGAAATCACTACTTTCTTTTTTTATTTGTGTTTTTCATACTGTCCCAACTTTTTCTGATTTGGGGTTGTATTATAGCTTTAGCTTTTGTGATAAATGTTCTGTGTTTGACTGTTCATTGGTCCATGTTTATTGAAAGAAAAAACACTTATTGCTGGCAGTCATATAGGTGCTCACCCTTGCATAAGAATATAGAGCAGTTTTGATGGTGTCTCATGTTATAATGCTCCATGACATGTTTTATATGTTACACAGAGATTTTTGAACTTTAGCACTTTTTAAAAAAGTAGCGCAAATCAAATTTTGATTGCAATATCTAGCATAAAAATCGCAATTAGATTTTTTTCCCCAAATTGTTCAGCCCTAGACTAAATAAACACATAAATAAACTCAACTGTTAAAGTTTTTGGTTATGCAAAAACGTTAAATAATTGCTGCTTCCATCTTGTGAAATGTGAGTATTTGCTGCTTTTCTCTGTTTTATATCATTATGAATCAAATAGCTTTGGGTTTTGGACTGTTTGTCAGACAAAAGAAACAATTAGAATTTGTCTCCCTGGGCTCTGGGAAAATGTGACTTGTAGCCTAATTAGTAAAACTATTTAAAAAAAGTTTAAATTTCTTATTCACCAATATTTGATCCAGCCCATCATAAGAGGTGCCAGTGTTGGAGCCAAAACTCAGTATTCCTGTGAGCCCAGAATAATCATGCAAAAGGACATTTTGAGATCGGTGCTTAGTTTCCCAGCCTACAACTGCAAATAGGGTAATATGGCAGAATTTGGAAAGGTGAAAACATGGTGTGTTGTCACATTGAGAGTATTTTGGGAGCAGAGCCAGGAGGAAATTACAGTTATGTCATGTGCTCTGCCACCTTGCGTGACAGTGGGTTGTTCTGAAACACACTTAGATTGTGTGCAGACTGGGGGGAAAAAAAGAATCAGCGTGTTGTTGTCAATTGTTCTGGAGATTTTTTGCAAAGGGAGTGATTTTCCAGGAAAAAAGAGCAGCTCGGCCTTGTCCGTATGGGTGCTGGGCAGCGCTGAGGTGGTTGGAAGGCATCTAACTGCAGTTGTCAGGTGAAGCAGAATGTTCTGCCTGAGTGTCAGAGGGCAGAATAAAAGATGGGAGGAATGGGGATGGGCTGACAGTGTCAAGCTGTTGTAAAGATAGAGGAAGATTGGAGCCAAAACTTAGCGCGGAAGAAACTTGTAGCTGAAAAAACCCAATGTGGACAGAATCCTCCTCAGTGATGTCTGATAAATGTGCTCAGACAGGTAGGATGAGGACCATGAGATGTCAGGGTCAGTGAAGGCAGCAAAGAGAATGTGTTGGTTGACAGTGTCAAAGACAGCGGACAGGATAAGCACCGCAAACCACAAGAAGAAACACACAACAGTCTCACTAATAAAAGCCTTTCTGAGGCCTGCTCCAACAGAGCATGGTACTGTGTGGGGAGCTCCTTACAATTATTTTCATTATCAATTTTTATATAGATTTTTTTTTTAAGTTATCAGAACTGCAAATTGGAATTAATATTACATGAATAAAAGCCAGTGTCCAACCAGGGCTTGACTATCTTCTTTTCAATTAACCTGCCAAATTAGTTTTTATTAATCGATTTATTGCTTTGGCTAGAAACTAAAAAGGAATTTAAAAATGATTTTGTAATGCTCAAAACGCTGCCGTCAAATTGCTTGTTTTGCCCGACCAACGCTCCAAAAACTAAAGATATTTAGTTTATTATCACATAAGACAAAGCAGGAAATGCTCACTACTGAGAAACACTTCAAACCAGTGTCAGAAATGAATGGGGCCAAAAGCTAGTCTGGCTATCACCAGACCAAGATCAATCTTTTAAGATTGAACATTAGTCTGGGGAGTCTGCTCTGTATTTTCTACTGCACAAGAGGCGTGATCAACGGGCATAGTTCATATGACTCTGTACACAATTGGATAGTCCTTCAACCAATCAGACCAACAATCCGGGTGACGTAGCAGCGACAGCGGCATCAACGGGTTGCTGCGCTTCGGTGGCCGTCATGTTGAATGTAAACAAGAAGCTGCTTGGTAATGATTCCATATACATTTTCACAGATGTAAACAAACATTCTAAATGGATCCAAGTTGATTTCCTGTTGCAGTGTATGTGAATGGCATCAACTGACAGGAAGTTAACAAGGGGCCAGGCTGTTGCCTAGCAATGGAATTCCATTGAAAAGGTCTTACTTTATAACTGTCTGTAGAGGAAGTGGTCTATTAATTGACAGCACTATATTCTACTTATTTGTAATATTAAAAAAAACTTTAAAGCAGACATATTATGCTCATTTTTAGGTTCATAATTGTATTTGGAGTTTGTACTGGAATAGGTTTACATGGTTTAATTTAAAAAAAAACACAATATTTTTGTTGTACTGCACATTGCTGCAGCTCTTCCTGTTTTTGATGATGTCAGTAGCCCTTGTTCCTGTGGAGTTTTAATGCCCTTTGGGTCTAAGTATCTGTTAAACGAATGTTAGCCTAACTGTTTTCACACATATTGAGAGGTACAGCGCTCCGCATAAAGGAATACACCCATGCTAAAGTTGACTAAAAAGAGGAATACAACATTATCTTTTGGAAATTGATACCTAGAGATTGGCATGGGGTACTTTCCATAAGATCATCTCTCAATGCAAATCAAACCAGCTATTAGGCTAACTGAAATAAAACGATGTGGGGCTATTTCAAAGGCCAAGGGAACTTTATCAGGATGCATAGTATCCTGGATCCATGAAATAACTGGCCTTAATAAAAATATGCCTGCCTCTATGGGAATTTAACATAGGGGTGTACTTACTAATGCTCCCTGTATTTTAAGGAAAAACATTTATTTATTTATTTGCGATGCGTTATTCATTCAGAAAACTGGTGTCCTTAAAGGTTGGATTTTTTTTCCTATTTCTTTTAATTAAGGCATTAAGATCAATTTCCAAAAGATGATTTCAATTTCAAAAGAAACAAGTTAACGGTCTGCAAATGGATGGAGGAACGCGTTCTTGAACAAAATAAAACTCCTGTTTCAATTAGGAGTTGTTTGAGAAGTTGCTTGTCATGACATGGAGCAAGTCAATGGTGATGTGGAGGAGGGATGACGGGATGAAGCTGAGCAGGATTGAGGTGGACTCGCAAGGAGACAGATGTTCCGCCATAATCCAGGGTTTAGAGGAGGAGGCTGATGATGGAGGGAAAGGGCCTTAAGGCAGCCTGGAAAAACAGCTCTGGGTGTGAGGCCTTTCAAAAAGATTTGTTGACAGTAGAAGAGTATGGGGGGGAATCGATAAGCGAGGAAGTTCAAAATAAAATCTTTCTGATTTACAAGCACAGGCATGAAGGGTTTATGTTGCAGCAGAGATGTACAGTACAGTATATGAACAAGGAGGAGAGGAAGAATTGAAAATGCCATTTAATCAGCTGTCCAGAAAACGTGTAAGTTTGATTTGCAGGCCTGCTGAGAGCATACAGGGGCATCTATAAGCCCTGTAGACGGGCCACTTAATCACTTTTTAGGGGGTTTGGCAGTAGGATTGGGCATCGGGAACTTTCCTACTTGGAGTTGTTTCAAAAATTACGATTCCAGTAGAATCGTTTCTTTATTGAAATCGTTTGGAATCATTTGGAGGATTTGGTTTCAAATCCGATCATCCCAATTTAACATGCGCAAGTTTTGGTTTCATCATCAGAATTGTTCAAATCCAAATGATGCCCAACCCTACTTGGCAGTAGGGCTGCACAGTATATCGTTTTTTTTATCGTCATTGCGATATGAACTGGCGCAATAAACAGTCCCTCCAGAAAAACGCGGAGTTTTTTTGTGATTGTTGCGGGCAAAAATCCTTGATTATGCGGCATGTTTTCTTAAAAAATGCGATGGAATATGCGGGATATTTATGCCATTTTATGCGATGAAATTGCGGGAACTTGCAAAAATTGCGGGAACTTGCAAAAACTGCGGGAACTTGGAAAAACTGCGGTTTGATGAAAAAGAGAAAAAAAGTGATTCCCCCAACACCGTGTTCTCAGTAGGTGAAATTATGTCACTTCATAACGTTCCCATGGCAACAGGGGAAAATGGCTGCTCTTGTGTGAAGTAAACGCAACATTTTTGAACTTTCTGCTGAGATATAGGTAGGGTTGGGTATTGTTTGGTTTTTTTTCTGATACTGGCGCTAAATCGGTACTTTTAAAACGGTGCCTGAACCGATACTTTTTAAGAAAGTTTTTTAAGAAGAAGAAACAAGAAGGATAGGCCTACTCAACAACAGTCGGTGACATTAAGGACACGTTGTTTATTACTAAGGCCATATGGTCAAAATTAAATGATTTAATAGTAATGTAATAACTATAACTTATAATAAACAATAACTTATTTCACCAGTAAATTGCTGTTGGACGACAAAAACAGCAACCAGATGGGAAAAGGGTATTTTACAATAACCAACCAAAACCAAACAATTACCAGTGTCCGTGAATGCACCATCTGTGCGTTTCCGACGTCGGCAGCTGCTGCGCTGCAGAGCAGACTGTTGATATACAGTCACACTTTACACTGTTTAACGTCACCTGTCAGCATTTTAACCGTGTTTAATCACGCTGCTAGCTAACGGTAGGCTAACGTTACCTGCTGTCCAGTGTAGTGTAAAGTCAGGCACCGAAATAAGGCACCGAAATCTTCGTTCTTATTCGGTCTCGTTAATTACTACCGTTTACGTCGGATCCGGGGGCCCATTGGCACCGAGTTTCGGTACCCAACCCTAGATATATGTGACTTTTTTGCAACGAAAATGCGGGGATTATGAAATCATGCAAGCCCCGCATATTTTGCGCGGAAATCGGCAATTTATGCGGCAAAAGTGCGGCGTTTTTAAAAAAATGCGGCCCCCGCATGAATATGCGGACATTGGCTGATTATGCATTGAATTCTGCGATCGCATAATCGCGTTTTTCTGGAGGGACTGAATAAACCCATTGCAAAAGACAGAGATTTTTTTTGTTAGTTGAAAGAAAATGTCAGTAGAAAACTGCACTTTAAAACGTAACTGTCATTCTTTTTTAGTGCCGCCTTTAATTAGCCTGAGATCGTCATACTTTTCAGATTTCAGATTCTAGTCAGAATGTGACTTCCTGACCTCTCAAGTGTTGTGGGCGGGGCTAAGTTCGGCTGGCATCCAGGCTAGCCTTTTATAAAAATTCAATGTTCAATTTGTTTAATAAAAGACTGTTGGAAATGATTTCCTTTCATTTGTTTTAAATTCAACAAGCAATTTATTGTATTTTAGCAGAATACTGAAAGCAGAAGAACTGAGTACACTTTAATACCTGTTTATTTATCGCAAGTAATATCATTATCGTGATATTCAACGTTATCGCATATTGCGTATTATTTTCTCATATCATGCAGCCCTACTTGGCAGTTACAGTAGATTGGAGGCACAACATCTGGCTTGTTTTATAACCAATTGTATAGGCTGTGCAGCTTAATCATCATCATCATCATCATTATCCTTTATTTAGTTCTCAGAGGTACAATTGAGGACAAGCCCTCATTTTCAATGTAGCCAAGATTATAGAAAATAAATCCACAATGCAATTTAGAACACAAGACACAAACAGCGCAGAAATTGTAAAATACAGCGACCGGAGTAGAAACAAGGACATGCAAGTCGCTAAAAACAATGATGGGAAACCGAGGACATAATCAAATACATAAAAAGGAATCAAGATAAAATCAAGAACATTTGAATTACTAAGAACAATTACAACCAGAAACTGGACTATTTAACACCATTGCTCTAAATTACCCAAATGTGGGAAGACATTTTTATTTAACTGATTGCTGAAGCTTGCTGAAGGTATTTGGTGCATTAAAAAAAGAGGCACTGATGTCCTTAGCTCTGACTGTTCCCTCAGGACCTTAAAGTACCCATATCATGAAAAAAAATCACTTTTTCTGGGATTTGGAGTGTTATTTTGTGTCTCTGGTGCTTCCACACACATACAAACTTTGAAAAGAAATCTATCCATGCTGTTTTGAGTGAGATACGGGTTTCTGAATGTGTCCTGCCTTCAGTCTCTGGGTGAGCTGTTCAAAATCTGCAGGGCTTCTTACGTCACTAGCCCAAACGACGGGCTAACCACAACCGTTAGCATGCTAGCGCTAGAATGCTACCTCGTTCTCAATGGCAAAGCATTGCTACAACACACACAAGTTCACCATAATCTGCAAAAGAACTACTTACATGTGTGCACTCATTTAGAAGAAGTCTCCAAGCTAATCCTGCCTTGTAACTGACCAAAGTTGGAGAAACAACCTTTCTTTTACTGTCTATGGAGCTAACTGACATGATCTACCATCTGAGCTAGTGCGCATGTGCGAGTGCAATCAAAGATAATACAGAAGAAAAGATGATTCACTCTGTAGCTAAACAGAGACCTGAACACAAGGTGAAAAGAGGAGCTGCAGCAGTGAGAGAGAGATGTGCTGTACAACAAAAATATGGTGTTTTTTGAAAATTAAACCATGTAAACCTATTCTGGTACAACCTTAAAATACAATTATGAACCTGAAAATGAGCATAATATGGGATCTTTAAGACTTTTATACAGTATACAGACTAGTACTTCCATATATATTTATAAACCTCTCTAAAATAAAATACTGGATGAGTGGTTATTCATTTAGAGTAAGTAGAGAGATATTTTTTGAAGAGAATGGCCCACTGTAATAAAATTCCCAAGATATCTACTGATTTTTTTGGCACAATGTAGCTGGTGCATCACATAAATAAGCATGTGATAATAGCTTTGGGGCAATACATTACTCTTCTGTATTAAAACATACTGCTCAGTTTAACATTGAAGTGACTTAGAAGTTATTCATAGAGCTTTAACAACATTAGAGGGTTAAATTGTTCCATCACAGCATTACAATTTTGTGACACACCAGTAGGTGGCAGTACACACCAACTGCCATATACTGCCCACTATCACTGCATTGCACCCAATTAACTGGTATGACACAGCCAACTAACCTAAATCATAATCTCTCAGTGGCACAGCCATTCATTTACACACACACACACACACACACACACACACACACACACACACACACACACACACACACACACACACACACACACACACACACACACACACACACACACACACACACACACACACACACACACGTTAGACCTGACACTACCTTCACTGTATCTAATAAAGTTACAAGCTTTATGCGCATGTACAGCTCAGCCAAAGTCTTATTCAGATACACAGTTTTAGTATCTAGTTTATTGTCAAATGTCAATGTATTATGTTTGTTAATTTTTTTTTATTAAGGGCCAGGCAGCAAACAGTTGTTATACCGGAAACTCTACCCCGGTTCCAATTTACTTGCTCTTTCTTGCCATGACATGAAAAGAAAATAAGTTGGTTTTCTTCCCCAGTCCTGTATTCACATGTGGCCAGTTGGGCCACGCTCTAAGACTGGCACAGCAGTGAGTGGACATTACTCAGATGGTGGATTTGGACAATGAATTCAGTTGAACGTAGCAGGAGCAGCAGCAATGCAATGTGGCTGTTTGAAAGGCGAGTATCCTGGGAAGTCTACACACAATAGACCAAGTGCATAGTTGAATCCATAGGTATTCTGTGGTGATAAGGCTGGGGAAGATTGAGCATATTTGGTAGAAATTCTTATATTCAGTAGTCAAAAGTAAGTGAAAAGGAAATCTTTTGCCAGGCTTGAAGATTGGAAGTCACAGCCCCTTCCGTCTGTTTTTTGGCACTTTTACACGTTTTCATGACTGCGCCAGAGTAGTAAATACTGATACTGTATTTGACATTTAAGCAGTGGCACATCGCAAGCTTCGACACATACTGTGGGCTCGGTAATGAGTATGTTGATGAGTCACTGATTCGTTTGGGCAGCTTCTCAATGATTTTTTGGCATCTGGAGAAATGTTAAGATTTAGCCTTTTTACACTGTGAACTTGTTTACAAAGCTTTTGTATCTCTCGAGGTGATTGTTTTCTTTACAGTAGAATTATCTCCATATGCCCCTTGGGTTTATTATTGCATATCAGGAAAGTGTTCTACCAGTTTGGCTAAAAAGTGCCTGTTTTTGTCCCAACCATGGTTTTAATTGGTCAGGCTATCTTCATTAATAGAGGGACCACCTCTCTGATACTGAACAGGCAGAAAGAGAAGACTGCGTTTGAAGTGGAACCATCCATCTCTTCCTGAAACAAGCATCTTCACTGGCAGGAGCAAAAACAATCGCAAGGAAGGAAGTGGTAAATAATTGAGCTCAGGAACAAAGCTCAGTAGATGAGGTTCCAAACTTCAGCTTCAGTTTCCTGTCGGTGCAATAAATGTGAATCAGTCGACAAACCTGGCAGGCTTCTGACATTACTCTGGCATAGAGTATGTTTATTAAGTAGGAGACACAAACCTCTCAGCGTGACAGAGAACTTTGCGCCCGTACATCAAGACACAAATTGATAAAACATTATTGAAAATGTGATAGCGAATGAAGAAAAGTTTGAAGCTTGTAACAGTTCCTGAGGTTGTTTGTGGGGGTGTGACACCTTCTAGTTTATTGTCTCTTGCGTCTGTAAAGTTGCCACAGTAGAGTTGCTATATAGCACAAGTACTCACACAGTAACCACGCACAAACTGCTACAAAGTGTTTTGCAAGCAAACAAAACCCTTATATATATATATATATATATATATATATATATATATATAAACTGATAAGATGAGCAAAATAACCAGTTGTGAGCTGAAAAACAGGGTTATATAACAACAAACACATCACCAATAAAATTGGCCTAGCTCCCTCGGCAGGTTCCTCCATCACCCGGGCCCTCGCACAATAAAGGCTGGTCACCTCTGATTTCAGCTTGGATATTTGAGCGTCCCGGGACGATCTCAGGCTGGGCTCCAGACAGCCCATAGGGGGTATGAATAACAGTGTTTCCTGCCAGCATCTGCATGCTCTCCTTAAGTGGAGAAATGCCTTTGTGCTTCCCCCTCGACGATGCACCAGACTATCTCCCCTGGCTTCCAAAATAGGCTGCGTTTTCCTTGTCAGTCAAATGATGAAATCAGTAGAAACTGTACTTCATAACTATCAATCTACCTGATTCCGCTTTCAGTTTCCACTTGTGGCAGCAAGATGTCTTTGGAGATGTGGGACACAGTTTTGTTTTCAATGTTAGATCAAAGTAGTGACCAATCCGATAAAAGGGAATTTATTCATTTCATTTATTTAGTTTAAGAAGATGATTAATATATAACACTGAACTGCAGCACAAGTCTTAATTAGCTGGATTGATATGATGAAACTGTAGGGTTGCATAACACCATTAAAAGACAATTATTGTTGAAAGGACAATGACAAAAACAAATCCCTCCCTAGGCTCTAACCACTGGCAGTATCCCAGGCTTCATTGATGTGGTAATGAACCTGAATTCTCCTGCACTGCTGGAAGACAACCTCGTTTGGCAAGCCAAAACAGCAGGGAAGAGGATGATCTTCTACGGAGATGACACCTGGGTGCGCCTCTTCCCCAAACACTTCATGGAGTACGATGGCACGACCTCCTTCTTTGTATCTGACTACACTGAGGTATGTGTGAGTCAAACAGCCAGGGTCTGGCTGTGTAAAAGATAAAAGTATTGTGTTTCTCTGCCAATATCAAAGATTAAAGAGACCTGGTGGCAGATGTGACACAGGAATTTTAAAGGTCCCATATTATGCTCATTTTCAGGTCCATATTTATATTTATATTTTATACCTGTATTTATTGTCTTTTTAAGCCCCCCTCCCAAAAAAGCCAAGTCTGCTCTGATTGATTAGCGTTTTTGTGTCTTCTGCATCTGCGTTCTCAGTGTCTCTGCACCGTCATTGCAGCTGGGGAATGACTATAACGGCACTGTGGCAGCACTTTCTAACTATATAGTGTAATAGTATAGTTGTGACATCACAACCGTACAGAAGTCCTAATAGCTCGTTTAAAGGCACATTTTCTAAATACGTCTTTGTGAATTTCTCTGTGAACTGAGCTTCCTAATATGGACATGGAAATCTCACTTTTTACAATATGGGACCTTTGAAAATGATGAGAAATTGAGAAACCTGTAAAATTATGAAATCCTCCCATCCTTTTATCAAGCACCCTGACTTCTTTTTTGTTTGCAAAATTCTTTTACCTGCATCATTAAACAATATAATTTACGCTCAAGTTCCTCAAGTTTTCACAGACTGCTGCTGCTGTCCATGAAAGTATTTTAAACCATACCATAACCCAAAACAACAGTAAAGACTGTACATAATGTATACATTAATAATTGTCAGTCGTTTATGTATATATTTTGTGGAATATGCTGTGTATGTCTGGAAATGACTGTCACTGCATTATTTACGAGGCAAAGTGATCTGCATGTACAAGATGAAGGCAACTGAGCAACCAGGGAGGCACAGAGATGAGATCACACAAAAAGCTGCTTGTCAATTAGCTCCATATGCCATAGCTACCAATGTAGTGTAATATTTGCCTGATGATAATCAGATTATCATCAGACTCTATCGCAGCTTTGGGTAAAGCTCCTCTCAGCTCAGTTTTTGTTTGCTCTAGGGGGGCGATTTTGAATAATATCAACCTAAATTGGTTATCAGTTGAAATCCTGTAGCTCAGTAAATGTGTGCCTTTAATGCATCATGTCTCCGTGTAGGTTGACAACAATGTGACCCGTCACTTGGATAGCACCCTTAAGAGAGACGACTGGGATATTCTGATCCTCCACTACCTCGGCCTCGACCACATTGGTCATATCAGTGGACCCCACAGTTCCCTCATCCAGCCCAAACTGCTGGAGATGGATGACATCCTGAAGAAGATTCACAGTGCCCTCATTTCAAAGGTAATTATTTATCCTAATATCTGTTTATATGTCCCGTTGCACCTGCATGTTCTGTTGTTGTAGAGTTTCAGAAAGTCATTTCTTAGATGTTCTATTGCAGTGTGAACTTTGTTGCAGAGTTTTTGTGAAAGTGTCATGGAAGTTCTTGAATTGTATGTGAAGTTGTAAAGCTGCACTAATCAATATTTTTATATGAGCAATGGGTCAAATGTCTTTGTGTAATGTGAAAGGAGTCACTCGTAGGGATGATAATAGCGATAAACCTTTCACCTCATTGTTTTAGTTTTTTTGTTAAGCCTCACTGCTCGAAGGCAGAACACTGCTGAACACCAAACGGCAGACAAAGCTAGCTGGAGAACATACTGGATCATTTAGCAGCTAAAGAGCCAGACTACTTCCCTAAGGAGGAGACCAAAACGGAGCTAAGAGGAGCGTAAATATTGGTCTTAAATTTGTCAGGCGGTCAGAAACACAACTTCAAGTGAATGCCAAAGTTCTCCGAGTCAGCTCAACGTGTAAAGAGTCAACTCTTTGCCAACACGTTTGCCATATCAATGGATCTGAAATAAACGAGTCGGTCATCAGGAAAAAGGGTTACTATTTTGATAGTTGAATAATTAGCCAATGCCAAATATTCACTCCGTGTTCCAGCCTTTGGATGGGAAAGTTTGCTGCTTTTCTTTGACCTGTGGGAGAGTAAACTGAATATCTTTGTTTCTTTTTTAGTGTTGTCCGGACAAAACAAGCAATTTGATGACATCACCCTGGGCTTTTAGGATAATGTGATGGACATTTAAACTGGGGCTGGCTATCGTCAATGTCAATTAGATTAGGAACATTTCAGTTACAATACCAATTTAGCTTGCATATGAAATGGATTCTACAATTGTACAAGGTTCCCTCTAACCTGCTGCATTCTTAAAAAGTATCAATGTTTACATTAAGAACTGACCCCAAAGCAGTTACATTAGCTCTACAGTCAGGGGAATATTGAGTGACATTTCATTCAGATATCTTGAGGGACCCCTTTGAAGATGGCCTTGCCAGTTTTTCCCTCAACAAAATGTAGCTTTCCTAACAAGCTAGCATTAGTAGTTGGTACCCATGGATTCCTTAGGTCTTCTAGTTGCATATGATACGGACAAAGATCGATTTCTTTCTCATTTTGGATCATTCAAATAAAAATCGATTTACATTGGTAAATCGATTTTACCTGACCTGACTACTTGACCTTAAACGTGAGACTGGGCCGAAGTTTTCAAATGAAAGCACACATTGCTTGAAGTGAAAATGTCTTGTGAAAAAAGTCACATTTTGGTTTTATAAAAATTATGGAAATTATCGTCATGGGAAAAATACGTTAACAACTTCAGAATTTCTATGTTGATACATTTTTGATTAATTGTCCAGCCCTAGTATTGGAGAGTTGTAGCATATATTCACCGACAAATAGCCTGAACTGTACACACACTGCAATGCTACATTCACAGATATAACGTTACTGCAAACGTCATACTCACGTCACACACGCGCACTCTCTCGAGCACACACTCGCTACCGTTATGCACACAACCTACGCAGTTATTCCTTAAAGGAGTTCGCTACATGTACAGTATAACACATTTAAGTTTTAGTTATTTTTTAATTCCCCGATGCTTAGGCCCAGCGGGGAGTCAATTCAGGCCCGATGGCTGCCAAGCTTGCAATACAGCACTGGCAGAAACCCTAGTTAATCCATTAATCACCAAGATAATGGGCAGATCAATCTATGATGAAATGAATTGTTAGTTTCCGCACTATGCATCAACTTAATAAGGTCATACCATGTCAAATGTATGTGTAATGTTCAGCTTGTTGTGGAGTTCTGCCCCCAAGTTTCCAAAAAATGGTAACTGCAGCTTTAAAATCACTACTATCAAAACTCCTGTTTTATTTGATTGACTGACATGAGATATACATATTAAACCAGTAGTTATTTTCAAAACAGACAGCTTACCTAAAATGTATTGTTTCCTGTGAATCCCTTTTGTGGAAGTAGGTAATTTGACGGACTCTGCCCCTAGCTGTGAAATTCTATTATATAGAGAGGTAATTACATAAAGTAAATCCAGTGAATGGCTGTTGCTAAAGAAATGTCGACTATGAAAAGTCCAAAACTGGGTTTAATTTCATAAAAATCTTGAGGGTTCCAGCTTTAACGGGCCTGTTATTTACTCACTCTATTTGGATGGACAATACTGGCCTTTCAATTCAAGTTAATTAGACAGACTTCCTCTCTGTGGCTGGGCTGCTGCTTAATGTAATTGTTGCTTGTCAACATTGGTTTCTCTATTAAAATCCACTCAACTCAACATTAGGCTACACTTCAATTTTTGAATAGTAATTTAGTCATTTAAGGGTTTTTGGGACTAATATTCATGTCATTATATGGTTAATAAATGAAATATGCAAATATGAAGTAATGATCAATAGTTAATATATTAATGTGACGCTATCAGGGGATTTTTTTCAGCATGATCAATGTTTGGATGGGCCTTTAATTACACAGATAATTTGTACCGTTTCCAGCGGTTATTATATTATCTGTTGCAGCAACCACAGAGATTTAATAAACTGTTAAGCTTTTCTGTTATCTTTCATTTTGCCTTTGATCAGTGTGCAAGTCGTGTGGCTTTGTTTTCTCTGCGCGGCCCGACAGCTGTGCGTGCATATTGTCGTGGTGCTGTGTGTGTGTTGTTAATGGGCATTGTTTCGTTGTCATTCAGCTGTGTAGCTTGTATTTAGATTGTCATGTCATGTCAACACGAGCCTACAATCTCCCTCTTCTCTGTTCTCTCTCTCATCCTTCAGCTTCTCTGAAATAGCAGAGAGACAACAGAGGCCAAAGGCTGATATGCTTGTAAACTTTTTCCTCTTCGCAACAGATTAGGGCTGGAAAAAAGAAAATCATATGTATCGTGATTTTCTTTTTTGCGACGAGTTTTTAAAATTGATTATTTCCCCTAAAATTTATATTTTTTAACAAAGTGACCGAAACCAGAAAATGCAGAAGATCCATGTTATGTACTTCTTTACAAATGAAATAAATGTCAGACTGACTGACTGACATGTGATGTGCATTGTTCTTAGAAAACAATTAGTTTTTAGAAATGTCTCATGATATATTGTCTCTAAAAACTGTATTATTCCACTGTAATGTATCGTGAAAGAATCGAGTTGGGACAAAAGCATATCGTCCCGGCTCTACAATAGATACACTGAAGCGTATGTCTGGAAATATTGATGCAACATTTCACCACATCCCCAAAAGTTGTTAATTTTGTCTTGTTAAATCCTGTCTGTGCAGGCTCATGGCGAAATCTGTGTGTTTTTGGGCAATGGCAGCCTCAACCATGCTCCCAGTGAGCTCTTTGAATGGAATGTGTTTGAAAGTCTTGCTTCAGTCACATTAGTCAAAGGCTATGGCTGTTCTTTTTTCCCGGAGCAGTTTGACCTAAATATAGACAGCCATGTGGGGTTCCGCAGGATACCTTAGAAGATTCTACAAAAACAACGACGCTTTCTCTGATCAGCACATGCTTTTCACATGTTGACTTTGACTGACGCTTGACTGCACAACTAAGCTGCTGCTGCATCCTTCAGCAGTGAAAGGAATGATGGTTCCTGCTGCAGCACAGTGAAGGGGAAAAGCAGAGTTGTAATCAAATGACAGCACTCAAAGTTTCCGTTGTAATGTAACACGAGTAGACTATTTCAGCGGGTTCATATTAGGGGCAGAGACATGCTCTACCTGCTGAGTGGACAGGCGCAAAACTCTCCATTAAAACATGATTGGAAAGCAGAACCTCCTGGTCATAAAGACTTCCATCAAACCTTGTGTTAATGGAGATCACATGGCCTCAATCTTCTCTTCTGGATATTTCACATTTTAGGGTTGGGCAGCTGCTTGTGCTGTGTAAAACGTCTTAAACCTGACCTGCAGAGCAGCGTGTAATCTGAGCCATGTATTTCATAAGAGAGATAAATGAAATGTTGCAAATGTGTAGACTGTTGTATCTGTATTTTTCTTTCTTATTAGGGCTAGGAGGATATGCTTTTGTCCTGATTTTATTCTTTCACGATACATGTGTTTAGTTATTGCAATTCTAGAAGTATTGCAGGACAAGTAAAACCAAAGTTTTTTTTTTTTGTGTGGCCATTTTCAACCTTTATTTAGACAGGAAAGCTGAAGACATGAAAGGGGAGAGAGAGAGGGGTGAATGACATGCAGCAAAGGGCCGCAGGTCGGAGTGGAACCTGGGCCCGCTGTGTCGAGGAGTAAACCTCTATATATGAGCGCCCGCTCTACCAACTGAGCTATACGGGCGCCCGAATACTACACTTCTAGAGACTATATATCATGAGACATTTCTAAAAACTAATTGTTTTCTAGGAAGAATGCACATCATGTCAGTCAGTCAGTCTGACATTTATTTCATTTGTAAAGAAGTACATAACATGGATCTTCTGCATTTTCTGCTTTCGGACTGTTTTGCTGGAAACAGATATGATGTAGTCACCTTCAGCGGTACCGTATAAACAGAAAATATTTAGGTAAATGATTGATAAAAAATAAATAAGAAATATCAATTCTAGGGAAAAGAATCAATTTTAAAAATCGTCGCAAGAAAGATCACGATGCATACAATCTTGAATTTTTTTTTTCCCACAGCGCTGCGGAGGAGGGTCTGGCTAGTCCACACAGCATTCTGGGGAGGGGGAAAAACGTGCTCTGGTTTATTGGCATTTCTTTAAATCAATCACAATCTTAATGGGCGGCGCTTAGCTCTGCATGGAGCCGCTGCAAAATAGCCTCGGGAAAGGAACTTGTTTTGGTGGAACATGTGGACGTTCAAAAGTTGTTTTAGTCAACTTAACTCAGGTTGGACAGATAGTCTAGCTAGCTGTCTGGATTTACCCTGCAGAGATCTGAGGAGCAGTTAACTGTAGTCCTCAGAAATCCAGCAGAGTTTAGAACGCCAACACAAAGAAAGCGGAAACTAACGCACATCCGGCGGAATTTCCGGCGGCACCGGAGCCATACCGGAAGTGGAACATCGTGGATATAGACTAGTCCTGACAGAAGAATATTGTCTTGTTATTGAGTTGTAACTGAAGCACATTCTATACAGCAAATTAACAATTTAACAGTGGTTCCTGTTTTCGTCAAGACGTACCTCCGCAGATCTACTGTATCAGAGGAACTATTACAAGTAGCCCTTCATTGGCACCACTGTCATGTTGCAAATATGTTCTCATTAATGCTTCATAAGTAGGTTTTATTTAACACTATTAATAATATAAAGGTTTATTTAGGTTGCTTTGGCCAAGCTTGAATTTGCTCTACAATTCATAATGAATTACTCTTAGTTTACTTTTTCCATTTCTTCAGCTAAATATTCCCAAACTAACAGATAAAGCTACAGCTAAATGAATCTGCTGTCATTGGCCTTTTCTTTGTGTCCGTTCGGATAAAGTCATCCTCAGTGAAAGCCGGACCTGGCTTCCAAACATAAAAGCAGAATTGATCTCAGCCTTTCAGCAATCATTGCTTTTCCTGTCTTTCAGGCTGTCTATTAATCTAATATTGATGGACAAAAAGTCCCTGTGGTTTTCTTTTGTCTTTGTGTTATACAACATGATAACTGAGGAGTCTGTTGGTAGTATTATACTGTAATGCGTGGTAAGATTTGGCTTTTGTTTTGTTAACATCTGTAGTCGTGTTTTTAAATCAGCCCCCACTGCCATGACTCATAAGGCATCCTTGTCAGAGTTCTAGTCAATGGAAGGCTCTTATGAGTCTAGTTAAAAGGGAATCACTAAGGGAGGAACCGAGCGTGATCAAAGTTGGTCGTCCTCAACAAGCCATTCATCCTGTTTGTTTGCTGCCGTTACTGTGTTTTATTCAGTCTGGAGACGCAGAGAAAGGGTTTGTCTCGACTTTCCTTTTCTTAAGTAATACTTTTAATACCTTCCACTGCTACTAAATGTCTCCAACATAATAACAATAACATCAAAAATATGTGGAGAAGCAATCTATTACCCCCAGCAGCTGTCATTTTATTCTATTGCTCTGTTTTTCATAACTGGATGTATTTTCTTTCTTCTTTTCCGTTTGGTGCCAAGTTTGAATAATTCACATCTCGGAGCTTTGAGGTTTTGCTCTCCCAGATCACATACAGTGGGAGTCAATTAACCTTGTGTGTTTGCTTCTGTCAGGAGGCGGAGGGATCCTTGCCCTACCTGCTGGTGCTGTGTGGAGATCACGGCATGTCGGAGACCGGCAGCCACGGAGGCTCCTCAGAGCCAGAAGTCAATACACCCCTGGTGCTCATAAGCCCGGCCTTCAAAAGAAAAGGTAAACTCTGATGTTGCTTAAAGAAGCAGAGGGCTGTAGATGTGTCATTAAATCGAAGATATTCAGTTTTTTTTTTGGGGGGGGGGGCTATTACAGCTACACCCTGTCAACATGCAGACCCATGACTAAGTGTGTAGACACGACATGATTTTGGACTGTCTGGTGTAGTTAGGGGTTGACCGATACAGTTTTTTTAGGGCCGATAACGATCATTAGTTGTTAATGAAACCAATAACTGATATTTGGAACCACTATGCATTTACAGTGAAAATGAAAATCTTTAAGTCAAAATTTTGATTTTGGAATGTTAAAAACTCCAACACAAAACCTTGTTTAAATGCTTAAGGAATTATTTAATAAATTAGAAACGTTCAACATAATACAACATGTAAACAGGATTTCTTTCATGCTCACACACAACTTTCCATTCATTTTAGCGTGAGGAGCAGTGTCGTCTCGACTCGTCACTCTCGACAGAGTGCAAATAGCACCTGAGCAGAACTTTATTTTTGGTGGGATGAATGTGGTTTAAGTGTGAAAGCGTGATGGTGATAATTGCTTCTTTCCCAGCCAAGTCTATTTTTGACATCTTTTCTTGCATAGATTTTTTTATTTATAGGCCATTCTTGTTAATTAATCATTTGCAGTTCACTCGATCTGTTGCTACAGAATCGGCGGTTTTTGCTTGCACTCTGTGCCTCCTGTGGTGCCAACAGCTTGACTCACCTGCCTACCAGTCGGCCTTTTTGCTTTCAAATTCAAAGATTTTACCAATCACAGAAGGGGTAGGATCAGAAATGCCAAATCCTGTGTTCTCTTCAGTGAAATACATCCAGAGCCAGTTGACATAATTCCTTTAGTCATTAATGAGGTGGATTCCTGTGACTCAATGACATGGGAATTAACGCTTTAGTGTGTAACTTTTTATATTAATGAATGTCTGTTACATTTAAGCCATTGCCAAATGAGTTAATACAAAGCTATTTAAGGCTATCAGCTACACACAACTCTCTCTGTATTTCTCTATGTTCAGAAACTGGTGTCGTCCGACAACGCACAGAAAAGCGAGTGAAGATAATTACCTCTTCTGAAGAGTCCATCGTGGTTTTTTTTTAATCCTCCTTGTCCTTCTGGGCTACAAATAACTGTGTGGAGGAGAGGTGGGGGTGGTGCGAGATCACCGAAGGCTTGTATCATGTGGATCCGCCGACAGTTTTGTTGTCGTTACCCTGAATTTCTTATTCCGTATTCCATTAGATTCTGATTCCAATGTTGCTTGATCCTGATTGGTGCATGGACGTACACTACAGTCATCATTTTTTCTGTCTGTCACACTTTGAACCAATGAGAAGCACAGAGAAGGAACAAAAATACAGAAATCTCTAATGTGAAAGAACCTTAACTGTTCTTACATTGGCAGAAAATATTGGGTTCATTTAGGATTCCATTTACCTTGCACGGCACCACTGTGGTTCGGACCAAGCAATCAGCGTCCTATGTGTGGACCTGCTGGCAGCTACGGCCGTGGTTTCGGTGTCTGTGAAAAGAATAATGGCAGCTCCTAAAGAGGTTAGCATCGATACTGCAGTAGCATCAGTCAGTGCGTTATATTCATGTTAAGGCGATACCCCGATTTCTCAAACCCCATGTAAACACCTTACCCCGGTTAAAATCAGACTTCTCATAACCCTGTTAACAGAGGTAGAGAACTCCTTCAGTAACCGGGTTATTCCTGCATGTATACACCTTAAACGGAGTATGATCGGTTTAAGCGTATATGCGTGCTCCGACTGCCCCTCCCCACTCTCCTTTTAGTAGTTTTTGAACCGGAAATAATCCATCAGCGCTGTGAGTTGTAGTCGTCGCTATGACACCATGCAACAAAACAGCGTTGCCCGAATTAGCGACGGGCCATTGGCAGCAAAGAGTCTGCGATCCACTGTTTTACTCATTGCCGAGGCAGCAGCGGAAACTGGGAAATGGCTGAACAGATTGTCCATCTCTGGGGCTGTCAACGTTGTGTCTCGGAAAAAAGGGGAGGTACCGAACAACCCCTGCTGCTACCGTTAGTTAGCTAACACTAAGGAAGTTAGCTTGCTAATTCTACCTTACACTGGTTAGATATGAGGCGAACACGTTGTCAGTCATCTGGCGAGAGCACTGTTATTTCCTACACTGTGACAAGACTGTGTTAAAGGACAGTTCCTGCGCAAAATGAACCTAGGGGTTAATATCATATGTGTACCGTGTCGAACGACAAACGCCGTGCAACCAGTTACCAGTAACATAGCTCAACACACAGCGTGATTCGACTGTTCATGACAAGGCGCCATCCAAGGCGCCTGCATGTAAACATGAACACTACTGTCTTTATAAACTATCTTTTTAATAAACTGTCTGTGTTGAAGTATGGTGCTATTTTGAGCCTTGTTAGTGGTATAAAAAAATGGAAATAACCATCTGCCCCGAAAGCTAGCGTTAGCAGCTAACCACCGGTTTGCGGTAGCTTATTTAAAGCTAGAGATGCATTCGATTAGCATGAATTAATGTCACAGAGTTAGTTCGACTCGGTTCACATATGTTAATTACCCCTAGGTTCATTTTGCGCTGGAATTGTCCTTTAATGACACATTAAGTTGTTACATTTTACTAATATAGTGGCGGTCGGGGTAATTTTGACATGGGTCAACCGAAAGAGAAAGCTAGTTTGGCATTGGAAGTACAGCACCTACTGTAACTGAGGTAGAGTTACTCCCATCATTCTTCCCATTCTTCCCCGCTCATGTATACAGGGAGAACTGGCATAACCCTGTTGTTCACTTAACCGGGATTAGACCGTACCCCGGTTACTGCTGTGCATGTAAATACAATGAGTTATATCAGAATTGGAGTGTATTTCTTCTTTGACAAAAGAGCAAAGAACGACACTGAAGGCTTTTCTCAATGGAAAAGATCTTTTGGCTTTTCTTCCAATTGGCTCTGGCAAGAGTTTGATAGACAGATGCTTCATCCAGTTTGAAAGTGTCTGTCCTTTTTCTAAACAGTTTCCAAAGACGGCTTCTTAGATGGTTCTATGTAATGGTTCTATGTAACAAACCATCTGGTGTGTCAGGTTAGGATCCCATGGCTAATAATAAGAAGCTGGGTGACAAAATAAGTCTTCAGGACCTTAACCATAAGGTGTTGTTTTGTTCACTTTTGTTGTTGTGGTGGTGTCTATTCAGCTGTCTGTCTGTGGAGACCTTCACGTAAGAACAACAAGACATAAAAATACATGACAGAAGCGTCATCCTTATGCCCCTTAAAGTTCCTATAGAGGAGAAAATTCTGAAGCACTTAGTCTAATAATTACAAAGAAAAATGTATGTCCTGAATCTTTTGTGACCTTTGTCACCTTAGTGCTGTAAGGAACAGACTTTCTATTAATACCACCTGAAATGTACATATGTTGACATGGAAATGTATTCTATTTAATGCATCAGTTATTGCAATCAGTGGCCTCATCAGTATAACTGGTTATTTTTACCGTAGTGAGAATGGTGGGTCATTAGGAAGCTCAACTGCCTGTTGTTTTTCATTAGAACATGCTGCAGTGGATCAGAGTTCATTACCGGCTGGCTCAGTACCTGAGCTTCACTTTTTTTAATCTGAATGCATTATTGAGAAAACAGCCCTCTTACTGCAGAATGGCAGAACACCTGCCACATTAAGTTCAGTTGAATCGCACTAGAGTTGGTTTTCCCCCTTGGTGTGGTTCGTTTGGGCAGGTGTGAATGCGGCAATCGGACTTTGATGCGCCCCAAATACGGACCAAACAAGTGGAGGTCTCGGTCTGCTTTCAATGAAACTCTGGAGCGGGTCGTTTGTGGTGAGAACGGGATCCGACCTCAACCGCACTAACTGTGTACTCCCCAAGTCTGAGCTAAATGGCTGGTGTGCTTTGCAATCTGCGATGCGGCAGAGCAGCAAACTGTAGCAGCTTGCAATGTTTCTCAAGCTCGTCGTCACTCGCATCTCCGTGGTCAAACCAGCCGCCACTAAAGTTGGAGACGGACGCCGGCAGAGCAGAGCGAAGTCTCGGTGACCAGAGCAGACGACGTAACGTCGCTTGCGAAACAATCTCTGATCATTTAAATGAAATGAGCTGGTTTGACCATGGAGATGCAAGAAATATGCCCCAGACACATGCGTGCAGCCCTAAGTCACAGACTGATGGCAGCATTAATGTAGAGACCAATAGTTTCTGTGATAACAGAATCATGAATGGAATAGCAAAATTGAGAATTAAAAAAAAAGCTATAAGACAGATTCCATAGTGCCGTGAAATTATTATTATTATTATTTTTTTTTTAAATACATAAAAAAATTATTCCCAGTGGCTAAGGCCTGGTGGGCCACCAGGCTTGCAATACACTGGGGGAAACCCTGCTCCAAGTTTAGAAACTCATCAACTGATTCGGATCAGAGCAAACAAACCATAGGTGTGAAAACGCCCTAAGTCGACTGTGCCAGAAGGATCCTGAGAGGCACCGCCACTTTAATCAGACAGTGCAGGTAAAAAAGAAGCCTTACAGTCACTGTTTACGTCAGCGTCTGTCTATCCTTGCCTTTTCTTGCTTTCTTTAAGAAGCCATAATACACTGTACTGCAGTCCAAAACCAAGAAAAGCCAATAACATAGAATGGATGAGATGATAACGTCCCAGCCTTAAAACCCACGTCAACAATGGTGCAACCACATCAGTAACTGATGCAAGAATGTTTTGATACATTGATGGATACAATTTCAGCCATCTGATGTGAGAGAAATAATAATAAACTGAGGTATAGAACCCATATACGCATTTCATACGTGTGCAAACATTAATTTAATCCCCATCATAACAAACGTTGAGGTAACTCTGCTATGATCTGAGAAAACTTTAAGGTGCCAGCACAAGTTTAAGGAGGTGACAAGAGAACATTTCACTCAAATGTGCCTCGTACTATTTCATGTGACAAATAAAAATTGATTGATTGATTTGGTACAAAGTATGCATATGGCTTCTTCATCAGCTGCGGGTTTCTCGTCTGTAAATCAGCATGCTGTGGGTGTAACCTTTTACTGAGTTATGACACATCTGTTCTGCCAGAATGTGAGTCGCTCTGTTCTGTGTGAGCCAAAGCGTACAAGCAGAGTGGATATTGTTCTGAAGATGTTTGGTTGGATGTAACAGTAAAGGCATTCGGTCAGTGGTTTGGCAAGCAGAGTACTTCTTCTTTCTTGTTTCCAGAGAATTAAAATAAAATAGCAATGTATGATTTCCACAAAGACCTGTAACAATTATTAAAGGTCCCATGGCATGAAAATTTCACTTTATGAGGTTTTTTAACATTAATATGAGTTCCCCTAGACTGCCTATGGTCCTCCAGTGGCTAGAAATGGCGGTAGGTGTAAACCGATCCCTGGGTATCCTGCTCTGCCTTTGAGAAAATGAAAGCTCAGATGGGCCGATCAGGAATCTTCCCTTTATGACGTCATAAGGGGAAAGGTTACCTCCCCTTTCTCTGCTTTCCCTGCTCAGAGAATTTGGCCCACCCATGAGAAAGAGAGACATCATGGCTTGCAAACGAGCGAAGCATGAAAGGTCTATATAAAAGAGACTTCAGATACAGTATTAGGGGACCACTAAGGTCTATATAAAAGAGACTTCAGATACAGTATTAGGGGACCACTGAGGCCTATATAAAAGAGACTTCAGATACAGTGTTAGGGGACCACTAAGGCCTATATAAAAGAGACTTCAGATACAGTATTAGGGGACCACTAAGGTCTATATAAAAGAGACTTCAGATACAGTATTAGGGGACCACTGAGGTCTATATAAAAGAGACTTTAGATACAGTGTTAGGGGACCACTAAGGTCTATATAAAAGAGACTTCAGATACAGTATTAGGGGACCACTAAGGTCTATATAAAAGAGACTTCAGATACAGTATTAGGGGACCACTAAGGTCTATATAAAAGAGACTTCAGATACAGTGTTAGGGGACCACTAAGGTCTATATAAAAGAGACTTCAGATACAGTATTAGGGGACCACTAAGTTCTATATAAAAGAGACTTCAGATACAGTATTAGGGGACCACTAAGGCCTATATAAAAGAGACTTCAGATACAGTATTAGGGGACCACTAAGGTCTATATAAAAGAGACTTCAGATACAGTATTAGGGGACCACTAAGGCCTATATAAAAGAGACTTCAGATACAGTATTAGAGGACCACTAAGGTCTATATAAAAGAGACTTCAGATACAGTGTTAGGGGACCACTAAGTTCTATATAAAAGAGACTTCAGATACAGTATTAGGGGACCACTAAGGTCTATATAAAAGAGACTTCAGATACAGTATTAGGGGACCACTAAGGCCTATATAAAAGAGACTTCAGATACAGTATTAGGGGACCACTGAGGTCTATATAAAAGAGACTTCAGATACAGTATTAGGGGACCACTGAGGTCTATATAAAAGAGACTTCAGATACAGTATTAGGGGACCACTAAGGTCTATATAAAAGAGACTTCAGATACAGTATTAGGGGACCACTGGGGCCTATATAAAAGAGACTTCAGATACAGTATTAGGGGACCACTAAGGCCTATATAAAAGAGACTTCAGATACAGTATTAGGGGACCACTAAGGTCTATATAAAAGAGACTTCAGATACAGTATTAGGGGACCACTAAGGTCTATATAAAAGAGACTTCAGATACAGTATTAGGGGACCACTGAGGCCTATATAAAAGAGACTTCAGATACAGTATTAGGGGACCACTGAGGCCTATATAAAAGAGACTTCAGATACAGTATTAGGGGACCACTGAGGCCTATATAAAAGAGACTTCAGATACAGTATTAGGGGACCACTGAGGCCTATATAAAAGAGACTTCAGATACAGTATTAGGGAACCACTAAGGTCTATATAAAAGAGACAGATATATAAAAGCATCCAAAAAGCAGCATGTCATAGGACCTTTTAAATAATTGTCTATTTTTTAACATACAGTTATCGCCATTTCTTTGTTTAACCGCAATTAATTGCTAACATTTGCTAAGGTTCTAAGGGGTATGACCATTGATGGTAATTGTCAGCTTTATGTTCATTAAAGAAAAAAAATGCAATGTTTTATGATAATAAAGAGGCACAGTTTACTTCAACAAACTTCAAAGGCTGTGTACTTATGTTATCACATTATCTGGGTCACATACCGTATATATAGTGATATAACCAAAAGATATATTCTGGGAGTCATTCAAAACTTTAATTTGTTTGCAAAAGTAATACATGAATAAATATTTTTAAATTGGACTGTAAGAGACTTATAGATTATACTGTTAATCACAGTTATTTCTGTGACAATTAATTGTACAGTAAATTGGTAAAAAGTAATTGTAATTGTTACAGCTCTATTTCCACACATTTAATATGGGATTCATGTGTAATAAAAGGTCTCCAGGGGAGTTGAAAATGTTTCACTTGAATGAATAAAAAGCCTTCTTTTTAGTGTAATTACTGCAACTAAAAGCATAACTTAAACATTTTTATTTATTCATTGCTATTTAAACAAACTGCACATACTTGGTATATATATATATATATATATATATATATATATATATATATATATATATATAATCCTAACTAGCTGCAGGCTTAATACAGAAAAGTCCTTGTCTTGTTGCAAATGTATCTCCTTTTATTATGAAATGGATTATTCGCCGTCTTATTTCATTGTGACTGATTACCAAATTAACTCATAGCTCAGGGGTTTGTCCCAGTCTTTAGTCTGCAGCTGTCTCCCCACACATGTGAGCTGAACTGTTTTTGGATATATTTTACACCAGTATAGTTCATTATTGCAGCCCTGAAACTTCACTCAGACACAGACAATTTGGGAAATGACTCCCACTCTCTGTTTGTATTGTTAAAAGCTCTCTACAGGAAGCCAAATAAAGCCCCAAAAAGTCTGTTCGCTTTTGACAGGAGACAAGCTTTGAAAAAGAATAATGATTTCATTCTTTCATTCATTGTTTCCCCCGTTTGGGTTGTTTTGCATGTCGCGACAACCCTCCCTCATGGTCGTACCGTCAGGCAATGCTACAGGAGTAATTATGAGGATTGTTTGTTGTGCTTTTGTGTTCAGATTCAGGTTTTCTATGTTAGAATTCAAATTAAATAGTGTCCTGATTCAAATCAGCAACAAGATATCACTAATGCACTTGGCCTAAATAAATGAAAAGCTTGTAGATATTCCACCGCGACCGTAGTTTGACTGTCCTGAGGGGAGAGAGGAAGACGGCAGCAATGAGATGCGGTAGCTGCTGTGATTAGAGTGATGTCCCAGTAAAAATATATAATACATAATCACTGACTTCTATGTAACAAAAAGGCGTGGGGATTTTCACTTTTAGTGTTTGTGTCAGGTTTATGACTTCAGGAGAAGGACCTTCTTTTTTCAAATTTATCTTGATGAATGTTGTGAAATTCTTTCAGACAAGCTCTTATTGTGTGAACGGGGGAATCTTCCACAGAAGACAGTATAGAAATTGAGCCATTTCCTCGTGTCTGTCTTGTTAATAGTTTTTGTCTGTGGATTGCCTTAGAGTTTGAAGTGATTTGTGATTCAACATTTGGTAGTTATTAAAAGCGTTCCCATGTTGTGTGTCTGAAACTGCAGGTTTTTAAGGGAAAACTCACGCAGAGCATGCATTTTAACTTTTGAAGTATTTTTGGAACAAATAGATAGTTGTTCAGGTTGAACAGAGTCCTTGATTTATACAGGCAGATTGACAAGTGAAGGTTAGAACAATCAGCGTACTTAAAAAGAAAAAATTAAATAAAACCCAAAGATAAAACACAATCATATACGCATCAATCCGATTCCATCAAAAAAAAAAAAAAAAAAAAAAAAAGGTTGACTTTGAGAAGGAGCAGGCAGGAGCATAATGCTTGTAAAGTCTTGCCACTACTTTACAATATATTATTACAGGAAAAAAAAAAGAGGAAATGCTAAAAAATGTATTTACTCATTTTTTCACCATGTTTTAGCAGGTGCAGTAGATCCTCACTGTTTTGCTTGTGTGTCTTTGCCCTGTGGTGCCAGCGGGAATGGAGAAGCCTGCAGTGGTGGAGCAGGTTGACCTGACTCCAACCCTGGCCCTGGGACTCGGCCTGCCCATATCTCAAAACAGCGTGGGCCGTGTCATCCCAGGCGTCTTGGAGGAAACCTCGCTCCGAGACCAACTGCGCTTCCTGCATCTCAATGGCCACCAGCTCAGCTGCCTGCTCAAAGACAGCATGCCCGACTACGAGAAAGGTATGTAACAAATTCACTCTGTCTGACCTCTGGACACGTTA
The DNA here is from genome assembly GCA_023631565.1 of Gymnocephalus cernua. Taxonomy (NCBI): domain Eukaryota; kingdom Metazoa; phylum Chordata; class Actinopteri; order Perciformes; family Percidae; genus Gymnocephalus; species Gymnocephalus cernua. The sequence goes on along the minus strand of CM042435.1, from coordinate 6,363,473 downwards.
AAGCCAGGACCTCCTCTGACAGGGAGTCTCATCATGATGCTGTATTGTTCACCGGCTGCTGATAGTCTAAAATGAAAATGCACTCATTTTTTTCTTACTCTATTAAAGTTAGTAGAACCACCCAACAAACAGCTGGTCAGTTCCCATTACTCCATCTCAGCCTTCTCCCAAAACTATTGAAGTTATTAGGGCCATATTTTTAAAACGCCAACAAATAACACAAAATGTTCAGCACATGCAGTATCATAATCCAATTAGCCTTAAAATATCTGACACCCGATAATCTGGTTTGTGTGTGACAGCATAGAATTTCTGAGATTAAAGTTAAAACTTAAATCTCCCGAGTATCTGAATATTCTTAGTCGCATAGTGAAAAAAACACACCCTGACACACACAATAACAGCCAGACAGAAATAATCATCGGTTGTTCCCACTGGACCAGTTTTGCTCATCGGGCCAATGGCGATTTATCATCATATCATCCGATAGCGATAAGATTGATATATCGTGCATCCCCAATTTGCATTCTACTCAGTTTTGTGCATGTCGTCTTTTCACTGAAGAAACATAGATGGCGCAGACTTAAGTTGACTCAGAAATGGTTTGCTGTGAGTAAAAGTCCATCTCCTCATTATTCACACCATGTTGTTGAGCACATCAAAGCAGTGTTTAACCTGAAGCAGTCTGATTAAGACGGGGGTAGAATCATCTTACAAGTTCAAACGATTGATCATACCAAAGCTCATCAACACTAGAATCCTTTATAAAAAGATACATTTTGGAAATTTCAACTTGTGTCTCAGATGCAATGAAAACTCCCGCTCACTGTCTAACTTGCAGAAAATATAAAAAGTTTAATAATAGGCAATGTTTCAGTACTATACCATCTTTAGGCACCTGTCTCACGTATTTTTCTGTACTAACTTGTCTTAGATAAAAAATCAATTCAAACAGAGGATTTTAGAGTTTGGCTGAACACATGATAACAAGAGCAGGTTTATAAAGAAGAAAGACTGAACCTAGCTCCACCAGAATCCAAGTATCTGAGTGAGAAACAGGCAAATCTGTTCCTGTAATGTCAGGGTGTTGAACCTGTGTTGAAAATCTGTATGCTGATTTCTTTACGTCTGTGAATAAATGGCCTTAAAGCTGCGAAAGAACTGCACATGGGAGGCTCACAAACAGTCTGTGGTCTGTTCTTGAACATTAAGGCTGCCCACTCATGCAAATGCATGCACATATCCTCGCTGAGGTCTGCTCCCTACTTTTATCTCGGGGTCACACTGTCAGAGTTATCCATCTTGCAGCCTCTCCCCCACGCCTCTTATCTGTCTGCCTCTCTGTCTGTCTCTCCTGCTGTCCCTCATTTTCACAAACATGTGATACACCAATGGCAGCAATTACCATTGCTAATGTTTGATCGGTCAGAAGTAATTTATCTAATCGTTTTTAAATGAGAAAGAGGGAAGGAGGCTGAGAGAAGACTCTTTGGTAACTGGCTTGTTTTGCAAATCATTGGACATGTGGCATTTCATTGGAAATGTCATAATCTTCTCAAAAGCTGTTTTTCTAAACAAACATTCCTTTTTTACTGAATTAGTTTAAATAGTGAACATGGAATACTTTTGACATGATGACCAAATAACTAATATGTGGTGCCAGGGTTGCTAACAGGCCTGCAGCCACCAATGCCTAATGAGAATGTTCTGAACACAGAATGAGGCAGAAAATAAGGAAGTTGCACCCCTATTGTTAGTTCATAGCTAGCATAAGAGGACTGATTTAAAATCAACCTGAATCTGAAAGAAGATTAACGTGTAGTATTAACTGCATAACCAGAAAGATAAGCTTCAAATGGGGTCAAGATTCCTGTAAATGAATGACTGGGATGAGAGATGAATAGATAGCAAGAATTGAATTTATACCCAAAAAAGGAACGCTCTCACCTTTGACAGTTAATATGAAGGAGCCTATTTTTAAGAGGGATGTATATTCATTTTTAGCCATATTAGTGACATGGCTTTGCGGAGGATTCTGTCTGTCAGTCTGTACACCGCTTTGCTCCAAACTCTTTATTAACAAATCATATTTCGGTATAAAATATTATAAAAACAACCTGCTCTCTCAAAGGTTTTATCAAAATGGACTACTTCCTCTATAAATGTAGTTAAAGTAGGGTAGTTTATTATGACAGGTAGGAAATATCAATCAGAATTGACTACTTGCTCTATACATGTAGTTAAAGTAGGGTAGTTAATTATAACAGGTAGGACATATCTATCAGAATGGACTACTTCCTCTATAAATGTAGTTAAAATGATGTTAGCTCATTCTGTCAGGTAGGAAATATCTATCAGAATGGACTACTTCCTGTATAAATGTAGTTTAAGGAGGGTAGCTCATTCTGTCAGGTAGGAAATATCTATCAGAATGGACTACTTCCTATATAAATGTAGTTACAAGTAGAGTAGCTCATTCTGTCAGGTAGGAAATATCTGTTACAATTGACTACTTACTAGTGATAGACCGATTTTATCGGCCGGCCGATATTTGCGTTTTTACGTGTATCGGCTCGCCCGATACGTGGGTGCTGTGTTCGCCGATAGTTTTTTCCCGGCATTATTTACAGACAGGCATCCACAGGCAGCTCTGTGTTGCTGGAGACGCTGCAGTTCATGTGCAGACCATGCACTGTTCCTCCACCACTGGCACCATGGCAGTCTTAAATTACAAATCAAGCACTTTATTTCAATGGCTACTTTTCAGGTTTGTTTTCTTACATTATTTAAATGTGTTGACAAAGGACATTTTGTGATGACCTGATTATATCTGTCTTATAATATGTCAGCAACCAATGCATCATCAAGGCTGTGTTGTAGATGTTGATGAAAGCCTTTCACCCTTGCACAGTTAACCATATGCAGTGCGCCCATCCATATGATGCACATTACACACATAATTTGGGTGATATGAATGTAAGATGATTGCAGAAGTGACACTGATCTGTGTTTTTGTTTATTATTTTTAAAGAAATGGCAGAGCAGATTCCGAAAACAAAGCCAGTGTGGCAGGGTTTACATTTTTATGATGTGAATTGAGGGAGCAAAAGCAGTATCGGCTCCAAATATCGGCTAAAGAAAATCGGCAGCCCGTATCGGTCATCGGCTAAGGCTCATGAAAAAAAATCGTATCGGCACAAAAAAATCCATATCGGTCAATCCCTACTACTTACTCTATAAATGTAGTTAAAAGTAGAGTAGCTCATCCTGTCAGGTAGGGAATATCTATCAAAATGGACTAGGCTACTTCCTGTATAAATGTAGTTTAAAAGCAGGGTAACTAATTCTGTCAGGTCAGATATATCCATGAGAATTGACTACTTTTTCTATAAATGTAGTTAAAGTATGGTAGCTTATTCTGTGGGTAATATCTAAACACTTTGTGATGTCTGTAGGCCTACAGACGTTGGTATGTTGTCCCAATTTTCAGTACATGTTGGCTTGTGTGTCTTATGTTAAATTGTAAGACGCATGTACAGTATGATGTCTAAAAGAAATCACAGAGGTGCTGAACTGACACAAACATGAGTGTGGTAAGCAGCAAATATTGCATTTTCAAAACTTGATTTGAAACTAACTACTTCCTTTCACGTTAAACAACTTACCGCTCTGGCAGCACATTTCTCACTCTATTTTGGTCCCTGGTTTCCATAGTGATGGAATGAAATGGAAATTATTTCAGCAGACCTACATTTGGATGTGTTGATTTTTTCTTTTTTAAATCTGTCCACTTGGGTAATCATGAAGCTGTTATGCAGTGGAATGTAATAGTTGACACTGCTGGGAAATTTGCCTGGGATGATATTTTAATTAGCATACCTGTTGGACACCTGTTGGGTCAAATCTTACTGGGTGTGAAATAAGTTTAAAAGAAAACTGCCTTCTACCTGGAAAGAAATGTTGATTTCATTAGTCAAACAGGTTTTCTCAGGGAGACAACAATCAGAATCAGAATACTTTTATTGATGCCCTCAGGGAAATTATTTAGTTGCAAGTCAAGGTAAAATAAGAGTAAGTGTATAAAGTAACCAAAGTAACATAGCTACAGTAATAAATAAATAAAAACGTTAAGTAGAAGTAAGAGGGATTAGGTTACAAGTAAGATTTGGTTAAAAAGATTGTTTCAAATGGAGATTACAAATTCTATTGTAGTGCAGTGTCAACATGAATACAGTACAAACAGAAATAAGTACAGTGTGAGTATAAGTAGCAGCAGTGGATAAATAACACCTTTGCACATGTAGCTGATAAAATATCGCACCAATGAATTATTGTACATAATTATCCAAGAATATTGAGATGTGATGTGTAAATACTTCAATCAAAAAACATTTTGAAAAAATGACAGCTTGAATGTGACGCAATAGGATATTTTAGGATTTTTTTTCATAATTGTGCAATCTCTTAAGGTTTTGCAATCACTTATCTTTGTATTCAAATATTAAAAACTTGAAGTATCTTTGAGTGTTTAAAAAAGCGCTATATAAATCAAATGCTTTATTATTATTATTATTATTATTATTAGTTTGTATTTTTTAAAGTTCTATGAGGTACTTATCCATAGTCAGTGTATTTTCTACAGTAGATTGTGGTCGGCAAGCCCCCAGTATGGAGGATCAGAAAGGGGTGCCGACACGGAAGCTAAGTAATGTACTGCTGTGGACGGGGGCAGCAGCTAAACGTATTTCAGCCACCTAAATAAAATCTCTATCAGTTTATTTTTCCCGCTTTGCCTTGCCGTCAGACAGCCCTTTCTGACGGGGAACTGAAGCTGTTATATCTGTCTATGCTCTCTTCAAAGCCACCAGACTCCTTTGACAAAAACAGTAATCTTACCTCGCAACTACGGAGTTCGTAGCCTGGAAATCCAGACCCAAATCCGAAAGATTAAGGATCTGGCATTGAGTAATGAAAATGGCCCAACTCGAGGGGCGACACCAAGCATGCATTTGAAAATCTCACTGCACGCAACTGGATAACACTACGACTAATCACAACAATACACAGGGTGACGTATCCAGAGCCCCATATGCTTAACTACCAGTGGAGCTAACTGGTAGATTAAATTGTTGTCATCTGTTTAACTCGCCTCTGGCCCACCTATATCAGATACACCGATGTGATTGGTGCAGCTCGGCTACAAGGGCATAGTTAATGAGCATCATTACTCAATGCCAGAGTGACTCGCTGAGCAAATTCAAATTGTGCTCTCGCGAGAACTCTGGATTTCCAGGGTAGGGAGTTGCTGGTCTACACAAACAATCAAACCTATCCAGGCAGCGGTAGACCAGCAACTCCTGTGTTCTGCAATGTAAAATTACTGTTTTTGTCAAAGGAGTCTGTTGGCTTAGATAAAGAGGTGAACTGTTCAAAATATAGCATACACCTAAACTAATATTGATTCTTTTAGATGGGTCTTCTTTTAGGTGGCTAAAATATGTTTTGCTGCTGCCTCCGTCCACAGCAGTACATTGCTCACCTTCCATGTCCATATTCCTCCCTGCTTCTCTTAACTGGAGGTGTGCCAACCGCCATCTACTGCAGGTAAAACACTGACTATGGATAAGTATCTTGTACAACACCACTTCACTGAAAAACATGAAAGTGACATTTCTAAAGTTCAACTCTGGTGATACAAGGTTGAAACAACCTTGTTCTGCCTCCACATCTCTCTGCCACTTTCTCCGTCTGTCTGCCATGTTTCTTTTTTTGTTTATTTGATAATTTAATCCGTTCCAGTAACTCTAATCCAAAGTAAAGGTAATTAAAGTCAGCTCACTCTCCCAAATGGTAACATTGATTTTCTGACTCCTTGGTTCCTCCTCCACAATCCAATAAATCTGACCATATATATATTTTTTTGTATTTACCATAATGGATTTTCTTATTATATAGGCTATTAATGGAAGTATTGTAGGAATCACTGGAAGATCCCCTACAGTATCTCCTTTACGGTATTATTTAGCCCTATTTCTTTTGCCAGGTAATTTCTCATTGGTAAATGATTGCGAAAAACTGATTTATTTTTTTTGATATATGAATTGCCAAGTTTTGGAATGAAAAATATTAGTCTTAGTTAAATATTTGTTTTAATGATGTACCATAAATGCCCCTGTTATTTTGAATGTGGCAATCCTTAAGACCTGGGGGAAGCATAGCAAACTGTTGTCATGTTAATATAAAAGTCCGGTAATAATTGGCCTTTTTCTGTCATTCTGGGAACAACAGTGATCTGATTTTATCCTAAACACAGCATGAGTCTGCAGACAGTAGGGTTGGGTACCGAAACTCGGTGCCAATAGGCCCCCGGTTCCGACGTAAACGGTAGTAACGAGACCGAATAAGAACGAAAATTTCGGTGCCTTATTTCGGTGCCTGACTTTACACTACACTCGACAGCAGGTAACGTTAGCCTACCTTTAGCTAGCAGCTGGATTAAACACGGTTAAAATGCTGACAGGTAACGTTAAACAGAGTGACTGTATATCAACACCGGGACGCAACAGTCTGCTTTGCAGCACAGCAGATGCCGGCGTTGGAAAAACACAGACGGTGCATTCACTGAAACTGGTAACCTACAGCCTCGCGGTGCATTCATAGTTATTGTAAAATACCCTTTTCCCATCTGGTTATTGTTTTTGTCGTTCAACAGCAATTTACTGGTGAAATAAGTTATTGTTTATTATAAGTTATAGTTATTACATTACTATTAAATCATTTAATTTTGACCATATGGCCTTAGTAATAAACAATGTGTTTAGTAGGCCTATCCTTCTTGTTTCTTCTTCTTTTTTTTAAACGTATTTTAAAAGTATTGGTTCAGGCACCGTTTAGGCACCGGCACCGTTTTAAAAGTACCGATTTAGCACCGGTATTGGAAAAAACCCAAACGATACCCAACCCTAGCGGACAGCGAAAGTGAAAGTAGTTGGTTACCTCCCGGAAGTTGGAGTTGTGCAGCCTGTTGCTTGCAGCTCCTAATCTAACAGCTCACTGTGGCTTCTCCTGTTGTTCCATCACTCCCTGCAATAATTTACTTTTATTTTGATCCAGAGTCTAAAATTGCCAAAACATTTTACTAGTTTAAAGTTTACTTGTTTTGTAGATACATTTTGATACACATTGCATTCCCTGTGACTACTTCATAATTAAAGTCATCCTATGTTTTACCAATTAAATGCTTTTAATGTACAACCCCAAATCAGAAAAAGTTGGGACAGTATGAAAAAAAAAAAGAATGTAGTGATTTCTGGAAATATTTAAGACTACACCCTTTTGTCTCTGTGAAAGACACAAAATACAAAAGGAAACACATTATTTACTGTCCGTTATGGCTGCAACTAACAACCGATTTCTTTATTGTTTAACCTGTCATCACTTTTTTGATTAATTGACTATGGTAAAACAAAAACAAAGGTCCACACATCGAAACCCGAGTATATGAGACTGTCCTCCCCCAAAAGAACGCAGGACTTTCACCCCGGAGACCGCTGTTCGTGTCCCGTGTGAAACCAAAGGTTTTTAAGTTACGTACTGTACAGTAGCGTACTGTAGTATAGTTATGTACGGAACTTTAAAAAAGTCAATGTTGACTTTTGGTTTCACACGGGACACGAACAGCGGTCTCCGGGGTGAAAGTCCTGCGTTCTTACTTATATACATAACAAGTAATGTAACAAAGTATGTAGCCTACTTATTTAAACCAAACAGATTTTTTCCTAAACCTAACCAAGTACAACCCCAAATCAGAAAAAGTTGGGACAGTATGAAAAACACAAATAAAAAAAGAAAGTAGTGATTTCTAAATGTACTTTGACTTGTATTTCATTGCAGACAATGTGAACACAAAATATTTCATGTTTTGTCTGGTCAACTTAATTTCATTTGTAAATATACATCCTTTCTTGTCATTCAGACCTGCAACACATTCCAAAAAAGGTTGGGACAGGAGCAATTTAGGGCTAGTAATCAGATAAATTGGTTAAATAATGATGTGATTTGAAACAGGTGATGTCAACAGATGATTGTAATTATGATTTGGTACAAAAGCAGCATCCAAGAAAGGTCTAGTCCTTTAGGAGCAAAGATAGGCCGAGGATCGCCAGTTTGCCAACAAATACGTGAGAAAATTATTGAAATGTTTAAAAACAATGTTCCTCAAAGAAAGATAGGAAGACATTTGCTTATTTCACCTTCAACAGTGCATAACAAAATTTAAAGATTCAAGGAATGAGGAGGAATTTCAGTGCGTAAAGGACAAGGGCGCAAGCCTAAGCTGAACAACCGTGATCTCCGATCCCTCAGGTGGCACTGCATCAAGAATCGTCATTCATCTATAAGCGATATCACCACATGGACTCAGGACTACTTTGGCAAACCTTTGTCAATACCACAATACGTAGTTACATCCACAAATGCCAGTTAAAACTGTACTGTGCCAAAAGGAAGCCCTATGTTAACAGTGTCCAGAAGCGCCGTCGACTTCTCTGGGCTCGGAGGCATCTTGGATGGACCATCACACAGTGGAAACGTGTACTGTGGTCAGATGAATCAGTATTTCAGGTATTTTTTGGGAGAAATGGACGCCGTGTGCTCCGGACCAAAGAAGAAAAGGATCATCCAGACTGTTACCAGCAACAAGTCCAAAAGCCAGGGTCTGTCATGGTATGGGGTTGTGTCAGTGCCCTTGGCAAAGGTAACTTGCACTTCTGTGATGGCACCATTAATGCTGAAAAGTACATAGAGATTTTGGAGCACAATATGCTGCCTTCGAGAAGACATCTTTTCCAGGGACGTCCATGCATATTTCAACAAGATAATGCAAAACCACATTCTGCACACATTACAAAGTCCTGGCTGCGGAGGAAGAGGATACGGGTACTTGACTGGCCTGCCTGCTGTCCCGACCTGTCTCCAATAGAGAATGTGTGGCACATTTTGAAGCGCAAAATGCGACAACGAAGACCCCGTACTGTTGCCCACCTTAAGACTTGTTTGCAGCAAGAATGGGACAAAATTGCACCTGAAACACTTCATCACTTGGTGTCTTCAGTCCCTAAACGTCTTTTAAGTGTTGTGAAAAGGAATGGCAACATTACAAAGTGGTAAATGCTTTACTGTTCCAACTTTTTTTGAAATGTGTTGCAAGAACCAAAATAGGAATTTTGTATTTTTGAAAAAGAAAATAATAAAAATGAGGAACACATTAAATGATGTGCTGTTGTATTGTCTGCATTGAAATACAAGTCAAAGTACATTTAGAAATCACTACTTTCTTTTTTTATTTGTGTTTTCCATACTGTCCCAACTTTTTCTGATTTGGGGTTGTAACTCTGCACAGAACCGATCCGCCCTATACGCTCACTACGCAAGCTGCGTAGGGCCCCGCAAATTACTCGAGGCCCCGCCTCCCCCTTGTGTCATAGTGCGTCAATTAATGTTTACAACATCCATGACTAAATTAAGCAAAACTATCCTTCTGGTCACGAAAAGAGGAAAAAAAAAAAAAAACACAATGAGAGTGAATTGCAGGAACAACAATCAGGTAAACTTGTGTTCTCTCCAAGTTTGATGTCAGCAAAGTAAAGTTACATTTATGTGCATTTCTATTGTGTTTTTTTTCCGGTCTTGTTAACCTAGCTGGGCAGGCAGGCAGGCAGTGCATGTCTTGCCTAGCTGCTAACGCCAGTCACTTCCAGGGCTGTGTTTTGTGACTTTGTGCCTGACAAAAGTGAGAGTAAAATACAATTATTTATTACGTTTGATAAACGACAAAGTGCAACGGTGTTTGTTTACTGCAGTTCGGAAAAGATAACCGCGTCGGGTGTGTTATCATGCGGATAGGCGCGTGCACGAAACGTGCATTTTTCAAGCAGAAATATATGTGAAGACCAGACAGACTGTAGGCTACAATATATGGGCGTGAATGATGGCACTCCTCATCAAAGTACACATTATACATACTTTTAAGACACTGATTATCTAGTCTCAGACAATGTGTAGTTAAAAAGTCTAAACAACTGCACTAATTATGCAAGATGGAAAGCAATGTATTGACAATTTGACATTGATTTATAAGCTATATTGAATTTAAAATGTTGATTAGCTGGACATACTGGTCAATATGGATGCACATCCCTCAGTAAATAATAACCATAAATCAAGAATTGCTTCAACATGCATAATAATAAATAAATACAAACTTTAACATGCTATGGCAAGCCATTTTAGCTTTTATTCATTCACAGTTTATGCATTTTTCATATCAAGAATTCGATTTTTTTTACTATTTGCAAAGTGAATTCTTATTTTTACTAGTAGGGCCCCTTAGTTAATTTTTACCTACCAATGTCTATTTTTGATATCAGGAATTACATGTTCACTTGTACAAAAGTGTCAGGTGTGACTGTGTGGCAATGGCAAATGGTTTACATAGCTCACGGCATCACGGGTCAGGTAGAGGGCCCCTTAGCAGAATTTTGCTTAGGGCCCCTGGGAGGTCAGGATCGGCACTGACTCTGCATTAGCAGTAACTTAATACAGCATTTTCCGGGAATGTCATACAGTGGCCGACAGGAGCAAACGCACTGTAACTTAATGCAACACAAAACAACCAAATACCAGACCCTCCAGAAAAAACGCGATTATGCGATCGCAGAATTCAATGCATAATCAGCCAAAGTCTGCATATTTATGCGGGGGCCGCATTTTTTAAATACGCTGCACTTTTGCCGCATAAATTGCTGATTTCCGCACAAAATATGCGTGGCTTGCATGATTTCATAATCCCCGCATTTTCGTTGTAAAATAGTCACATATATCTTAGCAGAAAGTTGAAAAATGTTACGTTTACTTCACACGAGCAGCCATTTTCCCCTGTTGCCATGGGAACGTTATGAAGTGACGTAATTTCGACGTAATCACTTTTTTTCTCTTTTTCATCGAACCACAGTTTTTGCAAGTTCCCGCAATTTTTGCAAGTTCCCGCAATTTCATCGCATAAAATTGCATAAATATCCCGCATATTCCATCGCCTTTTTTAAGAAAATGTGCTGCATAATCAAGGATTTTTGCCCACAACAATCACAAAAAATTATTATTGTGCATATTACACAACGGAAGTTCTCCAGGCCTCTAGGGGGAGCGCTAAGTGGAACAGCTTGATTTTCGACCCCACGGGTAGAGAGCGCTCTGCCTTTTTATTACCACGAGTGTACAGACACGTCTCTGCTGATCACATGTGACCCTAGCCATTAAACTAGAGACACACCCACCAAACGAGAGAAAACATATCTCAAACATATACTTTATATTTACAGTCTATGATCTCAAAGCAGTTGCACACCGTTTAAAACGGTGCACACCGTTCTGAGATTGAACGTGCCCCGGCTCTACGCTCTCTCTCCCCCCCCCCCCCCATGGGGTCGAAAATCAAGCTGTTCCACTTAGCGCTCCCCCAAGAGGCCTGGAGAACTTCCGTTGTGTGATATGCAGCGTTTTTTTGTTGCATTTGTTTTCGGGGTTTGTGTGCTTTTCATTTTGCGTCGTTTCTGTATTTGCAGCGTGTTTCCTAATTTGCTTGTGTTTTGTCTATTTGCATGGGTTTCATTAAGATGCAGTGCGTTTGCCCCTGTTGGCCACCATAATGTTGCCACACAAACCCAGTTAGTAACACTGCGGTGCAAATATATTAATATTGCAACAGCAATACTTTCATCAGTGGGCCATAGGCTCAATCTCCATTGTGTTACCTCCTTCAGTGATAGATAGGGACTTAAGAGAAATGTATTTAAATAGAATTATTTGGGATTGCGACTTTAAGGGCATCAATGTTCTTTTTTGTAAATCTTGTATCATTTGACTCGTCAAGGCCCCAACATTGCTAATTGAAGTATTGACAAATAGTCACACCTAAATATTTTTAATTTGTATTTTGGTTACTTCTCTGATGACATTGGATCTAATAAGAAAATAATCTTTATATTGTCTGTTATCCAAAGCACAATTTACAACTTTACATTGCAAAGGTACTATTAAATATCGACTGTCCTTATAAAACTCATTTGTAAATCCATCACTGTCTGCTTTCTTTCAATCTTCATATTGTTGTTTTCTTGTGCTCCTAACCTTAGGCATCTTGGAGGGCCATTAACCAATCCCTGTACTTTTAGACAGATGAAACATGGCCAGGGCCATCGATATTGTATGATTCATGCCTGTGGCTTAAGGTTCTAATATTTCTACCAACCCCTCTGTCTGGCAAAGCCACAGTAACTATTTATCACCCCTATGCCTATGCTGCTGAGATAGGTGTTATAGCATACTGCAAAATATTGTTTTTAGGGTGTGTGTGTGTGTGTGTGTGTGTGTGTGTGTGTGTGTGTGTGTGTGTGTGAGAGACATTGACGTATGCCACACATCAAACCTCCACATTGCTTTGTCCTTGAACATGTTCCTAAAGCACTGAAGTAAAATGAAAGCAGGCTCACTCCATCTGCTTTGAGTAAACGTAGAAGACTCAGAGCTTGTCATCGTTAGGATCCTGACATATCCCACGCTTTTTTAGGACTTAATGTTTAATTTTTTTCACCACAGGCATAATATCTTTTCAATTTAAGGAACATTATCGACACAAGAAGCAGGACAGTGAAATGCTGAAAGTTAATAGGTTTCCCATATATGACATCCAACATGCATCAGAATGATTGATGAAGTCATGAACAGTATTAGTGAACTCGTACTTATAAGGAAACAAATAGTAAGAAAATGCCTGTATTTTCTTTATGATGAAATACAGCCGGATAGGCAGCAGTCTGAAGAGGCTTTTTTCTGAAGTGAGACAAAGCACTCGTGCAAACTGCCTTAACTTTTCTTCACTTTTTCATTGTTCAGTTTGTTTTTGAATATGCACATAGTAATATAAAAAAGTGCATTTCTGCCAGTGGTTCCAACTCTATCCAGTCATAGCTCAGCATCCAGCAATGCTTTTAACGTTCCTAATATGTCACAATATGGTGTCAGATTGTTTATATAACAAGAAAACAATGCCACCAATTGACAACAGCGCTCTCCGATAATACCGAAATAATTCATTTAATTTGGAGGCAGTTTTCAACCACAGGTTGACGTTACATAATTGGAAAGCACAGATTGTTTGGTTCATAAATAAGTTTAATTGTCCTCATGCATCAGATGGTATTTGGTGATAAATAGACAGAGCAAAATGAATGTGACGCCGCATCAGGAAACCCACAGGGTTTATTAATGAGATGCTGCAAATGTCCTCATTTTGATGAATGCAATAGCTGCTTAAGTTCCAACAAGAAGTTTTACAGCATATCCCAGTAATGCCAAGTCTTTAAGTAGCTGACAGCCAACATCAACATCTGTCAGGTAATCCCTGATTAATACTCACTCTAAAGCCACACTATTTAAAAATGACAGTAGTTTTACTCCAAAACCAAACTTTTGAATCAGTTTCCCCCCTGCGTGACAGATGTGGTATCTCAGACGAATCACTGTCACACTTATTCTGGCACTGTCCAGTATTAAGTCATTTATGGAGTGACATATTTAACAATGTCAGGTAAATATCCAACCGGTTTGTAATCTGGCTATTTTTGGTTGCTCTGACCGTACATAGGCTCTTCCCTGCAGAAGCAAATTAGCACCCGAGAAGCCCCGTGATGAGGAGCAGAGAGTAACAACGGTGCTTTTCAGGTGTTACGTTAAGCACTCCGCCCAAGTAGCAGTGCTTTGCCTTCTGAGAATATAGTTCCCAGTTTGTATACGGTTAGAAGATGGCTGTGTCTCATGTGTCATTGTTATTTGTACACGCTGTGACTATACAAATCACAACATGTAAATAGGAACATGTTGGCATTATTTTATCACTTATTGGGAACAGTAGGCTAGTAGGTTACCTCCAGGATCTGTGCTAAGCTAGGCTAGCGGTGGGTGCGCCAGACAGAGTGCCAAGCGTACGGCGTGAAGCGCCTGGCGCAGGTGCGTTTAGGGCGTGTAGAATCCACTTTTGCTAGTTTAACGGCGGAGAAAAGGGTCCGTGCCCAGGTGCATGGTTCAAAAGGGTTGTACTTAGTCTTAATTAATCATAGGTGTGTTTTGGGCATAACATGCAATAAACCAATCAGAGTGTCATCTCCCATTCCCTTTAAAAGCCAGGCGTGTTTCTACCTTGTTGGTCAATGGCAAAATCACTTTCCGCTGCCTCAAGATAGCAATATGTCAAGAATGCACCTGAACACACCTCCCTGTAAGACCAGCACACCTATGGGCGCAAAGATGGGCGCAGGTGCATTTGCTATTTAAACGACGCTGGACGGGAAATTGACAACTGCATCGGTCTTAAACTAGCAAAGATACTTGCATCGGGTTTTGCGCTCCGCTGGGTGCGAGATAGGGCCCGTACTCGCTCAATAGTGTTTTAAGCCCCCAACGTCGACTTCAAAGCAGCGCTGCGACCGTCAACTTCAAGGCACCTAACCTTAACCTTAACCCTAACCGTTTTAACCCAAACCTAACCATTGCCTGATCCAAGTGCCTTCCAGGCAGCGCTGCCTGGAAGATGAAGTTGGGGGCTTAAAACACCAAACACCCCCATACTCTATTGTTCTGGCGGCTCTCCACCTGTGTTTTTTTTTTTTTTGTGTCTGTTTCTGTTCTTTTTTTGGTTGCTGTTTTGTGTGGTTGGTTGTGTGACTGTTGTTAAATAATTTGAAAATAAAGTATTTTAAAATCCCCCCCTCCCCACTTCTCTCCGATTCCAGAGGCAGGCTTTGAACAGTTCCGTGTGGCAGAAAAGGCTCATGGGAGCTGGATGAAGCTCTTCCTGGAGGGCAACACTTCTGAAGTGCTTAACAACGTGGGCAAAAAGGTCCTGAAGCAGTATCTGGAGGCTCTGGCTGCCATGAGCTCAGCCCTCAGCAAACAGCTGGGCAAGTACGACATGTACTCCATGATCGCAGGCATGGTGTTTGTGTTCCAGGTGAGTGCAGAGGAATTTCATTCACCTTAAAGCCCAAGTGTGTAACATTTGTAGTTGTTCATTATCAAAATCTGTATTGCCCTTCACAAACTTGTCCTTTTGTATGAATATTGACCACCACCATCAATTCCAAGTATTCCTATTGGCTTGAAATTTTACATTTGCGCTTACATGAACTGGGGTAGACGCTCCATAGCCATGCGTCATCTTGAAATACAGTAGCCCGTAAGGGACATACAGGCTATACTGCTCCGCATTTCGCGCTTTTCAATCAGTGGCACTGACTGTGACGTATGCCAGGGAGGGAGGGGGACTCACTGCCGGCAGATTTGAAAGCCTGTTGCGTCTATTATCGAGGACATGTAACTGAGTCGCAGAGGAAATTAAAATGACAACGTGACAGGCAAAGCAACAAGACCAAAGTTAATATTGTTGTGGCTTTTCCAAGATGGAAAAAGCTGATGAGGAGCAAGGATTTTAAAAGGGACGCCGAAGTTGCCTGCTTTCTTCTCAACAGGTAATTCTGCCTATTTGTGTAAACGTTTTATAGTTGCTACTTGCTTGGCTAACTATAGCATGGTTGTGCATAACGCTAGAACGACGTCTAGGATACTTTTCCTCGCGTCAATGATGAAAAAGGATTGTCTACTTTGTAACATAAACGTAATCATACGTGCCGTGATTTCCCTGGCAGACACCTCACGTCATGCAGTTGTAACAGACTAGCTACTAGAACAGCTGTGTGTAAATGATGGAGACACTAAGAGATCATTTCAGTTTCATTGACATTGTTCATGCTGCTCAGAGAAATATATTAAAAACACAAACCTCCGTTGCTTCTCTCCTACGCTGTAAACATCGCCTTACACTATTAATCTGGTACAATATACAGAATAACGATAGCACTGATACTTTACTAACATTAGCTTGCATATGTTTGGGAACCTGATAGCTGATGTTAGCAATGAAATGGTACCAAAATAACGTAAAATTATTATTACCAAAACTATATCCACGAGCTGCCTGTCCCCTGAACACACTGTAAAAAAACGCTGTCTCTGTAGACAGCCCAGGCTCCACAAATGGCAACAAAAACACACTGTGCCAACCTGCACCACAAAACATAACAAACATCTTCCAGCGTTCCAGCCAATAACCAACAAGAAGGATTTGGGGGTGGGGGTTGGGGTTGGGGGGGTTAGTGCGCGGAAGTGAGGGGGAGGGGCGATAACGTCGTTTAATATCGCTCGACATATTACTTGCAATAACTTTGAACATGTACTGACCACTAGTCCACTGTTCGTTTTTTAAAAGGCCCTGAAGACCAACACAGGTGTTTTCACTTATTCTGGCTGATTAGACGTCTGCTCAAGTTGAAGGTGGGTGTCACTACCCATGTGAGTCGAGTGCAGATGCGAGTCGCGCATGCGTCACTTTGCGACGAGTGCAGATGTGAGTTGTGCATGCGTCACTTTCTGACAAGTAGCCTACAAGATGCTAACGGCGTTTTGAGCTAACGTTAGCAATCAAACAATCACAGATAGCTAAAACTTTTTTGAAATGAATGCTAGCTACAAGGTAGCAATCAGACACAACAAACGCTGTCGCTTGAATGCCGTTTTCAGCTAAAGTTAGCAATCAAATACAACAAAGGCTGTCACTTGAATGGCGTTTTGAGCTAACGGTAGCAATCAGACACAACAAAGGCTGTCACTTGAATGCCGTTTTGAGCTAACGTTAGCAATCAAACAATCATAGGTAGCTAGCTAAAACATTTTTGAAATGATTTCCATCTTTTGTTATTGTATGTAAAGAGAAAAGTTTATTATTTTATGGATTTCACAAATTTCAGTATGAGACGCTATGCCATAAACCCCATAAATCTGAGCATGCGCAACTCACATCTGCACTCGACTCACATCAGGTAGTGACATGGGCTGATAAAGTTGTACCTACTCTAACACGTGCAACAAAGCTAACGAGAGACTCACACACCTATACAGTCCTGGGAAAAGGTCAGATCAGCCAGATTAACTGAAAACACCTGTGTGGGGTGTTCAGGGCCTTTTAATATGTTTTATTGTTACTGAATGCATTATTACACCAACGCAATTTCCTTTAAAACATGTAAACTTGCTTGTAGTACATGTTGTGAGGAAAAAAGGGTGAATCTCCCACAAATTGCAACAAATAAATCTGAAAAAATGTTTGTTGTTGTTATTATTATTATTATTATTATTATTATTATTATTATTATTATTATTATTATTATTATTATTATTATTATTATATACTCTCCTCTATACCATATAAAAAGCCTAAAGCAGGCTACACATGCTAGGCGGCAAACCTGATTTGCGTTGTCCGTTCTTTCCAATGGGGAGACGGTGCCACCCAATTATGCACTGCATCTACCCCTGGCCGCTGACCTTTCGAAAAGCGCAACCAAATGAGATAACAGCTGTCTTTACCTAGCAACAGGAAATAGCTTCCTTGCCACCCTTGATGACGAATATCTGTGCTGTGCTTTGCTTTGCGCCCTACCTAGCGGTGCGCACAGACCAAATCGCTTATCATGTGTAGGCGGCTTAAGAGATCCAAGTGGTGAAAATATTGTCTTAATGTAAATAATCAACTGGGGAAACGTCATAGTAATATCTGTTAGTTAGAATATGTCCCCTATTCGCCTGCAGTGTCTCCCCTTAACATGGCTGCAATAAGAAATTGGAATTACCAATTTCAGTATTTTTCAATACTTTCCACCACTTGGATCTCTTAGGACTTTTTATATGTTATAGAGGAGACTTTTTTTGAGACTAAATCAGGTGAAAGAGTTTCTGTTGCAATATGTGTGAGGTCATGTTGCATAATGCCTGTACTATTGGTAATGCATCTGATTCTGATATACTGGACAAAGCCATGTTAATGTAGGTGTTTGTGGTTGTATCAGGTGAACAAAAAAAAGTTGATCAAAGTTCTTCCTCTCTCTCCCTGGCCCCCCAGCTTCTGTTGGTCTTACTGCTGGCTATGCCTGAAGCCCTGAGCGGTGCCGCAGCCGTGGACCTCCCAGTCCTCCCAGCCCTGCTCTCGTTGCCTTTCTACCTCCTGTGCCTGCTGCTCGCCTCGGTGCACGTCTTGGTGTGCACATCTACCGAGAGCTCCTGCTACTTCTGCAGCCTCTCCTGGGGTCTCGTGTTTGCTGCGGTTGCCTTCTCCTCTGCAATGTTTTGTATTCTGGTCTCTATGACAACGCGGCGACTCCCCCTGGGACCAAAGATTCACGGGAAGGTGAGTCTGTGCACCCGAATATTCCACCCACGCACGTATTAGGATTGGAACAGATGTTTGTCCTCATAGCTGTATACACATTTTTTATCTAAAAAAAACAAAGAAGTTGTAGACATACATTAATCTTCTCCTCCGTAATTATGAAAGGTAAAATGAATGAGCAGAGCCTTCTCAAACCTGAAATATGTGTGAAATAGAGAACTATATTTTGCAATAATTTTATTTAATTTGTTTATTTACTGTTGATAAAAAAACAAAAATGGTGATTGAAAGAGTTTTATAAAGAACAGTCTAGATAATTACAATGTATGAAAATGTATGCAATCTAGAAGTTGAGTGATATTGTTTTCCTTTACTAACTACCAGAACTAAATATTTAAACAGGTGTGTGTGTGTGTGTGTGTGTGTGTGTGTGTGTGTGTGTGTGTGTGTGTGTGTGTGTGTGTGTGTGTGTGTGTGTGTGTGTGTGTGTGTGTGTGTGCGCGCACACATTGGTGTCATATCTAATCATAGTGGGTGTAGGTCTTGGGCAGTTCTTTTTGACGTCAGTATGCAGCCTAACCTGTTCAACAGTTCAGCCCCACAGCCCTGTCAGATTTATTTATTTATGGGTTTGCATAAATCACAACATATGTCTTTCACATAGAAAGAAAAAGAGTGTGTGCTGGAGAGGTCAGAAACCCATAGGGGGCTCATAGTGAAACCTCGCCAGGTCACTAGAACGTAATTTACAATAAAAAAAAATAGTACATGAAATAAAGTCAATATGGCAAAAATAGAATAACAGAAATAATTACAGAGATAATCACCGGTTTAAACTCAATTTGGTGAAAACAACAAAATGATGACAATAAAGGAATGAAATAGCAAGAGACAAAAAAAGATTTAGATAATAAAAGCCGAAGAAGAGTTCAAAAAGCTGGTAAATCATTTCAATAGTTGCCAGTCAGGAGGCTAGATATCCACTAAACACAATTTTTCTTTTAGTTTTCTTTTTTTTTTTAGAAATGAACTCACGTACCCCTTCATCAATTCCCAAATGTGTTCCAAATGTTTAACACTATTCATTACACAAAGTGGATATTGTTAATTTTTCAGTCAGTATTTAGGTTGGGTTGGTCAGAAATTGTGCTACTAATATTACTACTACTTGAAGTGAAGCTGAATGTTTCAGCTGCTTATGCAATACTTGCCTGAACACTTCTAGCAATTTATTTCTACCCTTTATTCTTTACTTTAGATACCTGTTAGGGCTGCATGATTTGGAGAAAATTTAATGATTTGGATTGCAATATAATGGTATCATGAGTCTACTTGCTTGATTATCAAGGAAAATGCACAAAATACAAACATTTTGGAATGTGTATTTCTCAACTTGAACATACAAACCTAAATGAGCATGAGAAGAAATACATAATCAAAAATAAATTGCTTTTTTTTTTTTTAAATAGCTTGATGTTTTACAAAATGAAATAACAACAAAAACAAGTCTTTTCAAAGTAGACATTTTTGTCAGGAGGGCTGCGAGGCTTGGACCCAAATGCAGAGAGCAGGCAGGAGTATGCTTGAGGATTTATTTAACAAAAATAAAGTCCATGCCAACAGAAGGAGTCCTGAACACAGCAGGCAAAAATAACTCCAGAATGTAGATAAAACAAAAGAACAAGATATACAAACTGGAACACAGAGACAACTGGGTAGACTCCACACAAGAAAACGCAAGCAGTACTACGCACAGCAACAGAATACACAGTAAACAGAATGAAGTAACTACTAAGGAAAGGAAACACACAGACTAAATACCAGGGTTAATGAGGACTAACAAGGGACAGGTGACACAACAGGTGAAACACATCAGGGCGGGGCAGAACAATCAAACAGGTGGGAAAACATAAGACAGGAAGTAAACCTAGACAAGACAAGGGATAACAGGGAACCTTCAAAATAAAACAGGAAACACAAAACAGTCACAATCCTGACAGTTTTTGCTTTGCTCAACAGTACAAATGACATAAATAGAACAATAAATAAGTACAATTCTCCTTAAAATAATACAGTACTTTTGGTATGCTATTATAAACAATGATTATTATATTAAGAACTAGTGTTTAAGTTACACCTTTGTACCACCATTTCTTAAAGTTTGTATGCTCTGAACTCCTCTACACTTCTGATACTCACATAAACCATACACAACATACGCATTACCACCTAAACAGACTGACTGGTCATATCTTTTGTGGATGTTGTTGCGAGGGTAGGACTTAATAATACACCCATGGGGTTGCGTCATGGATGTGTTATAAGGGTAGCGTAAGCAAGAGTGAGAATGGCAGGTGCGTTGAGTGTGTGAGTGGTCAAGCAAGGAGAGCGACCGGTAGCGGTGAGAATATCTTAGTGTACGAGTGCGGCTGTGTGAGGGAAAAACGAGAGAAAAAGAAGATATAGCAAAGACAATGTAAAGTGAGTTAAGAGTGAACAATAAAACAACAAGCTTCTCAAGACACGGTGGCTTCATCTGTTGTTAATACTGCTGTAGTCTTGCATTGCCAGACCTTCCTCCACACCGCTGCGGAGGAGGGTTCGGCTAGTCCACACAGCATTCTGAGATGGGAGAAAAATGTGCTCTGGTTTATTGGCATTTCTGTAAACCAATCCCAGTAGTCATGGGCGGAGCTAAGCGCCGGACAGAGCCACGGTGACACTGCAAAATATCCTCGGGAAGGAACTTGTTTTGGTGGAACATGTCGACGTTCAAAATTTGTTTTATCTGTGCAACAGAAAACTCAGATTGGACAGATAGTCTAGCTAGCTGTCTGGATTTACCCTGCAGAGATCTGAGGAGCAGCTAACCAGAGTCCTCAGAAATCGAGTTTGAAAATCCAACACAAAGAAAGCGGAAGGTAACGGAAATCCGGCCAAAGAGAGGGACATCCGGCGGAATTTCCGGCAGCACCTGAACAATCCTGGGAGTGGAACATCGTGGATATAGACTAATACAGCCGGTAAAGTGAAGGTTGTTACCCCAGAAAGAGCATTGGCCCTCGTGGGAGCGTCACCTCTGTGCTTCCCAACCACAGTCCGGGAGCCTGAAACAGAAAAGGTGCAACAACGTGGAGACTGCAGTGCACACAGACTAGAGTGTCTCACACATACAGCACACCTTTTTGGTTCATTAAATTGCACAATTTCTGCGGTGAGTGACATTGTTATTGCAATTAGATTAATCGTGCAGCCCTAGTACCTGTTTAAACGTCTGTGTTCAGGTGTTACAGCTGATATATTCTTTTGATCTAATAATAATTTCTATATTTCTTTATTCGACCACAGTCATTCCAAGTACTACCTGGCAACAGCAGAAGTACCCATCGTTGCTTTAGAGCAAAGAATATTAAAGAGACAAGTGAACAGAAATGAGACAGCTGCATTCACTAACTTGCTGCTGTTTTAAAGATAGATTATTGCTTTTATGATTTAATTATTCACTTCTGCGGGTAGAGAAACATTACCTTTGAGACTACCAGAATTTATTTGAGAGAAAATCTACTACATCCACTGAGGCTCAGGGGGGATGGGATGGCACACTCTTGTCTATTGTACCCCCCCCCCCACTTCGTGATTTAGCTAAGTTAGCAAAGTCTTTACTAATGCACCCTTAAATCACTTGAATGGGCTGTGAAACAATGGCCTGAGAAAAAGTTTTAGTAGATTTTCTTGGGTCTGTGAGAATGGAAAAATCACTTCACCCAAACGCAGCTGTAAAGAAATGTTTCAGCGTGTGCCCTTTTAGTCAATTTGAGACTTTGGGCACCATTTATATTAATCAAAGAGTGCTCGGCTGTATGCACAGCTTACCATGTGTTTTTAATGGAGGGTTGCAGGGAGCCCTATTAGTTACTCCTTAATTACTCTACAGTATTGCACAGGAAAATGGTAAAAAAAGTAGGGAGTAGCTATAGTGCGTAGATCCTGTGTCCCCCCATGAGGAATTCTAAGTAATGACAACAACACTGTTGGCGCGTCCACATGATATAGGCTAAGCCTTCGGTGATCTAAGCTACCTCCGCCACGCAGTTGCAAGTAGTCAAGAAGAGGTCATTATCTTCACTCGAGTTTCTGCGCGGGAAAGTCACCGGACGCCACAATCTTCTGAACATAGTCATACTGAGAATTACAGAGAGTTATGTGGAGCTGATAGTCTTAATTAGCTTTGTATCAACTCAATTGGCAATGGCTTGAATGTAACGGACGTTCATTAATATCAAAAAGTTATGCACTAAAACTTTAAAGTCAGCTCGCATTTCTGAAACATGCTGCCGCATTCATGAACATAGTCCATCATGTTAAAAAGCATGTTTTGTATTCTTTTTTAACACAACGTTAAAAACCCCACAATTGTTGCACTCCATATCAAAAATGTTTGTAGAAATCATTGTGTCTCTCCAGCTAAATGGTGCTCTCAGGTTTTTTTTTTGCCAAAGGAGTGTTTTACAAGTTGAGTTATTAGCTGCATTATAGAGTCATGTAGGGATGGGGCCGATCCGATCCAGTATCGGTATCGGGACCGATACCAGCGAAATTCGGGTATCGGATTTTCCCGATCCAACCTGCGGAGATTTCCGATACCACGAGCCATGTCTGCACTTTAACGTTGTCTGCTGAAATTGCTCCAAAAGTGATTCCTGCTGGCTGGTCTGCTGGTTGGCTGCAAACTGTGGAGTAGCTACATTTCCTGAACGGAGGCGCGGCTCAATGAGACACAGAGTTATGAGACACGCCCCCGCTCAGGAAGTCCATTCCGCAGTTTGCAGCCAGCTAGCAGGTTAGTAGCATGAGCAGCATTGTGGCTAGCTCGATGCTATCCTGTGTGTCCGCTGTTTGGAAATACTTAACACTGGAAACACAGCAGAGCAAGACAGCAACATGCAAAAACAAAACAGGACTTTCACAATCGTCTGTCTGCCGGTGTTGTCGCTGGCTTGTGGCGCATAGGCGGAGTTTGACATTCGAGCCAGGGGGGGCAAAAAAAAAAAAAAAATCATTGTAGCAGCTGGGACCTGGGCTATCAATTGGGGAACACAGCACTAACACATATGGACACAACAAACATGCTAAATAAACACATATATTTATTTTTAACCCAAAGAAGAAGAAAAAACAGTACAACAATACAATCATTCTATTAGTAAACAGGTAAGCCACTTGACTTTGCATCGCATCTTCGGACACAACTAGGATCAACGCAATAAAATGCGGACCACTTTTGTTAAAATATTATCTTCAACCAAAACGAAAAGATTTTTAAAGTTTTTCTTTCCTTTTTTCAAAACACATTGTGGCAATGAGAGCGATTAAAAAACAAGTTATATTTCGCATTTTGTTGTACTTCATGAAACATTTAAAACATTTTGAGACAAGGGGAAAAAATAAAAAAGACGCCATGTGAGAGGCTACAGTATGCATAGATACAAAATTGCCTTTCTCTTATAAGTGTGACAAGACGGAACATTTTCAACTGACAGTCACACAATACTCCCCACTTTTAATTTTTATATCAGTGGGACCCCCGTCCCCATCCCTCAAAAGACAGCATATTGAAAGCAGTGTGTTGAGTTTCTCTAGCTTAAAGCAGTTATTTGGCAGAGAAATCAAACTTACAGACTTAGACATTGTCCAGACTAGTGCAACAGTAATTTTCGTTTTTTGCGTCCAGCATATGCGTCGATAATGGTCTCAGGTGAGAGCTTGGCCGTAATGTCGCTTTCGATGTGAAGGATCGCAAGAGAGGAAAACCTGGCTGCTCCCATCGTCAACCGCAGCCAGTTCCTTATCCTCCTCATCGCAGAGAAGCTTCTCTCAGAGGTAGATGACCCAATCGGCAGAGTGAGAGCTAACTGTAAAAGTTTATAGAGATTTGGGTAGGTTGTTTTTTTTACAGCTTTTTTAAGATGCTCCATTGAAATTGGTGCGTTAGCAGATGCTTTGACAAGCTTCATCTCGGCTGCAACAAGAAGGGGGTTAACCTTTAGTGCCCGAGTGTATTTTTGTAGTAGTGGATCAATTCCATTTTCGTCGCATGTCAAAACTGCGGCACACGCGCGTGCAAGCTCCATGGACTCTCCAGAGAACCTCCTTTCCAGCTCATTGATGAGAGTGTCCAGCACAGGGAAATATAGTTTCTGCTGATAGCCAGGACTCTCTGCTGTTTCTTCGTGGGTTGTTTCCCTTTGCCCTAAAGTACTGGTAATCAAGAAACCATCAAGGGAGGTGGGCGGATTTGAAACACGTTTCATTTTGGGTGCGACGGGGCCTGCGGAGACGTGAATCTGACGATCAGTGTTTTCTTTGGGCACGGCAATGTTGTTGTCCAGGCAGAACTGTTTGACTGACTTCCACACATCGCTCCAGGAGTCTGCCTGCCTTTTTGACACGAAGTGTGCTTTCAGGCTGTCAGTAAGGGCCGCAGCTTCGGACAGTGTGCAGTTGGATGACTGTAGGGCCTTGTGCGTAACGTGGATCATACGCAGTAGCTCCTCAAACACAACAAGGCTTGTAATGAATGACATTCTCGACATGAAGTCATGGA
This sequence comes from Gymnocephalus cernua, assembly GCA_023631565.1. Taxonomy (NCBI): domain Eukaryota; kingdom Metazoa; phylum Chordata; class Actinopteri; order Perciformes; family Percidae; genus Gymnocephalus; species Gymnocephalus cernua. The sequence goes on along the minus strand of CM042435.1, from coordinate 6,338,535 downwards.
TACCACTGGCTTGCGCTGACCACTTCTCTCCCTCTTCACTAATTTCTCTCAAACACTCCGTAATCGCAGAGTAGTGACTTTTCACTGATTTCACACATCTCCACTTGCATGCCCATCTCGTGTCACTGGGCTGAACTACTTCAGTTACTTTCACATTCAAGGATTTTTGGAGTTCAATAAATCTCTGGTGGTTTGACGGTTCCGAAAACAGTGAATACACATTGTCAATAATGCTCAGGAATGATTTCACACATCGGTTCACGGAACAGCACTCCACAAGCACTAAATTTAATTTGTGCGCTAAGCAGTGTATGTAGGCTGCGTAGGGGTGAGTCTCTTTGATGCGCTGCTGCACACCAGACACATGACCTGACATGACAGACGCACCGTCATAACTCTGTGCCACAATCGGGATGTTTTTAAGACCACACATTTCAAGCCCTTTGTAGATGGCCTCCACAATCCCAGCCGCGTTGCGAGATGCAGAACAGTCCATGAAACACAAAAAACGCTCCTTGATTTCCAATTCCTCGGCATATCGTATGCACACTGACAGCTGCTCCGTTTTGGAGGACCTAGCCTCGTCCGCAATTATGGAGAAAAATCCAGTTTCCTGTACCTTTTCAGCAATGTTGTTGTAAAGCATGTGTGCGCAGATGTCAATTATTTCATTTTGAAAATCTGGGCTTGTGGCATTAAAATAATTGGATTGCATGTTTTCAAAATCAGCATCATATTTCGATAACAAACTGCAAACCTCGAGGAAATTGCCACGCGATGCTGACTCTTCTCCCTCCTTGTGTCCACGAAAGGGCAATCCAAGTTTAGACAGCAGCCTCACAACATCAACTACTTTGCATAGATAACCTCTGTTCTTTTCTACTGTAGTTGTATGGCTTTCAGAAAGTTTAGCTGCAATAGATCCATTTGAGGATGAGCTGGCTGCTTGGAAGTTGTTCCACTTAATCATACAGTTCAGATGGGCCTGGCTTTTTCCATGTTTCTCTAGTTTACTGCTCAGTTTTTTCCAGTCACTCATGCCCTTTCTAAATGTGTCCTCAACGCAGCTTTCAGTCTGGAAATGGCGACAAGCAAAACAGTAGACTGAATCATTTCTAACGGAATACTCAAGCCAAGGGTAATTCTTGTAGAAGTAAGTGGAAAACGATCGTTTTGTACTTCCAAAACATTTTGAGGGGAATTGGGGCAGAGCAGGTTGCTTGGGACAGCCGTGTTTTTCTCCAAGATCATCTGTGTTGGTGTTACCTAGTGCAGCTAGTGCATCTGTGGCCGTGGGGTGAACGTCAGGACTGCTAGCGGTTGCTGCTGATCCAGAGCTGCTCGGTGTTCCCTCCAAGTTCACAGCGGTGTCTGTTTGCCTGTCGTCATCATCGGTTATTGTTGTTTGTGTTGTATCTTTGTTAGATCCCGAAGACTGAATATCTGTGTCATTTGGAGCTCGACGTTTTAAAAATCTCCTTATGTCCATATTTTTGTGTAACGAGTCCGACCAGGTAACTACAACAGTATTACATGCTAGCTAGCTGAGAATCGCTGGACTTACGTTACTTGTCACATGACCCAGAGCCCTGAATTTTTTTTTTTACTAAAGGAGTATATGAAATCAGATGTATTACCTACCACCATTTAGTTGTTTTGTTTTATTTAAGATATTTATAATATATAATTTTTTTAAAGAATGCAATTTTTTTTTTTGTTGAAACAATGCAATTACCCGTTTCAGCCGCCAGGGGGGGCAATGCTCCCCCTGCCCCCCCGCAAACTCCGCGCATGTTGTGGCGTTTCATTTCCCCGTTGTTGCGTCCACAAGAGACCCCGGATCGTACGTGTCCCGGCGGCCGCTGTTTCAGAGCAGCCGCTGCGCAGCCGTGAAAACAGAGGTGTGTGTGTGTATGTGTGTAACTGTGTGTGTAAGATGTTTACAGTTATTGCACTTTTCTTATATTTCAGATATTTGACATTTTAAAACGTTGATTTGTTGATGCTACAAGAGCCAGTGTGCTTGATTTGCGCTGTTCACACACTGTTTTATTGATTGATTGTGTGTGTGTGTGTGTGTGTGTGTGTGTGTGTGTGTGTGTGTGTGTGTGTGTGTGTGTGTGTGTGTGTGTGTGTGTAAGTGTGTGTGTGAGAGAGAGATTTTTACACTTGCACTTTTCTTATATTTCAAGACTCAAGTATTTGACATTTTGGGAATATAATAAATATTGACATGACAATCAATTTGAAACCCTTACAGTTGCATATCTGTTTTCAGAATGAGATTTTTCCTGTTTTTCTGACTTCCTTTTCTGACCTTATACTTACCTCAAGTTGCCTTTTGGGACATACATGCATACGTACGTCCATATCATACTTGCCCGTTGAGAGGACTTTATTTCAGCATCATATAAAATCAACAATAATGATAATAATAATATTAAAGCAAACAGCTCTGGTATCGGAATAGTATCGGTATCGGCCGATATCCAAATTCAGGTATCGGGATCGGATCGGAAGTGAAAAAATGTGGATCGGTGCATCCCTAGAGTCATGTTAGAGAAACTGCAATGAATGTGCTGTTCAAAATGATGTCAGTTAGTGCAGCAGTAGACCATGCATTATTAAAAGAAGTGGGTCTCTAGATGGGGCCCAGTTCCTTTCCACTGATAGTTGTTCATTGGGCACCTACTGTAAACCAAAATAGTTTCAGGCTTCTGCTGACTCATAGAGTATACTCACTGTACACTCAGGTACACCTAGCCAAAACTAATGCAGTCTAATACAACAGTCCTGCAATAAATCCTACCTTCATGACGGTTATAATGATCCGTTATTGCTGAAGTTTTAGAGGTGTTGATCCAGCTTGGATTTTTTTGGGTGCTGTTGAACTGTATTATGTTATAGACAGGTGTTTCTATAATTTTGTCCACACCATTTATATTAATAATATGTATACTGTAATACTGTTCAACAGAACCTCAGACTACATCCTCCAAAATTATCATAAAATTTAATGAACAAAAACTAAACATTAGAACCTTTCATGAAGGGAGCATTTATTGCAGGACAAACAAAGGGAAGATACCAGTATACAGCAGGCTTAGAAATACAGCTAATGGCCCGCTGTTGTGGCAGTGCTTTTGATGGTTTTAGGTAGCTCAAATTTGTTTCACAAATAAATTGTTTGTTATTTTGTCTTCCCCCTATAACAACTATGTTGAAATTTACTTCAACAAATAAAAGTAATTGCCAGCGATGTTAAGATCGCTCCTCTAAATGTGGGCAATCTATCAGATATATTGGGACTAGTTATTCAGAAGGTGGAAGCTTTAAGTCTTTAGTGTTTGTTTGAATTGGCCTAAAAGATAAGTCCTCTTTACTGCTTCACCTCTTTGCTCATTATAATTTATCTGTAAAGGTTACATCTCATTTCCCTACTAGGAACTTTGCAAAAGTGCTGATAGGGCAAAATAGTCAGAAGAAATCCACTCGGGCCATTAGGTTAGGTGAAGAAATAAACTCCCATATCGATACACTGGAGCATGCGGAGGAAATGTACTGTCGATTTTTCTGCGACTCTGGCTTCCTTAAGACTGTGGAATATTTTCTTTGAATTCCAATATCACACAGATGTTTAAAGAAAAAAGTGCATGTAGCTCAGCTGGCAGGTAATGATTGGTCTAGTAAAGAGAAAGGTGCTACCTCATCTAGCAAGCAGATTCTCAAGAAATCACCAGACTTTGGCTCGAAAGGTAAAACAGTCAGACAGAAAGCTGTGGCTCGACTCATGTAGGTAACCAAAAAACAAACTTTTATCAACTTTTAACAAATAATGCATCAAACGTGTACAAAAACTCAAAGTATTTAGAAATATTTAAGACTACACCCTTTTGTCTCTGTGAAAGACACAAAATACAAAAGGAAACACATTATTTACTGTCCGTTATGGCTGCAACTAACAACCGATTTCTTTATTGTTTAACCTGTCATCACTTTTTTGATTAATTGACTATGGTAAAACAAAAACAAAGGTCCACACATCGAAACCCGAGTATATGAGACTGTCCTCCCCCAAAAGAACGCAGGACTTTCACCCCGGAGACCGCTGTTCGTGTCCCGTGTGAAACCAAAGGTTTTTAAGTTACGTACGTAGCGTACTGTAGTATAGTTATGTACGGAACTTTAAAAAAGTCAATGTTGACTTTTGGTTTCACACGGGACACGAACAGCGGTCTCCGGGGTGAAAGTCCTGCGTTCTTACTTATATACATAACAAGTAATGTAACAAAGTATGTAGCCTACTTATTTAAACCAAACAGATTTTTTCCTAAACCTAACCAAGTACAACCCCAAATCAGAAAAAGTTGGGACAGTATGAAAAACACAAAAAAAAAAAGAAAGTAGTGATTTCTAAATGTACTTTGACTTGTATTTCATTGCAGACAATGTGAACACAAAATATTTCATGTTTTGTCTGGTCAACTTAATTTCATTTGTAAATATACATCCTTTCTTGTCATTCAGACCTGCAACACATTCCAAAAAAGGTTGGGACAGGAGCAATTTAGGGCTAGTAATCAGATAAATTGGTTAAATAATGATGTGATTTGAAACAGGTGATGTCAACAGATGATTGTAATTATGATTTGGTACAAAAGCAGCATCCAAGAAAGGTCTAGTCCTTTAGGAGCAAAGATAGGCCGAGGATCGCCAGTTTGCCAACAAATACGTGAGAAAATTATTGAAATGTTTAAAAACAATGTTCCTCAAAGAAAGATAGGAAGACATTTAATTATTTCACCTTCAACAGTGCATAACAAAATTTAAAGATTCAAGGAATGAGGAGGAATTTCAGTGCGTAAAGGACAAGGGCGCAAGCCTAAGCTGAACAACCGTGATCTCCGATCCCTCAGGTGGCACTGCATCAAGAATCGTCATTCATCTATAAGCGATATCACCACATGGACTCAGGACTACTTTGGCAAACCTTTGTCAATACCACAATACGTAGTTACATCCACAAATGCCAGTTAAAACTGTACTGTGCCAAAAGGAAGCCCTATGTTAACAGTGTCCAGAAGCGCCGTCAACTTCTCTGGGCTCAGAGGCATCTGGGATGGCCCATCACACAGTGGAAATGTGTACTGTGGTCAGATGAATCAGTATTTCTTGTATTTTTTGGGAGAAATGGACGCCGGACCAAAGAAGAAAAGGATCATCCAGACTGTTACCAGCAACAAGTCCAAAAGCCAGGGTCTGTCATGGTATGGGGTTGTGTCAGTGCCCTTGGCAAAGGTAACTTGCACTTCTGTGATGGCACCATTAATGCTGAAAAGTACATAGAGATTTTGGAGCACAATATGCTGCCTTCAAGAAGACATATTTTCCAAGGACGTCCATCCATATTTCAACAAGATACTGCAAAACCACATTCTGCACACATTACAAAGTCCTGGCTGCGGAGGAAGAGGATACGGGTACCTGACTGGCCTGCCTGCAGTCCCGACCTGTCTCCAATAGAGAATGTGTGGCGCATTTTGAAGCGCAAAATGCGACAACAAAGACTCCGTACTGTTGCCCACCTTAAGACAAGAATGGGACAAAATTACACCTGAAACACTTCATCACTTGGTGTCTTCAGTCCCTAAACGTCTTTTAAGTGTTGTGAAAAGGAATGGCAACATTACAAAGTGGTAAATGCTTTAGTGTTCCAAGTTTTTTTGAAATGTTGCAAGAACCAAAATAGGAATTTTGTTTTTTTTTTGAAAAAAAAAAAATAACAATCATGAGGAACACATTAAATGATGTGCTGTTGTATTGTCTGCAATGAAATACAAGTCAAAGTACATTTAGAAATCACTACTTTCTTTTTTTTATTTGTGTTTTCCATACTGTCCCAACTTTTTCTGATTTGGGGTTGTAGTTTTGTTGCCTAAACCTAACCAAATGCGACCGTTTCACAGTGTGAACCACGTCTTTAAGGGCGTTTTCACACGTGAAAGTCCGAACCAAGGTGCGGACCAAGGTTCATGTTTTTGTTACATTGTATACATTTGATCTGGTAAGTTTTGGTTTCACACTGCAGTTATGCAAGCGCACTAAAGAACTATACGTGACAAAACTACGTCCTGTCGTCATCACATGCGTGATCCTGATACTTATTATTGATTGGTTTGTAGACGGGCTCTCGTATCCTCTCTCTGTGTTGGAGGTTTTCCAGCTGACTGCTGCTCTTCCCTACTGCCGCGCCTCTTTTTGTTTTGTTGTGATGTTGAGAAGCAAGATGGGGGAACTGCCGAACGCATTCACCGCCACACACTCTCTCATGTACACAAGTAAGCACCGAGCTATGCTTCCCCGTTCTCTGCTTTCACACCATAAAAGGACCGGACCATGGTTCAGTTTGGTCCGGACCGAGACCACCTCTTTTTATCAGACTAAAATTTGGTCTTTTGATCCGGACCGTGGTCCGAGGCACCTTTCTCACCTGAAATTTTGGTGAAAAAACCCCCTGAAAATTCCGAAAGTCCGGACCAAATGAGGTATGTGTGAAAACGCCCTAAAACTGTGACCGTTACATTTAGGTATGAGGACGTTTTGCTGTCCTGCTACCAGTAGGGGGGCTAATTTAGGAAAGGCTCCTGTGGGTCATATTAGAGGGTAGGAACAAACAACCTATGTGGAACATGCAATTTTCTTTCTTGTAGGAATATATTTAATTTACAATTATATAAAACAGAGAAAAGTAGCAAATCCTCACATTTTAGAGGCTGAGAATGTTTGGGACTTATTAATAGCCAATTATCAATATAGTGGTGTCAGAACTACTGTCTGTGTGTTATAATAAATAATTTACATGTAAATTTAAGTAAACTTAAATGTACATGAAAAAATAACTAATGCAGAAGAATTAAAGTGCTGGATTCTAATGGGCAGACCCATTTCAACCACATTGTTTAAATTATACAGTTTATAAAAAGTTGATAAAAGTATACATTTATAAATAATAAACTAGCTGTAATCTGTCTTCAACTACAAAAGCTGTTACTTGTGTTCATGAATCCTGCTATATATATATATATATATATATATATTTATTTTAAATACAACTTGTAACTACTCTTCGAGAGACCATATACAGTAACACTACAGTAGCATTTTAGCTTCCTACATTGACTTGCAGTTGATGTTGGAATCAATTTTAAAATGTTATTGATTACTTTTAAAGCAGTATATGGATTTGTTCCATATATTGCATACATATCTTGAAATGGTGATTAAACATTTACAATTGTTGCCCCGTCCTCATGGCCAAATTCTTAATCTCTATAATAACCTGTGTGAGGAAATACAATTAGTAGACTCTGTGTCCTCTAAGCCATGACTGACAAACTCATTTTGATATAGAGATTAGATAATGAATCTGTTTTAGTGTTACACTATATTAGGATTGGTAATGAATTTGCAGGAAGTCCTCTAAAGACTCTGATGGTAACAAATCTGCTTTTGTCAATGTTGCATCTTTTTGGACAGTTTTCAGCAACATTGCAATTTCCTTAAATGCTTCAAAGATTCTGCTGGATTTACCATTCAGGAAATAAAGGAGGAGAATATTGTGCAACAAATTTCCAAAATGAAGGACGGAAAGGGTAAAAAAATTTATCTGAATTAGGTAAGGTCTTGTTAAATTATAGAACCACTTGAATCTGTGTGGATCAAAGTGCAAAGCTGCGCCTGCTTTGGCTTGACAAATGGCTGCGTTATGGGCGGCATCCAAACCTTTTATTAGAGGTATCCTGATTAGTTTCTCTGCAACTGGAAGATTAAGCACACTTACTCACTCACAACTCCAACAAAAATGTGATTAGAATTCCAACTGAAGGGATTTTAATAACCTAAAGGTGAGTGTACTTAAAAAAAGTAGTATCTATAAAGGAGATGACAAGTGGGGGAATATTTGGAAAGAGAAATGCTAAGTGTAAAATACCAGCAATATAAAAAAAACACACACCCTAACAAATATACAGTTTCTTATATAATACAACACTTTGATAGGCTTTCATTTTTTGCCTGAGTGAAAATATCTTCTATTTCACATGAGAAAGCTGGAAAGTCCTATCACAGAGGGCTGAGGCTGAAAGGGTGTTTTAAAAACTGCATGATGGAAAGTCGTGAAGTAGTATGTGATAAATCATACACACGTTAGACTCCAGAATGGTTATATTATTTCCAGAGCCGATTTGTTTAATCAGTTTCATAGTACTTTTGCCTAAAGTCATAGAAATATGATATTGACTAGCATGGATGCAAATATGGTACCAGAGGTCCTTCAATATTTCAAGGGGGAGATGTCATCATTCTGTCATTTCACTGTGCTTTGTGATGATACAGAGAAGGTCATTGACAGGAGAAGAGGAGTAATGTCCTTTATCCATCCTCAGCTTCAGTTCAGGTTTTAAGTGATGGATGTTCTGTTCAGTTGTTGTTATGCTCTTTAAATCAAATATTGATAACAGTTTGACATTTATTCACTTTCTGGCAGAGAGGTAGATAAGAAAATTCTAATATCTTAGTTTAGCACACAGTAGAAACAAGTGGGAAACGGCTAATCCACCTACCATGATGCCCAACCCTATTTACATGTTATATATCTAGTTTGTTTATTCCATACAAAAACCAAAGTGTAAAAATGTAGTGCTGGGCTGTTTCTTGGCACGACCAGTAACTTCCTGGAGTCCCAGCTACAGAACTGGTCCCAGCTACAGAACAGTCAGCAGACCCAAGTCACAAAAGTGTTCTTGAAGGTTCATAAAGAAAAAGCATGTCAGAAATATAATTTGGTCCCGGCCCAGTGAGTGACTGTAGACCTGCAGCAAAGTTTTAAAATCAATTCTCTAATTCAGTGTAATATCTGCACATGGCTTGAATTTGGGATAAATTGAAGTTACCCAAGAGTCTTTTCAGTAGACCTGAGAAAAGACTTAAAATAGTCTAATCTGCTTGAAATGGCTGCATGAATTAACTGTTTGAGATGTAACTGATTCAATATGACTGCTGAATGAATGATTTTAGATTTGAGTCCAAGACTTACTGTTTTACAGAAAACAATTATTTACCATAGTCATGTGGTGAAATTTAAATGAACATTTGAGTAAAAGTATGGTACTTTAGGTATATTATTGTTTTTAAAGCTGTGTTTATAGATCGAACAGAAGGGGGCCAAATATTGATCCTTGTGGTATTCCACAGGACATGCTGACTTGCAGAAAGCAAGATTCTCATTGGAGATAAAATAGTTCCTGTCTTGCAAGTTGGGCCTGAACCAGTTCGGAATAGTACCTCAGAACCTAACCCAAATTTCAGACCCGTCCAACAACAGTGTGTGATCAACTGTGTCAAAAGCAGCCATGAATAATAACATAATTTGAAAGAAATTGAATCAAATAATCATGATATATTGCTAAGGCACGCAAATTGCGAAGTGAAAACTAGAGAGAAATTGTATCAATAGTATATCAATAGAGTATTATTAATTCTATATTAATGCAGATGCTTCCTAATTTCTTTCTGTAATATATCTATTACGCTTGTCTTTTATCTAGTTTGAAACAATGCCATGTACACAGATGACTATGTAGAAGACTTGCTCAGTGAAGGAAAACACGAGGAACCCTTGCTTTTGAGATTTCATAATTTTCCAACCACTGAAGGTGAGAGAGAGACTCGAACAGGGAGCAGTGGAGCTGGAAAAACGTATTACAGCTCCCTTTGGTCTGTGACATTTTTTATCTAAAAAAAACAAAGAAGTTGTAGACATACATTAATCTTCTCCTCCGTAATTATGAAAGGTAAAATGAATGAGCAGAGCCTTCTCAAACCTGAAATATGTGTGAAATAGAGAACTATATTTTGCAATAATTTTATTTAATTTGTTTATTTACTGTTCATAAAAAAACAAAAATGGTGATTGAAAGAGTTTTATAAAGAACAGTCTAAATACTTACAATGTATGAAAATGTATGCAACCTAGAAGTTGAGTGATATTGTTTTCCTTTACTAACTACCAGAACTAAATATTTAAACAGGCGTGTGTGTGTGTGTGTGTGTGTGTGTGTGTGTGTGTGTGTGTGTGTGTGTGTGTGTGTGTGTGTGTGTGTGTGTGTGTGTGTGTGTGTGTGTTAAAGCTGTAAAGTATGAAACAGTCCAGTCCCACAGTGAACTGATACTGTAGTATGCAGACTGTGCAAGTACCGGCCCAGCCTCTCTTTGTCATCAAGGTGAACACAGGCTAAGATGCATGCCTGCATGTATTTGTTTGTTGGGCTAAAATATTGCTGCTGAACTAAGAGGTTGGCTGTACTTCATTTGAACTTGCTTTGCATTGGCGATGTGCCGTCACCAAGGAACTTATAATTTGCATACAAGTATGCGATTGGACAAACCCCAATTTTAAAAATGTGACAGAAACATTCATGAGTGACCAAGCACAATTTATGAATGACAGCTCACGGTCGCTGCCAGCTGCACCATGGCAAAAAAAAGGCATATGTTACACATACCATAAAATGTGATGACAGATTGAATCTCATGCATTAGCAAAAGAACAGCAGTCTGGATAGTGTTTCTTTGATACCATTTGGATGTGAAAAGTATACAGTATGCATCAATAGAACGCTTTTCTCTTTTTGAGTTTGAAATGATGTGGGTGCGATAATAGAGCAGGTATACGTGGTTGCAAATTGAACAGTTTTATTATGAGTGTCACTAGATGAGGTTTTTCATATTGAAGTAGATTGGTATGAATCACCACAGGTCCAAATAATTATGAGTTGAACAATTATAACTGCCAACTGATCCAAAGTACAGAGGTGGGTGAGGGGGAAATAGGTTGAGTGTCTAGTCAGGCTTGTGTAATTGTAATAGTTGCATATCTTGCAGTATTTGTAAATGGTATCAAGTTTGAATGGTCTTAAGTTAAATTGATTTGTTGAGGCAGAAAACTGATTTCCAAGGTTTGGAATTCAGTCAGGGTCTATTACTTTTGCACTTTTGCTTACAAACATGATAATCATCATTGGGGGATCCGAGATCTGGATCTCTACCAAACTCATCTCTTTCTAGGCTCAAGACCTACAGTATCTGTCCTACCTATGGACATCTGTTTTTTGATTTATTTGACCCCCAGCTGAGATGAACAGACAACAGCAAAAGAATGACCTCTTTGTCAGAAGTAACGTCTTTTTCCTCCTTGCTCTTGAGCTTCTGTTTTATTGCATTTTTGTTTTCTCTCTCATAGTCTCCATTGGGGAGCAGTGGCAGTGAGTGGTCGCTGTCGGAGCTGGATGTGTTGCTGCTGGCCGGCACAGTCGGACAGACTCTCAGCTTGGCGGCCAGCAGCTTTGTAGAGGAAGAGCACCAAATCTGGTACTTCCTGCTCAACACCCTCTGCCTCGCCATCTTCCAGGACGTGTGCCGCAAGTACTTCAGAGAGCAGAGTGGCTCTGGAGATGAAGAAGAGCCTATCCTCCCTTCCAAAGTCTGTCATCAATCTGCTCACCCCAAGGCAGAGATTTGCTCAGAGAAGTGGCTAGCGTTAGCCACGCCGCCCTTCACTCTGGTCTGCTGCCGCCTGCTGCGCTCCCTTAATCAGACCGGGGTGCAGTGGGCTCACCTTCCCGACGTGGGACATTGGCTTAACAGGTTGGGTTTACCATTCCTCTAAAATGAATAAAAACAAACCAGTTATTGAATACATTTAATTATGTATATAGGTAGTCTCACTTGTGCACAAGAAAACATTTACATACAAGCAAAAAGTTTACATACGCAGAGCATTGGTTACACATCAAGAAAAAAACACTACAAGTAGCACTCAAAATTGAGTATTAAGGCTCTATGAACAGCGAAATCTTAAGAAGGTTGTTTCTTCTTCTTGTGTTGTGGACTGTAATGAACATGAGGCTGTTAGCAGAGCTGAGGATTATTAGCCTTTTGTATGCAGATATGTAGGAACATGTAGGTGACAAGACAGTATAAGAACTCCTTTTAAACACAGTCGAGGGTGAGAGGGGTGAAAAATCTGAGGTAAACTTGAGGTTTTAGTGCAAGTCCCACAGAATTAAAGTGAATAGGCTTCCTTCACTGTTTAAGTACAGACATCAGCAGTTACGTGTGGGATCCAGTCATTGTGAAAAGGACGAGATACCAATTTGTCCAAAGACAGTAGCCTCAGTAGTCTAGAATGCAATGCAGCAACACTCTCCATTTGTCTCTCCACCTACACAGAGTAACGGATCAATGTAACAAGTTCCCTCCTGTTCTCTGGGGAATATTGAAGGCCATTATGGGAAATATAGGAAATAAATGAGGCTGGCTCAGTGTACAGGGAAATTACACTTGATAACATAAAAACAACGTGAATGATTTGGCCGTCGCACACATTTAAGGGTAGGAATAGGGTGTTAACATTATACAAGTCTTTTCTCCTAACAGGGAAACATCGTTAAGGGTGTTTTTCTGGATGAAAAGCTGACAGGACCCTCCACTTAGCTTTTTCTTTTTGAAAAGATTCAAGTAGGGAAAATAGCCTCCTGTGATTGCTCAGTCTGTAGAAAATCGGCCATTTCTCAGTAAAACTGACAGTTTCAGAGCCATTAATATTCTGTTAACAGCACTGGGCTGGGGATCATGGTTTGTTCTTTAACATGCATCACATTGCAGAATAGAGATGTGGATTCTGACCTTTTCCCTGTTCAGTGTTGCCCTTTCTCCCTACCTGCACTGCCTGTTGCTTGGATAATGAGATCTAGGTAGTGTTATGCCTCATCTTGTCTCAAAAGTACCCCAGCTTCCACTGCTGTCTGATCCAGCCAACTGCTAAATGCAAGGCTTCAATTCAGCTTTGATTTTGAACTTATTACCTGTCTGTGCTCAGTAGCAGTGTCATTTCAAACTAGATAGCCTTAAATCCAGTGAACAATTGAAGATATGTGCCTCTTTAAAGTTTAAACTACTGCAGGACGATATGACCGACAGTGTTTCATCTCACCCAAATGTTCTCTGTTGCTCAGTAAATAGTCTACTTCAAGGTTTAAGCCTTTTTTTTATTGATCAAATTACTTAATTCATTTTTGCCAGTTATATTTTATGGTACATTTAGGTACAGAAAAATACTCCCCACATCTACAATGCAATTTTGCCTGAAGAAACGTTGCCTACTATTAAAAGTCCCATGGCATGAAAATTTCACTTTATGAGGTTTTTTAACATTAATATGAGTTCCCCTAGCCTGCCTATGGTCCCTCAGTGGCTAGAAATGGCGGTTGGTGTAAACCGAGCCCTGGGTATCCTGCTCTGCCTTTGAGAAAATGAAAGCTCAGATGGGCCAATCAGGAATCTTCCCTTTATGACGTCATAAGGGGAAAGGTTACCTCCCCTTTCTCTGCTTTGCCTGCTCAGAGAATTTGGCCCACCCATGAGAAAGAGAGACATCATGGCTGCCAAACGAGCAAAGCAAGGTAGTTGGTCAAGGCTACACCCCCCCCCCCCCCCCCCCCCCCCCCCCTCAATAGCATTTAAAGCTACAGACGCAGAAATGGCACGTCCTAAGGAAAGCTCATTGTGGCACTGGCTCTAGTGGCTGTAATTCTGCACCAAGGCTTTTCAGGAAAGAGACTTCAGATACAGTATTAGGGGACCACTGAGGCCTATATAAAAGAGACTTCAGATACAGTATTAGGGAACCACTACGGCCTATATAAAAGAGACTTCAGATACAGTATTAGGGGACCACTACGGCCTATATAAAAGAGACTTCAGATACAGTATTAGGGGACCACTAAGGCCTATATAAAAGATACTTCAGATACAGTATTAGGGGACCACTAAGGTCTATATAAAAGAGACTTCAGATACAGTATTAGGGGACCACTAAGGCCTATATAAAAGAGACTTCAGATACAGTATTAGGGGACCACTAAGGCCTATATAAAAGAGACTTCAGATACAGTATTAGGGGACCACTAAGGCCTATATAAAAGCATCCAAAAAGCAGCATGTCATAGGACCTTTAAACTTTTTTTTGCAAGTTAGACGATGTGCAGGAGTTTCTATGCAGCAGTGGTACATTTACGACAAATGTTGAAATACATAATACTGTATATGTGCTGTAAATGTGTTTTAAATGAAATTCACTTTTCTTAACCCCTTCACTCTTTGTCTGTGTTTTTTTAGCTCCGAGCACAGGACGGTACTCTCCCTGCTGGCTGCTTTCTGTTTGGTTCTTATCTACCTCCTGGTTCAAAGACGGTGCTCATGGGTTTCTAAGGTTGCTCTCGCCCTTGGACTTCTGGGTGTCTACAGCTACCGGGCAGCTGTCGGCAATGTCTTGTTTCCCTGGCAACACTCTGGTCGAACTACATCCAAGTAAGTTTTTATGAACCCCATGATCGTGACTTCATTGAACATGACAGTTGGCATATTGCTGTACCCTGTTAGTAAGTTGATTTACAGTGCAGGAGTGCTGCTCTGATGCAGCTGAGCGTGCAGGCTGCAGTGCTGCATGTGTCATTTGGGACAAACACTCAACACCCGCATCTCTTAAACTATGATGATGAACTGCTGTACCTTTTTTTTTTTCTACCTACAGTAAATTTCTCTAACCAAGTGTCCCCTCAATTTCAAAACGAAAGCCTGACAGCGTCTTAAATTATATTAATTAACACCGAAAGGCGAGCCGCGCAATCTATTGCTGTTTAAAAGTCGGTAAAAATTGCAGTAGTATCGACAGTTATTTTCCCCGACACGAGTCCCTGGCACAGCCACAGCCCCAGCCCCAACCAGCTCTCCTGTCCTCTGTAACAAAGTCTCATTTTCACAACACAGAGGAGTCAGCTAATTAGAGTGCAGATTGAACAGAGATAGTGAAGGGGTAATCTATCACCATGAAGAATATTGGAATAATAGTTGTGTAAATTTGCTTTTCATTTGTCTTGAAAATTAGTTTTTTTATTTTCCATAAAACGATGCATCGCTCTCTATAGTTGAGCAGTAAAAAAAGACAGTAGTTGGAGGTTTTTTTTGAAGTATGTAGAAATTCCCCGGGAGTCTCCAATGTGCAAAATAAAAGTGCAGAAAATCAACCATTTTGCACCTTTTTAGATGATTATTAGAGGTCTTTCAGAGACTGTGTATGTTTTTAGTCATGCAAGCAGCATGGCTTTAGTGATGGCAATGCGGGTCAGTCCATCCACCACTTCCAGTCCAGGCTGAAATATCTCAACAACTTTTGGATGGATTGCCATAAAGTCATTCATGATGGCTTTGCTGATCCCCTGACTTTTCCTTTAGCACAATCAGCAGGTCCAAGTTAACACCTTATCCAGTTTAATAGCTCAACATCGACTAGATGGAGTGGCACAAACATTTATTGACATTCATGGTCCCTAAATGATATATTCACGGGATTTTTTGCGACCGCCTGACGTTTCCTCTGGTGCCACCAGAAGGTTCATATTTGTGGTTTCCTTCAAAATATCTCTACAACTATTGAATGGATTGCCATGAAATACGGTGCAGACATTCATGTTTACCACGTTTTCTTTTAGGGCCATCTTTTCAACATTTTTATTGAACTAAACTAATGACTGCCATCAGCCTATAATACATATCACCTGCTAAACATCAGCATGTTACCATTGACATGTCAGCATGCCGACATTAGCATTTAGCTCAAAGCACCACTGTGCCTAAGTACAGCCTCACAGAGCTGCTAGCATGGCTGTAGACTCTTATTGCTGTTTATGTAACAACAGAATAATCATTAAATCAAGCAGTTATTTGGTTTGGAGACCAGAATTAAATGTAACCCAGAAATAGAGACATTTGTACTGATGTAAGATGCCAAAGCTTCAACATAGACAACAAGACATTTTACCGTCAACTGCTTAATAATGAGGTTGCTTTTTGAAAAAATAAACTTGATTCTTAAATTGCTTTTGTGTTCCTCCTGCTCACATTGAAAGATAAATCTCGAAAAGAGTTTGGATTACGTAAAGGTGCAGCTGCACTAAAACCCTTGTGGTATATACCGGAGGGTAAGCATCTTAATCAAGTATAATGGTTCCATAGTCACGTTCATTTTACACAGTACATGATAAAACAGTTGATGATGATGGGATGCACAACTTTTCTGTGTTCAGTGCACCTTAGACAATCTGTGCGTCCTTGAACTCAGCCTAAATAATGAAAAATTGTGTGTAATGTGTACCTTCAAAAACACATAATAATTCTTTAAAATTGAAGCCTAGCTGTTAATAGCATTTACCATAAAAAGAGAGGAAATCAATAATCTAACTGCTCCTAAATGTGGTAATATTTCATTCTGCAGACTGTAGCTTGGCACAGAGTTATCTCCTACTAACCCCCGTCAGGAAATAATGAGTGCAGGGCTGCGCACACTTCTCTTGTCTAGTTTTCCTGACCTCCCTTCATCTACCACCAGTACCTGGCCTTCCCTAACCTTTCCTGTTCTCCTTGGCAGTCTCTCCTACCTGCTCACCTAATTAAAAGCTCAACCTCCCACCCTTACCCATATACAGACACCTGACTAAAGCCATGCAGGGACCCTGGCTCCTTTTTGACGAACTGTATGATTGACAAGGTTGGCGTTGACCCAGTCCGTCAGCTTTTTTCTTCAGACCTCACCAAGTTGATCATTACGGTGCTCCGCCTCAAGGATTTATTTTTGACTTAGTCCACACTGTGGATTGCTTGCCAACGTTCTTTATATAGCTAAGACAAACTTTAGTCTCGGGCCTTATGGCAAGGACATTGTCTCAGGTGCTGTATTTTGTTTGCCTGGCAGGGAGAAGCTGTACTGTATTTGTGAAATTGTACTACGATAGTGCTTTGATTTTAGTGTAGTATAGCTTCCATCTGCTGAGGGGTGGATTATTTTGGTTTTGTAATTTTGAACAACCATTTAGTCGAGCTTATGGTTGTTTTAGATAAAATATCAGAGCCGTTTCTTTGTCTCTGGCCCAAATGTTGAATTTTTCACCGCTGGGTTTTCCCCTTCACACCATAATGTGAATGTAAAATGGAATGACTTTGTATAGTGACCCTTTTTAAAGTCTGGTCTTCCTGGGTTACTCTTTCTGTGTTTTATCAGAATAAAGTCCTCTGATAACTCCCTGGTTTCTTCCTTGCCTTCCCTTTGTGCCAACTGCCTAATTGCACTGTTGTTTCAAAATGGCTAATGGGGTTGAGAACCGCCAACGCTGCTCACTTTAAACGGTTCAAAGAGTTACTTGGATTGATGTCACTGTGGATACAGTTTGTCTCTCTGTTTTTCTCTCTCTCGCACACACCCTTCCTTATGGCAAAATCAGAAATGAACCTAAAAATAGACAGCCAGTCAACTGACATGTACTTTACATTATTTTTATTTAACTGGATATTGAGAGATCGACGAATTACTACCCGAGCCCTAGCAACACAAAAAAAGGGACAAACTATAAAGAAAGGAGCAGTCAAGGTGACATAAAGGATGAAGCAAATCTTTTTTCTGATCAAGTGTTCCAATAGGAAATAGCTCAACATCAAAGCAGCCGGCTGAGGGCCAAGCCTGTCTAAGCCTCTATACATCATCGCCAAAGTTTGTTACCGTCCCCGTCGTCCTTCTTTGCATTTATGGCACATTTTCTACCAAACATGAAGCCACAATAAGCATTTACAATGTTTGTTTTCATCTGTGTGTGTGTATGTGCTTCACACCTGCACAAAACATGACCCATTTTATCATGTACTGCTTTATCTAGAAATGGGCTGTTGGGCAGGTTCCCAATTTAAAAATATTCATGCATACCGATCCCGCTTAAAAATGGAAATGTATTCAAACTCGTCTCAAAACACCTGTGAACCCCTGCCACACACACACACACACACACACACTCATACTCGCACACAAAATTCAGTTTTCAGTTTTATTACCCAAGAGGTAAACCATTTTATTGACTCTGTTTCAAAGGCAATTCTGTGTTGGTACAACACATCAGTGGTAACATTTGACAAATCATTATTCTCCACTGACTTCAAAGCATCGTTAATTAAAGGGCTTCTGTGTGTACTTTATCTTTCATGCTACTGTTTCAGACAAAAAGCTGATTTCTTCTAATCTAAAGCTGAAAAAAAAAATAGAGACATCAACACGCACTGCCAGCAAAGTGGGTATTGATCTTGTGGTTTGTAGTGTAATTAGATGTTTTGTCTGTAACCGTTGTTTTAAAGTCTGCCACTTTGTCCCAGTGGCATTTCTGTAGTTGTGACTCTGACGTGCCCAGATTTATTCCCCAGAAAGACCATGGCTCAGACAAAGTGGGCAGGCCCTCCTCATTCTCAGGCGTCTGCTTCAAAGCTTTCCTCTGGCAGTGAGTTACTTGTTTTGGCTGATTTAGTGTAAGTGTTAGCCCGATGCAGGTGATTGATGAAGGGGATATACCAAACATGTTGGGGAGGGATTGGACGTAGTCTTACCTTTTCTTATTCACTTGCTGGAACACCAGCACTTGTTTCCAAGGTAACATGAAATCCAGGCAGCTCCTCTGAACCAGAGCTTGACAAGCTACAGTTTTCTCTCCACTGCTGCTACTATTAACATAACAAAATTCAGCAAATGAGATAAGATTAATTTGACTGGTCAAGTTTTCCCACCTAGCAATGTGGAGGATTCCTTGAGGCTTTAAAGCCCCTGAAGACTTTTTTCCCTCAATAACATTCAATATTCATGACTAACTAAGCAACAATCAAAACTCAAGGTTAGAACAAACATCCTATGGTATTATATTTGAAAAGTGTAATACTTCAGACTTAATGTAAACAGATCAGGAAGTGATTTCGGAAACACCCCGTGACATCAGCTTTTTCTAACTGAGCCCCGCCCACTTCCAACCAGTGAGAAGATCACATGCAGACCAATGTGGAATAACCCAAACTGTTCTGAGTTTGGCAGAACATTATATGTTCATGTAGGACCCCAAGATTTGTTTTCAGGGTCTTTAGAAATATTGGTAACCCCTTGAAGTGGCAATCTCAAAGATTTTCATTTAAATAAATGTCTGTTAAGTCCCTTTCTATCGCTGAAGGAGGTAACGCAATAGTGATTGAGCCAATGGCCTACTGATAAAAGTATTGCAATATTTATATTTGCAGTATTACGAACTGAGCAACAATTACGTCTCATATTAATGATGTTTATAGCGGTGACACACTCCAGTGGCAAAGCAGGAAGTAAGGTAACGAACTACGAAAGTAACATGAATGATTTTAACCACAACCAATCTTTTTACAAACCTAACCAAGTAGTTTTTGTGACCTAGCGTAGCCAAACTGCAAACGTTTCACAACGTTAACCACGACCATTATGTTTCATTTTTTAAGATATGAGGAAGGAAAATGCTCCTGTGGGTTGTATTAGAACAGGGGTCGGCAACCTTTTCGATATTAAGTGCCCTTTTCAAAATGTCTTGTTTATTAGTGTGCCATGTCAACGCTAAGTTTAACCATGACATCACATCAAAATTAAATATCCAGGGAATCTGTAATTTTATTACATAGCAACATTTGATAACATTTATTTCCCATAATCAGGACATTGTAATTATATCTGGAGTATGATACAAGGCTGCCATCCTTATGAAAATATCCACATCGGAGTTGAAATCATTAACCTTACGAACATTACACCAGTCCTGTTTATCATATTAAACAGGAGAATTAAGAGCAACAAACATAAATATGAGAACTATACAATAATGCTGCCAGCTTATGAAATATCCACATCTGAGTTGAAATCATTAATCTTGTCAGCAATACACTTAATACTTGTATTTTTTATAGATGTATATGCACAGTTCCCATTTTGCATACTGCTTGCAATGATATTCCCTCATAACAAAAAAGGTTGCAATGGCAGCAAATGTCACAAAGGGAGACTTAAGTGTAACAAACACTATACAAGAATGCTGCCATGGAAACACATCTGAGATGTAAAGAGAGACTGGGACAGAGCCCATGTATGTAAAGTTCTATGTGCTACATTAAACAGATGCCTACCAGTCAATGTGATCCCTGGCCCTGCTTTTCTTTGCTGAGCTCCGTAATCTGTGGTTCGTACTTAGTCACTTTAAGTTGCACACAAGCTTCGGAGTGGTCAGTTGTCAAACGACTGTGGGTGGGGCTGAGCACGCTCTTCATATGTGAGAATATGTGCTCACAGAGATATGTTGATCCGAAGACTGTCAGCAAAGCCAATGCAATGTTCCTGAGACAGCAAAACTTCTCTGGTACAGATATCCAGCAGGTGAAGATGCAAGTTCCGTGATCATGCCTTGATCAAGCAGATCGTTTAGCTATAAAGTTACCAACTTCCACCACTGTTGCCATAACCTCATTAAGATCTGAATTTGACATTTTTGCACAAAGATTTTCTTGGTGTATTATGCAGTGAAGTTTCATGATGGGGTGACCAACTTGTTCCTCGATTAATGTGACTGCTCCCCGCTGTTTCCCGACCATGGGAGGGGGCACCATCTGTTGTCACTACAAAAATCTTGCTAATGTCAATCCGTCGCTATGTCCTCACCTTTTGTTGTTTCAGGCATTGGCTTTAAGCAACAGAGTTCCTCTCTTACAGTCACATCACCGTATCTTGCCATGACTGCCAAACGTGGTATGTCATTTACATCAACTTGCCGACTCACCGCTACCGAGCCTGCTCCAGCAGCCTCCTAGCCAATCAGAGCTGAATGTTTAAGAACCTGCCTTGTCTTATTAATCTGAGTTCTGTTATGTTTTAGGGCTGTAAATCCTCATGTAATCTCAACAAAATGATGCCAAAAATAACAAAATGCACTCTTAGCATTGTACTTTATGATAAATGTGCTCTGCTGGAGAGACTCAGCTGTACACCATTATCACAACAACTTTGGCCTCTTCTTTGTTATTGTTCTGGAATAAGACTGCGCCTGCTGTGACCTTGGTGTTTGCTTGGTGGTCTGAACTACAGTATCATGCTAAAGGGAAATTGGAGGATTTTTACAAACTCCTCAACACAAAATGACAATAATGTGTCTGGTGAGAGTTGATAAGATTGTTGTTCAATACTAACGACTTAACATTTACACTGTCTGTAGTCTGGAACAAATCTCTCTCTAGACTAGAAGCTTTGCATATTGCTACCAAGCACACACACTTCAGACGCAAAGAAGAATGCAGCATTATTAACCCATCGTTACATGCTTGCTTACATCTCTCTATTGGAAAACCATTACTTTATCGTTACTGTACAAGCCACTGTACTTAGCAGGATCAGAGTGCAGGGACATGACGGGTTGCAGGAGTTGTGTTTAGTGTTGTTGCATTTCCTGCTGCTTGCCTGTAGAGTTTAGCTAAAGAGCTCCTGTAAGTAAGGGCTGGAGTAGTGGAAGAATCTGATAGGCGCTACGCTCTGCTGTATGATACACTATAATTAGGAGACACTTAAAGGAACGGCAGCCACTTTTTTTGGGGGGGGTGGCTGCAGTTGAGGAAATGGCATAAACCGCAAATAGCCTGTATTGCTCAGATGAGGAGGAGGGCTTGTGCTTTCTGCAATGAAAATGTCAAAGTAAACAAGATGTCCTTTCAGCATTCAGAATTTTGCATTCGTCATTGTTTATTGTTTCACACTGATGTGGATTAGTACCGCAGTCTTTCAGAGGTAAATGTATACAGGTGTCAGAAGGGAAGGCGTCTCGCATTTAAATCTCGTGTTTTTCCCAACCTGCTTTCTATTTGTAAAGGACAGCCACATTAAAGTGTGTGGCATAATGCTATTTGTGTTAAGCACAAACATGCCCGACAGAAAGCTCAGTTTGTAATTCACTCAATTTTTTCCACCGAGCACACTAGTTAACAAGTAAGCTCGGTAGCTCACATGCATCACTGTCCTCGCATAAAATCAAATCCAGGCCAGGATTTTCCACTTTTCCTTTGCATAAAATAATGATGAATACAATCCCTGCCACATTGTTAGGGGAGTAGTGAATAATAAAGAATAGTGCTGTATGGAGCATATTCCTCTGGTTCTTTCCTCTCTTGGAACAAGTTCCCACAAAAAAATACTTATTAATAATACATGTTCAGTACTCCTTCAGGGTCAGTTATTATCCTGTAGTACTTTTTCAGCTTTGACTGCATCTTGCTGCAAAAGAAATGTCCCTTTACCCTATATTAGCCTTCTAGCCTATACTAGCTTGTGAACAGAAGATTTTCTGAATGGAAAAAAGCTTTTGAGCCATCACAGTTTGGAAATATTACCGGGAGCTATGGATGCTAGATGTAATCTGGGGTACTGTAGCTAAGAGTATACACAACATTGTATTGTTTGTTAATGGCTGGGTTAATCTCTTTGTGTTTGCAGAGAATACAATTAAAAGCCTCATTTTCCTCACTCTGTAACTCCTTGAAAATCCAGTGGCTCCCTAAACCTCATTAGCTCTTAATGCTCTTTATTTCCCCTCCATCCATTCTGATGTAGAATAAAACAACTTCTCATCGCCATGGCTCTAACCACTCTTTTGTTGTCTGTTTTCTATTTCATACGGGTTAATTCACTCATTCCTCTTTGTTCGACAAATATTAAAGTGCTCATATTATGCTAATTTTCAGGTTCATAATTGTATTTAGAGGTTATATCAGGATAAGTTTACATGGTTTAATTTTCAAAAACCACCATATTTTTGTTGTACTGCACATTTCTGCAGCTCCTCTTTTCACCCTGTGTGTTGAGCTCTCTGTTTTAGCTACAGAGTGAGGCATCTCACTTCTATTCAATCTTTGTTGGGAGTGGCACATGCGCAGTACCTAGGTAAGGACTACTAGCCAGTCAGAAGCAGAGTATGAGGGCGTGCCATGCTAGCAGCTAGGCGAGCATTATAACGTGTGTTACAAAGTGACCACGTTTGTCTCTGAAGTAAAGGCTGGACTACAACAGAGCTGTTTGGAGCAGTTTGTGAACAGTGTTTTCTGTTGGAGATGGTAAGTCCCTTTGGGGGGGACTTTGGTCTTTTTCATTTTTAAACCTATAACATGCACAAAAAAAGATATATAACACAATAAAGGAAAGGGGAAAAGCCAAAAAGCATAATATGAGCACTTGTAAATGTAAGCAGATTTGAGGTGAATTTTAAGTTTCTGTGGATAAGCGCACACGCTGAATGCCTGAAATGGAAATTAAGACTAAATGTAATTGCCTTCGTAATCCAAAGCACTTTTCCTTTTAAAGCTTCAATTTTAAGCATATCAATTATTGATAGTTGGAAAATGATTTTTGTGGAGTAAGCCTTTTAGAAGGAGAACAACCTCATGGAAACTTTTTTTTCTGAACCTTGTAGTAGCTTCAGTCTGTAGACCCAGAGATACATTATGGGCCTTACCCATCTTTAAATCTCTATTAAATCTTGCTGACATGAATTCAAAGCCTAAATCCATCTTACCATTAAGAATGGAACCTCCTGTTTTCTGCACTTATGTCAATTGTTTGAATGAAAAAGAGGTCACACTTTTGGATCCAACCAACCAGAGCTAAACGACCAGGCACAGTCGTCTGACAACATAACGTAACATATTAAAACTGAAGTGAGCGCAACAAGTACCAAGGCAACCGGCAAATATAAGAGTGAGACATGCTTCTCAATACAAATCTGTTTGGCTGTCATTCTTTTCTTTTCTTTTTTACATATTTTGACTCATAATTGAAAGAAGGAACACTTGCATCAGTTTGTAAAGTGTATTGATTTAATAAAACATTCACACTTTGTTGTCGCAGACGTTACAGTTAACAAAACTCAAACTCTTTACGCACACAGGTGTTTTCACTGATGTTGCTAATTAGACGTGTGTGTGTGTGTGTGTGTGTGTGTGTGTGTGTGTGTGTGTGTGTGTGTGTGTGTGTGTGTGTGTGTGTGTGTGTGTGTGTGTGTGTGTGTGAGAGAGAGAGAGAGAGAGAGACCACCCCAAACAAACGGACTAACACGCCAGGGTTCAGTTAAAACAGACCAAACAGCTCAGATGTGAAAGCATCAGCACATAAGCCATGAAATCGTAACCGTCGATGGTAGACTTAAAACCAGCTACGACATGACTACTATATGCTCATATAGACGCCAAAAGTTCATGGGGCACCAACCTTGTTTTGAGATAAATGTCTTTTATTCGCGATGTCTTGGATAAGTACTTCATTACCCACAATCCTAAGCGTAACAGCAATGTCTCCGATTTGTCCAACTCGTTACCATAGAAACGTTTACCGTACCTGTGAAACCGCGAACAGCTAGAGCAGGGGTGTCAAACTCAACTTCACTAAGGGCCACATTGGGAAATGAGAATCACATCAAGGGCCTGGACATGTTTGACACAAATCCACTTTTGCTAGTTTAACGGCGGAAAAAAGGGTCAGTGCGCCAGGCGCATGGTTCAGAAGGGTTGTACTAAGTGTCTTCATTAATTCACAGGTGTGTTTTTGGCGTCACGTAATTACAGTTTGAGTTTCCCTTCTTTTTGGTTTGGCGCACATCATGACGGGCCAAAATCTATTGTGAACCCAAATTGATATGCGGGCTGGTTTAAAATTTGCGAGGGGCCGGATTTGGCCCACGGGCCTTGAGTTTGACACATGGGCTAGAGCGAGCTTCTGCCATTGAAGTCTATGATAGTTTATGTACACAATCTTGTACCTTTGCCTTTTTTGCCATTTTCAAAATGTTTTTTGGTCACCATTCATCTCGTAGCTGGTTGGCTTGGTTCCAGACTTAAAACTATTTATACAGTGTAAGCAATTTTTGAAATGTCAGTGAAACAATTGAATGGGGGAAAACACTTCTGGAACCAGAGCCGTTAAAAAAGTGGGTGGTCACATTTTCACAGATGTAAACATAAACATTCTAAATGGACCCAAGTTGATTTCCTGTTGCAGTGTATGTGAATGGCATCTGTCACTGCACGATGTGAGTCTCAACACGATCTGAGTCGCGTCGAGTTGCGCATGCTCAGATTTAAACAATTTACGGCATAACGACAATAACGGAAGATGGGAACAGCAATAATCGAAGATATGGAAGATGGAAATGGCAGTAATGTATTATTTAGCGTAACGCATCACATGTTCACGGCATGATCCCTCACGTCAGTTAATAAAAAAAAATAAAAAAGTCAGTAAAAATGGAGCTACATGATCAAGTTGGTTCACTGCTGGCAACAAGTTAGCAAACACAACAAAGGCTGTTACTGGAATGGTGTTATGAGCTAACGTTAGCAATCAGACAATCATAGATAGCATTTGATAACTAAAACGTTTTTGAAATGATTTCCACCTTCTATATCTTCTATTATTGCTGTTCACATCTGCTGTTGTTGTCGTTATGCCGTAAATTGTTTAAATCTGAGCATGCGCAACTCGACGCGACTCAGATCGTGCTGAGACTCACATTGTGCAGTGACAGCATCATCTGACAGGAAGTTAACAAGGGGCCAGGCTGTTGCCTAGCAATGGAATTCTATTGAAAAGGTCTGTATAAAATACAGTCCATTTACAACTTGTGATCATTAAAAAAAAGAGAATTTTGATATCAGTAGCAGGCAGCTGAAAAAAAAGTCATATGTAACAAATAACATGTTAATAACAAGTTTCTCTCACAGGCGCCTGGGCTGCTCACCTGGTAGAGCGCGCGTCCATATACAGAGGCTTAGTCCTTGACGCGGCGCCCGTGGGTTCGATTCCGACCTGCGGCCCTTTGCTGCATGTCATTTCCCCCTCTCTCTCCCCTTTCATGAGCTGTCCTGTCACAAATAAAGGCCTAAAATGCCACACACAAAAAAAGTTTCTCAAATGATAGCGATGCAGAAAGTACAACAGACAGAGTGATGGGTGTGAGTCTGTTTTCTTCAGGCGATTCATTTTGTCTTCCAGTCTCACACCTTTAATTATTAATGTTACATTGACACACTGCATACTGAATGAAAGAAGGGTTATGAGTTACAGAAATATAAGGAAAGCTGTCTAACATGACACAGGGTTAGGGAATTAATGAAAATAGGGAACTTTGAAAAGCTATTATAGCAAAGGAACTGGCTGAAATATGCAGGAACCACAGGTACAGTATGTTAGACTGTCGATCATTGGATTCAATTCAATTTTATTTATAGTATCAAATCATAACAGGAGTTATCTCAAGACACTTTATAGATAGAGTAGGTCTAGACCACACTATAATTTGCAAAGATCCAACAATTCCCGAGATTCCAGGAAGCAAGCATCAATGCAACAGTGGCGAGGAAAAACTCCCTTTTAGGAAGAAACCTCGGACAGACCCAGGCTCTTGGTAGGCGGTGGCTGACGCAGCCGGATGGGGGGATTGCTGTCAGTCAAATGAAACATATGATTTGGAGCTTTTACACTCCATATCTTTTCCATATCTGCTGTTACTGATGATGTCATATTTGCCCATTTATCAAAGTTATCTCTCTCCACAAGGAAATGTCAGAATAACAAGTGTCAAATTTTCTGTCTTCTTTTCAAAGCTTTTGTCGGGGCTTTATGCTCCATTGCATTTGATTTGTTAGTTGCTTGTTTTGGATCTGTTAATTAGTTAGATTTTATTCTTCTTGTTCATTGTTTTACATCTTTTGTTGTCCCCTTCATTTGATAAGAAGCCTTTTTCTTTGATCATTCAGTATATAAAGTCTGAATTAAATGATGTCCCAAAACCCAGATATGTGGCTATTTAATCGCTGGACAGCATGGACGGGTACAGCAGGCCTGCCAGACTCACTTACCCTTATTACTCAAATATTGAACAAGGAGTTTTGTAGAAAAAGAAATCAATACTGGCTTACTGCAAAATGCAAAAAATACACAGTCTGTAATCTTTCTCCTTTAGGGGAACAGTGGAGGCACGCTTTGTTTACGTCTTCATCTTGGGCATCCTCTTCACGGGCACCAAAGACTTGTTGCGATCCCAGATCATCACAGCAGATGCCAAGTTGAAGAGCAGGGGATTATGGGAGATTTACAGTGGCTTGGTCTTGTTGGTTTCACTGTTGTTTCGAGCTCACAACCTGCCGGTCCTCTGCTGCTGCCTGTTGATCCAGACGCTCATGGCTCAGTTTATCTGGAAGAAACTCCACTATGACGCAGCCCAAACCACCATCATGCATTACTGGTTCGGTCAGGCCTTCTTTTACTTTCAGGTAAGCAACTATAATGATGTCAGTGATAGAGAGAATAACAGCTGCTTTGTCTGTCAAAGGGGGCTGTACTCGATATTCAGAGAAAAAAAGTGGTCTGGGATTGCCTCCACACGGCTCTCACAGAGCGTTCCCCAACAAGTCAAATAATGACGCTTTGTCGCGGCCCCCGATGTCTGATTCCGATGCTCACTAGGGCTGGGTACCAATACCAATACCGTGACTTCGATACCGGTTCCTAAATTATACTTTTTTTGATACCAATTTTATAAAACAAAAAGAAATTAGCACTAGCACTGATTTACGCCACTAACATGCACGCGCGGCCGGACCGGCTATCAAAACAAAGAACAGAGAAGCTCGGATTACAACACAAACAGAGGGGGTGTGACTTCATTCTCTGCTCAGGATGCCATTACTCCAACTCTTGGCAAGGCAAATAGTTATTTGCTGCTATATTAATGCACTAGATATCAAGTACAGCACTTTTTATATTATTACTCTATGTTCCGCAGTAGAAGGTGTATTGAGTAATGTAGAATCTATAGGGCCTATGTATTTCAATTGATATAACACCATCAAAATCTTGCTCTTTATTTTGGAAACCATGTTCTGCCATGACATTGATTTTGCAATACTGTCGTTACTGTAATAACCACACAAATGTTTTGGTTTTAGCACACACACATGCCTACGTTATTTTTCACAGGGCCGAATGAAGAAAAAAAAACTATGCTGAGAGTTCTCTACCACCTTTGCTGTCATCAGTGGTATTACATTTACTAATTGACCCGCATTATAGCGCAGGCTACTCCTCCCATAGTCTCGCTTTGCAGACCTTCCTCCACAGCGCTGCGGAAGAGGGTCTGGCTAGTCCACACAGCATTCCGGGATGGGAGAAAAACGTGCTCTGATTAATTGCCATTTCTTTAAACCAATCACAATCGTCTTGGATGGTGCTAAGCCCCTGACGGAGCCACGGTGCCTCTGCAAAATAGCCTCGGGAAGGAACTTGTTTTGGTGGAACATGTGTATATTCAAAGGTTGTTTTAGTTGTGCAACAGAAAACTCAGATTGGACAGATAGTCTAGGATCTGAGGAGCAGGTAACTATAGTCCTCAGAAATCCACCAGAGTTCAGAACGCCAACACAAAGAAAGAGGAAGGTGACGGACATCCGGACGAAAATGAGGGACATCCAGCAGAATTTCCGGCATCTACTCAACCGCATTTTCTTTCCTATAACACATTCAGATTTTCAATTTGTTTTTCTGTAAGATATGTTCTCTTATATTGCCTATAGAGTGAAAAGAGGTAGAATCATGTTTTGAGGGGAGTATCCCTTTTAATTTCGTAATACTGTGATATAATACCGTTACTGCAAAAAATAAATAAATACTGTGTTATTAATTTAACGTTTATCACCCTACCCCGATTGGCAACCCATGTTAGTGTTGGCAAGGTAGTTGTTGTCGGGAGTGGCCAGACACCAAAACCTCAGAGGAACATTTCCCCACAATGTTACTAATATATATTACCAACTGTTTTATCTTCAGAGTAATAACAGTAAATAGGGCAGTGGGGAGCTCAATGTTAGATTAAATTCAGACAAGCTTATTTGAACTCCCCTACCGACCTTTCCAGTTTATCTTTGTTTGTAGTCCAGATCAGTAAAAAAATCCACCCTGCAGTAAATCTAAAAATAAGTCTGGCAGTTATCAAACCATAACCAGTTTACAAATTATAACCATTGCACAAATTGCGATACTTATTGGGGCTGACCAAAAGGACAGAGGTGTGAAGATGCGAACGAGAGCCAAAACCACCACATATCTACAAAGGGGAGTTCAGGGAACAACAAATCAGTAAGCAAGTTTTTCCTTGTCTGATTGTAAGAGACATATCAATTTAACGCCTTCACATAAAGTGTTGGATACTGTAATAGGTGCAGTTCTGGGCAGAGGAAGTGTTTGTGTGTAAATTATATTACTTTCATCCTGCGCTGGCATGAAGACCCACCGGACTAGTTGTTTCCTGTGCATGTGTTATGGTGTTATGAGCTATGAATGTTCCTCAAAGGCAGATATGATACCCGCCTTTGATTTAACCTCCACCCCAGACAGATATTTGTTTAGCAGATGTGTATTGTTGTTAACACTGGACTTCCACATCGCTAGCAATTTAATAACCGTCATCACCCTCGGGTCATTAATACTGTGATGGGCTTTGGGATAGACCACCACCAGACAATTTTCAGCCTAGGCGCCCAGGCATGTAATTACAGACGTTTTGAGTAATAACGTTCTCAAACAAGCCATAACCATAATGGATCTGTAAAGCAGCGACATGTGTGATTTGAATTTGCTGCTCTGAAACAAAAGCTGGTGTCACGCAGAGCAATCAAAATTATGTTGAATTAAAATCTAATCAGCGAGTACAGTTACAGTTGATCAGCGAGCTCTGGGCTGCAAATTGATCATAAAGACATTCATGTGGAGTCGAGAACCACTTTTGCCGTTGTGTTTTCAGAGGCTTTGTTATGAATATTGGCAGAAAGCTGTTGTTTTCAAAGTGTCCTTGTTGTTTGGCAGCCAAACACAAAAAACACAAGAGGATTATGGGAAATATTCCAGGTAACCTCAGATGCAGACATCGCTAGTGTCACACAAAAAAAAAGTTAAATCATGTCACATGATGAATTAAGTGTCTCACGGTAGAAGTTTTGTGCCATCTGAGCTGTCTTGCTCATTTGAAGTGACGGATGAGTCAGAGTTTGCAGTGGATTTTCTGTGGATTTATCGTCCCAAAAACCAGATGGTCAGTAAAGTGGCAAGGAGGTGTTTATTCTTCACAAAAGAGACAGTTTGTGTTGCCACATGAGTAGGGACGAGTCACCCTGCTGGTATGAATTCAGATGCAACCTTCTTTATAAAAATATGAATCATCACAAAAATGTTTTTAGAGCTTAGAACTGACCTGAACTTCCAGTAAACATACAAGTTACAGTAGATATATCTGTTTGGAGCTTTTCTTTGCATGCCATGCATACACTCCAGCATTGAGCTGTATTAGACCAGCCCCATTGTTATTATAATTAAATTTGTCTGAATTTCACTCACATTTCTTGCACTTGATGTTGCACTTGATGTTGTTGTTTTCACAAGTGAATGGATTTGTTTATGGTGCAGAATGACACTCCTTACATTTGAAAGATCACAGCAGGATTTCAGCAAGAAAGCAAGTAGAAAATATCCATATTATGCAGCCTCCAACATGCTCTTAAAATGGAGCCAGCTGTTAATGTTCTCTTCCTCTGTGCTCAGAGACATGCGTACAGAAGGGAAATAAAGCATGACTTTATGTGTTGCTGCTCATGGATCATCAGTGCATTCAAATTGAACAAGAAAGACATCCTTGATGCCTGCTGATGATTTCATCAGACGTGTGTGTGTGTGTGTGTGTGTGTGTGTGTGTGTGTGTGTGTGTGTGTGTGTGTGTGTGTGTGTGTGTGTGTGTGTGTGTATGCGTGTGCACATGCATGCGGTGGAGCATACATGCCACAATCACAGTGAATTCTAAATGTAATTATCACTTGTTATGCACATGGAAATTGAATTTGCTAAGTATAGAACACTAACAAAATTGAAATACTGTAAGTGAGCCAATTTGAATTTTGCAGGAAAAGATGTGAGCAGACGTGACAGTGTTTGTGCTGTTGGTTCAGTAGCTCAGGTTGATTGATTTGTCTGAAGGCTGCATCTCTGAGTGTGAACAGGGCGCAGGTGATTTCAGTAACCTGAATGTGCCATCCAGAAATCAGAGTAAGCACTTGTGCAGCATGAATTTGAACAAGGATTACCTTGCCTGTGAGTCCTTTATTGTAGGTTCGGCTCAAGATGATTGTTCAGGGAACAATTGTACTCGGGTTCAGTAACGTGTTTAGATTCACTGGAGTTGAGCAGCCTTTCTAGTCAGAAAGGTTTTTTAACCTGCTTACGACTGAGTGTCCACATAGTGTTTTCCTTAGCAGAAAAGCGCTGGGGAGCACTTCGTCCCAGCATTTCGAAGCGGAATAAGACACTGGCGCTTAGAAGTAAACAGTATATGGACACAGGCCCTAAGGTGTTTTTCTGAGCGCCTGTGTATTTTTTTCAATTGTTTTCAATTTCAGTGGGCTGGACACTCAATGTTGGCGGTGAGTGTTTTTATGCTTTGTGCTTTTATCACTGTACTCGTGAGCTTGTTGTTAGCTATGTAGTCAACCCCCTGTTAACATAGCGTTAACTTAGCTACCTACCTAATGTCAATGTTGTTGTCAAACTAGTCTATCTCGACGACGTTTCCTTTTTCGGGATTGTTCAGGTGCTGCAGGAAATTCCACCAGATGTCTGTCACCTGCTTTCTTTGTGTTGGCATTTTAAACTCTGGTGGATTTCTGAGGACTATGGTTAACTGCTCCTCAGATCTCTGCAGGGTAAATCCAGACAGCTAGCTAGACTATCTGTCCAATCTGAGTTTTCTGTTGCACGACTAAAACAACCTTTGAACGTACACAAAACAAGTTCCTTCCTGAGGCTGTTTTGCAGAGGTGCCGTTGCTCCCTCCGGCGCTTAACGCCACCCAAGACAATTGTGATTGGTTTAAAGGAATACCAATAAAACAGAGCACGTTTTTCTCCCATCCCAGAATGTTGGGATGGGGATGAAGCACTCCCCAGCACTATTCTGCCAGAGTAAAACGCAATGTGGACACAGGCCCTTATGATCTGCACTGGCCATAGACCAAGCCCCGAGGAAGTCCGCCGGTGTATATATTTTGATATTATTTCATTTAAAAGAAGCTATGATTCTCTCAGATGCTGGTTGAGCTTGTGATGAAACAAGCTCATAAAAAAGTCCTTCACATACTGTATATTTTAAGGCTATGATATTTTGCATTTAAACAAAGGCATATTTTTGCTTATGTAAATATATCCTACATTGACAGAACCAAATAGCCTATATTGTGGCTATAAATCCTGATTGCATAACTGTGATTACATCTTCTAAAGCTTGAGATGGAATTTCTGAACATGAAAAGAAAGTTAAATACACCAGAAATAAACTGTTTTTATGCGTGTGCTGGCACATACGCATGTACACACTTACACAGTAGTCTGAGTGGCTCTAAGAAGAGTGCAGCAAACAGAAGGCTGTGTGTGCTGCTTTGGTCATGGACTGGAAAACACAAACAACAACTGGGCCTCTGGGAAGTCGGCAGAAGCTCAGAGTAATGATGATAAAGCAAAGGGCCAGTTCTTAAGAGCTCTGGAATGCTTACAAAGCTTTACCCACAGATCATTGTAAAATGTTAGTTATTCCTGGACCCTTGGTGATGCTAAAGGTGATGCTAAAATAAGATTTCTTTGTGCTCCTGCAGGGCAATTCCAACAACATCGCCACCGTCGACATCTCAGTCGGCTTTGTTGGACTGGAAAGTTACGTGGAAGCCCCTGCCATCTTCTTAACGGCCCTCAGCACTTACGCAGGGCCCCTGCTCTGGGCGTGCCACCTCGTCTGCTTCCTCAGCTCACAAAGACACAGGTAAGTGTCAGTTTTAAAGTCACTCTATGGCTGATATCCATCCAAGCACCCCACGGCTGTTTATGCAGTTTCCAGGGGGTACGTGGAAAGCTCAACTCATTAACATTAACTCAACAAAAAAAATAAAAATAAAAAATAGAAATCATGATTTGAATAAACAAGACCAGGTTGAAACATAGTATAAGCCTGGATCGTGTATGGATAGTCAGCAGCATCTATAATGCAAATTCCTGGATATTAAATGTTCCTCTATAATTTTCGGTAGTGGCCCCAGTGATTATTCTGGGTTAGGTAAGTGTACTGAAGCAACGTGAGAGATACAGACATACTGCATACTATAGGCTTTTACGCTTAGGCATTACCCATTGCAGTATTCTCCGAAACGCCAGGGGCCATACAAACAAAACATTATGTGAAGAATCAAGAAGAGTGTTACCGGAAGAATGCCATAGACCAAACATTGTTGCACGTTTGCAATACAGCTCCTAATGCCAAGAACTGTAATCAGTTCTAAACTCATATCTATTCACAGACATTATACTTGTACTTTATACAGTATACAATCCCTGTATTTGAAACAACAAAACAAAAGAATTTGTCTGTTTTTTTAAAACCCTTAGACATATTATTATAAAAAATGAATTCGTTTTTTCACTTCCTAGTTTAAGTTATTAAGTCATGTTCACAGTTGTACTGCAATGAACTAATGTCATGTTCTACAGATGCCTGTTTGAACTTTTGCATTCAACTAAAGAAACCTTTGAACTTATCCATCCTGAAATGAAAAAGGCCTGCGCCGCCACCGCTCAATGCAAGAGGCGAGACACTTTTGGCGCACGCTTCTTTGTGCAGGTAACACTGCATCAAGCATAAACATAGCTGTCATTGAAGACTGTACAACGGCCAATGGGGAAACTCCAACACTCGACCAACCAAGTCAGTCAGGGACAGACTATCACGTTTATAGGGATGGCCTGCTTTGCTGCACTCCAGCCAGAAATATATCCACATTTGTGTTAAGTAATACGCCAAATAGGATTACCAACTGGTGTTATGCTGATCTTTACTACTATATTTAAAATAAATAGTGAGCTGCCCATCGCCCTCAGTCAGTTTTAAGAGAGAGTGTGTGAGCACATGAGCAGAGAAGTTGAAATAGTTAGCTGTAAGTAATGGAAATGGTTAAAATGTCCAACTTCTGTCCCTCCAAGTGGTAGTACTGACAATTCAGTTTTATGAAAACATTATTGTCAGACTTGTATGAAGTACTTGAAAGCAATACTTGAGTAAAAGTATGTCAGTATGTTACCAGAAAATGACTTTGGTAGAAATTCAAGTCTCCTTTTAGAATATTATTTGAGTAAAAGTCTTAAAGTATCTGATATTTACTGTACTTAAGTATCAAAAGTAATTTTCTGTTATTAAATGTACTTAAGTATTAGTAAAAAAGTAGTAGTGAAAAAGTAGTAAAAGTAAAAAAAACTTTGATTATGAACTATGGCCAAAGGTGTGTAACGTTATCGTCATCACCACTGTCATCGGGGTGGTCATCGTCTGTTACCATGGCAGAGCCTGCACCAGGTGCTTCCATGACACTGTCAGCCATTATGCTTCCTCCTCTTCTTCTTTAGTTCTTTAGTTGTTTTTTTTGCCGCTTGGCAACAAACAGGCATTTGGTCACCAACTGGAATGGAGGTGCATTAACTTGCAATCTAGTAGCAATGATTCGCCAAACCTGCTTTCTTCCAGTGTAACAAATTTCTTCTGATTTTATTTTGTAGTAATGAGTAACTAAGATGCTTAGGGGAAATGTAGTGGAGTAAAAGTATACATTTTATTTAGGAAATGTAGTGGAGTAAAAGTTTCCGGAAATATACTGTAAATAACGAAGTAAAGTACAGATAAGTGAAAATTCTACTTAAGCACAGTGTTTACAACGCTGATTATTGTAACAATCGATACTTTGATATCGTTAATAGTTTCAAATAACATCAAGTTTATAATCCATTCATAAGAACACATTTGGAACAGGTGGTGCCAATGCAGGGGTACTTGAGCTCCTCTGATAGGGCAGCCAAAATGCGGGAACCACTGCTCTGGTATAATTTAATTTAATCTTGTGCTTTGGTTTCTACCGTCTGTGTGCCAGCGCAGCCACACAGCATCATCACTAATACAGTTACTTCTGAGTGTTGTTTGTTTCTTTTTGAATCCTGTCAGTGGGTGGGACAGTACAGGTGCATGGAAATATTCTGTTAATTGGTTTACTCATGGCAACAAGGACACTCGCTTGCAGGGTATCAAAGACACATGTAGACAGCTTAACCTGTATGAGACCTTAACTGGAGAGAGGCCAGTAGCTGGGTTGCTGTATGTGTGTGAATGCAGCCAATAACTACAGCTTCCTCTCAGTGTGAGGCCCCTGCACAGTGCTGAGTGATGAGGTCTGTGGCTGGGCAACAGCTGCCCTGCCGATGGAACCAAAAGTAAAGTTTAATTTCGACAAAGGCAGGGACGAGGCTAGATGGGGGGCACGGGGTGGCAGAAGGGGGGGGGCAGAAACTACGCCTAGATGGCAGTAGTTTAAAATGAGATGCCAGGGTATGTGTGTAGTCACATACAATGTTATTGGCCTTTCTCAGTCTGTCTTTGTAAATGTGTTCGATGCACGGTAGTGTTATCACAAGTAACTTGCTGGCAGTTGTTTTTCTGATCGTCTTTTTCTGTGACTCAGTAGCATTTCCGAACCAGCAGATAATACAGCAAGTTAAAACACTTTCAATAAAAGCAGTATAAAACATTTGGAGCATTTTGTTATTGACATTAAAAACCAGCAGTTTCTTTTGATTATTGGTCCCCCCCCCCCCCCCCCCCCCACCTGTGCCACCCCACTTAAAATACATTCTGGAATCACCCTTGGACAAGGTGATAGTATTTGTATAAAAAGAGTTAACCTGCCTTTTTGTTTAAATGTCAGTCACAGAACTGCATGGAAATATCCAAGGCTGCAGCCTTATGATTAAAAAGGTCACTTCTTTATGTAAAAAAAGGTTTTAATTTTGTAAGCACAAAAGTCCCATCAAGGGTGTGTATACCCATGCACGATCTTTGATCCCACATTTGAAATGATGTGTTTAACATTTCAGTAGTTCAGCCAGTCTGTGATTAAAAAGTTAAACTCATCTCAAACGGTTTGTGCTGCTAGCGGCAGAGCCTAGATATGGAAAGTTGATTTGGTTTTGATTTGTCCATCCAACACTTTGGACCAGAACAGCTCCTGGCTGGCCTGACACTAGATGTGGATATTAAAGGTCCTCAGAGAATGACTCTGTAATGTCAGTGACCTCTCAACCTTTCATTTAGCACTACAATAAGGTAAAAATGTTCTGTGTCCAAACGTATGACTCTTGACAAGACATTGTCAAAACCTCATCATTCTTGCTTCCAAAGTGATTGTAATGACCTCCATCATCTTCCCTGTAGCACCACAAGAGTAGAGAGGTTACAAATGAAAAGTAAACCCGAGCTGTGATTGCCATGGCAAGTTCGGCAAAGCTGTGGCATTTATTTTCTAAGGCAATTCACTTTACAGTAACCAATAACAACATAACACATGTGAATGTATACAAATTCAAATTCCGGCCTAAAATGTTACGTCTGGAAAAAAAAAAAAACAATACAGACGCAGCTCATGAATTGATCCATTTCACTTGTGAACTAAAACTGCAGCAACAATGCAAGCAGACAGTAAATCACATTTAGACTGACAGCACAACTGATCTGCCTACAAACAGAACATTACCATAAGTGATGGTGGAGCCTGGCGGCCTCGCCACATTCACTGTGGTTTTACCCTCTGAATAGCCAAATCACCAGTATGTTGTTTAGTCTACCCATCACTTTCATATTGTGTGCTGCAGTCATAGACTGTATAAAAGAAGTGAACCTAGCCACTGTGACGTCACCCATTGGTTTGTGGACTCCCCTTTTAAAGTGGCATTTTGGCCATCGCCGTTTAACTAACGTAACTTAAAGCATCAGTGAGAATATCACAATAACCTATATTAATGATATTTAAGCACTAGAAATCAGAATTAGGTTCGGCTCTTAAAGTGAATTGGCTACGACCACTGTTTGAATAGCAAAAGCAGTATCAAAACATTTATTTTAACATTCCACAAGGATTGTGAATCATACATAGAAAAAAAACAACAACAACAATAACAACAACAATCAGAAATCCCCCAAAACAGTCAGTCAATTTAAAAGAAAAAGTCAGTCCAGTCAATCAATTCAATGTTCAACTCAGTTGAGTTTTAGTTCAGTTCCTGTGTGGTTTGTTGAATAAAAGGCCTTGTTTCAAATCACTACCCGTGCAGTGTGTGATAACGTTGGAGATCTCATAAATCTTATCTGTATGATGTATCCAAAAGCGTACGGTCCACCAGCTTGGCGGGTGAATGGCCACTGGTTACAGACACTCCCCAGAATCGCAGGGTCGCTGAATCACTGGATCACTGGCTCGCCGTAGAATCTCTCTCTCTCTCTCTCAACAGTGGCAGAATATGCACAACAAAAAAACCAATCTGCATACAGCAATACAAAATATCTAATTAGTACATTGCTTTATCACTAACACATTCAAAATCACTGTAACTCAAATTCAATTCTATAGCTCTCAGTTTAAACGTGAGCATAATGCACTGTGTAACATACCACCTCAAATATGACTTAAACACAGTCAGTAAAAATACACGTGAATAGTGCAAAGTGCTACATCTTACAGGTTTAAAAATGTGCAATCTAGAAAGCTGCTGAACTCATTTAAATCATATAGCCACGAATAAGACGGCAAAAGATGTTGCAAACATTCTTTATGACGGCTCTAAGCCTCAAAACATTAGCCCGTTAGAGTAAACTCGTAGCTGAATAAGCATACATAAATTCACGTTACGCCATCTCATTAACAACGCACATGTATGCAACGAAATGGCGTTACAAATTGCAACGGTAGATTAGCAATCATCTCCGACTGGTTTTTTTTCTAAATGGTCAAAAGGACATAACAGGAACAGCAAAGAAACATAAAATGCACATAGTATATTAGGATAGCTTATCTTTCTGGTTTTAATCAAACTAAGGTGGCATGCTAGCAAGTAGTTTCCCTCCTGTTGTACTCACCGGAGATTCTTAAACTTATCCGAAGGGGGAAAAAAAAGTGTAAACAACAGTTCACAATAACTAATGCTTCTTTGCCACTTTTACTAGCTAACATTAATACTGAAATTGATTTATCCTGTGTGTTAAGTGGTCCGTTTCACTATATTTATCTCACTCCGTCTTCATCTAACGATTCACTTGACGAGAGGGAAAAAAGTCACTCATCTTCTTTAGCTACACGACATAGAGTGGCTCAGCCAACAAACATGAAGCAGCGCCATCTAAGGGAATGGAGAATGACAGCAATTGCAATACTTTGGCCCTGTGCATTTTAGGTGGGCTACATCCTCCCCCCCTGAATGTGCATGCGTCCCTGCATGTACCTATACCTTCTTAAATAGTAGTCATTTGATCTGTTCCTAAAGCTGTAAACTTCAGTGTGGGATGTAAGTCCAGAGCTTTTGTAAAAGCCTGGTCAAGACCATTCAACAAGGAGTGCATAACTAAAGTCAAGGGGTTTCCTAACGTCTGGTAAGTCAGCCGGTCAGGCTCTACCCTATGTCTGACTGATCTTCGCACTTCTGCATCTTCTTGTTGTTGGACATCATTCACATCCAAATCCTCAGGTTGATGTTGCCCTGATCGTTCATCGTGGCTTTCTTCCCTTACAGGTTCCTCTTTGTCTCCATGTTCCTTTTCAGGTATGATTTGCACCACATCATCTTTCTCAATTCCAAGACTCGTCTCATCATCTTCCTCTCTTATTTCATTAGGCAAATCATTACTCTCTTTCACTTCATGAAGCTCTTCTTTCCAGTTCTCTGTTGGCTGGAATACTCCAGCTTCAGGTCTCAGACTTGATTCCTCAGAGCTTGCGTTGGGACTTTCCTCTCCTGAAGAAGGCCTAGGGTTAGTCTGAGGGATTTCATGGACAACAGTGACAGGTGGGTAAGTTGTCACCAGCATTTCCTCTGGGTAGCCGTAATCAACCTCCTCCTCACTCTCATACGATCTCAGCTGTTCTCCCTCTTCGGACACTGGACTCTGAGCAGGCCGTACTGTGCCTTTTTGCTTATGCTGATTCACCTCTCCTTCGATTGATGAAGCCAGGAAGCCACAAGGTAAGAGCAAGTCACGATGTAGTGTCCTACCAGGGCCGTCAGAGTGGACAGGTGTTACGACATAGACAGGAGAGTCGTCTATGTGTTTCACTACTTTGTACACAGTTTGACTCCAACGGTCAGCTATCTTGTGTTTGCCCCGCACCCCAACATTCTTGACAAGGACATGGTCTCCTACTTCCAAGATGGTCTCTCTTACTTTCATGTCATATCTCTGTTTGTTTTTCTGAGCGGTTCTCTCACTGTGTTCCACTGCAAGTTTGTAGCTTTCCTGCAGATTTTCTTTAAGCCTTTTCACATAATCAGTGTGAGTGGTTCTGCTCTGCCCCTCTGGGTGTAGTCCAAACGCCACATCAATAGGGAGGTTAGGCTGTCTCCCAAACATTAGCTGGTAAGGAGAAAAGCCTGTTGTGTCATTTTTGGTGCAGTTGTATGCATGCACCAAAGGCTGCACGTAGTCACGCCATCTGGCCTTACTTTCTTCTTCCAGAGTCCCAAGCATCTCCAAAAGCGTTCTATTGAACCGTTCCACGGGATTGCCGCGTGGGTGATAAGGGGTGGTTCTTGTTTTTTTGATCCCCAACAGCAGGCAAAGGTCTTTGATTACAGCAGATTCGAAGTCCCGACCTTGATCACTATGTAGACGCTCAGGTATGCCATAGTGAACAAAAACTGTTCCACAATGTTTTGGCTACTGTCTTGGCTTTCTGGTCTGCGGTAGGTACTGCAACAGCATACTTTGTGAAGTGGTCAGTTATTACTAGAATGTCCTTCGTCCCACGGCCATCAGGTTCCAAAGACAAGTAATCCATGCAGACTAGTTCGAGTGGTCTGCTGGTCTTAATGCTCACAAGACGGGCTGTCCTCTCAGCTTTTGCTTTGCGACGAATACATCTCTCACAGGTACACAGCTTCTTATCTACGTCTGTAGACATTTTTGGCCAATAAAAACGTGTGCGGACAAGGTCTATGGTCCTCTCAAATCCCATGTGTCCGACTGAATCATGGAGACCTTCTAGAGCTGTCTCGCGATATTTTGTGGGAAGAACCAGCTGGAAAAATGGCTCACCGCTGTTCATCCTTTTACGGTAAAGGACCGCATTGTCCATGACGAGTTGATCCTGCACTCGAAGCATAAGTTGGACTTCCCTGTCCTCTTTCTGTCTGACACGATAGGAGAGGCGTTTTCCTGTGGTGAGTATGTCCATAATTCTGCTGATTGCTGGATCAGCTCTCTGTTCTGCAGCCCATCCCAACTGTGACATTCTGGGAAGGGTGCTGGATCCTGGAAGCAAATCAGCATGAGTGAACTCGGCCGGGATAGCACTCGCATCCATAGCAAGGGATTCAACAATCACAGGCGAGTGATTACTCTCTTCCCCTGTATTGAAAGCTTCATCTAGCGCATGTCTCTGGCATACAGCTTTTATTGCTTCTTTTGGAAATGTGGCATCACTCTGTTCTTTTAGAAACTTTGACAGGAACTGCAACACTCTATCGTCTTCAGCTTCGGCACTCAAATCTGTCTCATAAAGGTTATGTGGACGCCTGGATAAGCCGTCGGCATCTTGATTTCTCTTGCCGGCCCGATACTGGATACTGAAGTTGAAGTTTGACAGGGCTGCTAGCCACCGATGGCCAGCAGCGTCTAGTTTGGCGGATGATAATACATAAGTCAAGGGGTTGTTGTCAGTGACGACGGTGAACTCGGCTCCATAGAGGTAGTCAGATAATTTGTCAGTTATTGCCCACTTAAGGGCAAGAAACTCTAGCTTATGCGTGGGGTATCTCCTCTCACAGTTTGACAACCCCCTACTGGCATAGGCAATAACTTTCATCTGTCCATCTTGCTGTTGATACAGAGCAGCCCCAAGACCATGAAGACTAGCATCAGTATGGAGAACATATGGGAGTTGAGGATTGGCAAAGCCCAAAATTGGGGCAGTTGTTAACTTTCCAATGAGAGCCCTGAATGCTTGTTCGCACTTAGCCGTCCACTTCTCGGCAAAGGGCGACTTAAGGTCAGCGTTGGAAAAGGGCTTGGTTTTGCATTTCCGCCTTGCCGGAACGTAGCCAGCAGTGAGATCATTGAGGGGCTTTGCAATTTTTGAAAAGTCCTTGATGAATCTCCTGTAGTATCCTGTGAATCCAAGAAAGGACTTGAGCTCTTTAATATTGTTTGGTCGGGGCCAAGTCGTGAGTGCAGAAATCTTTTCAGGGTCAGTTTCAACTCCATTCTCCGAGACGACATGTCCCAAATATTTTACTGATTTCTTAAAAAAATGACACTTCTCAGGCGATAACTTGAGCCCAAACTCCTTCAGTCTGTTCAAAACTCGCATAAGTCTCTCCTCGTGTTGTTCAAGGGTTTCTGAGAACACGATAAGATCATCAAGGAAAACAAGAACTTCTTTTTGGTTCAAGGAGCCCATGCATTTCTCCATAACTCTTTGGAATGTGCTCGGAGCGTTGGTTACTCCTTGCGGCATCCTATTGAATTCCCAAAATCCCATGGGAGTGACGAAGGCTGTTTTAGGCTTGTCCTCCTCTGCCATTTCCACCTGATAGAAGCCTGACTTCAAGTCCATCACAGAGAACCATCTTGATCCTGTCAGAGCTGCAAAAGTCTCCTCAATATTTGGCAAAGCGTACGCGTCTTTGAAGGTCTGAGCATTCAATTTCCTGTAATCGATGCATAGTCGAATTTTGCCACTCTTCTTTTTCACAATTACAATTGGTGATGCAAATGGACTCTCAGACTCTCTTATGATGTTTGCGTCATACAGCTCTTTCAAGTGGAGTCGGACAGCTTCATAATCGGATGGGTGGATGGGTCTCACTCTCTGCTTAAAGGGTGTTGGATCAGAAAGGCGGATCTTGTGCTTGACTGCTGTTGTATGTCCATAGTCAAGGTCGCCACTCGCAAAGACTTCAGGAATTGAATTCAGCCTCTTCGTAATTCTTTCTTTCCACTCCTCAGAGAGTGGAGAGTCACCAAAATAGAAAGTGATGGGGTTTTCTGGAGCCACTGAGTGCAGTGTGTAGCACCCAGTCATTGTGCTAGTAGACGGTGACTGTTTATTCTTGATCAGGTCTTCGCCCGTCAAAGAGGTAAGTGGGGAAACAGATAACGGAGCTGTGAGCTCTGCCAAGACGCAGTGTGCTGGCACTGTGACACTGTGTGTGGTTTCATTCTTGAGCAAAACAGGCACTTTAAAAGATGTCCGTCCAGGGCTTGACATGACATAACTGCAAAAAGTCAACCCGCTTGGTAAGTATGAATGGGATGGGAAATCTACCAATAAGGGAGTGCCAGGAAGGCTATTTACATTCCTTGTATAGCCATCTACTGCCATTTTCTGGCCTGCTGGGATGACTATTGCCTTCTTGTGAAGAAGTTTGACTTTATTCACTTTGTTTTTGTCTTGTGTCTTATTCTTGTACAAGCTGCGCAGGTATTTGATGAGAAC
Organism: Gymnocephalus cernua; assembly: GCA_023631565.1. NCBI lineage: Eukaryota > Metazoa > Chordata > Actinopteri > Perciformes > Percidae > Gymnocephalus > Gymnocephalus cernua. The sequence goes on along the minus strand of CM042435.1, from coordinate 6,295,918 downwards.
AGCATATGCACAGTTTTCAAGGACAGGCCCACCAATCTCCTCACTGAACCCTTCATACAAAACGTCCAGAGCATTAGTACCAATGAGAACAGAGACATGGACAGAGGCACTTGAATCGGGAACGACGAGGGCTAGTGTGCTGACCGTCTTGGGGTTACCCGTGAATGCCTCTGGAAAGAGTATGTCGATCTCAATATAGCCAATATAAGGCACACGCTGGCCTGCTGCTCCCTCTACTTCAATGAGGCTGTCTAAAGGGCAGATTGGATGAGAAGCTAAGTGGGAGTCACGGAACGACTTGGAGATTGTAGTCACTTGTGAGCCTGAATCAATGAGGCACTCATGTTGAATTCCTCCAATGGTGACGTTAACTAATGATCTTGATCCAACTAATCCATTCATGAGATCATCTCTAGTGGGTCCAATGGAGAAACACTTGGCTTTTTGGGTTTTCCATTTGTTTTTAGGACTACTATCTCGGTCATTGGCCCCAGGGCGTCCCTCTACTGGAGCCTCGTCCAGTTTAAAGGAGAGTCCTGCTTTGCTTTCCACTCGTCCTGCTTTGCCTTCAGTTCTTTGTATTTCAGATCAACCACGGCCTTGTTCATAGGATTCTCACACATTCTGGCTATGTGACCGTCATCCCCACATCTAAAACAGAACCAGGCCTTGGGCTGTGCTCTAGGTGCAACCTGGGGAGTCACTTGGTGAACCCGAGCCTCAGCTTGGAGTCGGGGTGGATGCTGGGCGGACTCAAGAACTGCAGCCTCACGTCTTCTCTCTTTTTTTGATATTGTGGTGTTGAGCTGCATCTGCAGCTCAGCAACTTGTTTCCTCAGGCTTTCAGTCTCAGATATGTAGGCTTGTAACATACTGGCATTGTGATCAGTAAGGCAGGAGAAGTTGGCTACCGTTTGAACGTTCATTGAGGATTTTCCTTTGGAGGTCCCCAAATGGCGGCTCATACGGTCGAGTTTAGTAGCTCTCTTGTCTTCTTCAGTTCTCAGCTGCAGTAAGAACTCAGCAAAGTCGAGGGGTTTATCAGTTTTCAGCTCTAGCTGAAGAACAAGGTCATGGTCCCAACAACCACGCTTGAACTGTTTCAACAGGTGACGGTTTGCATCGGACGGTCTTACCCCTTTTCTCTTCACTGCAGTGCTCAGCAGCGTTTGCAATCTCTGCAGGTAAGTGGAAGCCTTTTCTCCTGGATCCTGGTTTGTGTTCAGGAATTTGGCAAATATCTCTTCGCCATCTTCTACCAGGCCATAAGCAGACTCCAACAGCCTCATGTAGTCTCTGGGATGGCCGGATGAACCTAGCTGCCTAACGACATCTGAGGCTGGAGGAAGCAAACTCTCTAATATTCTCCTCCTCTGTGCTTCAACAGAAACATGGTCGTGGAACATCAGCTCTACATGGAGTAGCCATGTTTCAAAGTCGGCTTCACCTGGCGGCTTAGGCACTCTGCCAGAGAATGAACGCAACCTCTTGGATTCATTTTGAGACTTTGGTGCATCATTTTTTATCACGTGTTCGACAACAATGCGCCTCATCTCTGGTGGATTCAACACTTCCTCATCCAGGTCATCAGCCGAAGTGGGAGCGACTCCTCCCTTAGCTGTTGATTTGGGCTTTATCTGCATTTGCTTGGAAGTATGTGGGGAGGGCTTTGTAATGTCATTTTTCTTCTGAGATCTACGAATGAGGGGCGTCATGCTATGGTCAGAGTCAGTGTCGCTACTGCCATCAGAGTCGCTAGAGTCTATGAGTGCTTTAATGCTATCAACACGCCATGTTATTAGGGTGTCATTGACATTCTGTATGTCAAAAGGTAACTTGGGCTCAATCAAAGCATTAGCAGTGACGGATTCGAATTCTACAATAGCATTGCATTTATCCTCTTCTTCTGTGTTTGGCAGCCTAACTACTTTCGCCACTGTGCCATACTTTTCAAAGGTTTCAGTAATATCTTTGTCTGTATCAGTGTGGGCAACGCCTAACACAACAATGGACCGCTCCGTCTTAATACGGGATTCCTGTTCTACATCCATGTCTACACTGTAAACAGTTTCACCCAATGCAATCAGCAACAACACTTCAAAAAGAAGTTTGAAATAAGTCACTTAAGTAACAGTACGAATCTGAAACTCTGGAATGTAAATTTAACTGACTTGGTCGTGCTCAAAACACTCCTGGCTGGCACGCCACTAGTTGTAACTAACGTAACTTAAAGCATCAGTGAGAATATCACAATAACCTATATTAATGATATTTAAGCACTAGAAATCAGAATTAGGTTCGGCTCTTAAAGTGAATTGGCTACGACCACTGTTTGAATAGCAAAAGCAGTATCAAAACATTTATTTTAACATTCCACAAGGATTGTGAATCATACATAGAAAAAAAACAACAACAACAATAACAACAACAATCAGAAATCCCCCAAAACAGTCAGTCAATTTAAAAGAAAAAGTCAGTCCAGTCAATCAATTCAATGTTCAACTCAGTTGAGTTTCAGTTCAGTTCCTGTGTGGTTTGTTGAATAAAAGGCCTTGTTTCAAATCACTACCCGTGCAGTGTGTGATAACGTTGGAGATCTCATAAATCTTATCTGTATGATGTATCCAAAAGCGTACGGTCCACCAGCTTGGCGGGTGAATGGCCACTGGTTACAGACACTCCCCAGAATCGCAGGGTCGCTGAATCACTGGATCACTGGCTCGCCGTAGAATCTCTCTCTCTCTCTCTCAACAGTGGCAGAATATGCACAACAAAAAAACCAATCTGCATACAGCAATACAAAATATCTAATTAGTACATTGCTTTATCACTAACACATTCAAAATCACTAACTCAAATTCAATTCTATAGCTCTCAGTTTAAACGTGCGCATAATGCACTGTGTAACATACCACCTCAAATATGACTTAAACACAGTCAGTAAAAATACACGTGAATAGTGCAAAGTGCTACATCTTACAGGTTTAAAAATGTGCAATCTAGAAAGCTGCTGAACTCATTTAAATCATATAGCCACGAATAAGACGGCAAAAGATGTTGCAAACATTCTTTATGACGGCTCTAAGCCTCAAAACATTAGCCCGTTAGAGTAAACTCGTAGCTGAATAAGCATACATAAATTCACGTTACGCCATCTCATTAACAACGCACATGTATGCAACGAAATGGCGTTACAAATTGCAACGGTAGATTAGCAATCATCTCCGACTGGTTTTTTTTCTAAATGGTCAAAAGGACATAACAGGAACAGCAAAGAAACATAAAATGCACATAGTATATTAGGATAGCTTATCTTTCTGGTTTTAATCAAACTAAGGTGGCATGCTAGCAAGTAGTTTCCCTCCTGTTGTACTCACCGGAGATTCTTAAACTTATCCGAAGGGGGAAAAAAAAGTGTAAACAACAGTTCACAATAACTAATGCTTCTTTGCCACTTTTACTAGCTAACATTAATACTGAAATTGATTTATCCTGTGTGTTAAGTGGTCCGTTTCACTATATTTATCTCACTCCGTCTTCATCTAACGATTCACTTGACGAGAAGGAAAAAAGTCACTCATCTTCTTTAGCTACACGACATAGAGTGGCTCAGCCAACAAACATGAAGCAGCGCCATCTAAGGGAATGGAGAATGACAGCAATTGCAATACTTTGGCCCTGTGCATTTTAGGTGGGCTACAGCCGTCTTGGTTTTTTGGATCCAAAAGGGACCATATTTGGACGCGAGGGTAGAGCTGGGGAGGAGCGCTATGCTACCAGCTAACACCAGTGCTAGCTTGGTTAGCAAGGTGCATCCGTAATTCATGTTAACATATTAATTAGAATGATAATTTTGGCTGGTGGAAAACAGACTTAAAACAATGTACTTACTGGGAGAAAAGGAACACATCAAGCGTTTTAACAGCCAGGGGTGGATTTTTGTAATTGTTTTCAATGACAGTGAAGCGTTTTGCTAGCTGCTCTTGCGTTGATGAGCGCCTCGCGTTTTTTTGCCGGAGTGCCCTGAACATCTAGAGTTGAAAAAACTTAGCGTAGCTGAGGATGGATGATTCAAGCAAGAATAACAACTAGCAACTAATCAGGGTGTCTTCACCAATAAATGCTGTGCAGTGGCATCGCGTTCTGCAACCTGCAAACACGCTCTGTCTGATCGTGGCCTTAGTGTCTTTTAGAGCTGAACGCCAGAACGAACAAGACATTTTTAGGCAACTAAAATGTTAAAAGTTAACTTTTATGAATTGAAAACACACTGTGAAAGGGCCAAAGTTTGAAGAAGAAAACACAGACAGTGAGAGGCCACTGCAGGGAGGCCACTCAAGCTAACATCACATTGAATCCAGCTTGTTTACATTACATTACAACATTACATCACCATCTTTCTCTGTTGTTGTTGTTATTCATAGAGTGGTGCTTTCTATAGAAGCCCTACCTGTAATATGCACTCAGACATTAAACTAGTCTCGTATACAGTAGCTCATTAAGAATTCACTCTGCACCATCAGCAGCTCGACCGCAAGGCAAGTACTGGAAATGGACTTTGATCGGTAGCTTTGCAACGGGTCTCCCTTGACACAGTCAAAGTCTACTTAAGGCAAAGAGAATGTGTTCATTGTTTTAGTGCACATAATTGCTGTAAACCTTCAAAACTGGCCAATCAGAGGAGGTCCATCAACATCACTTGACTTAATTGCCATCATTAAAACCGTCTCTAAAGAGTTGGATATTCTGACATAAATACGAACAGTAAAACACATATTCAGGCAATTCTATTTTCACTGTGTACTTTCTTTCCAAGAGGCTGCATTGCCTTATTGAAGTGACCTGAGCTGAGAGCTGTGAAAAAGCAGTGGAGATGGTGACAGACAGGTGATCTTCTGTGCACGTCATGTAATGAAGGACAACGTAGCCTTCCATCAAACTCTTATTTCAGTGGTTTGGAGGAGGATTTCCAGCGGCGGGATCTTCCTTAGTCATTCCTTCATTTAGCCTTCATTCTGCTAAAATTACACTAATGGTCGACCGATGTGAGTTTTTCAATGGCCAATGCCGATATTTATAGAGCAGGGCAGCCAATGGTCGACATCATGTACATTTATTTAACGCTGCTATTGTCTGCATTGTCTCGGTTTAGTCTGTGTTTAGTTGTAGGCTATAACATACCCTAAAAGGCTTCAGAGTTACACTTGCTTAGCATCCCACAACCATCCCAAATGACAAATCTGATAAACGTTGTACTCTTTGGGAGTAGGAGTGGGGGCCGGGGATTCCCATACAATAGTTTATCCAGCCCTGTAAGCTAGTTTAGCTGGTTGAAGGCTTCCAGCCATGACGCTGACGTCTGCCTGTAGAATGGCGAAATTGACACAAGGGGAGCGCTGAGTTTGTTCCACAGCAGCCACTCTGACAAGGCTGCCTGGAGATGTGTCCGCAGGCAACTTTTTAGTTAATCGGCCTCGTGAGCGCAAAATGGCATTAATCGACCCGATTACTCATCGTCTAACTATTTTACACTGGGTTCTTTTGCACATTTATAACGCACTGCATGTCTCTTAAATCTGTCTGATCATCTGACCAATTGCGTCGTTCAACCTAATGATGATGCCCCACATCTCCAGAATGTCATTGGCAGCTAAAATGTCATCACAACAAAAATATGATGTCCAACAAACAAAACTGAGTTCATGAAGTGGTTCATACAGTTTCCTTTATGACAGACTCTTAGCACACAGATGTAGTTTTGCAAGTTAGTAATATTGTTTGAATAAATGTTGGCCCTTTGATTGAATTCCCACCTCTAAACTGGACCGCTTCCCACATCTCCTACTTCTCTTGTCTTGGGAAACGGCTTTAAAGTTCCTCCCCCTCAGCTGGGCTGTTTAAATGAACAAGATCCCTGTGCTAATGTCTGTGTGTGTTTCAGTGCGTCAGAGATGAAGTCTAGTTGTACACAATTCTTTGTGTATCCCTGTGTGTTTGGGTTTTTTTTTTTTTTTTACATCATCATCTCCTAATCTCCTCACTGCACCCCTCCTCCTCCCATCATGCAGGTTTTAAAGTCATTAACTTCTTTATCAGAATTTGCCAGCAATCCGTATTATTGTGAGAAGATAATTGGATCAGACTCTTCTCCCGGGTACATGCGTAAGGTAAAAACTCCAAAATGTGAAAATGTGAGCCTTTCGCTATAAAACATCAAACAATCTGCAGCTTTACTGATTTGACATCATCTTTTGGAAGAAAAAGAAAAAAACATAAAGCAGCTTAGAGTGACCCTGGTTCACATGTAAACTTTTCCGTGTTGCTCGACAGGAAGTTATTCGCAGCACAGAGTTGCCTGCTTTGCTCTTTGCAATGCTTCCCCTTCTCTCTGATGAATCCTTCTCCCCTCTGCAGGAGCCCCGTCGCACTCAGCCATGGCTGCTACTGTTTGGCCCTGCTGAGGTCTGTGCCAGCTGCAGCCTACATTGTGCTGGTGACCGTTCTGCGCTACCATCTCTTCATATGGAGTGTCTTTTCACCCAAATTACTGTACGAGTCCATGCACCTGCTGCTGACTGCAGGAGTCTGTCTCTTCTTCAACACCATGGAGCAAAGCCACAGTTCCAGTAAGTCTTAGGAGGCCAAAGATCTTCCCTTAAGGGAAGTCAAAGGGTCAGGCACAGTCTCTTAATAGTGTGCATAAGACTTTCAGACCCATACACTCTACAATATGCTTTCCCTGTACTCTGTAATATACTGATCTGTTAACAATATGTGAACAGATGCTTCACAAAGGGTCCTTTCTTCGTTGGGTTTGCAAAAAGAAAACAGTGCACTTACAATGTATTTTTGAGAGGTCTATTTGAATATTTAATTTTCAAGGAAAACATTTTTGTGGAACGAATAAAAGTGAAATGACATAAAGAAGTGTTTTGACAGAGAAACTTTTTTACATATACATACAGTATGTGAGCTCAGGGACTGCTGTACAGTGAGCTGCAGAGTTGGATGTTTTGCTACATGTGTAATTGAATGACTTTGGTGTTGCATGGGAGAGCATCATGTATTTATGTATCACTTTAAACGTGATGTTTGGGTGCTCAGGGAGCTTAACACTTTTGTTAACAGCTTTGTAAAGACCTGCATCCGCACAGGTGTTTCAATTATTCTGGCCAATCAGAACAGAAGTTGAGGTTTGGCTGAGCAATGCTGCGAATTACTTACCCTGGAAATCCAGAGTTCTCGCAAGAGCACAATTTGAATTTGCTCAGCGAGTCACTCTGGCATTGAGCGATGATGCTCATTAACTATGCCCTAGTAGCCGAGCTGCACCAATCACATCGGTGTATCTGATATAGGCGGGCCAGAGGCGAGTTAAACAGATGACAACAGTTTAATCTACCAGTTAGCTCCGCTGGTAGCTAAGCATATGGGGCTCTGGATACGTCACCCCATGTATTGTTGTGATTAGTTGTAGTGTTATCCAGTTGCGTGCAGTGAGATTTTCAAATGCATGCTTGGTGCCGCCCCTCGAGTTGGGCCATTTTCATTACTCAATGCCAGACCCTTAATCTTTCGGATTTGGGTCTGGATTTCCAGGCTAGCGAATTACACAAGGTCACCAAATTCAACTCAGGTCTCTTTCACAGAGGATATTTAGACTTGCCACAGTAGGAAAAACACAGGTGTTGATAAATAAAATGAATGTTGGCCGAATTCCATTTAGCTGCTTCACTCTCAGGGTCCTGGTATTGTGCATTTTGGCTCACTGTCACAATGAGTATGCTTACATGCAAACTACTATTCCGAATTTGATATGAATCATGTTAACAGCAAATAGTCCATTTGAATATTCCGAAAAAGGCCATTTTCTGAATAAGACGTGGGATATGCCAGTATTATTCGGGTTTTAGAAGCATTCTTTGGACATGTTGGGAATATGCGTCTCATTTGAGGGTTTTACGGCCTATTGTCTGTTTACGGCTTATGGTCAGCTCTGTGCATTGCTGGCATGGATGTATTATGTTAAATGGTTGCTGATTGTTGTACATAAAACCAACTGGCCAACCGTTTGTAAGGCTGCGGTAGAGATGCATGGCCAAAGGAAAAGAAGGAGAAACACCTACTTTTAAACATTATCAAAGACTTGGATACCAACAGGTTTTTGGATATGCGCAAACATCTCAACGCTGACATATTTAGGAAGGTGGTTGAAGGAATGAAAGAGGGAGGCTGTCATCAGTCCACCACCGGTGGAAGAATCCTATTTTTGCAAATTTCTTTGTTCGAACACACCCTCCCTCTTTCATTCCTTCAACCAGCTTCTTGAAAAGGTCGGCATAGCGATGTGTGTGCATATCCCAAAACCTGTTGATATGAGTCTTTGATAATGTTCAAAAATAGCTGTGTTTCTCCTCTTTTTTTCTTTTGGGCATGCATCTCTTGCAAACTGTTGGGTGTATGGTTTCATGGATGTATTAAATGGTTGGTTTGTGTACAGCAACCATAGCAACGCACAGAGCTGACCATAAGCCGTAAACAGGCAAGAGGCCGTAAACTGCGGTAAAAATCCTGATTGAGACGCATATTCCCAATGCGCTGTATACATGTCCAAAGAATGCCTCTGAAACCTGAATAATACCGGCATATCCCACGTCTTAATCTGAAGGCCTCATCCAAACGGGATATACTGTTTACATGACGTATCAAATTCAGAATATTGTCATTCTGAATAATAGTGGAATATTGGTGCGCATGTAAACGTAGTCACTGTCATGGCTTAATGGAACACTTGGGATACAACAGAGCCATCATTAATATTATTAGTAACTAGGGCTGTGTATTGGCATGAATCTGGCGATATGATACGTATCACGATTCAATATATTGCAATATATTTCGATACTGTGCGTAAGGCGATGTATTGGGATTTTTTAAAAGTATAATATTAGAAAAACTAATATTTAAAAAAAGACATGATGTGCATAAAAAAAGCATAAATTGCTTTAGGTAAACAATTCAGTACACAGAAAATTGCCAGTTTGGGATTGTGGTTCACAGGATCTTAGTTAGCAGATTTTTATATGCTAAAGTTCAGCCATAGCTACATGGTTAGCTTCTAGCAAGAAGTCAGGCACTGCTAGGCCACGACACTAGTGGTGCGTCTCAGCATAGCCGTCTAGCGGTAGGGGGTTTAAACACAACATAAATGTGAACCACTGTCTTGCATGAATACTTTTGCACATAAACAAAAAAAATAAAAGATATAAATATATATTTTTAAATCGATATTGCATTTTTGAAAATCAATACAGTATTGCTAAATAAAATATTGCGATCCTCAAGTGTATCGATTTTTTTCTTACACCCCTATTAGTAACACTTGTGCTGTGACAAGTCAACATGTCTGCTGTGAAAAAGGCTTGTAAAGGGTGAAGTTGCCCAGGTACGACAAAGCTAACAGACGTTTGAGGGAGACATCAATCAAGAGTGTGTACAGTATGTGCCCACGGCTCCTGAGAGGAGGTCTAATCAGGCAGCAGAAGTGAAAACACTGCGTGGCTGTACCATGGAGGGGCAGGGGCTTCTAATGTGGACGTTTTCACATTGTTTGTTTCTCTTCAGAATATTTTAAATATGCTAATAACATATTATGTCATCCTTTTTTCCCTTTTTTGTTTCAATCTTAAAAGTATTTAACCCTCCATTTACTGATTTTAGAAATGGCTGACCCAAAGCTGCACTAGATATCTCACTGTGGGTGAACATACAATCTGTTTCTACTGACATTAAGGTGAGTGGGTTTATAGATTCTGTGTCTTTAAGTACAAACTAAAGGCTTTTAGATAGATCAGATGAGCAGGTAGAACTATTCAAGGTGTCTGTTTCGATTCATGGCTGGATAATAAACTAAATGTATCAAATTGTATTGCTTTTATTGCAATATAATCATTATTAATCACTTACTGACCTATATTTATTCATATAATAATTTTCAATAAATAAATGCGCTGATAATCCCATATAATTAAATTGAGAATGGCGTTTGGTTCACAATTCAGCCCAGACATCCAGAATCTGGTCGTACTAAAGTAAGCCGAGGAAAGAAAGGAAATAACATATTATGTGTTATCATTTTTCTCAGGATACCTTTTCCAGCTCTAATTGAGATTGTATCAATTCCATAGCAATTTTGGTGTCTTGGCAAGCACTTCTAATGCTTGTAATGTCAACGAGAGGTCTGCAGCACATCAAGAACACCAGACACACTGTTCTTTTTAACATTCAGCTTCAGTTTGGTTCAGTGTCTCTCAATAATGACTTAGCTGTAGTTATGGACAGGCACAAAATCAGTGCAAGGCTGCCTGTAGGAAACATGTGTATGCCATCAAACTGGCCAGTGTCAAGTCATTGCACATTTAATGACATATTACATTTGCTACTTAGCCTTACTGAGGCAGGATATGAAAGGCAGTCATTCATCTACACTCTACACTTCCCCATTGTCTTCTTTATTTCCCACATTGTTCAATAAGGAGATATAGTTTATATAGTAGGACAAAGTACTAAAGTCATTGTAGTTTGATGATCTTAAAGTGTGGCTGCAGGAACATAATTCCCTTTTTTTTTTACATAACATTACATTACATGTCATTTAGCTGACGCTTTTATCCAAAGCGACTTACAATTAAGTGCTTTCAACTGAAGGTACAAACTCCAGATAACAAGTAGTAAGTGCAAGTACATTAGCTTTAAATAAGTAAATGCTCTTATATCCAGCGGAGTCCTTCTGTATATGTACATTACAATTTGATATACAGATCGTATAATTTCCAGACCTATAAACGTCATAATCTTCTACTCAGTCTGTTCCTTCAGTATCACTGAGAATACCACCAAAGTAAAGCTATCATCCAAACCACCAAGAGTTTGGAGCCAAATGAGCAGGCAGCGGTGTGTTGCTGTTCTTGTACTTATGGAGCACTCTGTATTACTATAATATATCACAGATTGCTTGGAAATAAGCAGCAGTTACAGTGCAGATACGTATAAGTCTCCCGTACATCATAAACTTGCGGCTTCTGTGCCTCACCTTCAGTATGCAGTAGCTACTACGGAGTTTTATTGCAGCGGTGCATTACAAAATAAAAGCAAAGCCTGCAGCAGTTATTTTGCTGAGTTATGGGTGTCTGTGATGTCAATGAACAGCTGTGACTACTTCAAAGCTCATTCCTGATTATAACCTGGCAGTTCTTACATCATTACCCTTTGAGATTTGTCCAGAAAAAAAGCAAGTTAAAAGATTTAGTGTTAAAGATTTAGTGTTAAAGCCACAGTGTGCAACTTTTCACCTCGAGGCAGAAAAAGGAGGATTGTAAGTTCCTGCCCCAACACTTGTCACTCATCTTGATGAGCTGTCTGCCTTGAACCAGCATCTTTCCCGAGGCTAAGATCACTGACAGCCCCCAAGGTGCCTCGGGCGTCGGAGAAGCAGATGCCAAACAGAGTAAGGAAGGGAAAAAAGCAAAAAGAAAAAACAATGCTGATGTTCAGTGTGTTTCTGAATAGATTTTTGGCTGATGCGAGATGAGCTTCACACTTTTGTTTTGGTGCCGTCATGCTTGTTGCTGTGGCTCACCTTGACAGAGACTGACTATACCCACAGAGAACTGAATTTAAATGTCCTGAACATCATTGAAAAGTCAGACAAACAGGAGAATTTACATTTGAAACCACAGGGTCACTGACGTACACGCGCTGCATATGGATCACTGCAGGTTAACTGGTTCACATCACTAGCAGGACCCTGAGCTTTGAGCTGGCTAAGCTCACAGCTGAATTGACCCTCTTTTTTTTTTATTTATTCACAGCATACTGTTGTCATGTACCTTTTCCTCTCTACGGGCGGAATAAGGAATCTTAACAAAGTCTGATGGTAATAGTTTATGAACCAGGTGATGGCATGTCAGTGTTCAGGATGTTTCACATCCCTTTGCTTGTCTAACAACCATCATTATGTCTTTGCAAACTGATATCTTTAAAGGTGCTGTAAGGGATGCTGCGTGAAGTGTGTTGATATTTGAACTCAACTGCCCCCCGACCCCCATTCAGAATCTCCGCCACCCAGATTCATGGACTCACATTGCCATAGCGACCACTTCTGTTAGTGTCTCTGCTGACTAAACGAAATATGGGCAGAGTCGATATTAGCTCACGTTAGGTTGTGGATTAGCAAACTGTCGTTCCTGCTGTAAAGCCAGCCAGTTAGGAGCAGCCATCACAAACAATAGCAAACAGACGAGGTTACAGTAAACTGACCTGTTGAAAACGGCTAACAGTAAAACAGCGAAGGCAACGTCGTTGCTCACTTAACGACGAGAGCCCTCATCAGTTTTCATTCCTTTGAAATCACAGAGGTTGAAACGCCAAACCGATGTTAGCAAGGCTCTTCCTCATATCCCAGTCATACAACTTCTTTTTTAACTCCTCCATTTTTTAACTCCTCCATCACTTTTTTATTATGTTTATTGGCATTTTAAGGCCTTTATTTGATAGGACAGCTTAGACATGAAACAAGGGAAGAGAGAAGGGAAATGACATGCAGCAAGGGCCCACAGGTTGGAATTGAACCTGCAGCTGCTGCGGCGAGGACTAAGCCCCTGTAGATTGGGCACACGTTCTACCAGGTGAGCTACCCAGGCACCCCCTTACCCCATCGCTTGGTTGCTCGCGCCACCTGTTGCTGATTGGCTGGAATAGTGGTGTTTGGCTCGTGCGCACCTTTCTGTTTGTTTTCTATTCACACAGCCAGGGCTGTGTAGGAACACTGGATTTTTATTTTTTTCAGCGCATACAGAAAATCGAGAGCTAGATGACCGTGAGGAGATATTCGCTGAATATGAGAAAAAGTGTATTGGATTTACATTGCTTACTATACCTTTAACCAACAAAACAGCATCATGGTAGCCCCCTACGTCGCTATGATGACGTATGATACAAAACACGTTATTAGGTATGTTGTAAAAAAAAAAATTTGTTAACGTTATCTTAAGTTTCTTCTGTAGTTGTCATTTAAAATGAACAGCAATACATCTTCTCAGATGAAGATTTGTGTTCTGAAGGTAAAACCAATGAATGTTGTTGGTGTTACGGAGTACTCATGGCTTTTACAGTGCTGAAGATGAATTATGTTTAATACATCTCATCAGCTACCACTTTAGTTCTGTGGAGTTCGAGTCCCAAAGTACACGGAATCTAATAATATCATTACAGTGATCATTTTTCTTGGTGTTGGCAGCAGATTTTCCGCCAGCCGCCGGAAATGTGATTTGTTATTCCTTGGGTTTTCTGCTGATGAAGTTTGAGTGTCTATAAAGGGCATTTGTCAGTTGTTTTTTTCTTTGTCCATTCATAGTTTCTGTCTTACTCATTCTAAACAAACCAGAAACTTCTTAAAAGACCTCCCTAGACAACCTTTGAGCTCTAGTCAGGCAGCACACAAAAGTCACGGAATATCACTTAAAACTAAACGGGGATCTTGGCCAAAGTCAGTGTGATGAACCTTCAATGGAAATACTCAGCTCGCAGAGAAAAATAAATAAATCTCGATAATAACTAGAGTTCCATCAGGTTTTTAGATAGGTTTCTTTTTCCCTTCCTCATGGGTCTGTGTGTAAAACCTGACTGCACCAGTGCAGGAAGAAGCCTCACAGCGGCTTCTCACAAATCTGATGGAACGACACTTTCTGTGTGAAATCATTCCTCTGTATCCAAATACCTACCGGCCCATGAAATGGATCAGAATAATTGTATTGTGTCTACATGGTTGAAAGCATTTTGACATGTTAGCAATGCAGTGAAAAGTGGACTGTTATTTATTTATTTTTTTAATCTCTTTGCCACAATTTGTAGAAATTAGTTCAGCCTTCACGACTGCTTTTTTTTGTTTCACAATCTTCTTTTCCAACTTTGATTCTGGTCCCACTTGTTTTTATGTAGTTTATTATGGTATCTGTACAATCCATCCTGATTGTGTGTGTATTTTTACTACTCTTTTTGTCCCTTTTAAATGTTTTGTCCCCCCGTTAAATTACCTTCTGTTCTCCTGTATCTTCTGAGTTGAGTTTTATTTTGGCTTCTTTGTTTTTGTTGCAGAGTTCTGTAACAAATGTGAAATAAGTGACAGATGCTTGTCTTTACCAAAATCATGTTTTAATCAAGACAAATTCTTGCATTATTTATGTTCTTAATAATGAAATAAATGATTTACTACACTGTACAAATTCAGTTTCCGGGTGATTTTTCTCAGCTGCAACAACTACGAGAAGTAAATCTCAGAGCCTGATTTTGGTTGAACATTTGCATTTCTTTTAAGCGGACATTTTAATAAGAATTCATGCACAGTTCTTCTGTAAAATTAGTGATGAGCTGCCCATTAAATTGACTCTTAGCTCGGTGCAGCCTCGGTGGAGGCCAATCGTCTGCTTGGGAGGATGGATGAGGCTCTTTTTGTTGGAGTTTCTCCTGTCAGTTTCCTACTGACTTAGGAAAACTGGACACGAAACCATCTGTGAAAGTGCACCCATCGTATCTCCACGTACATTGTAGTAGTAGGAGGATGATAATTTAGTATCATCCTCCTATCTGCTATCCACCCACTAAATAATTATTTTATGCCTTCAGGAGCTGCCAGACTTCAGTGCCATCCTTAAAGGAGCCACACATTTCATGCTGAGTGGGAGTCTCTTAAAACCTCCAAAGGGCACTTGATGCATTATTGCCCTGAAAATCAGTAATGTTGTGGACATAAAGCTGAATTCAATTAGTTTCTAACCAAAACATTTCCATGAATGTATATATTTTCCAGCATCCATAAATTACTCAAAATGACACAAGGGTGTGTTTGCACAGTTTCTATTTATTTAATACATTAATCCATGTATTTTTATCATTTTCTTTTAGTGTTTATAATGTTCAGTACTTAATGAAGATCTTACAAAAGCAACTGCCTGTTATTTTTCAGCACAACACATTTTGAACAGGTTTGTTCTTACAGTGCACATTTGTTTTTTCACTCGTGTTATTTGAATCTCTTTGCTCTCTTTAAAACTGACATTACATGTGTGCCTATCGTTATAGTTACCACTTGCATGAAGTCCATCTGAAAAAGTAATCGTCAGTGGACCCACCAGGCTCGTCACGCACTCCAGTTTTTGCTTCTATGACCACCAAGGCTGCAGTTCTTTTGGCCTGCCAGTACCAGACAGCTAGCTAGACTATCTGTCCAATCTGAGTTTTCTGTTGCACGACTAAAACAACTTTTGAACGTACATATGGTTCCACCAAAACAAGTACTGTGGGTCCATGCGGCGCTTAGTGTGTTGTGTTTGTACGTTTTATGGATGTGTGGTGCTGTAAAACGGGGCAGAAAATATAACCAAGGGGGCCCACCTTTTGCCCACTCGTGACGCCGGGTGCAATGCTGTTGAAATATCTGACCTCATTTTAACAAGATCGTTAAAACGTTCTTTTTTCATCTTGGGAATATCGACAAAGACCTGTTTTCTTTACTCAGAAAGATGCTGAAATACTCCCTCATACTCCCACATAACCACTTCAGAAAATATTAGGCTCTCTAGGCACCACCAGCATTCAATTCAGTTTCAGTTAAATTGTATTTATAGTATCAAATCATAACAAGAATTATCTCAAGACACTTTACAGATAGAGTAGATCTAGACCACTCTATAATTTACAAAGACCCAACAATTCCAGTAATTCCCCCAAGAGCAACCATTTAGTGCGAAAGTGGCGAGGAAAAACTTCCTTTTAGGAAGAAACCTCTGACAGACCCAGGCTCTTGGTAGGCGGTGTCTGACGGTGCTGGTTGGGGGTGTGATGAACAGTGGCAATAATAGTCACAATAAAGATAATGGAACAGTGACTAGAAATAGTAGTTGTAGTAGTTTATGGCATAGCAGGGTGTAGCAGGGCACTGCAGGACGTAGCAGTGCTAACAGGGTACCATTATGGCCTACGCTAAAATAGAGTAGCATAGGCCTACCCTATTCAGCTACTGACAGGTTATGCAGGAGGCAGGTTGATTCTTAAAAACAATATGCACAAGCTTTAAATGACCTTGCTCCTCTCTACATTCAAGGTTTTTTTTTCCTTTATATGTTCCAGTCAGATCACTAACGCTTTTCATTTAAATCGTCTTTATTTTTTCTTTAAGTTTTAATCATTGGTTTTTACATTATTTTGACCCTGCTTTTCTTATTTTTAATTTATTATGACTTTTATTGGTTGATTTTTTACATTTTATTGTTTTGTTGCAATTTTTTAGTCCTGCAAAATTGTATTTATTGTTTGTTTGAATTTTGCTACGTGAAGCACTCTGGGCTGCATCTTTGCATGAAAGGTGCTTTATAAAGAACATTGTTTGTTTGTAGCTTGTTGATTTGTATGTGCTCTCTTTCACGTGAATTGACTGACTATCTCTGACCTTCCAGCAGAAAGTTCTAATTACAGGAATAGAGCAGCTGGAGGACGAAAGTTGTGCCTTTGAGTTGGAGCTTTCCCTGTAAAAGCTCCAACTCTCTCTCTCTCTCTCTCTCTCTCTCTCTCTCTCTCTCTAGCGCTTTCTCGATGCTCCAGGAGTTGTCTGCTAAGTGGCAGATGGCATCGAGCCAAAGAGGTTATTGCAAGTTTAGAGCTGGCTCCCTCTGAAAACCCAGCCACTGCAGGAGCTATTGATTGACACAAGACTCCCTCTGTGGCTGCACATGCTGCCAGGGTTCCCCTTCTTCTCCCCTCACTGCTTCTCTGCCACACTTTCTGTTCTAAGCTACAGAGAGGAGCCCAGCTCACTAAACTCTGCTCAGTTGGTAAGAAGCCTGAGGGGGAACACTTGCTGTTTGCATAAAATTACTACTGGCTTGATTTACACAGCATTGAAACTGCTTGTTAACCCATCGTGAACTACTTTTAACATTTTCATTAATAAAAACTGTACATTAGAGTACTATATGTGTCCAAGTTACAGCAACAAATATGGAGATGTTTCTGACCTGAAAACCTGTAAGTATTTCTTTCCTCCACCTTAAATGTCAGGATGTGTTGCGAGCACTTTCTACATAAAGTAGTGACTCCATGTAGAATAATATGGCAGTGTGTCTCTCTTGGAGAAGTTTTAGGTGAGAAATGTGACACTTAGCAATTCCATTAACATGGTAATTTTCAGTATTAAGAACTGCATGAACAAACTTGCCAGGAGTTAGCTATAACAGAAAATACATTTCCATGCTCATTTGTTGGCAGACAAATGGAACAAAATGGTTCGTTCTGTGTATAAAATATAATTCAATATCAACAGCGAGGAAAAGCATGGATTATTTATTAATTCAGCGCTCCG
Organism: Gymnocephalus cernua; assembly: GCA_023631565.1. Classification (NCBI taxonomy): domain Eukaryota; kingdom Metazoa; phylum Chordata; class Actinopteri; order Perciformes; family Percidae; genus Gymnocephalus; species Gymnocephalus cernua. The sequence goes on along the minus strand of CM042435.1, from coordinate 6,278,505 downwards.
TCATGTGAGATGAGTCGATGGTAATCCACAAATCCAGCAGCGGGTTGGTGGTGGTGGAGTCAATCGCTCATTACAGGACTGTTAAGTCATCCATGACATCATCGACCACTTTTGGGCAACCAGCAGGAGGTCAATAGATTACTTTTATACAAAGTATTTCGTCATTTTGAATCACATAGCTTTTAACTGACACAAACCATGAAGTCACATTTAACAAAGCAGGATATTTCAGGAGGTTTCTTTTCAAACTACTGGATAGAAAATATAGCCAGACATCTCAGCAATGGCTGTAGTCACTAAATCACTGCTCCTTATCAACCTCCTGCAGTATCAACTTGTGCACTCAAGTTGATACTACAGGACTCCCTGTTTGGTCCAAGTCTAGTAAATTATCTTTGACATAAACATTAAAGGTCCTCATTGACTTTAGAACAGGGGTCTTTAATGTATTTTAAGCTAAGGACCCCTTAGTTGAATATATATGTATATATATATATATATATATATATATATATATATATATATATGTATATGTATGTGTATATATATATATATATATATATATATATATATGTATGTGTATATATATATATATAAATATATATGTGTATGTATATATATATATATGTATGTGTATGTGTATATATATATATATATATATATAGTATATGTGTATGTGTGTATATATATATATATATATATATATATATATATATATATATATTCAACTAAGGGGTCCTTAGCTTATGTTCTGCCATATATCATATGGCAGAACATTTAAAATAAAATTGCACTATACACTACTTTTTAATTCATTATTGGATTTTGCGTATAACAATGCGATTAATCGCGATTAATCAGGGAAATCATGCGATTAATCGTGATTAAAACTTTTAATCGTTTCCCAGCCCTACTTTATACATCTTTTTTTTAATAGAATACTAAGCTATTAAAATAGCTTAATAATTGGCATGATTTTACATGTATCTGTGGGTGGCTAGTGACTACCTTACCTATAGGTAAGCCTATCATAAGTAGGGATTTATATTTGCAAATAATATGTTCATTTTAGGACTTTAAAATTTTTTGAAAAAACGTAATAATTTGAAGGCCCCGCTGCATTGACTCTGAGGACCCCCTGTTGAACATCCCTCTAGAAATACAATCACATGGTCTTCATCAGTGGATGTGGATGGTGGCTGGAGTTTTCTCAGTTGTCATGGAGATGGATCTGTAGCTATTACACAATTTCATTTCACTTTTAGGACTTTGTGTCCGTGTTGTTAATCCTCTCACACAGTTGTCACAGGTGAAAGAAGACCATGTGCTGCAGTTTAAAGTTCCAGAGAAAGCTGGTAAGTGGACCTTGAGTTTGAATTGCTTTGTCAAAGTACTAGAGTACTAGTACTTTCAAAAGTCAAGGATGAAAAAAAAATGTGTTCACAATAATCTCTGGTTTCAGCTTCTCCAGTGTGAGGATGTGTTGTTGTTCTCTGTTTTATATCATTGTAAATTGACTGTCTTTGGGTTTGGAACTCTTTTTCAGGAAAACAAGACATTCGAAGACGTCACCTTCGGCTTTAGGAAATTGTGATCTGAATAGTTCAATGTTTTCTAATATGTCATAGAGAAAATGATTAATTGATTAAATGTGAAAGTATACTCATCAGAAAAAATCCATTATGAAAATGATTGTTAGTTGTAGCCATAGAAGTAGAATGAAAGTAGAACAGACATTCCCATTCAAATTAATATAGCAGGATGGTCAGAGCGGCCCCCATTTTTCTGTGTACTATTGCCATTGCAAAGAACTGTGACAAATGTAGCGCATTGACTCATTCTCTTTCTATGGTCAATGCACAGTGCTGTACGCCATTTTCTTTTTAACTAGTAAAAAAAAATAGGGATGCACCGAATCCAGATTTTTGGGGTTCGGCCGAATACCGAATCCACTGGTTAAAATTCTGCCGAATCTGAAATCGAATACCGAATCCTACTCCCATCCTTTGTGTGACTGTCCTTCCTTTGCTGTACCTGAAGTTTGTCTGTAGATTCCTTCATGCACAACTCGTATTCTTTCAGATGTTTCATACGCAAATGTCTTAACGGCTTAGCAGCGATGTTGTGTGTTGTTTAAGGTCCTCGCCACCACGAGACAAATCGGCTTTGCAAATTGAACATGTAGCTCGACTTGAATCGCCTTTTGACTGGAAGTACTGCCAAACAATACTTTTTCTCCTAACAAGTTCCATTTTCACTTTCTCACAGCCTACTGCATTGAACGGTCCACCTAAGTAAACACCTTCCTGTAATCAACGCCGGCGTCATTATGACCAGCGTAGTGCAAGCGTAGGGTTCGGTTCGGTGGAAAAAGATTCTAAGGTTCAGCAGAAACCCAACCATGTCAAAAAGCCCAATATTCAGCCAAAGCCGAATCCTGGATTCGGGTGCATCCCTAAAAAAAACATGGCAAACCATTCAATGTCCGTTATACTGTCATTCTATTTCTATAGTTGCAGCCCTAGAAATCAAAACAGCTACTGAACTTAGCATGTGGTGTGTTTTTGTCAACGGATCCATCTCCATGCCTATTACATCCTCTTTATTTTTGAAAGCCCTGAATAAAAGCTTGTATGTCTTTGACATTGGACATTTTAACATCAGCATTTGTCGTATCACACGTTTGAAACAATAAAAACGCAAAACTAAGTGCTGCTGCTGATTATCAATGTACATGTTTACTACATCATGTGGGTGAGGCTTTGCATTTAACAATATACAGTATACCAGCTTCAGTGAATACAACTGAGCTGTATGACAGCTACCACATAGGACACACTGGGATAATATACAGTGGTTTCAAAGCATTCAATATCAGTGTGATCACTATCTTTTGATTGTGATTCCAGCACCTCAAGCTATAAATTCATAATTATCTGTGAATGTGAACACACAGTCCAGTAGTTCTGCTGCTAAGGGTTGCTCATAGTGCATTCAGTCATAATGCGATCTCTAACACTGTTGCTCCTGCAGAGAAAAAATGAAAATCAGAATCTTTAAAACTCTTCAAAGAGAGTACAAAGAAGAATCAAGCTTTTCAAAAATTGGCACAAGCGAGTCTAATGGCTTGGACGCTCACACATAGGTAATGAACCACTTTTTTTTTTCAGGAAAGGCCCAGTGCTGGCTTTTAAAAAGCCACTGGAGCTTTTCCAGACGCAACTTTCCCTGGCAGCTGCACATGGACAAATGGATATGTGTCTAATGAAAGGCTTTTAGGCGGTATTGATGTTTTTTTTCCCATAAGTATGGCTGTCACTTTTGTCCTTGACATATATTCGGACAAGTATGCAGATGGAGGAAATCACTCTAATGCAAGATACACGTTTCTCTCAGCAGCACAACTGTTATTTTCTCTGTGTGAGCGGTTACACAAATTGGAACTACAGCATTTAAAAAGTTATTACACTTGATAGTGAGCTAATTGTCAAGCCAAGTCTCAAGTAGCGCCAGAGACATTTTTGATCTCCCTTCCTCGCCTCGGGGCTCCATCGGCTCACCCCGGCTGTAGACTCCTCCTGTCCACGTACATCATTCATCCAAATATCTGCAGTGTAATCACTTGTGCAGAAACCCTCCCTTATATTCCTCAGAGTGAAGAACTTAAAGATGCAAGTCAGCGTATTTTACTTTGTGTGACCAGAGCCGGGGGCTGTCATTACACTAATGCAGCACTGCTATCCAACAAAGGATCAGTAAGAAAGAAAAGAAAAAAGGCTCCAGACCCCAGAAACACAGATCTGAAGATAAAAGACTGCCCTACATTACAACCTGACACGTCTTTGGGTTTTTTTTAAACATGCAATTATAATCAATAAACCTCTCAAGCAGCAGGATTTTTTCATATAGTAAAAAGGATATCATGAGCTATCGTCAAAGGCACAGTTCATACATTAATGGAGCTAATCACTTACAGATGCGCACCGTCAATGGCATTTTAAAACAGTTTTGATATTGCATTAGTGTTTTTGCAAGTTCGATTTTCTCATAGAAGCAGGCATGTGACCAGAAAAGTCACCAGGTCAATTACCATGAAAAGGTGCCACTAAGCAAGGCACTTAACGACCTGAAAGCCATCAGAAGGAGGCAATGTGCGGTTTGAACTTGAATCAGAATTTCTGGAAAACAGCATGCAGGCTCAGTCAGCTTCCCCGAATAAATACAGATAGATAGATTTATTTTGTAATCTTAGATTTTCTTTCCAGTGAACAGGCAGGTGACATTTGTTAACGACCACAGAGCAGAGATGCATTCTTCATTAAAGACATTGGGTTATAAACTGCTCCCACAGTGGTGACTTTTAGAAAGTTAATCTCCAGATGTTTTACATGTAAGGTTGAATGCACTTTGTCATTTCATAATTAGGTCTAATGGAGCTGATATTTAAACACAGCAACAGCGTAAAACATTAACTGTGAGTTTAGTTTAGATGGATATCTTCTTAAAGGTCACATATGATACTCATTTTCAGGTTCATATTTGTATTTTGGTTTTCTACCAGAACATGTTTACTGCGTTGCACATTGTTTTTCTATTACTGTCTGTTTGATTATACCTGTGTTCACCCTCTGTCTGAAACACTCCGTTTTTGCGCCTGTCTCTTTAAGCTCCGCTCCCAAAGAATCCCAGTCTGCTTTGATTGGTCAACGTTTCCAGGTCTTCCGCATCTGCGCTTCAGCATGTCTTTACCGTCATTGCAGTCGGGGAATGACAATCAATCGTACGAAAGTCCTGACGGCTCGTTTAAAGGCACAGTTTCTGAATACAAGCTGTGTGCATTTCTCTGTGCATTTCACAGTATTTATATAGCACCTCAACCTGCTTTATAATAAAAAAGACATGGAAATCTCACTTTTTACAATATGGGACCTTTTTGGTGTGAAAATGTGGAATTAGATTTGTGCCTCAGTCCTGATCATTGAATATGGGACATTTTGAGCACTGAAAAAAAATTACATGACATTAATTACATTTTGTAGAGAATGACCGTGACATGAAGAAAAGTTTAATGTGCCACAATTTCAAACAATAAATAAAATGATTACAGCAGGTCATCTCTGATCAGCTTTTTGTCTCAATCCGATCGCTAGTGGGATTAGCCTGTTTCTAGGGAAGGACTGGACAAACACCACAGCCACACAAATAATGTATACAGTTTAGTTTAATACATAGTGTATGGACATTTATAAAATTAATTATAATAAATGATAAATGAATCTGTCCTTAATTAGCTTGCAACCTTAGCCAGCTTCCTAAGCAGTAAGTTCGCTAACTAAGCTAGTTGGCTAACTTGATACTAGTTACAAAGCCAAGGCATTATGATTATCCATGAAAGCTAAGTTTTTTGGTTTAGTAGCACAAGTGCCGACAGAAAAGAGCTTGCGGTTAAGGTATGCTAAAAAAAATCACTGGTACCCAGTTAAAGGTGTTCTGTTCTCTCTCTGGAGAACACGAGTTGTCCAGAAAGCAGACAGAATATTGTGCCAACCAGATAATGTACTCAGTAATGGATTTGTTATCATGCAGTCAGGTCGGTGGTACTATGTGCCAATATGGAAAACTAACCGCTATGCTAACTCATTCATTCCCTCTGCTATAAGACTGTTAAATGAACATCATACAAGCCTGTTAAATGAAAACACCTAACTACAACAAAACTGGTTCTTGCACTCCGCTGCTCTGTTCCGTCACTGGCAGGGGAGGGGGGGGGGGGGGGGGGGGGGGGTGTAATGATTGGGTCGTGTGTAAATGTGTGGATGTTATGAGAGAGAGAGAGAAGCATCTGTATACAGGGGATGTATGACTGCTGCAGTACGTATTTACTTATTTATTGTTTATTTCATTTTATTATTTTGTAACATTACATTATATACATTGTGTGCTAATGCACTTTTTAACTTTAACCCTTAATGGATGGGTTGGCTGTAAAACTGAATTCCCCCCTTGGGGATTAATAAAGTTAGCTGAATCTGAATCTGAAAGAAATACAAGAGTAGAGCCCTGAGTTGAGTCAAATGTTAATAAAGCTATCTGACTTACGGGCTAGCTATAGCCTATTAACATAAGCCTAACGGTGGACCTTTTACTTAAGTAAAAATAGCAATGCCACAATATAAAATTACTCTGTAAGTCAAAATACATAATTATTGAAAGCCAAACGTACTAAAAGTATCAAAACCAAAGCACACTATGCAGAAAAATGACCCTGTGATGCTACACTATTATATCATTATCATTATTATTATATCATTGGATTGTTATTACTGATGCATTCATGTGGAAGTATAATTGTAGTGTATTAGTTTGTCATGGTGGAGCTAATTGTAAGTATTTTATATACAATTAGATTAATCTACAAGCAATGCATCATATTTTATAAGCTCAGTATGTGATTTATATACATTCAATCTAAATTCGTCAAAGAACTAAAAAAATAGTTGTCAAATAAATGTATTGGAGTAAAACGTACGATATTTCCTTCTGAATTTTAGCGGAGTATAAGTATTAAGTGGCATGAAATGGACATACTCAAGTACCACTGTGACTTATGAACCCCCTTATAGAACAGCTCTTCAAATGAGATGTAACACACTCTGATCATATTGGATTATAGAATACAGAATAGTTTGCTAAAATGTAACAATTCTTCATGTGATAATAATCTCTCTACAGTATATGACTGACGTGTTTGCAAGCAACCTTTAACCGTTCTCAAAATGTCCCAAACAAATAATTGCCATAGAAAGCTGGATTGATAGATTCCAAACTATGTGACCCAGTCTGTGTGTGCTAGCAGAAACTACACTCTGATGTTAATAATGGCATAATGGGCATAATGAAATGTTATAGTACTTCGAAATTAAATGTTACAGTGCTGCAGAAAGTTATGCTAAGAAGCTCAGTCTTCACTCAATCACTCAGTTTCTTTGGAGTAAAATCTGCCAGTGAACTTTCCCATGTTGTCCATGTAATACATTTCAGCAATAAATGTCAGAAAATGTGAGTCTGGGTGTCCGCAAGAGTCTCTTAAAGATATAATCAGCAATTAACCTGCATCTTGTGAAGATGTGTGTGCACAGTTTGCCTTCTATATACTGTATTCAGGACACACAATTATTCCATAAATAAAAGACATTGTGCATCCTGAAAATATATGAAATCTCTCTCTATCTTAATTCAACCAGACAATCAACTGGAAAATGGAAAACATCTTCAGTTGAATAACTTTCAGTGTAATCAAAGCCAGTACTACATTTCCAGTGATTTGGATCACAGTACACAGTTTCATCAGTAAATCGGTTTCATGTAGTTTATACCACCGTCTCAAATTTTAGGTTTATTTACACCACATTAAGTGCCCTAAAGTGCCCTCATAGACAGTCGAGTAAAACTAAATGATGCTTATTTACCTTAGCTACTTGCCATCTTATTTTGAATTCAGTTATTTAATGACGAATCGTTTTTGGTGAACAAAAAGCACCGTGCATGATATAAATATGTACAGAAGCAGCACTGCCTCATTGCACCAGCTCTCTGAAAGATGATCTTCACCAAACCTGACATGTTACTTTATTTCAAGGTGCTAAAAGTTGAGAAAGAAGGCAGAAAACAGTATTAGAAACTTTCTCTACAGGTAAAGGTAAACCTATCATCCCAGTGAAAACACAAGCAGATTAAAAAGAAACTTAGAAGCTTGGTGTGATACTGCTGTGCTGCAGGTTGAAGAGCTGCTGCTGGCAAGGACACACCTTATTTGTGTGAAAGGGTCTGTACCTAAAGTCTCTTTTCTGGTCTGGTTTTCTGTCAGTGGATAGAGCTCCTACCATTAGCTTTGTTTGCATCTTTCTTTGGACACCACTCCATGAAACGTTTAGGACACCAGCTCCCTGGAGACCTCTTTTGTTCTCTTGAGGGTTGCTGGCTTATTCTTAGGTTATAGCTGTATTTTTTACTGGCATTAATGTTAGAAGAAAGAAAAGAGCATCCGTACTCTGGCACTCAAAGCCCAACTTAAGTAGAATGAGAGAGTGGAAAGGACCATTTCACGGTTTGAAAAGGATAAGAGGAGGATTATTACACTGAGCCAGTACAGTATTTCCTACAGTTTCCCCCTCAAAGTGCCCCTGAATAGACATTTGGCTATGGATGCTCATTTAAGGGCTTTAATTTGAGGGAAAAAGGACCATTTCAATTTGATTTACCACAAAGCAGTGCTGTCTGAAGGTAGGCACATAATGATAACAGCCACATCTACCTTTTTGTTCTGTCACTGTTCTAGCTGTTATGTGAAATTAGTAACAGTGAGGTTGAAAATGTGTTGATGGTGCTGGGAGGATCCATGCTGAGAGCTGATGGGGCTATTTGTGTGCGGTGGAGTTAATTAATTATTTCAAGTCTCATCAAATGGAACAATATGGGAAGCATATGCTGCACAGTTTCAATCTTTTAAATTGAAGTGAAGGACCACCTTCTGTATCATATCTGGACAGCCTGCTACATCTGGGGGTGCATTAAAAGATGCCCAAAATGAGAATCTTGTATTATCCTTCAACTGCTATTTTCAAGCAAATGAGTTAGGATGCATCGAGGCTCCGACTGTCACTCTGCTTCCTCCCACATACTCGTTATCATTGACAGCAGTTCTATCAATCTTACCAGTTACGTGCCTATCTTTGATCTGTTATCTGTATAATTTTGACAAAACTGAACCTTAAATGTGCACTCCACTAATTTTACCCTTTTTAAAGTTTACCTTACTGGTCATAAGGAGTGCTACACACCCTGGGAAAGCATATATAGGCCTTATGTCTTATGGTGTGAGAAAGTAACCCTGATGATGTCATAGTGATGTCATTAGGGTTATCTCAGTTTTGGCTTGGAGACAAAAAGCCTGTGTTACAAACTGAGGGTGTGGAGTGCCCATATTATGAAAAAAAAACTTTTCTGGGATTTGGAGTGTTATTTTGTGTCTCTGGTGCTTCCACAGGCATAAAAACGTCCATGCTGTTTTGAGTGAGATACGGGTTTCTGAATGTATCCCGCCTTCAGTCTCTGGGTGAGCTGGTCAAATTCGGCAGGGCCGTCTACGTCATCAGCCAAAACATTTGGTGTGTGCTAACCACTTTAGCTAATACCACATCAGCTAGCTGTTTCTCCAACTTCGGTCAGTACAAGGCAGGATTAGCCCAGAGACTTCTTCTAAACAAGGGCACACTTCCAACTTTGCGTGGAATACCTGCAGACGAGGGACATGTAAGTAGTTCTATACAATTTATTTTGTAGATTAGGGTGAACTTGTGTGTGAACTCTAGCAGCGGTGGCTTCTAGCTAGTAGTCCTTACCTAGCCACTGCGCATGTGAGACTCCCAACAAAGATGGGATAGAAGTGAGATGCCTCACTCTGTAGCTAAAACAGAGAGCTCAACACACAGGGTGAAAAGAGGAGCTGCAGCAATGTGCAGTACAACAAAAATATGGTGTTTGTTGAAAATTAAACCATGTAAATCTATTCTGGTACAACCTCTAAATACAATTATGAACTTGAAAATAAGCATAGTATGGGCACTTTAAAGTTTCCCAGGCAGACAAGGATGGTCAAATGAAAAATGTTTTCCTGTTGCAAAATGGGAAATGTAGGATACAGTGTTTTTGAAGCTTAACCCACCCTTGGGACTAAAAGTCAGAACGTTATTTCCTCTGCTACTTCAATTTGAATGCTCTTTTTTAAAACTGATATCTTTCGAGTTCCACAATTTTATGAAAGCAACATAATAAATTACTGCAGTGTGACTTTGAAGTGGCCTTTAAAGTTTGAGTCTTTTCTATCAATATTTTGGCATGATGATGATGATGTGCTCCAGGTATTTTCCCAAATGATGAGGATAGAAAACAACTGCTTGTGAAGTGGACTACACAGCTATTGATTATTATAAAATAAAAAATGGTTAAATTGATTAACTGCACAGCCCCATAACAATCAGCAGAAGTTAGTTACCGCCTTGAAAATGAAGTTTTATCAACAGGGCTTCCAAAAGCTACTTGCAGCAGCTTCATGACGTCAGATGAGGTTAAATGCACTTTTTATTCACAAGTAAAAATGCTAACAGCAAACATTCAAAACACAAACTCTGCTTTTGTTATACTAGCAAGCTGTTGCGTTGTGGGCCTTGATCTGCCTGCGCTCTCTGGGCCTGTATCACTTTCATCTCCATCAGTCTGGTGATGTAGACCTACTACAATACCAGGCAGATGTTAGAAAACACTAGAATGAGAAGGAATCCGGTGTCTTAAAATCCACTGCTGTTGTCCTCCTGTAAAACTTAGGCTACTGCTTTTTGTTGGGGGTGTTGGAAGAGGAGGAGAAGAGGGGGGGGGATTGTTTAAACATAAAGTCATTGATTGTCACAGCAGAGGGGGAAAAAGCGCTTCTGGGGCTGCTCCAGAGCGGCTATGTGTTGCATGCCTCGGCGGGGAAAATGTCTTCGTATGCGGGCGGCAGTTCGCTGGGGAGCGGGTAGGAGAAAGGGAAGCAATGATTGAGCTCTGGGTCCGTGGGCGAGTATCCCGGCAGCTCGATTGACGGGTGTCCCCCGCACTGCACTTCTGCACCTGCCTCGTCAAACACATTAAAAACACCCAGGTTGATGTAAGACACCGGCTGTAAATCCGCCGAGCAGTCCCGCTCCTCGCTGAAGAGGATCGCGCCGGCGCGCTGCCTCTGAGACTGCCGGTTCCTAGAAAACTGCGCGGTTTTGTATCTTTTGATGACCACCAGGTTGATGAGCCCGAGGAGGCACTCCAAGGTGCTGAGAACAGTGGAGACGACCAGACTCCGCTGGTAATCCCTCAGCTGCTCGCAGGCAGGGCTCACAACCACAGAGGGGAAGCAGTAGTGGGTATATTTCCTCTCCACCAGAGAAGCCGTGTCTCCGTCCACCACCGCCCCGGAGAAGGCGGTGAGGACTCCCAACAAGAAGACCACAACCCCGAGGAGAAAGAAATTCCTGCAGCCGGGCTTGTCCATGCAAAAGAGCAGCGCGGTGCCCAGCAGGACCTGCCCGATTCCCACAAGTAGCCCGGAGTAGAAAGCCCCGGCCGCGGCGCCGAGGTGGAAATGCGCTCTCACCGTAGATCCCAAAGAGACGCATCTTAATCCAACGACAACTTCGCTCAGGGCGCACACGAAGAGGAGGGTGCTGGAGAAGACGGTGCACAGTCCTTTCCCACTCAACTTCATTATATTCCACCTCTGCCGCTCTCGATCCCTCTCCCTCTTTCTTCATCCTCCTTCGTGTCCTCTGGAAGCACTCTCACATTGGGACATCATCTGCCGGTGACTCCTCCGGTTCAGAGCGGGCGATCCTCGCCACTGTGGCGTCTCTCTCGCATCCCCGCCGCTTTACAGGAATATATGAATAACTAATGCCTAGAACGCGCTGCCTTTTGCACTTATCGATAATCCATACACAAGCAATGATCACTTTACCCCAGATCACCTAACCGCCCATCAGACTCCTGAGGCACTCTCTTGGCCAAAAGTTTTCCCTTTTTTTCCTCCTCCTGAAGAGATCATCTGCAGTCCGCCAAGTCGTCGGGTTGAATGGTGTGTGGCGTTTTTGTGGCAGAGAAAGAGGCGGCTGCTTGAGCCGAAGATGCTTGAGGGTCCTGTGGACCAATGACGGATGACCCACAGGCCTTCAAATCACTACAACACTCCTTCAGGGACTTTAAATGTGTTTAAAGTGCCCCGTAGTGACTTTATAGCGACGCGGTGTTAAATGAAAAGGTGGGACTTTTGGTTGGTGATCGTGAAAACAAACACCAGCAGAAACAGAAATCACTGGCTTTCAGGAACATTCATTTCTTCACATACCTTTAAAAGCCCCTAGCATTGTCGTAAAATCCGTTTGGTAGCAGTAGCTGTGAGTCAATTAATTGAATTAGTAATTAGTAGGCCTACTCCTGCAAATGAAAGGTGGATGAGCTGAGTTTTTATTTCTTATCATTTCTACAATGATATAACTCAATGGAATTACGCATTCCAACGGATACATAAACAGGCTACATACTGTGATGTCTACGTCATATTTGCATAATGTTCTCATAAGGGTTGTTGTTTGTCAGGTAGATCTTTCTGAAAAAAAAAAGCATTAATAATAGAGCAGTGGTGCTGTGTGCGCTGTCCGTGGTGCTGAAACATCCAGCCCGGGCCAGATGGCAGATCACTGGACTCCTGCATCTTTTCTCTAACACTCCAGGCGTTTCTGAACGTAGGAGAACCTATATAGGCTTACGTCTCACGTTTTATTTAGCACAGGTTTAATAACCTGTTGTGTAGGTGGGGACCTAACTGCAATCAGTATTTATTTTATTTTTGTAAGTGCCCAAATGACCTTGGTGTAGGTGCCAAAATATCCGTTTTTATTTATATTTAAAGAACAATAGTTATTATTTATAAGACTTCCCATATTTGGTTGGTTATAGTTCTGATTCACTGATTTTGATTGACAGCTAGGCCACTGATTGGCAAATCGGCCACACCATAGTAATTGTGGGTGTGGTATAATTAATAAAGGGAAGTTGGGAACACGAGGGAAAGTTTAGAGTCCTATCTTAATTTACTTGAGACCAAACACAGTTTTTGAACCATCTTGTTTCATCTTAGTTCATATCAGTAAATAATCCATCAGTATTGATTATGTTCCCTTATCAACACACACTGCATTAGCGTTTTGGTAGGAGAGATTTTTTTTTTGTCATCGTTGTGGCCGGATCGACAACAAAGGGGCATGCAACTATTCTATTGCTGGGGCAGCGGCTATCATTTTGAAACAGAAAGCCACATACATTTGGCGTGATGGAGATTGTAAGGGCCACAGACAACCGGAGGGAAAACTTAAAAGAAGCTGAGGTGTTATACAGGTTACTGTTACTGTACTAAAACATCTCCTTAGTAGGCTAGCTACACAGATGTGGAAGGAAGTCGAAAGTCGATGCTGTAATGCCTAACAGCAGTTGATACAGCCCACAGTCAAAAAACGTAGGCTAAATGTATGAGTATGAAGTCTATTTTGTCCCAACGTACATATTTTGTCTTTAGGATGGTCCTAATGCTAGATAGAGGGGCATGAGGATGAGATTGGGTCAGATAATGTTAAGTCTATAGGCTGCACTTAGCCTAACATTACTGTAGGCACAACGGGGCTTTGAGCTAAATGCTAACACACACACACCTCAACAAAATACTTAGTAATAATTTAATGCTTTGTTGAAATGATAAAAAGTACAAGTAAAACGTGCATATTAATGATTACAACTAAAATACTGACTTAAAGTGCTATGTCATATTTTAATTAGTTTAGCTTGTTAGCATGCAACATTGGCTAATTAGCCCTAAACGCAAAGTTCAGCTGAGACTGTTTGGAAAATCATTAGTTTTGCAGTTATTTAGTCATAAACCAAAGTATTAGTATTAGGGCTATCAGTTTAACGCGCTATTAACGGCGTTAACGCAAACCCATTATAACGCCGACAACGGAGAGCGTAGGTATATGTAAGGAGATAACATAGGTACAGGCTAATTATTGCTAACTAAAATGCTAGTTAACATTAGTAATTAAACGAAACAGTACGTCGAAACTGCCTGCGATCTTCTCCTGTACTATACGGTAATTCCTCTACTATGAGACAGTAAGTCATGTGGTTATGGCACAATCGTTAGCCTATTTTTATAAAAACGTCTGCTATGGAGCCATAACGTGAGATACAAGGTAATGGAGCCTTTTATACATTGTCATGTTTCTTTAGAAATAAACGATGGACAAATGAAGTCTTTAAACGCTTCAGATGTAAAGTTATTGGCTGTCAAAGTGACGCCAAAATGAATGGCAGTGAATGCTAACGGGGGTGATAGCTTATTAGCATCAAAATGGCGCCATAGGAGGCTTCACTCTGAGGAGAGAAGCCTGGCCCCTTAGCCATGACCCGCCCTATGAAGCAAGAGTGGTTAGGATAGTGGATTGGTCAGGGGATAGGACCTGAACAAATGGGGTTACGTTACCTTGGACGCCTGGCCAATAGTAGTGATTGAAGGGCGGGTCGCAGACCGGAAACAAAACAGACACAAGCCGCGGACCATAGATATATATAAAGCCTTTATATATGGTGCGTTCTTTTTGCCTCGCAACTCGTATTTTACGAGGTCAAAGTCGTAAACACGCCCCCTGACCTCGTATTTACGAGTTCGGAACTCGTACATCCACCGAGGTACCCGAGCTGAAAATCCAACATGGCTGCCCCCTGTATCGACAGTTGTAAAAGCTGTAATAACATAGTTATAAGCCCTTCTGTGTTATTTGTGTCACACTAAATCAGTCGTACACGCAGCGCTGTCTTCTGTCTGTGTTGTCACGCGGTTTGTATGCACAAAAAAACAGCATATACATTGTTTAAACTGGCGCTGCTAACAATGGCTAACCTGGCTAGAGCTAATGAAAACAATGGAAATCCCACTTGCAAAAAGAACGCATTCAACTCGTGTGTGACGTAATTCCCAGTTGCGACCTCCGACTTCTGAGGCAAAAAGATGCCGCGGACGGTTTGGGCTTGCGAGCCGCATAGCTTGTAGGCTCGTGATGGCGATTATCTTCAGAGCGAGCGAGTAGTGACTCTACAGTCAGTGAGAGAAACAAAGTGTCTCCTCTGTTCTTTCTGACCACGGTAAGAAACCTGGAGCAGGAGAAGTTAACCCTCTCCTTGATTTTATGTTGTTTATGGAGAAGGACAAGCAGGAAATGAGTCGGGGGAAACCATAGTCGCTATGACAACGAGCCATGCTCGCCTCAGGCATGAGGCAGTACTATCTGCAATGGGAAATCGAGGTAACACAGTGTTACATTATGTGACAGATTATTAGTTCCAAGTGTGAATGTTAGTGTGAAATTGAACACTACGTATATGCCAATGTTTTCAATTAAAAAAAACATTTGCACAAAGCAGCTGATCCACTTTTCTATGTTGATAAGAGAATTAAAATGAAAAGATATAATTACACAAAAAGAAATCAAGGGACATTTAGAATAGATAAAAATGTGCGATTAATTGCGATTAATCGCGAGTTAACTATGACTATGACATTAATGCGATTAATCGCGATTAAATATTTTAATCGTTTGACAGCACTAATTAGTATAAATGTAAACATTTTAGTAGTTATCTAGACTTTTCAGAAACACAAATGTCAACCACATGGTGGCACAAAGTTATTAGGAATAATCCTCTGGGGACCATGAATGTCTGTACAACATTCCATGGCAATCCATCCTGTAGTGTTAGTTGTTCTGACTGAAATCCTTTTTTTTAAGCCACGCTAGCAGCATTCCTTTATGAATGGCAATGTCAAAGACGTCATAGAACAGAGCTAGTTGAAAACATTAGAAAAATTACAAAATTAGTTTAAGAGGCAACCATCTGAGGAAAGATCAAGGATTATGTAAAATGATCCCATGATGTGACCTTCTGGAAATTTGTTGCAGGTTGGTGGATTTGATTTGTTTCTGATTCATTTACCCTGGATGGGAAAACTTTCAGAGGACAAGCACGACTTTTTGACTTAATGAACCAGTCGTTTGATGTGTGCAGGTGAAAGAATTACACCAGGGAAAGCCCTCGCCCATCCATTCATCACAATGAGCCACCTCATTGACTGTACCAGTACAGCTGCCAGTGTGTGTGTGTGTGTGTGTGGGGGGGGGGGGGGGGGGGGGACTCTAATTAGGTCATTGCTGCTTTGCATAGCTTTGCAGATAAAAGGAGTAGCTGTGAATGATGTGTTGATGATCTGCTGATTGGTTGATTGATTGGCAGTCCTGCTTGCTGGCAGTGGGTGTGGGTCGCTCCATTGACAGCCGGAGGATGTCAACAGCAACACTGAGATGGACTGAAACCCATCACCTGACATCTTTGGACCCAGACACACCAGGCTTCAGCAAGAAAAACCACAGCTATTAGTCCAGCCTTTTCAGTATTGTATAATGTCCACACTTTGCTGATCAGCAGATTCAACCCAATTTTCACATTTCTTGTTCCATGATGTGGGCGTTGTGAAGCCTTTTGAGACTGTAACTGTGATTAAGAGCTATACAAATAAAACTAGGACCAGCCCAGCTCAGAAAATGGCTTCAGTTAACTCACAGTAGGAGCAGTCACAGGTACGCAGCATGCATTCTAATCTTAGGGGGAAAAAAATCCTTCAATGCTTTGGAGGAAGGTCTGGCAAAGTGAGACTAGGAAAAAAACTACTGAATTCAATTGTCCGGAAAATTTGATGGAGCAGAAGTTGTTAACAGCATATGTCTTTCATCAGGGCCCAAGGAGAGTCCTGCTAACCTCTATAACATAGACAATTTCCCTGTCATGGTCACAAACCTAGAAGATGCTGCCACTGAAGAGGAAAGTAATTCTCATCCTAATAGGTAAGATCGACACACACACACACACACACACACACACACACACACACACACACACACACACACACACACACACACACACACACACACACACACACACACACACACACACACACACACAGGGTAAGGAAAACACGATCAAGCAAACATAAGGCTGGCCTATTCAGAGTCCTCACATTGTGCTAAAATCACCTTTTTCGTTTCAAGAGCAGCTTTTAACCTTAAATCACTAGAAGTCAGAGAGAGAGAGAGAGAGAGAGAGAGAGAGTGTGTGTGTGTGTGTTCAAGGCCCACAGCTTCACCTGTGCCAAGAGTCAGCTGTGAAGGGACTGCTTCTGCATCCGAGATGCAGTTTTACGGCAGCAGTTACAACAGCTGTGACAGGTCAGCCTGTAAAATCCTGTGTTAGCCTATAAATATTAATGAATCTAATGCAGCCTCCACTGTTGTTGGCTGGAACCGGGAAGGACTCAAACTATGTTTATTTCAAAGAGGAATTAACTCAGAGCTGTGGAGGATCAATACAGAGGCGGAGGACCTGTCAATATTTTTATATTACCTATGGATCAAGTGACAATGTGTAATTTGAAAGGCGTTGCTTGTTGTGATAAACCCACAGAAAATCACCACTTAACTCTGCAGTGACCGTCAGCTCTGAAGGGCTGTTTAGCCTCTTTGTTTTTTTCAGCCCACAACTTCTGCTCTCATTCTCAATTACGTTTTGTAATCACAAATACGTTTCTAATCAAAGTCTGCATAAGTCCGTATAGGTGGGACAAAGGACTGTCCCCCAGTAGGCCGCTGTTTGTGTCCCATGTGAAACCAAATGTCAACGTTGACTTGTTTATGTAATGTACTTAAACTTACGTCAAGTAACGTAGGTCTACTTAACTCACTTACATATTTACTTTAACCCAAATCATCTTTTTCTAAACCTATCCAAGTAGTTTTGTTTCAATTCACGTTAACCATCCACGTTAACCATCTCTCCAGAGCTGTTTAGTCTCTTTTAGCTAATTAGTTTTGGTTTTCTAGCCCACAACTTCTGCTCTCATCACAGTCCTGTCTCCTACTGCATTCTCAGTCAGTTTGTCTGTGATGTATCACAAAAGCGTTTCTGATCAGAGTCCGTGTAAGTCAGTGTAGGGGTGACAAAACACAGGACTTTCACCCTTTCACTTTTTCACGTTAAGTGGTGAACATAGTTGAGAATTTATCAGAAGAAAAAAACAGATATTTTTTTCTATGGAGTTAGTGGAGACCAAAACGTGAATTGGACTTCAATTAGTCAGTTGTGACAGAAACACGACTCTAAATGAATGCTAATGTTTCTCTGTTTGCTGAATTTAAGCAACTGTTAGCAGCATGTTACCCATATCCATGGGCGTAAATTTCATCTAACAGTTGGGGGGGGGGGACAATAAACATAGGGTGACCAGACATTCTGGTTTGTCCCGATTTTGAGTTGCGTGTCCCGAGTCCCGACAAAAGCCTGTTGGGATGCTAAAATGTCCCGGTTTACACCAATCACTATGAATTTGTCCTGGTTGTCAGCGATTACATAGCCAACGTGGTCTTATTATAGCCCAATCATTAACTAAACCCATGTAGAAAGACTAATAAAGCATCCAGCGTATGATTCTAACAATGTGTGTGTGTCAGTCAATCGTAGCGGTCTGCGTCTGCATAATCTGTGCAGCCAGCGTTACAATGTGTATTTGTAAACATTGTTGCAATGCCTCTTCTTATCTGTCTCGTTTTAACCAGTCCCTCCAGGATTTCCCGGCCTTTTTTTTTTTTAGATTGTTGCGGCCCAAAATGCCTGATTTTGTGGGAGCTTTTGTAAAAAATTGCGAAAAAAGGTTGCAATGTCTTTTGTATGTTTGTTGATTGACGAGAGGAACCGCATGACCATTCGCACCTTAAAGGCGCTACTCGTCACACGGGCCAATTTAGCTGACACCTGTGCAGAATTTCACACAGTAGGCTTACAGCCAACAAATTGATTCTTGAGCAAATTCACTCAAATATACGGAATGAATGATTCCTATAGGGAAGCTATCTGCTCTATCAAATGAGATTACATTTGTGTGTGTGTGTGTGTGTGTGTGTGTGTGTGTGTGTGTGTGTGTGTGTGTGTGTGTGTGTGTGTGTGTGTGTGTGTGTGTGTGTGTGTGTATGTTGTTGGTTAGAATAACACTGGTAACACGTTACGGTAAGGGTACATGAATTATCATGAATTCATGCATGAATTAATTGTTGTATGTATTATTATGCATTATGTAATTAATGATCTATGTATTACTGCATTCCTTAATATCCCATGAATCATCAGGAATTGACGTGTTCATAGTCTGTCATTCTTGACCTCGTACATGAACAACACAACTAAAGCATTAGATACGTGGGCACATCATTATGAATTATGATTTATTAAGCATGAGCATGATTATTTATTTTTCTGCAAAAAAATGTGGTCATCACTGTGCAACCACTGCAACATAGCTGTACATACTGTCTTTATATATGGTTTATTCAGTATATACATATTTATTCTGTTTTTGTTATTATATATTATGTTAATACACTGCATATATCTATGCAGCTTTCTTTGTACTTGTACACTGCACAATGACAATAAAGTTGAATCTAATCTAATTATGAAAAATAAAGTTGGTCCCACACAAAACTCATTCAATGTCTTTTAATATTATTTCTTAGATATGTAGGCTACATACCAAGAAAATTCATGAATATTAACTGAGATACCCCATTATGTTGAGAGCAGTAGGCCTACGTGTGCAGTTGGCAAAATTGTGTCTAATCTGTCTGTGTCTATGTCTGACCTGGGCTGGCACTTGCACTACAGTCACGCACAAAGTGTCTCGGTTTTAGTTTCGGGAAATCTGGTCACCCTAAATAAACATGAAATTTCTCAAGAGCAATTTTTGAAGGGGACACAAATAATACAGCCAAAATTGTACTTGTAGGCTGCAGGATGTGTAACGTTAGTTGTGGAACTCCAGTAAGAAGGATGTTTTATTCACTTTAAACATCGGATGACATGATTCTTTTCTCTAATACAGATGATGCTGAACTGAGAACTGAACAAGCTACCAAACAAGCTGGGTAACGTTATACCGCTAACATAGAGGATTCATGGAAAAATCTTTTGTCATGACTAATTTATTAATTAGTCATGGTTCTGCTGCAATTTCCTGCTATGCCGTGCTGCTCCCTGCTACGCTCTGCGGTGCCCTGTATGCCCTGTGGTGTCCTGCTGCACCCTGCTGCGTCCTGCTACGTCCGGCTGTGCTCTTCTGTGCCATGCTACATCCTGTAACACCCTACAGTGCCCCACTATGCCATGAATTACTACAACCATTATTTCTAGTCACTGTTCCATTATCTTTATTGTGACTGTTATTGCCACTGTTCATCACACCCCCAACCAGCAGCGTCACAAACCGCCTACCAAGAGCCTGGGTCTGTCCGAGGTTTCTCCCTAAAAGGGAGTTTTTCCTGGCCACTGTGGCACTAAATGCTTGCTCTTGGGGGAAATACTAAAGTTGTTGGGTCTTTGTAAATTATAGAGTGTGGTTTAGACCTACTCTATCTGTAAAGTGTCTTGAGATAACTCCTGTTATGATTTGATACTATAAATAAAAGTGAATTGAATTAAGGACATAGTGAAAATAATCACTTCACTTGATTTTTAAAGTGAATAAAATAGCTTTGTCTACTTCCTGGACTTGAACAACTAACCTTAAGTCACTGCAGTGATTCAAACTTTAATATAATAATCTCAATCGTCTCAGTAGTCTACTTAACTTTAAACTCTTTCCCTGGTCATTTTAATTTGCACTACTTGTGTAATAATAGACTTCATCACTCAACTATAAATATTTTCAAGTGGTTTCCATGGAGTGACTTTTAATTAAAGAACTTCTGGTCAACTATATTTTACAAAGAATAAAGGGCTGAAAGAGCCACACTAACTTAATTCAGGAAATAGAATTAAATCTCAAAGACTAACAGCAGTTAATGTGAGAGCAGTGTCTGTTCATTAAATATCCCCTTCAGTTTATTTAGTTATGCTTAAAGAAATTGAAGTCAATTATAAATCATCCTTGAGGCATCAAGAACACGTCTTCCACATTCAGTACCAGCACTGTGATTGTTTTGTGACGCCTTAAAGAATGAGGATAGTGGTTTTTGTTTAATGGATATCCATATATTCTTTATTAAAAGGGTGTTTGTCACTTCCAGAGCAGTGCTGGGGTGATGATGGTAATGATGATAATCACATATGTGAGGTTAATATACAGCCAACAAGGAAGGTTTTTATACAAAAGATTATTTTTGGCACTTTGCCTTTATGAAATAGCAACACTGTAGATACAGACGGGAAACATGTAGAGCGACACAGGGGTATGGCAAGCAACAAAGGTCCACAAAAATTATTCTATATTGTTGTCAACTAGTCTTGTGTAAAGACAAAAACATCAACATTTTAGTATTTCCCAACACGCTGTCTGTGGCTCTCACCGTAGAGCCCCTTGCTTCTTTAAAAAATAGGGCCAGAAATTAAGTTTAATTCTTTTTAAATGGCTAAATCCTTTCCTAAAACAGCAGGGTGTCGTAGGTTTTAGCAATTGTTACTCAAACAGGAGTACAGTCTGCAAAAGTACATTTGCTGGGGACTATTTCCAGCAACGGGTTAATAGACATGTGCTCCAGTGAGTTTTTGAGGCACCAGAACGGTGTATGTGGCATCAACTCAAAATAAAACTACAGAGCACATGTTCATTGTAATGAAGGAACATGTCAGCCAGTGTGACACACTGATGTGTTTTGAATAGACAACAATGCATATAATGAGATATATCAGGGTTCAGATGCACACAGTACCTAGTGGTTAGTGGGATCATTTTATTGTTGGATTTTCAGTGGTTTTGTTGATATTAAGAGCAATATAGTAATAGTATGAGACTAAAACTTCAAGCACACATGGTTTGCTCTTTAAGTATTTCAACGTGCTTCTGTCAAATTTAGTGTTCAAACAAACAAGAGCCAAACTACCAAGTTAACCACTGTTAGCAATACTCAGTATTCAATTTAGTGTATACCTCTAATGGTATTGTATGACATTTTCTATATGAGCTTTGTCTGCTGTGTTAAAGGGAGACTAAGGCTATTTTAAATGCATGCTTTCTGGTATGGTTTGAGTCACCTTAGCTTGCTGTGTGTATGTATTTTTCGGAGTGTGGCAAAACAGTTTTGAGTCCTTTCCATTTCAAGTCATTGTAATTAAAATCTTAATTTTTCATACAGCAGTCTTTGGCCCTAGTTTGCATTGTGTATTTAATGGTTACAATAGAAGCCCTTTTAATCTTACAGAGACGATGATTAGGGCGTTGCATTCTCTTACATCTTTGCCAAATTTGCAATTGCCTTTCATCTGAGCTTCTATTGTCTGTTTTCTCTATTTAATTACATTATGAAAATACACTATGTATGCAAATATGTTCCCCTCAAACATCTTACATGTGCTGTATGGTTCTAGTATCAATGTCTCCTGTGTATCAGTGTTGCAAACAAAACATGTGGCCAAGTCTATGATAAACAAAGAGTCCCACACAGGCTTTGCTGCCTTTCCCACCATTTAGAAGAAACAGATGTCTCGGAACCGAGCTGGATCTGGTCCAG
This sequence comes from Gymnocephalus cernua, assembly GCA_023631565.1. Classification (NCBI taxonomy): domain Eukaryota; kingdom Metazoa; phylum Chordata; class Actinopteri; order Perciformes; family Percidae; genus Gymnocephalus; species Gymnocephalus cernua. Next base: position 6,256,267 of record CM042435.1, on the reverse strand, counting down.
GACTCTACACTGATACGCATGGTCTCCTGTTAATCCACCGTGTCTGTGCATGCATCTTAAAATTATAACTGCTGTTTGTGACATTACATATGGACACCTGAACAGGCAACAGATTATTGGCTGCAGTCTTGTCTTCTTCACCTGTATTTAATAACTTCCATAGCCTGCAGATTGCAAGGGAACCTGGGTGGTTTGTTTGGACTTGTGCTGGTTTTAATTAGTATTTTAATTACACACTGTCTGGGACCCTTTTTGTTCTGGGTTTACCCGCTAGGGAGCCCTGTCCTCCAAACATCGCTTGCAGCATGTACCTGATCTGTTTAGTTTAATAAGTTGAAACAGTGTGGCCAACATTTATATTCACTTAGCAGCCTGGATTGTGTCAGGTGGCCTGATTTGTTAATTCAGCTCTTATTCAACAAATGAGCTGCTCCACACTCATTTACACAGACAAAACTATGTTTTAGTTAAAAGACAAAAGGGGAGAAATATTTTAGTGTCAGCCAGTATATTAGACTAAATTAATCCCATTGTTTTCCCTGTAACATCACAGTGTCATACTTCCCTGATGCTCACTGATGTCATAACTGCTGATGACGTGATCTTGCTAATCAGTGTCCTCCATGCTAAGGAGGAAAAGCATAGAAAAGCAAGTAGTCCTACTCTAATATCAAGTATTTACAGAAGCTGTAATTACACACTGCTGGCAAACCAACTAGAAACTGGAGGGATGGATTGTGTTGTAGAGTCAGAAGTAGAAACAGCTGCATCTAGTGGAGTAAAATCCATTTCCTAGCTCCAAGGGAGTCCAGGACACAGGGCTGTGTGAGTGTCAATACACGTGCTGCGAGCACACCACAGGGTCGCTGGTTTAGTTCAGTTTTCTCCTGGCAGCACAGCTCAGAGGAGCACACAGAACAAACTCTGGCCAATAGCAATATAGTGGCTCATTTAGAGCAGCTGATAGATCTAGAAAACGCTGTGATGTTGTGTAACTCATTGATTAGAATGCAGCAGCGCACCACTGCATCTCTCTGCTTTATTATCGTTTTACAAATCACTCTGAGTATTGCTAGTTTTATTTTTATGCTTCATGATGCTTTTCTGCTGCCCTCCATTAAAACACAATTATATGTATTCTCGACATTCCTGATACAACAAAAGTTTTTTGGAAAATTTCAGAATGACCACAAAACTAACTTATAAATTATATATTTTTTAAAAACAATACAAAGGAACACAATAACCATGTCAGAAAGCTCCTGCTAGTGTATTTTCTTTTCTCTAAACAGATATTAATACAAGATGTGTACCTAGCCTCACTCCAAAACATTTCATTAAGTGTGCATGAAAACACTGACAAGGCTTTATCAGTAAACGGTGACTGCTGTCAAACGCACATTTTTTGTTTCAGAAGACAAAAAGAGTGATGTATTCAGATTCAAACTAAGAGAGAACAGCCACTAAAGGTGACGAGAAACTGGCTAAATGATTTCCAATTCTGGATGTATGACACACAGCTCAAATGTGTAGTTATTTAGTTCTTTCAGGTGGAAAAACATTGACACATTTTTGACATTTAATCCACTTCTCTATCCTATGTAATTACACTTTAGTAAGATCTTGATTTCATCCCAATCCCTTCCCCTCGGCGATCTCGTGTTAGTGGTTATTTTAAGAAACATCTTCAGCCATACATTATAGCATTTTACAGTAATATTAAACTGCGTGGATCTGTTCTGCTGACAGGATCGATGAAGGAGTGGAAACGGAGTGAGCCTCCTGGTGGCCTAGCTCATCTCCTGCTGCCCGGATGCTGGGACTGATGGCTCAGGATCACCTGCCAGAGGCTCATCAGAGGGGTCGCTGCTTCCATGATTGCTCTTTAACGAACGTCCCAAAAACAGCCAGTACTCTTTACGGATGGTGTCCTCATGTGCCAGGAGTTGACAAATCTTCCGGAGGGAAGACCAAACACAAGAAGGGTCAGAAAAACAGCAATGGTGCAATTTGTAGTTTATTTAAAAATATATATATATAATCCTGATCTCTCACAGAGAATTTCTTAACAGCATGCTTAAAGCTACAGTGCGTAGTTTCTGTCGCTCCCATGAGGAATTCTAAGTAGTGACAACAAAACTATCGGCGCATCCACATGATACAAGCCTCACATGATCTTGCACCACCCCCACCCCTCCTCCACGCAGTTGCTAGTAGCCAAGGAGGACACAGAATAAAAAAAAAAAACACGATGGAGTCTTCAGAAGAGGTCATTATCTTAACTCGCTTTTCTTCGCGGGAAAGTCACCGCTCAACAATCTTCTGAACATAGTCACACTGAGAAATACAGAGAGAGTTGTGTGGAGCTGAAAGTCTTGATTAGCTATGTAGCAACTTGTTTGACAATGGCTTGAATGTAACGGACGTTCATTAATATCTAAAAGTTACGCACTAAAGCTTTAATAATCCGAGTCATAATAATCACTATTTCTAAAGGCTGTAATTTTCTTTAACAAAGCACTTACTTCTAGAGCCTTTTTTAAAGTTTTCTTTTGTTCCTCTTCTGCCACATTTTCTTTGCTGTTCTCTAAGGCGTCCTCGTAGCAATCAAACAGAAAAGCAAGAAGATAAGGTGAACAGTGTGTCTGCTTCAGCTCAAGGACCCTCTCCAGCAGGCCTGGCTGAGACGACAGACCGAGGGGTTGCAGAATCCTTGGAAAAGAAAGAAGCGAGGACACTGTGAGTGAGACTTTCCATTTTTAAGAGCCTGTAGCATATCATATATTGTGAATGTCTGAATGAGGACGGCGCGCTGAAAAATCAGTGATTTCTCTTGATAAAAGTCGGTTTCGGTCAGACTGAACCAGATGAACAAATAAGAAAGAAAAGAAACAATTATATTGTTTTGCGCCTTGAAAATGTACTGGGGTATACAGTACTTTAGAAAATAATTATCGGATATGTGACATCTTACCCTTTCAAATAGTTCCATGCACTTTCATTGTTGGGAGCCTTCTTGATCTGGCACAGACAATACCTTACACAAAGAGAGGAAAATCAGTTAAATGCATGGCTCAGAAAACAATGCACTTGCACATACTGAATCAGGAACAATGCCGGGGTTATACAAAAAGTAACTTTTGTTAGTCGTACAGCTTGTTCATTGGACGTCTGTATTTTGGCAAGTAAAGAAAAGCATTCCTCTTAACGACTGACATTAAATGTAAGTAGGAAGTGCAAAAATTGCAATCGCTTTCATGCAAATGAACTGTGTCCAAATCCTTGACATTTGTAGGGAAAGTACTCACTGAATCTCTCTTTCCATTGCACCAGAGAAGCCTGAAGTGTGAGAAATTACAAAATGCCTCTGGTTCCATGCAGAGTTATTTCTCACATCTTCTTCCAGAAGATTCTCCACAAAGTCCAGCTCATCGTCCCACAGTTTGTACTCCTGCAAATTGAATAAGACAAATGTTGGCGACGTACTTGTTTATGTAACCATGTAGTGCTTTTAGTGGTGGCCCTGCAATGCATGAGCAGATACTGACCACACAGAGGCACTCAAACAACACATCAACAAACAACCAGATTAATGAGTAAAGGATTTATTCTGGCCAGGGCTCAATGTGGGCAGAAAACTGGATCTCAGCCCTCATTGTTTTTAAGCCAAACTCTGCTAAGAGCTCCAACACCTACCTGGATAACCCACTGTCTGTGCTGCCAGGCGTGGTAGTTCTTTGCATCTTGGCTGAGAATGTCTGCAATGAACTCCAATTCCTCCGAGGGGTCATTCAACCACTCTACCACCATACGTCTGTGATGCCTGGAAGAGGAGTTTGGAAAACTTTTTATTTTCTAATGTTTTCATTTAACCAAATCCTTTTTTGAATACCTTTTCTTTCGCCACTGTCTATTAAGCTCTGGTTATTTTCCAATAATTCACATTTGATAAAAGGTTAACAAAATATAGAAATTGACATAAACAATGCATTCACGTATGGGATAGTATGTTAAGGCTGCAACGGTGGGGGCCGCAGGGGGGGTAGCCAGAAAAATAAAAATCTACTTCTGGAGAAACGCAACCCTCATCACCCTGCTGTGGCCAATCACCTAACTGGCAATGTGAGAGTCTTGTACAGGACACATCCCTGCTTCTATTGCTGCCACAAGAACATTTAAAACACTGAGGTTATGTGAAAGAGTGGAGGAAATGAAAGAGCGCTGTGACAGAGGGAGGAGACTGAGAGAAACTCGAGGTTTATTGAAGAAAACTTGCTCCCGACCAGGTTAGGTTCACAGACTCAGTGACTGAGGTTAAGTTCCCTCTCTTTCTCAAACGGGCTGGTGTGTCTCTCTCTCTCTCTCTCTCTCTCTCTCTCTCTCTCTCTCTCTCTCTCTCTCTCTCTCTCTCTCTCTCTCTCTCTCTCTCTCTCTCTCTCTCTCTCTCTCTCTCTCTCTCTCTCTCTCTCTCTCTCTCTCTCTCTCTCTCTCTCTCTCTCTCTCTCTCTCTCTCTCTCTCTCTCTCTCTCTCTCTCTCTCTCTCATCTCAAGGTTAACAAACTCAGAGTCTTTACTAAACCTGCTTTCTCAAACGGGCCTCAGGGTGAGCTGGCAGAAAGGCTGAAATGAGTGTGATTTGGCTTACTGATGTCAATTAGCAGACAGATAATACACTGAAGATGACACAACTAACTTTTTGGATAAAAGCGTATGGACTTTTATGGAAAAACCCTAAATAGTTTTATTTTTTATGATTGCCAACACCTAGAAGAACACTTTTCAGAAGCCAATAGACTTGGCCATTATTGTTTTCTGTGTGATTTCAATACATTTCTGTGAGATTTCATTTCCGTTTAGTCTTTTCTTCTGTCTTTATAGTCATTTAACAATGTATACATTCATGTGACATCCCTGCAGCATGTATATCCTGATAGCCCAGCTTCTCCTGAAATAAATTATGTCTTGATTATGTATAACAGGGTTGAGGTTATACAAGCGAAAAAAAAACAAACAAAAAAAAGGCTTAGACCTCTGTAATGTCACATGATTTAACAACATAAACATAGGGCTGGGCGATACAGAACAAAATCTATATCACAATACTTTTGACCCAATACCTGCGGCGATATTGTGGGGTTGACATTTGGTGCTTGTAAAAAAATGTGATATATAATCATCAGTAACGTGGATTTAATGACTAGGTGTGTAAAGGCAAATAATAGAACAGCTAGAATAGTCTGGTAAGTTCACAAAATGACATAATTTTTTTTTTTTTAAAGGTTATTTTTTTGGGGCTTTTCCCTTTATTATAGTGACAGATGAAGACATGAAAGGGGGAGAGAGATGGGGGATGACACGCAGCAAATGGCCGCGGGTCGGATTCGAACCTGGGCCGCTGCAGGACTCAGCCAACATGGGGCAAAATGACATCATTTTACTGTAATTCAGCCTTTAAAACCAGGAGACAACACTTGGTATATTACAATATTCCAAAATTTAAGACGATATCTAGTCTCATATCACGACATCGATATAATATTGATATATTGCCCAGCCCTACATAAACATGTGACCTGAAATGAATTGGCCAGCACTCACCAGACTTGATAGTTTTTGGGTTGCTCCTCGATGATGGCGGTAATGTACCTCATCTCCTCCCTCAGATCCTTTGATAGAGCTTGCAGCAGAACTCGCCTGTAGTGCCTGCACATACCCAAACCCAAGAACTCTTAATGAACATATGTACTGGTCCTACTACATTTTTAAACATATAAATTAATATGACTACTTGACAACTTGTGGGGGTGTGACCTCTTTGTTCGTTAAGGTGCAGCTACTTGATGGATGAAGTAGTCCATTCTGATAGATATTTCCTACCTGACTGAATGAGCTAACATACTTTTAACTAGATTTATAGAGGGAGTATTCCATTCTGATATACATTTCCAAAATGTAAGAATGAGCTACCTTACTTTTAACTATATCCAAACACAACTAGATATCTGAAGATAAAACGTTGTACTGTTTGACTTATGATCCGCAGCCCAGCATCAAAAGTACTCCCTCCCATCCAGTTTGAGATTTTCTTTCCCAAAGCACCACTTTGAAATTAATTCTATATACTAGGGGTGCAAGATATATCGACTCAATATCATTATCGCAATATCACGTTGTGCAATATTATATCTAGGGGTGCAAGATATATCGACTTAATATTGCAATATATCAAAAGTGTCGCGACAAGTATGCAATATTTTGTGGAGCGCTGCGTCCCGTCCGTTGACTGTGGGGCTTAGTTGTTTGATTTAGAGCCCGCTTGAAACGCTATAATGACCATCATTACGTGACAACCCCTATGGAGCGTACCACGTGTGCATATTTCGACAGAGTGACAGTGTAAGTGAAGAAATAGAGACAACAAAACGGAACGAATCAGAGATGCGAAAGAAAAGTTGTGTCCTGTTCTCTTTATTTATTTTATACTGTCCAACCAGTAAAACATGTCCTGTCCTGTTCTGTAGACATGGTCGTTATTCATGTTGGACCAGTCCAATACGACCGTCAGTTGAAATAAACCTTGTGTTGTAAGAAAACTTGTGTTGTTATGAATCTATTTTGATGAAATTCCCGTAACTTTTGTAAGTTCAAAAATATCAAAATTAATATCGATATCGCAATAGTCATAATTGATATTGCAATATCACATTTTGTCAATATCGTGCAACCCTACTATATACCGTGATTTTAAACAGTAAAATGTTGATATCCGTTTCCGTGCTGTAAAAATGAGAAACTGCTAAATAGTAAACATTACTTTCCGACATTCCAAAAATGCAGCATGCTCACCAAACTGTGTAATTGGCAGCATTTAGCTCAATGGCCTCTGATGTCAACACAAAGGCCCGCTCGCTTCTTTCATCATTCTTCAGGAGTGCACGGAAATAGTCATACACATCCGAGACTGTTGGAAGGAATATATGTAAACTAGTTATAAACAACAACAACAACAACAACGTAAAGACTTACACTACTACTGAATATGCGTTTGGTCTAATATCTTGTTTTTTTATTAGTTATAATAATTAAGTTACACGGTATTACAGATGTATTATGTTACAAGCTATGGTTCAGACATCTGCAAGTTTTGGCTCGTCACTGTCAACTCTATGGGACTCCCATGTCTAACTAACAAGCCCAACAATCTTACACTTTTCAGAGTAGGCGATCTTCACTACAGGATTGGGTCCATCATCCTGAGGAACAGGCTCCAGGTCAGCCCACTCCTTTCGGTCTCTGAAACACAAAAACACGGGGGGGGGGGGGGGGATTTCTTGTCTGAAAAAATTTATTATTATTATTATTCTCTTATACTGTCCATATTTAATGCTGGTCTAGACTTTATCCTTGCACTATTGGACTTATTTGCACTACCACCATGACACCCACTCTCATAGAGCACCATGCATACTGAATCACAGGGTCAGTCCCTGCCCTGTCACTGCAAGCGTCTCATGCTTATACTGTACATCCCTTTTTATTTAGCATATTTTCTTTTATTGTCCAAAGTATTCATGTGGATTTGTTATTTTATCATCCTGTCAATGATGTATGTGTATGTTGTGTGTGATGTCTTTAAGCTACTGAGACCTTGAATTTCCCCTTGGGAATCAATAAAGTATCTATCTATCTATCTATCTATAATTGAAATGAAGGCAGACAATAGCTAACGTTAGCACTACTTACCGCGTTATAACAGACAAAAAACAAAGATGTAAAGTCATAGTAAAATAAAGATAAACATTTGTATCGTTGCGTCGGCAAATTATGTTTTTTTTTTTTTATTATTTTTATTTTCCTACATGGCAGCAGGGGGTGGGGTGCATTTAAAGAAAGCGCCAGTCAATTAACGTTAAAGTTAGCTAGCACAATAGCTAACGTTTTCCAATTAATGTTTCTTAAGGTGTGCTGTTACATCCAATAACACTGTTGGTAGTGTTATTATTGCAAACATCAACGATACTCCAAAACAAAACTGACATTAAAGAAGTTATCAACGTGTTACTAACTAAAGTTATGTGAAGAAGTGGTTAATACCGTTAGAGCAGCTATCAAGCTAGCTAGCCACCCGAACATTTATGCAAACATGATGATAATGATAAGCAGAGCCTACCTGTAAAATATATATCGAGTCGGGTCAAGAAAAAGGTCATCTCTTAGGTGGTCCTCAGTCTCTACATCAAACTCTTCGTCTTCTTTCACTTCTACAGATTCATTTGAAATTTCCTCGACACCTGACATCGCTAACTTTATAGCTTAATCGGTTCTGTAGTCCGCGAGGAAGAAAGAAAACGTAATATCCGGTGTAGCGGAATGCTGCTTTTAAGTACTGCGGGAAATATAAGTTTTAACCTTTCAGTTTGATAATAGCTATTTTATAGTCTATGGATAGTATTCATTCAAATGTCGTGCAGTTTCAGACCCACACGTTCTCTTAATACATCCATGGACCCACAGAGCAATTAGGTGTAAAACAAATAACATGACTGATGCAAATGTGCAGGAATTTTCTGTGACATGGGCTGCCGAGATGTGACATTTAAGGGCGAGAAAAAAAGTTGCCACCACTTTCAAACTGAATAAGAGCGGACACTTTATTTTTTACCTTGTAAAATATCTTCAGGCATGACTTTATAAACAGTACACACGATTTATTATGGATGTAAGACAATCACTAGAAACCATTTTTTTGTCATATTTACCAGCTGTCAAAATGGTATTGACACAGCTTTCTAACTAGACTAGAAGATCTGCATATCAACATCGGTTCACACTGCATTGAAGTGTCACATTCAATTCAGTCTCAGAACATCCGTCTTTGACTTGTTTCAACAAAATATGACCAATCTTGACTTTAAACTTGCACCTACACATTTGCTCACATGCACATAATTAATTACACATAGTGCATGCATCAGCCTAACTCTCCATTCTCTTGTCTTGGACAACTTTTGGTTTTATTGTGTGTGTATCTGTCCCATAGCCTGTATAAGAAATCTGACTGGAGAGATTCTAGTACAGACATGTGGGACAATTTACTCTCTGGCTCCCTCTTATGGCAGGATTTGGTTGTCTTGCATAGGAAATGCAGACATGCATTATGACAGTAGTCTTTAAATGTAAATTAAATAATCAAAATGTAGATTATATGCAACCGACATTTAAATTTAATAATTTTCTTTCCCAAGCCAAGCTGTGGACTTGAGTCAACACTCAATTGAAACACCATCAGAGACAACTTTCTTAAGGTCAAGCTGAACTTTATTTTCATCAACCACTCTGGACATTATAAAAATAAATAGATGATTCACAGTCAGTGGATCGTAATACAAATTGTTATCAAAATGATGTATCAGCCAGAATGAAGAATTAAACACATGCATAATCACCCTTTCCATCAACATATACATGTTCTGAATACTTCTCCATTGTTTGCAATTAACAAAATCCGTTTTGAAACAGAACCTGTTGACGGAATATAAAATCACCATTCAAATTAGACGGCTATGCAAGTTGAATATGCTTCTCTCTGACATATTTATGATGGCTTGACCCAAAGTGTGTTCAGTGACTGTCTTCTTCATCCAATCCGTGTTTTTCGATGTAGCGTCTAGATGAGGAAAAACAGATAAAATCCAAAAGTCAGTGTTTACTTCATAAGAGTTTGTATAATCGGTCAAGAATTTAACACACACACACACCGGGTATAGATGTGACACAAACACTTAACTACAGACAGCATGGATCACTCCACTTTAATTAATCTAGTTCTGTCCGTGCCTTTCTGGACCAAATTAAAATGAATGCAGTTCCTTATGTTTAAACGCTGGCAAAAATAATCTGCCTCATTTTAAAGGGGGTTTTTCTACCTAGATTCCACAGTATATCTGAATTATTTCTGTCATAGTTTGTCCTAGATTATACAGCATCTCACTGCTGTAAGTGTCAATGTAACATTTGACCCACTGGGAGTATATTTTTCCATGTACACAACTATTCCGAGCAGTAGTTTTTCCTACAAAAATGTTTTGGCCTCCCTAGTACAAAGTCCGTGTAATCTACTATTGAGCCCGACGTGTGAGAATTCACAGCAAGCAGGGGGCACGTTGAGGACATTTCATGCGACTCGCAAAATCGGAATAAAACAAACACTGAGGGTAAAGGAAAAAATGGGTAATTTACATGAGACGGCAATGAAAATGTCTAACTTAAGAGACGAGATTCTGGAACTTCTGTCGGTAAGGGCCGACGCCGAAATTGTCAGACAAATTCAAAGAACGGCAAGAGACTCGGTTGTTTATGACCAAATTACAAACAGCTCCGTGACACAGTGTAATCCTGTCTGCAGCACTGGTGACCTGATTCCTCGGACATTGTCCGAAGTTCACATGTAAAAACAGCTTATGTAGAATCAGTGTTGAGCGACAGACATGACCCTAGGAATGAATTCAAAGTAATTCTCAAACCAAATGAATATTGCAAAGCGGTTCACTTCTGCACAACTGCAAGTTGTTGTGCATAATGAAGCAGCTTTGGCTTTTTTTCCTGAGGTGTTTTATTAACATTAACAAGGACTTGATTAAAACAATAGTTGTGAGACGAATGGAATATTTTATGCCACCATGTATAGCTGACCTTTCTGCTGCAACATTAACACAAATTCTGCTCCTTTTCCAAATAATACAATCTCTTTATGATGTAACATTGCTAATTGCTTCAAAATTGCTAAAATCTCACCTTCTAGCTAAATTATACAGCGCATCTTTTCTCTCTTGGAGAGACAAATGTCTGTCAACTGGTGATTTCCCGAAAGATTTGGCAGCAGGCTGTGGATGAAAAGAAAATGGAATTCAATTTAGTTAAAACAAACAACAAGATGGATGAATTGCATTTGAAGACAGATAAAATCAATCAACCGTTCACAAGATTAAGTAGCTGAACTAAACTTTCCAACATTGAAATTGTTTCTATGCAACTCATAATTCCCTAGTAATATTCTACATACCTGCAAACTCAGAAGGGCTGAAAAAGGTGACACATTTTAAACAGCATTTTAACCGTGTTTAATCTAGCTGTAGCTAACGGTAGGCTAACGTTACCTGCTGCCAAGTGTAGTGTTAACTAGCGTCACATGTGGCGATGTTTTTGTTGCCTCTAACGTCCGTTCAGGAGCATCAGAGAGAAGTGCAGCCAGGCATTTAAGTGACACCGAAATCCGCGTTGCTATTCGGTCAATAGCGGTCGTTAAGGCACCGGTGCTGTATTAGCAGACACCAATGGGTCTTGTTTCATAACGTGTTCGTTTTCATTTCACTCATATCTTACAACAAGATATGCATTAAAAATCAGATAACAATACTAGTACAGTGGAGGAGATAGTCTTGCCAAAATCCTTCACATTGAACTAACATTGTAGGACAACACAATTCGCTCATCTTACGTTAGCTGACAAGCCGACAAGCTTGCTTTACATTATAACGTTAATGTTAAACATGTTAACAACAATGTTGGAGAAAACAATTATGTTGTTGGCAGATAACAGCACTTAGGCTACCTCAAAACTAATGTCAGTGATCGAGTGACGTTATCACCAAAGATGTTTTATTGTGAAGAAGACCGCAGTAGGTTTTTGAAACTCCCGTTTATGGGAAATTGTAACCCCCCCCAAAAAAAATAAATAAAAACTCTTTGGATCTACACGTTTCACGTGGATGACATTTTCCCATTCAAAACGGCGATATTTGCCGATAAGCGACAAGTTTGCAGGTATGATTCTAGGAAATTAGCCTAGAAATCTAGACGCACCCTAGCGGCAGCAAATGTAATTTGCAGCCAGGGTCGTCTAGCAACTCTCTGTTGGCTTGCGAGGTGGAAAAACTAAACTATCTAGTCAGGCCAATCACATCGTGCATAGAGTCGGTGGGGGGGCTTAACATAATGACGGCAGAGTTGCGACGGTTCCGCGTGAATTCCCTGCTACTTGAAAACAAAGAAGATGGCTGCTGCTGGCGAACAGCGGTCTTTCGAATCGGCTTTGGCCGCGACTCTGGAAGACTTGGAGTTAAGCTTTTCTTTGAGAAAAGAACAAAGAACGGCACTGAAGTAATTCTTAAAAAAGGAAGATGTGTTCGGAGTTTTGCCGACCGGATACGGCAAAAGTTTAATCAACTAGCTCGGCTCTGACTACGTCACCTTCTTCATCGCTCTGGTTGGTTGTAGCGCTATCCTATTGCGTGCAGAGGGAATTTGAAAGACAACAGTTTATCCCGCCCCTCGGATGGAGCCCTGTCAATGGTGAGTTCCCAGACCAACATCTTGATGTGGGTCTGGCTTGTCAGGCTTCTAGGAAATATGAACTTCATATGTTTACATAAGATTAAAATGGATCCTAAATGATAAATTCTTCCGTTAGAGAGCTCAGACATGTTGAATCATGTTGAATGGTCAAACCTTTATGGCGGAAGCAGAACCAGAGGAGTAGGAGCTGTTCATAGACCCACATGTGGATGTCCCAGTTGCTTCCATTGGACTTTCCTCTTTGTTCTCCAGCAGATTTGTTATGGTGGTGTCAACACAGTTGGTCTTTGCTGTACACAATCAAGATACAACTGTAAGTTTGTTGCAATTGAAACCCTATTCAAGTTTTTAAAAGATGTGTTAGAAACTGAAAGAACGGGATAGAGCAGAGTGAACAATCATGACAGCACATTTCAATGGGTTGTCAGGTTAGTGGAAATGTAAACGTGCACTGAAACTAGGCCCTACCCAAGTCCTTTGCGATGACGTTCAGTGGGATATGAGGCAGCACCTCCTTTACCTGTTGGGCCATCTTAGCAATCCTATGATCATCTGTACCCAAACTCTGGACCATGAAACCAAGACCAATAGAGCCAGGTCTGACACCTAGGGTAAGGAAAAGAACAGCGGTCAAAAAATCAACAACCAGCTGGATCCTTACATGTCGTGTTTATGCAACTGACTTACTTGTAGCTGTTTGTGGTACAGTGTGCCTTTTCCGTTTGATGTGCTCTGCTTTATCAGCTTTAGTGATCTTGGTGGAGACCAAGCCAAGTTCACCGGCTAGTAGCTGAAATTACAGACACGCATACTCTAAGACACACCTTTTGCATACGATGCAAGCACAAAGGCAGAAGGGTGGAGGTAATATATAATAATATTGGGCTTTTAGGGAACTACAGCAAGAGCCATGCAGTCAACTAATGAGAGACCTGGATCTGGGTGCCATGGTCAGGAAATTGGATACAAATTGTATGACTTGGTCTTTGTTTTACCAGTTACAAATCAAACACTTTATGAATCCACTCAACTGGCAAACAATGGCTTTACCTCCTGGACTTTGTTGGCAAACTCCTGCTTGGACTCGTCATCTTGTCTGGATACTGGTGGGAGCCAACTGGGATGAAAATGAAAAACAAAAAGCAAGAAGTAAACAAAACAAAACAACTATGGCTAAAGAAATGTTTAAAATCAATTTGAAAAACTACATTTGGAACTCAAAGAACAAAAAAAAATACTAAATTAAACAAAAGCAATTTAGTTTTAAAGGTCCAAGGTGTGGGATCTAGCGTTGAGATCATATATCGCAATCAACTCTCTCGCGCCACGCAGTTCAAAGTACGTATTACAGCTACGGTAGCCGTTCGCCGTCTCTTTCGATCCGCTTTTCCTTCATCAGGTCTTTCTATCTTTGGCAGGCAGCTCCAATGTTCACTCTTTTTTTCTGATGACGCCGGTCTCTTGCTCTTTACAATATCCTTTTTCTTTTTCTGGGTGAAGAAGAAGAAGACTCCTGTTCCTAAAATATGAATTTTGAATACGTGTGGTCCTCCATGTTTCCTTCTTCAAACTTGCCGGGGCCGGGAAGCGACGATACTCATTAGCAGCATTAGCAGCAGCTGTGAGTTTATCATGTGACAGCAAAAACGCAAAAGGCTGGAGCAGTATGTCCTGTATGTCCCTTACCGGCTAACGTATTTCAAGATGGCGCATGAATATGGAGCATCTACCCCAGTTCATGCAAATGCAAATGTGAAATTTCAAGCCAATAGGAATACTTGGAATTGATGGTGGTGGTCAATATTCATAAAAAAGGACAAGTTTGTGAAGGGCAACACAGATTTTGATAATGAACAACTAAAACGGTTACACACTGGACCTTTATAACCATTTGAAACTGGGGCTGGTTAATCGACATTACTGGCCAGAGAAGACGTGCTGGGGTCAGTGTTTTCATTTGTCTTTTTTGTACTCAGTAGATCTACTTTACATAACTCATATCTCCACAATACTATCTTGTGAAAAATAAACTAAACTATTGGATTAGTGTTGATCATTCAGCTGCAGAATATCAGGATTCAACTTTTAAAAAGCAATTGCTGGTAGAAATAATGATACAAATTATTTAGTACCTTACATGATACACTGTACATGGAGCAAAAAATGTCCATAAGAGCTCCGTCAGCCAGCTTGACTCAGGTGTGCTCTGTGGACAGACAAAATACAATGAAGTTAACCATACTGTTATAGTGCAGTGTAGTGTGACATGAGAAAATATGAACAATAATCCAGGAGAACCTGCAGGTATTTAGGTATTTATCTTCACTGATTGCAAAGGCTCAACTGTAGCCAGTAGCCAGTGCTGCACGCAGCATCACAAGACTCATTTATTCTCGGTACCGAGATGGCTGGATTAGATTTAAGCAGCCCACACTAATCAGCTTGCTGCTGCTTCCAGGAAAGTTTATTCATTTCGTAATTATTTTCCACAGGTGGGAATGGAATATAAAATGTATTATTTTCCCCTATCCATTCTTCCTCTGTATGCTAACATTTTGCATTCCAACGTCTTGTTATAGGCACTCTAGTTGTTACATGGTTTTTGTGTCATCATTAGCAACAACATTAAGAAATCTCTTCTTTTTGTACTTGTTGTGCAACACTCAAGATATTTTAGACAGCATTCAAGATTTAAACCGTGAATACTGTGAAATGACCATATGTCGGTAAAGGTGGACGTATTGTTATTGTATCTTATCCCTTCACTCTATTTTGTGTCTTAAAATACAAGTTTAAATGACATTACCAAAGCAATCAATGGTCTGGTCACCCGTAAGGCCACAGGTTGAATGGAATCAGTCAGTGAGAAAGGCCAGGAACTGAGAGGGGGGAAAATACATTTAGTTGGTGAACAAAATCTGTCTGAAGAGGAATAGAATTCTGAACATGTTGAATTTCTCTCATTAGAATATATTTATAAAGTAACACTGAGAATCATGAGACAAACAGCAAACTGGTGGTGTGTTTGGTACTGATTTAGTCATTTTAAGTGTGTGGTGAAAAACTAATATAAGCTACAGTACATTTCTGAACTCTGCAAACAAAAGAACTGCAATATATTCTTGATCTTATTATAAAGTGCTCCTCCAAGTTGTATTGGGTTTCAGTGAATCTCCGGAGACTTCAGCAGCAGAAATAGTACACATGGTTCTGAGCTACTCAAATTAACGATAGAAATTAATCCATTTTGCAGCTGTTTTCACTTCCTTACACTAATTTGCCCATAGAACTCTAGAGGGAAATTAGGGAGGGGAAACAACCGCCAAAGTAATTAATCTCTATCTCAAAGTGCCATGGAAGAGGAATGATAATTTGTGGCTGGCTTGATAAAATCCCTTTCTACAACCAAAGTTATGAGAATGAGGCCAAAACAATATGTGCACACACAGATAGATCCCTAACAGTTACTGCTGTGTGTGTGTGTGTGTGAGTGTGAATGTGAGTGTGTGTGTGTGTGTGGGGGTCCGGTTTCATTATTGTAGGTAAATACAAATGACCAGAAACGAGAGCAAAAGAAGGATTTGCGTCGTCCTTAGTGACATGAATCAAATGCTGAGTAGATGGGTCCTGCAACAAAAGGGTTAGCACTAACCTGAACTTCAGCAGGCCAGCACGGCCGTTTGTGGTGTCCTCTTCAGGAAACAGGAGCAAAGGCGGGGTGCCTTCAGTGGAGCAGTACCTCTGAAGAGACTCTCCTATTGCTTCCTGGCCAGGTGCTGAATGGATTTCCATGAAGCCTCTGGCCCAACACACAAAGCCAGTGGAGCCCTCTAACTGAGGCTAATGAGCAGAGAGAGACAGAGAAAGTTCACCTAACACTGTATTCAACAGTAAAATACCATAATTTGCACTGGTCAGACAAATAAGTCAATGATGGCCTGGACACTAAGCATGTAATGCTTCATGCACAAGTGCACCCACTGCCTCATCTGCAAATGTAGATGTGCCATCTGCAGCCATTGATTTACATACAGAACAAGTACTTTCATACTTGCAGTTTCTCTAGGAGAACATTCACAGTGCTGCAAATGTAACACTGACATGTAGGTGATCTATAAATGTCTGCCAGTGCACCAGTTATTAACACAAATAGAAGCACAAGGAAACTATAGAAATTAGCACAGTCATTTCATGGGGCTAATCTATGAATGACTACCAAGAGTGTAATAAATACAGCTTGAATGAAACATGGTGCAGTTTTCAGCATATGCGTGGAAACCCTGGAGCGTGCTGACAGCTGCCAACTGGTACAGGCAACATGTAGCATTCTTACGAATGAGAGATGGCTAAAATGTTTAAAACATACTGTATAACACGGTTAAGCACATTTAAAATTCAAACACTCACAGTGTGGCAGGGGGTCAGGAGGTTGACTATGATGTGGTCAAACTCTGTGACATGGTTGCATATGTACAGCTTGGTGTTTCTGTCTCTGGAGCGAGGGTTTTTCTGTCTCACATGCATCCCCAGGACTGAGCACATAACCCTGACAATAAATCTAAAGAGAACAAAGAAATTAAAAGTGGGTGTAAGAAGAGAGGTAGTATCGTCTTAACATGCAGCAGGCCATTCTCAATAACATACACAATATCTCACCGCTCTTACAGCAACATCCAGGTAATTTACAGGTGTTATTTAATTATAAGTTATGGCAATTTAATCCTACAGCCATCCCCTTTAATTACACATGGAAATTGGTGAGAGACAGATTTAATTTACAAGAGGTTACAGGGTAACAGACACATACCATAGGAAATACACTGAGCAGCCATTAGCCGTTATGGTGTTTTATGGGGTGGCTGAGTTTAATGCAGTTATTACAGCTGTGAGTTTGCCTCACTCAATGCTGCAATTATGTTAATGACTCATGACAGTATGCATTATAAAGTGTGCGTTAGCATTAACTCTCCCTGTTTTTCCTTGTAATTTTATAACTTGTACCTAAATTATGATAATTACAAATTTTATATTTATATTATTAGAATACGATTATTAAGAATGACACCAAATGATTACCACCACAGCTACCGCTGCCACGTTTACAACTATTATTACCACTGGGAGTGAAAATGTGTTCATAGATAAATAAATACTTGCCTTCTAACAAAACTCTCTGGAAGTGCACAGCTGACCAAGAACACGTGAACACCAATAAAAATCCGTATTAGCATCAAACAGATGCCAACTGGAAAGTAAATCAGCAACAGCAGAAGAACACCTGCATCTTTGGGAAACCTGTGCAAAGAAAAACTAAAAAATCAGAGTTGCAAACAACATTTTTAAATGCAGTGGATGAAACTTGGGAGAGGGTCAAATGTAATTGCTGGTGAGATCATACCAGATGAATCACACTATCAGCAACTCAAAGCAATGCACACATTTTAATAGGAAGCAACAAACAAAATGTATGGACTGCATTTATTTCAATGCTTGATGCACTTGCACTGAACAACTAAATGCATCGAATGCACACAACTGCCAAATCACTATAATATCACACAATAACTCAACATTCTGCCCCTATTGTATTGTATACTCCTTACGCTGTGCAGTTAAAAATCTAACTTACTATTACCAATCTAACTACTATTAGAGTTTGACGCTAAATTATCAATTTAAACATGTCTCTTAAATTTAGAGTATGTAAATTATTCACTGCGGAAGAATAATAATCACATGTCTCTTTCATTGTTGTTGCATTTAAAATAAGAGCTTCGTTTCGCATTAAATCAGTCCGCAGCTTTCGTTTTCAACATGTTATTACACGTGTCTCTACGTGATTGTCTTGGGGGTTAGGTGCTGGAGGACATCTAAATGCCCAATATGTTGGCCTGAAATCCGACACCATAGTCTGTATCGGTGCATCTACAGGCCTTATGTCCCACCTGCATGAATGTAAAAGATTGGCCATTTTGGAGTACCGATAACGTTATATTATCGAAGCACATTTTTTACTTTTCAAATCTGAGGTGACGTTAATGGAAAAGATATTCAAGTACACAGAGGTACAAATGTCATCTCATCCCAACGTTACGTTACCGTGTCCGCGTTAACATTAAAGAAGTTCAGAAAACTTCACTCTCAGCTATCAGGAGAGAATAACGTTAAGTTAATTTTACGATGTCAAGATCAGCACCCATGTAAGGTTAAGATAACGTTACCTAGTTGATGCATATACCATTACATTTAACCCAGCGAATTGTGTTCCGTTTACTGAAAGCAATGCACACGGTTGTAAAACAAACGTTGGCAAAAAAAATGTTTACGTAAACAACACCGCCACACAGCTAGGTTAGCTAACGTTAGCTAGCTGCATTTTTTTAAAACGTCCCTAAAGTGACACTAGTTAGCTAGAAAATGATGTATGGCACCTATAAAATGATAACGTTAACGTTGCTGCATTTCTTGAACATTTCAACTGTGGCTAATTAGCGTTGCATTAGCTGGCTGCTAGCTGGCTCACTTACCGACGAAAGTCAAACATGTCTTCGATCCCCCGATTCTCCATGTCTGTCAGTCAGACGATTGCTCGGAGGCTAATGCTAAGAATACAACCTGATCCCTAAAAATAAATTAGTCATAACGTTCACGACAGCAATTTTGTCGCACGGGGGGTAAAGTGACAACTAACGTTATTTTCCCCGCGATGAAGTAGAGAGATTGGAGTTAAACGTTTTCGGCCAGCCTATAACAGCACGTTTAAAATGTTAGCTTTACGATTGTCGAAAGATGCTTCAACCCAAGGTGCTAGCAGCGCTAGCGCCTATGCCTCGCTAGCGGTCGCAACAACAACAATAACACTTCCGGACAGAATCCTCCACAATAAAAGTGCCCTGTCCATAAAAGTAAACTGACAGCTAAAAGTTATCTAGCGAAATTTGGCATAGATTAAAGTTAATAAAATTAATACTCATCCTAACCTGTACGTTATTCTCATATTTGCATGTAATCTGTAGCTCTGAAAGAAAACAACTACAGCATGTTAAAGACTGCCTGGTTAAATATGTACGTTAGCTTTCCAAGTATTTTACTTTCAAAATTAACGGTATTTTGTCGCCCTCTAGTGGATGTATGCATGTTTGGTTATTGGCTATGACAATGGTGTGATCATATATTAATGGGTGTGATACTTAAGAGGATCATTTGATTTTATCTTTTTTTGTTGAGAAAAAGGGCAACAACAAAAAACACTATGTAGAAATATTTCCAGCGGGATACAAAATAAATTGGTATTTAAATAAGGTAAGGAGCGCCAGACATAAATTGTGGTAAAAGAGGTTACTTTTTAAAAGAAAAATATATTAGATATTATCACCTTGCAGTCACCAATACATGTGCGACCACTAGGTTTTTTTCTTTTCGTCCTATGAGATGTTATATGTTATGTCCGGTTAATTACGGATTTAAAAGAGACAACATGTGTGTGGTATAATGTTTCTTGAACACACCGCGCCCATTAACTCTTCCGGGTCACTGATCACGCCGGCTGGGCTGATCACGTACCAGCTGTCTCCTCCCACAACCTCGATCATCCCAGTTTTGTTTGGCAACAACACTAACGTCACCCACTGCCGATAACCTCACATCGATTTGTCTACTAGGAAAACAAAACATTCCTATTTTTCCTGAGGAAAGACGCTGGTCCCTTTTCTTTCTGACAACACACCGGAGCCAACATGGTAGTCGGATTCCGCTGTCCGGTAATCCTGTGGCTGCCCCTGGCCGCCGTGCTGGGCTCGGTCTTCGGGCTTGGTGAGGACATCGACCGGCCTCTGTTTGGGCCTCCAGGCACTGCTATCCGGCTGCAGGAGTCCGACCCTGGCCTGAAGAAGGCTCTGGCGTTCGCCGAGGAGCGCTACAACCAGGGCTCCAACGCCATGCATCTCCGCAAAGTCAGCCGGCTCCTCTCTGCCACCAAACAGGTAACGTTAACAAACAAATACGATGTATTTTAACGTATTTATTCACAGCACTGTGGCGTCTTATTTTAGCTTAACAGACTATAGTGTGGATTGAGAATTACGGTTGTATGATTTGTGACATTGCAGTAAGAGTTACATAAATCTTTGTAAACAACACGATTTGGGGTCATTTAAAGCTGCGTTAAAGTAGCAAGAGTTAGCTAAACAAAAGCCGGAAAGAAGGCGATTTATCTTCAAAATAATGGTATAATCTGGTCATGCAAAGAGGCTACATTTTTATGATTCAGCTTTCACAGACAATTTAATTTTGGCGCTTGAAAGGCCATCAAGGAAAGGTTACAGGCACATTTGCCTCTCGAAATATTGATCTTTTGATTCTGTCCGGAAGTCATATCGTTGCCCCTTTGACACAATCGCATCTATCTGTGCAGTGCAGTATGGCCTCGGGACACCAGGATTCATGCAGCAAAAGAAGCATCCAGATACCAATATATTCACAAAAAAGCTTATTCTATTTTAATGTCATTCTTGACTTAAACACAATCAGAGTCATGTCTAAATAGATGCTTTATTAAGGGAATTATTTATTGTTTGTAAATGACCAAATGAATAAATGACCACTTTATGTGTGTATTTGTTTTGTTTTTTTCAGCTGGTTAAGGGTATCCGCTACACCATAACAGTGGAACTGAGTAACACTCAATGTAAGAAATCTACCATGCTCAGGGCATGTGACTTCTATCCCGAGTTACAGAAACTCAAGGTAGGGGGTGTGTGTGTGTGTGTGTGTGACTGTGTGAGTGTGTGAGTGAGTGAGTGAGTGAGAATAGTTATGGTTTTAGAATTATAGATTTCTCCAAAAAGTTTGTAAAATTCCAAAAATGTGAATGTGCATCTAATTGTGTATCCATGTATTATTGCAGCAGTGAAGTTCTGTTTGTTCAGCAGAGATGTCATCAGTCATCTGATCTTGTGACTTGAGTTTGACTTGAAGTAGCCCCAACAAGCATGCTAATGCCTCATGGCCACATGCATGCACACACAAAACAAGAGACATTCATAACTTGCTCCTTTGATGTTGTTAAACTGGGCTGCAGTGCACATTATTCCACTTTTTCGATCAATTTTCAGCACAAAATACTATGACAACATAATCTGGTCAATTTCCTCTTTATAATATAGAATATCTCTATCCTGTGTATGTTTTTTTCTTATGTCAGACCGAGGTGTGTGTGTTCGAAGTGTGGGACATTCCCTGGCAGGGCACTTCAACTCTGCTCAAACAGAAGTGCCAGCCTACAGGTCAGTCAGCAGCCAAACACATTCATCATTAAATATCTGTGATTCATAGTTGTTTGGTTACAGCTGTCCCTTGGTCAAAGTATAGCTGAAAAACATAGGTATGGTTCACACTGAGTGACTGTGGTTCCTCTGCAATGCTGTCATTTAACATTTATTCTTACCCCAAAAAGCGTAACTGTACATCACTGTTGGCCTACTGTTTAGGTGGTTAGTGTTAACCCATGATGCTTAGCTTCTTCTGTAATAGCAGCAGTCTCTTCCAAGATGACAGGGGCTCCATTAAACTGGTTAAAACAATGTATATGCAAAAAAATAATCTTTAAAGTGGCATTTTAAACCACAAATGTAAAGAAAGATTCCTAGAAAAGTAAAATGATCTAATTGTAGTGATTGGCAGGGCATGGACATATTCATGGAGAAAAGACTGTATGTAAATGTTTCCTTCATTTTGACCATATCTTGTTCTGCTTTGGCCTTAAACTTTGCATGTTGCCCATAACAGTTGAATAAATAATGCCTTCATTTATATGTTATGTTATAATAATTTTTACTTATGATAGGTGATGCTTTATACCATATAGATAAACGAGGTATACGGTTGAATAATGATGAGTATACCCATAAATGTTGATTTAGACTTACAAGCAATAATATATCATGTCAAAAACTGTTCTACAGCTTCCATGTATTTCCATTCAATATACTTATATGAAATCCATACATTCACACATGAAACATGAATATATGCATTTTGCACACTGATGCATAACATGTTGTCCTGGATGTCTTTTATTTATCAGTTGAACCTCAACTAGGAGAGACCAACAAGGTCGTGGATGCATCCACCAGCCAGCCTCTGGAGGTAAAAGTGACGTCCTATTCCGTGTATATATACACAGTTATTCTGTGTGTGTGTATGTGTGTGTATATATATATATATATATATATATATATATATATATATATATATATATATATATATATATATATACAACCCCAAATCAGAAAAAGTTGGGACAGTATGGAAAACACAAATAAAAAAAGAAAGTAGTGATTTCTAAATGTTCTTTGACTTGTATTTCATTGCAGACAATGTGAACACAAAATATTTCATGTTTTGTCTGGTCAACTTAATTTCATTTGTAAATATACATCCTTTCCTGTCATTCAGACCTGCAACACATTCCAAAAAAGGTTGGGACAGGAGCAATTTAGGGCTAGTAATCAGGTAAATTGGTTAAATAATGATGTGGTTTGAAACAGGTGATGTCAACAGGTGATTGTAATTATGATTTGGTACAAAAGCAGCATCCAAGAAAGGTCTAGTCCTTTAGGAGCAAAGATGGGCCGAGGATCGCCAGTTTGCCAACAAATACGTGAGAAAATTATTGAAATGTTTAAAAACAATGTTCCTCAAAGAAAGATAGGAAGACATTTGCTTATTTCACCTTCAACAGTGCATAACATAATTAAAAGATTCAAGGAATGAGGAGGAATTTCAGTGCGTAAAGGACAAGGGCGCAAGCTTAAGCTGAACAACCGTGATCTCCGATCCCTCAAGCGGCACTGCATCAAGAATCGTCATTCATCTATAAGCGATATCACCACATGGGCTCAGGACTACTTTGGCAAACCTTTGTCAAGTACCACAATACGTAGTTACAGCCACAAATGCCAGTTAAAACTGTACTGTGCCAAAAGGAAGCCCTATGTTAACAGTGTCCAGAAGCACCATCGACTTCTCTGGGCTGGGAGGCATCTGGGATGGACCATCACAGAGTGGAAACGTGTACTGTGGTCAGATGAATCAGTATTTCAGGTATTTTTTGGGAGAAATGGACGCCGTGTGCTCCGGACCAAAGAAGAAAAGGATCATCCAGACTGTTACCAGCAACAAATCCAAAAGCCAGGGTCTGTCATGGTATGGGGTATGGGGTTGTGTCAGTGCCCTTGGCAAAGGTAACTTGCACTTCTGTGATGGCACCATTAATGCTGAAAAGTACATAGAGATTTTGGAGCACAATATGCTACTTTCAAGAAGACATCTTTTCCAGGGACGTCCATGCATATTTTAACAATATAATGCAAAACCACATTCTGCACACATTACAAAGTCCTGGCTGCGGGGGCAGAGGATACGGGTACTTGACTGGCCTGCCTGCTGTCCCGACCTGTCTCCAATAGAGAATGTGTGGCGCATTTTGAAGCGCAAAATGCGACAACGAAGGCCCCGTACTGTTGCCTACCTTAAGCCTTGTTTGCAGCAAGAATGGGACAAAATTACACCTGAAACACTTCATCACTTGGTGTCTTCAGTCCCTAAACGTCTTTTAAGTGTTGTGAAAAGGAATGGCAACATTACAAAGTGGTAAATGCTAAACCGTTCCAACTTTTTTTGAAATGTGTTGCAAGAACCAAAATAGGAATTTTGTTTTTTTTAAACAAAAATAAAAATCATGAGGAACACATTAAAGTATGTGCTGTTGTATTGTCTGCAATGAAATACAAGTCAAAGTACATTTAGAAATCACTACTTTCTTTTTTTATTTATGGTTTCCATACTGTCCCAACTTTTTCTGATTTGGGGTTGTATATGTATATATATACAGTAACAGGACTGACAAGAATGTTGATATTAAGGCTACGTTTACACGACAACAATCTCGCTTAAAAACGTAAAACGTTTTTCTTTTACGTTTAGATGGCTGTGTTTTGAATGGGCTGCAGAGGTCCACCTTCACTGGGAGGTGAGGGGTAGGTGGGGATGAGAGTGCGCCGCTTCACTGGCTCTGGCTCCACAGAGACCGGTTTTGCTAGTTTACATGGCGAGACTGGAGTTGCGTAATCCAAAGATTTCCCTCTGGAACTTGGTTCAATGGCTTTCGTTTGCTGCCCCCCAAAACGCTGTTGTCATGTAAACAAACGGCCAGAATGTAAAAATACTTTTGCGTATTATGTTGAAAACATTGCTGTGTAAACAACCTCTTAAATTCCATCTGGTTATCTGCCTCAATTATACTCTAGCAATCCATTGGTTGTGTAAACTGCTATCATCACCTTGAACTTTAGATGGAAGATGAGGTCATGTGTTGTTGTGTGTTTGTCTGCTCTTCTTCTGGCAGGAGTCTGTGGAGCTGTTGGGCCAGTTCAAAGAGTTCATGGTTAAATACAATAAGGTCTACAGCAGCCAGGAGGGTGAGTGAGTGACTGACACACATATTTTGTACATAGCATAATTTGTCGCCTTCCTGTCTTCGCAGCCTGAACCCTTTATGCACTCACATTCTTCTCCTAACAGCAATAAAAGCCCTTCATCCTTTATGAAAACCTATACATGTTTGTTTTTCAAAAGAAACTTATAAGAACAAATGCTAAATATCACTGCATCACAACCAAAGGTGTTCATTTATGGAACAGCTGCAGTGAAGAGATGAAATTATGTACAACATTGAGCAATTTCCAGAGACTATTTAAAATTAATATATTGGATGGATACGAAAAGGACTCAAGGTGATATTGTATACTGACTTTTTGAACATGGGAATCTCTTATTTGATTTACTTACAATAATTTTGGAAGATTGTGCTGAGAAGTCCTTATTTATTTGTCATCTTAATTTAATATATATATATATATATATATATATATATATATATATGTATATGTATGTGTGTGTGTATATGTGTGTGTGTATATATATATATATATATATATATAATTTTTTTTTTTTTACATGTTCAAAATAAAACTACTACTACTAAAAAATAAATTAAAAAAAATATCCCCCATCCATTTAGAACCTTTGGAGTTTTCATATCACGTGTACTGAGTCATCAACAATAAATAAATAATACTACATTTAAAATAACAAAGAATCCCACACAAGACATTAAATGCATCATGACTGTTAACAGTTAGGGAAAAACTCAGGAGCAGCACAACTCATTTCACATATGTGAAGAAGTTTAGGGAGACTTTGATGTCTTACACTCAATTGAGGAGAGAATTATGCAGGCAGTACAGTTTACAGCAGTGTGATATTGTGCAGTGCCATCCCAACACTCTGAAGTTCCTGTCCTCCTGAAGGTGTATTCAAAGTCATGTTGGAGACGTTAACTTTAGCTGAACCTTTAAGGTAAATAAAGATATTGCAGGCACCGTAAACACAGATGCTAAAGCCTAGTTCATCCTATCTCTCTCTCTGGGAAGTATGCAAAAGTGTGGCAGGCCTACCGACCTCCAAAAGGAGGCAGTGCTGAAACAAAACATCCCCTTATCACTTAGCTGTCTAGATTCCTTAAATCTGTAGAGAAACAAACATAATTATTCATGAACAGGTTTGGTTATTAGAGACTGGCCGAATATTCTCATCCCCTGACCTGTGACCCACGAACGACCTGATGTTGTCTAAGCTTTCCCTTTGTGTCATCATACCACAACATGGTGTTTCTGGAAATTCCCCCACATTAACCATGACAGTTTAATCACATGAATGTGAATGCAAGTTTCAGAGAATAAAAAGATAAAACAGGTGCAGACAGACAAACGGTTTATGTCTCAGTCAGTGAGGGGAAGATAATAAGGACTGACTGGTTGTTTGATAAAAGAGATAGGGGGCTGTAGTGATACTGTTTTTTAGCTTTATATATTGCTTAATTTCTTGCTTTTTAGTTTAAAAGTCCAAAACCTTCCAAAGAGAGACTGTCACAGGAAATGAAACGGTATGTGTGGCTTTGCATTCAGCAAAACAATCCAGATCAACACACCTACCAACCCACCTCTGCCTTCTCGTGTTTTGCAACTATCACATAAAATGTGAAAAGGGGCACCCATATAGCTCAGTTGGTAGAGTGGCCCCTTTCATCTCTTCAGCTGTCCTGTCAAATAAAGGCCTAAAATAATCTTTAAAAAGGGAATAAACAGGGCAGTTAAACAGATTATTTTACTGGCAAGTGCCAAATATTTTTTTTAAACGTGTTTATTTGACTTTTGATCCTGCAGAGGCAGATCATCGTCTGCGCATCTTCCACCAGAACCTGAAAACTGCAGAGAAGCTCCAGTCTTTGGATCAAGGTTCGGCTGAGTACGGAGTCACCAAGTTCAGCGACCTAACTGGTACGTGTCTGTATGTGTGTGCATTTCCACACAGTTTCCGATGAGGAAATGTACCTTCTGTTGCATCAGCTCTTTTAAAAAAAAGTGAATTAACACAAAAGTTTGACGGCTCTGCTTCGGTTTTTCTCCAGAGGAAGAGTTTCACTCTGCATACCTGAACCCACTACTGAGCCAATGGACTCTTCATCGACCAATGAAACCGGCCTCTCCTGCCCGAGGCCCTGCCCCTGCCAGCTGGGATTGGAGGGATCATGGAGCTGTCAGTTCCGTTAAGAACCAGGTACCAACAAACAGACTTATTTATAGGGCAGTCATACTGAACAGCATGTTACTAATGAATAAATTATACCTCCTGCCTACTTCATGTGTGTGTGTGTGTGTGTGTCTTGCAGGGTATGTGTGGATCCTGCTGGGCATTTTCTGTGACAGGCAACATTGAAGGCCAGTGGTTCCTAAAAAATGGGTCGCTGCTGTCCCTCTCTGAACAAGGTAACACACACACACACACAAACACACGAACCGGCCCAAATACAAATTATACAATAATTCAATAACATTTTCCTGCAGAAAACAGTCACTGTTTATATTTGCAGATAAAATCCATGATTTGATTGGTTCATTGATTTGTCCTTCACAGAGCTGGTTGACTGTGATGGGCTGGACCAGGCATGCAAAGGAGGGCTGCCGTCAAATGCTTATGAAGCTATTGAGAAGCTGGGTAAGAAAGACATGTGTGGAGGACAAACGATGTGTGCAACCATTTTGAAACATTTTTGCTTGCTATTCCCATTTTATTTAATTTATTGACTCTGAGCAGCCTGCAAAAACATACATGTGATTTATGCTGATGCTGAGAGCAAACCTAAACCTTTTAATCATCATCCTTCATGTATTGTTTAGGTGGCCTGGAGACAGAGACTGACTACTCCTACACCGGGAAGAAGCAGAGGTGCGACTTCACCACCATGAAGGTGGCCGCTTACATCAACAGCTCTGTGGAGCTGTCCAAAGATGAGAAGGGTGAGTGGGCTGAGCCAATGGATAGGGAATGAAGAAGGAAGGGAATACTAAGCACTGACAAACATGCCAACATATAATATTACTAAATAACACGCCAAGAAGTTTTTTTTTTTTAAATCTGAAATTAAACTAATTAGATTTAATGTGGAGATAAATGGCTGTTGGTTTTGCAGGTATATCAACTGTTGCAACTGTTGTTCAGCTCTGTGGCAGTTTGAAACAGAGCTGTTAAATGGATTTTTTTTCTTCTCAGAAATTGCAGCTTGGCTGGCTGAGAATGGACCAATCTCTGTTGCGCTGAATGCCTTTGCCATGCAGGTAAGCAGTTCTGTCCACCACAGCAATGACTGAATCAATACAAAATATAAAACACCACCTCTATGTAAATTATACATTAAGAGATAACATGTCAATTTTGCTTTCACTAGAATGTAATCATCAGCATACAACCATATTTCATTATTTTTGTTGTCTTTTTAAATGTCTTAGTTCTACAGGAAGGGTGTGTCTCACCCTTTGAAGATCTTCTGCAACTCCTGGATGATCGACCACGCTGTGCTGCTGGTGGGATTCGGAGAACGTAAGTGCTTTTATCCTGTTTTTATCTTGGCTTCGTTAACCCAGTTCCTACTCTTGTATTAATGCTTCTGTTACATGCCAGACAATCACCAAATATTTCACTTTTACACTGACTCTGTCACACTTTCTTGATTGTTGTGTGGTTGTCCCCGAATCCATCGAAGGGGTCGTAACAGCTTCTGTGTTTTCAGGTCAAAGTATCCCATTCTGGGCCATCAAAAACAGCTGGGGAGAGGATTATGGAGAGCAGGTAAGACATCCCCACTTACTAACAGTCTTTGTTTGTGGGTTGGAAAGGTTGAAAGAGGCATCAATAGTATAATAAAAAAAATACTTTATTCTTCTTCAGTATAGCACATTCTTATTCTTAAAGTGCTCATATTATGCCTTTTGGCTTTTTCCTTTTCCTTTATTGTGTTATATATCTATTTTGTGCATGTAATAGGTTTACAAAGTGAAAAAGGCCAAAGTCCCCCCCCAAAAGGGACTTACCATCTCTGCATACTCTGCTTCTGACTGGCTAGTAGTCCTTACCTAGGTACTGAGCATGTGCGACTCCCAACAAAGATGGAACAGAAGTGAGATGTCTCACTCTGTAGCTAAAACAGAGAGCTCAACACACAGGGTGAAAAGAGGAGCTGCAGCAATGTTCAGTATAACAAAAATATAAATTAAACCATATAAACCTATTCTGATATAGCCTCTAAATACAATTATGAACCTGAAAAGCACAATATGAGCACTTTAATAAAAATGAAAGCTCTCACTAGAATTTCTTGAATTGACAAGAAGATAAGTAAAAACCATAGACTGTTAAAACTAAAAGAAAAATAACAGTCACCACTCTTAAATTTGACACAGGAAGACCTTAACAGGACCACAGCCTGGTGTTGTTCTGCTGGGTTGCTCCATACTGTGTAAAACTAACTACTGTCTTGTATATGTGTTTTTCTCTTTCTCTCATACAGGGTTACTACTACCTATACAGGGGGTCTAATGCCTGTGGGATCAACAAGATGTGCACATCTGCTGTAGTCAATTAAAGCACTAACACCACACACACACACACACACACACACACACACACACACACACACACACACACACACACACACACACACACACACACACATTACATGTACCACTACACACACACACACACACACACACATACTACATGTACCACTACACACACACACACACACACACACACACACACACACACACACACACACACACACACACACACACACACACACACACGCACACACACTTAATCCAGAATGCATGATTTCAATCAGACACACATGAAATCCTACTGAAGCTTTCCGTTAAACAAAACTTAGTGTTCCACCTTCATACCTCACACCTTGTGTCCGTTTACTAAAAAGATACCAGCTCTAATTGAAGCTAGCTGTGCTGAAGTTTTTTTAAAGCTATTTTAAAGTTGATTTTATGTGCACATTTTATTCCGTTAGCCCTGCAGGTCGTAATGATTGCTGTGTTTTATGCAGTTTTGCTTTTAACTCATCTTTCCTCAAAGTAACTGAGCCCATATTTAATGAAGAGTGTGCACTACTTGTGGTTATACTTCTCATGTGTTTTCTTGGATGTTTTGTTACCAGTGTTCATGCTAATGCTATGTAGTACTTGAGAGGGGTTTTGAAAGAAAGGGGTTTACCTTATATTGGCCTGCACATTACTGGATAACTGCAATGTAAAAACTGCTGTAACAGTGGCAGTGAGAAAAGAATGAAGGTTGAATAAGTGTGGAATCCTATTCTTTGTTGATGGTGACTGGAACAACAGAATGACACTTTATCGATTGAAAACACAAACAAATGCAACCTAACATTTTTAGAATATAATGTCTATATATTGACCTTATTCATAAACCACAATATACATATATAAAAAAGTGGAGACAACATTTTACTTCATAGAAATGCACTTCTATTATGGTGAATTTGTGGTCTGCTTATAAGTAAAGGAGCAGTGTGTAGGATTTAGTGGCATCAAGCGGTGAAGTTGCAGATTGCAACCAACTGAATACCATTGTGTCCCACGTCATTTATATGTTGAGACCCTAAATCAGCGAATCACAGTCGACTCATATGGTAGCAGAGAATAAATAATAAAAAACAAAAATATTCAGTCTTGGTCAAAACACCGTACATTGTGACAATTATTGGTGTGTATCAGCTAACCTAATATTAGTGGAAAAGACAAACAATAATTAATTTCTAAATCAGTGAGGAGTTTTGATTTGTATATGAATTCATGTGCTATTTACTCAGAATTATGATCATATTGATCATATCAGATATTTCTTTAAAAAGATAATTTTTGTATATTACAATTAGTTGTGTGTCACATAGTGTTTGGTTTGCCTGTTCTGGGCTACTGTAGAAACATGGCAGTGCATTACGGCAGACTCCATAGAAGAGGACCTGCTCCATGTATAGAGCTCATTCAAAGCTAACGAAAACACGATTATTAGTTAAGGTGATTACACACTAAGGAAAAATAATTATGAATATTATATTCCATTTCTAAGTCCTACACACTGCTCCTTTAAATACAAATAGTTGATTTGAAAGGAGACATTATTAAATATATTAAAAAAAAAACGATGTGTTCCCATAGACGACAAAACCTCACAAATGGTTTATAATTATGTGCGTTGTATGTCAAGGTTTTAATTTTGGGTCCAGTTTGTATATTGAGGTCATCAATATACAAACTGGACCCAAAATTAAAACCTTGACATACATGAAGTTTGTCAAGAAGGATCACTTCACCTCATCAAGGAGGATAACTTGTTTCAATTGTGATTATTGAGAAGGATCAATAAAAATCACATCAATCATAATGGCCTCCTGTATCATTATCACCACAAAGTCTACACACTGGTGTCATAGATGTTGGAAACATAATGCGCAGTTTTTGGTCAGGGGATAATGGAACGTGCAAAGTTTAATTATAATGTTCTCATAAATCTGCATTCATCAGTGTCAGTATCAGGATCGGTGAATGGAACACTGACTGGCCTTCATTCAGATGCAATATGAGCAGTTCATGGCCTATGACAATAATAGTGTGAAGTACCTTGGCATAGCTGTATTCACGTGTAGACTATGTAAATAGTGTGAAGGTGACTCACATTACATTGTTGTTGAAAATGTGATGTTCCACATCATTTGTATTAATATTATCATCATAAGGACAGTGGAAAAAATACAGGGACATTCGCTTTTCCAAAGATAGGCTTTTATTATCAGAAGTAAAATGTATGAAATATGAAAGGGAAAAGCACACATACAAATATTAAGAGTCATTTGTGTGTGTCCAGGTTGTGCTCCTCGAAAAAATTAAAAATTAGGTTTTGAACTCTGTTCTCCAATTGAAGCAGGAGATGTGGTGGCACCATCCTGAACTTCTGTTCTATGCTTTGGCAGGCCACTGCAATGAAGTCCGGTCTGCCCTCTGCAGACATTCTGTGAAGTGCTGCCTCTATTGTGCGCATCAGTCCCATCGATGTGTCTGCCAGCGAATCATTGTAAGATTTCCTGCTGCGCTTTGCAGGAGGCCTTTGCGGGCTTCCAGCTGACGTGCTGGTGCTGGTTGACTCAAAGCTCGGGTCCAAAAAACTAGATTCTGCAATCGGCGATTCAAAAGCCGCCTCATCCTGGTTGTTGTCCAAGGCATCAACAGTGGTGCCTGAATTGGTGTCAGTAGGGGCTGGTGGTTTCTAAAAAAATCACAAGAGTGGATTTAATATCATGGAATCAATGCATTCATAATAAAAGCAGCACATGTTTTGTCAGTTAGGCAAAACAAAACTGTGAAATTCTTGGATAAGAATATGTGTGAAGTCCATAGTGAACACTACTTTGGCTCCAAATGAGTACTATTTAACAACGGGGGAGGGAACGTCCATACCGTGTGAGTGAGGTTAGATACACTTACTTTCCTTTTCGTATGTGGCTGCAGAAACTGTAACCTCTCATCCTGGTTGTTGTCCAAGGCATCAACAGTGGATCCTGAATTGGTGTCAGTAGGGGCCAGTAGTTCCTAAAAAAAAAACAGTGGATTTAATATCATGGAATCAATGCATTCATAACAAAAGCAGCATTTTGTGTCAGTTAGGCAAAACAAAACTGTGAAATTCTTGGTTAAGAATATGTGTGGTTGCATTAGGATGCCAATGAGTACTATTTAACAATGGGAGAGGCGAAGATCATACCGTGTGAGTGAGGTTAGATACACTTTCTTTCATTTTCGTATGTGGCTCCAGAAACTGTAACCTCCGCAATATCCACTGCTGTCTGGGAGTCTTGTCTGTCCCAGGACTTCCTGAAGGAGAGATCTTACGATAACGGTTAAACTGTGTTCGCAGGGACTCCCACTTCTTCTTCGCCTCTTTCTCTGAAATGTTTACCGAGTAGAGTTATATTTAGTGACAGCATACCAACCTACACAATAACACAAACACTCAGGTAAGGCCTGCATTTATCGAGATCACGTATACATAAAAGAAGTATTTGTTACGAGGCAGGCTAAAGTCCACACACATCACAGGCTATTTCGATTAATACAGAAAGGCAATGTTTCGACCCTGCGGTCTCATTCCTGTCTTTCATGCATTCTGCCCTTTGTCCTACACATTTTACGAATGTGGGATGTACACACAATTAAATAAAAGAGAAACTCTTACCTGATATATTTATTTTCTCCGTGATTTGACGCCAGCAGTCTGTCTTCACTACTCGATTAGAATAGTTCTTTTCAGATAGGTTGTACAGCGGCGGCCTCTCCTCGATCATGCTGATCATCTCCTCTTCGAGTGCTTCGGTCCACAGACTCATGATGATCTAAAATCCAATACAGTAATCCAAACGATGACTACTATCAACACTCTCTGATGAAAACATTGACTAATAACAGCGTGCTCTGTGTTTACTAGCTAGGTCTAGAGTTTAATATTTACAGTCAATGGTCTAGAGAGATGGTCCGTCATTTCCGGTTTTAATTTTTTGGGCGACTAGCAGATTAGCGCCGCCTGCTGTTATGGAGACGTATTACGTCGCGCGCACGCGCATAACGTACACTCAAATCGATTCATATCAATTGTAGTATCAATGACTTTATTTGAAATGTTAAATTAAGCCCTAATCACATGTCCCTCCGAAGCGCTGTGGACTAAAGTCTGGCGATGCGAGATTAGCCTACAAATTAAAGCAAAATAGACAGCAACCTTTATTTTGAAAAGGGTAGACCACCTGACACCGGAAGTGTAACATTTGGTGATGTCAGGAAACAGGAAGAAATGAAAGAAACGCATGCGGTTTACTGATAAAACATTTCAACGTGTCTTTCCTCCAAAGTAGTTTTTAGCTGCTGTCAAGCTGCCCAGAAACACGTTCTGCTTTAAAGAGACACAAACATTCTTTTATTTCTTTCAAGGTAATTTAGTTATCTAACATGCTAACGTGGTTGAGCTGCATATTGACATAGCTCATGCTAGCTAGCTACATGGTAATGTTATATTGACGTTAATTGTAAGAAAGCAACTATTTGCTTACGTTCCTAGCTGGTTAGATAGGTAAATGGAATGTTAAGTGTTGTCATTCGTCTAACGTGAACCATCATTGAAATCACTGCAGTAGCCAAAGATTGTAAAAGTTGCTAAGCTAACGTTAGGTCAGTTTGTGTAAGCGTGGCTAATTTTCACGTTAACTTATCAGTTGTGATTTTTGTCGTGTGGTTTATCAAATCTCCTGTTTCAATTTATTCTCTTAATGTATCGTTATGTGCTGTGCATACCGCTATACCCATTGATCATGTACGTGTGCGTGTGTACCTGTGGTATGAAATGTAATATACTGCTATTTGTTACTTGTTTTTTATGTTTGATTTTAAAAAATGTTGGATTTGTATTTGTGCTTCTTGTGGGACTGCAGATGTAAATTAGCCTAAGGCTAACTCTGGTGCAGTGCATCAAATGGTTACATTTATGTTTTAATTGCACATTGTCCCTTACAAATAAAATTGAAATATTTGACTAGCTACCGCACTGTTTATCTTCTGTTCTCAGCTGGCGAAGAAACCTGAAGCTCACCGTTTAAGATGTCACAGGCCACCAAACGCAAACATGTTGTCAAGGAGGTTTATGGAGACTTTGTCACGCCCACAGAAAACCAGCAGATTGTAAAGGTGAGATGTGTGTGGACTGCATTGTATTCAACGTATGGACCGTAAACAACCACCCACATAACGGCAAACAAAACATTTCATTCCTTTATCTCCATCCTCTCCCTGTGCACTTGTAGGTTACTGGTAGCCGCGGTAACAATCTCCATGAAGCTGTCACGGCCCAGGGTGTGACTTTCCTGGTGAGCATGCCCACCAAGTTCCGCAAGAACCTCTGGATCAAGAGAGGTAAGTGATGAAGTGGGGTGCTTAATTGAAATATTATAGATTTATTATTACATAGATCATTCGGTATCAATTACAAAAGCTGGTTGAGGACCCACTCAAAAAAAACCTTCATAGTGTTAATAGAGGTCTAAAACTCCAAGGTACCTTTTAACTATAGCCCTGGACTCAGATTAGGGAAACAAGTGACATTACACTGTCAATATAGCTATGCAATATTAGTTTTTATAAATCATAAACTTTCTGAAAATCAGAATCTGTAGTTTTCACACTTGATTTTTTGAAGATTTTTCAACTTCAACTTTATTTGTGTCTCCGAAGGGCAATTGGGTGTGCTGCAGGTATAAACACATAAAAGACACATGGGTGTGCAGCAGGTATAAACACATAAAAGACATATAAATACATACAAGGTATACACACAGTTACAAGTGGGGTGGGGGGACTAGAGTAAGCCTAAACAACAGTAAAAACTGGAACACAACCGTTCCAGCCAAATAAATAAAAGCAGGGCTCCAGACTAACTTTTGTTCACTAGGAGCACAGTTGCACCCAACTGAAAATTCTAGGGGCACAACCAGAAAATTTAGGGGCACACATCGTAAATCAACATGCTAACCAAATATTCACATTTCTACAAATTTCCACTGTATTACTAATAAATACTTTGATAATAGATGCATACATTACAATGTGCTGTTTCAAATTCAGTGTCTCATTTTGTTGTGCACTTTTGAACATGCAACATAGAAGGTAAACCGACAGCTCCATCGCTTTCATGACAGTAGAAATATATATATATATATATATATATATATATATATATATATATATATATATACCATATATTCCTAATAAAAAAAGGTATTAGTAACAAAGTGCTTGGTAACCTGTCGGTCATTTCATAGTTAAAAACAATACTTAACAAATTAATGTAAACATTACATTAGGGTAGGGCTGGGCGATATGGCTGAAAACTGTATCACGATATAAGTGTTTCATATGAGTCGATATCGATAATTATTGATATTTTTTATGACCTATTTAAAATAAGGACCAGGAGAAAAAAATGTATTCAATTTAAACGTTTTTATTTTAAGCTTAACCTTCCTCCAATTATAATCCCCTCAGTTATAAAAGCATAAATGTCAACACAACCATGGAAAACACTCAAATAATTCAAATGTAAACATAAGTCTAAAATCACAATGAACACTTCTGGTGAATGAAGTGTTTTAAAATATGTGCAGTGTTTTGTAAACGTGGGAGAAATTGAAATAAAACTGAGGTAGACTTTACATCTGTAACATAAAAAACTAACGTGATACAGCACAGTAACAGTTATTATTTTTCTCCGTTGTGGTGGAAAATACCCAGGGTGCAGCAGGTGTAGATTAATTAACTGTTTTAGAATAATTGAAGATGAAACAAGTAACAAGAAATAGTAGACTGAAACCAATGTAGGTTTTTGTAATTTATTGAAGTACATATATTCTGCGCAGAATAGGAGAACTCGTTCACAAGATGCACGCAGCAACATGTGGAAGAGTCTTCAAAGTTCACACATCAAGAACATCAGCTTAAATACACAGATAAGAGAGAGGGAGTGACATCGCTTTAAGCACACAATTCAATCTAATAATAAATGAAGATAGACCTTCTGGTCTGTCTGGTTCACAGGGATGTTATGTCGTCTAACCTGTAGAGACCTTGTGACTACGGTTGTATCTCAGTAAACCTAGGTTGGCTATTTTCTCACAAACAAATGTATTTAACTTCTCCTTGGGGGAGACATAACAAGAGCACATACAGAAAAGACATAATTAATTTGGTAAAATATAATTTTGCCATTACACTCCACCCTTTTGATTACTACCTAATCACAATAAAATAATTCTAAATTATATTAAAAATATGTTGGTTACATTTAGCATGCTTTTTTTTGTGAGGGATGAAAAAGAAACCCTCAGATTAAAGGGACAATATCTCACACAAAACAAAACCAAACAAAACCAACACCACTCTTTAGGTTAAATGAAATCAAACTAAATGAGATAAATCATAAATCTGAGTGGCTGTCCAATAAAAGTTACCCTGTGTCTGAGTCGTCCGTTTCGTCAGTCTTTTGAGTCATATGTGGGAAAGTTGTTAAAGCCAGAGATTCACAATTACAATCAAATTCTCAAGACTCTGTGAACTTTATCAATATTGTGTGAATCGGCAACTGTCCTATACTAAGGCAAAAAGGCCTGAAACGAATTTCTCTCCTTCCCCTGCCACCTTTCGCTTTACCCTAATGAAGCCGCCCCACGGAGGAATGTAATGCGCGTAGTGATGAGTGGCCTGCACAAGGGAAGACAAGACCGTAATTGAAGGGGTCAGATAAATTAAAGTGCATCTACCCGTCCATAAGGGTGGCAGAAATTTATATCAGGAGTCACGACAGAGCCAGACAAAATCCACTAACGAGCCCGCACCAGAATCATCTGGCCAGCGCAAGCAAGTGGGTTTTGGATGGATCCAGAATGGATGCCTCGATGACCCCTGGAGATGAAAACAAGCACGTGCTAAGTTTAAATTCACCGCTTCCGCATGTGTTGTTCAGTGTGCGCTTGCAGTCGGTAGTCGAACCCAAGTAATGGGACCCCAAAAGACGAGCGCGTTCTATGCAAAGGTCATGAGTCAAGTTTGTCATGAGGTTGTGGTGAAATTGACCAATAGCATCGGATGCTTTACCGTTTTTAGTTTTAATCAGAGTACCATTAAGGGAACGCACTAGACGATTAGCGAATTCAGCGCATACGGGCGGTTGGGACGGTGAGGTATAAAGCTGCTCCCCTTTAGTCTCGACATGCATGAGGGCGGTCATTACACAAATAGCATCATGCAGACTTAACGGTTGTGGTTTAACGGGTGCGGCCTGTTTTTGTGAGAGGGCGAAAAGAGAGCAGACGTAACAAGACTCATTATAACCCGCATCGCGAGTGAACCTTTTGATTGAGCTTAACTAACTATTCGTAGAGAAGGCTCCACCATCCTCATTAGAGGAGGACATCCATGTGGATGATAAAGCGTCTTTCAGTGTCAGTAACATAGCAGGAGAAGAAAATATAACTCTTTTATTGACAGTCGATTCTAGAAAAAGAGGAAGGTTCTCTCTGCTGCGTAGTTGTCATAGTACCTACATGGAAGGGTCAGTGTCGTTAAAATCATAAAGGGAGAAGTTATGCTGACTGGTGGTTTGTCAAACTTCTCTAAACATAAACAAAGCGATAATCAGACATACAGTGATAAAAAGAAACTGGTTACACATCTGATAACTTCACACAGACGCGGCTGGTGCCACTGAATTCTCCATGGTCTCTGTTGCTCCATACTGTGATGGAGGGAGAGTCTGCTCCCTGTGGAATGTGCTGTGTGTGTGTGTGTAGCACAGCAGAGGAATGTCTGTCAGAGGGAGAATGTGTGACGTCACTGCTGCTGCTGCACGTGTGTGTGAAGAAAAGTGTACGATACCAAATGTTTGGCTATTAGAGATGTTATCTGGCCGTTCTGTCAAACGGTCTGTTCCCACGTAGTCGTCTCGGGGGGGTTGCTGAAAAGTGCACAGAGTCCGTCTGTCAGGCACGTTTTTCAGTCCTCCGGCGTAGGTGACACCTGGCTTAGGGCACTTGTAGCAGGCTTTGGCTCGCCTGAGACCTTCCCTGGATCCGGGACTCTCCTGGCAATGCGATGCGTGAACCCAAGTTGCCCTCTCAGCGACCTCTACGGCGGTGTGGGTGATGAGAAGAAACCTGGAATGGGCCTTTCCACCGTTTGGATTGCCAGTTCTTTCTCCGAGATCTTTGATGCCAACAAAAGTCCCCGGGCTCCTCTGCTGCTCTGGGCAGACCTGCGGAAAATTGGACTCTGATGACAGAAAGAGCATAGGAGAGTTGCATACATTCTATCCTATCACTTCGCACAGAGCGGTGGATGGAGGGGGTGCCTTTGGGGCCTCTGTCCCTACCTGTGTCAACATTTTTTTTTAACACCCTAAAAAGTGAAACCCTATTTTAAAAGCTATACTTTGGAAGCTATTATTAGCCTATTTTTAAATGCTATTATTTCCCTACTAATTAGTATTACGCCCGTTATATTATTATATGTTACCATATCCCTACTCATTAAGGCATGACAAAGCACATGACTTAATATGCAGCAAATATAATTATCCGTGTCATTAGTTTAGTAATTAACACTGACTTGTGGTAATACAGCAAAACCCTGTATAGGAGCAAGAGAAAAAGTCCAATAAACATTCGTTTAGAGGGAAGAATCACCAACAAAGTGTTTTACTTTGATTAGCACTTAGTAATGCAATGTAGACAGTTTGTAATGTAGTCGCTTAAAAATACAAAATGAAGACTATAATGCAAGTTTAAAAACAATTGACTAGGGCAAAATCTTAAATGAACTGAGTGTAGCTTTAAACCCGATATAAATCCAATACCGCGTTGTAATCTAGTCAAAACACACAAGTGTGAATTAACAAAAGATATGTTTATTTCAAGGCAGTATTGTCAAGCAATACAAAGTAAGGCTAATCAAAATTTGTGAATAACTGAAATTTTTATGAATTAAAGTCAAGTGGGTTATCGAAAACACAGGCACTTTAATTAACAATCTATCAATAGAAGTGTTACCTGACCAGGGACAGGAATCACATAATATAATGTATGCATCAGGCATTTTGCTCAAGAAATGCTTTGTCCCTAATTGTGCTAAAACTAGAAACCTTATTTACTCAGTCAACGCTACAAACTTAATTATAGGCATTTTATTTGGCCTTTAAGCCGGGAGGGAAGGCTACTATGCAAGTAGTGATGTTATTTAAAGCTACAGCTTGAAACTTTGATAAAAACCTGTCTCAATATTTGCTTATACCAATCAGATCATCTGTGGAAACAAATTAGGGAAACAACCAAATTGCACACTAAAATAAGTTTCTGAAAGAATTTTAGGTGAGAAATACGCAATGAACTAACAGAATATTGATCATTTTTATTCAATTTGACATTCAGGTTTACTGCAGTTCATGAGCAGTCATTTGACACTGTGCAGAGATTCCTCGGCTCTGATTTGTCATAGTAGTTCTTGGAAACCTAGGAAAACAGAGGAACATTATCTTTTCACAGACTGTCTGTGTAATGTGCTCCTGTTTTTAGTCTAAACAAATTACCTACTGAACTTTAACTGTTACTAAAATTTACTTAAAAATCCAAATGATGTGAACACTTTATACTTTTAACATCTTATTTATGAAGCTACTATTATCCCTCCTGTTTGAGGCATGTAAAACACATGACTCAAACACTCAGTATATATAAATAATGTTTTAGTGGTTTCTCCATTAACACTGTCCTGTCTTACACAGAAATACCTGTATAAAAGCAACAAAAGTTAAAACGCCAATCACCAAAAGAAAACGTTTTCAACATCATGTTAATAGTTTAAACAATTTTATCATATAGTAACTAAAATGCAACCAAAATCTATAGTGCAGTTCTGCTGAAATCCCACTAGAGTACAATATTAAATGCTGATAGAATCTAATCTCTATAAACCTGAATCAGTTTCAATATGGTCTTAACCAAGAAACTCAGATATACCCAGCAAACTATGTTTATCATGTTTGCAACACAAAATAATACTAATTGCTGTCTAGTATTTAGCATAGTCACAAATTAAACTAAGCGCTGAGTGCTTCAGTCTGTTTATCCAATTTGTATTTTGAAAACATATCACATTGTACGATCTATGCCAAGACGTGTATCAAAATCAACATTGCTGAACCTAAATTCGAAATCCAAATGTCTCCTTCCTCCACATGCACAAACCCTGCCTTATGTTATCTTTGGGTGTGTGTGTGTGAAAGCCCCTACCTTGGCTGCTTCTCTGAACTTCTGTAAGGAAAGAAAACAAACACACCCCTCCTTTTCTGCATGGTAACACACACATTTCAACGCCTTTTAAAGAAGATGTTGTCTCACAGTTTAGAAAACTGTAAGTGTTCAAATAAATTCTGTTAGCCAATTAAATGGTTTTAGCACCTACTCATTAAATTGATAAGTAGGTCTAGTTGATAGACAACCCTAAAACAAGTAATACAATCATAAACATGTGTGGTGTAACAAATTCCAAATTGTGTTACCCCAAAAAGTATGTAAGATCACAATAGTATCTAAGTGTTGGGTTTGTTTATTTTAGACAAAGAGACACAAAAATGATCTTCCCATCTAACGAAAATGATTTACTGGCCTGGAAACTGTATGTATAATGCTTGTCGTCTGTTATCTGTGTGTGTTACTCAGGGAGAGGCTGTCTGCCAGCTGTCCTTCTTCAAGGACAGAGGAGAGCCGTGTTATCGCTTAGTGGCTAATTCATTTGGAAGAAAGTGCAAAATAACCCAAACAGAGGCATGTGAAAGTATTTCAGGTTATTAGGCAAAAACAGATCAGAAGTGGCATTCCGTGTCCACTGGAGTACTGAGGAAAAGAGGAAAGTTAGACAATGCATCAACAGGAACACGTTTATGTAACATCCCCTATAATCCCCTGAAGAATAGTGTACGAAGTAAGTCCGTAACACGAAATGTTTTACAAGAGCTCAAAATCCCTACTTATCTAAAGGAAAATCAAACTTGGTCAGAAACGACCCCCAACAGGTAATAGGGAGCCAAAACCGGAAAAAAACCCCGCATGAGATCACTTCCTGTCTTAGATGGTGTGGTATTCTGGGACTTGTAGTCCGAGTTGCCGTGTGATGACTACAAGCAGAAAAAGAAACAGTGATACATCGTTTGGAGTTGCTCAGAGATAGCGCGGTATCTGAGAGTGAAACATC
This sequence comes from Gymnocephalus cernua, assembly GCA_023631565.1. Lineage (NCBI taxonomy): Eukaryota > Metazoa > Chordata > Actinopteri > Perciformes > Percidae > Gymnocephalus > Gymnocephalus cernua. The sequence continues at coordinate 6,214,592 of CM042435.1, read as the reverse complement.
AATTGAAAAAAAACTTTATTTTTACCATACACAACGAATTTGTGTGTTTGAAGCACAGGTGTCACTCAACCGGTGGGCACCTGCAGGCACAAACACGCGCTTGCGGTGAAGATGTCTGAACTAATCAGTGCAGTCAGTCGGTCTGTCACAGTCCAGTCAAGAAAAAAAAGCCCTGATAGTGTCTCCTGATCTATAGGAGAGAAAAACAAACAGGATGTGAGACAATGAGTAAAGAAAAATATGCTGTGGTTTTATCAGTCAAGTGAAAAGCACTGAAGCTCATCCTTTAATCCAAAAAACTCATCTGTGTGTTCTTCATCTGGAACAAAACAGAAAAATGAGAGTGCACAGTCATTTTGTTGTGACTTTGGGTGTATCTCTCTAGGCAAAAACAATTTTTTCGTCTTATCAGACGGGAGGTTTAACAGTCTGACAGAGAGAAACGCACACTTGGAGCTTTAAGCATAAAGTGTGTGTTTATAATGCGTCCAAAATAGTTAGCCAACTAATGATTGGTATTCAGACACACAATTCCAAAAACGTATTACTTTACAACCGTTATTCCAAAATGGAGACATATAACCTTTCTGCCTAATAAGTAGGCTTGTGCAACTAAAGTTTCGGAGGGGCTAAAATTAGTTTGTGGCCTGTTTTAGTTTTTTCCCTGGATAATCTGTAGGAAAACCTGTCAGAAAGAAAACCTTCTAACTTGCCGTCTATCCTACCTAAAAGGAAATAAAATTATAATCCCCATCTTCCCAAATAAAAATGACCAGCGTTAATGCTTTTTAACTCTAACATTTTTAATTTTAGAACCCCAAAACACACTCAGATTTATGAGCGTTACTAATGTCAAATACACACGTGAGGCAGCTGTTACCGGATCTGAGAAAATACATAGTCTAGTCTACTGTAATTTGGGGGGGGTAAACTCTGTCAAGAATATTGTCTTCAGACGCGTTTTATTGGAAACCTATCTGTATAACTCTATATCCTAAATAGCAAACAAAACAAAGAGCAAGACAGTGTATCAGTGCGAAGCAGTTTCTTCATTGCAAAGCATTGTGTGTGCATTTTGTTTTGAGTGTGGTTTTTTACTCATCTGTAGCCGGCGTGAGCGTGGTCCCCAGACTTTTCAGCACCTCCGCCCGTGTTGTTTCTCTGTCCCACCATCCTTGGACACATCCGTCTCCAATGTCCAGGCTGACCACAGTTGAAACAAGTGACTTTATCCACTTGTTGAATGTTGCCACGGAGTCGTCTCCCCCCCACCTCTCGCCTGCCTCCCAGGGTGACCCCTGTCTCTGTTGACAATAGCAGCTGTCATGGTTTCCAACAGTTTCATCTGTTTCTCCTCGCGGTGTTTTTGAGACCTTCTGTCCATTTTTCTATCTATCCGCTCGATGTCCAGCAGGACGAGCAGCTCTATCAGGCGTGGGTCAAGATCTTTGAGTTCTGTCCGCTGCTGATGCAGTGGAGGGGCTGAGGCAGGGAGTGGATCCGGTGTCTTCTCCTCTGGCATGCACGTGGTCTGTGGCTGCTCGGGCACGGCTGGTCTGTGCGTTGTCTGTAGTGGGTGAGATGGTGTTGGCGGAGGGCTTCCAAGCGGGAAACTCACGACCCTAGGACTCGGATAGAGAGAGTAAGAAGCATTACAGACAGAGTGTGTGTGCATGTTATCAGTGTTTAGCAGAGAAGGCTCAGGTTGTAATTGCAGTTTCTCCCTGATGTTGGCTTCGTTTATCCATATTTGAAAGCATTTTTTGTTATCCCGTAAGAACTTTAATTTGTAATACCTTTTAATTTTTGATTTCCCCCCTACTCTGATTTCTTCTTCCTCTAATCCCTGTCTCAGATCTTTTAGCTTGCCCGTGCACAGCGTTCCCTTTTCAGGAAAGCCAAAACTCTCAACCCAATATGGTCCTACATATTTAACACTCTGAAGGCCGTACTTTTTCACCATTTCTTCAATAAGCTACCCTGCCAGGGCGGGTGACGACGATTGGTTGGAGCCCATTTCAATACCGAAATGAGGGAAAACGTTTTCTTAACCGTGCTCGTAAACCGTCGCTTACGAGGTCGCTTTCGGACATAAAGCGACAGAAAAACCGATCAATGGTTCAATTCCCGGAAGAACCACCGAACAACCGTAAGCAAGTCAGTGTCGCTTAAATCAAGGGTTTAATTCCCGGATAAACCACCCAAAAACCGTAAGCAAGTCAGTGTCGCTTAAGACGTCACCCGAATGCCGCCCTGACAGGGTCCCTCTCTGAGACATGGTAGCCCGAGTGTTGCTTGTGCAGTCAGAATAACAGGAAAAAAAAAAAAACCAAAAAGGTCCTCAGTCTTTTCACGTGTCAAACACGACAGTATTTGTTTCTTATGTCTTCACAAGTCAATTCAAATTATTGTAATTTTTAGAAAAACATAAACTTACCCTGCTGTTAGGAGATTTTCCTTTTCTTATCAGCGTGGAGTGTCCCGGGGAGCTCCGTGCATGCTTACTGATCCTCCACTCTGAAACTTTGATTTAGAGGTTTGAGGCGTTATCTCTGGCCCTGGAGAGCACAGAAATCCCGGAGAGCAAGTCCTCAGCCCACGCACAGAGGCTCACCAGCAGACACCCAGCACTGATCCTGCCGACAACGCCAAAATTGTGGTGGAAAATACCCAGGGTGCAGCAGGTGTAGATTAATTAACTGTTTTAGAATAATTGAAGATGAAACAAGTAACAAGAAATAGTAGACTGAAACCAATGTAGGTTTTTGTAATTTATTGAAGTACATATATTCTGCGCAGAATAGGAGAACTCGTTCACAAGATGCACGCAGCAACATGTGGAAGAGTCTTCAAAATTCACACATCAAGAACATCAGCTTAAATACACAGATAAGAGAGAGGGAGTGACATCGCTTTAAGCACACAATTCAATCTAATAACAAATGAAGATAGACCTTCTGGTCTGTCTGGTTCACAGGGATGTTATGTCGTCTAACCTGTAGAGACCTTGTGACTACGGTTGTATCTCAGTAAACCTAGGTTGGCTATTTTCTCACAGACAAATGTATTTAACTTCTCCTTGGGGGAGACATAACAAGAGCACATACAGAAAAGACATAATTAATTTGGTAAAATATAATTTTGCCATTACACCATCTAACAGTCACGGTACAGCCTAAACCGTACATGGTGGGGGGGTGCTCAGCAGAAGCATGTCTTTGCCTATATGATATGCCACTGCCTCCGTTATTTATTTGTACCGTTCAGCTTTTACCGTCATAAGGCACTGAGAGTACCTCTCCGTGGTGCTCTGCTGCTTGTGCGGGGTTCCAGCTGCAGATGTTGTTGGACGTTGCTGGCGAATACGGCTGTGCTCCAAAGGGTGAGCGCGGCTAAGGTGGTAAAACAGGTTTGCGGTGCGGACGATGGTCTTGCATAATTTGCAGACGACATTGGTCTGACTACGGTCAGACTTATAAAATCCAAAAAACTGCCATATTGGCGAGCTGACGTTTCCCGTTTCATCAAGAACTTCCGCGCTCGCTGCTTCACGCATTTTCCACTTATCACTCCACGCCAGTTCTGTTATTGAAGAATCCAACACGAGACAACGATATGGCGCAACCAAACACAATACTGTTACATGATTGGCTGCTAGCGTGTCACTCACTACGTTGCTAGGCTACCAGAGAGTGAGTGCCTTTGTTCATGCAACCAAACTTGCTTTGAAACCTCTGGTTTCTTCCGACGAAGAAAAAAAAAAAAATGATTGAACTTTTATCGAGTGCATTTTTTATTGATATTGATTACATGTCTATCGCGATACATATCGTTATCGTTTTATCGCCCAGCCCTACATTAGGGGCACTGACCAATAACATTCCACTAGGACAAGTAGGCCTAAACAACTTGTGCCTTTAACCCCCCCCCCCCCCCCCCGTTTAGGATCCTTGTGTATATGATTTCGCATTTTGTTGAGTCATCGGTGTCCCATTGATCATAATTGATTGGATATACGGAGCATCCTTGATCTTCTTGTAAGTCTCCCCCTTCAGAGTATCCAAACTTACTCCAACGAATTGTGCGCATTCTGTATCGTTGTTGTATGTTTCGTTAAGTTTTAAGCCATTTTTCCTTTGAAGGTCAAGCTGGCTTTTGAATTTCATCTTCATCTCAAAAAGCAACCGGCAGTGGCGTTGCTTTTTCATTTATTAACATGTCACGGCATACTCTGTGCTTGAGGCTGATATTGTGTTTAACCAATGTATTGCGTTTAAACTGCGAAGTGCCTGCGCTGTCGGCAAACTTTGTGTTCCCCGCAGTTCTGGGGTAGCGACTGCAGCATTTGCAGTTCATTCCTTACAGTACCTCAGCCAGCTGAATTCTTGGAGCCAGTCTTGCCGAAAATGGTGGGTTCGGGTCTTTTTCGCCACACAAACCTCTGACTCTGAATCGTCATCCGACTAGTACTGTAGCCACTGTAGGCACTTGCACGCTAGCCGCAGGTCGGAAGAACGAGTAAATTGTTCGCTTGCTCATTGTTCAGATGCATAGCAGGATCTGTCTCCTTCCCCACAGATGTCTACGTGCGCTCGATTATCTGTAGGACCCTCCCCCTCCACACATTAGCCACTTACAGCGGCCATTCCCTATCCTTCTCACACTCATTTGCCTGCCACAGATTCCGGATTCATCGAAGCGTCCCTTCCACAAAAAAATAAATATATATATATATATATATATATATATATATATATATATATATATATATATATATATATATATATGGTGGGGGCAAATTTACTGGTCGCACGTGCGACTGGATGTAAAATTCAAAAGTGCATATTAGCCTTACAAATATGACACAATATAATCAACAACAACCATCGTCAACAACATCAGCATCAATTACATTACATCACCAACCCCTTTTGTCAACGTCTCTGACGTTCTCAACACATAGTCAACAGACTAGAATATGTAACCGACCAAGAAATAAAGAAAGAAATAAGATGTTAGATCAGAGGTCACTAATAGGTGGGCCGCAGTCTGGGTCCAGACCCAGACGCCATCCTATCCGAACCTGGACCTATAACTGATAAATTATTGAGAGTGATTACCTTTTGATGAAGTGTTTCCATTTGAACTGGCACAGCTTTTCTAACCTTTACAGCGCTGGTTTAGTGGGCCAGGAAACTCACAGATCTGAGTGAATGCGTTGTAAATCATCTCACGTGATGCTACTCAGCCAATCAAATCTGTGCATTCCCATAAGCATTGCCACTCAAGTCAGTGAGTGAGATATACACGCAGGGGTTAGACAAGACAAGAGACAACAGTCGGAGAAATAACAGTCAGAGAAAAGTAATTTCACATAGCTTGCCTTAAAAAGAGAAAAGTTACTGCAAATGTCTTCAAGCAAAGGTCCAGAACATCATGAAGTTTAACTTGTGCTATGTGTGCTATATTTCAGTGCCATATGTTGAAGTAGCCTTCTAGTTGTATCGCCTGTAGTAGTCAACAACTGACTGTCAAATCCAATAAAGAAAGTACAATTCAATAATATTTCAACAATATGCATGAGTTTTCACATTGTACTTGAGGGGTTATAAATAATAGAGTAGTACTCTAATGATGCATAAATGTAATGTACTTTTATTTAAAGTAAAATAATTGCTGCATTTAAAAATAAAACGGAGCTGTTGTAAATGTGTGCCTTAAAATAAAGTATAGCTTGAATTTGCCTTTTTTGTTAGCTCCATTTAACAGCTTACCAGTCTCAACCAATAGTATTTATTAGCTTTATTTTTGGTTCACGTTTCATATGTCTGCTTTCTGATCCCCAAGGTGACTATGTGATTGTGGATCCCATTGAGGAAGGAGAGAAGGTGAAGGCAGAGATCAGCTTCATTCTCTACAAAGATCACATTCAGAACCTGCAAAAACTACACCTCTGGTGAGCAGGACTCACACTCACACTCACTCACACTCACTCACTCACTCACTCACTCACTCACTCACACACACACACACACACACACACACACACACACACACACACACACACACACACACACACACACACACACACACACACACACACACACACTCTCTTTTGCAAAGCGTTACTGAGTGTATTGTGTTTTTTCCTTGACTTCATCCAGGCCAGAGGGGTTTACGGAGGAGTCATCGGAGCAGGACAAGACGGACAAACAGCCGGATAAGGAAAAGGAGACGGAGGAGAAAGACGAGGAATTCAGTAACTCTGAAGATGATGAAAGTGACATATTTGTAAACACCAACCGCTGTAACTACCATTACAGTGAGAGTGAGGAGGAGGACAGTGAGGAAGAAGATGATGACAAAGACAAAAGGACAGAAAATGGTTCATAGTTTTCAGCACTGAGGACACGGCCAATCAAGAGTGAGAGTTGTGGAAATCATGAGACTGTGTGCTCTGCTGCTGCAGGATGACTTTGAAATGATGTTCCTGATGCAACAGCTCCCTCTGGACTCTGGCCTGTTGTAGCGATAAATGGCTGGGCTCATGGAATGGACTTAAACTTAATCGAACAAAAATAGGTCTTGCTTGTTTATTTGAATTAAAAATCCCAGTAATGTCGCACTTTAACTGAAATTGAATAAGAATCCCATGTCTGTTTGAAATTCTGTAGGATCAATTTCTACTGTACTGTCAGTGTCTAACTGAGCATGTCACAAACTCAAGCATGTTTATATTCTGACTTCCAGTGCAACCATTACTAAAAAAGTACATTACAGGGTATACACTACACCCAGGCCATACTGTAAGATGCAGGATGATGTTAATGTAAACTGTTATATCCATTTCTCCTCCTCCATAGGACAAAATAAATCTGTTGAAAACTCACAAAAATTGCATAACTCAAAACCTTTACACCATTGACAGAACTGTTTTTCATGATGGAAGTCATGGCGTGGTGAGAATTTAAACAGCTCCAGTTCCACTGGTCGCTTAAAAAGATATTGTTTTAACTAGCTGGACTGTAAACTGCTCTTTTGCAGAGCTCCTTGTAGTGCTGATTGATATGATTTTCAAATGATTGCAGCTGATAACCATGGGGATTTGCTGTGTTAAAAGCACAGAATGCTCAAGATGCATAGTTGTTTATTGTAACTGCTGTATGCCTCATCTTTTTCTGACATTCCTTACCCAGTTGCTGATTTTGGTTTTTGTAATGATGAAGGTTTTGGAAATAGATTAATTCTTAAGTTGTCTTTTTCATCACTTGGACTTGATCCTCTCCACATCTTTCTCCTTGTAAAAAAATTATTTTTGCTCACATTTCAAAGAACCATCTCTCCTCGAAACTGTTGCCAGTGGATATAAAAGTAAACACATTTTTTCCCACCATATCTATAAATTCCCAAAAAGTAGGTCACATATTGTACATGAAGCCACTAACCAAGCAGTACATTTGTACTGCCAGTGGAACCAGTTCTACAGGAACTTTCTACTTGACACAAGTTAGTAAGACATGCAAATAAAGTGGTGATGAGTGCATAACTTCTTTTACTGATTGAGTGGTTTTGTATGTAAAGGATGCCCGTAATCCTGTGAACTAACAGTTATGAGAAATATTTTTGCTTTGCTCTATTAAAAGATTAAGTTTTGCAGCAGCCTTAATAAACATTGATGCTACCCAGTTCTAAAAGGCTGATTATTTACTAAATGCATTTCCTGCAGAAAAATGATTGTGAATGCTGAAAAGCTAAATTGCTAAAGCGTAACTGGATTTCTGGCATAATTGCGTAAGAAGAAGGTGAGGTAGTGAGAAAAGTGGGAATGGTTTTATTACGAATTTCATTGAAATGTTGAATAATACCAATAATGTAATAAACAAGTGGAATATTTTAAGTTTTAAAAAAAGAAAAGTCATATTATAGCATGTCAAAAAAGTGATGAAAAAGTCATAGTATAGTTTATCGAAAAAAGTGATAAAGAGTATAGTATGTCGAAAAAAAGTCATAGTATAGAATGTTGAAAAAAGTGAGAAAAAGTTAAGTTATATAACAGTCAAAGTATAGTATGTAGAAAAAAGTGATCAAAAAGTCAGTATAGTATGTCCAAAATTACATAGTTGTTTATTGGGACTGCTGTGTGCCTAATTTTTTTTCTGACAGTCCTTTCACAGTTGCTGATTGTAGTTTGTGGAATGATGAAGGTTTTGGAAATAGATTCATAGTTGTGTTTTGCATCACTTGGACTTCATCCTCCACATCTTTCTCCTTTCACTCTGTCTGTCACTTTCAAAGAATCATCTCCTGAAAACTGTTGCCAATGGATTTCCAAAAGATGAGCTCACATATTGTACATGAAGCCACTAACCAAGCAGTACATTTGTACTGCCAGTGGAACCAGTTCTACAGAAACTTTCTACTTGACACAAGTTAGTAAGACATGCAAATAAAGTGGTGTTGAGTGCATAACTTTCACTTTCACTCTTTTACTGATTGAGTGGTTTTGTAAGTAAAGGATGCCCATGATGCTGTGAAATAACAGCTATGTATATATATATATATATATATATATATATATATATATATATATATATATATATATATATATATATATATATTTATGCATAGTATATTATGTTAAAAAAGTCATAGTATGTCATGAAAACTGATAAAAAGTCATAGAATATGTCAAAAAAGTCATAGTATAGTATGTCAAATAAAGTATAGAATGTGAACAAAAGGGATGAAAAAGTCATAGTATGGTATGTCGATAAAAGGTCATAAAAAGGTGATAGCATAGTAAAAAAAAAGTCATTATAGTATGTTGAATAAAGGGATAAAAAAGTCACAGTATAGTATGTCGAAAAAAGTCATAGTATAGTATGTTGAATAAAGTGATTAAAAAGTCATAGTATAGTATGGCGACAAAATCCATTAAAACGTCATAGTATATTATTTCGAAAAAAGTCATAGTATAGTATGTCGAAAAAAGTGAAAAAAGTCATAGTATAGTATGTTGAAAAAAGTGATAAAAAAGTTGTAGTATAGCATGTCAAAAAAGTCATTAAAAAGTCATAGTATAGTATGGCGATAAAATCCATTAAAACGTCATAGTTTTGTATCTCGAAAAAAGTGATAAAAAAGTCATAGTATAGTATGTTGAAGAAAGTGATAGAAAAGTCGTAGTATAGTATGGTGAAAAAATATTTATAGTATAGTATGTCGAAAAAAAAGTCACACTGTAGTATGTCAAATAAAGTGATAGTATAGAATGTGAACAAAAAGGATAAAAAAGTCATATTATAGTATGTCGAATAAAGTGATAAAAAAGTCGTAGTATAGCATGGTGAAAAAAAGTCACAGTATAGTATGTCGAAAAAATATTGATAGTATAGTATGTCAAAAAAGTATAGAATGTTGAAAAAAGTCGTAGTATAGCATGTTAAAAACAGTCAGAGCAAAGTATATTAAAAGCCATTAAAAAGTCATAGTATAGTATGTTGACAAAAGTCCTAGTATAGTATGTCAAAAAACGTCATAGTATAGTATGTTGAATAAAGTGATAAAAACGTCATAGTATAGTATGTCGAGAAAAGTGCAAAAAAGTCATAGTATAGCATGTAAAAAAAGTCATAGTATAGTATGTCTAATAAAGTGATAAAAAGTCATAGTATAGCATGGCAAAAAAAGTGATAAAAAAGTCATAGTATAGTATGGCAACAAAAGTCATTAAAATGTCATAGTATAGTATGTCAAAAAAAGTTGTAGTATAGTATGTCGAAAAAAGTGAAAAAAGTCATAGTATAGTGTGTTGAAAAAAGTGATAAAAAAGTCATAGTATAGTATGTCGAAAAAATCGATTAAAACATCATAGTATAGTGATAATTAATTAATTATATAGTGATAGTTAAGACTAGAAAAGCGCTATATAAATACAGTCCATAGTATGTCTAAAAAAGTCATAGTATATAGTATAGTATATATAAATATATAGTATGTCGACAAAAGTGATAAAAAAGTCATAATATAGTATGTCGACAAAAGTGATAAAAAAGTCATAGTATAGTATGTCAAAAAAAGTTAAAGTATAGAATGTGAACAAAAGAGATTAAAAAAAGTCATAATAAAGTATGTCGAAAAAAGTGATAAAAAAGTCATAGTATAGTATGTCGAAACAAGGGCATAACAAAGTCGATAAAAGTTATAGCACATTAAAAAAAAATCACAAAAAGGCATAGTATAGTATGTAGATAAAAGGGATCAAAAAGTAATAGTATAGTACGTTGGAAAAATGAATAGCATAGTATGTCGGAAAGAGTGATAAAAAAACTCATAGCATAGCATGTTGAAAAAAGTCATAAAAAAGTTATAGTATAGTTTGTTGAACACAGTCATAGTATAGTTTGTTGAAAAAAGTCACAGAAAAGGCATATGTCGAAAAAGGGATGAAAAAATAATAGTAGGCTATAGTATGTTGTAAAAATGAATAATGTCGGAAACTCATAGCATGTCAAAAAAAGTCATATTATAGGATGTTAAAAAAATCTTAGCATGGTATATTGAAAAAATATCATAATATATTATGTAACAAATTGGAAATTGGTTATTGTGCATACATAATGTTTGGTAAACTAAATAAATCTGAATTTTGTTTATTATAATCATTGGTAGGTGGTGCATGATGACTGAAGCCTGACTGAACACTCTCTCGTCCCAGACGACAGCTAGCTAGCTAGCAGCTAACAGGGTAGGTGAATGTTGAAAATGCATCTTGTTGTCATGTAAGGGCCCTGTTCATGTTACACAGACATTTTAATTGCATTTTGTGTCTGTTAAGGTACACAAAGGCACTATTTCATTTATGCCCCCATAACTGCCGTTTAGCTAAGTGGGAGTGGTGGGCATTAGCTGCAGCAGCTCCGTCTATGTAGCTGCTATTGCGCTAATTGTTTTTGCTATAGACAGGTCTTGCATAGTGATATTAACGTAAAAATTGGCCGGAGTTCTCCTTTAACTTCATTTTTTAATCAACTCCTCTCTACTCTCATGATGATTTTAGAGATATTCTGCCAACTGTACCCAGATGAAGTTACTCTTTAAAGCTGAGTTATTTGAAATCTTATGTCCTTCCTTTCAATATGAAGCTCAGCGCAAATTCTTTCAGGAAGACGTCGTTAACCCAATCAGTACTCTTTCTCCGTAAATCAAATCAGCTGTTTAGAAGCCATACTTTCACTTAAACCAATCAGACATGACCACGGAATTCAAGGACCAATCACAGCATTAATAGGTTACCTTTGGTGTCAGTTTTTGTTTCAGGAAAGCGCTCAACCCTCCACCTCCCCTGCCGCCTCCAGTCTTCATGATTCTCCCGGCTGGCCATTCCGTTGCCACCAGTGTCTAGACTCCATCGGGGGATATGTTTCCTATTCTCTACCCCTTTAAAAAATATTAATTTGATGGAGTCTAATCTCCAAAAGACTAATTTTTGTCATGCAGTTGTATAATAAATATTGTTCTTTTGCATATCTGCAAACAAAGTCTCTCCTGATTGAAATAACTAATAATTGCACTGAGAGCTTATGGAGATGGATTGTAATATTCCAATTGCATCTGTAAAATCATAAAATGGTAAGTAAAACACCCAGAACAAGGAAATCTAAACATATCATGGGGGAACATCCAGAAGATGTTGATATTACTAGTTAAGTTGGCTCATGGAGGCTTCTGTCACCCATAATGGACAACTCTATCTGCTTCTCACAGGGCCATTGTCAAATGTCACCCCTTTGCTCATTGGGAAACTTGTCACACATGTAGAAAGCCACAGACTCCCCCTTTTGTGTCCGCCCATGTCCCAGGGCTCTGCACTCCAGACACTTGGATTATCACGTTTGGAAGAAAGGTGTTTTTTATGCATTTGCTATCATACCAGCACATCCGTTAAACAAGTGTCTGTACTGGTTGCTTAAGCAAAGCAGAATGTAAATAAATCCATTGGTGTCAATGAAATGTTTATGGGGATATGAAAAAACAGAAATACAGGAACGTACAAGAAGAATATATTTTTACTCAATCACATTGGCTAGACAGTTCTCTATAGCAATCCTAAATTAAGTGAAAACAGACTTCAGATTATAAAACATTACTGGAAGCCTATTGGTTGACACCAGCTGCTCATTAAACTCAGATGATGTAAACGTGCTGCGGGGAGACCTTTCTTCTTACACCTGAAGTTAATAAATACTGTGTAGTTAATACAGGGTCACCTCTTTATGATTGACAGCAGCTCAATGTGCTATCAGACTGTCATGGCAAAATTGTTTAATAGAGAAACTTTGGATGGTCTTCCAGTTTGTTCTTCTTCTAGTTTGCCTCCTCTCAGGGGCACATCCCAACACTGTGCCTGTGTCTTTTTCACATGGGCCCACAGTTTAACTATCTCGTCTGGGCTTCGTTTGTGGACCAATAGAATTGTGTGATAGGAACACAGCTCCTCCTCTTCCTTGTTAGGAAAGTCAAACGTGAGGAAGGCAGGATGGTGGACAGGTTGAGCGTTGAGCTGAACCATACACATCCCCACATAAACGTCGTCGATGGGGAACAGGTGAAGCCTTTTAGACATGTCGTGTAGGCGTTTGGCCAACAGTCCTGAGTACACCACCCCTCCACCGCCTGCATACATAGGATAGAAGCCCTTGTAGAAACTGTCTGGGATAAAGTACTTGGACTTGTTGAATCGGATTGGTACAGCTGCAGCTATGACATCTCCAACCATGAAGTCTTGTAGTGTCTTGTGTGCTTGTGGCTTCTTTAGCTGGTCCAGGAGGTAGCTTACCATTTTGGGGGTGTTGACGAAGATGTCATCGTCCCCTTTAAAGACGAAGCGAGTCCAGCTGCACGTGCGTTTGAACCAGCTCCAGAAGAGCACATCTTTTAAGGTGAGGTTGAAAAATGTGTCCTTGAAGTCCCACTGCAGAATGTCTCCATAGTGTTTACTCTCCATCTGCAACAACGCGGATGCATTCACACCCAGTTCCTCAGTACTTCCTTTGCCTAGCAGGAACACCCTACGGACGTATCCTCCACCTTCTCCTCCATTTCCGTTCCTCTTCGGTCCTGCTACCCATCCTGCCTGGCCCCAGGTCCGTCGAATGGCCTGCCGGTTCAAAAAATTCTGCCCCGTTGACTTGATGGCCAGGAGAAGCAGAGGGGCCTCCTTCTCTTCCTTTGTCCCAGCTCCACACACTCCATCTGGCTGTAGGAGGGCTGGGTAGTCTCTCCTTTGCATGTGGCTTATAAACTCCTGTATCTGCTGTGGTAGCTGGTCAAAGTTTCTCCTTGTGCTGTCCAAGTTGATAACTTTAGAGAAACCTTGCGTCAGTAGGGACTCATTAAATGTACCATTTTCAAATCCCCTCTTGGTGTTGTTTGGGCACAGGATGGGGTTGAAATGGTTGTTGAGGGTCCGCTGGAGATGGTTCCAAAAGGCATCCCCATGCAGGTGGAGGTCCCAGAAAGTTTTAGGGTTGTTTCCCGAGGCAACGAAGTGAACAGCGTCCAGGCCCGACGTTGATGTTCCATTCATGGCCATACACAACATGACGGTAATGTAGACAAACAGCAGGGCCAGGGAGATGCATGGTGTGCACACACAGATTAACACTCTCCGCCAGCGACAGTAGCACCGCGCCATTCAACTGCAAATACATGAATAGTGTGTTAGTTTGGCCAAATCTTAAATCTGTGTAAAAACAAGACACAGCTTTGAGTATCAAAATACAGTAAATGTACTATGAAATGAAAAGGTTGGTGTGTACAGAGTATACATAAGGTAAACAAAGTCATGAGAGAGAAAGGAAAGAGGCAAGGGGGGGCTATGTTTGAAAGTTCTCAAAACAATCTCATCAAAAGTATGTATTTAGTATGTACTGGAGTTTCCGATTGTATCAACTTCAACTTTCAACTTTAATATCCCGAAGGAAATCTTGATCGGGGGGGGTTGTCAAACTGGGTGACAATCACTCATGCATGCACACGCATGAATTCTCCCTTGTGGGTGGAGGGGCTTAGGAGAATGTTTTGGGCTTTAGCAGAAAGGGGGGAGGGACTGAAAGTTGTAGATGTTCACATTTTTTTGCTAAGTCCTGGATCTTCCCAATCCTACCTATGGCACCTTTAAGTGCTGTACAGAGACAAGTAACCATTAAATGGAATAAATAAATAAATGATCAATCCAAGCTAATCCTGCTATCTTACACAGATACACATAAAAGCAGGAGGTAATGAAATAAATGAAGGAGCATAAATAAAGCTTCTCAATGGCCACAGGGATAAAAGAAGCCCTGACATGCCTGGTTCTAGGAATTCTGAAACAGTGACCAGAGGGCAAAGAGACCAAGCTCCTTAAAAAGTGGTTGGTTAGGGCAGTTGAGAATTTGTTGAGCCTTGCAGGTGACACGCTTACAATAGTTTTCCTGCAAGCCTGTTTTTACCAGCCAGTGGAAGCCTGCCATACCAAGCCACTAAGCAAAACATAAGGACAGACTCACACATTGAATCACTTCATTTTTCTTAAAAAGAAAAACCTCTGCTGGACTGAACTTTTTTTTTTACAAACAGTGTCTGTGTTGGGTTCAAAACATAATGTATTATCATTAATGGTTCCCAAGTGTTTATACTGAGAAACAATCTCAACATCCTTCTCCTGAATGACAGTGTAACGCTGGGCTGGATCCTATGAAGATCGATTATCATGGCATAGACATGGTAACTAACCTTGGTGTTAAGATGGACAGCGATTTTCAACTAGAGAAACAGATACATTCTGTTGTAAAAGCTAGTTTCTTTCAACTCAGGCTGCTTACCAAGCTGAAGCCATTTTTTTTATCTTTCACTGATTTTGAGAGGATTATACATGATTTTATCACAACTTGCCTGGATTACTGTAATGCTTTATATGTATGTGTTAGCCAGGCCTCCCTCTCCAGATTACAAATGATTAAAAATGCTACCGCTCATTACACCTGTTCTTGCCTCCCTTCATTGGCTACCGGTTTGCTTTAGAATACATTTTAAGATTCTGTTGTTCGTTTTTAAAGCTCTTTATGGTCAAGCCCCAGCTTATATTGCAGAACTACTGAAGCCACACACTCCTCTGAGGTCATTAGGTCTGCAGACCAGCTACTCCTTGTTGTCCCTAGAACGCGGCTCAAACATAGGGGAGATCGAGCATTCTCAGTCGTGGCCCCAAGGCTGTGGAATGAATTGCCTCTGCATGTCAGATTGGCTCCCAGCCTTCATATTTTGAAATCACGACTTAAAACTCACTTTTATTCATTGGCCTTTAAACCTGCTTGAGAGTTGTATTCTGCATTTTCATTTTCCAGTTTGTTACTTTATGTTCGTTTGTTACTCGTGCGTTTATAATCTGTCCTAAATCATGTCAATGTCCAGCACTTTGGTCAACCTGGTTGTTTTAAATGTGCTTTACAAATAAAGTTGGATCTAGTTTTGGACACATTAATCAATAGCCTAAATAATACTCTTTACACCAAGAAGTGAAGACATCAACTACAGGACCATGCCGTCATTAGGCCATTAGGCTCACAATGACAGTAACATCAGCAAATTTCACAAAATGCCTATTATCATAAGACTCATACAGTATATGAAATGAAGAGCAATGGTGAAAGGAAACAGCCCTGTGGGGAACCAGTGGAAGAAAATAATCACACAATCTTCAGAAGCAGATGGATTTTGCCCAGATGGAATAGAAATCGTAAATATTCAAATTCCCATTTCTCTGAGATCTTGTGCTTCTACAATTCCATTACAGCTAAGCCAACTCCATCTGTTCATGAATATTGGCATGTGATATGGTTAATGACTCCACATCAGCTACTAAATGGACCTTGTGGTAAGATTGTTTTGTCAACTGCTGTCCCCTGGGTCAAGAAGGAACTCCAGAGCTCAACTTTTTTTTAAATGATCAAAAGAGAGTTAAAAAGGAGCAGTTATATCAGCAGATGAATACAGAAATTACCTCAGTCCACAAAATCAGTGTGTCAATAATAATAATCTTACGGTATGATATACAGCTTACCAAGATGTGATCATCTTCTCCTAGACTGCTGAAATCTAAATGAAGAGTTGCCATCTTTCTTTACTTACCTGTTTTAAGTGGACTCCCACATTCACCAAATACTTTTCAATAAGCAAAGCTGTGGTCCTTGCTAGTAATCTGACAGCCCCATTATCAGCTCATTTCACAGAAGAAAAAAATTCTCGAAAGATGTAATCCAGGAGGTCCCAGTCAAGATTCTCTTTTCTAGAGTAAAGTCATCTGGTTTGCTGACAAATGAGGCTGCTGATCGAGTTGAAGGAGGACATGGGATTTGCCCAGTGAATAAAAAAAGAGAGCAAACTAGAATGAAATGTTCTTCCTTCATCGGTGGACAAGGGCCAACAGAACAATCTGTATGTGAGAGATCTAAATTGGAAGCTAGGGACTCTATTGACTACTCAAACAGGTTTTACTCTGTAATGTCAAAAGGTCTATTGAAGCAGCAGATCCCCTTTAGAAAATACCATTGAATACCATTGTGTATCTCCCTCATCCCGCCCAATACCATTCACTTATCAGGTAAAACAGGTATAGTGGGGAAGTTACCCGAGTGCTAGAAGTGACGTATAGGTATGTGAAACTTGTGTTGCAACACTTTCAGGTAACAATGAAACCCAATCTGGGTTTTCCTGGTCAATTTAGAGAGGTCAAAAGAAAGACAAAGAAAATTGGCAACAAGAGTCAATAAAGGGTAAGAATAAAGTAAAGTAAGAATAATATAGGTATAGATATATGCAGTGTATTAACAGAATATATGACAAGAAATAAGAAAAACAATAAATATGGATATACTGAATGAACCATATAGACTGATATGTACAGTATGTACAGCTATGTGCAGTGAGGTAACATAAGAATAGTAAGAATAATTGTATGTGCAGAATGAATAGTATGAACAGCAGTAGAATATGGCTATGTATAGGTGTATGTACATCTGTAAATAAATAAATAGAATAATATGGGTGGGATAGGATAGTGCAAATTGTGTGTGTGTGTGTGTATGTGTGTGTGTATGTCTTTGGGGGATCTTAGTAGGTTTAATTGTCACTGGGATGCAGAGCTAGGGTTCAGTAGGGTGACAGCCGCAGGAAAGAAGCTTCCTTTGAACCTGCTGGTTCGGGTGCGGAGAGACCTGAGACGCCATCTGGATGGGAGTGGGGTGAACAGTCTGTGGTTGGGGTGAGAACAGTCTTTGATGATGCTGCGCACCTTACGCAAGCATTTCTTGCCCTGGATGGCCTCGATGGAGGGGAGTGAGGAACCGGTGATGCGTCGGGCAGTTTTCACCACCCTCTGCAGTGCTTCCGGGTCATTGGCAGAGCAGTTGCCATACCAAACTGTGACACAGTTGGTGAGGATGCTCTCAATGGTGCAGCGGTAGAAGTACAAGAAGCTGTAGAAGTGGTAGAAGTAGAAGAAGTGATGACATCCCGTATAAAGTCTGAAACTGCTCCACAGACAATTTCTTTTTCTTTTTTTTTTTTTTTTGTGATAAACTTTTTATTGAACAATTTAAACATTACTTTACAAACCGTGCCATTGCCTTGCCATTAAATAATTTTAGTGAGGAAGAGAAAAAAATAAAATAAAAAAGAATATACATATATACATACACACATACATACATACATACATACATACATACATACATACATACATACATACATATATATATATATATATATATATATATATATATATATATATATATATATATATATATATATATTATATATATACATACATACACACATACAAAAAAAAATAAAATAATAAAAATTAAAAATAAAAAGGGAGGAGAATAATTCTAAGGATAGACATTGTCAGACCCACCAGTGGGAACTCATTGCCTTAGATGAAAGTCTCGCAGTCACACAGCTTAATTCACAGCAACACCTTATATGCGAGCAAGCAATGTCATGTCAGAAAGAGAACTGATAAGAGCGTCCCAGGCCTGCACAGTAGATGCTCGCGCTTTATGTATGATAGCCAATGACCTTTCTAGAAGAGCAATGTCTCTAAAATGATTTAGCCATTCTTTTGCCGATGGAATGTCCGGGCAAAACCATGAGTGTATTATGGTCTTCTTAGCAGCAGTCAATCCTGCAAATATAACTTTCCTCTGTGCCAATCTGGTATTGCCACTAAGAGCGGAGTCATCATTTAATAGAAGTAGGGGGAGGTACATTGGAATGGGAAACCCTAAGATATTTTCAAGGCACTTATGCACTTTGGACCAGAGGCCAGACACAGAGGGACATTCCCAAAACATATGAAGATATGTGCCCACAATATTCTGATCACATTGTGTACAGTTGGGATTATCTGTTAGTTTCATTGTAAAGCGTCGGTATGGTGTGGCATAGAATTTGTGCACAAACTTATAATGAATAAGCTGATGTGCTGGGTTCTTTGATGAGATGGGTATGTTGGTCCAAATATTAGTCCAGTCCAGATCATAACCTTGACCCTCAAGTTCATGGTTCCAAGAACTGATCACTCCCAAAGGCTTAACGTTTTTAGAGAGCAGCTCATTGTAGATACTGGACACTAATCCAGTAGAGGGTGTCCGAGAGGAAGTCCAAGAGTCCAACGGATGAGAGGGTAAAGGTGAATCCCATGGAACTCCATGGGCACGGATTGCAGATCTCAACTGGAGATACAAGAACCAAGGAAACCCAGGTAGAGAATAACGTTCTTTAAGCTCTTGGAGTGAAATCAACCCATTTCTATCATATAGATCTTGGAGAATGTGGATTCCTCCAGAAGCCCAACTGTCATTAAAATAGGGACCAGAATGCTGTAATAAGTTGTAGTTATACCAAATAGGAGAGCGGTCACAAAGCTTTATGTTACATCGCATATGTTTCTGGACAGCAAACCAAATTTTCAAGGAGTTGCCTATGATTGGCCCAAACTTTCTACATACAGATCTAGGTTCCAACCCGCAAAATAGTATGTCTGTCACCCTATGTGGTTTAACCATTTCTTTCTCTATTTGACGCCAGGGTGTGACAACACTCTCATTGCACCAAACTGTCAATTGCTTTATTTGAAATGACCAGTAGTATAACTTAAAGTCAGGTACTGCTAAGCCTCCAGAGTGTTTTGGTCGCTGTAACGTGCGTAGGCAAATACGAGCCCTTTTATCATTCCATATGAATTTAGTGGTCAGGGCCTGTAGTTCATCAAAGTACTTAGGTGGTGGCGGCATAGGGATCATAGAAAACAGGAAATTCAGTCGGCCGAGTACATTCATTTTCAGTATCGCAATTCTGCCTTGCAGTGACATCTTGAGATCAGACCACCTCTGAATGTCCGATACAATCTCCGTTTTTAGTTTATTGTAGTTTGCATGTGATATATCTGAGAAATTGGTTACAACTATGCCTAGATATGTAAATGCGGTGTTATGCCATTGAATATGTTGAATGACCGGTAATGTGAGGTGTTTAGCAGGGGCATTTAAAGGAATGAGGAGGGATTTATCCCAATTAATTTTATAACCAGAAAATAGACTGAACTGCGTGAATACTTTGAGTATTTGAGGTAGAGACTCAGAAATATTAGTAAAAAAAAGTAATACGTCGTCCGCGTAAAGCGAAATTTTATGTTGTGTACCTTGTACACTGATGGGTGAAATGTGCGGGTCAAATCTAATTGTCTGGGCTAGCGGTTCAAGTGACAGAGCGAAAAGGAGCGGGGACAGTGGGCAGCCCTGCCGAGTTCCACGGTGCAGAGGGAATATTTTAGACACGCTATTATTTGTCTGCACGACTGCACAAGGGTTGGCGTATAGTGTTTTGATCATTGATATAATTTTCCTGCCAAATCCGAAATTCTCCAAAACCTGCCACAGGTATACCCAGCTCACTCGATCAAAGGCTTTTAGCGCATCCAAGCTGAATATAGCTGCGGGGTGTGTATCCGATTCTGATACATGTAATATATGGACAAGGCGTCGGATGTTGTCTGATGCAAGTCTCCCCTTTAAAAACCCGGTTTGGTCACAATGGATTAATTTACCTACGCATGGCTCCAGTCTTCTGACTAACACTTTGGCAAACAGCTTTAGTTCTGTTGTAATAAGTGATATCGGCCTGTAACTGCCGCAACTCAGAGGTGGTTTACCTTTCTTAAGCAGGACTGATATGAGAGATGTATTTTGGTCACGATGAAAGGAACCAGTATCTAGAGCATAGTTAAGAGAGTTTAAGAGCAATGGCCCAACAATATCCCACAGTTCCAAAAACAACTCTGGGGGCAGCCCGTCAAGGCCAGGCGATTTCCCTTTTTGCATCGAGCTTAATGCCTCTTTAAGTTCTAAAAGAGTAAATGGTTCTTCAAGGGATTCTGCATCATTGTCAGTAAGTGACGGTAATTTAAGTTCCGACAGATACAATTTAAGGGCAGCCAAGTCAGGAGCAGGGTCCGCTGTATAGAGACGAGAGTAAAATTCTGCAAAAGTATTATTTATTTCAACTGGGTCATAGGTTACAGGTCCAGATGATGTTTGGATTGCACTGATAGTGGAAAATGATTCATTTTGTTTTAATTTGGCAGCTAAAAGCTTGCTCGATCTTTCACTCTGATCATAATAAGTGAGTCTCGTGCGATGAATTATAAACTCTGCTTTAGCCTTGAGCAGATTGTTCAGTTCAAATTTCAGGCCCGAAAGAGCTGAATGGTTTTGTTCAGAGAACTGCCGTTTTAGGTCAGCTTCCAAAGTTCGTATCTCATCCTCCAGTTGCGTAACCCTGCGCCTCCTGGTCGCCTTCAAATGGGAGGAAAATGACAAGGCCTCCCCCCTTATAAAGCACTTAGTTGTTTCCCAAAGTATTTGGGGTGAGGGCGCTGTCTCCGAATTAATTTCTAAAAACACTTTAAGATTATTCCTCAGTTTTTTCAAGAAGTCTGTATTCTGAAGTAATGTCGTATTAAAACGCCATCTGTGCGTACATTTACTGTGAGTCGGTAGGAAGTTAAAGTTATATAACACAGGGGCATGATCGGAAATTATAATAGGAAGGATATCAGTGGAATCTATACAGTGATTCAGGGAAGCGGAAACGAACATGTAATCAATTCTCGAGTATGTTTTGTGTCTGGCCGAGAAAAAAGTATAATTCTTAACCAAAGGGTTCCTTAAGCGCCATGGATCGATAATATTAAGCTCAGAAATAAAGGTGTTGATCCCACTAGGGGAGTCCTGGCTTGAACTTGCATTCATAGATTTGTCTAAATTTACGTCACACACCTGGTTAAAGTCACCCCCAACTATAAGCTGATGACCTAGAGAGTCTAGCAGAGTATTAGAAATTGTACTTAAGAAATTTGGATCGTGGGTGTTCGGGCCATATACCGACGCAAGACAAATTTTCGTACGGTTAATTGTAACATGGACGTAAGTCAATCTACCGATGTCATCCCTGCCCGATTTATCCACCTTCACCCCTAGCTTCCTACTGAATAAAATAGCCACTCCCTTTGTCCTATTTGTCGCAGAAGAGTGAGCAACACATTTATACAATTTATTCTGAAACCTATGAATATCAATTGATTTCAGATGTGTTTCTTGGATCAGGGCAATGGAAATCTCTTTACGTTTAAGGAATTCTAAGCATTTGGTGCGCTTTACCGGGGAGTTTAGGCCCCGTACATTCCACGACATTATATTAATGGAGTTATCCATATTAAGGTTTGTGCCATTTTATCAACTGGAGGGTATCATATGCAAGTCTACACAAAATGTTGCTCCTCAAGTATAAAGCATACAAACCAGAAAATAATAGCATATAACAGTCTGTACAAGAATGGCAAGGCTTTGGTAACAAACACAGAACAATTACAACAAAACATCCCATCCGCAAGAGATGATAAATGGTCTCTTAGGATGGAGAGTAAAATGAAATAAAATAAAAAAGCTTTCTTATCAACTAACTGTGGCTTTCAACAGTGATACACGTCTCCTGTCCGATTCCATATGGGTATCAGAAACTTCAGCTTTAACTTAATAACCATTCATTTATAAAGCCAGATTGGACTATAATCAGGTTCTCCCCTCAGACTCAGTCTACATTCTTCAGAATTAAATTCCTAAAGTAACTTACTCAGTATTAAGAGGCAGGCTGGTAGCCTACGCTCTTATAAGTAAACTTAGGTCAGATACTCAATGCAGTCAGAGGGGAGTATGCAGCATGAAACCTTAAGTGATCCGCTGTTCGGGTCAAGTTGGAGCGGGAAGAGTATCCGCCGAAGGTCCCTCGTCATCCGGTATGGTGGGGAAAGAGACGCGAGGGGTGCCGGGTTCACTGGATACTGAGCAGGGACTCCGGTCGAGCATGGCCATGAATGACTCCGCATCTGCCACTTTTTCGAAAAG
Organism: Gymnocephalus cernua; assembly: GCA_023631565.1. Classification (NCBI taxonomy): domain Eukaryota; kingdom Metazoa; phylum Chordata; class Actinopteri; order Perciformes; family Percidae; genus Gymnocephalus; species Gymnocephalus cernua. The sequence continues at coordinate 6,192,084 of CM042435.1, read as the reverse complement.
GTGCAGCGAGCCTTTGTGTCTAACTTTTAGGGTTTCAGGATATCTCAGGAACGGCCTCAGACCTCTGTTGGCAAGCTGTTTTCTCACCGCATCAAAGGCTTTCCTCCTCTGCGCAGTATCGTTGCTGTAGTCGGGAAAAAACAGCAGCCTGGATGCCGATGTCCGCCCCTCGCTGGATATCTGGTGTGTAGGCGCGGCCGAAAGGGCCCTGGCTCCGTTGAGAATTTTCTCCCTGTCCTGGTAACGAAGTAGCCGGAAGATGAGTGTCCGCGGACGGCTGGTCCTGTCTTGGGTGGTGAATATACGGTGGGCCCGTTGAATTTCAATCTTCTCCCCGGATAGGGAGGGGATCCACCTGGGCAAGTTATCTTGCAAAAATCGGATGGCATTTTCTCCCTCTGCTGACTCTGGCAGGCCGACAAGTCGGAGATTAGGCCTCCGTGATCTGTCCTCCATCTCAGCGACCTTCTGGCGGAGGGTCATTATTTCCTTCTGGAGGTCACCCACATCGTGTTTCACCGCTCTGATGTTAGCCGATGTAGCATCTAGCCTCCCCTGCAGCTTTCGACCGGCCTCGGCTTGCTTTGTGATGTCCTCGCTAAGTTTGTTCACTGCCGAGTTGGACGTTTCAGTCATCGCTTTCAGGGTTTGGATTTCACCGGCAAGCATTTCCTCAACGGCCTCTCTCACAGCCAGCTTAATTTTCCCAGTCATCCTTTCTTCTTGCTCACGAATTGCTAACAAGATGGCTGCGTTTGAGGTATCATCCGGTTCTTGGCCCGACACTTTCTTTTTGCCTGCTGTCTCGTCCGTAGACGATTTATTCTTCGCTCCTCTCCCGCTCGACATTTAGTAGCGAAACTTAGACGTAATTTAAACTAGAATAGTTTCTGAATTGCAGGATATTTCGTGTATTATCGGACTTTTGAGACGGAGCTCAGAGCTACACGCGCATCATGCCAGGGCAGCCACCGGAAGTCTTCTTTTTCTTTTTTATACCAAAATGAGCTTTATTCTTTTGTTGTGTTCCCAGTTCTGACACAGAGCACTGGGTGCTCTTTGTGTCATCTATAACATCTTTCCAAATGTATTGTCTATGGAGCAGTTCCACACTTTGTGCTTGATGACATCACCAGTTTGAGTTTAAGCACTCTAGTTTTTAATTTTGGAGAGTTGTTCATGTTTACTAACATTTTTGGACTGTCTTAGAATTTTGAAAATGGGCATAGTTCCCCTTTGAATCATGTCCTTGATGAATATTTGTAATTATAAACTATGGTGTTTGTAAAAAAACAAACAAAAAAAAAAACAAGTACATATCTGCTGTTTGTTCAAAGAATATTATCAACAGACAAGGAATTTTTGAATTATTGAATTGAATTGAATTATAGCTAAATAAAGCTAAATATTAAGCTAGGGTCATAGATTCCGTGAAAGACAAAAAATAAATTACAAATTTACAAAACAAGCTTAAAGGTACACGGTGTAGTGTTTTAAATATTTTATTAGCTAAAATCAATGTCTTCATTCATAAATATGTCCTCATTGGTGTAAAATGACCTCTGCCAATGACCTGACTTATCCTCGTAAGCGAAGAATTTCTTATCTGTATTTACATTGGACGGGCAAGTCCAAGGAGGCTTCCATGTCGTTCCGCCATTTTGAAAAACTATTATGGCTGAGAGGGACATAAAGCACTAGCCTACCTGTCTAGCTAATCCACAATGCATTTTCGTTCAGAGCCAGCGTCACGTGACTGAAACGGAAAAGGAGATCAGTGAGAGGTGCTTGTCACCGCCCCGGCAAATTTGAAAGCCTGCACTGCACTTTAGTTTTTAACGGAGGATCATACTTATGCGGAGCGACAGGAGAAGGAATCCTCATCGCCAAAAAAAGTGAAAAAGGGAATTATAGCTTCTTGGTACATAACAGCTACCGTAGTTGCAACACGCATTTGAAAAAGTGAGGCGCTTTAGAGAGCACTATTCGTTTGAATGCAAAATACAATTTCACCGCTAGATGGGAGAAATTCCTACACTGCTCTTATTGTGAAAAAACTTGTTGATGATGCATTTCTTTACTTTGCATCATTGTTTTTTCATTCAAAATGAATCTGAATGGTCTGATGGGGACACTATAATGAGATGTCTAAAATTGGTGGGACTGAGGCACTTGCTATATAATTGCAACATACCTGGTTTGAGTCTGGCCAGGGACCTTTGTTGCATGTCATCCTCCCGTCATTCCCAGTCAACCTTGCATTGTCTGATGAAGGCAAATTATGAAAGATGCCACAAAATACTGTACACTTTACAATGTAAAAATGCCATGAATTGTGACTAGAGTACAATATGTTTGAAGGACGATGTAATTTAGATAGACCAGTTAGAGATACAGAGCGGTCAAGAAGACGGCTGAGTCCTCGCTGTGCTCGTCAGATTTGTCATCCACTGGTGTGTGAGAGTAGATTTAAAAGTCTAATCTGTCACACACTGTTGCATGTCTTTAAGAAATGAACATGCAATATAATCTATTGGACTGAAATGCCTCTTAAAACTATAAACAATCAATTTAAACAGACAATGTATATGTGTATAGTACATAGGGCTGGGTATCATTCAAAAATGTTTGATACTGGTACTGATACCAATACCGTGACTTTGATACCCGTTCCTAAACGATTTTATAAAACAAAAAGAAATTACAACATTACGGCACAAATCTTTATTTATTTATTTACTTTTCAGCTCCTACAGCTCCTACTCTGAACGTAGAGTTTCTCCTGCGTGTCTCTACGACGTGTTAACGTTAGACAGACAATCACACACATTATTAGGTCTTGGTAGAAGCATGCTGCATGCTTATTGGCTCACTGACGCTGATGAGATTTACTCCTTAGGTATTGAAATTGGGTATTGAATGACGAGGCATTTTTCGATAATTGATACTTTAGAGGCAATTCAGTCGGTGCCTAAAAAGTATTGAATTCTGTACTCAGCCCTAATAGTACAGTACATAGTACAGTCTGAATATAGGCACAGACCAATAGCACATTTTGGCTCGGCATAGCAGGGAAAGCACAGGTGTTGCTAATATCGCTGATTAACGATGACTTAGCAGACACAGTAACAAGACCCTGGAAGTTGCAAAACTAAATAGAATAGAGCCAACATATAGTATTATTATTAATCCCACCCCTATTTGAATGAAAGTGAAATTATTATATTCTACAATGAGCCATTATCTAACATTCTGTATCCAAATTATTTTTTTTCCTAAAACATTTTGGAGTAGTATGAAATATTGGAAATCATCTTCTATGATGTGTGCTTTCTACTTACATACAGAAAGCACCACCATTCAGTCCATGGCACATCAAATTATAGACATGGCGAATGCTGCCATCTACTGGTCATAACTTTACAACTCCATTCTTACTGTACATTTGGTTATTATAGCAGCACTTTCTACCTATATATAGCATAGTTGTGACATCACAACCGTACAGCTCGTTTAAAGGCACAGTTTTTTGAATACGGGCTGTGTGCACTTTCACAGTGTTTATATAGCACCTCAACCTATTTTATAATAAAAAAACCCAACATGGAAATCTAACTTTTTACAATATGGGACCTTTAAAAACAACAAACAGTTGTTTTTTGTTAAAGATGACAGGACTGTTTCAAAATGGTAGGAATAAAGTTTTATTTTTCATATGAAGGGGTGGTTTTGGATTTTTCTTCTTTTACAAGTAGTATGTTTTTGATAAAACTTGCAAAAAATCTTCTAGCATATTCCAAGAATGATGGACATGAAGAGAAAGGGGATTTATTGCTGAATGTTAAAATGAAGACACATTTTTATTTTTTTCACCGAGTGGAAAAACGATTTGCTTGCTGCTTTTTCCATGCACCCAACTACCAGTACCACTAGGACATGCAGAGGGGTTGGGGGTGAGAGGAGAGGGGGAGGGGGAGGGAGGGAGGGTGGGAGAGAGGAGGGAGGGAGTCGGGAGGTAAAAAAGACAAAGGCAAACTGCTTGACAAACACAAACATGGTAGGGCTCTGTGTGTGTGTGTGTGTGTGTGTGTGTGTGTGTGTGTGTGTGTGTGTGTGTGTGTGTGTGTGTGTGTGTGTGTGTGTGTGTGTGTGTGTGTGTGTCATATAAGGGTTTGTGTGTCTGTGTGTGCTCATTGAGTGTGAGGAGTGTATGATATGTGAAATATGTGTGTATTATATGTGTGTAAAGCGCAAATAGGGGAGTGCAGGGTGAGGAAAAAGAGGAAAGGGGTAGGGGGGTGTTAACAATTCAACTAGCTCTAAAAGCACACTACCCTCAATTGCAGTATTTCCACATTGCAAATCCCAGATTGATTACAGTGATAGTAAGACAAGATCTATCCAGACCTTTTTTTAAAAAAAAATTATTTCTAGCATGATTCCCCTGAAGGGGGTTTTCACCATTTTTAAAATACTTTCTATATCTGTGATCCATGCATCTCCTGTGTGAAAAAAAGAACAAAAACTCCACTTATTGTAAATTAACTCTAATAGGGACACATATTGTATCTGACTGTATCATTTTCCCCAGTGAGCTTGAAAGGGTCTCTAAACCCAACGTGTATCTGAAGGTGAAGAGTTTCAGACGTGATCAGCCTGCTGTTAGTGTGCTGTTCAGTATACTCATCTGGAGATGGGGCCTAAATTCACCTGCTAGTTGCTTGTGAAGGGGGTGAGAAAGATGAGATGAAGGAGAGGGGTGATGTGAGGTGGAGGGGGCTGACATACAGACAGATAACAGATCATTCAGTCAATATGACCAAGCAAAAGAAGTTCAATCAATAAAGGTATAGGAATGCAAATCAAGGATGCAGTAATCAGTATTATCATATACCACCGTTTGGCTGTGAGCTAAAGAAAAAAAGTAGAATCAGACTCCGAAACTCACTCTCTAGCAGTGTGAACCTGCACGCAGCGACCTGCAAGCGATTTTTTCCCATTAGAGCCATGTCATCGCTACAGGGGTGAAAGGTGGTGGCGATTCCAGGGGCCCACAGTTTGGGAGGGCCTGTAAAGTAGCAGGCTTATATTAGTTAAAAAAAAAAAAAAAAAAAAAACGGGAACCCAGAGCAATATCCTCCTCTCAGGGGGCCCAGAATTTTCCTAGTTACGCCCCGTCAACATAGTGAACAGATGTGGTCTCCGCATCATTTTTTCATCGTGACCCACACACAGTGACACACATGCCCACTTACACATACACACAACCTTTTAAAGTAAAAAAAAAAGCAACTGAATCATCCTTCTGATTCCAAGAGTTTTTACCCATGCTCCTTTAATCATGGCCATGAGTGAATGCAACAAACCTGACAGACAGACAGGAAGGAGAGTGAGGGGATGTGGATCTGGCCTGCGGACTGAACTGTGACTGAGATGACGTGCGCTCTCTGCTTTGAGTCTTTTGGCTGTGATGTGATGGGGAAGTCCTGAGACACAGTGCGGCTCTAAGCTGCTGGCATAGGAAACGGGCGGGCTGGGCAGTCCACGGGAGGCCAGAGTCAGGCTGGATTACAACTGGATTGGTTAGGATCGGTTTGGATTGGCAGCTCCCTGGCCAATGACTGCTCACGAAGGGAGGTTCTTACAGTGCAATGAAGCTTCTGGCAGCGTGAGGATTGGTGAGAGGAGCATGTCAGTCAAACAAGAGACCACACTTTCCAGGGTGAACGGAGGCGCCAAACCAAATGAGGTTTCATGAGGTGTACACACACACATGCATGCACGCACACGCGTACACACACGCACGCACACGCACACACACACACACACACACACACACACACACACACACACACACACACACACACACACACACACACACACGCACACACCAAACACCAACGTCATGGCAGCACCCTGAACACCTACGCAGGAATCTGGAGTTACTTCCCCTCAACAACTCCCTAACACTCTTGTTTTCACAGAAATAACAACAAATGACTGACAGGCAGCGAACGAGGACATAAATGGCCGATGTGATTCATCCAAAAATCATCCGAGAAAAACTACCCTACACTTCCGATTGCGTCAGTGACCAATGTCCCTGTGAAACGAGCGCATCGCGTGGATCATACTCATGTAAACAGACACCTTTTACACAGGAGGAATCAATATTGCATGATGACATAATCAGATCACAGTTCAAAAAGAGGAAGATCCCAAATCAGAGAAAAAAAACAAAGCAATAGGAAGGAATATGGGTGGTCTCTATAAAAACGAGGAGTCTTTATAAGAAAGGCTACAAAAACTCAATGGGACCTCCGACTTCAGCATACAGCAAAAGGCACCACAATATTATTCTATTTATCTAACTTGTGAAAAAATTGGCACGTAATTCTCTTATTTTTTCATCTCTCATAATGCTGTAAATCAAAAAACTTTACATATAAATATCCCCCCCCCTTATAAAAAAAGTCTTTGCTGTTAGCTAGTAGACAATTTTTGCTGAAATGAAAATAAATATTTCATTTGTTTAGAATATCTGTCTGTTATACAAAATAAAAATATTTCTCCTAGGTGCAGGTCTCTAGTCCACTGGTTGTGTGTACTGTAGGAGGAAGGGGAGTGTGTGAGGTGGAGGGGTGGGTGGTGGCAGGGGGGCAGATTAAGTCTTAAAGGGGCATGTTGTCAGCCTTGGAGCGCTGCGACTGGGAGCCACGGCTCTGCCCGTTGCTGCGTGTCCCCGGCCGACTCAGCCCGCGGTGAGTCCGTGTGTCTGCACCAGAAGACGAACGGAAACCCGGAAGGGTTAAGGGCGGGTCCATGTTCATGTTCTGCATACTAAGGAAAGGTGTGCTCTCCCCGTGACCATCCTCTTCCTCCTCCTCTTCCTCCTCCTCCTCTGACTGGCTGAAACTCTGTGAGCTGTAGTCCCGTAGGCCTGTTGAACGCTGGGAGATGTGTCCATTGAGGCGGTTACGTCGCGGGCGGCGCCGGCTCCGGATAGGTTCCCGCGAAGAGGCGTACTCCTGCGTGGTCTCGTAAGCCTCGTCGTCAGCGAGACGGTAGGGGCTGGACGGTAGACTTCCTGTGCTCTCCGTCAGGTAGGGTCGCCGCGGGCGCCGGGGCTGCCTGTATAAACTTCCATCCTAAAACGGAAAACAGAGTGGAGGATTTGATAGATGCTAACTATGAAAGTTTGTTTGCTCAAAGGAACTTCAGCAGGGTGGATGCCTACACAAACAAATCTGAAGAAAAAAGCAAAACCAACAATGAAGTCATCCTACTAATTAGTATATCTATCTAAAGCCTGATATACAGTATCTTTGCCTCTGTGCCACAGAGCTCCCATGTTCCAAAACTATTAAAAACACATCTGTGAGCCACACTGTGACTAGCTGACATGTTCCTAAATTAGCATGAACACACACACTGCAGTTTATTTTGAGCTGATGCCACATTAGGGGTTACATGACTTCATATTTAAAGTCCACACAAATTATTTTCAGTCATTAAATAAATCACAGGAGGAGAGAATGCTTTGCATTCGGTAAATGTATTTTATCACCCTTGTAAGGTGCTCTAAGCAATGTTGGGTGATGTCACTTCTTGTTGACGTTCAAAGTATTGTCAAACAAAACGAGGCTAGCTTGCCCCTCCCTCCTCCTCATCCCATCCCCTCCCACTCCCTTCCGTGCTTCCGCACACTAACCCCCAAACCCCCACCCCCAAATCCTTCTTGTCGGTTATTGGCTGGAACGCTGGAAGACTGTTTGTTATGTTTGGCCACGTTTTTTTTTTTTTTTTACAGTGTGTTCAGGGGACAGGCAGCTCATGGATAGTGAGGAGATGTTTGCTGCATGTGACAAAAAATGTTGTAGCCTAAAAAAACGCGTGACATCGCTTAGAGCACCTTTAATATCAACCCTTGTATTGATTTTCTTAAAATGCTTGCTTTGTGTAGCTTAGCCAACCTGTCCAATTTATCAGCAAGCGCTTTTGCAGTGAGTTTAAATACCCGTTTTTCAGTTTGTGGTTCAACACCGCTAGTCACACTACTGGGTTTACCAGTGGTAACTTTACGCACACCAGTCCTGGTAATTATGTTCGATGTTGCGTCGTGTATCTCCATGATAAAAGTCAGTCAATCCAATGTTTTCTGTAACAGTCAGCGCAACGTCTATTGTCCACTCTCATTGGCAACCAATGCACTGTTTGTGCCTAGCTATGTTTACAATTGAAATGGCCATTAAAGTGTAGCACTACTCATACCTCTTGTATTGGGCGCCGATAATCAATCTGATGCTCGACAGCAGGGTGTAGCATTAGCACCGTAGCTCTTGCTTGTCTGCGTGAGTCAACGTCAAGCTCAAAATGTCATTGTGGAGCAGTAAAGTCGACAAGTTGACTAGTCGACTAGTCTGTGCAACCCCTACCCCACATACACCGTCCTGCTGCCGTGACTAGAGCACCAAATGTGTATTATTCCGCTGATGGAAATAGTCCCCAACAAAGGCACTATTTACTCCTGTTTGACCTATGCTAACTAAAAACTACAGTATCCAGTGTTTTGGGAAATTATTTTGGCTTTAAAAAATGTAAATAAAATATTTGTAACCCTTTTTTTTTTAAAGATTTACATCCTGAGTAGGAATACACAGGCTTGGGTCGGGAAGTCACAAAACAAAGAGAGATAGACTGATGACTGATAAACATTGCTGGTTTTGGTCTTATCATGGGATTGGTTGACAATGACAAAAAAATAGAACATAACCAGCCCTTTCTGTTAACTGACTGAACTACATGTTGTCACCATCACTGAGCTGCTCCTGTTATAGGACATGTGTCATCGACATGTGTGTGCTATATTTGCCTACATACATCGGGGCATCGTAGCAGCGGCTGGTCGTCCTCTCTGTGGTAGGCGGCAGCGGCGGGGGGCAGGGAGAGGGCGTGGCTTGTGTTGGGCGAGGTGATGTGGAAGGTGGGCACCTGGGGCGGCAACGGGGGGTAGTGGAACTCCACGGGAGACAGGCGCGCTGGCGTGGTCAGCGCCGACACATACCTGTACAGCAAAGAGGACAGAAGATTATTGTCTGAATCACACCTTGAACACATAGAAAATGTGCTGACGCAACAAAGTCCACTAGAACTAGCACACATTTGGACACAATTGTAAGAGATGATACACAAATAGATACTGAAACGACCAATAAGGAAGAATTGACTGTTGTGATTGTGATTCTCTACAATTTTGCATTTCATGTGTATTTCAATGTAGCACTGAGGTACAGTAGTTTGATTGCCAGCGATCTTACAGTACACATCACCAACATTTTTGATAATAGCAGTAGCTATCAGTCATTCTGTCAGAGAGTTCCATCCATCTTTTCTAAACCACTTGTCCTCTTCAGGGCCGGGGGGCTGGGGCCTATGAGCAACACCCTGGCAGGTACACCCTGGACAAGTCGCCAGTCAATCACAGGACTAACCACACACAGACAAACAACAACATTCACACCTACAGGCAGCTTCCAGTCCACCTGACCTGCAAGACTTTGGACTGTGGGAGGAAATATACAAACTCCACACAGAAACACTGCAGCCAGCTGGCTCAGGCTGGCTTGGACGCACAGTGATACTGTTCACTGCTGAGCAACTTCGCCACCCACTCAGTCTGTCCTTGCCTTCGCACACTGACTGCTGTACCTCATTGAGTTGTTTAGTTGTTGTTAATGAACTTAATGCTGTTAATTTTGCCACAGAATAAATCCCAAATTCGAAAACACTCAAAACAAATTACATAATGAGTTTCATTAAAGCTATAGTGCGTAGTTTCTGTCTCCCCCATGAGGAATTTCTAGTAATGACAACAAAACTGTCGGCACATCCACATGATACAAGCCTTCCTTGATCGTCCACCACCCCCACCTCTCCTCCACGCAGTTGCTAGTAGCCAAGGAGGACACGGAGGATTAAAAAAACCATAATGGACTCTCAGAAGAGATCATTATCTTCACTCGATTTCTGCGAAAGAGTTTTCATTTGACAATGGCTTGAATTAACATAAAAAAGTTATGCACTAAAGCTTTAAAATCTATTGAAACTCTAAATGAGTTTGAAATTATATAAGAAGGGTTGGGTGTTGTACAGACAAGACACTCTCAAAATAAAGTTGTATAATCCTCCTAACTTATTCTTAACACATTCTTTTAAAAGTAATTTGTGCACACAGGTAATACAAACATGTAGCCTGGGTAAAACCCGACGAACCTCCGGCAAATTTGAGATTTGCTCTGCAAGTCAGTCTGGAAAAAAAGCCCATTCAAGCCCATTTCCAATATTTCCAAATCGAGGCACCAATCACAACCGCTTTACACGATGACGATAGCGCAGCGACAGCAAGCAGCTTTTGTTTACATTCAACATGACGGCCACCGAAGCGCGGCAACCTGTTGATGTCGCTGTCGCTGCTACGTCACCCGGATCGTTGGTCTGATTGGTTGAAGGACTATCCAATTGCACCCAGAGGCATTTGAGCGGCGTCCGTTGGTGACGCCCCTTTGGAAATGGGCTGTGAATGAACCTTCCCCAGACCCACTCTCAGTTATAACTGAGAAGGGTCTGGTGTCAACCAGGCTAATAAAGATGGGCTAAATACAGGAAAGTCTGTTTATTAGTCAGAGGACATTCTGGGACATGTAGGAAACCATTAACTGGTAAATGGTTAAAATAAAAGCGGTATTTTATTTCATAACCTCAAAAGTCACATTACAATATACAGTATCTGGGTGATGTAGTCCTTGACATTGAAACATTCATAACAATAAACTACCACTTGGGGTCGCCATAGAGGAAAGGGGGCTGGTGTGTTCAAAAACAAAATAAAGTGAAAGTGTTAAAGAGTCATGAACAAAGAGTTTTACCCCAAAACACACACACACACACACACACACACACACACACACACACACACACACACACACACACACACACACACACACACACACACACACACACACACACACACACACACACACAAAACCACCTTGCCTACCTGTCACTGTGAGGCGAGTCTCTTAGAGAGTCATAGGAATCCCCGTACTGCATTCCCGGTCCAGACATGTCCGTGCAGCCCCAATGGGCGGCTCTCCTCGCCATGCATGCCGGGCTGCTGCACTTACTGGTTCCCACAGAGCTGGACAGCCCACCTGACTGGCAGTCTGAGTTCATACTCTCTGTTCGCTCCATGCTCCACGTCTGCTCCTCGTGTCTGCAGGGGTGGGTGTTAGCAGAACAAGTTTAAAAGGTTACAACGGCGCTGAGGAGGCAAGACAATACAGATGAGGGAGGAATACTGGGTAAAGAGACTATACTGCAAAAATGTGCACATGCATTGTCTATCAAAGCACCACAAGGTCATGGTTTTTGTAAAAAAAAATACAGATGTTCCGATTTTCCATTGCTTTCCTTCCCGATACCGATTCCGATACCTGAACTAAAAAGATTTTATTATGTTTTAACAGCTGTATATTACTATCCCTTTATGGATGTGATAGGATTGCTATCATTGTTGTCAAACTCTTTGTTAAACATGAACAAACACAAATAATAAATGCCAAATTACTTGCTTTTATTATCCAGTTTGTCAGTCATGATGGAAAAATAACATAAATAAACTACTTTAAAGTAGATTTTCTTCTGGGCTAAATTACGTATCAGATCAGATCCGTGCATAACCTCCAGTACTTGCCGATACCGATATCAGCATTTTAGGCAGTATCGGAGGCTTTTCCGATACTGGTATCTCTAATAAAAACAACAACATTACAGGGCTCTTAGTATGGGAATAGAGACAAGACAAAGTACACACACAGTGGAGAATCAACAGGCCAAAGACACTCATCAGGAGTTGGTGAACCAAACGAGAGATTGAATGCCAATCAGTATGGGATGCTTATGTTGCTCTGTGTGTGCTGTAAGGGCTCCTGCACACTGCCTGCGTGGCGTGAGCGTGTCAGCTGTGTGGCATGTCCATTTTTATTTTGGCTCCCATGTTAACAGGTTAGAGCTTGCACACTGCCTGCGTGACACGCATGTCTCAGGCGTGCATGCTAGAAATAGGACCAGGATCATGCGCCACGCAAGCGAGTTTGAAGCGTTTCCAGGCAAAATAGAATACGAAAATGTCATTTTAATACAAATACATTTAATAAATGACATTTTGATGTTTGAAAGTCTCTAGGTTTTTTTCATAAATGCAAATAATAAATACTTTCAAATATTGCACCTGTCAATACAGAACAACATATTAATATTAAATATAAAAATATATACATATATCAAAATATGTGCAAACAAATGTACACACACAAAAATATTGACAAAATAAAGTTGAAGAACACGCTATTATTTCATTTTATCAATGGGAAACTGTGTACAGACAAGGCTAGTAGCAGCAGTGAGGGACATGTGTTATCGACATGTGTGTACTATAACAGACCCGTTTCTGGTGTGCAAAGACATAGAAAACGCCACGCAGCCGCCACGCAACTGACACGCAACAGAAAGACCATGCTCACGCCACGCAGGCAGTGTGCAGGAGGCCTAAAAGTAAAGTAAGTTAAAATGGGCGAGTCTTTGGCTAGCATGTTAGCTACAGTATAAGATGATACAGTATATCAAATCTTGCTTCAGTGAGTCTGTAGAGTCAATGTTCTTCCCTCCAGTGGGGAGACATTTCATAATTTAGCTATAAAATGTTACATTTCATGAAATGACAAATCTACCACTGGTGTGACTTTCCAGTGCAAGTCAGAGGGAGTTTTTTCCCTCTTGATTCGGTTGATATTGTTGTGATACGTGAAATGCCAACGTTTTCAAAACAAGTCGAAGTACACTGCCAACAAACTGTTAAAGTGGTTAAAAGCTTGGTTCAACCAAATCACATTTTCATACTTACTTTCTACCTACAGTATGCAGGTAGCATTGGTTTTATCTGCTGCTATCACAATATAATAGAGGTGAATGGAATTCATATTATTTTTGGACAAAAAAACATGAATATTTCTATCCAGAAATGAATCCTGTTACTCTGGGTGATCCACAGACCTCACTGCCAACAGTTCTCATTGGAGCTACTTTCTACAAAATAAATTGTCCCTGTGAAAACTTTAAATAAAGTAAACTGTAAGAAGGACAATTAGGAAGATAGAAATTATATCATTTTTATGTGTATACATGCCCATCTGAATGTGCGTGGGTGGCAGATCTACCTGGAAGCATGTGAGGCAGTAGTCGAGTGGTGGGAGCGTGTAGACATTCGGCTGCCTGCGTAGTTGCCTGCACCCTCAGCTCCATGGCTGATCACACACTCTGTCGTAGGGATGCTCTTGGAGATGTACTGCAACACACACACACACACACACACACACACACACACACACACACACACACACACACACACACACACACACACACACACACACACACACACACACACACACACAAAAAAACACATTTTAAGACTTGTTACTTATGTTTTTATTTTCCAAATAACAAATGTATCATACATTAGATTAGAAAAGATTAGATTAGACTTTATTGATCCCAAATTGGGAAATCAGTGCTACAGCAGCAAAAAATAAGACACACAGCACACATACAGAACATACAAGAGATAATAAATAGGATAGAATACATGAACTATTCAAAAATAAAAAATAAAAAATACAAAGGAAAGAATGTACAAACATACAGTATATACAAGTTGCGAATAAAAATGTATAACCTGCTTATATAGTATTTCTAAAGACGTAAGTAAAACCTGTTTGTGCAAGTTGCACTCTAGTGCAGTATTGTGATGTATATGAATCTTATCTAACACATATAGATATATAATATAAAGTATATGTAAGTGATACCTAATGATGAGAGGATTCTGCTGCACAGATCTTTTGTAACCCCTCATCACTTCTCTTTAATTGTTGCTATTATGCTGCCTCATGCACATTGTGTCTCCCGGAGTATGGTAGGTGTTTCTGCACACTCTTTACCACCATATTTCCCTTTGTTGTCAGTGGATCAGAGCTTTATTTACACAAATACTCTTTTGGAGGCAAAACTGCTCTGAAGGCTAAAAGAACCTTCTTTTAGCCTTAGTGCCAAAGCTAAAATAAAGTCTACCAGTGACTCCGTCTATGGAGGCTCTCTGGGCTTCCTGTGCAGTTTGCCCGGGTGAAGCCGACATCTAGTTCTCGTGTCTTCTCTTTCTTCTTCTGTTCCTCCTTTAGCATTTATGAATATCTGAGGGTATTCTGGAAAGTTTGACACCAAAATCCTATTCATAGGAGAGTTATATTTAATTAAAAGCACTGACACATCAGGCTTTGCTGTATTCCAGCAGCACTTTGATAAGAAAGCCAAGTCAGCCTGGAGATTATAAAATGTGACTTCAATGCGTCCTGATTGGTAGCTAATAGACAATTGTGTATGTATTGCATTGTTGCACTGTATTATTGTTACTGGTGGCTACCAGTAGCTGAAACAAAATCACAGATGTCAAAAATGTCTCTGGTCACTGACTCTGGTACAAACTTTATGCTTAACCAGCGTATCGACTTAAAAAAAAGAAGCTTAAAATGCTAAAATAATAAAACAACCAGCCTTTCCCTTTTGCCATGCAGTGAGTTTCCTTGTTTTGACATTCAATCTAGTGAGTTAATATTATTGCATTTCTCAAAAAATGGTGGTTATTTATTCTGTCTTGAGAGCAGCTCTGCCTCTGAGAAAATCTTGACCCTGTCAGGAGTGACCTGTTGTGGGTTTCTCCTCAGCATGAGACTTCACTTCCAGCCTGTCAGTGAAATCTGACCTCAGCATGGCCTCTACCTGCCTCTGCTGTGTGTTTCTACTGTTTGGACTCACGTCAACCATGGGGATCTCCTCGGGCCCGGGCCCGGGGTGGTTGGGGCCGTTGGCCAGCATGCGGTTGGGTTGCTCCACACACTGATTCTGGTTCTGGTGTAGGTGACTGTGCATCTTCTGCCTCTGCTTCCTGGAAGGGTGGTGATGAAGGAACAATAAGTGATCTGGCAAAAGTGCTAAACAAACAAGGTGATTGAGATCATATTGATGTTCCTGCAGACCGCCGAGAGCGTGGCCTCCTGTACACCTGAATTATTAGGTTAAATAGTGACCGACCCAAGTCAACGGGGCAGATAATCCCCAGGGGCACAGGCAAGGGCTCGAGGTAGTCTACCCTCACCCCTAAGGTAGCATAGAGGAACACAATGTTGAGAATGCAATGTTCATATTTTCAGTGAAATTGTGAATGTTGTGTTGTAATGAAAGCTAAGAATTTGTGTAGACCCTCAGTTATTATGTCCCTTGGACATCTAATGTAAGAGGGGAGCAGATGTTATGTATTTTGGGCTACTACTAGATCCGTAATTGAGATACACCTAATGGATTGTGGGTAACTTGAGCTTCTGTTGTTGATGTTAGCCATGCTGCTGTAAAGACATGCTATCGGGCTAATAAAGGGTTAAAATTCCATCGTAGTCTGGGTTCTCAATGTTATGTCTAGTAAAATGTAGTCTTGCATTGCCAGACCTTCATCCACAGCGCTAAAGGAGGGTCCGGCTAGTCCACACAGCATTCCGGGATGGGAGAAAAATGTGTTCTGGTTTATTGGCATTTCTTTGAACCAATCAAAATTGTCATGGACGGCGCTAAGCACCAGACGGAGCAACGGCGCCTCTGTAAAAAAACCTCGGAAAGGAACTTGCTTTCGTGGAACACGTGTACGTTCAAAAGTTGTTTTAGTCGTGCAACAGAAAACTCAGATTGGACAGACAGTTGTCTGGATTTAGAGATCTGAGGAGCAGTTAATCATAGTCCTCATAAATTGACCAGAGTTTAAAATTCCAACACAAAGGAAGCCCAAGGCAACGGATATCCGGCCTATATAAGGGACATCAGGCGGAATTACCGGCGGCACAGGAGCAATACCGGAAGTGGAATGTTTTTTCTGCAGAATATGTCTTTTTTTTTTTACAGTGGGTTAATTTGAAGGTTTGGAGCCTTTCATTAATAGGGATTCATTTATATTTCCATCAAATAAACATACTTGGTTTTGCAGTAGGCCACCACACAAACGATGCCAACCACCAACAGCGCCACACAGATGCCTGTGATTGTCAGCACCCGCCTCTGGTAGAGCTCCTCAGCCTCTGTGGATGGAAACACACACACACACACACACACACACACACACACACACACACACACACACACACACACACACACACACACACACACACACGCACACACACACACACACACACACACACACACACACACACACACACACACACACATTCATATACACGCACACATCCACACATTGCAGACAATCACAAGACAGATAAGAATATGTGCACACACAGACACACACACACACACACACACACACACACACACACACACACACACACACACACACACACACACACACACACACACACACACACACACACACACACACACACACACATTCATATACACGCACACATTCATATACACGCACACATCCACACATTGCAGACAATCACAAGACAGATAAGAATATGTGCACACACAGACACACACACACACACACACACACACACACACACACACACACACACACACACACACACACACACACACACACACACACACACACACACACACACAACAGCATGAGAACTACTCCATTGACTGTAACTACAGAAGCAGTTTTCTCACTATTATCTGCTGCCATCCTATCCCCTGTGCTGTCTATAAAACAACTCCTGATCTATAAAGGCACATGCCTTTCAGTTTTAACTGTACTACAGTCAAACAGTGCTACTACAACACAGGAGTAATGCTACAAGCTCATAAATATTATGATGAAAAGCAGAGCTGTAAAGCTACATCCTGACATAGACTTCCTGCTGTCCCTATACAAGTGTATTTACAATGGCCATGGGGATGTAATGCTACAGATGACACTGGAGGGGATCTGAATGCATGCCTGTATGGATGGAATCATCAAAAGACAAGTTGTCTCTGATGAAGAAAATAAATAAAGCATTTTTTTTTGTTCAAAGTGTTGATACCACAATGGCCTGAGAATGAAAAAGTTAAGTATTCACAAAGATCACCAGAACTAAAACTGTCATATATGTTAGAAAAGAAATGCCAAACATATTTTGTCTGCCACTTCGATATTCATTAATAAATTAAATGTATTAAAGGGAATATACTGTATACGCTTTAATTATCTGGGTTCCTGTGCTTGTATGAACAGGTAATGTGTTTGTACGCTATTCACAGAAGCTGATACAAGTCTTTACAGCCAGGTATCACCAAAAATAGCACGCCAATTTCTTAAGTAATTTGTGTTCTTAAGTCACAACGCATTTTTTCCTTTTCGCATGTCAATTCCACGCCATTTAGTAAAAGTCATTTCATGATATTTAGTCTTTGTCTTATATTAACCATACAGCCTTTTTCCGCTTCTTAATGTTTAATAGTTATATGTACAGTATATATGTATGTATGTGTTATTTGTTTCTGTATTTATTGTTTGTTTATTTTATATTATTGTTTTTATATATGCACCGTCAACCAAAGCAAATTCCTTGTGACTGATACTTACCTGGCAATAAATCTATTTCTGATTCTGATTCTTCTAATAATTGGGATGTAGTAGTATGGTCCTGTGGTGGTTCACCGGAGGTTCTTTTGGTAACAAAGAATACAGTATTAATGGTGGCATTTCTAAAGTTTTTTTCTGAATATAACTGGTTACCTCCCACTGAGAGTGAGGTGTTCATTTTCTTGTCAAAGCAAACCTCAGGCTGGGAGCAGTATTCTGCAGCACTCTCTGGTTGAAAGTTTCGAGCCTGTTTCTACGGTGGCCGACAGGGGCAAACGCACTGCAACTTAAGAAAACACACATAAATAGACAAAACACAAGCAAATTAAGAAAACATCTTCATTAATTTGACAACACATGCGCAGCATTTAGCAAACACGCTGCAAATACACACAACACAACCAAATACACAAACGCTGCAAATACAGAAACGACGCAAAATGAAAAGCACACAAACCCCGAAAACAAATGCAACAAAAGAACGCTGCATCCAGTTTACACAATGGAAGGCAAGATCATGTGAGAGAGAGTGGATATTTCTTTCCTAATTTTTTTATTAGATTTTTAATAAATGTTCTACTTTTCAGTAACATATATGGGCTAACAAGTGTTACCTAGCAAGCTCTTGTAGAAGTCAGTCTCTAACACGGTAGCTACGTAAACCTGTTGCTCTTTTATAATACTGTAAAAGACTAGGGCCAAGCGTAAAAATGAATATGCACCTTCTTTTCTTCCAGTTTCCAAAACAAACCTCTCATCTGCTCTCTCTCTCTCTCTCTCTCTCTCTCTCTCTCTCTCTCTCTCTCTCTCTCTCTCTCTCTGTGGGGTCAGAAATCAAGCTGTTCCACTTAGCGCTCCCCCTAGAGGCCTGGAGAACCTCCATTGTGTAAACTGGATGCAGCGTTTTTCTGTTGCATTTGTTTTCGGGGTTTGTGTGCTTTTCATTTTGCATCGTTTCTGTATTTGCAGGGCGTTTCTGTATTCGGTTGTGTTGTGTGTATTTGCTAAATGCTGCACGTGTTGTCAAGTTAATGAAGATTTTTTCTTTATTTGCTTGTGTTTTGTCTATTTGCATGTTTTTTTTTTAGTTGCAGTGCGTTTGCCCCTGTCGGCCACCGTATGTTTCAGCTCGGACCACAGCCAGCATCACTGATGGGTGTGGTTGGGTGTGGTCAGAAGTTGTGCAGCAGGAACTACACCCAACAGTGATGTCATAAGGCCCTGGGGCACTTCTACTTCACTGCAGCCATGTGAGAGAATAAACCACTGGAGGTCAGCAGAAACTGCAGCAGAAAGATTTGGCAGTGCTTTATAAACAATATTTTACAATATATAATAATCTAAACCTAATTCCAATTTTATTCAAAGTTGTTTTAGTTTCCTGACAAACCACCTTTAACTTTGCTGTCGTTTTACTTGCAAACATGTGACCAAAGCTCTTTTTTTTTGCTTGAAAAATAGGTGGAAATAGAAATCCATTGTATCCATACTACAAATTATTATGGTATTGGTTATTTTTCTGATGTTGAAGTGAAGTTATCATAAAATGTATTACAATAACTTTAAATCATTATTCGTTCTCCTATTTTGTAATAATTTGACTGTTTTGGCTTTAGATAATATCAGCTACTATTAAAGACAATTCATTTTTCCTTGAAGCTATTGAATTGACCTACACAAGCCACCATTGTTTTTTCATTCTAAATTTTATCATTTACTCACTAACAATTCTCCAATCAACACTTCTAAAAGATGTGTAGGACATCTACAAAGTGTTTGCTGGCGACAGGATCGAGTAAGTTACAACACTTTTAATGTCATAGTGAGAACTTGCCTTTGGGAACATCTCTAGACAGATCTGGATCACGTTACACTGAACTACATTAAACTCATTAAGTTCTAACAGGTTTGTGGTGATGCTGTGTGAATACTTCGCCATCTCGGTGTAACTAGGTTAACTCAGATCTCTGGGCCTGCTGTGGTGTCACACTCTGTGTCAGAACGGAAAAGCGCAACGGCACAATGACAGAGGGAGCAACAAACAGAACAGAACATGAGGGGGAGAGAATAAAAGAGGTAGGGAAGGAGGAGCAGGAGGAAACATGTAGACAGAGGGAGAGGAGGGGGGCTGAGAGGGGAGCAGGGGCGTGTCCAGGAGAATGGCCTGGGAGAAACTAGTCCCCAGAAACCACACAATACCCTGACTTTGTCCCCTTATCAACTGAAACTGGATTATAGAGGCCCTTGGATTGTTCGTTACGGCCAAATTAAAGTCACTAAAGATTAATGCTTTTCAATGTCATAAACCTTCTGTTTTACAAATATTCGGTTCATTTCTGTTTCTTCTCATGTTGGACTAACGCTGACGCTGATGCTGCCTGCTTAAGACAGTGACATCTATGAGAGATCTATAGCTGAATACTATCTGTGGTTCTTATGGAAGAAAGTTGGTTGAAAATATGGTGAATAAATAACTGTCTTCTTTACCCAATTCCTCACCTCACCTTTCCCCGTCTCCCCTCGCCTAGACACGCCACTGAAGAGGGGTGAGGGAGGAGGGGGGGTTCTAAATAAAGGGCCTCTGTAGGGACTGACAAGCCTACGAGAGCCTTGGCCCGGCATTGTGTGTGTGTCACAGGGTACTGATACAGAAAGGCAAAGGGAAATGGGAAGGCGAGCTCGCTGGCACAGTGGAGCCAACAGCAATCATGATTTAGGACAGGCGAGCTCTTGACTCTGACACTGAGTCAATCAAGGGCAGAATAATAAGGACAGACTATGTGGTCAGGCCTTTTTGCTCGCTTTTGGCAACACTTTGCTAAAATACTCGCAGCTTGCATGTTTTTATTCGACAGGCTGCTGAAGCCAATATGCATTGCCAAAGCCCAGAGGACGAGCCAGATACTTGTATTTATCGATAATGTGAAACTCTACATTTTTGAACAAACAAGATATCTTCTGCTCTGATATGGTGTCCAGGTAAACACATCTCTGATTTGTAACAGGCCTAGTAAATTGTGTTTTAATTCACCTCTGCACTTTGTTTAATTAGTATATCCTTCCCAGTTAATTTGTGCCTGTCTCTAATGTCTACTTCTCCAAATGTGTCCGACTGTAAGAAGAGTGCATGCAGAGAAGGAAGGTTACGTGTCTTAAAAGCAGGTTAGTGGGCAGGAGAAAAAGAGGGAGGGAGACCCAGTTGTTGGTTTAAGAAAGAAGATGGCACAATAATGTGTGACTGTGAGAGGATCTTGGCAAACCCTTTAAGCACAGCAAAATGAATAATAATGTTCCATACCCATAAATTCAATTCTGAGCAGCTCTGCCAGCGCAGAAAGTTGTCGTGGTAAAAGGAAAGAGACAGATAGGGTCAGGTGTAATGTTCACTTTGGAGCAGATATGTTGTTTTTCATGTCATATATACGCTGAACCAGGACACAAGTTCATTAGTGCTGTCAATCATAATGATTGACAAGTGTACCGTCCAGTAACAGACAGACAACTCAGACAGCTTTAGCTCTGTGACCCCCAGAAATGATAGGAAAACAAACTGAACCAAACTAAATCAAAAGGGATCAAATGAACCAAAGGCAGAAGGTAAGAGAAAGCCAACAGGCAGGAAAAGGCATGCAGAGACAGACGGACAGAGACAGCAAGACGAAAAGCCACATCACTTACTGCTATATTTACTAGACTTCATTTCTGGAGTTAACAACAGACAGAAATTGTAAAAAAGAAAAAGAAAAAAAACAAGATAAAAGAAAAGAAAAAAAGGATAAAAGCAGTGAGTTACTCTACAACATAAAAACACATTACAGTCGATGAGGCTGGCACAGCAAATGGGAGTGGGTGCTATAACTCGTTTGACTAATTGCAATTGTGTGCCTTTGTATTGATTACAGCATACCTCTTGTAATGCACTATGTCCCACTACTGCTGTATACAGCTATTATAACCTTTCTTATGATTTACAGAGAAATCATGTGAGCATTCCTAATTTCTAAGGCTTTGCATGCATTACCGGCTGTAAAAAGAGAGGCCCATACAAAAAGTCAGCCAATATTCTGTCCACCCTGACCTTAACTACTCTACAGTTTGACAGTGCTTTATGTTCGTAGCACTAGAAAAGCAAACAACAAATTGACATGGATTCAAAACAGTAGAAAAGTGCTGCTTCAACTGACTGAAAGAGCATTACTATGCAAAATTTAAAAAAAGCACACAGACAGATTTCAGCATGGACACAAGGCCTGATGATGGGGTCAAAATAAGCAGACGTCACATATAGTATGATATCTTATGACCTGGTCTTGGTTTAAATTAGACATTATTCAGTGTGGAAAACTTCCACAACAGACAAACAGCAAAGCGAGACAACATGGCATGGAGCGACAATGTTAAACCCCTGGAAACAAGAAGAAGAGGTTCAATTTGTATCCCTCTATTTTATATCCCTGTGATTGCTGGGCCAGTAACAGGAGCGTGACACAGCTGATGGAGGGAGGATAACTTTTATTTCTGTATAAAAGTAGCCAAACCTACAGGAATCATTTAAGCTTCTGTTGCCGTGCTAAATCTTCATGCATGTGTCATGGAATCTCTGGTTACCATCTGATGGTACCAATACTGACTATATGTGTTTCAGTGTCACTGCCCATGCAATCACAGGAGAGTGACCAAACATGCCCCATTGCATCCAGGAACAATTCGACATTTTTGGAAATTTTGCATATTTGCTTTCTTGCTGAGAGTGAGATGAGAAAATTGACACCACTCTCATGTCTGAACACTAAATATGAAGCTAGAGCCAGGATACTTTTACTGTTTTTAGCTTAGCATAAAGACTGGAAGCAGTGGGACACAACTAGCCTGGGTCTATCCTACGGTAAAAAAACAAACAAATCCTCAAACAATCTGCCTATCAGCACCACTGATTTCCAAGTAACCTGAGGCTATCGACAATACCGGAATTCACTGCTCCTCCAGTAATAGTTGTGACACATTGACATAATATAATGTTTTGATCAATGAGCTTTAGAGATGCTGGTTGGTGCATTTTTTTAACCGT
Organism: Gymnocephalus cernua; assembly: GCA_023631565.1. NCBI lineage: Eukaryota > Metazoa > Chordata > Actinopteri > Perciformes > Percidae > Gymnocephalus > Gymnocephalus cernua. The sequence continues at coordinate 6,169,330 of CM042435.1, read as the reverse complement.
TGAATAGAGCCAGGCTAGCTGTTTCCCCCTGTTTCCAGTCTTTTTGCTAAGCTAAGCCAAAGCTTTACAACATACGCATTTCACACAAATGTCTAAACTAGTCCTTTAATTAAATTACACTGTGATAAGAACGAAAACAAGTGACAGCATTCTGAACACAGTAGAAGTCAACCCTAGGACATTTCAAGCAGCATTTAGCCACATGCCGTAATGAAAGATTTTATCAGATGATCCATGGATGCTTAGAGTGAAAACAACAGGTTATCACATTCATTATTACTGCAGGTTTTATCCTAATCTCTTAGTTCAGGACAGATTCCACTCACATGATATGGAGAAACTCCACTTATATTAAAATCAATATCACAAAGGGACTGACCCTCAGATAGATATAACCATCACTGATGTTTTCAAAACTCATTACATTAAGACCCAAATGTTGAACATATTCTCATTGTCATTTACTTGCCAAATTGTTGGGGTTTTGGACACACTGTAGCGTTTAGTATTGACTGGCAGCTGTTCAAAACAACGTCAGAAGGACTTGCATTGTTCTCCATCTAAAGCCTTGAGTCATACTCCTACTCCAAAAAGTAAAATCAATGAAATATTTTTCTCTTTGTTTAAAAGAGAGGCAGAGCATTGAGTAAAAACATTCATGTGTGTATTAATAGTTTCTAGGCACATATCCTTGATTGTTTAATTTTAGTTTTTTAACTCCTGAAAATCTTAACAGCACCGATGGACCATCTACAAAGAAAAGTGACAATAAAGTGTTCCAATAAAAGCTTTTTATTGTGTTAATTCTCTGTCTCCTCTGTTTCTTTTCGTGCAGTTCTCTGGATCAAGCTGCAACAGAAGTTTTTTTTGTGTGCAATTTACAGCTTAAAAAATATAGATTTTTAGAGTAGACACAATGTACTGTACAGATGTGCTGCATGTTGTTGAGTTGTCAATTACATTTTTGCAGCTTTCTAAGTCAAGTATCCAGTATATAATGTGCTCTAAAAAAGAATTCAAGCAGATGAACTAGTGTATAACATATCTTATGTGTACTGTAAATTATAAAATCTCTCAGTTGTTTGTTTCTGGTGACCAGAGGAGCACCACGGAGGAACCAGGGGAGACAGGGGGAGGAAGGGGTGGACACAGAGGCATGCAAACTCACTTTCACACACACACATACACTCACACACACACACACACACACACACACACACACACACACACACACGTTAACTTACATGAAACACAAGAGTAGGTTTGCAAACACACACACACACAAACACACACACACACACACACACACACACACACACACACACACACACACACACACACACACACACACACACACACACACACACACAGAGCGCTCCCTCCATCCAACCCCTCCAATGTAGCATGCAGCATCTCAGTGGGAAGGAGACAGACAAGAGCAAATGGACATACTGTAGAAACCGGCCATGACGGAGTTTTGACAGCGGTCCCCCGTATAGTCATTGGGACACCTGATGGAGGGAAAACAAGACACAGAGGGAGGGAGGGGTGGGGGTGGGGGGAGAGAGGGAGGGTGGGGGTTACAGAAACAGAGGGAAGAAAGAGGGTTTGACAGGAGGAAAGAGAGGAGGAGAAGTTCACAAATACAGGGGAAAAGAGAGAGAGGAAGGGAAGGAGGGAGACATAAGAGAGCAGAGAGATGAGGGATTAGAAACAGCACAATCCACCAACTACAGAGAGAGAGATGACCTGCATACCGTGACATCACCGCCATCAATATGACATCACTGCTACAGTTAAGACATCATCACAGTCATGAGGGTCATGTGATGGTGGTGCAGGTAGTAGGAGGGGTCAAACGTACAGTCGTTAACCTCCAACAACCTCTCACATACAAACACAGATGCACACAAGCACACACACTCACATTTGCCTTATTATGGACTCTCATTCATCACGTCCATTTCTTAACCCCTGGCCAAAACCATGATGAAATAGAAAAAGTAAAGCCAAGGGAATACTTTTAAGTAGAGCATAAAATATGTCTGTAAAAACTGTAAAACAGCAGCAAGGACAGTTTATACAGATCTTGTCTGCCATTTAATGTTGAACCATGGCTCTGAAGTATCAGTAGGCTAACTGTGCTGTGTATTGATAAATTAATGGTGCTGTCCATGGTGCTGAAGTAGCAGATGGATTTGTAATTTCTCTGAGTCACGCCATTCTGTCAGTTTCGTCTTGGATCTATAATATTCTCTGAACTATAAAGCCTACTGCCTATACCTGTTTGCTGGGTGACATTATCCAAGATTAACAAAACAATCTGAGTCGAGTAAATGATCATTACAGTCTCAAAATCATTTTCATTGGCTATCATGCCACTCAGTATATGTTAAGCAACGTGCAAAGAACAAGGCCTGGTCTCCACCTGCTCCTCAGAAAGATAGCTGGCTCTTTAGCTGCTAAATGCTCCATTTTCTTTGTTGCTAACTTTGTCTGTCTGCTGTTTGGTGCTGAGCTGGTAGCGTACAGTGGGTTTATCAGAGCTTTGTCACTGAAAACAACGGACTGCTTTTGTGGTAAATAAGGCTGATGAGAGCCATGAGAGTGAACCAAAAACATTAAAGTTTTGGGCCATGAAACCCAAACAATGAGTTTATGCTAATATGCTAATTTTCAGGTTCATACTATTTTGGGTTTCTACTAGAATGATTCTTTGTCTGAAACGCTCCATTTTAGCGCCTGTCTCTTTAAGCCCACTCCCTGGAAAAGTCCAGTCTGCTCTGATTGGTCAGCGTTTTTATGTCTTTGGCATCTGCGCTCTCAGTGTCTCTGCACCCCATTGCAGCCTGGGAATGACTGTAACGGCACTGTAGCAGCACTTTCTAACTATATACATTATAGTGAAAGTATGATAAAAAAGACATGAAAATCTCACTTTTTATAATATGGGACCTTTAAATAAACTGTAACATTCTGTAGAGCCGAAGATGCACAGTGATAATGTTCTGTAGGTTTGTTACTACAAGCGGTAAACAGGGTGTAGGGTATGCACAATCTAAATACTTCTACAGTTGCTGGATTAGAAAACAAACCTGAAGCCAAAACATTCTCTGTACTGATAGCTCCCAACTATTTCATTTAATAGAGTAACGTTTCGATCTTACAGAGATCTTCATCAGGCATGGTCAGATGACCATCACAGAGCAGAGCAAGCAATATATTATAGTCACAAACACATTACGTAATCTTTTAGGTGGTTGTGATCTGCATGATTGGGAGTCAAACTGACCAATCAGAGCAGAGCTGGATACTCCCATATATGAGAAAAAACTTTTGTCACTATTTTCACATTACACATAGTCATTTGATCCACTGATACTATAACAATATAGTTTGGAGCAGCTTTAAATACTTATATACTTATATACTTCATGAATGATTGCAATGATCTTATGAACATACAAAATGTGGATGGGTTAAGGAATATGTACACACACACTGTATCACTGGCCTCCTGGATATTTCCTGCTATGTTTATGACTGTATCAGTAAGATGCGGTTGAGAGACATAGTAGTTAGAAATCCAACAAACACATAAGTAGTCTGAATGTTGTTGAAGGTGCCTTGTCTCAGTCATAGTATTTTGAGGTCAAGGTTTAATGAAGCTGAAGGTGCAAACACCCAGCAGGAAATCAAAGCCTGGTTTAGTCATGCACATGTAGTGGTTAAGGAGAGTGCTGCTGCAATGGAAACAACATCCTTGCTTTGTGTAATGCTGTGTTTGTATGTTTGGTGTGAAAAGCCTGGTAGCCCGTCACAAACATGTAACAAGAACCAAAATCCCATAAATCCTGTAAAATAAGCCTTAAAGAATGAGGACTTGTGTTGAACGGAGGTCTGATTGAAAACCCAAAAATAGCAGAACATATAACCTTGCTTAAAATGAATAAATAAATAAATAAAATCATATAATCTTACTTTAAAAATCATATAACCCTGCTTATAAAATATATCTGTGTTTCAGTATAACAAGGTGTATCATTGCTTAAAGTATATGTGCTTTGAATAGCAGAAAATGTATCTTTGCTTAAAGTGTATGTGTTTTACAAACAAACTATATCATTTGGATGTACCCTCTGCATATCCTTACATGGAAATATAATATTCACCCCAGATGTTCAAAGGGGGGGGGGGGGGGGGGGGGGATCTTTTTCTATAAATACAGCCGTTTTTGCGGAGACGCGGGTTCTTCTCTTGACCTCTTCTACCCTACGTGTGTCTGACACACTAAGGGGAAATTTGTATTGTCCCTGCACTCTCAAGAGTGCAGCGGAGGCAGAGATAACTTTGTCTGAGAAGCGGCTTCTTAACTAGAGGTTTTATTTCTATTATTTTTTTTTAAAAATCCACTTGCTTGCTTGTATTTTATATTTCTGCTTGCATTGGAAAATCAATAAAAACCACTTGAGTTCATTTTGAACTAAAGGAACCAAACTTTTGCAAGTGCTTTGTTTCTCTATGATTTGACCTGCTGTGAAGTAGGGAAATAGTAACTCCCTTCAGGGGGTAGTGAGAGACTCCTCTTTAGCCGCTCGGGCGAGTTGCAGCCCGGCGGGGACTGACTGGACACGCAGACCTATTATCTCCTAGAGGGAGTGATCCCTACTTGCTTGGCCCGGTCAGAGCCGCTGAGCAACCGCCTCTCTCAGTTTCGGCGACCAAGGCGTCCTTGAGAAGGAAGGGACCTCCGGTGACCCTGGGAGGAACGGCAGAGGCCGTGAGTACTGAAGAAAAATCTTTGGTTGTAAAGATCCCCTCTGGCAGTGCTTTTCATATAAAGGGGAACAAGAGCCAGTGAGTTGGGGACGTCTAAGGTTACTGTGTCTAGCATCTTACCTCGCCTATGGGTTCCCTGATCCGGGCGGGGGCCCCTCTCTTTAGCTCGGGGTGTGTGTGTCTCTCAAAAAATTAGCTGATTAGTAATAAGGTGAAGAAATGATGACAATAATTAATTAATTTCAATTAAAAACCTCATTTAACTTATTGTTGGTTGAATTGACTGATTGCTGTTGTTGATTGTTATCGTTATCATTCATTAATTAAAAAAGAAATAATAATAATAGACCTAATCACTAATTCTAACAAATCAGGGAAGCATCAGAAATTAACTCCTTTTAGTATAGACCAAAACATCCGCCCCGCTGACGGTCAACTGGTGTTGTTCATACGGCAGAAGAGGGCACAGTGGGTCCGGGGGTTACTGAGGGGAAGACATAAAGAGAGTTGGCTCCATTAGAGAGCGACGCCATGCCTCAGTAACTGTCACACCGGTCGTCACTTGTCAAAATGACCTTACGCCAAAAATGGAGATGTGTAAAATTAAAATATACCTGGTGTTCACAAGAATAGAAGTATAAAGGTGACACACACACACACACACACACAGACACACACACACACACACACACACACACACACACACACACACACACACACACACACACACACACACACACACACACACACACACACACACACACACACACACACACAAAGAGACAGACTGAGATAGAAGCAGAAAGAGAAATGAGAGAGAGACAGAGAGAGAGACAGAGAGAGAGAGACAGACCTCCACAGCGTGTGAGCATGAAAATGGTTGGAATAGGTTTTGGTATTTCTTGGGCATAAATAACAGCACGAGTTTACATACAGCTGCAGCGTGTGGTGTTTTGTTTCTGGATGGGTGGCGAGCTGTCAGCGATACCACGGGCTGCATATGATTCATATTCAGGCAACAGCCATCAAACTCACAACACTGAAACTAACAAGTAGGCTCCTCGCTGCATAACCGTCACTCGAAAATTGATACACATACATAGCCCAAAATATTGTTCTTTTTTTTAAAGTTAATTAATATTACTGCCATTCTTTTCTATCCAGCTTATCAGCTCTTTCATTTCAATTCATGTCCTTGAGAAAATAAAAACAATATTTTGAGCGAGTGCTTCGAATTCTGAAATGTCTTGAATTATAATGAGTGCCATGGCTTTTACCCAGCCAAGCCTAATTGATTGAATCTCTTTATTGCTATAAGTGATAGTAGATCAGCTTTTACTGCAATCAAATGAAAAATAGGCATGTTATAGAAAATCTGATCCAACTGCAGTGTACATTACACTGTAGATAAATCAAAGCAATTGATCAACCCCAGTGTTCTGCTATCATGGGTGTGCCCCTCTCCCCCCCTCCCCCTACAGGCCATTATAGGATAACAGAAGCTCTCTGGCTCTAATAGCCATATTGTTTTTATTACAGTGATTTAGTATCAGGTCAAAAAAGGCATCCAGTTTGAAAGGCAAGGACCTCCGTCCACCCCCCTGCATATACCGTCCATATAACTGACTGGGGATCCTTGTCTCCTCTTTCTCACCGCTAAAGAGACAACTTGCATTTTGAATCAATTACAGCAAAACCCCTCGGAAGAGCCCACTCAGCAATTTCACATAGAGTTATAAATAGAGGAGAGAGAGAGAGAGAGAGAGAGAGAGAGAGAGAGAGAGAGAGAGAGAGAGAGAGAGAGAGAGAGAGAGAGAGAGAGAGAGAGAGGTGCGAGACACTCGGAGCAGAGGCAGCCCTATGCCGGCAGAGCTTTTACTGTATATCATTTCTTTTCTCCTTCGCCTCTTCTCTTCTGTTTGTCCCTGCCTCCCATGCCCCCTCTTTTCTCCTCCCTTTCTTTATCTGACTATGCTCGCCTTTCCTTTTTTTTCCCCGACTATGCTGTTCTATCCGCCCTGAGATTGAGCACAGAGGGAAAGAAAAGCCAGCAAACCTTCTGTTCAAATCATTTGAATGATGAATTTTTTAATATTTATCATGCAAAGGCTCGTAAAAATTAAGAGAAAAAAACCCCACAGACAGCTGTGGACATTACGTTCAATACAATCCTGATCTCGTGGCATTTGTAGATTCAATTCGATTAAAATTTACTTTATTGATTCAAATGGGGGATTTGGCATTTTCAACCTATACTGTAGCTAAGAGCCCATTGTGTACTGTTTTATTATTATTGTCTATCTTCTATTTCTTGGGCTAAGAGTTCTGTATTATTATTATTATTATTACTATTATTTACTGTCTATTGTTTCTTGTTTACTTACTATATGTATCTAAGAGTTTATTGTTTGTATCTGTTACTCTTTTTTTCAATACTGTACTTAAGTGTCTTTTTTGTAAAATGCTGGAATTTGCTGCTGGAAAGCCAATTTCCTTGTGGGAGTCATCCCAATAGGATCAATAAAGAGAAGTCTAAGTCTAAGTCTAAGCTGGCAATACATGGACTAATGTTTACAGCTGGCAGCCAGACTGGAGTTTAGCAACAACGTTAATCAGAGTATCTGCAACTGTACACAGAAATCTATAACATAGGTTAAAGGAACATTGAGTAAGCAAGACACACCAAGCTTTGGCTGCCAACAGCTCGCCAGCGGGCATGTTTGTATGTACTGATCTCCATTTTAACCTCTACTCTCTGTTTAAGCCAGGGTGCCTTTCTGTATGTGCTGTCCTCCACTTTAACCCACAGACTCCATTTTGCTGTAAAGCATTACTTTCCCCTTTAGGGAAGAGGAGATTATATGTCTCCATGGTCGGCACAAAAGAGCTTGCAAATACCACTCAAATTTTAGGGATATTAGAAAATGTTCTGCTGCCTGCCAGTGCCATGCAGTGCACTGATTTGCAGCTGGGGGTCTACATATCTCTGAAGGGAACAAGCCGAGCAGACAGTCTACAGACAGTGGTCTTATTTACATCCTGTTATCCACTGGCCCAAACAGACAGGCCAACAAAGGATGACAAAGCTGAGAAGCTACAGTAACTCTCTGGAAACTGATGGCTAGTCTGCTACAACCTTGCTAGCTTGCTGTAGCTTCTTGAAATATGCCGTGAGTTTGTGAGTAGCACAATCATGCACATTCTGTGCATGATTTTGTACTCCTAAAATGCTATATACGCAGCTCCTAATGTCTATATGCAACCCTCTCGAACAAAGTTTTCTGCTTGTCAGCACCATGAAAAAGAAAAATCCTGATTTATCCTTCAGCAGTGACCGGAAGGTATATCAGATGAGGGTTAGAGAGAAAGGCATGGGGAGAGAGCGTGAAGAGGGGAAACAGATAGAGAAAGTGAGAAATGGAAATGAAGAAACAATGAGCGTAGATCTGGAACATGCAGGATCTAAGGATGGATTTCTAGCAGATACATCCGATTGTACAGGAAACATAACAAAGCTCTTGATCATATACGCCATCTGTTACCCACAGGGGAAGTGTTTGCTACACATCTACAAAATGACCCTGTATGCATGGCAAGTTGGAACTGAAAGAATACAACCTCCAGTTTAGAAAATATACATTTCACAAAGTGGAAAACAAAGACTTTTTCGTAGCTTAGGTTCATACAAATCTTTGGTTGCAAAAATGCAGTTTGTGTCATTGAGCTTACAGCTGTTGGCATACCGTGCCATTTAAAGGGACAGTTTGGATATTTTGAAGTGTGGTAGTATAAGGTACTTATCCATTGTCAGTGACGGGCTGGTAGCAAACATATTTTAGACATTTAAAAAAAGGCCTACAGTACTATACTATATTTAGAATATTCTCCCCGCTATACCTCGCCGTCAGACAGCCCTTTCCCACCTATATTCAACTATGCTCTCGTCAAAGCCACCAGACTCCTTTACAAAAACAGTCATTTTACCTGGCAGAACACGGCGGTCTAGGTTTGTTTGCGTTATTGTTTGACTTTGGTGAATCCAAACTAACCTTTTAAAACACCAAAGTCACACAATAACACTAACTAACCAATCAAGACAAAACTAACTAACCAAATAGTTAGAAAAGTTAAATGACTATTTTTGTCAAAGGAATCTGGTGGCTTTGAAGAGAAAGAGCTGCCTGACAGCAAGGTAAAGCGGTGACAATATTCTAAATATAGCGAACACTTAAACTTATTATGATTTTTTTAGGTGGCTAAAATAAATTTGGCTGCTGCCCCCGTCCACAGCAGTACATTGCTTAGCTTCCGTTTCTGTCCTTCTGTCTGCTTCTCTAAACTGGGGGTGTGTCGACCGCCGACTGTGGGTTATACACTGACTATAGATAAGAACCTCATACAACCCAACTTCAAAATGTGCAAATCATGTTGATATAATGCCATTTTCTTTCTTTTTTTATTCTTTTTTTTGGGCATTTTAGGCATTTATTTCCATAGGACAGATGAAGACATGACAGGGGAGAGAGAGGGGGGAATGACATGCAGCAAAGGGCCGCAGGTTGGAGCCGAAACCGGGCCGCTCCACCAACCGAGCCAACCCGGCCACTGTAATGCCATTTTCCACCTCTACTACACTAGTGTAAAATGCTACCGGCTCCAAGTTTCTTCTATGTTGTAGCCAGAGTTTTACAGTTACCTGATACCACAACTTTGCCAACATGCACATTGTTTCATTATATTTGATGTAACTGTAACTTGTGACATGTTCATATAAATGAATGTCTGTTTTTTTATATAACATAGAAGTGATTCATCTAATATCTAGTTCATGGAAATCTTTGCACATGCTGTTCTAAACACCTACCAGTCTGGTAGCTCTTTCCTGGGAAAAATCCTCCCACTCACAGGAAGTGATGCATTTTATGTTAGTTTATTTCAAATAAACGGAAGAAGAAGGACTTGATACCTAGCATGAATTGAAACCTGTCAACTTCTCCTGGTCTGCTGCGATGCAGAAATAGTTGTGGCATCACTATTACTATTATCCAGCTTGCCATGATTGTGACCATTAGTTTGTCAAGCAGCTCGTCCTAACGCTTTGACATCAATATATTGTGATAGTTGATAGAATGTTGACAAGGAGGGAACTATATAAAATCACAGTCAAGTGTTTAGCAGAACCAGAGGAGGAAAACCTTAAAACAGATGGATAATCCATGAAATATGCAAGTATTATACTTTCTTCTGATCTTAGTAAAAATAAATGATGTGAGACCGTTGCAGCCATTCTTCAGTAAACACTGTCATATGTTTGAGGATTCAGCTTAATGCAATCTTACCTCTGACAAGCACTTTTTGCTATTTAGCCGGCTTTCCCACAATCCCCCGCTTACTGTCAACTTTACAACTGTGATAAATGGTCAATAATCCAGTAGTAAACTGGTTACACCATATTTTTGTTGATAATTGAATCATTTGTATCGAAAGATTATCAGTTTTAGTTAAGATATTTCACTAACTTTATTATGGCTATACTGTCAGACTAGTATCGGAATGTTAACATTGAGTACAGTCAATAATGGCAGCTAGTTATTAGAAATAAGCAATACTGTGATAATGGTTGCTAGGTAACTAGCATAGCTGCTTACAGTGGCTAACGAGCTCAATGGTGTTTTAAGCCTCCAACGTTGCCTTCCAGGCAGCTAACCCTAACCTTAACCCTTAACATAACCATTGCCGCGCTGCCTGGAAGGCGACGTTGGGAGCTTAAAACACAAAAAAACAGGCTAACGACAGATGGTGGTGAGTTCATAAAATTTAGGCTAACACACACTTAAATGTGCAGCCTCACTAAAAGTTGACTAAGAAAAATCCAGGACAGTCCAAATCACTGTGTGCTTTTGAGATATTACAATCAGTCTCTTCTCCCCTGTCCTCTTCGCTTTCCTAGGTTTCCCAGCATGCAAAGTGTTTGGTGGTTACATGCCAACAGAGTGACCGACAACAGAGGTAGCAGCTAATAAACTACGTCACAGGATGCCCTCTATAACTTTTCACACCTGTGGCATTCCTCTGAGCAATACTGTGCTCTTGGGAAAATATTTTCTGCTGCAGGGTCAGCAAAAGTAGAATCAACTACCATGCTGTACAAGATACCTGATTGCTAACCTAGCTTGGACCAAGGAGACAAAAGTCTGCTATACTGTCTAATGGAAGACAACAACTTTTTTTAAATCTATATTTATATATTATTGTCCATAACATCAACATGTTTCCCACAAACACTGTCATCACCCTGCACATATGCAGGTAGACGCCAATCGTTTCCGTTGGGTTCTACTAACATATAGGGCAGTGTATCTATGTTCTCAGGGTCCCATGCTCCCCAGCTCAATATCCTCTTCATCTGACACCTTAAAGGTGCTCTAAACAATGTGACGCGTTTTTTTAGGCTACAACTTTTTTTGTCACACACAGCAAACATCTCCTCACTATCCGCAAGCTGCCTGTCCCCTGAACACACTGCAAAAAAAACCCGCAGTCTCTGTAGACAGCCCAGGCTCGCCAACAAAAACAAACTGTGCCAACCTGCACCACTAAACATAACAGAGTTCCAGCGCTCCAGCCAATAACCGACAACAAGGATTTGGGGGTGGGGGTTGGGGGGGTTAGTACGCAGAAGTTTTGTTTGAAAATACTTCGAAAGTCAACAAGAAGTGCCGTCACCCAACATCGCTTAGAGCACCTTTAAGGAGACCTTTCGAAGGGTTTTATCTTCTCAGCAATGTTTTTGCCTTAGGTCAAATGTTCAATGTACGTTTCCCTGAGTCAACATGTGGAACTCAATCACCTACAGCTTACAGACTGCTGACGTTATACTTATCGAAACCTACGCCCTGAAATTTGCAGACAAGACAGTTTTCTTGACTTTAGACATTGATATCTACACAGTGGCTTGAGAGATTTGTAGTATGAGTTAAACTGTATTTTAAAAGTCCATCTTGCTTCCGTTCTTTCTTTTGTTTTTTGCTATTTGAACTGCGAAGATATAGCCCTTACCAATCTCTTACACAACTCAACACAAGGCTAGACTAGGCCCTTGGGAACATAGGAGCCTAGGAACATAGAGACATAGAGGTATTGCTAACAGGTGGGATTCACGGCACCAGTTCTAATTTGCATCTAATCTAAAATAGTCAGGGCTATTCATAAAAAGTGGCAAATAAATGCCCAGGTGTTTATTTTGAATACAAAAAGAACAATCTGATGTAATCAATATAATTTGTAATGCGAAGACACCTTAACCGTTCATTCTGTTCTAATACCTTTGCATTTCTTTGCATCTTTTTTATGACTTTCTGTTACCACAAGCAAACTTTACTCACAAAACTAAAGTAATCATCTTAGAACAAGATACAACCAATTCCAATGTGTGCAAATAGAATGCCCAAGTGAGGATCTGTTCAAGCCATCAGCTTTATACAAAATCCTTTTTCTTCTGTGACAATCTATTAAAACTATAAACAACAAGCCTTAGACACAGTGCATAGTGAGTGGCTAGGTGGGCTACAGGTGCCTGTATGTGGGGGAGGGCAAACCAGGGAACAGAAGACAAGGTAGTGCAGTGAGCAGCGACACAGTGTGTGAGAACCAGAGAGACAAAGACAGAAAGACAGAGGGAGGGAGGGAGGGAGGAGAGACAGGGGAGCGACTACACAGTGATGACTGAGGGGACGGGGGCCGACCAAGCAACCAACTTACTTGCAGGACAGCTGGTTAATACCATGTATGAAGTAACAGTCGCCTCCATTGACGCAGTAGGCCTTCTCCGAGTCGTTGCAGCGCCTCGCGTGACTCACACCTGAAGACGGGGTGGTGGTGGTGGTGGTCACTACGAGGAGGACAGGCAGACAAGAAAAAAAAGATGCAAAAGATGCTGCAACCTTTTTGTTAAAATCACACATTTTATGGCAGCCATAGTCCTAAATAATATAATACCATACTATACCACATACTGTACCTTTAAGACCTCTTAAGGCGCTGACACACCAACCCGATTATCGGCCGTTGGACAGTCTGGCGAGGTCAGTGACTCGAGTCTGTTCGGTGTGTTCCGTGCCGTTGTCAGTCGGAGGAGCCATCAGCCTTCATTTGGGCCGATTTGACTTGTTGAATCGGAGGACGGGCAGTCGGACTCAATGACCAATCAAATTAGTGGAGTGCTAACCCGGAAATGACGAGCAGGATGAGCGTGACTAACGCCTCTCAAAATCTGACAAAAATCTTTTAAACTGACCTTTGTCGATCTGAAATGAAGACAGATTCAGCAATTGCATGGCCTATTTCTTGCTTAAAATGTTTTCAGAAACACGTTTCGGTGAACTATTTTCGAATGAGCCGCCATTATGGTTGTAAATGAAATTCGGGAGAAGCCAGACCCAACGTGACGTGTTTGTCCAATCAGCTGTCGGTTTTCATTTTTTGGGCTACAATACAGATTAGCGCTGCGAATGTATGCTCAAGTAGGCGTCGCTTTGGTGTGTTCCGAGGCACTTTTTTGACCAACTCGGGGAGGCAGTCGTACCTTTTCTGCCGACAGTTGGGTTGGTGTGTCAGAGCCTTTAGTGAATTTCAAAGAGTTTAGTGTGACAAATCTATCTACCTTTTGGGCAGGCATCAGTCACTTTCCTGAGCTCGCTGCAGCTCTCCAGCTCATAGCTGCTCCCCCCACCCAACACACTTCTGTCTTCTTCCTCTCCAACTTAAAGGGATACGCCACCGTTTGTTGAAATAGGGCTTATCACGGTCTCCCCTAGCTGTAGATAGGTGGGCCAATGCATTTTTTGTCTCAGTGCATGTAATTAGGGAGTTTTTTGGTCTTTTGTTGGCTCACTTTTACTCACAACATGCTAACCGGCAACATAGGATTCCATTCACTACGCTAAGCTAACTAGCAGGTTGTTGCACCAGACTAAAACAATGCATGCACAAAAAATGCGTTGGACCACCTATCTACAGCCAGGGGAGACCGTGATCAGCCCTATTTCAACAAATGGTGGCGTATCCCTTTAAAACTTGAAAATGTTCGGGTATATTTACTGGTAATATAATACATTTTTCTGTTTTCCTTCGTTTCTGCTTTGAAACTGTTGGGCTCTGCCTATTTCCATAGCCTAAAAAATAACCTCAAATTAAGCAAAAGCTTAATTAAACAAAGCTTTTATCTACCTTTGATTTTGTTAGTTCTTAATTTATTATAATATTATTTATTTCCCTTTATTATTATTTTAATTCATTTCATTTTTTACTTCTACTTTTCTTACTGTCATTATTATCATTTTTTATATATATGGTGTATGATTTATATATGATGCTTACGTTACGTTAAGTTCTTTGTCAGGTTATATATATATATATATATATATATATATATATATATATATATATATATATATATATATATATATGTGTGTGTGTGTGTGTGTGTGTGTGAAATTAGTTTGTATCATGCAGAACTAAGTCCATGTATGGATTAAATGACTCAATAAATAAGAAGTAATAAAAAAGGTTTGTGATTACATGATCAGGTTTCTCCATCTTTGATATTAAATCCATTTTAAAATAAACACGTGATTCTATTCTATTCTAACCCTTTTGTTCTTAAAAAAAGAACTCTTAGAAGATGAAGTTGTGGAACGATAACAGAATAATAGCGCTCATATTTTTTGTTAAAAGACAAGGTGCTCAAAGTTTACTAGCCAGTGCAAGAGATACCCATTGATCATAAAACCCCAGTATCAAGTTTTAGCTTTTTAGAAAGACAGATGAAAGAAACTATGAAAAAAATGAATTTAGGAAGGAAAGCTTAAAGAACAAAGCATATAAGAAGGACATTTGTATTGATGTGCTAAAAAAACGTTACCGTAAGTTAACTTTAAGTTAAGTTTTGCTACAATCAGCATTAATTGATCGGATAGATAGATAGATAGATAGATAGATAGATAGATAGATAGATAGATAGATAGATAGATAGATAGATAGATAGATAGATAGATAGATAGATGGATGGATTGTGTCATTGCTCACAGATCTGCACGCTGATTATACTCGTGATGTTTTCTTGTCCTAGTGAGTTTTCTGCCACACAGGTGTAGTTGCCAGAGTCTTCCACACGGACGCGACTGATTTGCACCTTTGAGTTTTTCCTTTAGTGAAGGGGAATGAGGGGCAGAGACAGAGGTGGGAGAGAGAGAGAGAGAGAGAGAGAGAGAGAGAGAGAGAGAAGCGCAAAAGAGATGAGAGAGAGAGAAAGAGAGAGAGAGAGAGAGAGAGAGTGATACAGAGCAGATAAAAAGACAGTGTCAGTTGTTTTCAAAAAAGCAGCAGACTCATCTCTGACTGAGAAATGTTACTCTAGTTTCCAGCTAAGACCAGCAATTAACAACTGATCATGATGTCCATAGTGATTGGCCATCAAAGCAA
Source organism: Gymnocephalus cernua (assembly GCA_023631565.1). NCBI lineage: Eukaryota > Metazoa > Chordata > Actinopteri > Perciformes > Percidae > Gymnocephalus > Gymnocephalus cernua. The sequence continues at coordinate 6,154,069 of CM042435.1, read as the reverse complement.
ACGGGCAATTACTGTATGTAAAGAAAAACAGAAACGGGCTTCACCTAATCTTCACAGGAACAGATTAGAAGAAATGATGCTGTATTCCCTTAATATCTGAACTAAATACACAAACAATAGGACAGATTCTTATAAGTAGGTGATATCTAAAACAAAAAATCAGTTGCTATGCAGTGAATAAGAGGGTGTCATTCAGGAATGTTTGATAAGTGCAAAATAAATGTGAAAATGAGCATTTCAGTGGATGAAAATGTTGAGCAGTGATCTGTAATACCAGGTAAGTAATCTGTGTCTATGTGATGTAACCAATGAAACAGAAGTAGGACACTGCCTGATAATACTGCTTTGAAAGATGTGTGATATGATCTGAACAGTGTCAACGTCTGCACAATTTCACTGTCCATACTTTCACATACTGTAATTACACCTATACATAGCCATATTCTACAGCTCTTCATACTATTCATCCTGCACATACACTTATTCCTACTACTCTTATAATGTTACCACACTGCAACATAGCTGTACACAGTGTCTGTCTATATGGTTCATTCAGTATATCCATATTTATTCTGTTTTTGTTATTATATATTCTGTTAATACACTGCATATATCTATATCTATATTATTCTTACTACTAGTATAATGTCACTGCTACTACATTGCACATATCTGTACATGTCTTTCATACATTGTTCATATTACATAGCCATATTTATTCTGCTCTTATAACAATGCAATATATTTTTGTCCTGCTTATGCACCACCTGTCTATACTTGTATATCACATTGCACTTTTCTGCTTTTTTTTGCACTTCTGGTTGGACGCAAACTGCATTTCACTCTTTGTACACTGCACAATGACAATAAAGTTGAATCTAATCTAATCTAATCTAAAAAAAAAACTGTCCACATAAATGGATAGGTTTGGATTTTCCAAGTCTATCTTAATACAACTCATTATCCATACTGACGGCAAAGCACTCCTTTCTTAAAACATTGTAAGAAATGGGGGACAAAATACATAATCCATGTAAGGCCTGCAGTACAAAAATGCATCGTATCGTTCAGCTAAAGCTAACACGAGACTTCAGTAGTCTGAGTTAGCCGTACAGAGTTTAAAAGAAATCTTAGCTATGAAGGGTAGCTTTTGTTGATGTTTAGTACCGGAACCTACATGCAACTACCAGGACGTAACCCTCCGCCATGTCTACTGTTTGACTACACTAGCATTTTGTGGATTTTAACCCTCATCTCTTACAGTGTAGCCATTCTAGGAAGTTATCGCTTCATGGCCAGTAAGGACCGGAGGAATGAAGACACTGACCAATGACTTTCTCAACGTACATATGGGCATGTGGCTTCAAAAGAAAACCTGAACCTATACTGAAACTTCCATGCTGTTTTACTGCATCTATGGTGATGTATGAAATGAAATAAAATGTTCTGCTAATAGACAGTTTGGGGGTGCAGTGTGAAGTAGCCAAGGGTCACCTAAACAGAGCTGAATGCCAGGAGCCATTGCAGTATGTACAGCGTGTGTTTGAAGAAGAAGTCTTTATGGGCATTTTCAAACTTGTTGGTGTAAAAATGATCCAGTCTGACAGACTCACTTGTTGGTCTTTATTTTTAGGTCTCTGCCTTTCTGAAGCTCATGTCCATCTTTGTACCAGCGGAAGGAAGGGCTGGGATTCCCCGACGCCTCGCACTTCAAGTACAGTTTGTCCCCTTCCACCAGAGACTGGCCTCGCGTCAGACGAAGCTTAGGAGCAGAGGCTGGACAGAGAGACAGAGAGAGAGAGAGAGAGAGAGAGAGAGAAAGGGACAGTGATACAGAGAGGGAGAAAGAGAGAGAGAGAGAGAGAGAGAGAGAGAAAAGGACAGTGATACAGAGAGGGAGAAAGAGGGAGATGACGAGAGGAAGGGAAATTAGACATTCAATTAATCTATCCATTTAATTGTGTGTGTGTGTGTGTGCCTGTGTCTGATAAATGGTTCAGATGTTCACGAGACATATCAAAAAAGGAAGAAAATCAATGACACAACACACACTCTCTCTCTCTCTCTCTCTCACACACACACACACACACACACACACACACACACGAAAAATCCTGAAAAGCAAAGATAAAGTGAAGGCTTATAGAGAAAGAAATTTCTCTAGGAAACTGCAGTACATTTTCACTATGAAGCAATGTGGGTGTGTGTGTGTGTGTGTGTGTGTGTGTGTGTGTGTGTGTGTGTGTGTGTGTGTGTGTGTGTGTGCATGCGTGCGTGCGTGCGTGCGTGCGTGCGTGCGTGCATGTGATTCATCAGTCTCAGGAGAGTGTCACTCTCTCTTCTCTCCTTAAAAACTACAACAGACTGCATCACTCTGACACCAGCGCAGGCAGCACAAGCACACAGAAGCTAAAGCAAAGAGACAGCTCAGCACCATCTAGTACCATTTATCCACACACACACACACACACACACACACACACACACACACACACACACACACACACACACACACACACACACACACAGACACACACACACACACACACACACACACACACACACACACACACACACACACACACACACACACACACACACACAGACACAATAGCACACGCTTGATCAACTCTGAGGCAATTGTTGTATAGAACCACAGCTCCTCACAGCACTGCTGCATCCTTCCATTAACTCCTCCCAGTTCATACTGTATGTGCATGTTGAGCCTCAACAGACACAGAAATAGACCTACAGACCAAATCTAGCACATTTTATACAACATAAAAGCAAAAGTAAAACTTTAAATTGAACGTAACTGTTTTTACATCTTCAGTAGGAAGAAATGTGCTTTGTTTCACAATAAGAAAAATATACATTAATGGCAGCCTTATCTTTAAATTACACAAGTGGAAGTTAATGGGGGGGAGAAAAACACAAACTCAGAGTGGAGGTAAAAAAGAGAACCTCTATGAAGTACCTTCCAAACAGCTTGCACTTATGTAAGTAGGATTTAAGGATTTTTAGACACACAACAGAACAAGTAGCACATCTTTAAATACAGTTCTCACAGTCACAGACTCGACACACACTCTTGATGTATAATTCCGCGTCACACCAAAGTAAATCATCTCAATATCAGCAGATGCTCTCTCTCTCTCTCTCTCTCTCTCTCTCTCTCTCTCTCTCTCTCTCTCTCTCTATGGCTGTTGGCTTGTAATGAGTTATGCTTAAGAATAAGTGTCACTTTCATCATATATTTTATTGGAACCATTTGCCTGCTATTTTGGTATTTTCAAGAAACTGGTTTATCTTCTTTGTTGAGGCTCCAGTCCATGTCACATACTGTTTTAGGACTAGATACCCTGTTGAATCTTGACCTGACTCAACCAGACTTGTTCTTGGCTTGTGCTCCTGTTGACTGATGAAACCAAACAAAGAAGATTGTGAGGGACTTTCTCTCAGGGGTTAGTGGAGACAAAAAAAGAACTAAAAGAAGAGTACATGCTGGACTTACATTAAGAAGCATGACTCTAAATGAATGCTAATGTTGCTCCATGTCTGCTGTAAGTGTAAATAGGCTACTGTTTGCTAACATGATCACGTCCCAACTTTATAAAGTATTTATGTGTCAATGTGTTGTTACAGTAACTTGTGCTGCCCCCCACTGGGCCAAAAAAAATCAATTAATGCTGTTTTTTTGTTTTTGTTTAAAGAACAAAATTCTGCAGATATTATAGTGTGTTAGCCTGACAAGCCAGACCCACATCAAGATGTTGGGTCTGGGAACACACCATTGGCAGGGCTCAATCCAAGGGGCGGTAGTAATTCTGAAACTGGCGATTCAACATGCACACCCACCCACTTAACACTGTGATTGGTTAGCGTGTAGAGGTGAGACCAGAGCCAGGGTTTGAACTTCTCTCCCTAGTTTTCTTTTTCATTTCTTAAACAACTATATCTGTCATTTTTCATGTGAACAACCGAGTGCAACACTATGGGCCCTATCTTGCAACCGGCGCAGCGCAGCGCAAAGCCCGACGCAAATGTCTTTGCTAGTTTAACACCGACACAGTTGTCAATTTTCCCATCCAGCACCTACGTCGTTTAAATAGCAAATGCACCTGCGCCCATCTGTGCGCCCATGGGCGTGCTGGTCTTACAGGGAGGTGTGTTCAGGTAAATTCTTGACGTATTGCTGTCTTTAGGCAGTGGGAAGTGATCGTGCCAGTGACCAACAAAACCCTGGTCTAAAGTCAATAACGCAGCATTTCATTGTTATTTTAACAGCGCATTAGTAAAATGCGCTTAGGCTTATGCACAGCGCGCGCACACTATGCTTGATACACACACACAGAGACGTGCAGCAGTAGCTACACAAATATGCAAAAGATTACAAATAAAAAAATATTAAGGTGCACATCCTCCATCATAATAGCAAACGCGCCTGGCTTTTAAAGGGAATGGGAGATGACACTGATTGGTTTATTGCATGTTACACCCAAAACACACCTACATGTATGAATTAATGAAGACACTACGTACAACCCTTTTGAACCATGCGCCGGCGCACAGACCCTTTTTTCCACCGTCAAACTGGATTTGGACACGCCCTAAACGCACCTGCGCCATGCGCTTTACGCCGTGCGCTTAGATCGTTAAAATAGGGATCTATGAATGTCTTCCAGGAGTGACCGTCTGAAGATTTTCACCATTACCATTCACCATTACTCCCATATTTGACGGCCGGCTATTCACCACACCTTCCAGTGGGAAGAGCTATACACACTTTTGCCTTTCGATGTGGTCGGACATCACGCCATAACAACTACTACTTTTTAGTATAACACAACCCTTATACTCCTGTAATCTGCCACAGCAGGTGAATGCTACAGGAGACACACATAAAGATCCACATACTTTATGCTTCTTTCAGACATATCTATCATGGCTGAGCCTTTTCTAGGCGCTACTTCAGAAGGACAGTGCTAGCTGGAAGTCATTACAGGAAACATTATGAGTGTAACTCCCATTTAAAACAAGGATGTGTTACAAATGCATAGAGTCAGAACTCACCAGTTAAGTCTCTTTACTCTTGTCATGACAAACAGTTTTTCCTAAGAAAACAAACAGCCTCCTTGCTGTTGTCATCCAGCCTTTTGCTATGGATATTTTGCAGGAGACAATGAGGATATCATGGGAACTGTAATCTAATAACAATGTACCATATGTGGAAAAGAGATGAGATTGCATTGTGGGAGGGACGACTTTAGACCAACTCTAGCAGTACAGATTTGACATTTAGACTCACAATGACAAAATACCTCTGAGAATAATAATCTTTGTGTGCATTGCACTTTTCAAAAAGCAAGTTACACAGTGCTTCACAGTCAGTAAATACATTAGAAATAATCAACAGTTATTAACTAGAAATGCCACCAAACAAAAGAAAGAGAAACTACAAAGCTACTCTACTACAGACTATATAGTTAACACATTGGTATCATTTCACTGTTGCACGGCAGCTTTAAGAGACGTGAAGCACAACTAAGATGTTAAAACAAAGACAGAAATGATAGTTGTGACTCCTCAGAAACCAGTGAGTTTATTTGAAATATGAGTGGGAGAAAGGAGTGAGGTGTTAAAATTTGGAATATTTTTCTAAAGCTTGGCGAAACACACACGAGTAGGAGGTTAGGACACACAGAAGGAGAAGGAGAGGACAGCCAGTTTGTCCATACATCCAGTGTTAAATAACAGCCAATCCTTCTGTCAATCTATTAATCAATCCCTCCAAACTACCTCAAGTGGTCAATTCAATCACATTTGCAGGAGCAGCTTCTCTTTCTCAGTGCTTTTCCCAGTGTGTGGCCAGAGCTCGGCTCGATGCCCACTTCAAAGGAGAAACATCCTCAGGTTCCCTTCAAAAGTATATAACATTAGTCTGGGTTCATCTTTCTGCGATAAAGTGTTGAAATGTATTCATAGCAGAATTACATTTCCATTGCAAGTTCCTTTTGAAAATTCCTAAACAAATGCCCAAACTCCTTGTACTTTACTATGCTTTTTACATGGAAGCCAAGAGAATGATAGTGATAATATTAATAGGGGTAGGGGACCCAAACATTTTCCATTTAAGAGAAGAGAAATATGTTAAGGTAGTATCCTTATGATACATTTCTTTTATAAAGAAAAAAAACAAGTTCTCTCAAAATTCTCTGACTCCAGCTCCTTAAATGTGAATATGTTCTAGTTTCTTCTCTCCTCTATGACAGTAAACTGAATATCTTTGAGTTGTAGACAAACCAAGACATTGGAGGATGTCATCTTTGGCTTTGGAAAACACTTAATCAATTTTTTCACCATTTTCTTACATTTTATAGACCAAACAACTAATCGATTAATCGAGAAAATAATCATCAGATTAATCTACCATGAAAATAAATAAATTGCAGCCCTAATATATTTCTTCTTGTCCAATGTGGGTATGACTTGAGGCACAAGACAAGATGTGTTTACTTTTTCTATATTTAACCAAAACCACAATCTTTCCCTCACCTTAACCAACGTTTCTTAGAAGCCTAAACCTAACCTCACGTGAGACTAACCCCTATTTTACACCGGCCGCATCTGCGCTGCGTTCCAGGCGCCACGACCCCCGCGAGCAATCGCTGCCATTCAAGTCAATGCTTGATATTCCACCAGCCGCGCAACGGCGCCCCAGAAGTGCCCGTGAAGTGCCCGTGAAGCAGCTCTCCACTCCGCCAAAGATACGCGCCAGGTCTATTTTCACGTGAGCCGCGGGGGCGTTCAGACAGCCGGGCAGGAAGTGAAACATCAAGAGTATCCAGTCAATTCACCAAAAGACCCCCCCCCCCCCCCCCCCCCCCGATATCGTATCCATCTCCTCTACAACACCATGGATGCCGAGAGATTCATATTGGAGGTTGAAAAACATAATACGACATCCTGACAGACCAGACAAGAGAAGGCGTTTAATTGCAGGAGTGCTTGGAGTGGAAGGTAGATACTAGTTTAATAAAGACACAATTGTTCTGTCAAGTACTTGTAGAGACAATAAAATCTGTGAGTTGGACATCAAGACGCTCCGCTTCTGAGTTCCCTTTGTGATATGGCATGTGGAGGAGGACGGAACAAAACCAGAACACAGCCGGAACGCAGCACAGTGGAGAATCAGAGTCAGGATGATCCCGTCTCTGGTGTCACAATCTTGTATTTTGAGCACCAACCACCTTCCCCGAATACCTCCCTATCACCTCAGTGCGGTACAAGATCATGACACTTCCTTGACTGGAAAAACGTTGCCAGTGAACATAATCCATAGCCTGACATCACCAGACCAAATTGCAAATGGAAGTTAGTCTGGAACCTCTCAGTTACAGTAATTTTCGATTTCTAAGGGGCATTATCAACAGCCGTACACCAAAATGCCCGTGGATGCCATTGGAAAGACACACAACCAACCAGAACAATGAAACGTGTCACCTACAACCAGGGGTGTTGGACTGGGGTGGAAAGGGGACTGAGTACCCAGGGCCCTCATGTGAGGAGGGGCCAAGCTAGAATTATTAGCTGTGGATGTGGGGAGGGGCCCATGGAGAATGCCTTTCTACAGGGCCCAGAATTTGGTGCTACGCCCCTGCCTACAACCAACCAGAACAACAAAACATGTGATGTAGCGCTAAGCGACGGACAAATGTAAAGAAACTACAGTGTGCAGAGATGAGCTGTGATGGTGTAGCATTAAAAATGTCTGTAAATGAGTGTTGCCAATCCTGCCATCAGAATTTGAAAATAGTACGTCAACAGAAAGTTCAATTTCAGCTGCAGCCATCTTGGTTGGTTGAAAATGCCTCAATGGCGCTTCTCTTTACTAAGCTAGGTTTTTGCTCGCCATTCAGTAGTGTCACGATGGTGTGCATGGGAGGGGATCCAGACGTATCTGCCAGAGAAAATATAACATGAGCTCCCAGATTCATCTGGTCTGGCTAAATTATCCAGGCAGCAATTAGGTTTCCTAATGAAAGGTAACTGGCAAAGTAAATTAGTATAAACATTATTTCTAGGAGAAAGGGTTGGAGCAGGAGAACCACAGATTTAGCAAGAGAAAACTATTAAGTTTGTTTTTCTTTGCGATATATGTCATCCTGTATGATTGTTCAATTTAAGTTCAACATGGTGAGCCTAGAGAGAAAACCAGTTTATGTTTTAGGTAGCTAAAATATTTCCTGCTAATAAACTCTATTGGAACCCTAACCCTATCTCACACTGGAATCACAGCTCCCTTTAATTGTGACATCATAATCACCTAATCAAATTAAACTATTTGCGTGCCGTAAATACCCCGACATGGTATAATGTCATCGTTTTACCATGAAGCTAATTAGATCAAGCAAAATGGTTTTTTTTTGTCCTTTAACAACTAGGTCTTGACATAACACATGAAATACATACATTTTCTTAAAACAAATGAAAACTATTTTCCAGTTGGATGTGATAATCCCATTTGTTTCTGATGCAAAATCACAAACAAACAGAATAAGGCATAAATAATTCTACTAGTATTTAGGGAAATCCTTGAAACAGGATAATTTGCATTAAGTGAAAATATGTAACCCCACTGGCACATATTTTTTTTACTTCTAGACTATATTTGCAAGATGGATAGTACTGCAGCAGCTCCACTTAACAACCATCCAGATGAGGCTCATCATCTGGTGAGTCTGAGGTGAGACTGCTGTGCTTTTAAGCAGGTAAGTGTAGAAATGAGTGGTGAAAGTCAGCCTGAAGCAGCGGTGGTGAGCCTGGTTACCAATGAGCGCATCCCTCTCTGGGACGCTCTCCTCAGGCAACATGGACGTTTTTGTCCGCCTGGGAATGTTAGCTGAAAACCAGAAGGAAATTACCCTTCATGGATGTGACATCCACATATCATGGGTGTGACGGTGTCGGATTGATTGATTCACTACACATTCCCACTCCAATTTGAACTCATTTTTAACATCTGACAACATAGTCCAAAGTCACTTTAGGTATTCAAAACCTTTTGTGGTTTGTCCTTGACTGAAAAAATAACTAATCATTGGAATTGATACCAATTAAAATGAGCAATAACTGTTCATCATCATAGATCCTCTACTCTAATGCCCAAGTGCATTAGTTTCAAACTGAACTCCAATATGATTGATCAATACAGACCTCCACTGATCTTATTTTCGATGTGATGATTAATTCATAAATTCATTATATGGGTTTATTCTTAATGGTTGGATCTTACAGTTACCCATAGGTTTAAAAGCTGTAAAACATATAAACTACCTCTACTGTTGTTGCTCGATGTTCCAAAACCGAATCCCAAATGCTGAGTAGGAGGAATTTACTGTAAAGGGTTCTCCATTAAGTCTTAAAACCCCTCTCTCTATGCCAGACACACATTAGCACCTATAGGAGGGTACATTAGGATGTTGGACAGATGATGTTTTAAATAAGTAATTCAATTGATATTTCCATCTGGCCTCATTGACTAGATCTTCATTTTCTCTGCATTAATTATCAAAAACACATGTAAAACAGCACAAGAATCCCAGCACAAGGCAGAAAAGGTGACTGAGGGCCAGATGTACTAACGCTTTTGCGCCCACTTCAGGCGTATTTGTGTCGCAACGTGCGCGTAAAATCATGGCGAGGTATGTACAAACAGGCCGCAATGATGTAAAAGCGCAAACTGCATGTCGTGGGAGCTGAAAAGGGCAAATTGCGTTTTTCGTGTCATGCATATTTATTCATGGGAGGGTCGCGGGGAAAGTGGGAGTTTACCGTAAAGAGATGGGAGGGGAAGCGTAAAGAGCGCTTAATTACGTATTCCGCGGTATGTACAAAAACCGCCAGTGATAGCGCGCCTCTATTTTGCGGGTTTCCACACATATGCCTCCTGGTGAAATGACAGCAGTAATCCGAGCAAGACGAAGACATAGGCCAAGGAGACGAGCTGAAAGGAGTTTTGCCACAAGGATCACAGATTAAGCAGCCATGCAAGATTACAGTTACTGGAAGAAATCAAAGATGACATCGAATCTCCGACTCAGAGTTCACATTCCAGCAGTTGTTAAACTCCCCGCTACATTACAAATATTGGCATCAGGATAATTTCAAACAGTCATAGCATCAGCAGTGGGAATATCGCAGTCTGCACTCAGCCGTATCATAGCACAAGTACTTACAGTTTACGGTATAGTGGGCGGAGAAAGGCGCTAATTACGGATGACCTGCAGGTTTGGTAAATATGGCGTAAACTATGGTATCATTGCGTTCGCTATCTGCGGGTGAGCCATGGCGCTGATAACGCTACGTTCGCAAATGTACGTACATCTGGCCCTGAGTGTGCAGAAAACATAAAACATACATTTCATAAATATCTGAGACTCTCCTACTTTAATAAATACATGGAAACGTCACTAATTAAAAGATGCCAATTTTTAAAAAGAGAACAGTGAAAACACAAACTGTTGACAGGTTAGGGACTGACTGATCTATTTGTCAACTGGAACAATGTGAACAAGTGTATTTTCTTTAACAAAATGCTTCATAGTTCCATGTATAGTATTCAAATGTTTAAATCTATACTTGGTCATAGATTATGTTCTAATTTAATACATCTGTAACTCTTAGAATCTGCAAATATTTGTAATAGTCTAATATGTTGTTCTTTCACATCATTTTAAACTATAAAAAATCTAAAACTAAATAGGCCAAATAGGTCCAATTATTCCAAGGGACATACATTGCTTGGTCCCCGGTATATTTTCTATCCTGTATGGGGTCCTTGGCTGAAAAAAGATTGAGAAGCTCTGCTTTAAAAGACTGTTGTAATGGCAAAAATACTTCTAAAGCACATTATTTTATTAGGATTTATCTGATTACTGTATGTGTTAACTTAAGAAAAAGGTTTCTAACAGATGAACAGCTAAAACTATAAACTTTGATTAACTGAAGACTGAAGTGTCTTTTTCGCAAGGTCTTTACTGACGTGTGTTTAGAACAAGTTTAGATTAGACACCGTAAACAATATCCTACAGTGTCTCTAAAACAGTTTTCTATTCCCCGGCAGCTGATACAAGGAAAGGTGTTATGACTTGGGTTTGACTGGGCCAAAAGGCATGACATGACTCTTTGCTTTTTGTTTGTGTAACTGGGTCTTTGTAAGATCCATGAGGGGGGGGGAAGGAAAGCTGTCACCATTTGTTTTGATTCTCTATATGTTGGTTTTCTGTGAGTTAAAGACTCAGAGCGCTTTTGCATAGCCACCGAGGTGGATGTGTTACAGCGTTTCTCCATTGATCAATGAGAATAAACACTCAATAACCAGACTTTGGTTTCTGCTCGATGGTCTTCATTTGTTTCACTACAAGCTTTAAACCTTTTATTTACTTACACCGTGTTGAACCGAGATAACTTCCACAACACTGTCAAACCTCCATATTGCTACAATAATGGCCTTTTATGTTACTATGTGATCTCGACCTTTGAATGGTTGTAAAATCCAAAACGTGAAACCCTATTTACCATCCTCTTTATTTCTTACCTGTAAAATTATTAGTGAAAAGACTGGCGAACATCCAAGTCAGCTTATAAATCCTGTGGGCCCTGTCAAAACCTCTTCACAAAAGATGCCTATTTTTGGCACCACTGCTTGCTAACAAGCACAGAAAAAAATATTGCTTATGAAACTGAAATAGATGTTTTAAGTTGACTTAATTTGGAAATGTTTTGTTTGGGGTAACGTTTGATAAGGAATTATTCATACTACTGCAGACATTAAAAAACAAAGCCCTGCACAACATTTTTTTGTTGAGAGAGAGAGAGAGAGAGAGAGAGAAAGAGAGAGAGAAACTGTAAAATACATGTGCACCAACACAATTAGAGTAGATTCACACATCCCACACACCACAGGCATCAAGCTCTAACAAGTCTAATTCTGCAGCTGCAATTTACACACAGACACACAGATTTTCCACAGCACTGTGAATGTGTATGAATGTATATGTGTGTGTGCCTATATGAGAACATGTGGGATGCACAGATGTGTACATGAGCATCTTATTGCCTGTACTGATGGATACTTGTGATTGTCTGTGTGTGTAAATGTGTATTGAATGTGTGTGTGTGTGTGTGTGTGTGTGTGTGTGTGTGTGTGTGTGTGTGTGTGTGTGTGTGTGTGTGTGTGTGTGTGTGTGTGTGTGTGTGTGTGTGTGTGTGTGTGTGTGCACACTGTAAGTTGCTGATCCAAGCCTTCTGTATCACTCAGTGATGAGAGAATTCCTCAGTGAGAGCACAGGGTTGGGGCGCTGGGTGTGGTGATGGACAGCATTGTCTGGCCAATAGTCTGTGACCGGCCTGCTCCACTAGCCAATCACACGTGACCAGAGCTCCCATCAGCCGTCCATCAAGAGGTCCTTCTTTCAAGGTCAGCTGATGCTCTCTGTCTTTCTCTCTCTCTCTCTCTCTCTCTCTCTCTCTCTCTCTCTCTCTCTCTCTCTCTCTCTCTGTGTCCAGCAAAGCAGGCATTCTGATTTCTTGCTAAGCATGATCCAATAACAGAGAGTGATATGGAAGCCAAACCAATTAGGTGTGTTCACAGACAGGTATGGCACCCTGAGATGGCATGGTCAGCAACATGCCTGTGTGTGTGTGTGTGTGTGTGTGTGTGTGTGTGTGTGTGTGTGTGTGTGTGTGTGTGTGTGTGTGTGTGTGTGTGTGTGTGTGTGTGTGTGTGTGTGTGAGTGTTATGTGTGTAAGCGTGCCTTACACACATCGTGTGTGTGGTCATGTATAAAAGAGAGTAGCTCCTTCTATCTCATTCTCCGATCAGTGTGATTTCTGCAGCGCACAGCTGTCACCATGGAAACCAGGGAGGGAGCAGGAGATAGAGAGATAGAGAGAGAGAGAGTGAGAGAGAGAGAGAGGATGTAAGGCAGAAAGAAAGGTGAAAAAAAGATTGAGATGGGAGAAGAGAGGAAGAACACGCAAGAGGGAGTGTGTGAGAGAAAGAGAGGGAGGGAAAGGGGTGAAAACAAGAAAGAAAGAGAGAGAGATGAGCATTGGTTGTTGAATAATACCTGGCACAACAGGCCCTCGTGCAGTATCACCCAGCTAACCTCTGCACAGCAGCAATACCAAACCCAGGGCAACCCTCCGTGTGTGTGTGTGTGTGTGTGTGTGTGTGTGTGTGTGTGTGTGTGTGTGTGTGTGTGTGTGTGTGTGTGTGTGTGTGTGTGTGTGTGTGTGTGTGTGTGTGTGTTGCAAACAGAAAATACTTGCCAATGTGTGTGCTTGTATGTGTGTGCCTTCATTTGATAAAGAAATTCATTGTGTGTGGATGTGTGTGTGTGGTTGCAAGAGTGATTGTCAATAAATCATTCCCTTCCTCCCCTTTCTGTTTTTTGTAGTCAGACAAACACAAACACATACACTGACACACACACACACACACACACACACACACACACACACACACACACACACACACACACACACACACACACACACACACACACACACACACACACACACACACACACAGAGTTGACCTTGTCTCTCATCACTGGTGTTGTGCATTGTTCTATTGGCTGCAGTGAGATGTATTTAAGTATAAATACACCCTTCAGATTCAACAGAAATCAGGTTATTTTCAAAGACACACAAACACACACAACTGCACACACACACACACACACACATGGAGAGCAACGTGTGTGTATGTGTGTGTGTGTGTGTGTGTGTGTGTGTGTGTGTGTGTGTGTGTGCGTGTGTGTGTGTGTGTGTGTGTGTATGTGTGTGTGATAGTTGTATGTCTGGAAAAGAGGGTGATGTGAAGAAAGTAGAACCAGGATGTTGAGATAGACAGACAGACAGACAGACAGACAGATAGATAGATAGATAGATAGATAGATAGATAGATAGATAGATAGATAGATAGATAGATAGATAGATAGATAGATAGATAGATAGATAGATAGATAGATAGAGAGGATGTGCAGAGTTGGTAATGAATAGTTAATGAAGGCCTTGCGGGCAGAACGGTGGGGAAAAGCTATTCTCCATCTCTCCTTTCTCCTTCTCTTTTTCTTTCTCAGGGCTGGGAGTCGTGTGCAAGTCATTCTGCTCCCTACCTGTTTGTTCCTTTATCTTTTTTCTTTCCCTCTCTCTTCCTGTTCTCCCCCCTAACACTTTCTATTCTTTCTCTCCTCTCTCACCTCTCCCCTCCTCTCATCCATCTTCCCTTCTCTCTCTCTCTCTCTCTCTCTCAACTCTGCCTCCCTTCCTGTTTTCATCTATCCTGCTCTCTCGCCTCTCCCTCCTCCATTTCTTATCCTCCACCCCTCAACCAACCATTTCTCACCTCTCACCACCACCCCCCCCCCCCCCCCCCCCCCCCCCACACACACACACACACACACACACACACACACACACACACACACACACACACACACACACACACACACACACACACACACACACCATTAACTGCAGGCTTGTAAAGCAGACTGACAGACACAATTCTCCTGATAAGAGGATTGAAGTATTGATCACATCCATCCTCCATGAGGAGCTAAAGATTCTGCAGAAGAAAGATGTCCCACTGCCCCTTTGAGACACCAAACAAAGACGCTGTTAGAAGAATATGCCCTACTGCAGCTTTAAAAAAAGAAAAAATCAAAGAGGGTGAGATGTAGTTCTTGTAGTGTACCCCAGGGTTCTGTGCTTGGTCCCATTTTTCCTATTTTATATATGCTGCCATTATCATACATCATTTATAAATATGATAGTGGTTTCCGCTGTTATGCAGATGACAAACAGCTCTACATTCCTGTTTCATCTGAATATCAGAAACCTGTTGACAACAGTTGACAATTGTTAACATTTCTGATATCAGTGAATGGATCGCGTAAAATGTTTTACAGTTAAAGAGGGACAAAAGAAATATCATCACTTAAAAATAACCACACCATAACCAAGATCACACCATTTATCTCTTTGGGACAACTGTGCACCTTTTATAAGAACCTGATCAATTGGTACAAGTTTTTCCTCAAATTTGTGTCTCTGTGGGCACTACCATGATTTAAGTTGCCTGGTACCAAATCAATGGAAAATCAGTCAGTCACGCTGGTACGGTACCTTCAAAAATAGTATGTAGTGTGTGCGTACACATGTGAGGTGAGGTTCTCATATCTAAGCTTGTTCATAAGTAACTAATTGAAACTAAAAACTAAACTGATGGGTTGAGGTTGATGTATTCTTCTATGGTGTATGTCATTTTACATACATCAATTGTTTGAGAGAAAAAAAGCATTAAAGCACGAAGAACAACCATGAATTGCTGAAGACAAAAGTTGACTGCATGGACATACAAAACTAGGGAGCCCCAGACATGACATCTGAAAAAAATAAAATAATTTGTGGCCACAATATACTAATTTGTGGCCAGGAAATGCTAAATTGTGGCCACAATATACTACAACCCCAAATCAGAAAAAGTTGGGACAGTATGGAAAACACAAATAACAAAAGAAAGTTGTGATTTCTAAATGTACTTTGACTTGTATTTCATTGCAGACAATGTGAACACAAAATATGTAATGTTTTTTCTAGTCAACTTAATTTCATTTGTAAATATACATCCTTTCCTGTCATTCAGACCTGCAACACATTCCAAAAAAGGTTGGGACAGGAGCAATTTAGGGCTAGTAATCAGGTAAATTGGTTAAATAATGATGTGATTTGAAACAGGTGATGTCAACAGGTGATTGTAATTATGATTTGGTACAAAAGCAGCATCCAAGAAAGGTCTAGTCCTTTAGGAGCAAAGATGGGCCGAGGATCGCCAGTTTGCCAACAAATACGTGAGAAAATTATTGAAATGTTTAAAAACAATGTTCCTCAAAGAAAGATAGGAAGACATTTGCTTATTTCACCTTCAACAGTGCATAAAATAATTAAAAGATTCAAGGAATGTGGAGGAATTTCAGTGCGTAAAGGACAAGGGCACAAGCCTAAGCTGAACAACCGTGATCTCCGATCCCTCAGGCGGCACTGCATCAAGAATCGTCATTCATCTATACCACCATCTATCACCACATGGGCTCAGGACTACTTTGGCAAACCTTTGTCAAGTACCACAATATGTAGTTACAGCCACAAATGCCAGTTAAAACTGTACTGTGCAAAAAGGAAGCCCTATGTTAACAGTGTCCAGAAGCGCCGTCGACTTCTCTGGGCTCGGAGGCATCTGGGATGGACCATCACACAGTGGAAATGTGTACTGTGGTCAGATGAATCAGTATTTCAGGTATTTTTTGGGAGAAATGGACGCCGTCTGCTCCAGACCAAAGAAGAAAAGGATCATCCAGACTGTTACCAGCAACAAGTCCAAAAGCCAGGGTCTGTCATGGTATGGGGTTGTGTCAGTGCCCTTTGCAAAGGTAACTTGCACTTCTGTGATGGCACCATTAATGCTGAAAAGTACATAGAGATTTTGGAACACAATATGCTGCCTTCAAGAAGACATCTTTTCCAGGGACGTCCATGCATATTTCAACAAGATAATGCAAAACCACATTCTGCACACATTACAAAGTCCTGGCTGCGGAGGAAGAGGATACAGGTACTTGACTGGCCTGCCTGCTGTCCCGACCTGTCTCCAATAGAGAATGTGTGGCGCATTTTGAAGCGCAAAATGCGACAACGAAGACCCCGTACTGTTGCCCACCTTAAGACTTGTTTGCAGCAAGAATGGGACAAAATTACACCTGAAACACTTCATCACTTGGTGTCTTCAGTCCCTAAACGTCTTTTAAGTGTTGTGAAAAGGAATGGCAACATTACAAAGTGGTAAATGCTTTACTGTTCCAACTTTTTTTGAAATGTGTTGCAAGAACCAAAATAGGAATTTCTTTTTTTTTTTAAATACAATAAAAATCATGAAGAACACATTAAATGATGTGCTGTTTTATTGTATGCAATGAAATACAAGTCAAAGTACATTTAGAAATCACTACTTTCTTTTTTTATTTGTGTTTTCCATACTGTCCCAACTTTTTCTGATTTGGGGTTGTAATTTGTGGCCACGAAATATTAATTTGTGGCCACGATATACTAATTTGTGGCCACAAAATACTAATTTGTGGCCAGGAAATGCTAAATTGTGGCCACAATATACTAATTTGTGGCCACGAAATATTAATTTGTGGCCACGATATACTAATTTGTGGCCATGAAATACTAATTTGTGGCCACAAAACCGAATTTTAGGGATAATGACGTGGCCTAACTATAATGCGGGCAGTTCTGCTATACCTGTGTGGGGCATAGGCTATCCAGAGCAAGCTAAACGTGCAGTCAGTCATGGACAGAGATGATTTGATTGAATTGTATTTTAGGCTGGGAATGAGTTACAAAGACATTCTAAAAAGGTACTGCAAGGAATCATTATTACCGAGAGGCATTTAAACAGAATATTGAAAGCCCGAAAGTTGTCAGGTAATGACAACACAAATCTATTGTTATGATCAATTAAACAAGAAGACCTATGTACATGCATTATGATATTCTTTCTCTGCAGTGCTGTGGAAGTAGGTCTGACAATGCAAGACTAATGTTTAAATAATGGTGGACAAGAATAAAACTGAATAATTAAACCAAAACAATCCCATGGTGGATAAAGTGTGTCCGCCACAACAAATCACAGCATGTTTAAAACAATGTCGTAAGAAAAGTGTGAAGATGTATAGAATGTAACAGAGATGACATCAAACTTTTGTACAAACTTGAAGTTTATTGACCTTTTTTAAAATACACAATAACTGAAAGCAACACATGTATTTTGTATGTACACTAACAAGAATAAGAACTGTGTTCCAAGCCTCCTGTTAGCCAGGTTCATAGTTACAAAATAATGTTACTTGAAATAAAGTGGTATATATCTTTTGCAATTATTGCGTAAACACGCTTGATTTTATAACATGTGCATGTGATTTCATTACATAAAACATGTAACATTTCTTAGAGTGTGTACACTTTTGCTGCCAAATGAATGTTTTAAAAAACTGAATGCGGGCCCAATTTGCATTGCACATTCAGTATGCCTGTTCTGGTGTGACCATGTTCTTAACATGCATACTTGACAAAAGCATACACAGCAACTGCAGTGGCTTGCATTTTCATCTTGAAGTTTCTGGATCACATCCTCTTCAATTTGGCGCTCCTTCAAAAATTCTCGCAGCCGAGCATCCATGCCTTCACCTGTAAACCACAGGAAATAAAAAATGATAGTACCATATACTGTACTTATTAGAGGCACACTAGTCTAACTAATAGCACTATTAATTGGAAAAATATTTTCACAATACCCTGGAAATTCAAACAAAGTCTTGGACAAATATGTTGTTCAATCTTTGAGAAGAAGCATAACGCAAACTTATAAACGAGGTATAACAGAAAGCACTCAATATCACTCCATAGCCTATCTTTTTTTTGTCTTTTTATTTATTCTTTGTGGGAGACTTGGTTCTCCTGCTCCATAGGTTTGCCCTGCCAGGCTTCATTAACATTATTCCTGCTACAGTAATGTGACACATTAAACAATTCAAATTATTTCGAAGTTTATTATTTACACAATTCAGCACAGCATGGCTTTACGGCCCCATACTAACAAAACCTTTAAGCTGGTAACAGGATAAAGTTGGTAAGTGCAGCGAGACGTCATTAGGCATTAAGCCTGCCCGTTGAAACAAAATATAAAATATAAATAACCGCATTATTAAATGCTGTGCAACAACATATTGATGATAACAGAATAAGAAAAGACACTCACCTTACGCACGTGTAAATCTTCCTGCTTCTACCGGTGTCCAGGTAATTCATGGGCATGATATTAAAACAAACGCACAAATTAGTATTTCGTGGCCACAAATTTGTAATGCGTACGCACGTTATACCTATTTCGTGGCCACAATTTATTTATTTTTCCCACATGTCATGTCTGGGGCTCCGTAAACCAGTAAGGAGAGCTAACTGGTGTTTCAGGTAAATGCTTTATGTACTGTAGGCATATTTAAGTTTGACTTCTATTTTTATTTCTATTTTACTGTGGCAGAAATGTAAGTAACTAAACTACATGTGAGATTTGAAAAGAAGTCACACTAGCCTCTTGGCCTTTTGTTTGAATGGCACTGCTGTGCATTGAAGTCCCACTGGCATTTCCATATCCACTAAAATGAACGCGCTGCACTGACAAAGGTTTATTGAGCATTAAATCTGCACTTGGCAACTTTGCATGTTGGCAGCACCAAACAGCAGTGAGAGGAACCAGTTTTTTACAATTGAAGACGATTTCCCAGAAACCCTGTAATGTAACCTCAGTAAACTGATCACTGCATGCTCCTTTATCAGTGGGCCAGCCTGTGATGCTTCATACCAAAGAGACAAGAGCAACAAAAGGTTTATTATGAGTGAGTCCAACTTTCACTGGACGGGGTGCTCATTTACTGCTGCTGAAGAGACAGTATCTCCCTTTTAAGTTGTGTTTTGTCATTTCCAGCTGGTTAACAACAGACCATACTTGACATGTTTTTTTCTTATAGCAAATATAATGCATCTATGGAATATAAATCAAGGGTGATAGCATGTTGTATTTTCACTTACAAATCTTGCCTCGGTTTGATTATAATAGTCTTAATCACAGGAAAAATGTGTTACTTGAATGGTCTGCAGAAAGCGGGGTTGTTACCATTGTTAGCTACCATAAAATTAATTCAAATGATCAGCTTTTAATAATAATTTATGAACAATATGGGGAACAAGAGAACAGATGATGCACGCTCTGTCTCAATCTTCCTATTTCAGTCAGCCTATCTTAGACACCTCTGGCTTATTGTTCAACATTATTGTAATTACAGATTAATATAAATACTGATGATCCATGAAGTCAAACTGAACCAGCAGTACACACATATACCTGGTACCGTGGTGACACATGGTAGATAAATGGACAACACATAATGAGGACAGACAGTTTGACCTCAGTAAATGAGGTTAAAAAAGGTACTGACATCCGGGACCACTGAGAGGAACCGTGAAAACAGCAGAATAAATGATTATGATTATTTTTCTGTGATCACCCTATCTGATGAATTCTCTACAATTACATATTCAAACAGTTAACTGTATTAGTAAAACATGATTTGCCTAAAAGAAATATATAAAATAAAATAAAGGGTAGGTCTCGTGATATTCTACATCTTTCTTATTATTAACAAATCCAAATAACAAGAATCCTTAAAAAAGGACAAAATCCAACAATGTATTGATGCTACTAACAGGTAGTGAGGTAGTGAGCATGAGCGACGTATTCTTTCTTCACCATCAACACGGTCACTGTATTTTTTTGGTTGTTGAGTCGATCGCATACGCACTAGTGCACCAAACGTGTATTAGAGTTTTTTTTTTCGATTGCTAAACAACAGTGGGCACAACTGAAGCCACATGTGCAAAACTCTAACTACAGTCTGCACTAACAAACGGTCACCTGAACTAAACAGTTCACATCACCTGCAAAACTCATTCCAAGCAACACAAATCTTAACACATGTCTCAAAACAGGCTCAGTGCAGCCAAACACTCAGAACAACCCTCACTGAGATACCACACACTGCCACTCACAACACAGAGTAAAAACACTTAGCGTCAAACACCAATACACAAATTACAAACTTTCTAATCTTTACAGTTTGAACAATTTGGGTGACTTCACACTACTCAA
This sequence comes from Gymnocephalus cernua, assembly GCA_023631565.1. Taxonomy (NCBI): domain Eukaryota; kingdom Metazoa; phylum Chordata; class Actinopteri; order Perciformes; family Percidae; genus Gymnocephalus; species Gymnocephalus cernua. The sequence goes on along the minus strand of CM042435.1, from coordinate 6,133,230 downwards.
TAGTTTCTTTAAAGAAAAGATATAGATTTTATAATATACCAATTTTTACGTAAGGTAAACAAGAATGAATGAAAATCAGAAGTTTGCTTCAATATAGTATGTTGTCTCTAGTAATTTATGGAATTACTGGGAAAAAAAGCTAAAGGTACATAACAGTAACAAAGAATAGTGGGTTACACTTCACTTGAAGGTATCTACATAAGAGTGACATGACACTGTCATGGATGTGTCATAAACATTAAACAAGTCATAAACGTTTATGAAATAATGCTTCTTTTAGTAAGTGTCATTCGGTTTTTGTCATGACAGGTTAGTTAGGGTTCATGTGTCATGACAGTGTCATGTGTTCATGACAGTGTAGATGTAGATACATTCAAGTAAAGTGTTACCGAATAGTGTGACTAATCCTGCCTCTCTCCAGCATCATGTGGCAAGTTTTCTTCATCACATTGGATGTCTGCATCATCTCTAAATACAAATGCATGTGGTGTTTTCATTGCTTTCACCTCCATTATTTTCTGAAAAACAATAAGAACGCAGTTTTAATATTGTAAAGCTATAGGGCCCTATCTTGCACCCAGCGCAATTGACTTTGTACACCGACGCATGTATCATTCCTATTTTGCATCCGACGCACAGCGGACTTTTCCTCCACAGACGCACGTTGGTAAATTAGGGAATGAACTTGCGCTCCCGGGGGGGCGGTTCAGCAGAAAGAGGAGGCGTGTTCTGGCGCAAACGTTCCCTGGTGCTATTTTGCAGTTTCAGATTCCAGTTTCAGATTTCAGGTTCAATTCCGCCACTGACCAGGAAAAACCTAGTCTAAAGTCAGTGGTGCTAGTCTAAAGTCAGTGGCGCGTTATTCAGATGCTATTTTAGGGGCGCATGCTTGGCCATAATGTATATGTAATACACTTTGCTTCTCTCATCTACACGGACGCAGCAGTTCCCATTTTTGCTAACCACACATAATTACAAGGAAAACTATTAGTGAAAATGCGCTTCAGGTGTTTGGATAGGTCAGGAGGCACTTCACAGTCCAGTCCTCAAAAAGTCGCAGCATACTTTGTGGCTTGTTGTGTTTTACACATGTCCATGAATCATGGATGTGTTGATGACATAATTGATGAAATATTAGAGGACTTAAGGAGATGCATTTATTACTTTGCCGCATCCTTTCCATAGGACAGCTCCCGCTCCAGCCCTGACGAGAACGTCTCCTCGGCTGTGAACCGCTTCCGGCGTGCGCCAGACAAATCCGCCGTCATAATAGCAATCCGCCATGGAACAAGCGTGCCTGCTCTTAAAGGGAATGTGAGATGACGCTCTGATTGGTTTATTGCAAATTATTGCACGGTACAGTGTATAATTTTGTCATTCTTATTTGGTGTTTGTATACAAAAAAAAGGCTTTCTGAGCTTTCTCTATATAAATACAGTATATGTTCACTAACTAGTCTAAAACAACACACCTGCTTAGACTTTCAGCTAAAATTGCAAGCAGCAGTGTTTGATAGGCACCAGACTTACATCTATTCTGTTTTGAATGTGTGGTTAACAGTTTTGACAGCAGTGTGTTAGCATTTGAACAAAGTGCTGTAAATCCAGTGTTTTGCACGTTGTGGTTAAAGTAATGGGATAAGTGTGTTTTGAAAACTGTGTTCAAGCAATGAAAAACAAACTAGAGTTTGGTCCACATGAACTGCTGCTGTGCAGACTGGAGTTAGAGATTTGCATGTTACTCCACTGTCATTTAGTAATCGAAAAAAAACTGTAATCTGTGTCTGAAAATACTTCCAAAACAGTTATGTTTGCTAAAAACTACATGGGCCAGCTTGAAATTCCATAACCTTTTAAAAATGCAACTAAATATTCCTAACCAGTTTTTACCAGATTTACATCTTCATTAGGAATGACTGGGCTATAGGCAGGGTTGGACAATTGGAAAGTACAGACAGACAAACACAGTGGTTCCCAAACTTTTTCACGTGAAGGACTGACACCACAGAACCCCATTTAATAACAACTTTCTCCCAGGGTCCCCCATATGATCGAATTTTTGCTTTTAGATGTTTTATTACAGAAAGTGCTATGACACCCATGACCAAATTAGTCTGTCAACATTCTGTCATTGTGTTTCTTATGGATGGAATTATAGGGAAAATAAATGATTCCCCTTTTTGCCGGGGACCTCTGGAAGCCCTTTTAAGGACCATTGGGGGTCGCCGGACCTCACTTTGGGACCCACTAGACTGGATATATTCCCACGTGCATTAACGCATTGCTGGTTTTGGTCTTCATGGAATTAGTTGAAAATAAGAAAAATATACACTAAAACCAGCCATATGTTATAATTCATCTTGCTAAATAATAATGGGACTTGTTATATTTGTATTACTACAAAAACACTTAATGAACATTTGACTAAAATATATAGCAATATCATTTATAAATTCCTCTTAAGGTGCTATTTTGGTAAACTTTGTTTTGACCAACTGAAAGATTTAGTTCTCTTGTTAGAGATGATGGTGATGCACCTGCTGTGCAGCTCCAAATCTACAGTATTTTACCTCGGTGCAGATAGAAATGAGGCAAAATCAATCTTGGGAATTGCAGCATAATTGTCAAGTCACAGGCAAGAAACTTCAATATCTTGAAGCAAGCTGACAAGGGAAGCTGAAATATAGTTTATGTAGTTTCATAAGTTAAAATCAGGCAAAGTTTTGTCAACATTTTCTCAAATAATAAACAGAATGTTACCTCAAAAGAAAATACAGATCCACTACTTCTCAAAAGCAAAAAATATGTTGATCACACAGAAGCATACAAAGATGCTAAAACAAACACACAGTATCTACCACAAGCCTATAATAGTTTAGAGATAACATCTAGAAAGGCAGAGGAGATCTGCAAGACAGATGAAGATACTCCACTCACCATCAAAGATCGCCACAACAAAGAGAGATAAAGATAGCCCATGCCTTTCTGTGCCAAAGATAGCCTGATATAGAACCAAAGGGATGTTTGAACCCTTTTCTCTGCAGAGCATACATCCTCTGTTTCAGTACTACTATTCCTCGTGTTCACGTGGAAGTTGACCAGAACAGCCGCATTAGTTGAATGCCTTGCTCAAAAGCACCTTGGATGTGAGAGAGAAAGCACTTCTTCCTCATGAAGCGTTACCCAGAGTGACAGTTGAAAATGCCATTTTACAACTTCATGAATATCAGGCGTTTGCTGACTGCATGCCAACCCCTTACAGCCAGGCCCAGCAGGGCTACTAATGTAGAAGAATGCCAAAGATTAAAACTGTCTTTCCAAGAAAACAGTAAGACTCCTCAAATTTATCGAAACAGTAGATAACTTGTCATTTTTTTTATGTTTTATCTGGAATGCCAACTGACAAATTCTTGGCATATACATTTCTAATTATTCAATTCTGAATTTGATTTCTAATCTAATTCTGCGGTGAAGTAATCTGAACAGAGAAACAGAGAGAGTATCGGCCAAATTCATCCTGTCTGAAACAGCCACTTTGCTGATGCAGTGAGGAGGGTGTGTGCAGCGGCAGCCGCATTAGTGTGTGGGTGGTGTGTGCAGTACATCTGCATGTGTGTGTGTGTGTGTGTGTGGGGGGGGGGGGGGTGTTACACAAAGACCTCTCTCATTCACAAACCGAGCCATGTGGCCCTGGGCTGGTCCCTTTAAGAGGCATGTGTCAGAGTTTTCGACTAAGGCTGACTGCTGAAAAAGGTGAGTGCTGATACATTATTCACAAGCAAGGACACACACACACACACACACACACAACATATCTGAAGGACGTGTACACGACTTAGGCAGTTTGCTGAGCCACAGAAAAGCACGCTAGCACACACATCGACAAGCAAAGTTAATCAGCGTAATGTCAGTAGTATATACATGAGCAAATACATGGTCTATGCATCCTCTCTCTCTCTCTCTCTCTCTCTCTCTCTCACACACACACACACACACACACACACACACACATACACACACACAAACACACACACAAACAACACAGGCAGCAGCAGAGGGGAGAAATCCTCAGCCTTCTGTTATTCAGTGTGCATAATTTATAGCAGCCCCAGATCTCCCTGCTAATGACAGCACACTGGGGCATCTGCAGCACAGCGGCAACAGCAACAGCTAACTGGCATGGCTGTGTGTGTGTGTGTGTGTATGTGTGTGTGTGTGTGTGTGTGTGTGTGTGTGTGTGTGTAGAGGTATAATGCTCTGTTGAGACAAGGACAGTGAGAGAGACAGAAGGAGAGAGAAACAGAAGAGAAATAGACACACGGAGGGTGTCTGAAATAGACACAGATAACGCAACAAAGAGGGGGGAAAGGATGAGACAGACAAGTGAATGACCTCTTGCAACATACGCGCGCACACACACACACTCACTCACTCACACACACACACACACACACACACACACTTAGTCTTGTCAAGTCACTGATGAATCTCACCAGTGAATCTCCTTGCATGTGCATTCATATTATTATCTGGCTTTAGGTGGAATGCCTTCTAATTAAAGAATTCACAAAGTACTGTTCCCGATACAAACAGCAGTGTGAGCACGAGATTCATGCACCAAGGAGCCTGAAAATGTACAACTCTGATTCACTTATGGCTCCACAAACACTTATCTGTCATCCCCTGGATAATAGGGACAGTTGTTCACTACAGACCTGAAAGTGTTAGCAACCAAAGAAAGCACTTAATGAAAGCTCAAATTCACCGGGGCTGGTTTAACGACTTGTCCAAGGTGTGGCCTTGGATATGTTTCCTGTTGCAAAGATTGTTTTGACATCCTGCACCAAAGCGAAATTCCCTTAATTCTGGGATTTGGAGATCAATGGCACAGCGGTTCTGCCCTCCAGCTGCTGTACACACTAATGTGGGTCTGAGCTGAGAGACAGCAGTGCACGTTAGCCCAGAGAAATTATACTGCTACTGATAAGGTGCTGGTGGTACACACGAGCAAACACAGTCTGTTATGCATAGGTCAGGCAGTCAACATAGTCTCATATGCATGCACACTAATCTGCAATTACACTTTGTATACACATTCAATACCCCTTATACGTAATTATACACATTTGCATGCACACACACACACACATCTACATGCACACACTGCCCCAATTTAGCAAAGAAATCCTAACCGTCAATCTGGTTGATTATTTGAGAGTTGTGAGTGTTCTGAGATATATTATATGGCTTTTAAAGGAATAGTTCAATATATTAAAGTGTGCTCATTCGCTTTCTTTATAAGAGTGAGATGAGAAGATTGATACCACTCTCACGTTTGTGTTACAGTAAGTACAGAGCTGAAGTCACAGCATGGTTAAGCTAGCTTAGGGTATAGGCTGGAAAGTTAGCCTGTCCAAAGTGAGAAAAAAAATGCAAGAAAAAGGCCCTGGCTATTATTGGAAGTCTTACATATGCAATAATGCGGCATCTATTTGTAATCTCAAAGCTAAAGATCTCTCCCCCTCTTTCCCTCCCCTCCTCTCTCTCTGTTGCTCTCCTCTGTGTGGCTGACTGACAGGAGGGCAGGCATAAGCTGAACCACACACTTCAGCTACAGTCAGCTACAGCACGAGGAGGCAGACAGAAAGAGGGGGGAGGGGGGGGGGGGGGGTAGAGAACTGAGGTATGCAGCACTAGATAAAGCATCAGTGACAGGAGCATGTTTGGGCATCAGATACAGCTATTTTAGGAAAAACTGAAACTGTCAATGTATCTCAAAAGGCATGCCAACAGTAATGATCAGAGAAGACCTACATTTAGACTACCTGGGATGTAAAATAGGATTGGTGTGTGTGTGAGCCGTCCACACACCTCAGTTATTTTTCACTGAGTGAAACAGGGAGAGACTAGTGAGGGAAAGGCAGTGAAGGCCAGTTGAGCTCAGTGGAGACTAGGGATGCACCGAATCCAGGATTCGGGTTCAGATTCGGCTGATTATTGGGCTTTTTGACGGGGTTCGGTTTCTGCCGAACCTTAGATTGTTTTTCCACCATACCGAACCCTACGCTTGCGCTATGCGCGCTATGCTGGTCGACGTAATGCCGCCGCCGTTGTTCATGGGAAGGTGTTTACGTAGGTGGACCATTCAATGCAGTAGGCTGTGAGAAAGTGAAAATGGAACTTGTGAGCAGAAAAAGTGTTGTTTGGCAGTCAAAAGAAGGCCATTCAAGTCCAGCTACATGTTCAATTTGCAATGCCGGTTGTCTCGTGGTGGTGAGGACCTTAAACAACACACAACATCAAACACTGACCCCAACACTGCTCTAGCATATGTGTTGGAAGAAGTACTCAGATCTTTTACTAGTAGTGATACTTACATGTGAAATGTATTTGAGTTCTGAGTTTAAAGTCAGAATTCTGAGAAAAAGTCAGAATTCTGACATTAAACTCAAAATTCTGACTTTATACTCAGAACTTAAATACATGTTTCACATGTGGCCATAATGCTCTTCCATAGTCACTATACAGCAAAGATACACAAGTAAAAGCCCTCTATTTAAAATATTACTTAGGTAAAAGTACAAAAGTGCTAGCTACAAAATATACTTAAAGGGGCTGTACTTGACATTCAGAACATGAATATAGCAGCAAACAAATATTTGCTATGTAAAGATATTGTGCAGTAAAGGCATCCTGAGCATAGGATGAAGTCACACTCCCTCTGTTTGTGTTGTAATCCGAGTTTCTCTGTTCTTTGTTTTGATAGCCGGTCCGGTCTGTGAGAGCCGTGTGGAGGCAATCCCAGCCCGCTGCTTTTTTCAGTATTTCGAGTACAGCCCATTTAAAGTACCAAAAGGGAAATTATTCATTATGTAGAAAGACTAATGTTGCAGCTGGTAATTTCAGCTACTTGTTATACTACCAGGTATATTAATACATCATGATGCATTAGTTGATTTATATTCTGTATTAATAATCTGAATCTGCAAAGTAACTAATGTTGTCCAAATAAATGTAGTGGAGAACAAAGTACAATGTTGGTTTCCATAATGTAGTGGAGTAGAAGTATAAAGTTACATAAAAACGGAAATACTCAAGTAAAGTACCTCAAAATTATAAATGTACTTAGTTACATCCCACCACTGTGCTAGAGTAGAGTGTGTACTGTCATGGCACAATAAAGTCTGACGAGTTTGTTGAGCTGTGTACCTCATAACTGATGCTGGAACGGCAGTCAAACCCGTAACTTACTACCCGTGAACTCGTACCAGATCGTTGTACTCCCAGATACAGTTTTTGACACAGTTTGTCACATACACATAAACAACAATGGCGACCCCTGTTGATTCTGTACAGACGCCGGTGATTAACGGTGAGAAATAGAAATAAATAGACATAAACAGACAACGTAAAGTAATTCCGCACATTGTAATCAAAACAATACACATACGATTGTGTACAACTACAGCTTATGTTTATTAAATGAATAAACTAGCTAGCCAGCTTTGACAGTGTGCCAAATGTCATTATTTTTATCATCTGACGCACAAATCTGCTGTACATAAATGTGCCACCCAGTACATAACAGCTGCAGTGTTCTTGTTCATTATGCAAAAGTAGAGCTGCATCCTCTATCCCTCTATCTGTTGCTGGGTTAGCAAAGTGGGTCAGAGGGGACAGGTGTACCTCCACCCAGCGGATACACACCATTCAAACATTACAATTACAGATAACAATTTGAACACAGAACTGTATAACATTGTCTGTAACAATCGAATTCCCAGCAAGCCTCAGCAATGAACGTGCTCAGTACAACACAAATAGATTTTTACAGTTTGATACTGAAATAAAAGTAAACGGATATTGGTAACTGTAAACAAAATCACCAATATAAGTGCAACGACAGAATTGGATAGGGGTGTGTACAAAAGTGGGCTTTCCAACATGTTGGCTGTGATTGGCTGGCTGTGTTCAGACTAGGTTTGGGATTGGTTACACTCAGGGTGTGTGTCTGCTGACACGCCCCTTATCCCAAATCCATCTCTGAGCTGCAGTTACTTCTGTCTCAAATAAAAAAAAATTCTACAGTATCGTCTCATACACAACTCCAGTCTGGTCGCTGGCCAAGAGTCCTGCTCTGTCGTAGCTCACTCACCGGCTGACATTACTGTATCCACCCAATGAAAAGTGTCAGTGTAGCCAGTGAGTGAGCTACAACTCAGGGGGAGTCCTGGTCAATAAGCAGTTCATGGCATTTTGCAGAGGGGGATTATTTAGTTTTATAATGATAATAGGTTTATGTGTTTGAGATGTACTAAGCGTTGAAGTCGACACATGAAGCTGAATAACCACGTTATAGGTTCACAAAGTGAAAAAGTCCAAAGTCCCCCCAAAAGGGACTTACCATCTCCACCAGAAAACACTGTTCACAAACTGCTCCAAACAGCTCTGTTGTAGTCCAGCCTTTACTTCAGAGACAAGTGGTCACTTTGGAACACACGTTATAATGCTCGCCTAGCTGCTAGCATGGCACGCCCTCATACTCTGCTTCTGACTGGCTAGTAGTCCTTACCTAGCTACTGAGCATGTGCGACTCCCAACAAAGATGGAATAGAAGTGCGATGCCTCACTCTGTAGGTAAACAGAGAGCTCAACACACAGGGTGAAAAGACGAGCTGCAACAATGTGCAGTACAACAAACATATGGTGTTTTTTGAAAATGAAACCATGTAAACCTATTCTGATATAACATTTTAATACAGTTATGAATCTGAGCATAATATGAGCACTTTAAATATTGTTTTCCTGTTGTTAAAGTGCCCATATTATGAAAAAATCACTTTTTCTGGGATTTGGAGTGTTATTTTGTGTCTCTGGTGCTTCCACACGCATACAAACTTTGAAAAAAAATCTATCCATGCTGTTTTGAGTGAGATACGGGTTTCTGAATGTGTCCTGCCTTCAGTCTCTGGGTGAGCTGTTCAAAATCTGCAGGGCTTCTTACGTCACTAGCCGAAACGACGGGCTAAACACAACCGTTAGCATGCTAGCGCCAGCGTTAGCATGCTAGCTCATTCTCAATGGCAAAGCACTGCTACAACACACAAGTTCACCATAATCTACAAAAGAAGTACTTACATGTGCGCCCTCATTTAGAAGAAGTCTCCAAGCTAATCCTGCCTTGTAACTGACCAAAGTTGGAGAAACAACCTTTCTTTTACTGTCTGTGGAGCTAACTGACATGATCTACCATCTGAGCTACTGCGCATGTGCGAGTGCAATCAAAGATAATACAGAAGAAAAGATGATTCACTCTGTAGCTAAAACAGAGACCTGAACACAAGGTGAAAAGAGGAGCTGCAGCAGTGAGAGAGAGATGTGCAGTACAACAAAAATATGGTGTTTTTTGAAAATTAAACCATGTAAACCTATTCTGGTACAACCTTAAAATACAATTATGAACCTGAAAATGAGCATCATATGGGATATTTAAACTACATCCGAACTCAACTTCACCATAGCAGAATTGTCTGAAGAAATGGAGTACAAACTAATTTTATAAAGCATTCAGTGCTACTAGGTGCAAGTAATGTTAAAAAGTTTTCCTTTAATCTCGTGACTAACTCTGGGCTTGGATTTTGGATTTCTGTGATTAGGTTTGGCAGATGAATCCAACGAACCTTAGATGAGAAACAGAGGGGACGATTTGGACATTCAGATGCTACTGGTTGCAACAGTGCATCTATAGTGTCACCACACACTCTGCAGTGTCTAATTAGGTTGTGTTTCTCCCTGTATGTGTGGCTTTTGGCGTGTGTGTGTGTGTGTGTGTGTGTGTGTGTGTGTGTGTGTGTGTGTGTGTGTGTGTGTGTGTGTGTGTGTGTGTGTGTGTGTGTGCGCGCGCATGCATGGGGTGAATCAGCTCATAAATGGGTACTCTCCTCTCCTGAGCTTATCCCTGCCTGAAAAATGTGTTTTAGACGGAAGCTTTATTGCAACAGCACTGTCATAAATAAATGACTTGATAATTTTAGCACAGAGGTAAAAATAGAACATCACGTTGTTCGCTCAAATGCTGGATGAACCCTTTGTTAAGACATCTGAGTTACGTCCTATTAGGATTTAACACTTTGTAGACTGTAATGGCAAAATTATATTTTACCCAAGTAACTATGTCTTTCTGTATGTGCTCTTGTTATGTCTCCCCCAAGGAGAAGTTAAATACATTTGTCTGTGAGAAAATAGCCAACCTAGGTTTACTGAGATACAACCGTAGTCACAAGGTCTCTACAGGTTAGACGACATAACATCCCTGTGAACCAGACAGACCAGAAGGTCTATCTTCATTTGTTATTAGATTGAATTGTGTGCTTAAAGCGATGTCACTCCCTCTCTCTTATCTGTGTATTTAAGCTGATGTTCTTGATGTGTGAACTTTGAAGACTCTTCCACATGTTGCTGCGTGCATCTTGTGAACGAGTTCTCCTATTCTGCAGAATATATGTACTTCAATAAATTACAAAAACCTACATTGGTTTCAGTCTACTATTTCTTGTTACTTGTTTCATCTTCAATTATTCTAAAACAGTTAATTAATCTACACCTGCTGCACCCTGGGTATTTTCCACCACAAGACACACTTGGTTTGCATGGAAATTATAGGAAATGAGTCTTCGTATAAACACATTGTTTTAAAGCTTTTGTCCCCACATTCACATAACAAAGATGATGAACCCCAAAACGTTTACAGTGTTAAAGCTTGTATTGGAGAAATGTGGGACACTTCCACAGTTAAGCTCTTATGCCCTTAGTGTAGCAGGGGAAATGACTTCCCGTCTGTGTACTTTTACCACATTTACCACAGGACAAGCAGATGCTTTAACACAGTAGTAGATGGTACAAATTATAGTTCCATCTTAAAGAAAGCACTTTTAAATACTGAAAACAGAGGTGGAATGGATCATGGAGATGATTTGCCAAAAAGTCAGCATTGTCTTTTAGGTAATATAGTTAAAAGTAAGGGACCTTTGCAACTAGCAGATTTAATAAAACTCACACTGTCTATGAGCTCAGTTTAAGTGTTACATGAGCCAAGGAGCTGACCCTGATTCTGGACCTTTTTCTTTTACCTTTGGTAAGAAAATGGGTCAATTCAAGACTTTTTTCTCCCTGTCGAAGAGAAATGAAGGGAGAAAAGGTGCACAACCCTCGAGTTTCTCGCAGGCCTGGCTAGCTGCTGCACATTAGTTACTTCTCACAGAAATTAGTCATTTAAAAACCAGGAAGTGCTACAAGACTTTCTGTTGTTTGGTGTACTGCAAGGAAACAAGAAGAAGCACAATTTCAGATGTCCATGGTGGAAACTTGCAACAAGTTGAGAGCCACCACCCACAGACTGTCACTGTAGTCAACACTGGCACTGTCTGATATAAAACAGTAATGCATTTGACATTTACGGTAATACTGACAGTCAGCAACTATACAAAGTTTGGAAAGGAGGTTACCTCAAGACAAGTATGATGTCCCTGATTCCTATCACACTATCACATGTAACTATATCACTCTCTGACACACACACACACACACACACACACACACACACACACACACACACACACACACACACACACACACACACACACACACACACACACACACACACACACACAACAGGAGCTGTTACCACTGGCTTTTCCTGTGTGTTCCACCTTAAGACTTCAATGTAACGAGGTGATGATGCAGACCTTGCTGGAATCCAGGCTACAATGAAGTTCTAGTCTCCAGTGATCATCAGTGTAACCTGCTGTTTAAAACCTGGGTTTAACTATGAGGTTTAAATATTTCTTTCTCACACACACACACACACACACACACACACACACACACACACACACACACACACACACACACACACACACACACACACACACACACACACACACACACACACACACACAGAGACATACACACAGGCATTCCCTGCCATGCTTCTCATTTCATTATGGGTGACCAGGTTATGGAGATATTAAAGTGTCAGCCGGTTCGCGCGCATGCACATGTGTATGCACGCTGACACACTGTATAGACTACACACGTGCACGCGCCGCCAGAGAGCGGTGGCTGTCTCCTTACATCGCCATGGCAGCTTCAGTGGCCCTTATAGTGCGGTGTGAGTGTACGGCAGGCAGAACGGGAAAGCCTTAAACTTACCGCAGTCCTCGCATAACACCTTCTCCACATCCTTCTTCAGCTCCGGCTCGCTGGCGTCCACAGGGGCGTACGATGCCTTGAATACCAAGGGCTCAGCAGTGGGGTCCATGAAAAAGATATATCTGTGGTCCTTCTCCACTGTGGTGCACGGGGCCTCGGAACCGAAGTCCCCGACGGTCACGAGCTGCTCCCTCTCGAGGCCGCCGCTGTTGACGGGCCACACGTCCAGCACTTTGACATTCACACTGTAGGGCTCCCGGGAGGAGACGTTCTCCGGGGAGGAGCGCACCTCGCCCTCGATGACCACGGCGGATCGGTACGCCTGGTCCTGGAGGGAGTTGAGACTCGGGGCGTAACAGGCGAAGGAGACCCCGATGACCAGCATGGAGAAATGCACTGGATCAAGCCTCATGCCGTCAGCCTGTGCTGTGCTGCAGTGCTGCTGGGCGGCGGAGCGAGCTGGAAGAGAGAGACGGCGGCGAACGGGCTCCGGCAGAGCAGGCAGGGCAGAGCGGCAGACCTTGTGGAAGTGTCCATGCCATCTGTGTCTGCCGCTGCTTTCCCCATACGGCTGCTGGCCTCGGATGGGGGGACACACCAGCCTAGGAACCGGAAACGGCCCGCTTCTGCATGCTTAAAAATGTGATTGCTGCATTCTCCTTCACCAACCACCCTCCCCCTCTTATCTCCCCTTTTCCTGAAAGGCAAAACAAGACTCGTAAATTAGCCTCCTCTTGAATCCAGGGCTGAAAGCTATCTCTCTCTCTCTCTCTCTCTCTCTCTCTCTCTCTCTCTCTCTCTCTCTCTCTCTCTCTCTCTCTCCTCCAGCTAATAGGCTAGCATCGCATGGGTGGGCGCATTGCCTCTCTGGAATGAAAAAAAGCGGCTTGCGCGTACAGGGGAATCACAAGAAATGATACGCACTCCACGCACACGCACACGCAAGGTCGGGTCCTTTATCCACTTCTTTCGATCGTCAAAAGAGTCCCACTTCTGCAAACCCGTTAGTCGGCGAGCAAAAAAATAAAAAAGAGAACAGAAAACCGGGGAGGAACTGATGGACAGGATGAGATAGCAGCGGTTATCCGGTGAGGCGATGCAACAGTAGCGCGCACCCTCCAGCCGCGTCCCCTGCGCCCCTCATCAAACGCGAGCGGCTTACGTGAGCAAACATCACCTGCCCGGTCACTGGCGTCGGCTCACAACGTCCTGCACATACACCCTAATGACCCGGGCACCCACCGGCACACCGCCTTCGACCCAACCGGCATGTAACCATGCCGCTCGACTGTGTTAAACCTCTGCAGCTGGGTGCAAGAGAAATCACGCACGCAGTGCACAGACACAGAGAATGTGTCTGTAGCCAAGCCCCGCGCGGCGCCCACTGTGGATCTCAAGTGCAAGAGGTGCAAGAGAGGCTATAGGCGACTACTACACACACTGCGGATAGCTGTTGCGATGACTAACGCTGCGAAATTCTCTCAATGGATTCATCGGCATGGCGAGGCGAGCTGGGAGCTTCCAGACTTCAGCTTTAAATGTCCTCAGACATATATATACACGCTCGCTGCACGCTGCAAGAGAGCACACCCAAAAGACATTTACCACACTATGATGCGAGTCATTGCAGTTCACTTAATATTGCCTTGGAATACTGTACAGTTTAACGACTCTAGGGCAACAAGTGGGGGCGTCAGTTCCTACCCCAAACTGCAGGGATTATGCTGGAAAGACACTCCACTCAAATATTTTGTCAATCCTGCTCAGCTACAGCTAACAAAAACACTTTTCTCATTGAATACATCTCCACCAATGAAAAGAGAGCTTTACACAATATGCTTATAGGCTTTTTTATGGTTACCACGAGTATCCCCTCCTCCCTCCACAGCAAACCAAACCCTGCCTCTATCTCTGTGTCCATCAATCAAGCAAGCCATTCATAAGATTCGCCTTTCCCTCCCTGTGAGGAGCTGTGCGCCCTTCGCTAGAGGTCAGAAAGCCTTTCATTGTCCAGGCTGAGAAAGGAATCAAATATAATGTCATATAGGGGACATATGGACAGGGTTGTCTAACTATGGCTGACTGAGATGATAAAGAAAACGTATAAGAGGCCATTTCATCACAGGATGAACCTATATGATGGCCTCATCCACCTGTTTCATCATCGCAGGGTCACGTCATGAACCAGTCACTGTCCATGGTGCTGAAAGGCTTGACAGGTTTAGTGCTCTGTCCCAACAGGCTCCTACACACTGAAGGACACTGCCAGATTGCTGCAATGGAGTTTTGGCTCCTCAGTTCATGTATCCGTGTTAACTGTAACATATTACCCTAAGAAATAGAGAGTCATTCTCTTTGACAGGGAAGTCAAAGTAAAAAAGTAAAATTTCAGTCTGGTGTGCTGAATGCTATCAAACGTGCAGGTTTATCTTTTCTGTTGTTCATCAAATGTTGATGGTTCCACATCATTGGGAATGCTTCTCCAGTCCGGGGATGCCCACAGCATTTCAAAAGGGAAATACATCCTCTTCAGAGTCTGTGATCTGTCTAGTGACCCACCCCCACCTCTTTCCATCTCCGCCCACTGCCCACCCATTCACCGATCGGTCTCTCTTTCATTTTATTCAACCACTCATGCATTCATTATAGATGCCATTCGGAGAGCTCGCACACAATTTAAGAATTTCCAAATTAGCATTGAAGGCAAATCGTTTGTTGACAAAGTGAAGGGGAGTAAAAACCAATTCCTGCTGACTAACCTGGAGAGGACTGCCACCAATTGCCTCCACTATTTCCTAGTTACTCATGCTGAACCGGTGGGAATTATCAGGGGGGCTGTTTTTGGTGTGCTGAAATGTTGGTCATATCAGCAGGATGTTGATGAGGTCACTTGGATTGACCTCTCGTGATGATACACTTGCTGTCCAAACTGCTCTACTGTCATTCTCTCTATCTGGGATGCTAAAATATACTTGCCTTAGTGACACATCGACTCAGTTATGCAGAATATGTCTTGTCCCAGATTTCCTCTTACTAGTCCTCTTTTCACAATGTTCTACAATCACGAGCACTACTAATGAGCAAACTCAAATCCAACCTGTTTTTATGCCCACCATCCACTGTCCATGGTTCTGAAAACACCAGTGTCTATCTACTCAGTCCACATCAGGTTAACACCCCTTCTTTTACAAGCTCACTGTCAGATCAAACTTATATTTTGGGTTAAATCGATGTTAGGATATTTAATTATAGGCATATGTTATGCTTTTGAGTTTTAAAATAATTCAGCTTTTTGTGACTTTTATTATTATTTGACCTACAGTGTGATTTTTTTATATATAGTTTGCTTAAAGACAGGTTTTCATTCTGGACATCTCCTTAAAAAAAGAGGCTTATCCACAAACAATATATAAACAATTTTAAGTTTACAATTAAAGCATACGGTGTTGTGTTCCTTTTTCATATTTTTTCTATTGATTTGAATAATATTCCAGAACCTTCTAATCCTATTAAGCCTTTATCCTACCAACATCAAGTCACCCACATCATTCTTCTACTTGATGTGTGCTCTGCACATATATACACATATATATTTATTTTTATTTATTTATTTTTTACATGTTGATTGCCCAAGATATAACAGTTTCTACTGATGAACCCTTTCAAGGCCATTGAGAAACAATGACAGGCAAGCCAGTCCAATCATAGGGTAATGATTCATGATTCACAGTGTATCAGCCCCCTCCTTCAGACTCCCACACAGCTATCATCTACTGTTCATTCAGAAATTTCTCTTTTACCGCACTCTCTCTGTCTCCTTCCTCAGGGACTGTCCAGGGTCGCTGTCCGTGGTGCTGAAACACCCAAACCAATAATCATCAGGTATGACTTTTGTCCTCCTCCTGCCCTTTCATCACGTTTTAGTTTTAGACACGATGCAGACAGGTGTAATCTATCTATCTATCTATCTATCTATCTATCTATCTATCTATCTATCTATCTATCTATCTATCTATCTATCTATCTATCTATCTATCTATCTATCTATCTATCTATCTATCTATCTATCTATCTATATGTTAGGACTGCAGTGTTTTAGGCTCACATGGGTGGGGGTTAACTTTCAGTTGCAATATACGGCTACACTGAAGGCTGAAGTGAAGATTTTGTGAAACGTTGTAAAAACAGCCCAAGTGTCTTGAACGTAGCCTGCTCGGAGAACTACAGTAACACTAAACTACAGTTACTTTTTTTTCACCCTCTTCTCCTCTCTCGTCTCGCGATAGAGCGGCGGAGTGGTTTGACGGGCAGTCGAGGTTGCAGCAGGCAGGGAGACGGTGGAAGGTAAAGCAGGGAGGCAGCATCATGGCGGACAGAGACAGTGGCAGTGACCACGGAGGGCCCACCGCAGGCCCCGGCTCGCTGCCCCCGGGTGCGATGGGTGCCATGTCCCGGCTGCAGCACGACACCGAGGAGCTTGCTTCGAAGCGCGTCGACATCCAGAACAAGCGCTTCTACCTTGACGTGAAGCAGAATGTTAAAGGCCGCTTCCTAAAGATAGCCGAGGTCGGGGCTGGGGGAAACAAGAGCCGCCTCACTCTCTCCATGTCGGTTGCTGTGGAGTTCCGCGATTATCTCGGGGACTTTATCGAACATTACGCCCAGCTGGGCCCGTCCAACCCGGACATAGTGCAGGATGAGCCCCGGCGGGCGCTCAAGAGCGAATTCCTGGTGCGGGAGAATCGGAAATATTACATGGATCTGAAAGAGAACCAGAGGGGGCGGTTCCTAAGGATCCGACAGACCGTTAATCGGGGGCCCGGATTGGGAAGCGCGCAAGGCCAGACCATCGCTCTGCCGGCGCAGGGTCTCATCGAGTTCCGCGACGCTTTGGCCAAACTCATCGACGACTACGGCGTGGACGAGGAGCCGGCGGAGCTCCCGGAGGGCACCTCGCTCACTGTCGACAACAAGCGCTTCTTCTTTGACGTGGGCTCCAATAAGTACGGGGTCTTCATGCGGGTCAGCGAGGTGAAGCCCACGTACCGGAACTCCATTACGGTTCCGTGCAAAGTGTGGTCCAAATTCGGCAACACCTTCTGTAAATACGCGGAGGAGATGAGGAAGATCCAGGAGAGGAGTAGAGAGAAACGGGCCTCCGAACTGCTACCTGAGGGCCCACACGGCGGCGATGACGGCGACGATGACTGACGCGGATATTAGGGGAGCAGAAATAAAACAACAAAGACAAATCTGAACTCTGAGAGAAAAGTAGACTTTGAACTGTAAAATAGAAAGATAATTTCCAAGGGAATCACCCCCACACACACAACCTCCACAGACATGGCAGCACCTCTGCTGTCTCCTCGCTCATTTTACTGGATGTCACCCCACTTACCACCCATGTAACAGTAAGCCGCTGCTATCAAGGATTGAACTGTAAGATATGAACTTTTCCTACTTGATTTAAATGAACATGAGTGTTTATATCTCTATCAAACGACAGATTTTGCACACATCAAAGCTATTTCGAAAAAAATGTTTAAATGTTTTCAAACTGGTAATAGCTATACTAAGATTTAATCAAAAGTAAAAACCAGAGGTCTATTATATGAAATAACAGTCTTCATGTAGAACAAATATTTGACATCAGCACAAAGATTATATATTATGGACTTTACGAAACCAAAATCTGATACCAGATGTATAGTTTATTTTAAAGGTACGCAGAATAAATATGAAAGCGCTCTAAAAGTGTATGAATTGCAGAACGCAGCACTACAAGCCTGTAAACACCTGACAGCATGTGTGTAGGCTCATGTTTTGAAAAGAAGTTTGGCAAAGTAGGCTATAGTCTTTAATTTGACCTAAAAACGTAGTAGGCTAATGAAAGCATTTCTATCATGCCATTATGGAAAGGTTGAGACTCAAAGATAAATAGCCTATTTTGTGCGCCTAAAACAAATGGGATAAATCTATCTCTGAGCTACTATATTAAATATCAACCCTCCTGCACCATGTCCATATAAACCTAAATGAAAAAAGTGCTAACTTAGATGTACTAATTATGATTTTGTGAATCAGTTGTAAAAAAACAACAAAAAAAATCCTTATTAAGATGCCCACGTTTTCTGTGGGTTAAGTTTTTTCTTGTGACTTTGTTGTTTTTTCCTCTGGGGGGGGATGGGGGATGCAAAAGAATAAGGTCCACTTGTGGGAGCGCAAGGCGCGGAAAAAAAGAAAAGACACGTCAGTGCAGGATGCAACGCATCCTCTCTGACGTCATTACGACCCGTGCCTTATACACTCCACTCGTTTACGTGTTCTCACGTGGATGGTCTGTGACCTCGACCGCTGTACGTTTTCATTTACGAGTGTTGTTATGTAGGCCGAAATATATACTCGCCAGGGCTGTGTTAATTCACACCCCTGTGGTGCATGGAGCATGGGTGGCAACACCAAAAGTAAGCTGAAAGGCTGCTGGGAGCTTGGGGGACCAACAATGATAGTGGGCAGAAAACAGAGCTGGCCCTTTCAGAAAGATGAGAAGCTGTCGTACATACACTTTAAAAAGAGCAGGGGAGGGGGGCACTCTGGAGCCCAGAATCCCTAGCAGCACCCCTGCCCTGGTGGCCTCTCACAGAGTAGAGATGGTTCTCCCTGGAACAGGACAACGACCCAGGATGTACCACTGGGTGTCAGCATGGAGATTGTTGGAGCTGTCACGGGTGGTTTTGCACACCATATGCACCATGTTAAAAAAAACAAAAAAACAGCGGCAACAAAAAAAGTAAATCAGGAGTGGCTGGATGAGGTTAAGGTGCTGACACACCAACCCGATTGTCGGGCAGTCTGGCGAGGTCAGTGAATCGAGTCTGTTTGGTGTGTTCCCTGCCGTCGTCAGTCGGAGGAGCCGTCGGCTTTAATTTGGGCCGATTTGACTTGAATCGGCCAGTGGGCTGTCGGATTCAACTTATGTTAAAATACGTACCGGAAATGACGAACAGGATGAGCGTGACGAACGGCTCTCAAAATCTGACGAAAATCTTTCAAACTGACCTTTGTCGATCAAAAAAACAAACAGATTCAGCAACTGCATGGCCTATTTCTCACTTAAAATGTTTTCAGAAACACGTTTCGGTGAACTATTTTCATAAAATAAGAGATTTTATTCCGAACGAGCCGCCATTATGGTCCGCTTTGATATTCGGGAGAAGCCAGACCCACATGACGCGTTCGTCATTTCGCCGTCGTTTTAATTTTTGGGGCGACTAGCAGATTAGCGCCGCCTGCTGTTATGGAGACGTTTTACGTCTTGCACACACGCAGAACGTATGCTCAAGTCGGCGACGCTTCGGTGTGTTCCGAGGCACTTTGTTGACCGACTTGGGGAGACTGCCTTTTCTGCTGACGGTCGGCCGTCGGGTTGGTGTGTCAGAGCCTTTAAAGAGCCAGGCAGGCCAGCCGGCCGTGCCATGCAGCCAGTCTGAGCGCAGTCCAGTGGATGTAGAGGCCTATCAGTGCAGAGGGCCAAGGGTGTATCTATCTCTTTATGGTGCTACAGCCCCTTGATCGCTTCTTTGGGGCCTCGCCACTCAGAATACGTATGTCACTTTGCATTATTTTTATTATGATGCTTTTTTTTCTTTCTCCCTTCAAAAGTTCTTTTCTCGACATTATGTTGTCCAAAACGTGTCAGGTTTCTCCCTCACAGGCAGAGAGGACGCCACTGACTAGTGTAGGACATTTCATATTAGTGTGCAATATTGTGTGCGTGCCAATCACGGCATTGTATCACGTGTATAGACTATTAAAAGACGAAAAAATGTATAGGCTATGTGATCAGTAGATGTTCAAAAGCATGACGATGAGGTTGATGCATCTGCATTATATTTCCGAAATGTGAAGTCTTTCTTTTCAAGCACTTGTTTAAAGTGGGGGGGGGGGGGAAGTCAGACGACTAGTAGTGAGATATTTTTACCTGTCCTGTTCTGTAAACAAGTAGGCTGCCTTGTCCATCTATCAGTGCGCGTAGTCTAGTTCGGGTGTTTTACGTCCCCCTGCGGAGTCGCCCCAGACACACACACACACACACACACACACACACAAAACGCAGACAGTCAACAACCTCTAACTGTTAGCCTCTCTGCAGTGGCCTAGACTGTTGAAAGGTGAATAGTATCTTGGGGCTTGGGTCTAGGGGTGGCTGACACACACACATACACTCTCTCCCCGTTGAGGCCTCTTGTCGCTGTCTGAGTGTTTGGGAGGCCTCGAAAGTATTTTGAATGGTGTCTAGAACTGTGCAAGGCCTACTGTCACTAGTAGCCAGGAAACTGTGTGTTTGGAGCCTGAGTGCGACTGCTCTCTCTCGCCTGGCACTGCCGACTGCAGGACAGGTGAACTATGATTTTTGCTTGTCTGCGGTTTCACTTGAGCTCGGCAATAGTGATTGGCTGCAACTGACCCAAAGGACAGAGGAACTTGTTGTTGTTTTTACAATGAGGATCACAATCCTTCTCTCTTATGTGGGCAGACTCTGATCTCAGGTCTGCTCCTCTTTACCAGCTCATGATTCAAAGGCTCATTGTATTTGCGGTTAAACTAGTCCCAACGCACAATTACGCTCCGTCAGACACACAGGCCATTACTTCTTTTCGAACCCAATCGACTTTTAGGCTTACACTAAAATGCTAGTTAACTATCGATGTGCTCCAAGTGGTTAGTTCACCTATCAGCTTTATTTAAAACAGGTTGGCCTACAACTGAGCGAGTGGTGTGCTGCCTAGGTGCCATGAAGGGGAAACACAGACTGCGTGGATTGCAGCTTTAGAGGCCTCAGCTGGATAAAAGCTGCTAATGCAGTTACAGCCTGGGCCTGCCAGACATGTGGGGAAGCTGAGGCTATACTGAAGCAGAATTCCCCAAAGCACACCTGGGCTGAAACAGTATCAGAAGTCATGCAGAATCTCCCTTGCTTTTTAAAAAAAAGAGTTGATCTGTGTTTGATTGGGCATGGTTGCTGCAATAGAGCCCAGAAAAATGTTCCAGAAAAAGCCATCTGTTCCACGCAGGACGATTTGGCCTAGGTTTGTCTCAGAGTGTTGGTGAAAGGCCTGATGAAGCCTGGCACTGCACTGTAGGGGCTTAGCAGCAGCAGCAGCCTGCCCTGACCTACTGACCGGACAGATCCTGTTAGGACTTTTCTCTCCGTTTTTGGAGAAAACCAGGAAGTCTCATTCCCCTCTTGCAGTGACGACTACATTTCCACATGCTGCCCATTGAATTATAAAAAACCCATTTCCATTTCTAACACGCATACAAGCCACCTTTGACTATGTGCCCAGCAACGCACGTGTGAGGTCAACCCGAGTTCATCCTGAGCTCAACATGAGTCTGGACTCTCTGTTGTGACACAGCACTTATTCCCCAAAGTGTTCTAGCTTTAGCTTGATTAAATGTAGGCCTCCAGGAGGCTCATGCTACATGAAGACTGGAAATACAACTCTCTTTCTCTAATGGCCAAATACTGCATATGGAAAGCCTAAAGCTACTGATAGAGTTCACTTTGTGAATGCCTCATCTCTGTGAAACGCACACGTTTCTTTAAAGATTAAAAGTTGGTTTGTCATTGCCAGGCGCTACTGGGTCGGTTGTGCTTTTAGAGCAGAATGATTCTGTTGTGAAACATGACTTGTCCATTTTGGGTCGCAGTTCTATCTGAGTTACAGAGAAG
The DNA here is from genome assembly GCA_023631565.1 of Gymnocephalus cernua. Classification (NCBI taxonomy): domain Eukaryota; kingdom Metazoa; phylum Chordata; class Actinopteri; order Perciformes; family Percidae; genus Gymnocephalus; species Gymnocephalus cernua. Next base: position 6,111,285 of record CM042435.1, on the reverse strand, counting down.
GGGGGGGGGGGGGCACTTGTGATCTTGCTGAACTCAGTGTGATCAAATCTGATTTCTCTGTTTCATGGGAGCTCACCCAGTGGCACAGCAAAACCTGGAGTGACCTAGCAGCCATGTTGTGCCCACGTCATCCACTTCTGGGACTCAAATGCAAAAAGGGAGGCAGATTTATTTGGGTTTTTTCTTGTGAAAAGCGTCAGTGGTCAAGCTGTGTGCTTTCCTCGGTGGCTCTGGCTACGTTTAGTGCACAACAGTGATGGTGCACTGAAGCTGTTTAGCATTGACGAGAATGTTGTTCTGATTTATTACACAGCACCAGCCATCGTAGCAATCCTTAATCATGATGTAATCCTGCCTTTTGTCTGTTATTACTGCACTGTTCATTTTGTTACATTTTAGTCAATAGAGCTTATTTTTGTTGATGCTCTAACAACAGGTGACCAGACCATTCCTCACACTTTTCAACTGATGGAAATAGAAGAAAAAAAGGAATTGTTAATCAAAAGTGCAGCGGTAGCTACTTGTCACATGTACTCTTACTCAGATTGCTATGATGGCTCCAGCTGTAGGCACTTATTCCTCCAGGGAGAGTATTCACATTTCTGACTGCATTCAAACAGCCACATGTACATGACTAACTTCCACAATTACTGACTTGAAACTGACTTCCACTCGGTGTTTCAGACAACCAAATCTGCTCCGTTTCTGGTTTCAGTGTTGTAGTCTTTCATTGGCCATTCAGAGTTCCTGGTTGATCACACAGCCAATCGCAGACTCTGGTCAAAGCCAAGCACTATATGACTCACCACAAACCAGTGACAGAGGAGCTCATTCAGAACGTCTTCTTTTTGCTCTTGCACCGAGTAGTAGGGTCCATCGTGTTCGCAGACTGTACAGGCTACTATTGTGTATAGTTACAAAGACGTTCTTTCAAATGTTTTGAAGATGTTGGGAAATGGATCCTGGATTTTAAGGGGTGGGGTCAATGCACAATGAACATATCCCATGTCACCGTTTGGTCTAAATCTCTTTACCATCCCCATACGAGATAATATGTTGTATCTTTCAAAAATATTTTATCTGTGGCGTGTGTGTGTGTGTGTATATATATATATATATATGGTTTGTTATATATGATGCTCCTCCTTTCAGAAAAATATAACATGTAAACAGGAAAAACATATTGCTGTTTTTTTCCTTTGTATTTTATACTTACAGAAAGCATTGAATAAAATGGATAAATACTTGCACTTTAGATATATTAAGAAAAATAAAAATCTGCATATTATTTTTGATAGGGATCTCACATTCAAAGAGTATAAATTACAGGCTTTGTGACTATTGCTGGACAGAGATGTATTGAGTTCTACTTATTGAAGTATATTTTGTCTGTGTGTCAGAAGGTTTACTAAAGTAAATTGCATGATAAAGTAGTGCTACACCGATATTGTTCTTTTTTTTAGTTGGTAAAAATGTCTGAAAACTGTGATAACAACCCTCTTGTATCATGTTTAACCTCTCCTCACCCCTTCTAGAATATTTCTTACTGAAATATGGCCTTTCTGACTACATGACGATGGTGCTTACTTTGGCTTTGACATCAAGCTCATCCTATACATCTCAACATCATCATAACTCGCGTCCTTAAACTTCATTACTTTCTGTTATGTACTCTCACTACCTTATTAAATTTCCGTTGATGGCAAAAAAAAAAAAAGGGTGTGCTGTTTTGTACATTGCTGTTTGTTTTAATGTTGGGGGAGCCGTGTTGTCTGAAAAATGACTAATCGCGCAATAAAAAGTCATTCCACATGTCCCTGTCTCTGCACAAATGTCTCAACGCCACAGTTTTACATCAGGCATGGGCTTAATCAAATTAAAAGAAAAAAAGTTGAATATTCATTATCTGTTGCCCAAATTTCAAAAGAGTTATTCCTATCTTTATGTTCATTAACACTGTTTGGATACATAAATGCACACAGTACAGTATTGATTCATCTATCCTATATAGAATCGGTGCATGAATCGCAATTACAGTACCAGTTTTGCTTGAATATAAAAGAGATTATCAGAGAACTTATGCTGTAAATTGTCAACCCGTTCTCACTCCGAACTCGTAAAATACGGACGTTTGGACAGTGGCTGTCAGCGTCTGAAGTGATGAAAAAAAGCGCCTATCTTCATGTTTGTATAACGTACCAGGGAGAGCAGGAACTACACGGGGTTTGAAGATGACGTAACAAAGAGCGACTACAGTAGCGAGTAGTATGTAAAGCCAAAATTCTGCGTAAGGATGTCGGTTCGGGGTGGTGGATGGGTCAAACTCAGGACTTTCACCCAGGAGATCGGGGATCGTGTCCCGTTTACCTAAAGTCGCTTTCTTATTTTTTTAAACCCAACCGTCCCGTTCTTCCCGCGTGTCATGGAAACGTAAGTCCACCCACGACCTTTTCCTTAACATTAGCAACGGCAGTAGTCCCGACTAAAGGAGACTTTAGCGTCAATAACAACGACAAAGGCGTCCGTATTTTACGAGATGGGAGTGAGAATGTGTTGAAATTGTGCGAGCAAGAAGCAAACCACAAATATGTTTATAACGCACCAGGTTAATGTTGACGTTAATGATTAACCCCAAAAAGTTAGTTTAAAGTCATTTTTACTTATACAGCCATGGTGAAAAGGCAAGGATTTTATTAATATCAGATCACTCAAACAAAGATTGATTTTAATTGGAGAATCGATTATTTGAACCTAGCCTTATATTTGAGTTTATTTCATTTATCTCTGCTAAACCTACAATCATTTAACCCTTGTGTTGTCTTCCCATAGACCATGCAACTTTTAGTTTTTCTGGGTCAAAATTTAAAGTTAAAACCTCCGGACACTTCTGTCACTTTTCCCGAAGTTCTTTGTCGATTTTTTGGGACATTTTTCTTGTTGTTTTGACCAAGTTTTTGAAGCTGCTTTTTGTTGTTTTCCCCCCTACATTTCTGTCACTTTTTCAGTGTTCTTTAATAATTGTTTATCTTCTTCAAATGGTATAAATTAAATAAAAACACCCAAATTCAATGAAAATAGTGAATACTGATCAGTTATTTAACTTGTGAAGAGCATCCACGTTATTTATTTTTATGGACAATTTGGATGAAGGAAACCCAAATTTCTGATGTAGAAACTTTTTGAAAATGGGTCAAATTTGACCCCGAGGACAACAGGAGGGTTAAACCTTATCCCCAGTCATCTGTCCCGGGAAAGCTTCTGTATACTAATGAATAAATACTGCAGAAACACAACAGGAGTGTAACAACAGTGGATGGATACATAGATCCGATTTTAAAACAGCGCTCCAGACATCTGCTTTTGACTTCCACGTGGAAATCAAAGGTAGAGTGCCAGATTGTTGCCACGGCAGGAAAGAGGACACGCTGTTGACAGAACAGTATTAACTGTTATCGGCCAGGTGAGGCTTTTTCAGTCTGTGGGAGACAACAGGTCAGTGCACAATAAGCAATAACACCTGATAGCACCTTGCATTACATTGTCAGGTATTGCAACACGGTCTCACGGCAGGGTATTGTGAACCAAGTATTATAACCAGCTGATTTAGTGGCAGTGATTTGCACAACGGTTTGAGTTGTGAGAACCAATTGGGCTAAGATTGTGATATTCTAATTTCAATTTAAAATTTGTGTCAAATGTGGACCAATGCTGCATCCCAAAATGCTCATTAGTGAATTCTCATCTACGATAACTCACAAGAATTGGTAGTCCAGGGTGAATAATATCAGGGTGGACAGTACACTCAAAAGGTTTTTTACAAATCAGTGATTTCAGGTATTTGGTTATATGAAGGGAAGGGATTGATAAAGAAAGTTTGTATGTACAAATTCTAACCATAATGTAATTTGGGTGTTGGTATTATTAACTAAACACTGCACAATAATGAACAAACACATCTCTTCCGACTACACCTCGGATAAAAAAAAAATAAAAAATAAAAAAATAAAAACAATCTAGAACCTGCACTTTCATATGTCTCTTTGTAGCTTTAATTTTTTTTAAGCTAATGTACTTGCACTTACTACTTGTTGTCTGGAGTTTGCACCTTCACAGTTGAAAGCACTTAATTTTAAGTCGCTTTGGATAAAAGCGTCAGCTAAATGACATGTAACGTAATGTAATGTAATGTAATGTAACATGTTTAGTAGGAATGCACTTCTGATATATACCCCCCCCCCCCCCCCCCCCCCCAAAAAAGGCAGATTCTGGCCAATATATATATATATATATATATATATATATATATATATATAGATATATATATATATATATATATATATATATACAGTACAGTATACCCACTACAATACATTAGACTACACCACTGGACACAATATGAAGATAAAAGGCATTCATGTGTAGGTGTCTGTTCAGCCACATAATGTGTCTGGCCACTAAATAACCTTGCTGATTCTTTTGTTAAACTAGCTAGCTGGCAAACTATCTTAGCCTTTTTTGGAATCTCAGAGCAGATTACTATAATGAAAAGAAGATAAGACCATGCTAACACAAAACCCCCTTTGAAACATGCTTTTGGATAAGGACGTTTTTGTGGATAAGACACAATTTGTATAAAATAACATTTTATAAAACATCTAAATAAACACAAAACACCTTAAAACATTTTACAGTTAGAAAAACCAATTTGGTTAAAAAGAGGCCTTCTTACAACAGGCATGTCACAGCAGCTTACACTGTTTTACTAGCATATAGTCTTTGTCACAACAGCTGACTTGGACACTTAAAGGACCAATGTGTAGGATGTAGGGGGTTCTAGTTGGCAGAAATGGAATATTATATTCATTACTAATATATGTTTTCATGGGGGGGTCAAGCATGCGTCAAACTTGTGGTTTAAGCAGTAGCCTACCGTAGCGAAATCGGAGGGGATAGAGTGGGAGATAAGGGCGATGCTCCAATTTTTTTTTTTAAATGCTCTGCCCTCTATCCAAAATCCTCCCACGAGGCTTTAAGCCTTCATTTTATTTAAATGGGTGAGTTATTTAATACTTTGAAAAAATCCCACAAAACCACCCTTGAATTTACCCCGGAGAAGGTGAAGGAGAGAGAAACGGCAGACCGCTATCCGCTTATAGGAGCACCTTCTCTATTATTAATTAATTTGTTATCTCGAGAAAACAAACTTTTTGAAATAATGAATAAGTCGTTATCACGAGATAACAGTGCATAAAAAAAAAAATCCATGGCTGTTCTCGGCTTCCGTACGTCGGCTATGCAACGTTTTCTTTTTCTGGGTCAAAATTTAGAACTTTGAAAAAAAAAACACCCAAATTCAATGAAAGTAGTGAACTGATAATTTCTTTAACTTGTGATGAGTGTTGTAGGAAAGCATCCACGTTATTTATTTTTTACGGTTTGGTTGGAAGAAACAGTAACAGGCACTCTTTAGCACAACTGAGTGGGTACTGAGAGAAGCTGCTGTTGTAAATAAATAAAACACGTTTTTTTTTTCAAAATCTTTTTACCCAACCCACTTTTTTCCAGAAAAGACTGTTAATATGCCAGCACAGTAGTATGCTATCTTGGTTTGTTTTTCTAAGCTCTTTTCTTGCAGATACACAACAGATAGCTAAATGATGTCATCTTATTCTTACTATGGTGAGGTATCAGAGTATGTTACAGGTTCCCTGTCCCATTTCTACAGTTTTTCCATATCCTCAAGACAAATAACTGCATATTTTGTGTAAAATGTGGACCAATTCTAATTCCCAAAATGCTCATTATTGAATCTCCTCTACCATAAATCACAATAAATGGTAGTCCAGGGTGAATAATATCAGGGTGGACAGTACACTCAAAAAGCTTTTAACAAATCAGTGACATCAGGTATTTGGTTATTTGCAAGAAAGGCATTGATAAAGAAATATATATATTTTTTTTATTCTAAAGCAGTGCTATTATGGCCTGGGATATACAAATATGCTGACAATTGAACAGGACATGTATTTGATAAAATGTTAAACTTTTTAGGCTACTATAGTGATATTATGCTTAAAATAAAATAAATTGTTTATCTTGTTACACCAATCCAAAAAAAATATACAGTCAGGTCAATTAGCTTTAACTATAAGGTTACAGTGTTTCGGTTTTGATGCTAACAAGCAACTATAGATCAGTAATTTTCAAGGTCAAAACAGCTCACAGTTGGGAAGTTATCAGACTGTAGCATGACATAAAATGTGATCAGCTGCTGTAGCAGAGCCCCCTTCAACATGTCTGCTGATGCAGGAGAAATACTGCAAGACACCTGGGGGGAGAACTGAAGTGGTCGAGAGGGTGGTGCCTTTTAAGTTTACATTTGATGCATTCAAAGGAAATGGGGAGAAGAAACCCTAAACTTACACAAACTAGACCACAGACCCCCATTTGATAAGTTTTCATCCCAGGGTCCCCCATCTGATAGGAGTTTTGCTTTTAGATGCTTTATAACAGAAAGTGTAGGAAACCCATGACCCAAATAGTCATACTTTTCACTCTTATTCCATCCATACGTAACACTATGAATTCTGTGATTGTGTTACATATGGATGGAATTAGAGTGAAAATGAATTATTCTCCTTTTTGTTGGGGACCCCCTGGAACTCCCTCAAGGACCCCACTTTGGAACCACTGGTTAACAGCTGTTTTATACTGGATTTAATAAGCTCAAATATAGCTCTTTACTGCAGGCTAAATTCCAAAAGAAAGGATTTCCATGTTGGAAATGTATAGTGCTGAGGTTCTCAACTAAATCTGTTGGCATTATTACACAAAGTAATGTCTACATAATATCATAGATGTCACCCAGGTTAGCAAACTGCTGGAAACCATTTTTAGCAGAGTTAACAATATTAAGAAAGCACAATCACAATCATCTGTATAAAAGCTTACTTTATGAAGCACAGACTAAATATTCAGTAAATATGTCCTTTACATAGTATAAGCATCCTGTCAAAGAACAGTTCAGATATACAAACAAAACAAACAAAAAGACAGATCCAATGCTGACATCAAAGTGCCTAAGTTTTCATTTTTTAAATAAAACATAACAATCAACAAATATTTTTTTGTCACAATCCTATATTACAGCACAGGTCTATCCTAGAACATTGGGAAACAATGGTTAGCACAACAGCCAAAGTGACTATAAGGGGCAGTCTCCCTGTAAGAAAGCAGTTATTTATCCTAACAATACAGCTTTATAAAACGGTACTTCCTCTCTGAAAACTCAGCTCTGCTTCAACATTTTGGTCTGTACAAAGATCCGGTCCCAGGATTCCAGCTGTGATTCCAGGTGTCCAGCCAAGTCCCAAAAGGATCTCAGATCCTATCAGTCACTATTAATATGATATACGAAGCAACAGAAGCGCTGTGTCCAGAGCCAAAGATTTCATATACTGTCGATATCAGCAGCTCTGGTTATGTCAACATGCTTCTGTGCCACACTGAGGCTGAGTGAGGGAGGACTTAGCTCACTGATCTACAGTTGTGTCATAAGCTAATTACATAGAAAGAGAAAATGTGTGGTGTGTGTGTGCGTGTGTGCGTGTGTGTGTGTGGGTGGCTTGGAATCAATTAAGGTGCTCACAAACAGCGGTACCGCCACCCCTACCACCACATCCCCACTTACTCTCATCCTCCTCCCATTAGAAACAGGCTTCATATGTTGTGTTCCCAGTTTGGACAAACGTGTGGTGGATGTCTGTTTTGCTTGTTCTTGGCCTGCAGAGACCGTCTTACTTAGAAAACCAAAGCAGCCTCTTCTTCTTAGAAAACAAGTCTTTTCTCATCCTCCCCCTTGTGGAAGATGTTTTGATGGCTACTCTGCTGGTGGAGTTGTTTTGCTGCTGTTCCCTTCTCCATTCCAGTATGCTGATAGGTGTGTTGACTTTATCATGTTAAGCTGGAGCAGACCTGCTGCTACACTCTCCAATAAGCCAGTCTCTGTCTAAGATAGGCCAGGTCCTGCTCTCCCAAAAAAATCTTCAACTGTTAGGAAGGATGGCAATCAAAGGAATACACCGGTACTAGTAAATGCCTAATACAAGGCCAAGCAAGCTATATTAGGTCCATGTAACATGTTATAAATCAGAACATAGATTGGTTACATGTTCTGTTTTGGGAGTTAAAGGCATATCTTTTGTCAAAAGGATGATGTCTGCCTTTGTGCTGAAGTTGCTTTTGAGAGCTCCAGGCCTGATTGTGATGGCAGTCTTATTCAGCAGAAGGCCATCAGATTGTTTCTCAAACATGCTCAAAAATCTTCATAGAAAAACATGAACCTGCTATATTTACTTCTTCCTGTTGCCTACAGCTTCAACAACTCAGCTGCTTAAAAAGAGCATGCCAATGCGCGCGCACACATACACCGGTTGACCCACTCATACGGTATGTCACCTCACCCACACCTTCCTGTTCTGCCCTTCACTTCGATGCTCGGAAACCTCACACCCAATCGAATATTGTCACATATCAGCTCAGTGCACTCTGCCGTGATATAAGAGGAGTAGTTTGTGGGATAAAACAGAACATGGCACAGTGCTTTCATTCAGTCACATACAGTTATCCTCTTCAGTTCAGATTTGACTGGTTGGAAAAAACATACAGAATAATTGAAAACATGTCAGTATTTGAAATCCCAGACAAAGATCTCTCTGACTAACACTCTCTAAATCCCTCAACATCTAGTGTCAAGGTGGCCTTGAGTAAGGCACTCAACCTCCAGTTCCTCCGGTGGAACAGCTTAGTGAACAGTTAAAACCACGGCTGTTCCTCTTGACAGCCACTTACAAATGGATGTAGCTGTATGAACGTCAAATGGAAATGGCTGAAAAAGAGCGAGCATGCTCAGTGTAAACCCTTCCTGGGGTGAATAAAGGTTTGGAGAATTAAATAAATAAATAAATATGCTATACATGGCAGGGACATGATCCTTCTGAGAAGTTCTTTTGGAGAGTTTTTGTAACTCTGGGATAGATATGTTGCATCTTCACACACCACACTCCGGCCATAGGCCAGTAGGTCCATACACACGCCTGCGAGTGGCTGGGTGTGTAAACACGAGTGGGAAACAAAAGGCCAAAATGCTACAGTAGTACCTTCTCCATCTGAATCACTGCCTGCCTCCTGGACTGCAGGACGAGGACAGGACAGAGAGGACAAAGGCAAACCAGTCGTCTCGTTCTTTGTTCTCTTTCTGGCCTTAAACTAAGACAATATGAATGACTCAAAGCTCTGCTCATAGCTAAATACACATTTCAACTAAAGACACGTGCATCACTCTGAGTTTCATTTCAAAATAATACTGATGATGTCGTTATAAATAGTGATCACAGTAATGATCATTTTAATGTGCAATAGTAAAAGTTCAAAGGTCTGAGGTTTGGCAGGGTCATTTGTTGGGCATCAAGCAAGGGCTCTTCATCTTCTTCATCTATTGCTCAAGGACAGAAACTCATCACCAGGGTTGATAAATTCTACAAAGGACAGTGAGTCATTCCTCCTGTTGCTACCCACCTTCTTACTGTAAGTACAACAGGAGGAACGGAGGAGCCCAAAACACTAAATACTAACAGAAAACCCAGTAAGAAGTGGGAGGATTAAGCTAGTTTGGTTTGCAGGGATGTTGTTTGGTGGGCTTTGGGGTCACTGGTCCTCCTTCCTCCCCTCAGCTCCTCTGTCCTGGGGCAGTGCATCCAGTAGCCCTCCCGTTCAGCCCGCCCTGAGCCTGACTGATGGACGGGGAGGACTGCGTCTTGCGGAGGTGGCACTCGCGGCCGGCCAGGCCACCCTCCATGATCAGGCCAGCCATCACGCTGGCCTCAATCTTCTCAAGGTCATCCGTCTCTGCGCGGATTTTGGCCTGCAGGAGGCTGATGTACGTCTCATACCGAGTCTTCTGCTCACCAAGAGGGGCGGAAGAGAAAGAAAGTGAGACCAGTAGAACATGAATCAAACAGAACTCAACAGTGTGTTTCCAGAAGCGAACGTCCCATTCATTTTCTCCATAAGAATTTTGATTATTAGCCATATTGTCTTAACCATCCGAGGATAGTCTACAGTATATCAATGACGTTTAATTTACAAGATAGTTCCGGTGCCGCCGGAGGTTCAGTGGGATGTCCCTCATTTATCGGCCGGATGTCCCTCACCTTCCGCTTTCGTTGTGTTGGCATTCTAAACTCTGGTCGATTCGGGAAAAATCCTCTAGAACCGACAATCAAATAATATTTATCTTCGTTTTTTTGAGTAAAACTCTCATTATACACTTGACAGCCATTTTAATTCCAGAGCTCGCCTTCCTATATACACGTTCCAACCAAAACAAGTTCCTTCCTGAGGCTATTTTGCAGAGGTGCCGTCCAAGACAATTTTGATTGGTTTAAAGAAATGCCGATAAACCAGAGCACGTTTTCCTCCCATCCCAGAATGTATGTGTGGACTAGCCAGACCCTCCTCCACAGCGCTGTGGAGGAAGGTCTGGCAATGCGAGACTAATCTGAGGTAGACTGACCATGAGTCACCAGATTGTGAAACAATGGTTAGTGCCCCTGTAGAAGCCACAATTCCAATATCTTGTTTTAGGAAAAACATGTTTTATTCGCGATGTCATGGAAAAGGACTACACTACCCACAATCCTAAGCATAACAGTGACGTCTTCGATTGGTGGAGCTCGCTGTTACCATGGAAATGTTTACCGCACCCGCGAACTCGCAGGCGGCTATGTTAACATTATTGTACCTTTGCCTTTTTTGCCGTTTTAAAAATGTTGTTTTGGCCGAATCAAATGTTTTATTGTCACGATTCATCTCGTAGCTGGTTGGCTAGGTTAGAAGAAAACAATGAAGTTTGATAATGAGATTGAACTGAACATCTTCCTTGCTACTAATAAAAAAATACAAAATCATAAATGATATACTTATGATAATAGAATGGATAAGAAAGGAAAACAGCTATCACTTTACACTGGCCATCTGGTATGCTTTTTGGTCTCTTAGCTGCCCTTTAACTTGAAAAAAAAAACATAAGAAAAAAACATAAAAAGAAACATAAAAATGAAACCTAAAAGAAAACAGTCAAATTAACGAAGCTATTCAAAGCCCGTACCTCGTACGTGAGGTAGTGCTCCTTGAGCCGGTACTCCTCCCACTCGTGGCTTTTGGGGTCGGCTGAGGGCGAGTTTTTCCGGTGCTCCTCCAGCTCCAGGCTCATCTGCTTCAGCTTGCTCTCGTGACTCAGCAGCTGCTCCTCCTGCACCAATCACAGCCCGGACAAAAACCAGAAGAACCCCAAAACAGCCAATCAGATGCAAGCGGACAAAAATAGAATTGTGTGTGTGTGTGTGTGTGTGTGTGTGTGTGTGTGTGTGTGTGTGTGTGTGTGTGTGTGTGTGTGTGTGTGTGTGTGTACGTACCTGTTTGAGTCTGGTGGATGAAGACGGCAGGATTGGCCGACAAAATTTCTTCATGGAGCCAATGGCGGCAGGGAAGGCCGGAGCGGAGAACAGCGCCGCCACCAGGTTTATTCGAAAGATCCAAGACATCATCTCCTCCTCACTACTGGAAAGAGAGTGAAGGGAGGGAGAGCAGGTGAGTAGAATGAAAATAGTTTCTATTGCTGTACACTTAGTTCGACTCATCAACACAGGTTCATCTACAAGAAAAAGCCTGGTACATTCAACTGGCTGCAGAACATGACAGAAAAAAGACAATCGTTCCGATTCACAGAATGTAATTGAAACGATGTAATTGTCTCTAACTAGTATCAACTAGTATTTTGACACTGCGTGCCTGAATTCACAAAACAATTCCTGTCTGAGAATTGTGTGTGTGAGGGGGGGGGGATTTGTGTTAACATTCTGAGTTTTATTTTTATTTATTTGATTTGGTTTAAAATCTGCAGAAAATCCATGGATCCGTCCATCCATCAATCCTCCACACCAGCTCATTATGTTCAAGATGGTCCACTGACGGTCTACATCAAAATTTCATGACGTCCAAAGATCAAGTTTCATGATCTTTGGACGATGCCGTACATTGAAAACGTGAAAACATTTCAAAACGTGTATAAAATGGAAACTTACATTGTATTTGTCTCATTACTTTTGAGGCTTAATTTGTTTTTTGAAGCGTAATGAAAAACATCTCAAATTCTACTTACGGTGCGTGCAGCAGGAAGACTCTCCAGTCGGAGGTTTTGAGCTTCAGTACGTTGGCTCTCTTGCTGTAGTCGGTGGCACGAGTGGCTAAAGCGTGGTGGATCCGCACTGCGTTCTTCAGGTCCACCTCGGAAATGTCGGCGTCAGGCTTGTTCTCATCCTGGGTAAGTAACAGAAAAAAAAACAACGGACATGAAGAAATTGTAGGTCTTGTGTTTTGGAGCCCGTAAATGTTGTTATGTTTCAGTAATTTTGTCTATTATAGCAAAGAATATAGAGAGTATACTATAATTGACTCACTAAACTCTTTATCCTGAGGAATAGAAACAATAAGCCTAACAATTTGATGATCAGATTATTTTAAATGTAGTGAAAATGTCACCTGCTGCCTTCCAGCAGGGGGAGACAAACACGCAGCAGAGCCGCCGCCTCATTTCCTCTTTTAATGCTCCATCTAGCTCGTTCCCTCTCCAACACACACACACAGAGAGAGAGAGAGAGAGAGAGAGAGAGAGAGAGAGAGAGAGAGAGAGAGAGAGAGAGAGAGAGAGAGAGAGAGAGAGAGAGAGCAGCTAGAAACATCTCCACCACCGCAATGACAGCGGTGCTGGATGTGTGTTTCTATGGTAACAGAGCAGAGGATGAGATGTACCTTTTGGAGATACAAGATCATCCCCTTCAGAACCGCGTAGAACTTTTTCCAACCACGGCGACCCCTCGGGGCTGGAAGAGAGAAAAGCAAAGAAATACTTCTAGAACTTTTATGTCAGATTTTATTTCAGTTAACTGCGGCATAACTAAAGTTATGGCTACTTGCATAATAAAAATACTGAATCAGTTCAAAAACTAGCTGATTATTTTAGCATACAGGCTATTTATGCAGCTCTGCAGGTGTGTGTGTGTGTGTGGGTGTGTGCATGTGTGTGCGTGTGTGTGTGTATGTGTGTGCGCGTGTGTGTGTGTGTATGTGTGTGCGTGTGTGTGTATACAACCACTCACTGCGTTTGCCGTCCATGTCAGCGTGGCTCTTGCGGGTCAGCACCCCATGTTTGTAGGTGACGGCATTTAAGAGAATGGGAATGGCGATGAAAGGGTTATGGCCGTCCGTTACCCTGGCAACACGCTTACTCCCACCCTCACATTGCTCCTCCACCAGCTCTGACAGACTCTTCCTCAGCTCCTCCTCCTCACTGCGTACACAAATACCCATTCAGATAAACCTGAGCAGCACATATTCAAGTGGACCTACTTCTGAAAAAACTTGCATAGCCCAAATACTTTTCCTTTTCACGAACACAAAATGCATACTCACACTGCCCACTCAAGCTTCTCATTCTTGATAGAGTTATACAAGACCTGTGTGGGCAAGGCAAGAAAAGAGAGGAACTGTAAACATTCTCTTTTAACCTGACTACAGGGTAAAGCATGTGAAAACATGCTTCAATTCTAAGGCTAAGACAAAAAGAGGTTTTGTGGTAGCTGTACTTTCTCAGGAGGAGATCTGTACCTTTAATAAGTCTTTAGGGAAGTCTTTGCCATTGTTGAGGCCATCGAGATTACTGATGAACTGTTGGCAAGACATCTTCTTCCCTATGTTCTGAGGAGAGGTGAACAGACAGACAAACAGACAGACACAAACAAAACAATCAATTCAATTAGCTTTTTAACATGTGGAAGTAAACTGGTCAATCTTTAGCTAAGCTCGTTATCCACAAATATTCAAATTCCAAAGCAGCTGATAATTTCAACCTAGTTTTGTCTGCTCCAACCTGAATGCAGTTTTGAAACTATCCACTGGGTGGCAGTGTTATGCTGCTGGTTCTACTAGTAGTGGCGGTGAGAGCGGTTCCACCTCTTATGTATGTGTTAGTATCAGCTTACCATAAATTTCCTTTTAGCCTCTTATTATGATGCATCATTACAGGGTGAAAACATAGAGAGGTGTTTCTGTATTACTTCCCCTTTCTGTCTGAATAAAGCCTAAACAGATACAGCTGTGGGACTAAATCTGAATCGACTCGCTACGGTTATAGAAAAAAGAAAAAAAGATTTGGTTTGTGGCTTTCTATTTGCATTTTCGTCTGAGGAGACCACGTAACAGACAAGACAACCCTGCTCCCTTTTCTTGGAAAAGTACAAGAAAAAAAGGACGGGATATAACAGGTGTCACAAAATGGTTTATGCTCCATTGAATCTGCTGTTCACTTTATTTGAATTTGAACTCCACTTTAGACATTGTGATTTGCAGCACTGCAGATCAATTGCATTTCTCATTGCCTATACCAGTACTGCATTTTATTATAAGCAGAATAAATCAGCTACTGATCATTTCTTTTTGGTAAACAATATTTAAGCATCCAAATATGTTCTGTGTCACTGCACAACGATTTAAATTTTTTTTATATATCCCTGTATGTGCATCCTTTATTATGAGTCTAATGTGACTCATCAAATTTAAGATAATCATGACTTAATGAAATGATACTATTAGCTGACAAGAGGAGGCACAGATGTCAATGAGGACAGTGTTAGTACTATAAATATACTTACCACCTGCACGGGTGCAGAGAGACCAGGGGGCCACATTTGGTTAGCAGGGGAAGGATTTGAAAGAGAGGAAAAGGAAATTGAAAAGAGAGAAAGGATATCAGGTCGAGGAGGGAAATTCACTCGCAGGCGGGTCGAGGAAAAGCAAAGCACAGGACCTACGATACTGATCGTGTTATGCTGCCCAGATCACAGTGCTCCAGTTTAGAACCGAGCAGATGAGACTATTCGAGGAGAGGAGAGACAGAAACAGGTCAGAAAGTAGGCCGCGGAGGAGAGAGAAAGAGAAAGAGAGGAAAGGGTTGACAGAAAGAACAAGAAATAGATAGAAAAGAAGGTGTGAATGGAGACATGCCATTGCTGACAAAGGACTGTCCTTATACTTTGTTTTGCGCGAAGACTAGTCTATATCGACGCCGTTTCTTTTACGGGATAGTTCCGTGCCGCCGAAGGTTCAGCCGGATGTCCCTGATTTTCGGATGGATGTCCCTCAACTTCCGCTTTCTTTGTGTTGGCATTCTAAACTCCGGTCGATCTAGGAAAAATCCTCCGAGCTAGATCCGACAATCAAATTATGTTTATCTTTTTTTTGCTGTGTCCGGCGCTTTGCACCGCCCTAGACGATTGTGATTGGCTTAAAGAAATGCCAATAAACTAGAGCATGTTTTTCTCCCATCCCGGAATGCTGTGTGGACTAGCCAGACCCTCCTCTGCAGCGCTGTGGAGGAAGGTCTGGCAATGCGAGACTACAGGAAGACTAGATGAAAAGGTGATCCTGCAGAAACAGTAAGATAGACAACTACAGTACATACATGTCCGTGTAGATCGGTGTTGAGTAGCATAAGGGCGCAGGTCAATGTGTGGGCTCCATCTGCAACAGGACAATACATAAGGCCAACGTCAGCTAAATGTCAAATCACTCCTCTCCACACACACACACACACACACACACACACGCACACACGCACACGCACGCAGAGCTGCATAAATAGCCTGCATGCTAAAATAATCAGCTAGTTTTTGAAGATTGTTATTATGCAACTAGCCATAACTTTAGTTATGCTGCAGTGTAAATATGCCGCAGTGTAAATATGTTGCAGTCATGAGTGTTTGTTTAACTGGGATCGAAATGGGAAACTGTAACAGTAATGTCAAATCGATTTATTACGTATATACTGTATAATAAAACATGAGTCATATTTTCTTTCTTTTTTAACAGCTGTTATGACTTATTTTTGTCTTTATTATATTGGTCCTCATACCGTCATTGTCATCATCACCGTCATATTCTTTGTGGCTCTGGCCTTCTTCAGAGGTAAGTGTCTGTGGGTTGCAGTGGCAGAAGCGTCTGGAGAAATGCACAAGGACCCTCTCTCTCTCCTGGGTCTCTCCCATCAGTGGGAAGGCCTTTAAGAAGTTCCTGTCGCACACAAGTCACAGGTCAACAGGAGATCAAATGTTTCCTGATAATGCATCTCTGAGAAATATAGGATTTCATCACTTCTGGCAGTAAATAGAATTTGCGGAGGAATTCAGCGCTTGATGGTGTTTTAAGCCCCCAACGCCGACTTCAAGGCAGTGCTGCGACTGTCGACTTCAAGGCACCGAACCATAACCATTGCCTAATCCTAGCGCCTTCAGGCAGCGCTGCCTGGAAGACGACGTTGGGGACTTAAAACACCAAACACTGAATTCAGCCGACAACTTTGTTGAAAAACCTTATCAGACATTTGACTTTGAGAAAAACTGCAACAGTCAAACCTGCTTTTTAAAACTTGGGACTCGTGGTCATTGTGTATATTGTCATAATGAAGGATTGTGTCATATTTATCTTTATCTCTGTCTCTGTGTGTGGTCTTGTGTTGAGAACTGGTTGCACTTCTGAACTGCAAATAAATGGATTTGATCTGGTAACCGTATGACAGAATCAAGAGGTTTCATACAGTCTCACTTTCATTCTTTGGAGGGGATACATTAATGTAGAGTTGAAACAGAAAGTCTAATAATCAATTAGTCAATTGACGGAAAAATAATCTGCAACTATTTCGATTGAGTTTCATTCATTTTTCAAGCAAAAGCGTCAAATATTTGGGCAAGTTCAAGATTCTCAAATGTGAGAAAGTAAATTGAATCTTTTGGGGATTTAGAATTTTGGTTGGACATAACATGTGAAGGATCTCCTTGGACTTGAATTTGTGATATTCTTTTGCTATTTCTTTTCAAATTTCATTGACTAAACAACATATCTTGATCGAAAGAATTTCTATGCAGTCAGATTAATGCAGGCAACTACAGTAACCTTCATTAAACCATTTACCGTACATTAGGGCGCATTAGAGGAAAATATGCAATAAGTGACGATGTTGTTGAATATCGGCATAACGATATTATTCGCGATAAATAAACAGGTATTTAAGTGTACTCAGTTCTGCTGCTAAAATGCAACAAATTGCTTGATGAATTTAAAACAGAAATAATTTCCAACATTCTTTAATTGAACAAATTGAACATTGAATTGAATATAAAAGGGAGCACTAAAACCGAATGACAGTTACGTTTTAAAGTGCGCTTTTCTATTAACTAACACAAAAAGTCTTTGAGTGTCTTTCGCGATGTGTCGCAGCCTTTCGCGATGTGTTTATTGCCTCAGAGTTGATATTATGACGATTAAAAAAATCAATATATTGTGCAGCCCTACTGTACATGTACACATCATGATGCTTATTTCATTCCTACCAGACATTATTATGGCTGACCTTAGTGTGAAGACCTTGGTATCCAAGATCCAAACAATACCCAAATGAATGCAGGACTTTTCCTTTGTGAAGTGTTACTTTTTAAAGTGCTCCTATTATGCTTTTTGGCTTTTTCCTTTTTCTTTATTGTGTTATATATCTTTTTGTGCATGTTATAGGTTTACAAAGTGAAAAAGCCCAAAGTCCCCCCCAAAGGAACTTACCATCTCCAACAGAAAACACTGTTCACAAACTGCTCCAAACAGCTCTGTTGTAGTCCAGCCTTTACTTCAGAGACGACCGTGCTGCGTCACTTTGTAACACACGTTATAATGCTCGCCTAGCTGCTAACTGGCTAGTAGTCCTTACCTAGGTACTGCGCATGTGCGACTCCCAACAAAGATTGAACAGAAGTGAGATGTCTCACTCTGTAGCTAAACAGAGAGCTCAACACACAGGGTGAAAAGAGGAGCTGCAGCAATGTGCAGTACAACAAAAATATGGTACTTTTTGAAATTAAACCATGTAAACCTATTCTGATAAAACCTCTAAATACAATTATGAACCTGAAAATGAGCATAATATGAGCACTTTAACAACAGAATGCTAATCTGGCCCCGTCTGAAGTGCACACACGAGGGCTCTTAACTGAACACGGTGGGCTGAAGGCAGCAGTTGGAGACAGCAACATGTCAGGTACAGGGCAGCGATGTACTCCGCAGCGTTCAGCTACACTGGCTAACTGTACTCAACACGACAGCTTGATTAGCACAAAGCTAATGCTTTGTGACGAGGGGGGGAGTGGAGAATCCACACATCCATACATGTGCATGTGTGTATGGACGTCCACATCACACACTCATCACTTCCAAGCGCTGACTGTGCATTACCTCAGGGCTCGATCCAGCGACAGGCCAGAGAAATCAAAGAAGCTCAGGTACTCCGATGCCACCAGCTGGCTGAACTCATTACTGCAGGGAGACAGAGAGAGAGAGCGTCAGCACATCATCGTGGCACTGAAGACGTATGAATGCGTTATAGAAATGTTTTTCTTGACACCACTGTATTAGAGAATGCTCTTCTAGTGATGCTATAAGAACGAAGTACACGTGTGCAGATGTGTTTGCTTGTGTGCATTCTTACATGTCCATCTATCCATCTAGGTGTACATCATGTCTGTGTCGCTCATACTGAACACATGTAACTATGTAAACATGTTTTCCTCTGTTTCTGGCTATTTGTCAGTCCTTCAGTCATTATGTATGCACATGTGCAGTGTTGGGGGAAGAACTAGGTACATGTAGTGGCGTAATTTAATTACAAAATAAAGGTAACTGTAATCCGTTACAGTTACTGAGAAGAAATGTATTTAAATAAATTACAGTTACCTATGAAAATGTCCAATGCTTAAATTGGGGGTTGCATCTGAATATTTTCTGTAAAAAGCTAGGCTATATGTTGAATAATATTTATTTTGTTGTTTTGCATGTTTTTCATGTGCACAATGTCTTCTTTTGCCATTTCCAGCCCCAGCCGTTTAGTAAAGTTTGATGCCGTTTGAATTTGCAGCGCCATAGCTGTCATTAGAAATGTAGAAAAAGGAATCAAAAAGTTATTGAATGTAATAAGTTACACTGCTTTGATAAAGTAATAGTTACAGTACTATATATTATACTGTAATCAGTAACCTATTACATTTCCAAAGTAACTGCTGGGTGATATGGAGAAAATTAAACATCTCCATATTCTTGACCCAATACATCGACGTCGATATGGCAACAATAATGTAGGGCTGACTATTGGTGCTTTCACAAAATATTTTCACAATGAGATTTTTGATAAATAATCATCAATAATGTGGATTTAATGACTAAGTGGGTAAAGGCAAATAATAGAACAGCTTGTTAAGTCTGGTAGGCTCAGAAAATGCCATCATTTTACTGTAATGCAGCCTGGAAAAGACAACACTTATGCCATATTACAATTTCCAAAATCTGAGACGATATCTAGCCTCATATATCAATATTGATCTAATATTGATATATTGCCCAGCCCTAGTGCACCAGTGTTACTGTGTGTGCGTTCTCACTTCTTGCCCAGGTGTCTGGCCACGTCACAGCGTTTGAAGCCCTCGAGGTGATAGAGGCGCTTGGCCAGCCTCTTGGCAGCCTCGCAGTCGGCTCGGCAGCCATTGGCCAGAGTGTCGGTGCTGCCGCGCTCCAAACGCTCCAGACTGCCCAGATCACACTCCTCTGAGTCAGACAGCACGTCTGTGAGGTTGGCATCACTGGAGGAGAGAACATACGCACACACGCACAAACAAACAAACACACAAGCAGGTGCCTTTAGGTTAATGAATGGAACACATGTCCGTCGTTTCGCGCCCACACTTAAAACTACACAGTAGGAAACTCAACTGCTGAGCATAAAACTCAATTACATAAACGTATGTTCACATATTACACACAAACAAAAGTCAAATGAGGTTCGAATGACTTGTCCTGACGCTGACCCAGTTTCGTTTAATGCAGTGAATCTAAAGGCTGATGAGAATGGCGAAGCAGCTTTCACCTGCTACAATCTCTTCCAAAAAGCTCCACTCATCTCAGACGGTTAACCTCTAACATCATGTGAAATAAAGTGCTATAATATAAAAACCTCAATTCTACTTTTCTATTCCTCGGTTTCAGGCACATGTAGTAGGGATACTCGGCTACAGCTCTGTGGCTGTCTTCGGTTCCACTCACCACTGAGTCTGACTTCATGTCCTCTGACTATCTTTTACTGGGTATTATGTTGACAGTTTCTAATTTATTAAATAATTGCTTGAAGCATTTAAACAAGGTTTTGTGTTGGAGTTTGTAACATTCCAAAATCTTTTTCATTGTAAATGCATATCTGTTCCAAATATTGGTTATCGGTTTCATTAACTACTAATGATCGGTATCGGCCCTAAAAACCAGTAGCAGTCGATCCCCAAAATGTAGCCTGGAAGTTGGAGAAGTGAGCTTTCCATTTATAAAAGGCCCATATAGTGAACAAGTAATGATCTCTCTGGCCTCAACTTGCCCTTGAGCAAAACACCAAACTCAACAAGTATATTGTCCATCTCATGCTCATTGTCTATCACTAGGCTGTCTATTCCAGCTGTGAATGGGTGTAACTGTGTGATTATGAATCATGGCGTTCCCGCAAAACACTGAATGTACTCAATCACCCCTGCAGGAGTAGTTAAGGTTAAGACAAAATTAGACCAGTTGCCAAACAGTTGAAAAATGAGAGTGAACACGCAGCTTTCGTTGAGTAATGACTTGCAAAGTCTGCATGAATGGCATGTTCTTGAACACTATGTACCATATTTGATATTATAATTATCTTCTTTAAATTTGAACATAACGCCTCAAACTGAAATGCAATGAAAAGTTAAACATACTGAATTGTAAACTACAATTATTAATGTATACGTTTATTAATATATAATATAATAATTATTAATAACAATTATGAAACCAGCTTCCTCTTCAGGCTCTTTTCAGCTTCACTAGGCTTCCACTTCTGCAGCTGCTATCCATTTTTTTATTAGATAGTACAGAAAGACAGGAAAGTGGGCTGGATTCGGAACCCAGGCAGCTGATAAAGACACAGCCTACATGGGACCAGGTGAGCTAGAGGACACCCCTATTTAAGGCAAAAACGTCAAAGCACTTGCAATGTTATTGAGTGTAAATAATGTCTGTAGAACCAATAACAGCTGACTCAAGTAAGAAAAGAAGACTTGAAGAAATAAGGCCTTCAGTGTAGACTGCAATACAGTGTCTTGCTCAGGGACACAGTTTAATGAACTAATCAGGCTTCACACTCTATATAACCGTTAGTGTCATCAAGAGAACAGAGAGGATCAATGCAAGAGTATTAATTAGTGCCCTACTTATTTATTTATGACTTACTGAGGTAGTTTGATAAAGATATTGAGTCCACCGTACTGCATTGCACTGTATACTTTGCTGCACACCACAGTCCATCAGTGAGTTAGGGAGGGGGCTAATTAAGCCTTGCTGTTGGTTTGGTTTACACATTAAAAAACAGACATTACATCAATCACTCAAGCAAAATAGCATGACATTTAATATCATATTTATAATCAAAGGAACAAACTGCACTCTATTGTTGTATTAATACAAATAAGCAGAAAACACCTATCTCCGATGTATTTCTTAAGAAAGAGACACCACACATTTATAGTAAATCAGTCTTAATGGCATTTCCTCATTTCCTTCCTGTCTGTCTGTGCATCTGCGTGGCACCGTCAGCATTCTTGCCAGATGATTCAGATGGTTTTTAGCATAATCAGATCAGCCCAATTGCATTACCCTCACAAATTGAATACATTACGCGCTGTTGTCGTAAGGGATTTGCTGGTTACCATGGATACAGCGGAAGCCAAAGTGTCCTGTGCTAGAAGAAGAAGTAAAGGGATTGTGGACTACCTTATGGCCGTCTAACACAATTTCACAATGTGGCACGAAGGGGCATCAGACAAAAACTGACAAATAAACCAAACAAGTATCCATAGCCAGGAGTCAGTCCTGGGCCCTGATTTCTCTACTCCAGGCAAGGTTACACTGTCCTGTCTTGACTGATTCATTAGGCTCTCAGAATCTTCATCTGGTCCCTGACCTTGGACCAATTTGCCTCGGGACACACCACAAGGAGCTGTTGCCGACAACACAGCTCCCAGGGTCACTGGAACACATTACCCCTTCACCATGACGAGGTGGGTCATGCAAACTCCTCCACCTTATCGTGGTGGAGCATCACCGCCAAGAATGACTATAAGATTGTCGGGTGAAAGCAGATAATTTGCAGGGTGCCTGAGGGACAGGGTGGGGAGTTTGTATATCCGGAAGGAGTAAAACCACCACTCTTTCTTATGGAGAATGAGCCAGTAAAGGTGGTTTGGGGATCTGAAAAAAATGCTTCATGTATATGACTCCCTCTGGAAATATTCTGGACATGTCCGACAAGGAGGAGACCTCTGGGCAGACCCAGAGTCTGCTCAATGAACTGCATGTCCCACCTAAGTCACAGGAACCCCCTTTAGGACCCAGACAAGTGGTTAAAAAAAGAAAAATGGATGGATTGAAATATGTACATATTGCACGAAGACATAAGCACACACACACACACACACACACACACACACACACACACACACACACACACACACACACACACACACACACACACACATATGGACACAAAATAAAATGAGTCTGTGGTAAATCATCAAAACAATATCTAGCCTGGTGTTTGCAGTGAAATTGCTTTCGCTTGTCTGACCATATTAATTCACTAGACTCATAAATCATTCAAAGCTCATATCAGTCATGGGGCTAAAACGATGCCGGGCTCCCCCAATTCACTGCTGCTGGCAATAATAGAGCCAACACACACAAAAAAAAACAACAGTAAGAGAGACACACAACATGAAGTGTCAAATATCTAGTGCAGGCATTTTGTGCCAAGATACTTGGCGTCACCGAGGGCCAAGTGGCACACAGTAAACCTATTTGTCTATCTAAAGGCACAATTCTGTATCCCCAGGCCACACATTCATCCACTGTGACCGTCACTCAGTGTGTGTGTGTGTGTGTGTGTGTGTGTGTGTGTGTGTGTGTGTGTGTGTGTGTGTGTGTGTGTGTGTGTGTGTGTGTGTGTGTGTGTGTCAGAGATAGAGAGCATGATGGTGCATGCCAGTGACTCACATGTTAATCTCTTTGGCTGTGCACCACCCATACCTACACTTACAAGGTGTGTCTGTGTCTCTCTCTCTCCCTGTGTGTGTGTGTGTGTGTGTGTGTGTGTGTGTGTGTGTGTGTGTGTGTGTGTGTGTGTGTGTGTGTGTGTGTGTGTGTGTGTGAAGGGGAGGATCTCTGTGGCATCTACTAACAGGGTAACTATTATGGGATTAGCCGGATTATCAAAATTTGGTTATTTCCCAGACTTTTCTTTCATTTTCTTTGATCAATAGATAAATGAGGGAACATACACACATATGAGAACTCGTTGTTTGTGTGTTTTTGTGCATGTGTGTCAAACAGTTCATCTGCTTGTAGATACAATCTGAGAGTAAAAACTGTTGCAATATTGGACTCATACATGTAAAACAAACAAAAGAGGCACCTCGAGCCTAGAAAATGAGACAAAGTGACTATAGCCACACGTTTTTATTTGTTTCTGGGTCATCGACTAAGGCCATGACGGGTAAAAAGTTGCTCATTTTGACTTTTTAAAGTCAGACAATAAAATAACAGTTTAGAGCATAGTTACAAATCTTTATCTCATACCTCAATTAGAGCTGAAACAATCATCCATCTATTGATTAGTCACTGGACAAAATCAGCAATCATTTTGATAATCAACTTCCCATTTTAAATCATTTACCAAGTAAATATATAAGTCACTGGTTCCAGGTTCTCAAATTTAAGGATTTGTCATAATTTTCTTTCTTGTAAACTGAATAGCTTTGAAGGCATCACCTGAGCTCTGGGAACTTGTGATGGGCATTTGACACTATTTTCTGGAATTTATTTATAATTAAACAATGAAATTAATTATTCAAAAAAAGGGATCGGTTTATTGATCATGAAAAGAATTGTTAATTGCATGCCTATCACATTATAACTATAACAACTACAATCTCATAACTCTTGCCTGCCATTCTAAATAATAAGTCCTGATAAAGATAAAATGCAAATGTATGGTAAAACCCAGCCAAATTCTTTTAATCCACTACATTGATTACAGGCACTTAAAGCCCGAAAGGAATACACAACATAAGATTTTTTTTTCAAAAACCGTTTAAATTACTTTCATCCCGATTTTGGTATCCGTATAACAGAAGTACTATAGAGATCGTTTGCCAGAGTAAAGTAACAGTACAGCTACCTCACTATTTCCATTTAGCCACGCAGCATAATGTTAATGTTCCCACCCATTTGGACGTGAAATCTTAAAACAATTCCTGATCTGTCGAAATATGGAACTTACAGTAGTTGCAGCAAAAGGTCGAAGTGAACATCATATTCCACTTTCCACATCGTCTCTCGGAAATTTGGAAATCAGCGGTGAAATGCGCGCTGAGGTCCGACCGCCTCATCATCCAGTCGTCGGTAAAATCTGCATCGGCCCGGTTTGTTATTTCACTTCAAGCCAAATCAGTTTTCTTCAAAGCGGAAGTCAGGTCATAGATAAGAACAGCCTATTCTGTTGACAAATGAGACTGTAGCGTTATTTCACCATAGTGTCAACAGACACGGAATGTGTTTGGAGTTTTTTCCTTGGAAGTTTGTTGGACGTCTGAACACTCCACAGAGGAGAGGATGTCGGGGGCGGAGCAACTTTTCCTGATGAATTACTGTTCCTAGTGGTGGCTTTACAATGGCCCTGTGTGTCCCAGCCAACACAACTTCCTCTAAATTTAAGTGAAAGGCTCTGAGCCAGCAGATCAGTTCAATATCAGCAGGACGTCTTGTATTTGGACTCCTGCTTTCCAGTATCTAGTCATTTCATGTGGTTATTTCTGTACATTACTCCAGTTTATCGCTTCAATATGGCTCCGCAACCACTGATGCATGAGATGTAAAGCTGCCTAAAAAGTGTAACCTAAAATGATCTATTTTGCAAGAGACAAAAAAAAATGTTTTAATGCAAAATGAGGATGCCAAATTAGCAGTTGATCTAAAATGTTATAGGGCATGCAGGATATGATAAATAGTCACGGACTGGAGGACAGAACCAACCTTTTATGTATCTGTAAGGGTGCACAGACATAAAAAGAATCCTCACACTCTATGTAAATGATTATGCTCCCCACTACACACACACACACACACACACACACACACACACACACACACACGCACACACACATATATATATACTGTATTTTTATAAGACACCCTGACACATCCCTGCATGCTAACCTCAGCATCTAATTCCCTCCTTCCTCTTTCTCGTCTGGTGGAAAGAAGAACAATAGAAAAATCAGAGGACAGAGAGGCAGCTGTAGGGTCAAAAGTACAACATTTGGAGGATGAGATGGAAGATGAGAATGAAGACAAAACCCTGGAGGAAGTTTGACTGGTAGTTTGGAAAGGCGAGCAATCTATGAGATTCACTGCAACCGGGTTCTGCACATTATTAGGTACAGACAACAACAATGACTAAATTTCCTTGACGACAACAACAAAACTGAAGTTTAGTCAGCACTGGGACCAGAATACCTTTTTAGACCAAGCAGACGCTGCTGAATACTGATCACTCATCAGTTTTTTGACTCATGGATAACCTTTGTCATTTACACACCATGAACTTCAGCAGACAGCAGAATACTAAACCTGTTGACCACCGCAGATGTGATGTTCTCATGGCAGCCAGCACATGGGAATAAGCGATTCCGTGTTTGGAGCAGTTAGCCAGAGATACTTGAGATAAGTGCTCCTCGCCAACATATGCAGCCTGTTAAAAGGAGACCTTATTTTGTGCTCCTCAATCAGTCAGCCATACTGCCATAATGCCAAAGATAGAGTCAGAAAGAAGTTCAGGCGTTTGTCCAGTTGTGCTCCATCTACCTGTGTCGTAGAAACCAATAAACTCAAAACAGAACACAAGGTCTACATGTGTTTTGTGGCGAAGCCTTACAAACATGGTCCCCGGGGAGTCCTGTGGGGGTAAAGCTCTCACTCCAGTTATATAAAGACCAGGGCCATCACTACGAGCCATCCGGTCCTTACAGCATGTAACTGGAGTGAGAGCTGTGTCCGTATTATCGGCAGGAAGTCAAACTTGTTTTTTTAGTGGGTGTTGGGTTCCTCAAGGGTTGTCCCTTATCACGATTGTGTTTGTGATTTTCATGGATAGGCTCTCAAGGCGCAGCAGATGGGAGGAGAAGGTCCGGTTTGGGGACCTCACAATTGCTTCTCTGCTCTTTGCAGATAATGTGGTTCTGTTGGCTTCATCAGACCGTGACTTCCAGCATGCACTGGGGCGGTTTGCAGTCGAGTGTGAAGCGGCTGGGATGAGAGTCAGCACCTCCAAGTCTGAGGACATGGTTCTCTGATGGAAAATGGTGATATGCTTCCTCTGTTTTGGGAGTGAGTGGCCGGCCCAAGTATCGGGGGGTCTTGTTCACGAGTAGGGGTAAAATGGACAGACGGATTGTTGCGGTGTCAGCAGAAATGCAGGCGCTGTACCAGACAGCTCGGCTGTAACCAGTCGATCTATCTAGGGAGCTCAGACATCCGGAGTGACCTTGGTGTAGAGTCACTGCACCTTGGTGCTGAAAAGGAGCAAGTTGAGTTGGTTCAGGCATCTGATCAGGATGCATCCTGGGTGCCTTCTTTTGGAGGTTTTCTGGGAATACACTGGAGAGATTATACATCTCATCTGGCATGGGAACATCGTTATCCCCCTGGAAGAGCTGGGAAATAATGCTGGGAAGAGGGATGTCTGAACTATCTTACTTTACACAGGCCTTAGGCCTTAACACACCAGGGACGTTTTTTTGTGTGATTAATTCGCACATCAATATATTTTAACTGTTGTTTTCGTCATGAGTACTTTCACCCAGGGCGCGAATATGCCATTTTTTCTGAACGAGGTGGATTTTTCTGAGCAAACTGGACTACTTTCAACCTTGACAAAGACAGCGTTTACCAGAGACACTCTTTCCGTTCTTACCTTTCACAATAAAAGCCCTGGACATATGCTACAATGCGTAACTGTTTACCGGAGGCAAATAAATTCACTCAGAGTATTCCACTAAAAGGCTGAAATAGCTTACAGTAGCTGAGTGTTAAGATTTTCTGCTTCGGCTTCCCGACTGTGGTCGGACAGCACAGGAGGAGATGGGGCTGGAGTCTCCGGAGCTAACCCGCATCACTCCACTCAGCAGCCATATTTGATGCGAAATATCTGCAGGAAATTATTTCACATTTTCGTGTCCTTTATTTGTCAAGCCCCCGGTGTGTAAAGGCCGAAAATGGACAGAAAATGGATGTTTGGATAGTTTTGTAATTTTAATATCTAGAGCCAGCATCAAACACTATTGCTGTTTAAAATTGATATCGACAAACTACTACTAAACTTACTTCCTAAATATTTTATAGATCATAAGACAACCTTCAAGATTGTCAGTGTAAATAAAAGATTATGACAACTAAATGACTGTCATTGAAATGGCTTTTCTAACTTAAGTAATATAGTAAATCCCTAATTGATTGATCGATTTTTTAAATCCTGGATCTACAAAATACACAAGAATCTGTGGAATTCAGCCAGTGCACTTGTCTGTATCTCAAAAAACTTATTTCCAACATGTTCTCAAGATGTTATTAACCAAGACACAAACATGTACTGTACATGTAACACATAGATTTGCATGAACAAAGATACATATAACCAGATAACAGTAATCTCATGAAATGTAATCAATTAATTACAGCCCTGGGTACAATATTGTGGTATGGTTTGTTTTATGTCTCCCTCTGTCTTTTTCTTGCTTACACATAAACACACACACACACACACACACACACACACACGAGCCAAAAAAACACCTACTCAGCAGCAGACAATGGACAATGGTGACCTCTTTTGGCTGGGTGAGACTAATTGTGTTCAGGTGTGGAATTGTGTTTGTTGAAACACTGAAGAGCTCCATCAGACAACAACTAAAGAATAACTTCTGCCTTTAAATCAGTCACAGATTCAGAGACATGAACAGAAAACGCAACAAAAACAAAACAAGTGCTTTGTAGAGTCCGGCTTGATTTCCACTCAACACATACAGGAAGTGTTGACAGACGCGTCAGAGGAGAGAAGCCTGTGGTAAGAAGAACCTCATTCAGCCAAAACAGCCATTGGTACAGTAAGACCGTGGGATGTGTCATAAAACATGGAGTCAAGCTATAAATAGACACGGATAAATCTGTCGGTGTTGAAATGATTCAGTTAGTGTGTGTGTGTGTGTGTCTGTGGTGAAAGGGTGAAAGAGAGAATTTGTATGTATAACGGCTTGCTTGTGTTGCAAAAGTGTGTACGCGTATATTTATGTCTATGTGTGCAACTGTGTGTGTGTCCATATCAATGACTGACTGAGAGCCAGGCAAGGATAATCTGCAGGATTTTCAGCAGCGCTATAGAACTATGCTAAGGGTTTTATTCCCAAAATGACATCCTGAAAGATGAAGTGTGCATGTGTGTGTGAAACAGAAATAGGAAAAGATTCAGAGTGTGAAAGATGGATATGAAAGCTCCCATAGTTGCGCCACTTATATATACTTATATGAAAGAGATTAGTCCACACGGCAGAGCTGCTTCTCTGATATGGAAACAACTGCGCCTGGCTTTTATCTGCTCTGCTTGGGCTTAGATCTAGTAGGCAAGGGGGATGAACACACACTCCCCAAACGGATACACATAGAAACATATGCATGCATGAAAATGTTCAGCCCGAGATATTGCACACGCGTATGAGTAAAAAGTATGCATAAGCCAAGGCACGCATACTTTACTATGACTTTTGAAAATTAGTTTGCGCATTTCTCTGTGTGTGCTTGTTTGTCTGCATGAATGCTACTCTACACTACAGGTTGCATTATCACCTAAGTAGCATTCAACTAGTTGTCTCCACTTTATAGACCTAGAGCTGGCTATGTGCAGTAGTAAAATGCAGGCAGGCAGGCAGACAAATAGTCGGTTTTAATGGCCTCTGTATGAATTAAAGTTAAGCTTTAAACCTAAATGACGGTCCCCACAGGGCACAGAGGGATACAACTGTTAAAGTAACAGATTGATTGACTAACTAATCAAATGACCAAATGTTATTGACAGTCTAATCTAAAATACAACCTACAATCGACTGACTGACAGGCTGACTAACAACATGATGTTCAGGCTGAAAAGCCTCAGAAATAACAAGCAGGTTTACAGACTAATACACTGATGGCTTATCTACAACATCTGCAATACTTGCCAATGTTTCCTATAGCCTATCCCTGTAACCAGCTGCAGACTTGACTTCCTTCATCCACTGATGTCAGAATAATCAGCAGTAGTAGGGAGAGGATCTACAGGGAGAGTTTGGCTGAGGTGAGATTAGGTTTCTTCTCTCTGCCTGTGGCTTATGGAAGTTGAAGCCTGAATTTTGGACAGAGTCTGAATGCACTAAGGCCAGCTACACACTGGCTGCGTCGCGTGAGCGTGGCGTTTCTGTTGCGTGTCAGCTGCGTGGATTTTTCTATGTAGAGCGGCTGTGTCTGCCCTGTGGGGAGAGAGATTTTTGTGGATTTGTTGGCATCTGTCGCTCAAGAATTATATGTGTTATGAACTTTTTTTTTTAACTAAATTGAGCTCGAGGTTTTCAAAAAAAGTGGTGGGTACAAAATGATTCGTGACGAAATCTGATGGGTGTGTGTACCCACTGTCCTCACCGAAATCGACGCCTATGACAGTAAGGCATGGAGTATTACTATTTTGGTTGCATCCATGAAGTGCATGTTGGACGTGTGCAACTGATATATGACTCACTAACAGTTTTTGTTGCATTTTCAGACACATACGGTGATCCAACTGCTTTAAGCTGCAGTCCATCCATGTTTAGAACTGTGTGTTTTGCAAGCAAAAAATGTGTTCGTAGACTCCTATGTATCTATGTATCCAGTAAAAGAATGGCTTTTAAGGTCTTTAGCCACGGTAGCAATGTGGCTCTGGGGCAATGTCAGTGTTTTGGTCCCCCGACTTTAATCCAGACTGAAATTGCTCAGCAACTACAATAGGATCAACATTTTAAGTTGACAAATACTTTGGTTCATGACTAAATATCAGCAAAACTAACGTCTTTATCATCTGCCTCAGATTGAGAGCTTTTAGAGCTAGTAAGCTTGCTAACATGCTAAACTAAGATAGCCAAAATGTTAACACTTAGGCCGGCCACAGACTGGATACGTCGCGTGAGCATGTCAGCTGCGTTTTTATTTCGGCTCCCATATTAACAGGTTAGAGCTTGCAAACTGCCTGTGTGACACGCACGTCTCATGCGCGGCTCGAGCCGCGCCGAAAACGCGTGCCTGCTAGAAATAGAACCGACGCCTATATTTTACGGGACACGCCAGCATGTTGGAAGCGTTTCCAGGCAAAATAGAATATGAAAAGTTGCTTATATGTAATTTTGACACAAAAACATATTAATAAATTACATTTTGATGTTTGAAAGTCTCTAGGTTTTGACATGAATGCAGATATAAATAATTATATAAATGTAAAATAAAAAAAATGCAGTAAATCAATGGGAAACATACATGTGTACAGACAAGGCTTGCAGCAGCAGTGCCGCGTCAGACACGTTTCTGGTGTGTGAGACAGAAAAATCCACGCAGCTGACACGCAACAGAAACGCCACGCTCACGCCACGCATCCAGTCTGTCTCCGGGCTTATGGTTGCTAAACATCCGAATGCTAGCCTTACCATTGTGAGCATGTTAGCATGCTGATGTTAGCAAAGTAGCTGTATACACTTTAGTGTTGTTTTCTTATGTCTAGTCTGGCTATGCTCTGTAGCATGTGAATATGAATGTGATTTGAGTAGTACTATCAACTAGAAACTCTGGGTGACAGGCAAACCGACTGGCCCATAAAACAACTAAATGTCTGCCAAGTTGACCGACTGACTAACTGACTGACTGATTAACTTGCCATGTTTTATCCATTGCTTTGCAGCTGCTGTGTCCTGCAGTGAAAAAGACTAGTTGTCCATGATGCCCCAAAGTGCCAAAATGTGTAACTGCGCCAATTCTGTGGCCAACCACCGGGAAGAATGGAGGTAGGGAGAGGAGAGGAATGAAAGATAAGAAGCAGCAGCAGGACAGCACTGCAGGGGAAATGGAAGAGGAGGTGATGCAAAGAAGAAAGGAGGGGGACGGCAGGGGTGGTACGGGAGATGAGATGAAGTGAGATAAAACGAATAAAATGGAGAAATGGATACAGAGGCAGGAGGTAAGATAGAGCAAACAAAGAGATGGAGTGACAGAGTGAAAAAGAGAGAAAAAGAAATGAAACGGGGAAATACATGTTGACAAGGATGAGATAATGTATGTCGCAGCCGTTATAGCCTTTATAGCTTGTATTAATAAGTGTTTTGCTTTGACACGCACACGTTGTAAATCAAAGAGATGTGAATTTTCAAATTATCATAGCCTGTCTGTCTATTTACTATGAGCTATGTGTGTTCTTAAGAGTACACCAAAACAAAAAATTCCACTGGTGCTGTTGTGTTTTCATTATTAGCATTTTCTGGCTACTTCAACCTACTTAAATTAAAATTGGGCTGGAAAGCAATTCTTTAAAAATTATGCATGCTGCCTCTAGAGAATATTACAACAAAAGACACTTTGACTGTGCTTAAACTGTGATTTCAGAGTGATGGCTTTTACTGTACCTCCGCTTGCATTGGAGCAAGGACTGCATTGAATTGCTAAATGCTTACAACTCCTCCCTTTAATATCCTAAAGATCTACAGTTGATTGGACATCTAGGACTTCTAGTTCATGATAAATTGGATACTGTAAAATACCCCTTTAAGACTGACTAGCAGATGTATCCACTCTAGATTTAAGTGCTCAAATGTCTGACAAGCTGGCAAAGAGCAACACACACACACACACACACACACACACACACACACACACACACACACACACACACACACACACACACACACTAAGACCCTGCTGGGCAGAGGAAAGCTGAAGACGATGATGTCATGACATAAACAATAGCTCATTCAGTTTGGCGCTGGTGGTCAGGAAACAAGACCGTGCTTAAAGGACAACATCTGTAGATGGGGGGGTGGGGGGGTGGGGGAGAGGGCGAGAAGAGTAAGAGAAGGAGAGCCGACATCTTAAATCCTCGGTTCATCCTAAAACTCCTACTGAGCTGTGGAAGCACCAGGAGAGTCTGAAAACAAATCCCAGCAGTTAGTTGAGCTGATCATGGTGGAGGTCTGTGCATCTATTCGGCATTTCAGTAGGTTTGTAACTGAAACTGTGTGTGTGTGTGTGTGTGTGTGTGTGTGTGTGTGTGTGTGTGTGTGTGTGTGTGTGTGTGTGTGTGTGTGTGTGTGTGTGTGTGTGTGTGTGTGTGTGTGTGTGTGTGTGTGTGTGTGTGTGTGTGTGTGTGTGTGTGTGTGTGTGTGTGTGAGAGGGGGGGAGGACTGGAGAACAAGCCACAGGGATTGCATACAAGCCAGCCAGCCAGCCAGACCTATAGCCAGCCATAGTTCAGGTTACATGGCTTTTCCCATATGCTTCCTGTTACCCCCTCCCCCTTCAGTGGCTCTGCACTGTCTTTCTCAACCCTCTTTAGTGCTATTAAGGTAATTAGATGTAAGAAAGTACTGTCAGCTGCTGCTGTATTCCCCACAATTCCTTGGGGGGTCTATGCAAATGATGGATAGAGTGGGTGAGTTAGAGATCTTATGCCGCGTTCGATTTACCTCGGAACTCGGAAGCCGGAGCGGGGAATGACGTCATACCCGAGTTGAATGAGTTCCATTTAAAAATTGTATTTTCATTGTTTTCATTATCTCTAGCCCGGTTAGCTATGGTTAGCAATACCAGTTGATAACGCATTATGCCGTTTTTTGTGCATGCAAACAGCGTAACAACATGTCCACAGATAGAAGTTGAACATGCCTGTGCGAACGACTGATTTAGTGACACAAATAAGACAGAAGTGCTTATAACTTCATGTTACTGCACCTTTTACAACTGTTGATACAAGGGGCAGCCATGTTGGATTTTGAACTCGGCTACTGCGAGGTCAGGGGGCGTTTTTCCGACTTTGACCTCGGAAAATCTGATTTCCGAGGTAAATTGAACGTGGCAATAGTATAACATCTCAGCATTGTCATAAATATCAGCTGGCTACCTGAGACGAAAAGAGAAGGATACTCCTGCTGTTCAGTTCATCAAAGTGATTCATTACACTGACAGACACCCTGTGTCTTGTTTCCAACATTGCTGTATACATTTCAAGCGTTAATCTGCCATATGGACCCACCACAACAGTCCTACACATTCAGTTTTTGTCATGCATAAAACCTTGTGTAATTTGGCAGCACTGGAGTTTATCTCTCCCTACGCTTTAAGCAAAATGGTTTAAGATAGGAAATGCTTCACGAATGTTCCGTTTGGTTTTACCAGGCTCTCCGTCACTACCAACAGGGGAATTGCATTTCAAATGCAACAATACTGCTTTAACAGTCCCACTGACTGCATAAAAATGGAAAAGCTCCCCGACTGCATTTTTGAATTTTTTTCAGTACTGCCTTTTTGTGTGCTTTTTGCTGTTTATGCCTGTTGTGCAAATGTTAACTTCACACTGAAGTGCACAAGGTATCCAACCATGTACAGTAACAGTTTCCCTTCTCTCCTGTCCCAAAGATATGGAGGATTTATGTTGGTTGGTTGGGTAGACTGGTAAAGATGTGCCTGCCAACTGAGTTTACATGTATGGACAAATGACTTCCTTTGGAACCACCAGACTGCCGCACTGACCCCCAACCAACCTCCCTGCCCCCTCTCTGAAGGCCCACAGCTGGGTCTCACTATGCTCACGCCACCTGCTGGTTAAGCCAAGGTCAAAGTATATTACACCAATTACACTTGAGGACAACAGTATGATACCTACACAAACCCTCCACTGCCTGGCTGCAACAGGACACACTGGAATCTGTCATTATAATCCAAATATTAATTTAACTGTGTTAAACATGCAAAATGTAAAATAACCTATTTGCTATGGTAGTTCAAAGACTAGCCCATTCTACATCTAAAGCTGCGTGTACGCCATATAGTGTTAAGTTCGTCAGACGAGACTAAATATATTCGTCAACGACCTTTTTTTCCATGACTAAGACGAGACGATGACGAGACCGCACCAATGTCCAAAAACGCTGACTAAGACTAAATTAACATGCATTATTGTTGAATAAAAAAGACAAGAGTAAAATGTTTTGCATAAAATAAAAACTAAGATAAAATCTCTCTTCATTTTTGTCTACAATCGTCTCTGCTTTTTCATCATGAGATAGAATATTCAGCTGTTACGCCTTCAAAATATTCTGAATGAGTTCGTGCTGTTGCTGCCAGCCTCTGTCTTTGCTCAGAAAACACTTCTCTCCAAACTCTACTCTTTCGGGTGTTTGACATGGTTATCAGAAATAATCTAAAAAAAAAAAAAAAAAGACTAAAGTGTTTTGACTAAAACTAAAACTAGACTAAAATGACGAGACTTTAAGTCAACTAAACTTGACTAACAAAAAAAGATATATGAATGACTAAATATGACTTAAACTAACAAGGACATTTGGCACAAGACTAAGACTAAATTAAAAATAGGTGACAAAATCAACATGGACGGTTTGATACCGGTGGAACAGTTGTGTGCCATTGCAGATATACGTATGTATTAGCTGTTACATTCAGTCAGATTTAAAGAATGAAGAATGAAGCACAACTTGAACAACCCAGAAATAAATAAACATCATAATTACTATCCTTCTAATATCTGTATATACAACCCCAAATCAGAAAAAGTTGGGACAGTATGGAAAACACAAATAAAAAAAGAAAGTAGTGATTTCTAAATGTACTTTGACTTGTATTTCATTGCAGACAATACAACAGCACATAATTTAATGTGTTCCTCATGATTTTTATTTTTATTTTGTTTTCAAATAAACAAAATTCCTATTTTGGTTCTTGCAACACATTTTAAAAAATGTTGGAACAGTAAAGCATTTACCACTTTGTAATGTTGCCATTCCTTTTCACAACACTTAAAAGACGTTTAGGGACTGAAGACACCAAGCGATGAAGTGTTTCAGGTGTTATTTTGTCCCATTCTTGCTGCAAACAAGTCTTAAGGTGGGCAACAGTACGGGGTCTTCGTTGTCGCATTTTGCGTTTCAAAATGCACCACACATTCTCTATTGGAGACAGGTCGGGACAGCAGGCAGGCCAGTCAAGTACCCGTATCCTCTTCCTCCGCAGCCAGGACTTTGTAATGTGTGCAGAATGTGGTTTTGCATTATCTTGTTGAAATATGCATGGACATCCCTGGAAAAGATGTCTTCTTGAAGGCAGCATATTGCCCTCCAAAATCTCTATGTACTTTTCAGCATTAATGGTGCCATCACAGAAGTGCAAGTTACCTTTGCCAAGGGCACTGACACAACCCCATACCATGACAGACCCTGGCTTTTGGACTTGTTGCTGGTAACAGTCTGGATGATCCTTTTCTTCTTTGGTCCGGAGCACACGGCGTCCATTTCTCCCAAAAAATACCTGAAATACTGATTCATCTGACCACAGTACACGTTTCCACTGTGTGATGGTCCATCCCAGATGCCTCCGAGCCCAGAGAAGTCGATGGCGCTTCTGGACACTTAACATAGTTCTTCCTTTTGGCACAGTACAGTTTTAACTGGCATTTGTGGCTGTAACTACGTATTGTGGTACTTGACAAAGGTTTGCCAAAGAAGTCCTGACCCCATGTGGTGATATCGCTTATAGATGAATGACGATTCTTGATGCAGTGCCGCCTGAGGGCTCGGAGATCACGGTTGTTCAGCTTAGGCTTGCGCCCTTGTCCTTTACGCACTGAAATTCCTCCTTATTCCTCCTCATTCCTTGAATCTTTTAATTATGTTATGCACTGTTGAAGGTGAAATAAGCAAATGTCTTCCTTTGAGGAACATTGTTTTTAAACATTTCAATAATTTGCTCACATATTTGTTGGCAAACTGGCAATCCTCGGCCCATGTTTGCTCCTAAAGGACTAGACTTTTCTTGGATGCTGCTTTTGTACCAAATCCCAATTACAATCAACTGTTGACATCATCTGTTTCAAATCACATCATTATATATATACATTATTATTATTTACCTGATTACTAGCCCTAAATTGCTCTTGTCCCAACCTTTTTTGATTGCAGGTCAGAATGACAGGAAAGGATGTATATTTACAAATGAAATTAAGTTGACCAGACAAAACATGAAATATTTTGTGTTCACATTGTCTGCAATGAAATACAAGTCAAAGTACATTTAGAAATCACTGCTTTCTTTTTTTATTTGTGTTTTCCATACTGTCCCAACTTTTTCTGATTTGGGGTTGTACATCAAAGCTGTGTAAGTATAAAAACTGCATGCCAAATTTTCAGTTGTCAGTAACAACATGCTCTAGTTAAAAATTAGGCTAGTTATATTTGTATTGTTGGAGTTAAACTTTAAAGCCCCCATGTGTAGGATTTAAAAAATACCGACTTTGGGGACTGCTAGTGATAATATCAAAAAGGACAGTCAGACAGCAATGTACTTTCATAACACCCCCTCTCTCAATGACAGATCCCACCTGGAAATACAGAATAAAGAGCTGAAATAAAAAACTGCAACCATTTTCACCAGAATTGTCTTCAGACAAAACATGTTCCCTCTGTAATAAGTTTAAGGGTGCTGTAAATACATACATAACTAAAGATAGGGGCTTAAATAACCCAAATCTGGCCTCCTTACCTGACAGAGTTGATCATGGCTCCACAACCTTCCACGGCTCCTCGGGAGTCTGTATGATATCCGTTAGGGATGGCCCAGCGTCCGGGCTGGCTCAGCACAAACTCTGACCTGCTCCCCGGTATGGTGGTCCTCAGCGGGCTTCCTCCTACTCCAGCCACAGCTCCAGCTCCACGGAGAGTGCTCTCCCCGGCCTCTGGCCCAGCCTCAGCTCCTTCTTGTTCCTGCACCGTCTCCAGCTCCAGCTCCAGGGGTTCAGGGCCCTGTAACAGCGCCCTCTGTTGGATGAGCGGTGTCAGTGGCGCCTCAAAACTGACGCAGCTGTCAGTCTCATCTGTGAGCGACAGCACGTCCAGAGAGTCCAGGCTGCTGTAGCAGGTCCCGCCCCTCAGCAGGGCCGACTCTACGATGCGCTCGAACGTGGAGCTGAAGCCGTCTTTGTTGTCAACCCTACCCTTCTCCCTCTCTTCCTCCTCCTCATCATCATCTTCCTCCTCCTGAGCATCGACCTGCTCAACAATCTGCTCAAAGGCTGAGCTGAAACTGTCCTGGTTTTCTCTCCCGTCTCCCTCTTTCTGGACCTCTTCCTCCTCTTCCTCCACCTCTGTGTCAGCCTGTTCTACAGTCGACTCAAAGTTAGAGCTGAAAGTGTCCAAGTGTGTGTGAGTACCCCCCTCGTCTCCTCCCGCGTCCTCATCGCCCACTTCATCGTCATCTTCGTTCCCACCTATGCCATTTGCCAGTCTGTTTCAACGTGGAGAAAGGAAAGGAAAGTGTGAAATTATCTTTAGCATATGACTAAAACATACGGCAGTTTCTTTGTTGAGATTGGCACACATCATTCATATTCATTGCTGGAATCATTCTTCATTCAGGAGAAGCACGCACAATGGGCAAATATTTCAGCTTGAATAGCCACACTGACAATTCAAGATGAAAGATGAAAAAGCCCTGTCCAATTTGCTACTTTTTGAATAGCTGTAAGCTCATCTCCCCTGGTCTGTCAAACCTCCACTATATCAACTCTTTTATTTGTGAGAATATGAATCTATTGAATCTAGTGTTCTGTGCTTGCTGCTGATGGAGAGAAATACCTTGTTAAATTGGTTTTTATCAAAGCTAGAAACAGTTTTATTTACATATATAATAGCTGTATTTTTGTATTTGTGTTAATGTATGGCTGTGCATTTCATAAAATCACCAAATTTGCCATTTGCCTATTTAATATTTTGCATTTTATTTCATCTACAGTACATTCTTCTCACAAAGCTCTCACTAATTAATAGATATGTCTTTGCCACATTTTGAACTGTTCACCAACTGCCCTTCACTATCTTTGTAGGTTTAAAATTGGTTTACGGAGTCCTTTGGCTCTTTGAAAATCACGTTATTTTACTCCCGTGTATATTTTATTTCAGCCTGTACATTTTGTAAAATGCAAATTGGGCTAATTATGTACCAGAGAACCATACAGAGAAAACTTTGCCATTTAAAAACTTCAGTCAGCCCAACCAAAAAGGTCACTATAAATAGTATGGAGTAGGAAGCTGTGTGTGTGTGTGTGTGTGTGTGTGTGTGTGTGTGTGTGTGTGTGTGTGTGTGTGTGTGTGTGTGTGTGTGTGTGTGTGTGTGTGTGTGTGTGTGTGTGTGTGTGTGTGTGTGTGTGTGTGTGTGTGGGTGTGTGTGTGTGTGTTTTAAGTGGCGATTAACCACGCTCATGTGATACTTTAATGAATGTACAGATTGTCATGTCAATACATAATAAAACAGGAAAGGGTGAAAGATTAATTGTATATCATACTTTGACACCTAAAGGTCTAAAGATGTAGTCACAAGGTTTCGCGAGCCCAACAGCGATATAGAGTACATCTTGACAGAGCACAACAGTGAAGATGATAGTGAACTAACCGCCCAGCTTGTTGAGGGTGAGTTGCCTCCTCCTCTGTAGCTGGTTGCATCTCTTCATTTTCCTTCCCCTCCTCTTCTTCTTTCATCCCCTCCACCTCATGTGTTGCCTCCTCCCCCGTTGAGCTTACCTCCACATTTATACATCCTTCCGCTCTCGTCCCTTCCCTCTCTCCTTCCGCCCCTTCATCTGTCTGTCGACCCACATCACCAGTACCATCTACCATCTCCTCTTTTAACTCACCCTCTCCTCCCTCATCCTTTACTTCCTCCCTCCCCTCTCCTTCCCTGTGTGTCTCCCCCTGTGCCTCCTCCTCTCCCTCTCTGATCTCTTCTTGTTGTTTCCCCTCCTCTGTCACATCCTTCGCCCCGTCCCCCAGCCTGTCCTGCTCTGCCTGGCTGTGTGTCTCCGTGGGTGGGTCGGTGGTGGCTGTATTGGGCTCCACTGGGCTCTCTGGTGGGGTGGGAGAGGGCAGAGCCTGCCCCTCCTGGGTCATGGTGCTCTTCACTGAAGGGGGGCGGCTGTCTACTCCAGCCAGAGATGAGGACCAGAGCTTCAGATCAGCAACCAGGGAGGACCCTCTGCAGAGAAAAGAAACAGAGACAGAAGAGAGCGAGGGAAAATCAGCATGAAATGAAGACAAAGTACCAAGTGAAAATGAGGAGGAGAAGCAGTGTACTATGTGTATAGTGTGTACTATAATAACCATGGCAGATACTGTTAGCCATTTGATTATTTCTCGTATTAACTCTCAGAGATCATGAGAGAACAGTTGTGTATATGTATGTGTGTGTGTGTGTGTGTGTGTGTGTGTGTGTGTGTGTGTGTGTGTGTGTGTGTGTGTGTGTGTGTGTGTGTGTGTGTGTGTGTGTGTGTTAAAGAGAGAGAGATGCATATGTTAGGAACACTGTCTTCTGCACCAGATGATGCCAAAACAGCTCTAAAAAAAGAGGGCAGGAAAAGGTAGATAGAGTAGAAAGCAGAGGGATACAGACAGACAGGCAGGCAGGCAGGCACAGAGAGAGATTTGTTTAATACAGCTCAACTGAATCCTGTCAGAATGATCCTGCCAGCTCATCCTCTCTCGGTCTCTCTGAGATTTCACAGCTGAATAACTAACTACCATGTTTCCATCCCTGCTGTGAGTGACTGTGCTTTGTGTAAATGCATGATAGTAACCTGAGATTTAAACATGTATTCTAATAGTCTACTGTTACTCTCACTTGCACTGTGGTCTGAGCAGCTGAGACCCCTGTATAACAGGTCTTCCTCTATCCTTACAAAGGCTCATGGGTAAATGCTAATGAGCAGCTCTTAATTACTGCAGAGAGCTTGTAATGTTTAAATTAAGGCAGGCTGATATATTATTCTTTTTATGGAAAATTTGATTTCTTTTAAGTATAAAAAAAATGAAATTAATCCTTTTTTTAGATACAATGTGATGAATTGTGTGAAGAATGCAATCAGTGCTGAAAACAATTAGCTGATTAATCGACTGAAAGAAAATTAATCACCCCAACCATTTTGATAATCGATGAATTAATAAGTATTTGTCATTGAATCACACAATCTTCAATGTCAAGAATGAGCTTTCAATCTCATCTTTTAAAGTCAACATGGATGAAAAGTCCGTACACTGCTCAGAAATGAGCAAACTTATCTGCTGAGGAGGAATGTGTAATGTGATTGAAAGCTCCAGAACAGCTATTAATCTAACAGTGAGATTATTTTTGCCAAATGCTGTTTCCATCTCAATCAACTGGATTATGTTCTACTTGCTTACAGATACATTTGCCATATTATGCTATACATCGCTATCATTAAGATATTCTTATTAACAAATACATTGATATGCCCAACCAATGTAAATGTAAATGAACTGTATTTATATAGCGCTTTTCTAGTCTTGACTACTCAAAGCGCTTTTACATAGTACAGGAACCATTCACCATTCATACACTGTGGTCGAGGCTGCCAAACAAGGTGCCACCTGCTCATCAGATAAACATTCACACACATTTACACTCCGATGGCGCAGCATCGGGAGCAATTCGGGGTCCTTCAGTATCTTGCCCAAGGACACTTCAACATAGGAGTGCACTACACTTCTTGATACGACACCAGTCAAGCTAAAGTGCGTTCAGCAAAATTATTAAGCCCATTTTTTTGGAGCACAAACCTGCATTGGTGGAGTGGATGTTTGGATTGTGATATTGTGCAGCCAGGAAGCAGCCTGATACAGACAGTCCTTAGCCACTTTAGATCTCTGCTCTGCTGAATCATCCGTAGCAAGGGAATGACAGCACAACCGCACTAACATTTTTGACTGGCATTTAAGGCTGCTCTGATGGCATGCAGATGCAGGTCAGTACCTGGTTAGGCTAAAATGATCATATTGAACCCTGCCAACAAAACTCTTGTGGATTCTCAGAGGAAATTTCTAGCATGTCTGCTTTATTTTACGGTGTAGAAAAAAACGGGATCATGATAGAGAGGAAAGATTTGTGGCAGGCTTAGGATGTGAGCCAAATTTATTTCTGTGATGTTGCAAGTGCTTTGGCTTAGCCCCTGAGCACGAGGACACCACAGGCCCACTACATGTTTCATCACAGCTGCAAAAGCACGGGGCAAATTATGCAGAACCAAGAAAGTCGAGCAAATTGCTCCCTTATTTCAAGCATTTCTCCTAATTACAATAGACCTTTCCTTTTTAGGACTAAATGTCGTCACCCAAATGCAATGGTATTCAGCTCTCAGTCTCAATTCTAGTGGCAAATGTTATTGTTGGAGCACGCGGAGCAATGATGAAGCCAAGAAACACCTTGGCTTTTCACAATCATCCGCCTCGTCACATTACAGTTTGAATAAGTAAAAACTGTCTTCTGTCACTGACAAGTATAAGCAGTGTAAAAACACAGTATAGCAGCAGCAAAAAAACTGCTAGCGTCTTCTAATCCTTTTCACTCTGACTGCTTTTGAAACTGTGATGATGTCAAAGAACACTCTGACTGATCCAACGATTTCATCAGTGACTCATTCTTCCTTTTTTATTGCACGATGGAGCATGGGAATATTTTGCATTATTCATTAGTGACCAGGCAGTTTGCCTAAGTGTATTCCATCTGGAGAAGCATCAATCACATGACACTTACAACACACTAAGAATATCTCAAAAAGAAAAAAATAAATCTGAAAGGTTTTCATTACTTAATCATTGATGGATCAGTATGTGACTTCCTTCTCTATCCAATCAGTGATTAGTACGAACATACTGAAAATTTCTAGTCCAACGGAGCTCATATCCACACACATGAAGTAGGAATAAGCAAAGAAGCACAATTTGCATCCATTCATGCGATTACACAAAGTATGTATTAACACACAGTCACACACACACACACACACACACACACAAAACAGTGATGCATCTCCATAAACGGTAACAGTGAACAGTTATGAAACCAGGCACGGAAAGTGGGAACTCTCGCTTTTGCTCTCTCGCTGTCTCCAGTGTCCTGTTTTTCTCCCACTCTTTCTTCTCCATCTGTTCTACATTATGTTTTCTGCTATCTCACAGTCTACCTCCGCTCTATTTCCTCTGTCTCAGTCTCTCATTTTGCAGTAATTGAGGTAAATGGGTCTTAGAAAAAGAAGACAGTGGAAGGAGGAAGAGAAGATGTGCTCAGATACCCTGCATAGATGGACGAAGAAGAAGAAAACAGCAAATGATAGAGCAACGGTGTGTTTGGGCCATTCCTAAAATGAGTCTCGAAAAGCGAGTATGCTTGCCGGAGGAGCTATAATCGAGGATACAACAGTGTTTCCTCTGCGGAAGTTTTTCACCCATGGCATGTAAAAAAAGAGGTGTGACAGAGTGTCCAGAAATGTCCACTAATAGATAGTGTTTGTATATATATATATATATATATATATATATATATATATATATATATATAGATCTTTTCATACAACCATTTGTAGACACTAAAATAAAGCCTATAAAGGCTATAGCTTACAACTGCTGTGTGTGTGTGTGTGTGTGTGTGTGTGTGTGTGTGTGTGTGTGTGTGTGTGTGTGTGTGTGTGTGTGTGTGTGTGTGTGTGTGTGTGTGTGTGTGTGTTAAAAACAAAATACACCTGTACATTCTTGTCACATGATGCCAGGTTGTGAATTGAATTCAAAGTAAATAGAAAAGTTGTCATGAACACTGATGCAGTTGTGCTGAATGTCATATTTAATTGACGTCACTTTAAATGACAGCTCTGAGCATGGATGTCTCATTTTTATTAAATGCCCGCCTCGACTCTTCCACTCCACTCTCCTGTGGGGGGGGGGGTCTAAGATGCGAGGAGAGAAGGCAAGGAGAGGAATAACTGGGAATTGGGAAAAGCCTGTGTGTGTGTGTGTGTGTGTGTGTGTGTGTGTGTGTGTGTGTGTGTGTGTGTGTGTGTGTGTGTGTGTGTGTGTGTGTGTGTGTGTGTTAGTCAGTCTTTGTGTCAGTCAGTCTTTGTGTCTCTATGTATACAATGGCTATCAGGAGAGACTTATTGCATTCCACTTTTGTCAGCAGAATAATGGAGCTCTTAAACCTTATCAATTTCCTTTTAATTTCCAGACATATGAACTACCAATCCAGTGAGGACGATATTGGATAAAAGGCAGAGTCGCCATTAAACAGCTCTTCTCTATCTCATGTGCCTTTTATCTCTCTTTCTGTCTCACTCAAACATACGCACACACTCTCAAACAAACACACACATAGACACACACCATGATGTAATTTATTGATCTCTGAGACACGGAGCCGCAGCCTACTAGGACTTTCCAGCGATAAGCATGATTGGTCTGTATAGACACAAAGATGCCAAAGAAACACTACTGATGATCAGACTGGAGGCTTCAAAAATAAGCAAACACTTTTCCGGAGTGAGCAGGTCTAACTGTAGTAGGAAGCCTACCCAGCTGCTGCATTGCATCCTTAAGTTCAATATGATTCAAGTTAAAATTGAAGAGTTCATTTGTAAAAAAAAAAAAAAAAAAAAAGAGAAAATAAGATAACCGATAATACTCAAAATGAATAATTCAACAGTTCTGACATTCTATCTAAAAAACAAC
The DNA here is from genome assembly GCA_023631565.1 of Gymnocephalus cernua. NCBI lineage: Eukaryota > Metazoa > Chordata > Actinopteri > Perciformes > Percidae > Gymnocephalus > Gymnocephalus cernua. Next base: position 6,067,129 of record CM042435.1, on the reverse strand, counting down.
AAAACCAGTTTGATATTCCCATACAACAAAAATACATACATTAGGGAAATACTTTCTTTTGAAAATCTGCTTGACATCATCAGGGTCGGGGTTTTTTAAACCTGACAAAGCTCCTCCAGTGTCACAGAAGATATTATACAACATGTCAAGTAGTGCTCTCACATGACTTTTACACTGTACGTAAAATATGTTCTCCTTCAAGCATTAAAATGCAGAAAAATATAATAACTGGATACTTTTGTGCCTTTAAGCAGGGCACTTAACGCCTTTCCGATTCAAGTGGAGCTGCACCATGGCCAGATGTTATTGGCAGTGACTGGATGTGACATGGCGCAGGAGAGGATTACCCAGGACTCCCTGAGAGTTTAACGAATCCCCCGAAAATCATGTTGCAGGTTTTCTGACACAATATATGACTTGCAATGTGAAGAGCTTAAATTACAGCCTCAACATTACATTATAGCAACTTGTGTTCTGCAATCTATCCATCTATCCATCTATCTATCTATCTTTTAGGGTTGTCCTTAATAACATACAGATCTCTTCATACATTACACTGGTAGGTTATAACTCGACATTTCGCTGTTCTCCGCTGAGATGGACAGCATAGCGCTGCATAAATTAGCCAGTGGCTAGCGGAAATTTAGCTAGCGGCTTAATCGCTACAAATCACCATTGTAAATGTTATTGTTTCATTTTATTAGGATTCTGTTATTACAGTATTGTGTGGTTGAAATTTGAAAATTCGAAAAACCTACCCAACGAATAAATATCAGAATAGTCAAATATTGGGGTCCAGCCCTACCATCTATCTATCTATCTATCTATCTATCTATCTATCTATCTATCTATCTATCTATCTATCTATCTATCTATCTATCTATCTATCTATCTATCTATCTATCTATCTATCTATCGCTCTGTTTTGCTGATGAATTATTTTGGAAACACTACTCGTGCTGGGCATAACTGCACCACCTTTACAGAGTTTAAGTGGTGGAACAGGCAGCCATTTGACCACTTATAACTTGTCTGACCTCATTACGTTTGTAGTGCTGCCGGCACATCAAAACAAAAACAAAAAAACATTTACCGGTATGCAGTTCTTTTATTTCAGCTGTGTGCCACCGTGGGGGTTTCTTACTGAAAAGCACCAGCACAGTATTGACAAGAGGTGTGAAAGACACAGTGTTGGTGCAGTCACTGTAATAGAGTTGGCTTTCTCATCTTCTAAAATGATGTCGCAAATTGAATAAGTAGCCCATGCAGATACAAAACCACTAGTAAGTGTTAGATATTTTATGTATATTTTTGCACTATCTTAGCTGAGAAACACAGGAGAAATCAGAGAGAGACAACAAACAAATAGCTTTCAAACGCACCCATCAAGACAACCCTCTAAATAATTCTATAAAGAGCTAATTGGTAATCAAAATTAATTTATGAAGCTATCAGCTGAATACTGATGGATGCTAATCAGATCTGAATACTAAGGACTTCCCTCCCCCTCTCTTCATCTGTCTAACACTGCAGTCTCATACTATAAATGACCCACTGACCCTGTTCATAATATACAGGCTGGGTGCAGCATTGGCACTGCTGCAGCACACACACACACACACACACACACACACACACACACACACACACACACACACACACACACACACACACACACACACACACCAGAGATAGAGTCACCTTTCAAAAATGCTGTTGTGTTACAAGCACAGATGCAGACAGAGAGGAAGAAAAATCATTTCCTGGCCATTAGCCTGGGACAGGAAGGCAGGAAAACATGGAGTTGGAAGTAGTCCCGGGTGTTGTCCTAGCCTGCCTGCCTGTCTACAAGTCACACCAATATGACCACAAGGCCTCCAACTAGCCACACCAGCCTACTGGAGTGTAGCAGTCAGCCAGCTCTCAAATCACCCCAATATATGTCACTTCTATGCTGTCAAGGTCAACCGTCTACTCGCATTTTGTCACTCTAAACGCTTACATCTAAATACGTGCTCACAGTACATGTGGTGATTTATCTTGTTTTCCATTTTGTCATGTAAATTCACTCTTTATTTCTCACACACACACACACACACACACACACACACACACACACACACACACACACACACACACACACACCTGAATGATTTGCAAAACTGCATGTTCTCTTTCTCATTTTGGCATGTCAGTCTTAGTGTAATACATTTTATGATTAATGTGTTTCACATAATACCAATCCAAATAATACTTTGTTTGTTTGTAAGATTTTTTCTTAAATCTTGCATCCTAAAGAGTTTCGGTACTGTTGTTTCTGATCAACCATAGTGTCAATAAAGTAGTTACAGGGAATAAACAACGAGAAGGACAATAAGAGAGGGAGTCTGGAGAAGAGGAAGAGGCAACCAGTTTGGTCGGGAGCTGCTGCTGCTGCTGGTGCGTCTGGATGTCTGACACCTTGAGTTCAAGATGATTACACTGAAGAGAGCTGCACTTTTGCCTGGGAGAGCCCACAGTTGTATTGGGGGGGATGAATTACAATGGATCTAGACTAGACATGTAAATGTCTATAATTAAGATAATAGTGACTTTGCTTTGGGGATGGGGAATAAGATGCTATCAAACACCTGTTTTAAAGAAGCCACCCACATCCTGTAGAGGCAAAGATAAGTCTAGCACAGAAGCTCTGTCCTACACTGCCAAAAATCGTTATATTTACATAATATTCTAGACAGAATTAGACTCATCTTCTATAGATCTTGTGGTTCTTTATGGTGTTTTTATCTCATCTGTTATAAAAAAATATATACATATAGAATTCATATGGGGGCTTACAATTAGGCCTACCTTTAAAATGTGCATAGAATTATAGGATACGATTTGAAATGTATAATGAGGTTAAAATGTGCCTGGTTCTTTTTCCAAAGTGTCTACCAATAGGCCTACACTTAAAAAGACATAAACAAACGGCAGACAGACAAGGCTTATTGTCTATCTCTCTCTCCCCTGTCTCTTTCCCTGCGCTGCGTGCCTGTGCGTGTGTGTGCGTGCGTGTGAAAGAGAGAGGGAGAGAGCACAGCGCGAGACAGCCATGTTCTCCCAGCCTCTTCGAGCCAGTAACCATGACAACAGGATGGCTAGGAGACACGGTTCAAGCTCAATTGAGGCCGGTGTCTTTCTTTTCCTCCAAAATAGACCTTGGTCGCGTTTCAAGATCGACTTGTCCTCCTTAAAGCGGAAAGGAAAAGCTTTTCTTTTTCTTTTCTCGGGGGACAGAGAGAGAGAGAGAGAGAGAGAGAGAGAGAGAGAGAGAGAGAGAGAGAGAGAGAGAGAGAGAGAGAGAGAGAGAGAGAGAGAAACACACACACACCTCCATAAAAATCCCACGGCCCGCACGGTGCACATATCTTTCAGCCTCTATTAGCTCCACAAACACTGCTGTCCTAAAGCCTGAGTAGGCTGCAGGCTTCAGTGTGTGCATTTTTGGTCACACAAAAAAACAGGACGCGAAACCTCAATGCAGCCTCCATGAGAAATGCTCGTCTAACTCATACGTAGGCTATACACTAAAATACATGATATCTAAGCATGGGCTACGTTATAAGTGCCGGTCAAACAGAGATTTTGTTTTAGCGCTAACACAGACCTACTAGCTTAAAGATGATAATACTTTAAACATGTCCGTTAGCGTAGTATCGTTTCTTCACTCACCAGTAAAATGCGTTCAGTCAGAGGCTGAGAAGGAGAGTTTTGCGGTGGTCCTCTCTCTCCCTCTGTCTCTCTACATCCACGCCGGGGAATAACACTGACAGACGGGCTCTTTTTTCTCTCCCCGCTGAGCGTCCTTCCCAGCTGCCCCCCTCTTACCGGTATGCGCGTGCGAACGTTGTTCACAGCCGCCGAAGCTCGTGGTACTGTCTCGCGCCTCCGCGCAGGCTGGTAGGGGCTCTCGGGAGGTCCAAGCGGCGGAGAGCGATTACTGAGCGGATTGATGAATGGATGGATGTACGGAGGCGTCCTCCTCGTCTCCTCCTCTCTGTTGAGCCTCTGTGTGTTTGAATGGCAGCTGAGAAATTGTAATTCCGCTCCTCGGACTTCTCGGGAGCACCATCACTCTCCCGTGGTTACGCGCGGTGTGAACGGGACGTGTCTCCAGGGCCTGTTGATATCAGACACTGTAGCCTGCAGTGAAGATTAGCACCGACAGTTTTGTTGACACAAGTCCTTCTCGACTCTGATCTGACTCTGATGACTGCCCAGACCAAGAATGTATGAAAATACCATTAAAATGGGTTAAGCTTTAACTTTAGAGGATCTGAATGCAGAGTAGAAAGTGGTTCCGAGACTGAGGTCCAGGGATGCCCAAAGACTAAATGGGTTCCAGGATGTCCTCAGAAGACTTTGCTTTTTTTTTTTTTTCACCAGGCACTAGCATTGATCAAGAACACATGAAATTTGGGGGGAAGGTTTGGGAATTGACCAGAAAAACAGATCATGCTGATGATTTACAGACAGTCAAAAAGTCCTATCCAAGGTCCAAAGTCCTGCAGCTGTCATATCAGGATGTAGCATTGGTCATGCTGTAGTTTGGTTTAGATAGGAATTTGATGTCTGCAAGGAAAAAACACGACCCATGAAACAGTCAATAGCATTATAGATTGTTAGATATGCTACTTAATAACACTAATCTATTAAAAGATAATGATGTCCAAACAAATGAGGTAAATTCAAAGTAAGTCACTGCAACTGAGACTATAGTGCTCAAATTGTGTAATATAATATATATTTACTTGGCATGAAACAGTGTCCATAAAATCAGTTTCTGTTACATTTTAGTATGTTGTAATTCTGTTTTATTGTAACAGCAATATGGCCCTGACCTTTAACCTGCTATGTTAGCCTGTGATGTTAGTCTTCTAGGATTGCTGTTCATTTTACTGTAATTACTGTTAGCCAGGATAGCATTAGTAATTTTCCAACAATGTCACTATTTTAGAAAACAAAGTTTCCATCCATTCAGTATTTATACCAACAGCACGGGGGGTCGTGCAATAGCTAGAACCTATTCCAGTATGCTCTGGGTGGGTAGTGGGGGTGCACCCCTGTCAGACAGACATAGCTTTAACAGAACAAACATTTCTCTTGGTCAAATTGTTGAAAGCAAATCGGAAATGCTATGACAGTCTGGCTGACCACAGAAGACAACATATTACTTGTGGTATCTACAGTAGTTTTCGCTGATCTGTCAGTTCCTCTTTTCTAAAGGTGCAAATACTTCTTCCTTTGTGGCGGGACCAGTGGTGGAATGTAACTAAGTACATTTACTCAAGTACTGTACTTAAGTACAAATTTGAGGTCTTGTACTTTCCTTGAGACTTTTCATTTCATGCCACTTTCTACTCCGCTACATTTCAAAGAGAAATATTGTACTTTTTACTCTACTACATTATACTGACAGCTTTAGTTATTAGTTACTTTACAAATTAAGATGTTTGCACACAAAACACATGTAGTTTAATAAGATGTTTTATTATAAATTAAACTACCCAACAATATAAAGGCCTACAAGTACAGCTGAAAGATTAGCCGATTAAACACAGGACTGTTTGTGTCCAGTTTCTAAAATGTGAGGATTTTTCTGCATTGAGTACTTCTACTTTTAATACTTTAAATTTTCCTGATGATACTTAGATACTTTTACTTAACATTTTCAATGCAGGACTTTTACTTGTAACAGAGTATTTCTACAGTGTGGTATTAGTACTTTTTACTTAAGTAAAGGACGTGAATACTTCTTCCACTACTGGGCGGGACTATAATTACAGCCTATCCAAAAGAGAAATCACTAATTAAACCACTTTAAAGAAGACAGTCTTAAGTTATGTGGCCCGGAGAACAAAGATGGCAAAGAAGGGCTTTTACTTTTCGCTGCCATTTTCTGAAAAATGTTAAGATTTTATGGAGTGTAAATTCTTTTTTGAGTCTATATTTATATACATACTTTGTCAAGCTGGGGAATGGATTGGGAGTCTGATTTTCTCCCACCAAGTATTAGGTAGACAGAAATACAGTGATGAACAAGGCATGGTTTGAAATATCTGTGATTGTGCTGTCAAATAGTAGATGACGTCTGCTCTGAGCCTGTGATCATGCCGCCACGCGGTTCAGTTAGATGGCAGAAGATCTTACACAAAATGAAAAGTCATAATGGACAAACAGTTCATGTTATCTGCCAACATCCAATTAAAAAGGCAAGAATCTCATCTGTGTGCGTGCGTGTGTGCGTAATTGTAGTTTATCCGATCTACTTCACGGTTGTATTGCTGGGTACCCAATGAACTTGGCGCTTCAAATTTGGGGCAGTTTGGATTGCGTTCAATATTAATAAACTGTGAATAAAACCAAGCGACCGCATAATAAAGGTTGAGAGAAAAAAAAAGCGGCCGCTGTATACAGGCACAAAGTCACACCTTTTCCAGTGGACCACCATGGAACGTTACTTCGGAAAAATACGTACGGTAGTCAATGACGAGAGACAAATTATTATTTGATCCCGTTTAAATTGAACCACTAATTAAACATATGATGTTTATCAATCCAAAAGATAATTTGGCATGTCAAGAAAGTCTCAGTTTGTCATAAAACTATTGAAGTACAAGACTGTGAAAATATGTACTACTCACCCCAAAGTCACATACATACATACATACAACATAACCAGTAACCTTTTTCTGTCAGGTACAGTAAATGTAGTAGTAGTGTTTTCCTCTAACGTAGAAGTATGAAGTATGGAAGTAAGTAGTATACGGTAGAGTTGCATATTAAGTGCCTTGAGCTTTGAGGGCCTTCTGTGAGTTATTTCGGGCTACGATAGTTCTGGGGAAAGCAGCAAACAGCAACACCGGAGGCCAAGCTATCAGCCAGTTTCCAACAGGCACAATTTGAACGGGCACTGCTCTAGTATACCATAAATTAGCCTGTGTTCACTCTGCCCTTGACAGAGGACATTTTTTCCACTGTACCTGCAAATGCCCACAACCCATTTGTCACTTCCTTTTAACAAGCTCTCTCATTCATCTACCACGTGTAAAACCAGCACAGAAATCAAGCCGAGAGCCAGTGCAAACCATTTGTATTGTCTTTCAAACATACAGTACAGTGCTTTGAGAGTACCCTCTTACTGGTGCACCACGAGGTCATAAACAAAAGCACAGCAGCACTATACAATCACACATATGGCTATGCATTGTCTGCTGCCAACATTTTACGATGTTTTCTTCAGGGATCTTGCATACAGCCATTATAATGCAGAGCCGTGCCAAGTTTTAATGTAACGTCTGCATGGATTGAGAACTTTAGCCTCAAATCCAGTGATCTCCAGTGATCAATAGCACATTATAAGGAGACCGAAGAAGAGGGGAGTGGCTGAAAAGAGGTATGGAGAGAAGAAGAGAGAAAAAGGAAATTAAGAAGAAGCGAGAGAGATGCAGAAAGCAAGAGCGTGGATGTGGACAAAACAAAAGAGCTGGGTTTGTGTTTGAAGACAAGGGGAGGAGAAGGTTAGATGGGCGAGGCCCAAAGTGAGGCAGGTAGAGGGGGGGGGGGGTTATGGAGACGGGTGAGACGGGAGGGGAAGGGGGAGCACAGGGTTGAAGATGACAAAGAGAGTTCAGAGGATGCACAGATGACCGGAGAGAGAGACAGAGTGGTGGAAACAGTTTGGGGGAAACCCACTGCAGACGCAACGTCAATCCTAATGACTAATTCATTAACCTGCCCGGCTCCCTTCCCCCTCTGTAGACACACACACACACACACACACACACACACACACACACACACACACACACACACACACACACACACACACACACACACACACACACACACACACACACACACACAGGCTCCCTGTTCCGTCCCTCCTCCGTGTCACAGGAGAGGCGCAGGGATGGATGGATGCAGAAATGAAGAGGTGGGTCTGCAGCTACGTGACATCTGCAGGGCCGTGGCGGCTGCAATGTGTTGGGGACACTGTAGATCCCTGATGTGACAATGGGAGGGAGGTGAGGGAAGGGGGAGGTAACTGGTGAGGAGAAAAGCTAACAGCTTGCGTTTTGGTTTGTACGGGTGGGTGGTCTCCTGTGATGGTGCACATAAGTGTGTTAATGTGCGCGGCTGCGGTGTCAGAGTGTGTGTGTTTGTGTGTGTGTGCGTGTGAGTGTGTTTCTAATATGCTATCACAAGATGTGCTGGCATGAAGACTGAAGAAAGACAGCATATTAAATGAAAGCAGGTAGTGTGGAAGATAAATCAATATGATGATGTTGGTGTGCTCAAGTAATAGCGTGGTGAGTATAATCAAAGCAAGGGGGAGGTGCTCGACTGATGGTGTGTGTCTTTAGCCTCTGCTGCAAGACTCTTACCTCTTTTTGTGTGTGTGAGCGCACGCGTGCGTGCGTGCGTGTGTGTGGGCGACAGAAATGCACACATAGATGTTAGCAGCCACACACACCAAGACCTCCTGCAGAATTCCTCTGCACATGCTCACACAGACAACTCAATATGAAGATAGAGATACAAATATGCACACACAAGCACACAATCACGCACCCAAGTGTGCAGACATACACACACGCACACACTCGGGAGAGAGGGATGAAGTGCTGCTGACTGAGGTGGAATTAAATACAGAAATCCTCCAAACGAGCATCGATCCACAGAGTTTACAGCGTTGGCTCCGTCTGCCACGGCAGGCCAAACAACAGGGAGCTCTGTGAGACAGCTGGGGCACGCACACAAGCAGGAAGCATCGTGGGCACATAGACAACATACATACACACACACACACACACACACACACACACTGCATGGAGTGGGTTTTTGATTTTGATCAGAGGACGTCACAGCTGAATGTGCTTCAGAGTGTAAAAAGCATGTGTGTCTCTGATATTTGATATGGTGTGTGTGTGTGTGTGTGTGTGTGTGTGTGTGTGTGTGTGTGTGTATGTGTGTGTGTGTGTGTGTGTGTGTGTGTGTGTTGCTTCAGAGTCCTTACAAGCTGCTTTTACTAAAAACAAAATCAAACCTCCCATGACAACATTCAAGGAGTTGCTTTCTGAATGTTACGCAGCAATGATAAGAGATGTTTACCAGTGCAATATCTAAAGAGAGTAAACAGGAGCCCCAGAAAACAGCTTTTTAGCTAATACTGCGTATTAGGAGCAATATTTAGCAGATATATTTAGAGGGAATGGAGAAGGTGTTTATTTGTCTCCAGGTTCATTCATATAGGACTTATATTTGCCAGGTGACAAGAAACACGACTCCAGAATAATGCTCTGTAACTGCTGGATGTGTAAACGGACAACTGTTTAACACGTTTGCCATATCAACTCTATAAGGTTCATCATTTGTATTGTGTTTACAGGTTGTTTCCACTCTTTCTGAGAGTGAGATGAGAAGACTGATACCACTGTCATAGGTAGGCTACATTAAAGGTCCAATATGTAATATATGTACTGTAATAAATCCAAAAATGACCCCAAAGCCTCATCAGTTAAGGAAACATGTTAAGCTGAAATACTATCTTTTCTGACAACAATGCTAATGTCAGTATTTTTTTCTTTTTGAAATGTACGTTCCGTGACGGAATTTATGTTTTGGCCTGTGTGTTGTTATCAACTACTCAGTTTGACAGCCAGGCCGGGTTGCCAGATATACTTGTAAACATGTAAACCCAGCGTGCTACAGCTGTAACGTTAGTACAGCCATGAATGCAGCAAACAAACGAACAGGACCAACAAAAAACAACCTAAAAAAACAGCATGTTTCTAACAGTTGCTTGACCAGAGAGATTAACCCCAGGTTAATATTGGAGATGTATTTGAAATATGGAGACAGCTTACAGCCCAAAAGGATGCTGAGTTGGCTAATTTCCTCCTGAACAGGTAAGCATTTGCTTCAGGCTAATTTATCACAGCTACTAGGGACAGGCATTTTATGTCATTTCAACATTTGTGTAGCTACTCCCATTGAATTATATAGCTAGAGTAGCCACGTTGGTTACTCGCAAAAACAATTCAGACACAGCTAAGTAAGGACCAGTAGCTGACTGGTCCTGGCTAACGCCACCATGCTAACCCTGCTAACTGCTAACGTTACGGGAGGACCAGGCGGGCCACAGCTGTTTACAACGTGCAACCTGTTCAGCGGCCGTAGCCGACAACGGTGAGTTATTTTAAGCCAAGGGGGGCTGTAAGTCGGAAAGAGAGGAACTTGAGTTTGCAGTGTGTTTAGCGATTGTTGCCGTAATTCTAAGGCCAATAAAGTGTGTATTTCAGTCGGGTGGAAAATGAGTGCAAGGCAGTGGTATTTTTAGCGGTTCCTATCATAATTCTAAGCCGAGGAAGTGTGTCTGTCGGGCGTGTGGAGAGGACGGCGAGGTTGTGGTGTTTTTAACGGTTCCTACTGTAGCTAATTCTAAGCCGAAAAAGTGTGTCTGTCAGTTGGGTACAGAGCTCCGCATGAGCACGAGCTTTTATGACTGTCAATATAGCCACCATCTAATGTTAGCTACTCCGCTGTGCTGTGGAGTAATGTCTGGCAATGTGAGACAAGCGTCTAGCCACATTGTTGTGGATGCTGCGGTCTCAGCCTGGCAACCAACGTGAGCTTCGAGTCTGGGTAGGAGGGGTCAGGGGAGACGACTCTCTCCAGTATTTTGAATTTGTACTGCAGTAACTATTTTAAACACTAGCTGTCAGTATTACATATTGGACCTTTAAGTATGGAGTCAAAGCCAGGAGGTGATTAGCTTAGCCTAGCATAAAAAAGCATGAGGAAACTGTTAACCTGGCTCTGTCCAAAATTCAAAACATGGTTTAACTATTTCTTGATGTGCAACCACATACTTTAAAAATAATGGACATAGCATCGGTGACGTCACACATTGGCTTGTGGTTTGCTGCTTTGAAGCTGGGAGATGGCATTTTGACCTCCAGATACTGGCGCCGTTCGGCATGTACGGCAGTACACATAAATTGGCAGACTTTACCTTAAGTTACCAGCTAACGCTAGCTAGCTTTGGTTGACAAGGTGCTACCGAACACTGGACTAAACATTTTTAGGCAACCAAAATGTTTCCATTAACTTTGATGAAGTGAAAACAGAGTGAGAGGGTCAAAGTTTCAGATAAAAACATGGACAGCACCCCAAAAACAAGTTCACTGCTACTCTAATGTACACAGGGCCATGGTTAGCATTGTCAAGCCTCTGATTGACAGGTCGGTGTGTAGCCACGCCCCAAAGCATGCCCTGCAATATTGTCTATTTTAAAATAAATGGGACCATAAATTACAAAATGGACATCATGCTATATTGAAGAATTCTTAAAACTAATGATTGAGAGCATAAACTCGTTAGGAAAATCTTTATTGTGGTAATAAATCAAGCAAGAAGTAGGGTCATTTTCCCATAGACTTCTATGGAAAGGGACTTCTGTACAGACTGTGAAAACAAATTTCCCCAGTGGACAATAAATACTATTTATCTATCCAACTTCTTTTTGGTGCCAGTGGAGCTCCCCCTGCTGAAAATGAAATGGAATGCAGGTTTAAGGCACTTCCACATTGGCTTCACGTTTTAGGCCTGGATGTTGTCGCTTGTGCACAACCCTTTATCCGTCCACCCATCCATTGTTTCCCAAGAAATAGCTACACAATGTAACTTCCCTCAAACCAAAAAATTTCATTTTTACATTACGGTTGGATTAAACAAACAAGATGCGAGTTATTTTGTGAGCTTTGGAGGTGTTAGCAGGCATATTTCTTAGAGAACTAGGCTATCTGTTTCCCCCTGCTTCCAGTTTTTATGCTAAGCTAATCACCTCCTGGCTTTAGCTCAGTGCTTAACGCACAGACATGAGAGTGGTATCGATCTTCTCATCAAACTCCCAGAAGGAAAGTGAATAAGATACATGTCAAACTTCTTCCATGCTAACAGTAGATGGCTGTCAAGTTGTTAAATGTATACCTACAGATGTTAGGCTACAAGGTCACTAGTGCCTTTTAAAAAATGAGCAAACTGTTCAAGGTAGATATTGCTGCCACCATTAAAAAAAAGGATAAAAAAGTATTCTGTATTTGTTTTGTTTTTACATATGGGAAAGGGAGTGCAGCAGACATTTTAACACTGGGCCATCATCAACAAAATAATGTCCTTGCTCTACAACATTTATCTTTCTCTGGTCGTAACAGATTCAGTAAAAAACATCATTCCTACCTTCAGTAGGAAGGTCATCATCATTTAGCTGCTCGGCTTTGTGTTGGACTCCAGTGATTCCCTTGACTACCTCATCAGCATTCATTACAACTGAAGAAGAGGGGGACACAACATGTCAGCACTTGTGTGTGTGTGTGTGTGTGTGTGTGTGTGTGTGTGTGTGTGTGTGTGTGTGTGTGTGTGTGTGTGTGTGTGTGTGTGTGTGTGTGTGTGTGTGTGTGTGTGTGTGTGTGTGTGTGTGTGTGTGTGTGTGAAAACGTGTCAGTATGTGTGTGTAGTTCTCATCTGGGTCATTATATCCACAGGCATGAAAAAGCGGGTTACAATGACACGCATCCCTCCATGATGTGACAGAGGCAAATAGAGAGGGGGAGGGTCTTTATTTGAGCATCAGTCACTTCCACCTGTGACCACTTGTCCTCAGCTGCATGGAATATAATGGTACAGTGTAAAAATGTACAGTCACAAGTATCTTGTTTCCCATTTATGGAGAAAGCCCTTCTCTGTTCATGTTTATATGAGTGCCTATATGTGTGAGAGAGTTTGAAAGAGTGTGAGAGAAAGGCAGCCAGGCTGAAAAACTAGGAAAACATGGGCGACATGCCAACATGGTGACAGAATGTGCTGTGCTGTGTGTGTTTGAAACAGTGTGTGTGTGTGTGTGTGTGTGTGTGTGTGTGTGTGTGTGTGTGTGTGTGTGTGTGTGTGTGTGTGTGTGTGTGTGTGTGTGTGTGTGTGTGTGTGTGTGTGTGTGTGTCTCTCTCTCTCTGCTGGGCAGCCGGGTCAACAGACAAGAACAGTCACCATAGCAACAGTGCCACACTCGGCTCCTCTGTGCCAAGTTGTAAATATGGAAGTTGTATAAAAAATATGGATGGCTGACTGTTGAAAAGTTTCAGGACGGCAGCATGTTAATACACAGGAGGAGTCAGTCTCCATAGCTGGTCCATCTGAGTAGTTCCCTCTGATGAGCTAACATATGCTATTTGAAGGATGTTATTACACAATGTGAACCACCTCATAGCAGAATGAAATTAAACCCTTAGTCCTTGCAGTGCAACATTTAACTAATAAAGGCAGGAATCTCTGTCTGTGAGTCCGTCCAGCTGTCTGTCTCTGTCTTGCGATTGTGGTAAACATGCGTGATAGACGTTGCACGCTGATGTACAGAAGTAAACATGGAGGCCACTGTGTACTATAGTTCGACATATTATTGTGTGAATAAACTAGGGCTGCCACCCCGAACGTGACTCATCCATATTAATGAACTGAAAATAAAACTAAGCGATATAGGATGGAGTAACTTTATAACCAAACTCTTCTTCACTTCCTTCAACGAGCATGTTGCTTTTGCAACTCAATTGTGCGAGTTTGCCATACTAACTTATTACACTCATAAACGTTAATTAACGCTAATTAAATCCATGCTTTTTTCGTTACTTTATGAGCGTCAATCCACTAAGCCTGTTTGGAAATGAACACCTCTGCAGCAGTGTTTCGGTTACGATAATAATGATGAGACAGCACCGCCATCATTAAACGCTGACTATGGCAATATCAACATGCAAAAACAATTGACAAAAAACACGAAACTTAAATGTAGTTTTAAAAAAAATAAAAAGCAATTTCTTTGCCTTCCACCTTTCCCTCTCCCAAACACAGACACACATAGATCACACGACTGTTATAACAGCAGGACAGTTGACTATTATCTAAACCGATGACAGTTGAGAATTGAGTTTAACGTTGCCGGTAGGCACAGAATTTTTAATCAGATAATAAGATATTTCAGATAAAATCTTAATGAAATCAGTTAGACTAAAATTATTTGTTTTGGCAAGACTAAATTAACTGAAATGTTCAATATAATGATTTGGGGCCCCAGGAAAACAGCGTCTTGCTTTGCTTTTTATCCTTTCTCTAACTGGGAACTTAGGCATTGGCAGGGGTAGAAGAAGTACTCTGATGTAAAACTATTAACTATTAATAGTAACACTATTAATATTGAAAAGTAAAAGTCCTGCATTCAAGTGAAAGAGAGAAATATACTTACATGTACTCAACATCTTTTCAACACGGAGCTTTCGTCTCTAATTTAATGTTGGATAGTTTAATGAATAATAATGCATCATATTTTAATTGGGATATTTTGTGAGTAAAATCTGAATCTGCAACATAACCAGTTACATTTCTCTGTCAGGTAAATGTGGCAATACAATGTTTTCCTCTGAAGTAGAAATACAGTTGCCTTCTGTAAGTTATTTCGGGGTACAACGGTTCTTGAGAAAGCTAAAGGCAGCAATACAGAAATAATCGTCCCGTTCCAAACAGGCACGTTTTGAACGGGCAATGCACTAGTCAGGAAATTGGGCTATTGGAGCATACCTGCCTAATCTGGTAGACAAGAAATAACAGGCATCAAATACCTTTGCAAACTTACCTACCTCTGTGTTAGGGGGGTTTCCAAGAAAAAACAACAACATACAGTACACGTTGCTTCTCACTTAAATATGCTTCAAATGCGTTTTCTCTCTGGACCCTTTGCATGATTCCAGAGTGCTCACTAGTCTTACTGATGTCGCTGGAAATGACAATTAAAAAAACAAGTCTATCAAAATACACATAAGCAGCTTGTGCATACACAGTATTGTGTATTGTGTAGTGCACAGTGCAGAGCGGCAGCAATTAGCTAGCCAGTGGCAGCACTATTGCCGCCGTAATCTCGCGGCTAGCAATGCTAGTCGCCGCCATTACGGCTCAGCCAGCTCCATTTTTGCGTATCACATCAGAGGCGAGACCTGTGGGCAGCCATTCCTGGCCTAGACTCTGAATACTCTGCAATTAAATAAGGTGTACGGAGGAGTATGACTGAAGGAATAGATGTGCAGTGGGATAATGTGGAGTAGTTTTTATGTTTATTTTAATTATTTATGACATTGTGCAATATACTCCTTTTACTGTATTCTATTTATTGATGTGTTAGATAAATAGCGCTGTAGATGTTTGGTTCAATGTTTGTGTTGTGAATTATGTGTCATATGTCTGTACTGTACAACAAATTGCCTCTCTGGGACATTAAAGTTTTCTAAGTCTAAGAATGTCAATCAAACTCTGGTGAGAGCCGTGTGGAGGCAATCCCAGCTCAGACTGAATTTTCCTCAGTATTTCAAGAGCAGCTGCTTTAACTGTTATAGACTGCTCAACATGACATCATGACTTTGTGTAAACATACACGGCCACTTTCTTAAGCCAAGTGGCGTGTTATCTGTGCGCATTTTGTATGTCTACGCTGTATACAGCAGACGTATACAGCAGACGTATACGTACACGCCACTTGGCGTGTTATTGCGTAAACATACACGCCACTTTGCGTGTTATCTGTATGCATTTTGAGCGCTGTATACAGCAGATGTGTTGGGTTTAGGAAAAGAAGAACCGGTTAGGTTTAGGAAAAAAGCAACAGGGTTAGGTTTAGTAGAAGAAGAAAGCGACGGTTGACTTTAGGAAACGTGACACGCGGGACATGAAGGAATCCCTGGTCTCCTGGGTGAAATTCCTGCGTTGTTTGACCCATCCACCACCCCGACCAACCTGTCTACGCGGATTTTCGCCCTTTCATACTACTCGCTACGGCGTAAATTCACACGCAATCGCAAGGTAATGGATGGCAATGGAGGCCAAACGGCGTTGATAAACAAGCTAAAAAGTGAGTATGCGTCTTGATAACAAGCCAAAAATGGCATACGAATTGGCATGTCATACATACACCACTTCATGAGATCAGTCTGGACTGCTCCTTCATGTCATTTTACCTTTTCATATATATATAATTTGATCAGTAAACCAGCTCCCCTGATTATATCCACACACAATGCAGGACTTTATTTCCACCCCACACAAAGCCTGATTGCAGTAAAATGTCCCCTGAATATAAATCAAGAACATTAGTACATTACTATCTACAATAGATGCCTACATTGCTGTAGATGCCTGATGATAGCAACCTATGTAATGTAACAATAAAAAAGAAATCTGCTGAAAACTCGTTCAAATTTATTATGCAAATAATGAAAAAATAGTCAACATACGGTATCATGGTAGCACGTTACATTGCCCACCCAAGGGTGCATGCTCCAGCACAGCTTGCACTGCCATTTTAATTACTTTGGGGACTAAAGCAATACTTTGCGGTCTGTTTAACCACATGCATCGCTCATGTGAATCCATGCTAATGCACATCCTCTTCACAGAGCTGGCTCCATGTCAGTAGGGGGGGACATGCATTAAACATGCAGCGGTTGAGGGGAGAAAATGTTTTGGAATACCAAAAATATTGCCATGGAAAATCTGCCTGAACATGTTGAATCAGGCCTGCTAGTTACTTGTAGTTACAGGAGAAAACTTCTTCCGCAAATGCTGTGTCACTTGGGATGTATTGTAATTCTAATCTTTGTGTTGATACAGTAAATAAATAAAAAAACAGCATATGGAGACTGTGGTGGCCACAGCCACACAATTGAGTGTTTACGGTTGAATACAATCAACCACATCTTTACCACATGTTCAGTTAGCTAAGTTTAAGTCACATATTAGTACATCAAAAACAACAGTTTGTTTGGTTTATGAGCACCTAAACAATACACTGTTTCTAGCACACAGTTTACCTTGTTTGCTATTTAGTTTAATTTGATATGAATTCATTTCTGTTTGTTTTTGAGTTACCTGGCTGCTGAGTTCTCTGCCTGGTCGAACAAAACATGTGACAAAGGGTGGAGCCTGGTGTCATGCAGAGGCCCCAGCCTTGGACCATACCAAAAGATGACAGCAGGGGGGATCAGGGTTTCCTTCTGCTAATTTAAGTTCTTGTCCACGTTGTCCTCCCCTGTGTGTGTTTATTGGTTTGGTCAGCTGGTATATAAGTGTCCCTCCCTCATTCAAAGGTCTGCTAATTGAGTTAACATTTTGGTTTTGTTAGCCTTTGGTTTTGTTAGCATTATTTGTTAGTTATGTTTTATTTACCTCTTTTAGGGGCCCTGCAACTCCTTGCCTTTATTTGCTTTATTGAATCTCTGTTTTGGGAAAATATACCCAACTTTTTGAACTTTTAACCTGTGTTCCTTGACTGCTTAATCCACGACAGAGACAGAGACAGACAATCTAGATTATGCAGATTTGGTCTCAGCAGAGACCAGTGACATATTGGATTCCTCTGCTTGATTTCTGTTTTAAGATGCATGTTCAATATAAGAGGTCAAATGTCATGGAAAATGTTGACTGTGTATTTTTGGTGACCATCCCCTAAAATTGACTGAGGAGCAGGGCTGGATTAACCTGCTAGGGGCTTAAAGGTTAACATGAGCAAAAGTAGCAAAAATAAGGAACCATTTAAAGGAATAGCCCACTCCAAAAATGAAAATAAAAATCAACTCAACTTCAATGACAACTGACACTCCTGTGATATTCATGAAATCACCAAACCCACATTTTCATTCTCTCTTTACAAGTCAAAAACATCACATTTTATCATCAGATTTGTCATGCAGCAATAACGCAATAACCAGCTAATGTACCAATGCGGTTGATATGACAGTTTTTGACTTACAGAGTGCTGTATAATGTTTTTTATGTAGATAACTGTTCTTACTTTCATTCACCAGACATACCTGCTACCAGGGCTGTAGTGCTTGAGTCCGGGCTCGGACTCGAGACGCTTTTCTGTTGTCTCGGACTCGTCTTGGACTCGTTGGTATTTAGACTCGGACTTGTCTCGGACTCTGCCATTGGTTGGTCTCAACCGAGTCCAGCACTATATGCTTTTGTTCTAAAGTAACTTCCTCCTTCAAAACAAAACCATTTATGAAGCGCGCTCGTTCATTAAACAGGTATTAGTTTAATTTAAAATCCATCTAGAACAGGCATCGAGATTGGTTGCCTGGTATACACCTGGCTGCATTGTATACAGTAGGCTACCTCAATCATCAGGTATCAATCACAGACACAATGTCAGCGAGCACTTTGTACTATGGATTCTTTAGGACAAGTAATAAGTTCAAGAATGGGAACAAATTCATTTGAGTAAATGATATGGCTTAATTTTATCCTAGTGTGTTACTCTGCACTTGCTTTTTGATTATAACAAATAATAAAACACAACGATCATCTTAAAATAGAAGGTATACTATCTCTTACATCACATAAATTATAAAGGTAAGTAAGTGGTCTTGAAGAGGATTCATTTATTTCTGTCTCGGTATTGACTGGCTCTCATTTGGACTCGGTCTTGGACATGTATACTGGGAATCAATAAAAAATTATTTTTGCTCTTCTACAATTAAACACTGGGATCCTTATTGACTTGCTATCCTCCATTTCTCCAGCAGAGGGTGCTGTGCATGCAGAATTACCATTTGAGTGTGACATGTCTAATCCTCTCCACGTGGATTCAGATATTGCCAATGCCTTGATACAAGCCGGGACTTTCCCAAGGTGTGCCATACCAAGACAATACAAAGGTAGGACCATGCCAGACATACATAGATAACTAATATTTCCTGGTACTTACTCCTTATTCCTGTTAATAGCACCGGTGACATTTAAAAGGTGTGGCCTAAAGTCTGATTAGTAATGTGCACAAACATACTGTACATTGACCTACATAATTAAGTCACAACATGCACACACATATACAGATTGCTCACCTGCCCTGCTCTTAAACTGACCAAGGATGTATCATACTGTTACATGATGATTAATGTGTTTATGTAACTTTCACCCATATGTAGATCACAGTTTAGTTTTTTCCTGGCAGACCTGAGCTTGACCCCAGAGGGAAAGAGGAGGAAAAAAGCTTGTGTGTTTGCTTATGTATGCATGCTCCTCATTTTATCTTTTTGAGAATGTCCTCAGGACAATATTAAGATAAGGAAAAGAGTAAGTGAAAACCAACAGAAAAGTTCTCCCTTTGACCAATTGTACTGCAATTCTGGGTTATTCCTGAGCAAAATGTAAGAGAGGGCTATAATGGTTACGCCTGGTGTGGTTAGAATTAGGTCTAGTGAAGTTGATATTTACTTTAGGTTCACACTTGGGGTTAGATGTTAACTTTAAGGATTTAAGGAGTATTAATTGACTGCATATTGGTCCTCACAAAAATAGCAGACCAAAGCTGTGTGTATTCATGTGTCTGTGGGAGTAGACCTTGAGCTTTCTGCCATGATACCATGCAGTGACAAACTGAGAGATAAATAGACGGTGTCTGGTATCACTGAAACGCTGGTTTTTGTGGAAACCCAACTGTGTTGACTGATGACAGCTGTGGTTTCATTTTGCGCAATGCCAAGTGTAGTGGAAGTTTGGGGGAAATCTCACTGAACTGATGACACAATAAACTCATAAGTTTGATGATAAAAAAAACTTTTCTTAATCATGTGTTTGTTAGTTATCACATACGTAGTCAGAGCACAAGTTATGTTTTTAGACAATGTATTATATTCAACTCACTCTTACACCATTTTAAATGGATTTTTATAGCTGATATTTTTATAAAGCGTTGTCTTTTTCATCTTCAACCCTTTTACATTTTTACTGTGAGGAGCTACTGCCGTGGTTTACACTGAGAAGCAACTGTTGGTTTAAAACAATGGCCCCGTGATAGATGGTTCACCAAGTATTTTTTGAAAGCGCCTGCCCTTTTCCAAACATTTTCCAATGATGGCTTCTCAGATGGTTCTGTAACAAACCATCATCCGGTTACAATTTGAAAATGCAAAAATGCGAAGTCTGTCTACAGGCAAGCTTACATTTCAACAAATATGGAACATAAAGTTTGAAATAATACATTATTGATACATAAGTATTTATATGTTGGCAAAAAAACATTGTTTCTTTCAAGGAAAAAAAAACAAATCTCTATCTGTTTTTTGTTGGTAATTTACCATTATTCTGTGACGCAACTGTGACTCATTAGCCCCAGCCACCTACTAACCCAAACAAGACACAATGCAACTGAAGAAGCATCACCTAAACAGGTTTTACCATAAACCCTCCCAGTAGGTCACACCCAGACAGCACTCAGTAACAAACAAAAGGCGACAGGTGACTCATCTGCATATCAATTGAATCCACTTGTATAGAATTATTTCTAGGATTAGAATTAGAATTAGAAATAGCTATAATTAGTCCGAGGTATGTGACTGACATTAACACCATTCAGCCAGACTCATTTGATTTGGCACCTCGGGGCAAAGCGAACACAAAACAAAAGACTTTCTGGCATGATATGTGTGTCAACAACCTGTTGACGGAAAACCCTGTGGAATAAATAGCCAGATTCCTTCCTGCACATGTGGTGTTGTGATTAATGGTTTCATACAAAGCCAGCAAGACTTCCTGGAGGAAGAAAATGTAAGAAGTGGGGGTAAACACAACTATGCAGAGATAAGATAAGTTAAAACAGAAAAAAGACTATGCTGCTACATGTGGAAAGGTTGCAGAGCCTGTCAGGGGCAATTAAATTCCTTGTGTCCTTGAACGTAGCTAAATGTCACAAGGGAGCAGATCAGAAAGCATGTGATGAAGTTATTTATAGCATTGGAAACATGAAAATATTTAACCGCTTGTTGTTTTATGCCTTTGTAGCATTATAGGAATGTAAATGTGATAAGAGAAGAAAGTGAAGGGGAGAGTAGGAAGGAGGAAGGAGGAGGGGAAAAGATAAATGCAGTGATGTCAGTCCGTCCCACTCCTATTCAGTACATATGCAGCAGAGCAGAGCTGAGCCTGCATACCACTGCTGCTGACGACTGCTCTGATCCCACACAATCACACACTCATCACACCACACTCACAGAGGCGCTGAAACTCAGAGCGGTGCTGGGAGATGCAACCGGCTGGCAGCCACTGAGTAAGTCCACTTTCCCTCCTCTGTACTTTCTTTCTTTCTCTGTCTGTCTTTGTTGTGATTGCCATTCTACGGCCTGTCTGAGTTCATTTATCTCTCACACTCTCCTCTGTTGCTGTGAGATGGCCAGTGTTTTCTCACGACTGAGAGACTTTTCAAACTTTTCTCTCAGTATGCAGTGCACATACCTTTCTCTCGTCTCCCTGCCTTTCTTTCTTTCTTTCTTTCTTTTCTCTGCATGTGAGCGGAGGCAGAAGCAAATCTCGGGTTCATTCGCACGTTGGCGCAGAGCCAGACCTGCATGCCTTTATGTTTGAATAACAGAGCTGAGCGTGTGGAGGTGGATTTACTATGTTCTCCTTTACTCCTTGTGTGATGTCAGTTTTCTGAAGTGTCCGTGTGGGTTGTTATTGTCTATGATCACTTTGGTTAGTTTATGTCTTGATTTGAATATTTCTGTTGTGCTGCCATGCCCTTGTTCCAATGTACACAGTTAATTCCAGGAGCTGTTGTGCAGCTCTAAGACTCCTCAGAGGTGAGATTCTTTTACAGAAAAATGGAGCAATTTGCCACTGAGTGGGCTGTTTGGTAGTTAATCTTCAAGTCAGGTCCAGTCTATTTGTATTGCTCTCATAGACTGTAATAAATAATGGAGGTAGCATCAGTGATGTCACCCATTGGGTTGTGGCCTGCTGTTTTGAAGCCTCAAGTTTGACAATTTGGCCATCGGCGTCTTGTTTTTTTGAAACCTTGATGATTTTTGGACGAGAGGACGGAGCTGGTGAGGATGATGTGGCCAAGCCAGTGTCATCTATGGATTCAATGACGCTGTGCTAAGCTAAACGCTAAAGAGGGAAAGTTTGTCATTTTTAACTGGCGTAAGCGAGTCATTTGGTGAAATTGTACCGGTGGGTAACTGCTAGTGATGGCCAAATGAAGCTTCGTGAAGCATTGTCTTTATTTTGTGAGCCCACTAGATGGCGCTATCTGTTCAACAAAGAGTTGAGAATACACTGAATTGCAATGCCTTAGTCCTTTCTCTTAAAACCAAGAGCACCATCTAGTGGGCTCAGAAAATAAAGAAAATGGTTCATGAAGCTTCATTTGACCATCACTAAACGCTGACCTCGGGGTACTGGAGCCATTCATCTGCATTTATGGCAGTACACAGAAAATCTGCCAACTTTGCCTTAAGTTACCAGCTAAGGCTAGCACTAGCTAGCTAGCTTTGGTTGGCAAGGTGCTACCAAACGCTGAACAAGACATTTTTAGGCGACCACAATGTTCCAATCAACTTTGATGAAGTAAAAACACAGCAAGAGGGTCAAAGTTTCAGATAAAAACATGGACAGCACCCCAAACAAGTTCAGTACTATAATGTACACAGTGCCATGTTTAGCATTGCTAAGCCTCTATCGTGATTGACAGGTCAGTGTGTAGCCACGCCACTTAAGCATCCCCTGCTTACTTGTCTATTTTAAAATAAATGGGACCATAATTTGCTAAATGAATATCATGCTGTATTGAGGAAGACTTAAAACTAGCAATTGAGACCATAAAATGATTATGAACATTTTTAGTGGGGAAATAAATCAAGTGAAAAGTAGGGTGTTTTCATCATAGACTTCTATGCAAGCCGACTTCTCTTTGCAACCAGTGGAGTCGCCCCTGCTGGAAATAAGATAGAATGGAGGTTAAAGGCTCTTTCACATTGGCTTTACCTTTCCAGCACGGAAGCTCTGTCGATTATTTTTTACAGTCTATGATTGCTCTCAATTACTTAGTCCTAAAGGGCTTCACAACTTCTCCATTGTGAAAGAATAAAATAAAACACGCCCCATAGACAATGAACAAGAACATGGATCACAAAACCCTCTCTGAAAAACAAGTGAAAGAGACTTGAGAAGTGCTGCACAGAGTTGATGAATGAATGGATGGTGGTTCCACAGTAGACTAATAATGCATGAAGCTGTATATCTATATATATATATATATATATATATATATATATATATATATATATATATATATATATTACAGCTTTGTACATGGGATGTAAAATTGGTGTTGTTTTTAGTCACAGTTTTGCATTCAGTCCTGCATCAGCTGTTAGAGGCAAAACATGATTGTTTTACTGCTCAGTTTAGACTCAAATCATAGAATTATTCAAGTCTAGTGTGAGGTTTAGTATAATTCTATGGTTCAAACACTAACTGAAAGGGTGATATTTCATATTTGCCAGCTTCTTCTGAGTTACTGTAATATCAGACTGCCCTTAAGTGCAGATTGGTCAAATTTTATCACAGACACAAATCCTATTGGCTCTTGCTCAGCAACCCACTGTTTCACATCTTTCAAAAGTATGTACAGGATGGGGACTGCTTTTAAACTACAGTATGTGCACACTATGTACACACAGTTTGAGGGGAAGGTTCTCTGTGATTTTACTCTAAGGACTTCCTGATGGAGTTATTACTAACTGATGTCTATCTGTCACGTGTATTGATAAGGTGCTAAAAACAATTGGAGTAGCGTGTGTGTGTGTGTGTGTTAATGCAATAATTCGAGTGAACTGTAGATGTCTTTTGCTTTCTATCTGTCTGTTACCCCCAGATAACATGCAATCATTAACGCCCTGTTGTGTGTGTGTGTGTGTGTGTGTGTGTGTGTGTGTGTGTGTGTGTGTGTGTGTGTGTGTGTGTGTGTGTGTGTGTTGACATACTAAACCCTATTTGCCTTTTAGTGTTTTAAAGCACAACGGTATTCTCGCTGCCTACTGTATGCAGAGTAAACACTGCACACACACACACACCACACACACACACACACACACACACACACACACACACACACACACACACACACACACACACACACACACACACACACCACAGTATTATTGTGGCTTATTTGCTTCAGGACTATTGTGTTCTGTCAGACAGAGCAGGATTGAATGGAGCGGAACTAAACAATACAGTAGATATAATCTCTCTCTCTCTCTCTCTCTTTCCACAACAGCAACCTTCAGTCGATCCGGACACACTGTGCCTTTACCTCCGGAGAGGCCGACACACTTCTACAGCAGAGGAAGAGCACTTGGCAAAGGACACTACAGTGACCTCCAGCAGTTATACCACCTGATCCCCCATCCTTCAAAGAAAAGGGAACCTGACTCTGGAAGAGGAAAAAGGAGCGATCATACCCCACCACTGAAACACGACCCACTGGAAGAAGGAGAGATAGAGGGGCTGAAGGCTGTCTCTGACACCCGGGGAAAAGAGGCAGGATGCTGGCTAAGATCCTTGAGGACATGTGGGTAGAGCCCGAGGTGCTGGAGGCCCTCAGTGAGGACCAGAAGAGGATCCTCTTCCTGAAGATGAGAGAGGAGCAGGTACGCCGCTGGACAGAGAGGGAGGAGAGGGAGGAGAGGGAAGGAAGAGACAACAACAACAACAACAAGCCAAAGAAAGGTAGACTCCAACACTGTGTATTATTGTATTGAGAACAGCACATGCATCTCATTCCATTACACTACAGTATATGAATATGATTTACAGTAATGCAAAAGAGGAAAACACTGAAGTAGCAGGAAGGAACAAGGTTTCTGGGAAATGTGGTATTCAGTAACATAACTCTGACATGAGGTTAAAAATACTAGCTTCCCTTACATGGTCTCATTTCTTTACAGTACAACAGCAGTGTGTCACAACTAATTTGACAAATACACAGACAACATGTCAGACTGCAGTACATTTAAAATGATCTGCCCCTTAAATCAGACATTTCTTCAACATATTTTATTCATATAGTATTTAAGATATTACATCAAATCTGTCACCTTTAGGGATATATGCTTTTTTGCTAAGATTTAGATTAGAAGATTGATACCACTCTCATATTTGTCTGTTAAATATATGGTTAAACACCGCATTGGGTTAGCATAGCTTTAGCATACTGGCTGGATCAGCTAGATTAGCTCTGTTTGAGGGTAACAAAATTCACCTGCCAGCTCTGCTAAAGCTCACTCCTCAACACATTCATCTTGTTTATTAAATGTGTACAAAAACGTATGTGTAAAAACAATACGTTGCAGTTTTGCGACAAAGCCATGCTAGCTTTTTCCAGTCTTTATGCTAAGCTTCATATTTCATGTATAGATATGAGAATGATATTGATCTAAGCGTATTTCCCAAAATGTTTAACCTTCTGAATATGTTTAGTTTCAGGGCTACCATTGATCCAGACTTTTTAGATTAAAGATCTTTCAATTTGATTGTTTTAAGACGACAAATTAAAATGTTCTCCCCTGAGAATGGCATCCTGGTAGGCATATTGGCATATTGTTCAGATGTTATCAAATTGTACATATAAGCCCTTTTGCAACTAATTAATGACCAGAAATCTTCTCAACTCTGAGTGCACACGATACACAAGCTGTGTAGTAACACCCTCTCATGTTACCAATCTGAGTAATGTGTTTACTTCACACACAAAGTCAAATAGAGTCTTTTCATTGCTCTGTCAGTAGCCCTTGTGTCCCTCTGCTCTACCTTTCAGTCAAACTCATTTCACCCAGCCGTCCTCCACTTAACACAGAGACCCTATCACCTCCACTGCTTCTGCTGCACAATGAGTGTGTGTGTGTGTGTGTGTGTGTGTGTGTGTGTGTGTGTGTGTGTGTGTGTGTGTGTGTGTGTGTGTGTGTGTGTGTGTGTGTGTATGCATGTGTGTGTGCGTGTATGCATGTGTGTGTGCGTGCGTGGAAAGCTGCATAAGACTGAGTAAGCCCTGTGGGTTTGGGGCGTCGCCGCGCTTTAAACCTCATATTAAGTTGCCGGCTTTGTTTACCCAATCTGTGCCATGTCACCTGAGAGTGGCCGAGTGCGTGTTGTCGTTACACAACATACAATCCAGTTAGGCATCTTTTTAGTCTTTGTTCACTGAGTTGTTGTCAGGAAAGACAATTACATTACATGCAGGCCTGTAAATGTCACATGAATACACAATTAAACATGACTTTGTTATGTGCTGCATTTCTGGTAAATGTGTAGGTGTGGTAGTAATAAAGGCAGATACCTCACTTCTGTACTGGAAATGGCTTCTATGTCTTGTAATCCCAGTTATTACTAAAGTGTGTGAACATAAAGGTGTGCTGCACGGACAGGCCACGACTTACGTCACAGATGGCCCGGTGACATCAGACGGAGACGTCTACACAATGTACCCTTATATGCTGCGTACACACAACACAAATCATTCCCTAAAATGTGAAGAGAAACAGAGCTGTCTTTGTTAGCTGGTTTCTAAGAGATCTGTAGAGTCAGTTCACTGTTAGGAGCTGATTGTCTCTATGGGCTCCTTTCTCCGAGCCTCCTGCGTCTTTTAAAGGGTAAATCTGCATTGAATTTCAAGCCACACCCCCCAATCAGTGATGATATGGTAGGTGTTTTACCTCATGGGAAACACCTGTTTTTACACATTGGGGAGTGGGGTATTTTTCAGTGTTTCCGCCAGTGTATTGCAAGCCTGGTGGCTTTTCGCCCCCACCAGGCCTCAGCCACTGGTAATTAGTTTTTAATGTATTTTTAAGACGTTTTTTTTTTTTTAAACTACAGTCACAGTGGGGCGGCTCGGTTGGAAACTAAGTAGAAGTAAACTTATTTTCAAATCTCCAGTTAGCTTTTAGCACTGACTTAATGTACGGCTTTGTGGAATCTGTCTTACAGCTTTTTAAATTCTCAATTTCGCAATTCCGTCCATGATTCTGTTATCACAGAAACTACTGGGCTTTACATTATTGCTGCAATCAGGGTGCCCGGTTAGCTCAGTTGGTAGAGCGGGCGCCCATATATAGAGGTTTACTCCTCGACGCAGTGGGCCCAGGTTCAACTGTGACCTGTGGCCCTTTGCTGCATGTCATTCCTCCTTCTCTCTCCCCTTTCATGTCTTCAGCTGTCCTATACAAATAAAGGCTGAAAATGCCCCCAAAAAATTAAAATACAATAAAATGCTGTCATCAGTCTGTGACTGGCCCTTGCAAACCGGGCTAAACAACTATTCTGGGGGAAAACCCTGTTTTCTGTCTGTCATGATGAGGTAACAACCTGAAATACCCTGTGGGTGTTAATGGAATGGAATAAATGTGTGTTGTGTTTGGAATTCATTTCTGTATATTATGAGGTGAAGGTAAGCTAACAAGAAACTATTACACAAGTTAATCATTTGCAATGAATTTAGTGAAAGAGTCGCAATCCAGTCGATGCAGTGTGCAACAAAACTAAACAAGCTGTTGGCTGTTTCCAAACTTTAGAGGGCGTTTCTGTTGAACTGCCCCGGCCTGATCGGATCTGCCTGATCACAGACAGGAATGAGGTCACTAGCATGAACTGTTTTCCTTTCCTTTTGTAATGATCCCACATCATTCAAACATGGTTTATCAATAGTCTGCATACAAATGAGTTTTTTTGCAGTGAGACACACAAATGAACTTACAGAAAGAGACAGGAAAAATAGAAAGAATAAAAGAGAGAGAGAGAGAGCACAAACAGGCAACAGTTTAACAGTGAGATAAAAGGCTGTTGCTGCTGTGTGAGGTTCCCCAAGCTCTATACTTATAGGACAGCACCACCTTCTGGATAAAAGCCAGAATAACAACTTATGAGACGACTGCTTTTAGCAGAATCTTGCGGTAGAGATTGTTAAGCTTACCCATTTCGTTTTTTTCTTTTCCCACCAGCTGACCACAAGCATGTGAAGTGGCTGCTGGGTCGCGACGGCGATGTGAGCGTCCGTGTGATCGGAGAGGTGGATGAGTTCAGGTCCTCCAAACTCCTCCAGAGCCTCATGAACAACAGGTAGACACACAAATAAACACAAAGAACTACACACACACACACACACACACACACACACACACACACACACACACACACACACACACACACACACACACACATACACACACACACCTAAATTGTCATCACTGATTGACTCATTTTGGCCTTTTTTGTCATTGATCTAAATGTGATGAGATGGTATAAAAGCAGACTCCGTAGCAACAGTATCTATTTGCTGGCTGTTTATTACTGTTTTGCATCAGTAGGCTGAAGAGAACAAGGGGGTGGTTGATTTTTGAATTAGTGTAAAAAAAAAAATAAGCAACTACTACTTGTTGCATTTTGAGCATAGACATAAAATGAGATCCATCACCTCCACCATGTCCACCCATCACATGCTGACAACATGGGTTTCAGAGGAAATCTCTCTCATGTGCTTTCAATTATAACATCCCATTTTTAAGTTTTGACGGATGCAGCAACATCCACAATGTGCTAATTCCTTTGAATTAGTTCTAACATTTGACAATAAAGCATTTTTTATCATTTTTCTGACTGATGGACCGCCAGCTTTGTCGCGTAGCTCATCCACATGTATTCTAAACCAACACATAAGAACATCCACCTTAAGAAAGCCTCCAGTCCCTTTGACAAATGACACAACTGTGATTGATAAGATCAACAGTGAACTAAAGGGCCTTATTCAGCGAGCCATCTCCTCCTCCTAATTGGATTTAGAAGTTATTTGCTATATGACTAACTGGAGGATTGATTTAAAGGTTAGGGCGGCTGTCATAGGTGTAATTTATAGGAGGGGATGGGGGCCCAAAAATCAAAACTGGCCAGTGCAACCCACCCCAAAAAACTACTATAATTTCCCTTACATAAATAAAGACATTTGCACCATAAATTGATGCAGAAAAGGCCCAAATTGTTGAAGAAACAAAATCACCAGAATGCAGAAAATGAAGTGTTTGACGTTAAAAGTGGAGCTCTCAACCCAGCCCCCGCCCCCCCCGCCCCCTCCCTCCCACCAATGTTGAACCCAAAGTTACGCCCTTGCTTCCAGAGTCCACGGGGATAATTTGAACGGCATCCAGACGGTGGACTTGCTGCCAGGAAGAGAGGCCCAGCAGCTCCACTTGAAGCAAGACATCCAGCTGTCCCTCGCAGATGTTAGTGTGAGTTTGTGTGTTTGTTATGCGGGTTTGAAAGTGGGGAGGGTAGGATGAAGAGTGTTATCAAGAGCCTTACCATCACATTGTGTCCTACTTGTATTCAGAAGGACACAGCTCCAGCAAACGAGCAGTGGGACGAGGAGGACTCCTGCAGCGTTGATGGCGAGCCGAAGGACCCTGCCGAGGACAGCGACAGTGAATCAGGCTCGCACGACCTCAGCGACTGGACTCCTCTCTACAGGCCCCATTTTAGTAGCCATGGCAACCAGGCACCTCTCAAAGACAAGCTCCCAGACACAGAGAGGGCCGGCGCACAGGACAGAGGTAAGAAAACAAGAGAGGAGGGAAGAGGTGGACGGAAACCTGATTGAAGTCTATGATTTACTCATTTCCAGATTCTAATTAGGTAAAGCCAGAAGTACTACCACATTGTAAATATAAACATATACACAGTAAGTGAAAGTCCCCAACATTTTAACAGCAAAGGTAGGCTACTTACACATCAGAAGAAAGGATAAGATAACTGAGTAACTGAGTTACTAAATACTCCAAAATACTCCAATACATATTGTTTTTGCAGAATAGCCCCTTTCACAGTGTTATAATATACATTTCATACTTGGATTATTATCACTAATGCGTTAACATGTAAACAGAATGCAATGTTGTTGCTGGGTGAGGTGGAGCTTTGTTTTTTTAATCTGCACCATTGCATCACATTTGATAAACTGATCATATATTTTGTTTGTTAAGTAACTAATAAGATGTCAAATAAATGTAGTGGAGTACAACATTTCCCTCTGAATGTAGCGGAGCATAAAGTAGCAAAAAAATGCAAATACACAAGTAAAGTTACCAACACTGCTTGCATCACATGTAATTTGTCAGAAAGAGAATCTACCTGCTTGCTCGTTGTGGGCTAAAAAGCCATGTACAGTATCTCTTTTTGAAGTTTATGTTTCATGGGTTGAAGGTTTTTAAGCTAAATAGTCGCTAGTGAAACGTAATATTTACAAGACACGCGGTATCAAAGAACAGCAAAGTTATGTGCAGTGTCGGGAGAGTAGAGCTGTTGAGTGAAAGGACATTGGAGTGAGTTATTAGACTTTCAACTCAGGATTTAGATCTCAGAGCAAACTCACATTTAAAATGTAAATATATTGAATGGATACGAAAAGGACTTGAGGTGATAGTGTTGTATACTGACTCTATGGTTCCTGGGCTTATATACTAAGACGGAAACAAAGAAGATAGATGGAAAAGAAAAAAAATGTGTAAATGTGTGTGTATATGCATGTATGCACACGTTTATGTGAGTGTACGGGGGTCAGCCCTATGCTCCCACATTTCTAAGAATTTTCTTTTCACTGAAAATTAGGTCCCACACAGCCCTATGTTCCCACATTTCTAAGACATTTTCAAAATTAGGTCTTGTGTTCTTACATTTCCCTTCAAGGGTTAGGGTTAGGGTGGGGTAAGGGTTAGGCGAACATAGGGTCTAATCTGTGGGAGGGCTGTGGGAACATAGGCACGCTCACAGTGTAGGTAGGTAGATATACGGTACATGTATGTGTATGTAAACATGTATAAATAAGTGAAGCATCAAATTGTTTTGCATTTAACTAAAGGTTAAAAATAGAAAAAGGGGGTAGGACCAGAAAAGTTATTTGAATCACTTGGAAGATTGTGCTGAGATGTAAATGTTCTTATTTATCTGTTATTTTAATTTTATTATATATATATATATATATACTGTATATGTGTATATATATTTGACATGTTCAAAATAAACTACAAACTAAACTGAACACATTGCCCCTCTCTCCCCTCCTCAGAGACTGTGTGTTCTGAAGAGAAAAAGTCCGAGCATGGAGGCCGCGTGGCGCAGCTCAGGAAGGCATTCACAGACGATCCTGACAGCACTCGCGCCTACACCAAACCTGCAATACCTGCCAAACCTGCTCACCTGCAGAAAAGAAGCGCACCTTTGATCCATTAAGACAGGCGTGTCCAGCCTGCTACGAGATGACACTGGGACCCGCACACAGAGGCAGAGCCTACTGTACTGACTGTAACGAGCCCTGTGCAGAACATAATGGCTCAGGTGTAGGCACTGATGGACCAGGCTGAGGCCACATACACTGGAAGAAAAGGATCCTTACTTGAACCTTGAGCGGTGAACTGAGAGGCACTGTTAGGCCTCGACTCATGGACCGGAACTACAGACAGAGAAACGTCTGGAGAGTGGAGAGAAAAACTTGAAAGCTGTTCAAACGAAGTCAACCTGAATGATAAAAACGAAGCAGTGTTGATGTTGCCGAGTTGAAATGTGCTCCCATGGTTTGTGAAGGATGTCCACAGACTATTGTCCGCAAGGTGGAAAAACACTGTGGCCAACTTGTGTTAATGAAGTTTTATTATTCAGAGGTCATAAGCAGGTTACCAGGAACTAAAACGTATCATTTGATCAAAATCCTATTCAGGTCATTTTGTTGCTGTTCAAAAGCTTTAAACTGTTTTTAACCCTAGTGTTGTCTTCCCGTCGACCGTGCAACTTTTAATTTTTCTGTGTCAACATTTTAATAAAAACTTTTTCTTTCATCATTTTGTTGTTCTTTTGTCACTTGTCGATTTCCCCCGCTGTTTTGTCACTTTTCACAATTTGTTTTGAAAGTTTTTCCCGACGTTTTTGCACACTTATTTCCCCAAGTTGTTTTTCAGATGATTTTGTCAATTTTCTTTCCAAGTATTTTGAAGTTTTTGTAGTTTTTTTCCCCTGCGTTTTTAGGTTTATCTGTGTTTTAGGCAATGGTTAGAGTTAGGGTCAGAGTTAACGTTAGGTGCCTTGAAGTCAACGGTCGCAGCGCTGCCTGTAAGGAGATGTTGGGGGCTTAAAACACCATCAAGCCGTGTTTTTGAAGGTTTTTACCAACCATTTTTGTTACTTTTTTCCAACTTTCTTACGTCATTTTTTTCTCCAAATGCTTTAAAATTGAATAAAATTCAATGAAAGTAGTGGACTGATCATTTATTTGACTTGTGTAGATCATTGTATGGAACCATCCACGTTAGCTTCTTTGAAATTTGACCTAAGGACAACAGGAGGGTTAAATGTAATATGTAACTTGTTACTGGACTGTTTCAACACCACTGACTTTCACCAGGACTGGCGACATCTTCATCCAGTATTATCAATCACAATGGTGCAGGGGTGAATAATAAACAGACTGTAAATAGTCTAATCTAGTGCCTTTGTCGTGAGGGGGGTTTCAAAAGATTTTACAATCCCTTTTACATATTCATCAATGAACACACATTCACCGATGACCGGCTCATCAGAAACAGTGTGGGATTTTTGCTCAACGACACTTCAACAAGGAGGAAATCGAACCACTAACTTTACAGTCATTGGATAACCAGCTTTTATCACCTGAACTACTGTGACCCTAATGTGCCCCCCTGACCCTTGAACCACCCCTTTAGCAGTCTGCTTTCTACATGAGGAGTGTCTTTTTATGTGAATGAGTGAACAGTTTGTGATGACAACCACAACTATGATCTACCAAGATTGTGTTTTAATGATGTTTGGGGTTCTCCAGCACATGGGGTGTAATTAGAAACAATAACAATGAGGTTAATTAGCCCACTCGTGTCTTAGAATTGAGGGTGTAAACATCAACAGGAACTAAGGAATTGCAGCTCTTTTTTTATTATCTAAGTCAGGGGTCTTCAAAGTTTTTTAAGCCAAGGACCCCTTAACGGAAAGAAAGATGATTGTATAAATCATGTATTAATGTTAAACATACATGTGGAACAGTGAATCCTTAGGATTAACTGTATCTGTGGATGGCTACCTTAGTGACTACCTTACCTATAGGCCAGTAAGCAGTGGGGATTGATATTTGCTGATAATATGTTGGATTCATGTTAAGACTTTTTAAGTTTTGAAAACACTTTTAAAAAATTAACAATAATTTGGTGCCCCCCTTTTCCTCAAAAAAGTTTGAGAACCACTGCTCTAGGGGTCCCGGACCCCCTGTTGAAGATCTCTGATCTATGATATTTGTCTCCAACTGAAATATCTCAACTACTATAAGATGGATTACCATGAAACTTTGTACATACATTCATGTCACCAAGAGGATGAATCTGACTTAATTTAGTGCTGACATTTCCGCTATAGCACCAACATCTGATCTAATATTTTGCTTTATGCTCCAATATTTAATAACGACATTCCCATCTGCCGCAGCTGTACTTTGTGTTAAGTGCTAATTAGCAAACGTTAGCATTGCAACATGCCGAACTAAGATGGTGAACACGGTAAAGACTACACCTGCTAAATTTCATCATGTTAGCATCGTCATTGTGAGCATGGTAGCACACTGACGTTAGCAATTAGCTCAAAGCATGGCTGTAGACTCTTGTAATACAAAAGGGCCAAAAGTAATTTGACAGATTAAAGTTTTTTTACAACTTTAAAGTAATACCAGTGTGTTTTCCCTAGCTTTAGAAAAGACTTAGGTGCACGTATTTGACAGGGGTTTAGGGGTCATCAGTGATTATTACCATATCTGTGTCTCAAACATTGGAAAAGCTAGATCAGATTTAATAAATAAATAACACTTAAAAAGCTTAAAGACAAAGAAGTCCACTGGGGACCGACTATACAACCCTTAGATTGAGGAAAATCTTTAGTTAGTTTTGATGCTCACATTGATTTAACATTCATTTTGGCTTAGGTGCTGCCCAAGAAACCGAAAAATGATAATGGTAGGGAAAACCCTGAATACTAAATAACTGACCAATAGCAGTTTGACAAAAAAAGTTCTTATCACAAGGTCCACTCACTTGGTTCTTCCAGAGCAATCTGCCATATCTCAAGACCGCTATCATGTGACCGAAAATCCATACTCCATGTCACATGATAACAACCAAACCATCTCCATGACAACAGATAACACAACATGAGGCTGATTGCTCTGGAAACCAAGTAAATGGGCCTTGTGATTAGGATTTATTTTTGTCAAACAGCATATTTAATATTCCATTACATCCAGTCACTGTCTGAAGTCTACCACACACACACACACACACACACACACACACACACACACACACACACACACACACACACACACACACACACACACACACACACACACACACACACACACACACACACACACACACACACCAACAGACACTTCCATTGTTAACATCTTCACTTCCTGCTTGTTTTAGCTGCCTTTTGCCTTCAGTCTGGTCTTCAGTTAGTGAAACACATGATCAGTTCAACTGAGTCAGGGGACGATAGTGATCAGGGGACAGACTTGGCTCTTAGAAGTTGCCATGTTTAGAATGACTGACCTGCATTGTCATTAAATTGGAGGGACTGTGTATAAAAAAAAGAGCTTCTATGCTGGTCAGCCGACAAAGATTTGAACACCCCCACACACTGCTACAGCTTTGAGTCAGCACTTTAAATCACATTGGAGAGTCCTGGAGTACCACAAGAATGGAAAAGGTGTCCCTGGACACATATCTACAGACCCAAAAAGGACATTGGCTGCAAGAAACTGCAGACAAATACTAAATCCTTCTTGTAGGAACATGTTGTGACCATGAGAGATGTAGCAGTACTTCATTTTAAAGCTTTGGAGTGTTTGAGCTGTGGTTACTACCTAACTATTGGGTCACATATTCCTTTTACTAGATCACTAATTCCAAAACTCTGCTCCTGCTGACACTTTGACTTTTGCATTTTACCTTCTATATGTATTTGTATTTACTTAATGGTTTTCTATGTCTTTTGTTGGTGTGGAAAAAGAACAAAATAATACAACAAAAAGACTGACAAGATCTGTGTTGTTTTTGTTGTTGTTGTTGCATTCAACACACAGTTGTGTCTGTTCATATGGTTATAGAATGCATTCAGCATGGGGGTGGGGGGGGGGGGGGGGGTCGCTGATAGGGAAAGACACAGAGGAGTTGCTGTAGCCACTTACACAATGATTATCTATTCAGCGGGATGTGCCAGAAAACAGCCGATCAGACATCAAACAGAGCACGGAGAGCTGATTAGCATGCGGTTTAGAGCGAGACAGGGCGAGACGCTCGGGGACACAGAGCGAATGGGAGTCAAGTCACGGGAAGCAACACGTCAGAGCCAACTCAATAAAAACTCTTCTCATTCCCCCACTACCTCCACACCCTCAGCCTCTGTGTATGTGCTTTCTGTAGAGCTGTGGAGAGCGTGTGTGTGTGTGTGTGTGTGTGTGTGTGTGTGTGTGTGTGTGTGTGTGTGTGTGTGTGTGTGTGTGTGTGTGTGTGTGTGTGTGTGTGTGTGTGTGTGCGTTCCACCCATATTTCTTGAATCATGTGACTAGACACAAGCAGTCATGGACGGTGTGAAAAAGCCCCGCTATATATAGCAGGACAGTGTTGGGTTTCCCAGCAAAGCATTGTAGGAGTCTGGTCATCTCTGTCCCATAAGAAAGTGTGCATGCCGTTGACTTGTAATGTTTCTATTCACTATACTGTTAGGTATTGAGAGTCTGAAAGGTGAAATTAGGACTCAGGTTGTGTTTGTGGTCTTCTTGTGTTGACTAAGCGCCTGTATAATAGAGATAATAAATATTGTAACGACAAGGATTAGATACATTACATGTGAGAGCAATGAAACATACTATATCTTATCTCTTTCTCTGAATCAAGTCATTGTGAAGAAGCATAATGAGTCAGGAGATCAGACCGTGCGTTAACGGCTCTGTATTCCGTAATGAATAACAACAACTCAGCTGTGATGTCATTAGATGTGGCCAATGGTTTTCTTATTCATAATCATAAGCTCAATGTTGGGGAATGAATGTGTAAAACATCATCAAAATAAACAGTAATAAATAAGTGTTTCATTGAAAAATCCAAGTCAGGAACGGTGTAGTTGGTTACCATCTGTACAGTGTTTTCTCTCTCAAATGTAGCAAATTTTGCAACTTTGAAACATTAGTTACAATTTTAACACTTCGTTATAATAGTGTACATTGACAAATTAATAAAACCTAAATTTATAACCATCTCCTATTACCAAGCAGCCTATTTCATATCTGAAATATGTAGTATCTTCTCAGCCTGATTCAACAGAAAAGTAATACTTTATATTTTTAAGACAATATATTTTACAAAAAAGAAAGCGTTAACCAACAACTTCCTTTGACACACTGAGCTTCTCTCTCCTCTCTCTTCCCATTTGTGTGCATCCATGTCCCAGAAATGCTTGTTACTAACATAGCTCTGGGGAGTCTATTCCCCGGAGTCCTTATGATTTTTCTCGCCCAGCATGTTTCCTTGGATTAGAGTGGCACCAAGATCATGGATACAGCTGTCACCATGGTCCTTCTCCGAGTCCACGTCCTGCTACACCCTGCTACCTCTTTACGGTGCCCTGCAGTGTCCTGCTGCGCCCTGCTGCACCCTACTACGTCCAGCTATGCTCTGCTGTGCCATGCTACATCCTGTAACGCCCTGCAGTGCCCTGATATGACATGAACTACTACGACTACTTTTTCTTGTCACTGTTCCATTATCTTTATTGTGACTGTTATTGCCACTGTTCATAACACCCCCAACCGGCTCTGTCAGACACCGCCTACCAAGAGTCTGGGTCTGCCGAGGTTTCTTTCCTCGCCACTGTTGCACTAAATGCTTGCCCTTGAGGGAATTACTAGAATTGTTGGGTCTTTGTAAATTATAGAGTGTGGTCTAGACCTACTCTATCTGTAAAGTGTCTCGAGATAACTCTTGTTATGATTTGATACTATAAATAAAATTTAATTGAATTGAAAAAATTTAATTGAACATAACACTATTTGCTTTTTCATAAATTGGGTGCTTGTGAAAGACAAATTATGGAAGAAAAGTTAAAGGAACACAGCGACTTATTGGGACATTAGCTTATTCACCGTAACCCCGACAGTTAGACAAGTCGATACAGAACCTTCTCATCTCCGTGCGTGTCGTAACTCTGTCTGACGGCTCCACCGTTAGCTTAGCCTAGCAAAGATCCTGGAGGTAACCGGCTCCAACTAGCCTACTGCTCCGAGTAAGTGACAAAATAACAGCAACATGTTCCTATTTACATGTTGTGATTTGTATAGTTACAGCGTGTACAAATAACAACGTCACATGAGACACAGCCATCTTCTAACTGTATATAAACTGGGAACTATATTCTCAGAAAGGGAAGCAGTGCTACTTCGGCAGAGTGATATGCTGCAGCTCTGCTCAGAGCTGCAGCATATAACTGCTAGGCTAACCTAATGGTGGAGCCGTCAGACAGAGTTACGACATGCACGGAGATGAGAAGGGTATGTATCGACTTGTCTAACTGTCGGGGTTACGGTGAATAAGCTAATGTCCCAATAAGTCGCCGTGTTCCTTTAAAGGTCCTATGACATGCTGCTTTTTGGATGCTTTTATATAGGGCTTAGTGGTCCCCTAATACTGTATCTGAAGTCTCTTTTATATAGGCCTTAGTGGTCCCTTAATACTGTATCTGAAGTCTCTTTTTTATAAAAGCCTTAGTGGTCCCCTAATACTGTATCTGAAGTCTCTTTTATATAGACCTCAGTGGTCCCCTAATACTGTATCTGATGTCTCTTTTATATAGACCTTAGTGGTCCCCTAATACTCTATCTGAAGTCTCTTTTATATAGGCCTTAGTGGTCCCTTAATACTGTATCTGAAGTCTCTTTTTTATAAAAGCCTTAGTGGTCCCCTAATACTGTATCTGAAGTCTCTTTTATATAGGCCTCAGTGGTCCCCTAATACTGTATCTGAAGTCTCTTTTATATAGACCTTAGTGGTCCCCTAATACTGTATCTGAAGTCTCTTTTATATAGACCTTAGTGGTCCCCTAATACTGTATCTGAAGTCTCTTTTATATAGGCCTTAGTGGTCCCCTAATACTGTATCTGAAGTCTCTTTTATATAGACCTTAGTGGTCCCCTAATACTGTATCTGAAGTCTCTTTTATATAGGCCTTAGTGGTCCCCTAATACTGTATCTGAAGTCTCTTTTATATAGGCCTTAGTGGTCCCCTAATACTGTATCTGAAAGCGACAGACGGGGGTGTCCTGAACAAACCCGCCATTTTTAAATGGTTAGCCAGCTGTTTATTTTGCTGCCTCCAGCTTCATTTGACACAAAATGTGTCTTCTGGCTGTGGCAACAACAACACACCTTCGACGTTCTGAGTGTGTGTCGCGTTAGGCCGCTATGACGACCAGCCACGCTCGCCTCATGCATGAGGCGATACTAATCTGCAATGGAAAAAGGAGCATGGGCAAATGTCGAGTCGAGTCGAGCCAAGTCGAGTCGAGCCGAGCCGAGCCCAGCCGAGTAGAGTTGGTACTAGCAATGGAAAAACGCCATTAACTATCGGCCGTTAGTCCAACACCATCATCACAACACAGAGACTAATTACTACCACCAGTGACAATAAAGAGTTTTAACAGGGGAGTCTTAAACTGTATAGTAGGGATGAGTAGACCCCTGTTACACTTTCGATCAGCACATTGGCATTGTCACTGTGAGCATGTTAGCATGCTGACGTCAGCATTCAGCTCAAAGCGCCACTGTCCAGGACCGGAGTGGGACTCATTTTCAGCCCTGGAGTGTCATGCCTTAAGGCAGCGATCTTCAACAGGGGTCCAGGACCCCTAGGGTGTCCTCAGAGTCAATGCACGTTTTTTCAGAAATTAAAAAGTCTTAACATGAATCCAATGTATTATAAGATTATATAAATCTCCACTGCTTACTGGCCTAGGTGGGCACTAAGGCCATCCACAGATACAGTTCATCATTTTAACATTAAATCAGGCTTTATAAAACCATGGCAACAATTATTAGGCTATTTTAATAACTTAGTATTCTATGCAACAAAGGTATGTATAAAGGCTTTAGGCCGGCCTACACGTTATTGTAGACCCAGTTTATTATGAAACTTCATTTTATACATTATATGTAGTAGGGGGTCCCTGCTCCATCTTCCTTTCAGTTAAGGGGTCCTTGGCTTAAAAATGACGTAGACCAGAGGTTGTGCACCACTCTATTTTTTTCAACGGTGCACGACAAAGCAGAAAACAAGAAGAATGGACGAGTTTGAGGGCAACCGGATGCCAGGACTCTTACTAAACTTACTGGGTTAAGATGAGTTCTTTTATGGCAAATTAAAGGCTTGATCTGACGAAGTAGGTCATCGAATTGTGCTGACATTCTGAAGTATTCAAAGTGCTTCTCTTCTTCTCTTCGCCATTGTTTACCTTTTTCTTCTTCTTCTAGTCTGTAAAAATAGCAAAGGTGCTAGCCTTTCCTCATTAGCGACACCTCTGTTCAGGCTGCAACTAGTGTCGCGACCACCACGCGCGAGTATAAATATGGTGCGTTCTTTTTGCCTCGCAACTCGTATTTTACAAGGTCAAAGTCGTAAACACGCCCCCTGACCTCGTATTTACGAGTTCGGAACTCGTACATCCACCGAGGTACCCGAGCTGAAAATCCAACATGGCTGCCCCCTGTATCAACAGTTGTGAAAGCTGTGGTAACATAGTTATAAGCACTTCTGTGTTATTTGTGCCACACTAAATCAGTCGTACACGCAGCGCTGTCTTCTATCTGTGTTGTCACGCGGTTTGTATGCACAAAAAAACAGCGTATACGTTGTTTAAACTGGCATTGCTAACAATGGCTAACCGGGCTAGAGCTAATGAAAACAATGGAAATCCCACTTGCAAAAAGAACGCATTCAACTCGTGTGTGACGTCATTCCCAGTTGCGACCTCCGACTTCCGAGGCAAATAGAACGCACCAATAGTTACGGCGCTCCCATGACGTCACACTGGCGCATGACAGGTCGGGAACGGCGAGTATACTGGACGTCTTAGATTGGCCCACTTAACTTCACAACTGACTATATTAAAATAATGTTATTAAAACCTTAGTATATAAGTCTGCAACAGCGCACTGTCCTACAGCCTTGTAATTCTGTTTATTTTTGTAGAATATCATTTCCAGTTCAGTGCAAATACAGTAAGGGTTGCTTCACAATGTAAATTTGTTAGAAAAGCTAACAATATTATTCTGTACAACACGATGTAATGTTCAATAATATCAGAATCTATTTTCTTTGCAAATAGGTGTTCACAAATATCCAAACCTTGAAATTCAACAAAAGAATGCATAAAAATATAAATTATAAATAAATAAAGAACAAAATAAACCAAATATAATATGTATTGCACTTTGAATAATATTTCATATAACTTTCTGTTGCCCTTCAGTCGTGGGCTTTGTATATACTATCCTTATTTCTTTTTTATAATTTTTTGGGGGCTTTTCCCTTTATTTTTCATAATGACAGTGGATAGACATGAAAGGGGGAGAGAGATGGGGGATGACACGCAGCAAAGGGCAACAGGTCGGATTCGAACCTGCGCCGCTGCAGGACTCAGCCTACATGTGAACGCTCTTACTGGGTGAGCATCTTGCACACTACTTTGCACTATTACTTTTTGCACCTTACATCCCACTCCATGTGTACTTGTGTCTTGATATTATGTCTTATTTGAATATTTGTATTTTTGTACATTATGTTGATATGTGCCTATATGTATATTGTTGTCTCTATTGTACAGTATATGTCTATATTACTATTTGTCTACTGAATGTTTACTACTACATGTCTATTTCTTGAGAGTTAACACCTACCAAAGTCAAATTCCTTGTGTATGTAAGTATACTTGGCCAATAAAACTGATTCTGGTAACATTTGAGCATATAAAGTGATTATATTGAAACTAATCTGATCACGTTTGCTTGTTCACACACTGTACCTTCCACACTGACAGCAGCTTTTTACAAAGCGTTCTGATAAAGTCGAATCAGTTTAATTAATGTTATGCCGAATCATCTGGCATCATTGATTAGCTCAGGGCATTTTATTGTATAGAGCAGGTCTACACCACACTCTACACCATACTCTTATAATATTCACTCAATGAGCAACCCTATACCTGCCCACTCCGGAGTTCTGATGCCATGGCTGCTGTTTGGCTCTTCATTGTCACTGTTAGCAGCGAACGGGACTTGGCTGCTGCTGAGGAGCTACAAGAAAAAGTTTGATTCATAAACATGAACGCTGGTTTGCAGGCCACGTTGTCTTATGTTTTGTACAACCGCTAGCATCCTGCACTTCTCAACTAGCTTAGCTCACCGTCTCGTCGTCTTAATTTGGCGTTTCACTCTCACTGGTTTTACACAGTTTAGCACACCTGCATGGCCACTTCACTTTCTACAGCTTTCTTTTTTAATTGTGTTTTCAGCGCCGTTTTTGCACTTTCTATGATCCGTTTTTATAGCTTATTTATTTATTTTTTTGCATACTTTTACAAATATCGCACTTGCAAAACATATCAAAAATATATTAATTTTCATCCAAATAACATTACAACCTTACTTAATGATAAAAAATAAAAAAACTCAAGAAGGCACTTCAATACACAAAGAGAAAAAGACTATATATATATATATATATATATATATATATATATATATATATATATATATATATATAAACAATACAAAATACAGAAAATACAATACAAAGAAAGGTGAAATGGAATGTAGGCTATGTAACCAAATTTCCTTGAAAGAATCTTGCAGTACATCAGCTATATAAATACTTTTCTTATTCTGAAGTGAGTAAAAAGCTGGCTGAGATTTAGAAAATTTCACTTTATGGATATGAAATTTCCCTTGTAGAATTAATAGGTTTACAATTATATGTAGCTATTGTTTTGTTTTTGTCATAACCAGAAGTGACGGTTTGTTTTTTAGCAAGGTGCCGTATATACGTCATCATTAATCAGGTTGCACTCTGCGAGTGGGCTTCATGAATGTAGAGAACGGTGAGCTGCAAGAAAAAATGGTGGGGAGTGCAGGAAGCCATAGGGACAGTATCCATGATATTCAACTAGGATTTCAAACCAAAACCAGACCGGTCCCCCACTGTCATAAATAGCCTACAGCCACACAGCACCGCAAGCATGTTTATTCAAAAGAAAACTGTTATTCACTGAGATGGGATTGGACAAATCCTAGTCTGGATCAACAGAAGTACAGGCCTACTAAATTATTTTCAGAATAATTGCCTGACATGCGTGCTCGCTTCAGGAAACAACAACAAACTTCAAGCTAGATCTCAATGTGAGACATTTAGAATCTGTAGCTGTATTGGGATCAGAGGATTAAATGAGGATACAAAAAAAACAGATTAGCTTGGTGTCACTAAATCGTCTTGCAAATTATTCTAAATTTGATTATTAAATGATATAGACATATAAAAATTCTATCTTACGAGTCGGGGTAAACAAATTATGATGCAAATGAATAATGTAAGATCATTTCAAGTGGTATAGTCATTGCTGCAATTTAGTAGGCTATCATTGATTATTATCATTTATTTTATTCATTAATAATAATACTTAAATAGGCCCTGCCATAAAAAAATCTAAGTTAAAGCCCTCGTGTAACTGACATTACAGTCATGATGTGCTGCTCTGGTTAAAAGGTGGAATCATGCTAATTAAACATGGCAAGCGACTTCTAGCTCAATGCTCACTGGCAACAATCAATTCCACCTCACAAGGTGGCGTGAAAAGAAGCTATGATGAAATATCACTGCAGTCAGACTTTATCACTATGCTTTGCCTAACTTCCTGGAACCACAGTGCCTTTTGAAAAAAAAAAAAAAATCAGCAGCAGGCTAAAGATTAACAGAATTTTGTGTACACATTACCTCCGAAACCAACATGGTGTGAAGCTGCCTGAAGATCAAAATGTCAGAATGTTTTGAGAGCTACCTCATTTGATGGATATGTTTGGATTTTGACTGATAGAACCATCCTTTTTTACAAAGTGATTTCATAAGGACTGAAATACTTAAGTAGTAGTCTTTTAGTTAGGCTTGTTTTTCATAGGTAGCATAAGCCCAAACTAGAAGTTCATAGAAGCCGGTCTATTTTGAATCCACCTTTGACAACTTTAAGGGTCAAAGGTCAAGAGTCCCCTTTGACCCAAATGTCACCAAAATATAACCTGAGGGCAGATGAGCCTGAGCTTTTCAAGGATGTAAGCAACCATTGTATTTCTGCTCGGGAGTAACATGTTTCCCATGTGTATAAAAGGGAACACAAATGGATAACAGAGGCGCAATGAGGAATGATCTCAGAAAGACGCTGTTTCTGCAAAGCTGTTACACATTTTCTAACACTGGGGATACAGCCAATGAAGAAAGAAAAAGAAAAAAAATTCACAATGAGACACAGTGTCTCCAAGCAGACGCAGTGGCCAACATTTCAAAGGTCTGGCTCGTGAGTGAGGGTCCGCCCAGCTCCAGTGCAGGTTGCCTTGGGCTGGCAGGTTGCTCAACTGCAG
This sequence comes from Gymnocephalus cernua, assembly GCA_023631565.1. Lineage (NCBI taxonomy): Eukaryota > Metazoa > Chordata > Actinopteri > Perciformes > Percidae > Gymnocephalus > Gymnocephalus cernua. The sequence goes on along the minus strand of CM042435.1, from coordinate 6,023,438 downwards.
TGTGTGTGTGTGTGTGAGAGGAGTTTTTCTCCAGAGTGGGCAGGGCCGCCGGTGCTAACATATGTAAGCTCCACAGGGGTCTGTGACGGCACACACCGGCTATCCGGACAATGCATCCGTCATTAACCCCCGTCTCCCTGCGTCTCTGTCTCACTGCATTTTGTTCGGCCTCCATCCCTGCACTCACTCTCGGATCTCACTCTCATCTCTCCTTCTCTCTTTGTCTGGCCTCAGTTATCTTCATCCCCTGCTGTCCATCTCCCCGTCCTCCTCCCTGCATATCTCTCTCTTTCTCTTTTCTCTCCCCCTGTGGCCTGCTTTTCATCTCTCCCAGTTTCACCCACTCTCTCTTTACCCCCCTCTCCTCCCTTTCTGCCCTTCACCACGTCTCTTCCCCCCCCCTTCACTCTCTCCCTAGATCCGCTTTCCACCCCCTCCTCCTCCCCCGAATTCCCCCCCCCCCCCCTTCTCTGTCCTCCGTTCAATCCCTCCTCCTGCCCCCCTCCTCCTCCCTTTCTCTCCTGCCATCTTGCAGGCCAGTGGAGCCAGACTGCAGGCGTTCAGGGAGTCACTGGACCTGCTGGGCAGCGGGTGACACAGATTTCCGGTGTGTGTGTTGTGTGTTGTGTGTGTGTTGTGTGTGTGTGTGTGTGTGTGTGTGTGTGAGCATGCGTGACAGGGAGGGGGGATTAAGCTCCAAATCACTAGAAAGGCACCGAAGAGAGAGGGGGAGAGAGGAAAAAAAAGCTGCAGATCCAAGAATTTGAAATTCCCCCTTTGTCTGGGAGATGAAGAAACACAAGACTGTGGACTTTAACTAAAAGACTGTGTTCCTCATTCAGTGGGAGCGTTGCAATAGCATGATGTTGGAGCTCACTGCTTTTCTCCATGAGTTGGCAGTGTCCTGCGTTGGCTGGCGTGCTGCGCTTTCTCTCTCTCTCTCTCTCTCCCTGCCTGACAAGCATGCACACACGCACACACGCACACACACACACACACACACACACACACACACACACACACACACACACACACACACACATACACACACACACACACACACACACACACACACACAACCCCCACACCCCCACAGATGCACACACACACATACACACACATACACACACACACACACGCACAGTCCCTCTGCGATCCCCCTGACTGAAGGCACACAGGAAGTGCAGCCGTGGCCCAATTATAGCGTGACACCTCGGGCCGGCCGTTGCCATGGTTACGTCTTCCCTGCGGTCCCCTGTAGTGTGGCGCCGAGGAAGAAGGTCTTATCACATCAGCCATCGTTACGGCAACAAGCAACAAAAAAAACCACCCTGTAGCCTCAGTCCAGCTGGCTGTATTTTGTGTATGTGTCTATATATGATCTACACTTATAAATAAAAAGGGAAATTGCGTCAGTGTGTGAATCCAGGAGAGTGTTGGTGGTTGTGTGTGCATGTCAGGTGTGTTCGAGTGCATGCACTGGACTAGCCAAGGCAGCATGTAGGTGTGTTTGTGTGTCTGTGGGGTTGCGATAAGGCTCTCAGCCACACCATTAGGTGACTCATAATCCACACATCTCACACACACACACACACACACAAAAACATGTGCGTGTGTACAACCAGAAACACGGGGGCTTACAGACATACACCCAATTAAATATGAACACACACACACACAGATGTAGTATAAACCCAGCCTATAGACAAGTAAACATGGCCAATTTCTTTTATTTCAAAAGGGCAAACAGAGCTATACAGTACAAGTTGCACATGAAATAATTTAGCCTCGGCTGAACTCATTCATTTCTTACTGATGCAGTGACGTCAGAACAACAGAAACAAAACTCCCCATTAGAAACAAAACATTTGGCTCCTTTTTTATGTTGAAACACAATACATCCAAACTGGAAAGGGATGTAAAAAAAAACATAATGTTTTCCAGATATTTACAGTCTATTTACAGCATTTTTGTCGTCATCTAAATATTGACACACATTGGTATCCTTCTTTCTCTCCTCTCCAATTCACTGATTGTCAAAAGAAAGGATGGGAACGAGTGTGGACATTCTGAAACGGAGCTGCAGCTCCTCATTAAACATCTTTGAACCACAGTCCGGGTATGTTAACATGGTGTCCTGTGTGTTTTTACTAACTGCAGCTCCTCAACAATCATCCAACCCGGATCCTCTGACAAATGCTGCCACCACATACATCACTATCCATCCAAGGCACCGTTGCCTCTCTCCTGTGCCAGACCCAAAGTAAAGTCGGAGCCCCTTAGGTCAAACCCAGACACTCTGCTCTCAAACCCAGGACCTCCCGGCTTCCTCTTCAGCTCCTCACACTTCCTGTATTTACAGATCTGGTGTCCCCTCTTGCGATTGCGGCAGCTGCTGCACTGTTCGCAGTTCGTCTGACGCCGACAAGGTACGCACTCCCCGCACCTCTTCCTCTTCCTTCTCCCTCCGCCACCCCCACCCAGAGAGCCAGGAGAGTAGCCCTCGGCCACCAGCCCCTCGATGCCCTCAGCTCCCATGGCTGCGCTCCTCCAGTGGCCTCCCCCCATCTGGAAGCCTGCCAGGGGAAACAGAGCGGGGCTGAAGGGGAACCAAGCCCCCAGGAAGGGTTGGAAGTCAGTGCCACATCCAGAGGAGTCCTCTTCCTCCTCCTCAGGCCCGGATCCACCTCCCTCCCCGTCCCCCTTTGCCTCTGCAGCCTCCCTTTTAGCTGGCTGGCTGCTCTGTGTGCCCAGGCCGGCCTGCTCTGTGGTGGCAGGGGTCAGAGCCAGCAGCCCGGCGCGCATCAGCAGCTCTGCGGCGTGGGCCAGGTGGAGCCCGCTGGGCGACTCCCACATGTCAGGCCAGGAGGGGGCCCGGCGAGGTTTAGTGTGCACAGGCTGGGCAGCCCGCTGCTGGGTCGGGGAGGGCTGGATCAGGCCTTTGACGTCTACGGCCGGGGAAGGGCTGGATATGTAATGGGAGAGGCTGTAGGGGTGGTTGGAGCGCTTAAGGCTGGGTCTCAGTGGCTCATTGGGGATTTTAGCACTGCTGTGGGCCTGATCTGGGGAGGAAGGGCCAGCGATGTCTACGGCAGTGGACATAGCAGTGGCTGTGTGTGGGGGTGTCTGTCCTTGTGTGAGTGTGTGTGTGTGTGTGTGTGTGGGAGGAGAGGTGAGGGAGAAGGGGATTGAAGCCGATGCTCGGTTGACAACCGTCCTGCTGTTACTTCAGCCAAAATGGCAAGCCTTGGCCTGTGTCCCTATTCCCATTCTCTGCAGCAGCCTCAGAGTCCTGGAGAGCTAGAAATGAATGGGGGATGAAGAGAGGAAGGTTAAGAATAGAAATGTTGGAGAGACGAATACAGAAAGAGAGTAAACAAGAGGACATGAGACTGGAAGATATTTCTCAGCCAGTAAACACTGTCAGAGAAGCAGAGTATAGAGAATCTGTTTCAATAGATAAATAACACATATGTATAGAAATTCAGAAATAAACTGCTTGAATAGAGATTAACAGGGCCATGTATCAGACAGTGCATGGCTTGCCCATGATTTCCGCATACAGGAGGCAGTATCCCTTTAAGAATTTCACGGTATATCAATGCAATCAATAACAGAGCGACAACAATATGCAAAGATATGCGCATATGCGCAGGTCAAATGTGGAGCGCGCTTTTCAAATACATTTTGACGACTGCTGTTATGTGTGCCAGCCAAAGCTTAAGCTCAACAGAGTAAGACTAAATAGAGGACCGTAAAAAAACAGGCTGTCTTTTGTCTGGTATCGACGACGAGGAGCGAGGTGCGCAACGATGCGGTTGCTGTGGATAAAAAAAGACCAGCCAGGCTATATTCCATGTCCACATTTGTAGAAATCTACTCCAGCGGTTAAACACGGGACATATATGTCGTTACAGGACAACAGCGTGAACACTTTTACGGGTCGATCGGGAGACCCGATCGATCATTTCACCGTGATTAAGGTTACCTAAGAAGACGGTGTTCGACCGAGCTGACCACAGTCCGAGTGGTCGCTGCGACACGGCGCCGCGCGCAGGAAAAGGCGACAAAAAACCAAAACAGCGCAAATCAACAGGAAGTATTGGTTAAACGGCTCCCCTTACCTTCTAAATAGGGCCCAAACTCTTCCTGTCACACGTATGATGAAGTCATGAACTAATGGCGTGCTGATTGTAGTGTATATGGACGGCGGAGCTGCCGATTCCTCCTCCACCTCTCCGTCCCGGAGGGTCTGCAAACACTCTGCACGGAATTTGGGGGCGTCGCTCAAAATGCGAAGTGGACTCTGCAGCCGAGACCGTGGTCTGAGCAGAGCGACCCCATAATATATCCACAGGAACACTTCAACATACACGGACAGCTGTCAGTATCTTATGAATACTTACACATGTGTTGTTGGTGCGCTCTAATGTGTGTCTATGCACTTTTACCGGTCTACTGTGTATGATCTACTTGTGTTATGTTTTTCTCATGCCATCAACCTGCCAGTTGTCATAATCTGGAATAGTGGTTGTGTCATTTTACTTGTCTATGCCTATGTCTTTCTTGTTTTATGTGTATTCGTTGTATTGTTGTAGCGCATGTATTGTTTTAATCCATCAACCTGCTAAGGACTGCAGATGAAAATGAGCCTGTACTCATGTTGATTAAATAAAGAACCCCCCCCCCCAAAAAAAAATACTATAGGATAACAGATTAAACCCAGCATTACTAAATCTCACTCATCCATTACACTAGTGACGTTACTACGGTACCAATAAGGAACACATATTAGCCTGTTATTTCATGATCAATATTAAAGGTGTAGCCTACATATTTAACAGCAACACTATAACTACAACACATCATCAAATCCTTATTATAATGTGTGTGTGCTTTTTTAGGACGTGGACATTATTTACAAACTTTGACCGGCAATTGGCAAGAATTCTGAGAATGTTTTGTGAACAATATTTTTCATTTAGAAATTATTTGTTCAACTATTTATTCGTTGTTGTTTTTAAAGCTTATACTGTCGACCATATGTTACACTAAAGCCATAGCAGTATCCCTATAATGGAAAGGTATATAATGCATATTGCATATATTAGGCTGCAATTGTGTTTGAGGCCTATATGCTAATTACCCAAATCATTCATAACTTAAGTCCTGTTTGGTCAGTGAAAGCACCTCTGTAAACTTAAATATGGGCTCTACACTTTGTAGAGTAGAAGTACAATTACACCTCTGTCATTTATAATTCATTTAAAACACCTATGCAAATAGCAGATTAGTGATACCTGTAATGCAGCAATAAAAGGGAGATGTGGATGCTTGCTGGATCCTTTTGTTTGACACAAAATTGATCAACAATATGATGTAGGCCTAAATGTGTCAGATTTAGCCAAAAGTCTTTGAGCAGGTTGATGCTATACATAACTGTTTTAAGATAGATACATAGGCTATTGATCCCAAAAATGGGAAATTAAAGTGTTACAGCAGCCACATATCAGTCACACAGCACAGAATATACATGAAATACTACAATATACATACATACAATACATGAACTAATAATAGGATACAAGAACAAATATTACATTTTAAGAAACACAAACTCAATAACAAACAAAAAACACATTTATTTTCTATAGCATCCACACCGGGAACCTACGCCGTACCTTTCCATTACAATACTGGATGATCACTATTCATATATTATGACAGTATCAATATGCTGGTTTCAGTGTAACAGGTCGACATTATGACGTCACCTAAGCCTTAAAAACAACACGTGAATGATTGAACAAATAACTTCAAAATAAATAAAGAAATCACCAAAAAATACTGTTGCCAAAGTCTGTTAGCCTATTTAGCATGAATAGCCTGTATGCTAGTGCTCCTCCACTTCTAAAGCGTTGACTCTGGCGCATCCAGCAGACGTGTTTCTGCCCCTCTGTGACACTGCTGTCTGTTAAAGGTGACTCCTCACACGGGTACGGCGGAGTCCAGTCCACCTCTTGTGAGAGCCCTCCGTTGCATCTGGCACGCAGCCAGATAGCTCGTGCGTGTGTCTCTGTGTGTATGCACTTGCGTGTACGTGTCACTATGGGAGCAGGGGCCCACCGTACTCGCGTTCACTGTCTGGCCTGGACTATCCGTGTAAACACAGCGTCTTCTAGTGGTCACCACAAATACTGCCACATCTTAAAATGGCCACTGGTGCTGGTGGACACTGCAGCACGGCACCCCGCCTCCCCCTCACCTTCAGCCAAGGCCTCACACACTCTCTCTCTCTCTCTCACACACACACAGGTCCCACTGCAGTCACCACACAGGGCTGTTTACTCATTATCCCTGCCCACTGTTAATCCATAAAACACACTGCTCCGCCTCGCTGCTAACAGAGGTGAAGTTGTTCAGTGAAGTGCATTTGATCCTGTAGTTAAAAAAACAAATTAATGTACAGGTTGGGCCCCGCCGCGAGAAACACCTCTGAAAAATAAACACGTGAAGCCTACGAATCAGATCACTCAATAAGTTTTTATTCACAATATACAGAACAATGAATCAAGTCAGACACACTGTAGCCAGTAGAAAATAAATCTAATGAAAAAGCTAAATATATCCTTTGTAAGCAGTTTTGAACAATACAGATTAAATACATGTTTCCCCAGAAAGCAGACAGTAACGGGTTACAAACAGCAGATAGTGTTTCGACACTTCAAGATTGGAGATTATTTAATTTAAAGAAAAAAAACAGAACTTTTGTTTTTCTCCTGCCTAAGCAGCTGTCAAAAAAAATCATAACATGTAACATTCATATGGGTTGTGTGTGCGTTGTTTTGGACTCTGGGTCGCGGGGTTGTAGATTTAAATAGAAGGCCTTGGCTGAATTCAAAAATGGGCTGACTGAGACCAAGAGTTGCCAGTTCGTCACGTTTCAAACCACCTGCTCCACCCCCGGAGGAGTGGAGGAGGAAGGAAGGGGGACACAGGTGACGCCAGATGTGAAGGGTACAATGCCTGCATGGTGAAATACATTCACTTACATCAGGTCCAGGGAGAATTTAAACAAAACCCTTCAAAATAAAGTAGGTCAAAATGCAACTGCCCAGTCACAGTACCTCATGTCTGACTGTGCTGATTGTCAAAGTCCCTTCCTTATCTCCGCTCAAAAGGACCTTTGATTTCAAAGCCGTTAGATGTAGAAACAGTGTGGCGTGTATGAAATCAAAAACACAACATTTTCAGCACTTTTCTGTTCTGGGGCTATGAATAATACCCACGGTTTGATTTCATTTCAACAGTGCCATACCGTCACCATCAGTGTGACACTGCGATGATGACGATAAGCGATAGGAAAAACTAGGGCGGGGGAATGAGAAGTGAAGGGAGGGCGAGGCTCTCTGATTGGGTGGCTTAAGCATCCTTCTTTTTGATGATGAGCGGTCCAACGTTGTCCCCGGTTTCCTCGTTGTGTTTGGTGTGGGCTCCGTCGCAGAAAGGGAACTGGAAGCAGAGCGCACCGCGTTAGAGGCATAACAAAGTCGCTCTTATCACAGTTTCAGCCCTTTGTACTTTACAATAGCAGTAAACGCTGTTAGCAAACACACAATGAATCTCCCCCAAGTCACCTGAAAACAGTGACAGAAACAGATCATTTTGATGAGCTTTAGAGCAGACGTGTTCACCGTATTACCCTCGGCTTTAACGTGACTGTAGACCAGGGATCTCCAACATTTTATCTAAGAGCTACTTTAAAAAAACTAAAGTGGTCAAGAGCTACTTGCATCACATCACCTTCATGTATTTACATAACACACATAAGCTGAATGAAGCTACGGTTTGTACAGGTATGAAATTGCAATACCCAAAGCTTATGAAAAATCTCCATTTCATGTCAAGGTTCATGCCCATTTTATACTTCTTTTAGCCATCAGGCTCCAAGAAAACATTACCACTTAACACTACTATGGCCCACAAAGTTAGCTACCTCACTTTTAATATCATGGTCATTTTGGGTCTCAGTTTGTCAACCTATTGGTGAGCTACCAGTAGCTCGAGAGCTACTTGTTGGAAACCCCTACTGTAGACCATTGTAATCTTTATGATCATAACAACATTAATACAGAAACAGCTCTCCTAATCCCCAGTGGTTAGAAATGATCAAAATATTAAACTTTGCAGGCTTAAGAGACGTTTATGCACTTGTACCGGTCTACTGTGTATGATCTACTTGTGTTATGTTTTTCTCATGCCATCAACCTGCCAGTTGTCATAATCTGGAATAGTGGTTGTGTCATTTTACTTGTCTATGCCTATGTCTTTCTTGTTTTATGTGTATTCGTTGTATTGTTGTAGCGCATGTATTGTTTTAATCCATCAACCTGCTAGGGACTGCAGATGAAAATGAGCCTGTACTCATGTTGATTAAATAAAGAACCCCCCCCCCCCCAAAAAAAAATACTATAGGATAACAGATTAAACCCAGCATTACTAAGTCTCACTCATCCATTACACTAGTGACGTTACTACGGTACCAATAAGGAACACATATTAGCCTGTTATTTCATGATCAATATTAAAGGTGTAGCCTACATATTTAACAGCAACACTATAACTACAACACATCATCAAATCCTTATTATAATGTGTGTGTGCTTTTTTAGGACGTGGACATTATTTACAAACTTTGACCGGCAATTGGCAAGAATTCTGAGAATGTTTTGTGAACAATATTTTTCATTTAGAAATTATTTGTTCAACTATTTATTCGTTGTTGTTTTTAAAGCATATACTGTCGACCATATGTTACACTAAAGCCATAGCAGTATCCCTATAATGGAAAGGTATATAATGCATATTGCATATATTAGGCTGCAATTGTCTTTGAGGCCTATATGCTAATTAACCCAAATCATTCATAACTTAAGTCCTGTTTGGTCAGTGAAAGCACCTCTGTAAACTTAAATATGGGCTCTACACTTTGTAGAGTAGAAGTACAATTACACCTCTGTCATTTATAATTCATTTAAAACACCTATGCAAATAGCAGATTAGTGATACCTGTAATGCAGCAATAAAAGGGAGATGTGGATGCTTGCTGGATCCTTTTGTTTGACACAAAATTGATCTACAATATGATGTAGGTTTGTCAACCTATTGGTGAGCTACCAGTAGCTCGAGAGCTACTTGTTGGAAACCCCTACTGTAGACCATTGTAATCTTTATGATCATAATAACATTAATACAGAAACAGCTCTCCTAATCCCCAGTGGTTAGAAATTATCAAAATATTAAACTTTGCAGGCTTAAGAGACGTTCAACTTTTGATTTTCTTGTTCTTTATTCTATGTCCATGAAGCAAATTGAAGATGTTGTTTATGCAAAAGGACTTTGAGGACTCCAAGTACCACTTGGGTTCATTTCAGTGTGAGGTCTATTATTTTAAAATGTGACCTCTACCCAAACTGATAGCTGCCCACTCAGTTAAATTCAGATAGCTACAAAAAAAAGGTAGAAACCAGTGGTGCCAAGTGTTTAATTTACTCCTGCACGCATAGCACTTGAGCCGACACTAATAACAGCCTATTTCCTCTGGCATGTTTAGCAGAGCTCTACGGGTTGAAGGGGGGTTGTTCAAACTAAAGATTTCCATTAGCAGTCAAAGGAAAAAACATCCTGGCTGTGACATCACTGACTGGGATGTAAAAATGAAGGGCAACGTGTGAAAGTCTGACGCCACACACAGCAGTAGGACCTTTAATTGTGGAACGCTAAGGGAGTTTTGGACCCCCCCGATAAATGATTTTGCTATCTTAGAATGACCAATAACAGTTACTCAAACACCAAGCTGAAGTGCGGTTATGAATAGGGTTGGGCATCGTTTGGATTTTAACAATTCTGATTCTAATTGCAATTCTTCCTTTCGATTCTGGTTCTTATCGATTCTGGATACCGATTCTTTGAGGGGTGGAGTTCAAACATGTCACATGCTTATTTCACAAACAAAAGAAGAAAGTTTCATTTTGAGTCAATGGTGGGTTGCAGTTTTAGCTGGCTTTTTCAACGTAAAATAAAGCCACACTAGAGCGCTGCTTACTGTGCTCCATGGCTGCAACGCAGCAACGGCAACCAAAACATGTGCATGTTAAATTTGGAACCCATGATCAGATTTGAAACCAAATCCTCCAAACGATTCCAATAAAGAAATGATTCCACTGGAATCGTAATTTTTGAAACGATTCCAAGTTCTTGATGCCCAACCCTAGTTCTGAAAGGTTCTGAAGTAGCTGCCGAGGCATCACCTTCTTTGACTTCCAGCAGCGGCAGTACACAGCCTTGGTGGCGATGTCCTCCATGTCGAAGCTGTGGACCACTTTGGGGCTATCTTTACTGATGCATGTGTTCACCAGGCCCTTTTTACAGCTCCGCCCGTTCAGGTAATGGCTGACTAGGAAACCGCCGACAGCTGCGACCACTGCGACCGGCACAGCAACCACCAAATGCTCTGGAGAGAGAGGGGGACAAACTGGCTCTTTAGTGCTAGGTAAAGAAGTTAAACCTTGTGTTGTCTTCCCGTCGACCACGCAGCTTTGTGTCAAAATGAAAACCTTTTTTTTTTTTTGCAATGTTTTGGTCATCTTTTGACTCTTTTTTGACGTTTTCAAGCTTCCCCCCCAAGTTTTGTCACTTTTTCCAATGTCTGTCGATTTTAGTTTTTTGTTTGGCGTTTGTTTTTGTTTTTAAATCAAGTTTTTGAACATTTTTCTGACTTTTGTCACTTTTCCTGATGTCCGTCGATTCTTTTGGAAGTTTTTTTCCCCCACGTTTTTGAAGCATTTGTCACTTTCAACCTTATATCAATTTTTTTTTACAAATGCTATACAATCTAATAAAATACCCAAATTAATTGAAAGTATTGAACTGATCATTAAAAGACACACTAAAGAACGTTGTATGGAACCATCCACGTTATTTTTTTTTTTGACAATTTGAAAGGAGACCCACATTTTTTATATAGACACTTTGAAAATGGGTCAAATTTGACCCGAGGACAACAGGAGGGTTAATACTGCACTACTTTAGTAGTTGTTTAACCTTTACTTAGCCAGGATATGTCCCATTGAGATTGAAAAAAAATCTCCTTCTCAAGGTGCTGGCTAAAATAGGCAGCAGCATATTATCTCTTATAAATCTGTCTTACTACAGCTTTTCCATGTTGCATCATCAGAGGAAGGATTTCTAATAAACAGGGACTGTCTATTAGATACAGTGTATGTGCAGTGCCTTTTCATGTTGACCGTTTTTTGCAAGGCAATGAGAGGATTATCCAGGTCCACTGAGCGTCACATGATGTGTAGATTCGTAAAACAAGAGAACAGGGGCCCTGCCTTCAGTCTGGATCAGCAAGTTCAGTGATTAGCTAGCTGCTTTGCTAGAGAGGCTAGTAGCCATGATACATTAAGATGCTCCTACTGTAGATGCTGGGATCGCCTCCAAGTATGGGCTTATCTGATGGGCAAAAACTATCCGAGTGACCGTCTAGAGGTGGAAACACATGTGGCTGTATCCGACACGCCTGACTGGCCAGTTAGCTAGCTAACGTTACATGGCTGTTAGCCAGCTAAGGAACGGTTGTTGACAATGCAACCAATAAGTAAACTTTAGAAATTAGATTATCATTTAAAGATGTAGCTAGCTATGTACTAAATTAACTAGCTTGAAGTATCCATACAACGGAGCATGAGCCTCCTAACAATTCCGACCGTAACGTTAGCGGTTAACGTTACTTGGCTTGGGTAATGTTAGGTTACAGACAGGTTAAGTTTACGTTACGTTGAGCGTCAAACGAAAACACTCATTTAAAGCTAGCTTGCTATTAGCTAGCTTGAATTAATACTTTACCTTTTGAAAACGTGAATCCCGATCTGGGTAACGCGGGCATTGACATGTGTGACATAGCTGGTAAACTTGGGGTTGTTGTTTTCCTGGACGGTGTGTTGTTTGTAGTCAGCGCTCAACAGCAAGGTCAACCGGGGAGTCTTAGCTAGCTGTGTATCCGAGGGCTCTGTCAGCTCCACAAGCACCGGGCTCTGCTACCGACGTCACTGTGCAGCAGCCAATCAGGGCTGAGGAGAAGGGAGTGACCAAAGCCCGTCTACGGATGGAGTGACATTCTGCCAGGATAGGAGCAACACCATGAGCCCAATACACCCATGCATGAGCCTCGAGCCTCCAAGGGGGCAGGCTTCTCTCCTCAGAGCGAAGCCGCGTGGCGCCATTTTATGCTAACCCTATCCATCACCCCCCGTTAGCATCCCATTGACTGCCATTCATTTTGGCGTCACTTTGACAGTGACTAACTTTACATCTGAAGCGTTTAAAGACTTTATTTGTCCATCGTTTATTTCTAAAGAAACACGACAATGTATAAAAGGCTCCATTACCTTGTACCTCACGTTATGGCTCCGTAGCAGACGTTTTTATAAAAATAGGCTAACGATTGTGTCATAACCACGCGACCTACTGTCGCATAGTAGAGGAATTACCGTATAGTACAGGAGAAGCTCGCAGGCAGTTTCGACGTACATTAGCCGTTTAGTTTAATTACTGTACTAATGTTAACTAGCATTTTAGTTAGCATTAGTACATGCATCAATACTAGTACTAGCACAGTATTTACTGCTGGTGATTTGTACATGCATACAAGTCTAGTATGCAGTTCACTATTTGATGCAAGATTAAAACCAACCATAACTATTAACCATTAATTAGCCTGTGCCTATGTTCTCTCCTTACATATACCTACACTCTCCGTCTCTGCAAGATTGGTAATGATTGAGATTTCTCTTGGCACAGCTACCAGAAGACTTACAACTTGCAGACACGTTGCTCACGTCACATCTACGGCGGGAATGCGGGAAGCTCAGTTTGCAGCTGCGCAGTAACGCTCAACCATCACCGGAAAAGTGCTGCTAATAGACTTCACTTGTCTGTCAAAAACATGGATGTATTAAGAAAACAGCGGAGTCACCGAGTCACTTGGGTCCATTTTATATACTGTCTTTGCGAGCCTCCAGCGTACTTCCGGCTTCGCTTTGGTGCCGTTTGAAGACTGAACGGTAACGATAATCTCAAATAGATCATGGATATATACGGATTTGATACATTCATGTTCTTAGTCAAGATATGTACAAGTGATTTCACGTAAACCTTTACGAATGTCTCGTGTCCACGCGAAATCTAGTATTTTTTGTTAAAGTTAATTCTTAACCTTGTAAACAGTGTCACAATACATTTCACAGCCTCCACCGGCAAAGTTTGCTCAAATGGTGTTAAATGTTGCATGTGCCTCTACGTTCCAATAAAGATTCTGATTCTATGAACAACCGATGCTTTATTTAACTGTTGTTGGTCACAGCTTGCACGTTAGGGCACGATGGTTAACGCCGAAGGTTTCCATTGGAGGAGAATCATCTTGATGGCTGCGAGCTTTGGCGAGTCCCATTTCCCTTTCAATAAGTTATTTCTCTTGAACCACGTAAATGTGATGAGCCACAACAGTCCTTTCTGGATTTCACTTGATAAACTCATTTTTAACAGAAAAAAGTGTCCATCTTTAGCAACTAATTGATATATGAACACAGAATCGCCATTAATTGAAATGTAATGTATTCCGATTACTGTACACAAAAGCACCACCAGAGGGCAGCGAAACGACCTACTGACATAAAAAAAAGAATTCCATAACTACATCTTCTACACACTTCTGATCATCCATTCTGAACAATTTTAAAACCCTTTACGTTTCAGTAGTTTATTATTATATTATTTTCCAACCAGACATTCCCCAATATTCACAAAGAATGGAGCTATCTAACAGTGATGCTGTGTAGTCACGGCAGGTGTCCTGCGGCTTCACATGTCCCTTTCTTACCTCTATGTCCTCCAAAAGGGAGAGTGAGTCAACACAGGAATCATGGGCTTTTATTACACAGTTTAATCAACACACAAAGCTCAACGAGCCTCTCAGGTAATTCAATATACAGAGGTTTTGTGCAAGAAGAGTGGGTTCTTCTCGCACCCAGAGCCCAAGCCAGTCCCATAGCCATTTAAGATGTTAGCCTCTAATTTAACAATAGCAAAAAACAAAACAAAAAAAAGGAAAGGGAAATAAAATGCAACCTAAAGAGTTATGGGGAGGGGAGGGAAAGGGGTGAGATAAAAACACAGGTTAAACTAAGAAAAATAAATTGCTTAAATACCTGGTCCAGACCAGAACCTCCACTTTGTGAATGAAGAAAAGTTGGTTGGTGGTGGTGTTGACATGGGTTTACAATTGTGCGTGCATGTGTGTCTATGTGTGTGTGTGTACAAAGGGGTCAACTTGGGTGGGGTGGGAGTTAGGAGCAGGAAGTGTGGGGATAAATTCAAGTCCTTTCATAGAATCCAACCGAAGACCAAAATAGGCTATGTGCATTGGTTCCATTTTAACATAGCCTGCGATGATTTCTTTTGAGTATTCGTTGTATAAAATACAGAGTGCCCTTCGACTCGCGTGCGAAAACAAACTGCTTTCTTGAATTGTCACCTCTACGGATGGGAATTGCATGACAAACAAAACAAGAAAGGGTGCAGAGTGTAAAAGTCCCTCCATCTTATTGTCCCCCACTCCCCTAAACAAATCGGGAAATAAAGAAGAAAAAAAGAAGGTCCCCTCAAAGTTTTACAGATGCTCTAAAGGAATGCGTTTAGTGATTACCGTCGGGGGAGGGCAGAGCGGGAGGGGGGGGGTGCGACAGCCCAACCTGCACGGTGACTAAATGTAACGGAATACTGGAGTCAGGAGATAGGGCCAGAGGTCATAGGGGAGGGAGGAGGTGAAAAAGGAGTAGGGACAGATGGGTGTTGCCATTGCAAGTTGACAATATGTACACTGGAGGGTGGGCAGGTGAGCTGAGAGGAGGGAGGGGAGAGGAAAAGGAGAGTCAAAAAGGGGGGGGGGAGAGAGAGAGAGAGAGAGAGAGAGAGAGAGAGAGAGAGAGAGAGAGAGAGAGAGAGAGAGAGAGAGAGAGAGAGGAGGGGCAGAGGGAGTTTTACAGGTACTCTGGTGAAGGGGAGGGGTGGCTCAAAGAAAGCACTCCAATGGAAACCAACAAGATCTTATTTTAAACTTCTCATTTGTTTGAATGGTTTTTTGTTTGTTTTCTCTTTACGTCTGAAGCTCCCCTAACCTTATGTCGTAGAGGTGGTTGGCCATGATTCTACCCCAACACTACATTGCATACTTTTGTGTCCATTCCCGAGCTATTTTGTTGTACCTATGAACAAGCAGGGAGAGAGAGAGAGAGAGAAAGACAAGAGAAATACTTATTAGTTTTTTAGCTTTACAAAAAACCAACATATTGTTACATCTTTTACACACAAAAAAAACGTAGGGAAGCTGCGACACTGTCACTCATTAATTTCCATGTGTCCATCATAAGTTTTGCTGCTACCCTTGAAGCAGCAGTTGGCTGGAACTCTACTCTGCCATCTTGCAGCAATATTTCCAGCAGGTTTGTTTTCATGTCCCCTTCCTACTGCAGAAAACTGCCGGAGGCAATGCTGCTGGCAAATTAGTACAGATAAGGCACAACCAAAATGATAGCCATTCTCGCTGCCCTGATTATGTTTATTAAGCTTGTTGGTGAGTGATACCAAAGGGGACAAAAAGACAAAAGAGCTGTTATTGGTTTCATCATGTCCTGTAAGAGCAGAGGTGTACTAACTCCACAGCAAACAATCTTTTGGAAGTCTAGTGATTGATAAGCAGCATCCTAATGAAGCCAAAAATAATAATGTTGTAAAACCATAATAATAAAAAGGCACATTATTTGAGGGGTGCCACCTTGAAGTGCTCATATTATGCTCATTTTCAGGTTCATAATTGTATTTAGAGGTTATATCAGAATAGGTTTACATGGTTTAATTTAAAAAAAATATATAAATATAAATATAACATATTTTTGTTGTACATTGCTGCAGCTCCTATTTTCACCCTGTGTGTTGAACTCTCTGTTTTAGCTACAGAATGAGGCATCTCACTTCTGTTCAATCTTTGTTGGGAGTCGCACATGTGCAGTACCTAGGTAAGGACTACTAGCCAGTCAGAAGCAGAGTATGAGGGCGTGTCCTGACAGTACCTAGGTAAGGACTACTAGCCAGTCAGAAGCAGAGTATGAGGGCGTGCCATGCTAGCAGCTAGGCGAGCATTATAACATGTGTTCCAAAGTGACCACGTTTGTCTCTGAAGTAAAGGCTGGACTACAACAGAGCTGTTTGGAGCAGTTTGTGAACAGTGTTTTCTGGTGGAGATGGTAAGTCCCTTTGGGGGGGGGGGGGGGGACTTTGGGCTTTTTCACTTTGTAAACCTATAACCTGCACAAAAAGATATATAACACAAGAAAGGAAAGGGAAAAGGCCAAAAAACATAATTTGAGCACCTTAACATCGATGGTTCACATCGTCAGTCAAGAAGCTCCCGATTCATATTTTGTCAGTCAGTTCACCTCCTGCTTTTAGAGCCGAATCATTGTACACAGAGTAGAGCTGGATAAGAGCATGCCAGGCTGTAAAGTTTCACAGACCGAGTCTCGCCTTCAAATGACCCAGAGATTTAACTGTGATAGAAACAGATAAGGTGGTGCTGGAAACTCAGGACGCACACTTTTTACTTATTTGACTGAGTGGAGGGGATGTTTTCATAGTACAGATGGTGAACGTGAGCATTAAAATGCGAGTGTTGCAGGTAAACACAAGACTGTACTCCACACTCTGCAGGTCAGCTGGACTGTAACTGGGCGGAGGAGATAAGAAAACCATGAACCACAAACACAGGACAATTTGAAGGGATTTTTAGAGGATTCTTTTTCTTTCTTATCCATGTATCACATTTTTGTCTATTCCCATTTTAAGCAAGCACGTTAAGCTCATTGCAAGCAGCCACATCTTGCCATTCTGTTTTACAGCTACAAAAAATAACACATTCACAAATTGAGCTGCAGCAACTGTGCAGAACTTTGCATAAAGCCAGATGGATTAATGACACCAAATACAAAGTCATTTCTCGGTAACAAAAGTAAAAATGAGTGTTTGTGATATAGCTCGACCCCTCAAGTTGCTCTGAGTAGCAGGTAGTGGAGGGAAAGCAGAATTATTACCTTCAGATGGTCAAAACTACCTTTATATGGGGTGGGAATATAACAAAATGTTCTGAAACCTCAGCAGACACCTGTAATTAACATTTGGGAACGGCCAGAACCTGTGACTTTTTATGCTCACACTGTATGTATCAATTGCCAGCCATTAATGTAAACACGGAGCTCCCCAGTCGGTTTTGTTCATCGAAAAATTCCAATAAAGTTTATTGAAAATCAAGGCCCCATCCTCAATGTAGACAAAAAGAGAAAAAAGGCAGCAATTCTACTAGGAATGGAAAGACGAAAACTGGAGCCACAGATGGCTGGAAGATGTAGACAATGCGATCCGTCTGATCTGCAGTAAGCTTCATTTTTATGTCACAGCAGTCTAAAAACTACAGTCTTAGCCACGACATGTGAAATATGACTACAGTAATATTAAAACAAGTTCAGTTTATAACGGAAATCTTTTGAAAGCAGCAATGTGGGAAATCGTATATGTCATGGTACTGCTCAAACTGCAAGACGACTGACCAAAATTTCTGACCTGCTGGAAATCCCTTTGACCAATGAGAGCGTTGATCATTCAGGCTAGTAAACCAGGCGCCGTGAATCTCCTCAAACTGCACTAAAAAAATGACAACCGATCTGGCAGAAATTCAGCCTGATTCAGGTGACCAATTCAGGGCTTAAATCAAGCCTAATCTGTACAGTGTCTGCTCCGGCTTAAGAGACTTATTACTTTTGAACAGTAAGCAGGCTGTTCCCATTATTCAACCTGTGATGACACATGCTGAAACACCGACATTCCGTGTATATCTTGGCTTTCAAACTGTAAAAGACAGCACAGAAATGTGGCTAATTTATGTGAATTTGCTAGAATATTGCTATCAAAATCTATATCTTTACAACTTTTGTTACATCCCTTGTGATTGCTGCAGACTCTATGCCAGTACCAATATTTTTTTTAAATGCTCATATTATGCTTTTTGGCATTTTCCCTTTCCTTCATTGTGTTGTATATCTTTTTTGTGCATGTAATAGGCTACCAAAGGGACTTACCATCTCCACCAGAAAACACTGTTCACAACCTGCTCCAAACAGCTCTGTTGTAGTCCAGCCTTTACTTCAGAGACAAGCGTGGTCACTTTGGAACACACGTTATAATGCTCGCCTAGCTGCTAGCATGGCACGCCCTCATACTCTGCTTCTGACTGGCTAGTAGTCCTTACCTAGGTACTGTCAGGACACGCCCTCATACTCTGCTTCTGACTGGCTAGTAGTCCTTACCTAGGTACTGTCAGGACACGCCCTCATACTCTGCTTCTGACTGGCTAGTAGTCCTTACCTAGGTACTGTCAGGACACGCCCTCATACTCTGCTTCTGACTGGCTAGTAGTCCTTACCTTGATGGAATAGAAGTGAGATGCCTCACTCTGTAACTAAAACAGACAGCTCAACACACAGGGTGAAAAGAGGAGCTGCAGCATTGTGCAGTACAACAAAAATATGGTGTTTTTTGAAAATTAAACCATGAAACCTATTCTGATATAACCTATAAATACAAGTTTGAACCTGAAAATGAGCATAATATGAGCACTTTAAAACCAAGAATCATTAGCAAGATGGAGCTCGTGTCCATCAGTTGCCCGTCTGTGGATCAGAACAGGCCTTAGCACAGCTTCAGCGATGCCGGGCGGAGACTTGACATTTTATCAGGGTGGGTTGGTTTGTCATGTTGATAAAGAGACGTGGAAACAAATCCGGGAATACATCCAAATGATGCACATAACAACCTGGAGCCAATAACTTACTTTTCCCTGTCCGTCTTGTAGATGCGGGCGATCTCGGGTACTAAGGGGTCGTCCGGGTTTGGGTCACACAGCAGAGAGCAGATGGACAGGAGGACTGGAATGGACCATTTAACCAATCAGCATTCACAAATAATAACAAAAAAAACAGACATTCTCCGAATGTTTGTCAGAATTTAACTGCTGATAATACATGTAATAGGGATTTAAAGAAAAAAAAACTCTTGTACACGAGGGACACATTTAAAGCATTTCCAGGAACAAGCGCTGAATGAAAAGGGTTAAAGCTGACATGTGAAAGCCGAGAGACTACTCCAGGTTTTTATAAGGACCTCTGGGTGAGGCATTTTGCATCACTTGTGGGAAGCATTTTCATTTCAAAAAGAAAAACCACGTTTCCCCTGTATATGTTATACTGCTTATAAAAGGCAGTAGGATCTGCCATTTATCTGTAAGAAAGAGCCTACCTTTGGAGATGGTGAGAGCCGGAGACCACTGTGATCGCAGAATGTCAAGGCAAATGCTGCCGTTGCTGTTGATATTTGGGTGGTAGATTCTTGTGGTAAATGCAACCTGCAAACAGACAGAGAGAGAGAAGAAAAGTAGGGGGGAGGGGGGAGACAGAGGGGCAGGTGAGAGGAACAACAGGAAACTGAATAATGTAAAGCTGAGGCATGTTTTGGCAGGCAAGAGGCACTGCATGTGCTTCACTGTTACTGTGTATGTTGCTGCTTCTTTGTTTGCTGCTATGTCTTGCTTACCTTTGGCGGTTTGAAGGGGTAGTCTGTGGGGAAGTGTATGGTCAAGAAGAAAACCCCGCTCTGGTAAGGACTGTCATTCTAATGCCAGGAGAGAGAGAAGCCCACTCATCTCATTAGTGACTGAAGTGCAAAGATGACAAATAAATGCATACAAATGGAACATAAAAGATGAAAATACTAAGGGTTGCTGTCAACCAAGATGACATTGTCCAGGGTTCTCCCTACCATTATAAAAGCTGAGGCACAGCACTCATTTTGGGCACCACCTAAGCCAAACAAATGTAACTTAATGCCTTTTCTCAGATCTAATGATTGTAGTCAGTCCCCAGTGGACTTCTTCAGCAAGTTTTGTCATGAAGCTTTCTGAGTGTTAGCTAGTCTAGCTTTTCCAATGTTTGAGACACAGGTATGGTAATAGCAATGGTCCAAAATGATGTTGAAAAACATAATTTTCTTAAGGAAGGACCCCTTAACCCCCATCAAATAAGTGCACCTAAGTCTTCCACAAACCTAGGGAAAACACTGTTGTCTGACTAAAATTTGACCTTCTCCTGACTAAGTAAGCAGTAAATTCAGTTGACTTCGCCCTATCAGATGCTGTACTGGTTAAGTTAAGTTGCTTGATATGTGTGTGAATGTTAGATCCCCATGCAGTGGCTGACTAAATCAGTAATACACAATAAGTGAATACTTACAGGTCCCATTATCGTGGCTTGCCAGTGAAACACTAAAACAAAAAAACAGAGAAAAACAGTTATGGAACACTAAGAACACAATGCATGGCTGGGAAGTGTTAGAATATGTAATATCACATGAAGAGCGTGTGTTTATTTACACGGTTGGGTAACAGGCTCTTACATAAAGTACAACTCAGGACAGATATTCCTGGAAGTGGTATTTTTAAAAAGGGTCATAGAATGCCAGGGGACTCACATTTATTTACAGTCAGAAATTGCTCCTTATATAAATGATATTAAAAGGTAGGGCTTAAAAGAAAACTGTTATCCGGACATGGGGACAGCACAAATTGTGACAACAAAAAACAAACCCTCTGAATTAGATTTGGTAGCATTTAAACCTGTGCTCTGATTCTAGCATCCTGTTGAGGTCTGAGGACAAATGTCACATTGAAAAAAAAAACACAGCAATTATGTTTCAAGTACCACTGTCTTGTAGTTTATAGTTGAGTGGTTTCTTTGATGTTGGGTGACAGGAAGCGACATGTACAAAGCGATGTTGCTGCTGATTTTTCAGTTGTGCTGTTTTAGTGTGAAAAAGGTGCCAGGGGGCACATAACGGCGCTTACCCACTGCTAGTACCAGCCCTACTCGGCCGCGGTGCCCCGTCCTCACTTTTCCATTGTAGATTTAGTACCGCCTCACGCGTGCGTGTGAGAGAGAGAGAGAGAGAGAGAGAGAGAGAGAGAGAGAGAGAGAGAGAGAGAGAGAGAGAGAGAGAGAGAGAGAGAGAGAGAGAGAGAGAGAGAGAGAGAGAGAGAGAGAGAGAGAGAGAGAGAGAGAGAGAGAGAGAGAGACACTACGTCGAAGGTGTGTTGTTTTTTGATTCTCGGCATGTTGTGGCTGTTGCCAGAGCCAGAAGACAAATTTTGTTTCAAAAGAAGCTGGAGGCAGCAAAAAAAAAAAAAAACACACCACTGGCTAAACTATTTAAAAATGGCGGTCATGTGAACAACTTACATTATTTTGGAAATTTGTTACCAAGCTGATAGCTCTGTGTTTAAAAGTATCTGTTCCCCTTTCACCTTGTTTATGTCTATTGGGAATGAATGTGTCTGACAAGTGGAATAAATATGAAAGTATGTACATATATCTTGCTTTGATGGCAGCTAGGAAATGCATAGCTTTAAAATGGAAGGCTTCCAAACCCCCAGCAATAGTCTCTAAAGCTACTTTGTTATGGACAGCATTTATTGTAAGAGTAAAGTCAGAACCTCCGACTTTTTGAAGATATGGCAGTCTCATAGAGAATTTGATTTTATAAATGTTTACATTAATGTTAGGGATTACGACAAGTGTTATCTGAGTGCATTTATTATGTTGTTTGATTTGTTTGTTTTTGTAGTTCTGTGTTTTATTTTATTCAGGTTTCTGGCATTTCTTGTCTGTTTTGTCCTAGTGTGAAGGATCTGAAATATGAATGAGATTTATGTATGAAAACAAAATGCCTGGTTTGTTTAGGACACCGCCTGTCTGTTGCTAGCAATGATGAAGCAGTGATTGATGACGATTCTCTATGACCAATCAGTAGTCTGCAGGTTTTCACGTCACCTTTTGGTATCGCCTCAGCTCGCTTGGAACCTCGACAGAGGTGATAATAAAAAAAAGTACCCGTTAGCGGGCACCCGGGACTTTTTATCATAATGGAAAACCAAAAAAAGCAAGTAGTCGAGCAGGTACCATGTAATGGGAAAACGCCTATACTAAAGATGCCAAAATATGTTGAGTTAACACCACCAACAACTCAAAGAAAAAAAAGCTGTTCAAACACGTCGCCTGCACATTTTATCAAACTGATTTAAAGCAAGGACGCTAATAGCACTTGTGTACTTAAAGGTCCAATGTGTGAGAATTTCTCCCATCTAGCGTTGAGATCATATATCGCAATCAACTCTCTTGCGCCACGCAGTTCAAAGTACGTATTACAGCTACGGTAGCCTTCACGCTTTTTTGTGATAACGCCGGTCTCTTGCTCTTTACAATATCCCTTTTCTTTTTCTGAGTGAAGAAGAAGAAGACTCCTGCTCTTGTAATTTGGATTTTGAAAACATGTGGTCCTCCATGTTTCCTTCTTCAAACTTGCCGGGACCGGGAAGCGACGATACTCATTAGCAGCAGCTGTGAGTTTATCATGTGACAGCAAAAACGCAAAAGGCTGGAGCAGTATGTCCTGTATGTCCCTTACCGGCTAACGTATTTCAAGATGGCGCATGAATATGGAGCGTCTACCCCAGTTCATGCAAATGCAAATGTAAAATGTTAAGCCAATAGGAATACTTGGAATTGATGGTGGTGGTAAATATCACTGACATAGAAGAAATGGACCGAGTGACTCCGCTGTTTTTGACGGAGACCAGTCAAGTCTATTAGAAGCACTGTTCCGGTGATAGCTGAGTGTTACTGCGCAGCTGCAACCTGAGCTTGCCGCCGTAGATGTGACGTGAGCAACGTGTCTGAATGTTGTAAGTCTTCTGGTAGCTGTGCCAAGAGAAATCTCAATCATTCCCAATCTATCAGAGACGGAGAGCGTAGGTATATGTAAGGAGATAACATAGGCACAGGCTAATTATTGCTAATTAAAATGCTAGTTAATATTAGCAATTAAACTTAAACAGCTAATGTAAGTCCAAACTGCCTGCGAGCTTCTCCTGTACTATACGGTAATTCCTCTACTATGCGACAGTAAAGCCTAATTTATACTCGTGCGTAGAATTGACGGCGCAGGGTCCGGCGTAGACGCGGACCCCTCTGCGTCTAAGCCGGACCCTACGCCGTAGCCTGACGCGCACCTCTCGAAAAATTTAACCACGCTTGGTAGCGTTGCATTTCCCTCCGACTCATTTCCTGGTTCTCCTTCACCATAAACAACATGAAATCAAGGAGAGGGTTAACTGTTCCTGCTCCAGGTTTTCCACCGTGGTCAGAAAGAACAGGGGAGACACTTTGTTTCTCTCACTATGACTCTACAGTCCCTTAAGTCGCGTGGTTATGACACAATTGTTAGCCTATTTTTACAAAAACGTCTAATATGGAGCCATAACATGAGATACAAGGTAATGGAGACTTTTATACATTGTCGTGTTTCTTTAGAAATAAACAATGGTCAAATGGAGTCTTTAAAGGCTTCAGATATAAAGTTATTGGCTGTCAAATTGACGCCAAAATGAATGGCAGTCAATGGAATGGTGATGGCTTGTTAGCATCAAAATGGCACCATCGCGGCTTCGCTCTATGGAGGCAGGCTTGCCCCCTTGGTAAATATTCATGAAAAAGGACAAGTTTGTGAACGGGCAACACCGATTTTGATAATGAACAACTAAATGCATTACACACTGGACCTTTAAACATTCGTTGGTAGTGATATTGAAAAAAACAAGTTAGTTGATGTTTTCTGGAACAAGCTACTGATAGATACGCAGGCTGACAAGTTACATGTTAACCATTCTTACACCAACCACTGTGATGTAAACACTACATGTTTTGTAAAGGGTTCTTTCTATGGCTAGTTAGTTCAACCAAACAATTCCACACTACCAAATACAGAGATTTCTCTTTTGAAATGAATTCCAATGACATGTGCAATACAGCTCTCACTTCACCTGGCAAAACTGTGGATGATTCAGATAGCCGTTTCCTCATGTATAAAACAAACTTGAAAGTATTAATTCCAGCAGTGTGAACACAGACGAGGAAGTGATCACATCATTGCCTAAGACAATACAAGACCTTGACGTCATCAAAATAAAAATTACAAAAAATATATATATATATTTGAGGTTTACTCCTTGCTTGTGCAACTTCCAGCATTAGGTTCCCCAGAGAATATTTTATATTCAAGCAAAATTGGTATTGCAAATGAAATTTCCCTAACCTAACTGATATCAAATGGAAAATGTAATCTGAGCTTGTGACACGGAATCGAAAAGATGAGGGAAATCATTGGCGATACCCAGCCCTAATGAAGAGCAACATTTTGTTTCTGACAACATGGAACACCATGCCTACATCGCGGCAACATATCTGTGTTACCTTCACTGCCACTATGTAATTAGCAGCATGATGCCTTTCTTCAGACAGAAAAGATGTGGCTCTCGTTACAGACAGTGGACACAGTCAATACAAAGGGTTCATGTTTGGGTTACTTACAATGAAGGGTTATATTAACAACATTGACAATAGCCATAAATATAAAGTGAAAACAACACATGTACTTGAATGATCAAAAGATGTCATTATATAAGCTAGTTAGAAAGCTCTCTTTGTCTGTGCATTGCACCACATTCGTGAAGTTCACAAAACTTGCAACATGTTTGTTCTTTGGCCTAAAGCTTTTTCACGTTAATAACATGCGGGCATATACAAGGGATCGACACTATACCCATAATACTCTTACTTGGTCCTCTCTAGAGATGTAACAATTCCAGTTTTGGCTGTACAATTAATCTTCTCAGAAATAATTGTGATTAACCATATCATTTCAGTCAAATTTAAAAATATTCATTTATTTATTACTTTTTCTAACAAATACAGTTTTAAATGAATCCCAGAGTACATATTTTGGTTATATGACTGTTATGTAACCCAGATAATGTAGTAACACAGGTACACAGCCTATGAAGTAAACTGTGCCTCTTTATTATCATAAAACATTGAGGTTTTTTTCTTAAATGAACATAAAGTTGACAAATACCATCAATAGTCATACCCCTTAGAATCTTAGATAATGTTAGCAATTAAACAAAGAGACAGCGATAATGTAAAAATTGCGATTAGACAATTATGTAATGATTGTTACAGGTGTAGTCCTCCCCATAAACAGTAAATATAAGCTGGGCAGATAGGTGAAGTTGGGGAAATAATAAAACATAGAATCACCTTTCAATGTAGTCCAGTCAAACAACACCAGAATGTGGCCTCTCCAACAGAGTGCCAACAAAAATCACTTATTTTTCATAGGGTTATTTTACTATAAACTGCTTGAGCTATGTGTTCATGATATTGTGCCTATCCCCATACACACAAATACATTCAACAAACATAACCTGGACTACAAGGCTACTATGCCATGCTTATTACACAATGGGATAATATGACTTCAATCCATTGTTGCTTGATCATTTTAAAACAATATATATTACTGTAACAATCATTACATAATTGTCTAATTATCTATATTTTGACATAATCGCCATTTCTTTGTTTAACTGCAATTAAATGCTAACATTATCTTAGGTCCTAAGGACTAAGTCTGTTGATGGCAATTGTTGATTTTGTTGAGTTATGCCAAATTGTAATAATATAACTAATTCTGGGTCACACTGTTAAGCTAAAGCAATGTTAGTTGTTGCCACTTGACCCTATAATACGTTCATAGCGACAAAAATGAGACGGACATGTAGCAATAGAGTTGGGAATATTATGCTATTATAATGAATCAGTATTTTCACAAGAGGCAGTCTACAGTCGGTATTTCCTGGATCTGCTTACTCAAAAAACAGAGGTACTTCCTTAATTTAGTTAAATGCCCTGGACTATACAAGAAGCCAGCCGCTTCACTGATGCTTACATTTTCCTTTGCAAGTTACAATACTTGGGCTTCAAAACATCTTTATGTATTTGGGTTGCAGTCTGTGTAAATTGAAATATTGTGGGTAATTTTACCTATCCAAACTAATCACATTAATCATGTTTAACTCGAGGGAGCAGATCTGGAGACAATTCATAGCTATCTCGCAGGTGATGGATTTAAACATACATAGTCTGTAAGAAATTAGAATAAGGCATTCCTTTTTGGTGTCAATTGTGTATATGTATTATTTATTAAATAAATATTTATTTATGTGGGTTGAGTTGTTTATTGAATGATCTGGCCAGAATAAGGGAAGGGTAAGACGGGAATTTGTTTGAGTACTGCTCAATTTTGAGCCCCCCATTACACACAACGGTGGTCGAGATGATGGACTTACTGTCATCTCCTACTGGTCCTGCAGAACACTGGGCTGGTGGGTCCCGTGCCAAGTCGTTCAACTCCTGAGACGAACATATGACAAGTCAGTTGATCAGGTCCTGCACGGTATTTCAAGTGTTTCCACAAACATTAACCTACAAAACAGAACTGGGAATGGCAACACACACAAAAACGAAATTCCTGGAAAAAAGATATAAATCTGAAACTAATATGTTTTTGTTTCGTTTTAAAATACCACTTACCAGGCTCTGTATGAGCCCTCTGTATAGTTGACTAAATCCCTGTTTGTAAACAGATCCGAAGGTCAGTGCCACTGCAGTTGCTACAAAGTCTGACTGCAACAATGACAATTAAAACAAGCCATTCCTACTGACAGAACAACACTACAGTAGCACCGTGAGCTTTGATTACTGGAGCGATCGCTATTACATAATAGCATTTCTCCAGGTACAGCTGGTAGAACATATGACAGCCAAACTGAGATCACGACGATATGACAACAAAGGTTTACTATAACCAAGACACTCTGGTGAACCGAGTGGGAAAGTCGCTGTGTGCAGCCGAGTGTAACGTTATGGTGCAAACAACGACAACACCACCACAGGATGTCAAGTGAGAGAAACATTATGCTGGCTGGTCAACCACATTACGACACTTGCTGAGGTTACTGGAAGAATTAACAAGATAAAACACAACATTCAGCTAACTCGATCAAACAAACGGTATGGTGACGATCTGCTGCTCGCCTGCTGTCAGCAACATGGCATCAAAGGCGAACAACGCGTGGGGCCTGTTTTGCGACACACTGCTAACATTATCACTAGCGTTTCGCTGTGTATTGCTCCTTTGTCGAATACAAACAATTGTAATGTCAAATACAACCAATAACACTACTATTTTTTCGCCACTGACGTTACTGAAAATACTTAACTTACAGGTTGTGCATTACGAAGACAGTATAACGTTAAAAACAGGGATTAGATAACGTAAACTATAGCTTAACGTTACGTTAGCTACATCCATTCTTATATTGTAGGCTGTTAAAATTCTACTTATATCCAAACATGAAAACATCGACAAAGTTAACTAACAGTAACAACAACAAAAAAAGAGTTAAAATGGCAAATCAGTTAATAGAATAAGCGCGAGAGTGCCCTTAAATTAAGCTAACGTTAATGTTAGCCGGATAACTTATCTGTCAAATCAAGGAGCGAGTTAAGCAAGCTAAAGTAACTGTAATAAATACAGTTAGCTAGCTAGCTAGCTACCTACCTTTACTATCACATAGGGGAACTACTACAGAGATACATTATAGCCAAAACACCTAACGGGTAGAAACTACCGTTAATTTACTGTGAAGATGTAACGTTAGCGTCATGTAGTAAGCTAACGTTAGCTTGATCAGAAGAAGCATTTAGCTTATCCGAGTTAGCAACCACCGGGACAGATAATGCTAGCTAGAAACAGCTAGCACACCGCTACTATCGCAGACGTTTCCTAGTGACCGGCATAGCTAACGTCAGCTAAAACGTTTCGTTAGATCCCGTACTAAAGACATCGATGGTGAACCGATGTAACATGACGAAGAGCAGTTTAATTACGGTTAGCTAAGATTACTAACGGTTCATCTATAGCAGCACTGGTGAACCCGACATACAGGCGGCGTCACCCGCTACTCAGATACCGTTAGCTGGCCGTTGAAACCAAGCCCGAATTATTTAGTCAGTATTTTTGTATTATTCTCACTTTATTAAACCCGACAGACAAGCATCAGATGGTCCGCCTTGGATTTAAATCCCTAACGAAACTGCGAAATCCTGGGCCTCGTCGTTCACTTCCTTACCTTGTGAATTCTTTTCAGAGCCATTGTTGTGCTAGCGCTTCTGTCAGGGAAAACGTGCGATTAAAATGGCGATTGGTATCACTGTCCGTTGGTAATACTACGACTTAGTTTTCATAGAACACCGTTACTGTACACTCAATTTACCGATCGTTACAAGAAGGAACCACCGATAGAATTTCGAGACGAAACTGAAAGATAGAAGGGGTAGAACCGCGGTCCTTCCTCCTACTGCAGCGGCTACCAAATCACTGCGGCCTGGGATCTGCCAGCAGCAACAACGACAAGACTTCCGAACTCAACTCTTCACAATAAAAGCCCAATCGCCATTAATCCAAACTGACTTACCTGGTAACTTTAGTAGAACTAAACTGACTAAATTATATTTGAAATTGTCCGACTTGGCTGTGCTCTATTCTCATACTATAAATTAAACTGCACCTGTTAGGTAAATAAAATGCAGGGCCACAAAATCAGAATCACAATCACAAAAGGTTGTATTGCCACAATAAGTACACTTATGTAGAATTTGCCTTGGTGAAAGGTGTATACATGAACAACAAGCAAACATATTAAACAATAATATGAAATAAACAAAAAATACAGAAAAACAAATATATAGATACAAAGTACTGACTGACTCTTATGTGCAGGCTCCACCGAGAGGAACACATATTATTGGGCTGCAAGTAACCATTATTTTCATGATTGATTAATCTGTCAATTTCTGTCTCCATTAATTGTTTGGTTTATGAAATGTTAAAAATAGTGAAAAATCACATGCAGCAAATTCTCTCATCCAAGTAGTTGGAACTTGGACCAGAGAATGTTTGGCACTTAACTAATTGATATAATTTATTACTATGAATATAAATACAAATTAATCAATTTTCAAAAAGATTCATTTTGTCTACAAAGTCGACTAATTGTTTCACCTCTATATATTATAACATGTTTATTCCTTTTTCAGAGACCAATATGTTATGTTTACTTAATTTAGTGTTTGACGAAAATACAAAAAAATACTTGATTGCACTTAAAAGGAGACTTATTATATACCGTTTTCAGATGTAGCTATACTTTCTGTTTCTACTGAAACATGTTTACATGCTTTAATGTTCAAAAAACATTTCATTTTCTCTCATACTGCCCATGGCTGCGGCACCTGTTTATTTTTTTATTTAACATCACTGTTTTATTCTGAAGGCCAGCAGCCCAAGCCGGAAGTCTTATTGTTGGAACGCATCTCGCTCTCACTGCGCTACCGAAAGCCATCCGCCGACCTGAGCACGTAGCTATAGGGCTCACACAGAGGCAGTGCACGCTGGACACGAGATACTGCAACTGGCATCATCGTGGCTCCGGGGTTGCGACGGCAAGGTTCAGCTGTGTTCACATGTCCCAGATGAGCCAAAATGTCTACCCAGCACGTATTTTGCATTAGGTGAACTCCAGGGAACTTGTGCTAAGACGGTTTACTACTACAGTTACACTAGTAGGCATTTGCAGACAGTGAAGTGAATATGGTTACACTTTCCGTAGCGTCATAGAGATGGACTACTCTCGGTGTCTTCTCAGCGCGGAGTGATACAAATACAAACACTTGTGATCGCGAGATCGTGGGTAGCCTAATGTCAGGGCATATTTTATTTTGAATAAGTATAATGAGATAAACTAGACCTACTGTAACTACGGATTGTATATATAATTTATAGAGCAACTGAACATTTTGAATATGTTTCAATATATGTCACTGGGTGTTATATTCGTGTAGCATAAAATGCTATGTTTTTGCATTTGCATTTTGTCCCAACAGATTTCAGGTAAAGGTGTATGTTAAGGTGGGTGGATCATGGTAACAAAAAACTGATATTTTAACCTCCAACCTCAACCTAATAATCTCCCTGAGGGTGAAGCCACAATAATTACAATTTCAATTCCAATTCCAATATGAAATTCCAATATGTAATATATTTACTTGGTAACACAAAAAATAGGTAGTTAATGATTAGGTAGCCTACTGTTTTTGAAAGGGTAGTTACCCTTTTTCAGAAGGGTAACTAATCATTAGTTACCCTTTTTCAGAAATAGGTAGTTAATGATTAGGTATTGTTTTTGAAAGGGTAGTTACCCTTTTTCAGAAGGGTAACTAATCATTAGTTACCCTTTTTGAAAAGGGTAGTTACCCTTTTTGAAAAGGGTAGTTAAGCTTTTTCAAAAGGGTAGTTACCCTTTTTCAAAAGGGTAACTACCCTTTTCAAAAAGGGTAACTAATGATTAGTTACCCTTCTGAAAAAGGGTAACTACCCTTTCAAAAACAGTGCCTAATCATTAACTACCTATTTCTGAAAAAGGGTAACTACCCTTTTCAAAAAGGGTAACTAATGATTAGTTACCCTTCTGAAAAAGGGTAACTACCCTTTCAAAAACAGTACCTACCTATTTTTTTGTGTACCTTATTGTAAAGTGTTACCACTTACTTTAATAAATCCAAAAATGACCCCAATGCGTCATCAGATATTAATCAAACATGCTAAGTTGAAATACTTTCTTTCTCCTTTTGAAATTTCCGTTCCGTGAAGGAATTTCTGTTTGTGTTTTGGCCTGTGTGTTGTTATCAACTGCCCAGTTTGACAGCCAGGCCGGGTTGCCAGATATAGGCTATACCGTTAGTACAGCAATGAAAGCAACAAACAAACAGGATCAACGGAGATAGATTCTAACATAGAAAATAAAAACATGGCATGTTTGTAACAGTTGCGACCAGAGACGTTACAAACCCCTGGTAAATATTGGAAATGTATTTGAAAGATGGACACAAAAGAAAAGCAGAGTTGGCTAATTTCCTCCAGAACAGGTAAGCATTAGCTTCAGGCTAATTTATCACAGCTAGGGACAGGTACTTTATGTCATTTCAACATTTGTGTACTCACATTGAATTATATAGTTAGTACCCCAGTTGGTTACTTGCAAAAACAAATTGAGACACGCCGCCCTGCTAACCCTGCTAACTGCTAACGTTACCGGAAGACCAGGCAAGCAGGCCACAGCTGTTTACAATGTGTGGCCTGTTCAGCGGCCGTAGCCGACAACGGTGAGTTATTTGAAGCCAAGAGAGGAGGCTGTAAATCAGGAAGAGAGGACCGTGAGTTTGCAGTGTGTTTAGCAATTGTTGTCATAATTCTAAGCGAATAAAGTGTGTTCAGTTGGGTGGATAGGACGGCAAGGTAGTGGTATTTTTAGCGGTTCCTACCGTAATTCTATGCTAGGAAGTGTGACTGTCCGTCGGGTGGAGAGGACAGCAAGGTTGTTGTGTTTTTAGTGGTTCCTACCTAGCCTAGAAATCTAGACGCACCCTAGCGGCAGCAAATTTTATTTGCAGCTAGGGTCAGTCTAGGCACTCTCCGTTGGCTTGCGAGCTGGAAAACCCAAATTTTGGGGGGGCCAATCACATCGTGTATTGAGTCGGTGGGCGGGGCTTATGGCTGCTGCTGCTGCTGGCGAACAGCGGTCTTCTGGAAGACTTTGACTTAAGCTTTTCTTTGAGAAAAGAACAAAGAACGGCACTGAAGTCATTCTTAAAAAAAGAAGATGTGTTCTGAGTTTTGCCGACCGGATACGGCAAAAGTTTAATCTATCAACTAGCTCCGCCACCTTATTTGTTGCTCTGCCTGGTTGTAGCTCTATCCTATTACATGCAGAGGGAGTTTGAAAGACAACAGTTTATCCCGCCCCTCGGATGGAGCCCTGTCAATGGTGAGTTCCCAGACCCAACATCTTGATGTGGGTCTGGCTTGTCAGGCTAGTTCCTACCGTAATTCTAAGCCAAAAAAGTGTGTCTGTCAGTTGGGTACAGAGCTCCGCGTGAGCACGGGCTTCTGCTATGTCAATATAGCCAGCATCTAACGTTAGCTACTCTGCTGTGCTGTCAAGTAATGTCTGTCTATGTGAGACAAGCATCTAGCAACATTGTTGTGAATGCTGCGGTCTCAGCCTGGCAAAACTCCGTGAACTTCGAGTCTGGGGAGGAGGGGCGGGGGAGACGACTCTCTCCAGTATTTTGAATTTGTACTGCAGTAACTATTTTTAACACTAGCTGTCAGTATTACATATTGCACCTTTAAATCAGTCAGAACATCATAGGCAGTAATTTCCATTACACCATTAAGTGCACATTTGTTAAATAAACTTGAGCTATAAGTACATTAACCCTGCAAATACTGCTATGTTCATATTAACACTGCAGCCCAACAGCAGGACAGATGCCTTTCATCATTCATTTACTTCAAAACACATTTAAATGTAAAATAAGAAATACAAAAAATAACCGAGTCTCTATATTTTCAAGCTAAGTAACCCATCCCTAATGAATACCAGTAGCCTATTAATCTCGACAATCAAAATAAATAACGTTGGGTCAGTTCTATGGAGCACTGTTGGCTGCAGAAACTCTTCACAAAGGGTTCAACTTAGTCATTGAAGTGTGGCATTTGTCACTGATTATGCAGTAGACCTATTATCCTACAACAGGCATTCAATAGGCTATATATGTGAATGTTTTCATCCTATTCATAATTGTTCTTATGCTCTTATGAAATGTGTGGACAGTCGTCACATGAAGCAAAAAAAATGATGTGTGAAAAGGCAGAAGGGCTATGCAGAGTTTATCAAGAAAAGAAAGATCTAACATTACATTTTTAGATTTTTAAAGCAAGGACCTTTCCTGAAATCTTCACATCTCCCTTACCATCCTCCATCTGGACATAATTTTACTTTTTCACTCTGGGTTGGAACATAATTATAACATATTGTATATTAACATTATTAGTAGCAGTATTATGAGTATGTTAGGCCTTTATTTGTGACAGGACAGGTTAGACATGAAAGGGAAGAGAAGGGGGGGAATGACATGCAGCAGATCGGAACGAACCTGTGGCTTCTGCGTCGAAAAAAGCCTATATATCCCAAACAACTAAATACATTTACCCCTTATAAAGTATACCATTACATTTATATTCAAGCACAACACAGTTTTTCATTCATGAGGTGATTGCCAATTCCCATTTCTTAAAAAATGTATCAAATGGTGTTCAGATTTCTTCATAAAAACTCAGCTTACCTCTCAATGTGTATGCTATTTTTTTTCCTTCAAATTTACTGTGGCATATTTTTATCACAGACACCAATGTTTGTCTTGGCACTTATTAACAGTTCAGACTAAAAAGTAATTTTGCTTAAAATACACACATCTATAAAGATAGATAGATAGATAGATAGATAGATAGATAGATAGATAGATAGATAGATAGATAGATAGATAGATAGATAGATAGATAGATAGATAGATAGATAGATAGATAGATAGATAGATAGATAGATATACTTTATTGATCCCAAACTGGGAAATTTCTGGAAGTGTACATTATTTTGCTCTCAATTAAGATCTGGGGGGTAAAAGTGAAATCAAAATGATTTAGGTTCATTTACAGAAATACATATATGAGATATCTGCCCCTTTTAAAGGGAATATGTGAGAATCATACATATAGGTTACATTCCATAGCCCTGTTTTTCCCTAATGTGGTTCCAAATTGTCAAAGATTTGAATAGGGAAAACTAACTTAAAACATAATTACAATGTTATTCATTAACAGCTCTTGAGTTCTGAGTTGTAATCTAATCTTATGTAACAACAACTTTTGTTGAATATCTGCAGTAAACTCTGGTCAATAGTAATCACGGTTTGTGGTATTGTTTGATTTGAATGATGATAAACTAAAACCTAAATTACATAAAATGACAACAAGAACTGCATTTGGTACAGTACATGTTGGGTAAAAAGTAAGTCAGAGATGTTCTAACTGGTCCATGCATTCATATTCAGCAGACTTGACTACTGTAACAGTCTCCTTACAGGTCTCCCAAAAAAGGCAATCAAACAACTTCAGCTAATTCAGACCGCTGCTGCCCGAGTTCTTACTAACACCAAGACAATTGATCACATCACTCCAGTTTTAAAGTCCTTACACTGACTTCCTATGCCTCAACGAATTGATTTTAAAATATTTCTACTAGTTTATAAATCCGTAAATGGGTTAGGACCGCAGTACCTCACTGATCTCTTATTGCACTATGAACCACCCAGACCTCGCAGGTCGTCTGGGTCAGGTCTGCTTGTTGTACCCAGAGCAAGAAAAAAAGAGGCTGAATCAGCGTTTAGTTTTTATGCCCCAAGTATTTGGAACAGATTACCAGAGAATTGGAGATCCAGGCTGAAGACCTTTCTTTTTTATGTTGCCTTTCCCTAGTTTTTATACTGAAATGTAAATTTTATTTTTGTGTTTTACCTTGCATCAATTTTATATTGATCTGTGATTTTTTTTTGTTGATTTTTATCTTGCATCAATTGTTATACTGAGCTGTGAATTGTATTCTTGTATTTTATTTTATTTCAGCCCTTACCTAGTATTCATTTTGTATTTGCATATATATTATTATTATTACTTTTTATTCTCTAATTTTAATTTTCGAACTTAGCTTTTTAATGTTTGGTGTTTGGTGTAAAGCACTTTGAGTTGCCCTGTGCTGGAATGTGCTATATAAATAAAATTGCCTTGCTGGCCACTGTACAAACACCCGTCTTCCTAGAATTCTGTCTAGAATTTTTATTTACATTTTTTATCTTTCAAATTGATGGCATATAGTCCTTTGTTTTGGAAGTAGAATAATTGGAGAGTATACAGATCTGTGTGGGGGTAGGGGTAGTGGCACACAATGGTGTCTGCCAAAGTGTGACAGAGATGCAACAGCTGGACCCGAAATGGGGAACTTGCAGTTAATGGTTGTTGTTGTTTTTTATACTACTTCCTATGAGGAAATCATCAAATCCGACAGGGTTCAAAGTGCAGCTGAGCCGAGGTGCGGTCGATGCTCACAAACTGACATAATGGCTGGTAATACTCCGGATCAAATTATGCAGATGTGAAAGATATAATTTGTTCTTTAGAATAATGTCCGTTGATCCAAGTGTGCCAGTGTAAAGCTGAGCCTGACAAACTACTGGCCACTGTACAGACACCCTCAGAGCTAACACCAAGGCCAGTTCATTGGGGCCACCTTCTGTCCAGACTTCACATTTTTGCCTCAACACTTCTCCAACCGACAGCTCCTACATCCCCCCTTTGTTGTATTCAACTATTATCTCCAGAATCAGCTTTAAAGGGATACCGTACTGAAATAGGGCTGATCACGGTCTCCCCTGGCTGTAGGTAGGTGGGCCAACGCATTTTTTGTGCATGCACTGTTTTAGTCTGGTTCAACACCGGCAGTGTTGAACCAGACTAAGTTACGCTAAGTTAGCTTAGCATAGTGAATGGAATCCTATGTTGCCGGTTAGCATGTTGTGAGTAAAAGTGACCCAACAAAAGACAAAAAAACAACCTAGTTACATGCACTGAGGCAAAAAATGCGTTGGACCACCTATCTACAGCTAGGGGAGACCATGATAAGCCCTATTTCAACAAATGGTGGCGTATCCCTTTAACGGCCAAGTAAATGTGAACATGTACAGGCTTTTTGTTGCTCTCAAAGTACATGCAAAAATAATTCCATAGAAATAGACATACGCCTAAAAACAAGGACAAAAAAGCTGAATAAGGTAGACATTTTGATACTATGTAGGCCTACAGATATAAGTTTGTATATAAAGTTTATAAATAAATGCATACATACATAGTAGGCTACATACATACATACCGGTACATATATACATACATACATACATACACATGTAGGCTACCACATGTGCAAAAGTGCAAATGATGCTGGAGTAAATTTAGAATTATTAATATATCAGGTTGCTTTTATATCTGAGGTTACAGTGTATACTTGAGAGATATTTACATTTGTAAATTATGTGTTTAACACTATTAAATATATAATTTACTCAAAGGTGGGTGCTTGGTGTTACAGGGTTATTGCAGAGGGATTGATCCTGAAACTCTTCTTGTGTCTGGTTGTTTTGGCGTAGTGTTCTGTAGGCTTACCAGAATATCAGAACATCTATTTTTAGAATAGGAAAGACAACAATATCCTACGTGATCTTTTGTCAAAGTTACACACGCACACGTGCGTGCACGCACCCACGCGCAACCACACTCCACAAAGTAGTTGTTTAAGGGGGGAAGCCCTGTAATCAATGCCTCCACAGGATGGCAGCACGAGTCTGAGTGTGCGTTTGAGTGTGTGTGCGTTTCCGCGTGTGCGTGAATCTTGCGTGGGAGTTCCTTCTTTCGCCATTCCAGGGTGTTGCCGTGCAGCTGCACAGCACCGCTGGCCATAGATGCGAGGCGTCCTGGAGAGGTAGAGTAGAGAGAGCCTGCGCGTCTCTTTCTCTCTCCAAGGCGTCTCCTCGCCCTCTAACCTCCAGAGTAGGCTAGTCTACCTCCACCTCCCCTACACCAGCACCCCTACACCACCCCCCTTCCCCCTCAAATAACAAATTCGGGGTCCAAGCATGCCACAACAGCAGCTTGGTATCAGTCTATCCTCCCCCAAAGTCACCGCAGGCGCAGCATCAGGCTTCCCCCGTCCGAGAGAGTCCGGAGACTCCACCGAGTGATGCCACTACTGCAGCGAGAAAAGCACCCAGCAGCAACCGCGCATATTCCCGACGCCTGCCGGACACCACCACCTCGACACTTGACAGAAGAGAACGAGCGCGCCCCCCCCCCCCCCCAACCCCCCAAACTCCCCATCCTACCCACCCACCCCCCTCTGCTCCGTTCCCGTACCGACTCCAGGATGTCCGACTGCAACGCTGCAAGTCCCACCGACCGGGTGATCAAATGTAGGCAAGCCAGATCATGCACGTGAGAGTTTAATCTGTGCCAATAATTCTAACTCATCTTTTTTTTCTTCTTCCTTTTTTTTTTTTTAAAGTTTGCATCGTTTTCGTTGGACCACTGTCTCTTTTTTGCACGTTTTTTGAGTCCATCCCTTTTTTATTATTGTCATTATTATTATTATTATTATTATTATAGCACCATAATAAAAGAAGCCTATTTGGCTGGCGAGTCACCGTGCATGTGGCTCTGAACCTTTTAGAGAATAGGGAGGGGAAGGTGGTGGTGGTGGTGGTGGTGGTGGTGGGGGGGGGGGGGGTATCCAGTACGAAACCCCATAATCAGGGTCTTCCCCAGTTATTCTATCAGAATTCACCCCCTCACCGAGGCATTACCCAATTTTCTAACGGTGGTGTGGGGGGAGGGGGGGTATCTCTTCCTCTAGCCAAAGCTATTGTGCGACACCCTGTGCTGCATGAGTTCTATTTACGCGCTCCACTCCTAGCGGTGGTTTCGTGTTACTGAATAATACCCTACAGAGGCACAACGAGAGAGCGATAGAGAGAGGGAAAAGCAGGGAGGGAGAGGAGAGGGAGATGAGCATCTTGTTCCAAAACACCAAGCAGTGTGACGATGACAGCGAAAGGCAGACATAAAGGTAAATAAATGTTACGCATAAGCTGCGATCTTTGGTGTTGTGGTTCTGCTGTGGATGTGGATGGTGTCACGGGATGATGTTGCATGTAAGCAACGATGTAAAGGAGTGAGAGAGGAGAGAGGGAGGGTAAGATGCAATGGGAGACTTGTCACTCGGAGACTCAAGGATTTTTAAGCTTTCTGTGGCTTTGTGTTTTATTTACTGTAGCCTATGCACGTCGTAGCGGCGCCCCGGTGGTGGATGTGCCGACCACATAGGGTGACCTGCCTTAGCGATAGAGTTTTATTTTTTTGCCAAATCTGAGCCAAAGTCAGGTAATCGAATGGTTTCAATGGTAGGTAGGCTGACAACTTTGCCAGGCCGAGTGCGCACCTCCAGAACTGTGAGTTTGGTTTAAATACATAGGCCTATTAGAGGAAATCAGCCTGATGTTCGCCAATGTGACGTTTAAAAACCACGAGTGCACATGATGGATTTACGAGTCGTTTGAAATCGACGTGTTCTCATTAAAGGCCTGAATGTCAGCGGGTGGTTGTGCTTCTCCCGTGCGTATCGCTCTTCCACGTCTCCGTAAAGGTCTCCCTGGCTTCCCCCTCTTGTTTCTCCGAGGGTCAAACGAGAGACCAGATTGAGTTTAGGGATGCTGCGCTGCGTATCCGAGCCTATTGCCCGACGATGATGATGCATACCGCCCTAATGGTGTTATTGCATCACTGGATGACAGAATATTTAATGTGTTTATGAGATAATTTTACGCGTGGGCGTTTAGGAGGCGAGGAAGGGCTCCGCTCGGGTTATGATCCGCGGAGCTTGCACAGATTGTGCTTATCGGGTCACACAACAAGGCTGGCATGGCAGCGGCGCTTCCACGCATGCAGGCTGTCACATGCAACGATGCCTGGCTAGCTGGCTGGCTCTCCCACTGGCTCCCCTTAATAAACTCAAGGTCTCTCTGCCGGAAGAAGCGGAGCTGACAGTTGGATGCGTCGCTTGGGCATGCCCCGGTATTCCGTGCGTGCGTCGTGCTTGGAAGGGGGTGGGCTGGGGGCGTGGAGGCTCTTGCAGTTTTTGCACGTAGGGCTTCAGGACTGCATGTGCATATTTCTACAGTGTGTGTGTGTGTGTGTGTGTGTGTTTGCACGCGCGTGTGACTGGATGCTGTTGTGCAGGGGCGTGCAACGAAATCTGTATCCCGAGAAAACTGACTGACGGCAAATTAACACTGACTCCCCCAATCCATCCATTAGTTATCTGCCCTTACCCCCAAATCAGTAGCTCCCCTTCACATGTGAATGTGTATTTTTTTGTTTGCATGGGTGTTGTAATGCAGCTGGGCCACCGGAGCTCAGCTGCCTCACCACTGGAACAAACTATATGGCCTATATCCTCATGCATCATCCATCACACACACACACACACACACACACACACACACACACACACACACACACACACACACACACACACACACACACACACACACACACACACACACACACACACATAAATGCACATTCTGTAACAAACATGCTGCAAAACAACACAGCAATTCATCAGTCAGGTAAGAATGACTTAGTGTGTGTGGAGCCTGAGAGAGATGGGGGCATCAGTCAAAGAGACATCACTACTGGCGCATGGACTGTGCCCGGTAGTTCCCCATGTTATAGATTTTAGTGATATTCAGGGGAGAGAAGTGCACAGCGATGGAGCCAAAGGACAAAGCATAGCGAGAGGAATGGACAGAGAGGCAGAGAGTGTGGGGGCGAGGTGAGGGAGAGAGGGAAGGGGAGAATGTGACAAGGCCACGGAGGAGGTGAAGTAGCTAGAGCGAGAGAGAGAGAGAGCGATGGAGAAGAGAAGTAGTGTTTCACACTGCTAAGTGGCAGGACAGCATCCTCTGACTTAACCAATTGACTTCTCACACTCTTTTTGATTCACTTACCATGCAAACCCATCTGTGCGTGTGTGAAAAACAAGTCGGCTTCAGAGCCAAAATGTGATTATGTGACTCTCGCATAAAAGTTTAGTTAAATAACTTAAAAGTAGTTGCCGCCAAATATTGCCTTTATTGTTCTTAAGTAAGGCAGGCTGGAGTAGAACAGGATATTTTACTTGATGTTATAGAAACACAATGTAACTGTTACTCCTCATGCCAGATCCATAACTGTATCTACAATAGAGCAACAACGATATCATTTCTCAGTGAGTGACACAGAGAGACATCGTGCTATCAGGTATATTATACCAGCATTCACTGGTGACAAAGGGCAAACCTGTACCCATGAGTCAACAGCAAGGAATCTTGGATGTGCAAAATGAGGACTTAGTGTTATCTGCTAATAGACTACATACAATGCAAACATGGAGGCTGGTACAGTAGCTCGGCAGTGCTAATCTCCCTGTCGATTTCCTGGAATCCTGATGTGAGGGTCAAAGCAGGGCACAGATCTGCTGAAGTCCACACCTAGTGCTGAAAAGCTCCATTGACAAAAAAAAAAAAAAGACATCAATTCAATTTGTATCACTCTGCCTGCGGTTACCCCTTTAGCAGCGAAAATATGGAAAACATGGAGGAGTTTTGTGAGTAAGGTTGTTCTGTGTATTAATCAGACAGTGTAAAACCTGGGAAAAAATGCACTAGCAACATGATACTTCTGGGCTCATGCTTGATTCTTTAACATAAAAACAAAAACATAATTACAGATACTGTGTAATGCATCACTTCCACTGCACATCTTCTGCCTTATAGACCTTCTTCATGGCAGAAGCACAGGTATAAATAACAACGCATTGATGGCTGCATTCCATTTATCAGCTAGTTTCAGGGTTTGGTGTGGCGCGTGCTGGCTCACTGTCACGGCTTACTGGCACACTTACTTACAGAGCTCCAAGGTCACGAGATGTGGAAAAGGTTTAATGGCAAGGTTGTCTAGGAGCCAAGCCATGACATACTTGATCAAATAAAAGCACCAAGCATTTTGTGGCTACAGCTTTATCATTACGGCGGAAAACTACTGGCCTGATTTTCACGAAACTTGGTGGAATGGTTGAGCATGGGCCAACAAAGAACCCATTACATTTTAGAGCGCAGATCTGAATCACGGGGCGCATTGTTTTTCACTTTTGTTAACAAAAGGTGTCCTCACATGCGATCATATCCTCAAATAGCAATCCAGCATTATTAAAATCTCTTGTTGAAACCAAAGGCCTAGCTCCCCTGGCTGACATTGAGAAAGTAGTCCCCATTAAGAGATGACAATTTAAAGTGCAAAGGTGATATTTATCGTTTTGTAAATTCTGACCTGTTAAACATCAATGAATGTGTGAATAGTATTCACTAAAGCTGAGTGGAGCCATATCAAATATGCACACGCATGCTTACACACGCATGCTTACACACGCATGCTTACGCACGCACGCACGCACACACACACACACACACACACACACACACACACACACACACACACACACACACACACACACACACACACACACACACACACACACACACACACACACACACACACACCACCTCTGGCAAGGCTTGTGGCATACTGGGCATATTTCCTTTTTAGTGTAACATGCTGTCCCATTCCCTTCTTGTTCCCTGAGTCCTGTATGAGTGTTGTGTGTGTGTGTGTGTGTGTGTGTGTGTGTGTGTGTGTGTGTGTGTTGGATTTTGGTGTTATCGTTGTGAGCCAGGGGTCCCACCTTGACAGGTCTCTGTGTGCCCTGTGGGGAAGGCGGCAGGGCAAGGGCTATTTATAGAGAAGGTACTCCAGAGAGAGAAAAAGAGAGAGAAAGGGATTGTCTAATGAGGACAGGCTATGAGGGGATGGGCCGTTGTTTGTGTGTGTGTGTGTGTGTGTGTGTGTGTGTGTGTGTGTGTGTGTGTGTGTGTGTGCTTGTGTACACAGATGGTCCTTCATGTGTGTAGTGTGCATTAATTGAATGACTTCAAACGCATCTTTAGTTGTCCCCCCACCACCACCACCTTCAAAGACCTATGGATCTACAGTATGTTAGCTGATTTGGGTCAAAGATGGTAGATAAACACACACACACACACACACACACACATACACACACACACACACACACACACACACAGGCACACACAGGCACACACAGTGTACAGTCATATCTCTCCTCTCTCATACACCGACATTTTTTTTGCTTTCTCTCTCTCTCTCGCTCTCTCTCTCTCTCTCCTTCTGCCTCTCTCTCTCTTTTCTCATGCCCTGCACTCATTCTTTTCATCCCTCAGTTTCTCCCTCCTTCATTTATTCATGCAGAGACAGGCAGTGGAATGAAGTGATCTGGGGCGAAGTGTGTGTGATCACTGTAGATGAGGTAATGTAGAGGGCAACGTGTCTAACATAAAGAGACACAAACATTACAGGCATGCCATTAGTTCTGGTCGATGCTGCTGGATGAACACCAGACAGATACAGTCTGCTCAGGCACAGTATTTCTAATGCACTGTAATGAATTGATTCATAGCTTGCGTGTAGCACATATAGGCTGTTTATACTGTATGTTCTTCGGTAATGACTTTGTAT
Organism: Gymnocephalus cernua; assembly: GCA_023631565.1. Lineage (NCBI taxonomy): Eukaryota > Metazoa > Chordata > Actinopteri > Perciformes > Percidae > Gymnocephalus > Gymnocephalus cernua. The sequence continues at coordinate 5,981,069 of CM042435.1, read as the reverse complement.
GTACCATTTTTATCATGTGCGTTATTGTAGTGTAAGCCATGGCAATATTTATTGCTCACCACCAGAGAGGATTTCCTTTTTCTTTTCAATGATCTAACAACCTGTTAAAAAAAGAGCGCACGTTTGTGTCTTTTTATACCTGTTTAGTCATACTTTGCAACATTTGGAGGACAGACACAAATGAGGCCAGATGGATCACGGGTGACTTCTACAGTCATTTTCTGCAATCTGTCTGTTCTCGCTTGCTGTCACTTCCTACATCATGCACCAACCCCTCTCATTGTGAATGTGTTCCTGTGTTATTAAAACTGATGAAATATCCCCATAATTAACTTTAGCCATTAGGGAGGGTGCACACAATAACAAGATGATTCTGATCCGATTCTGCTCCAGTTGGGCTATTAGGCCAGCCCAAACAAATTTAGGAGATTTGGTTGAAAGCTATGTCATAGATTTTCTCTCAGGCTGCGCTGTGATGTGGAGATTTTTGGCTGAGCTGGCACCTTCGGCACTTTATAAATTCCACACCAGGGAGTTTAGCTTTTGGAGAGTGGGCCAGAAGACAAAAAAAGGTACATTAGGAAGAAGCTAAAAATGCTTTCACCCCTTTTCTTATCTCACACCCGTTAGTCCAGCTCACCGCAAACGCACGCCATGCACCGTGTAATTGGTTGTTTTAGTGAAAAGGAAGGATAGTTATGTTTTCACTCTACTTGCCTGCACCTCAGAACATGGAGTTCACTGTATTCAGTCTGTACTCAGACAAGGGACAGCTCATACTGTACTGTCAGAGACCAAAGTTCTCTCGCAAGGTTGAAACACATCCAAAGTGTTAAAAATGCCTCAGAGCAGCATTAGAGAGACATCCACTATCACTTTTCTCAAGAAGTGTGGCATTTATGGTCTGAGCTTACTATACGTCTAGCCAACATCATCTTTACACTGCGGATATCTGTGTAGGAGAAATGATTTGGAACTCACTCTGACACTATTTTATCGAGTATGTCATTTATTGCATGTATTTATAAGGACAACACACATTAATCAATATTTCTGTAAACAATGTGTGTCTATAGCCATGTTTCCATTCACATATTTGATGTGCATTTTGAAGATGTGCATAAAACTTCCACAATTGTGCAAAAAAGTTTTTTGCGACCGCTTTTTTGTACCAATTGAACAAAATTCCTGACGACGTCTCTCTATTTCTCTCTCATACATAAGCGCAATTCATGCCTCTGCGTTTAATCTGCGCCGTGGCTACGTATGTAGGTACGTGGAGGCACCGACCCTACGCCGTAGCCTGACGTGCACCTCTCGAAAAACGTAACTACACCGCACGTCGCTCGGCCGTGGCTTGGTAGCGTTGCATAATGGCTTTGGTGATGCTATGACATTTCTTATTGAAATTAGTGCCACCGTCAAGTCAACATTTAGATTTGTCCAATACTTTGATTTACTTTTGTACAAACAACAAACTGATGAGTGCTAATATTAGCATGCTAATACACTCAACTAAGATGGTGACTATGAGAAACATTATTCCTGCTAAACATCAACATGTTAGCATCCGAACGTTATCTTTTGTAAAAGCCTAAATCTAATTCGGCCCAGAGCATCACAAGAATAAGATGCATACAAATACATGAACCAGGCCTATCTAATGGCCCACAAACTGGTTAACGTGGGATGATCACTTACTACTGAATGCATATATTGTAGATTTGAAATATAGCCAGTGTATTAAATGTAAATGCGTTCGTTCGGCATTAATATTGTGCTCCAGGCTTACAAATTCTGATGCATTATGCAGAAAGTCTTCCATTATTATCAGCGATAATCCTGATTTTTGCCAACAAAATTGCTTTGAGGAAGAAGTTGTACCAACATGTTCCACAAATTCACATCAGATTTTCAGTATTAAATTCAGATGTGTTTGTTTTCTTCATGATTTACAGCTCTAAACCCCAGACAGCTTGCAGTCTTCAACCTTTCCATGTGCACTTGAACCTCTCAAAGTTTGTCACCAATCCAGAAGTGTTCCCCTGGAATTGTGCGCTCATCAAATAGTCAGTTGTCAGGTGCAAAAGACCTTCTCGGTGTGACTCTCTCCTCTCTCCATTCCTTAACTGCCAAGTATAGTTTTCCCAAGTATAGTCCCTTCCCCAAGCTCTGTGTCTCTGCTGCTCTCCACTCTCTCATACCTGCCCTACTTTCACATTTTACGAGTTTCACACTGCTTCCCTCTCGCTTCTCCTCTCTCTCTCTCTCTCTCTCACACACACACACACACACACACACACACACACACACACACACACACACACACACACACACACACACACACACACACACACACACACACACACACACACACACACAAGGAGCCTCAGTTTTACCTTAAACCAGAAATACATGCACACATTGAGTTCATGTACTGTATGTGTGCAAGCTTCAAAAGAACACTGGCTTTTATGTGACTTGTACCAGCATCATTACAATTTGTAGCACAGTTCAGCCCTGGATGGTGCCGTGCCAGTAGCACAAGACAGTGCAATACATTGCAGTACAATGAAGGAGGAGGATTAGCCACACACTGACTGAGCCCTGTTGTTCCCTTTTTATAAATAAATATGAAGTCATGAGTAATTCTTTTTCTGTCTTATGTTCTCTGACAGCTTGGCGTGCACAAACCTTTTTTAAACTATCAATCAGTCCAAATCCGAAAGGCATTTTTTAACAAGGCGTTTTAACACGTAGATCCGCTGTTCTCAATCGATGGGAAACAGACCCTTCAGCCTGGCAGGTCGTGGTCTCCTGCGATGTCTCAGGGTGCTGTCTTGTGTGTTGTGTTAAGTCTTAAGGTGCGTAAAAGTGTCTCAGGTTGTGGTAGAGCTAACCTGTGCAGCCCTAAGGTGCAATTAGATACTTTAGGTTTGGTTAAAGGACAATTCCGGCGCAAAATGAACCTAGGGGTTAATAACATATGTGTACCGAGTCGATCTTCTCTGGGATGTGTTTTCATGCTAATTGAATGTGTCTCTAAAAAGATTATAAAGACAGTAGCGTTCATGTTTACATATTGCCATCTTGGAAAACAGTCATGACCAGTCGATCGACGAACGCTGTGCAACCAGTAACATAGCTCAAGCACGGCGTTTGTCATTCGACTGGTCATGACTGTTTTCCAAGATGGCGCCTGCATGTAAACATGAACGCTACTGTCTTTATGATCTATCTTTTTAATAAACTGTCTGTACACTTACAAAGTTCTCAATGTTTTGGTTTACATGTAGGGACTCTCATTATGCTGCTATTGAAGTGTGGTGCTATTTTGAGCCTTGTTAGTGGTGTAGAAATAGCGATTTACCCTCTGCCTTGAAAGCTAGCGTTAGCAGCTAATCACTGGTTTGCGGTAGCTTGTTTCAAGCTAGAGACGCATTCAATTAGCATGAAAACATATCCCAGAGAACAATCGACTTGGTACACATATGTGATTAACCCACAGGTTAATTTTGCACTGGAATTGTCTTTTAAGGTGTCCTGTGTTGTTCTGGTGTGATCTAATACTAATCCCCCCTGTCTTCCAGGTGAGGTCCAAATGGTTAGAAAAACCCAGAGCAACTATGGCTATATGATTTGTCAGAAGCGTTCATCCACAGCCATGTTTTAAATAATGAGTAAATTCTCATAATTACTCATAAAGTGTTGATTTAGGTTTACTGTAACTGATTTATCCGGTTCATTTAGTACATATACAGGACATATGTTGCTGATGTTTGGAACAAAGGAAGAAATCCCACATCTTGCTATAGCATCTCTGTTTATTTACCCCCCCCCCCATACTGTGTCCCCAGGTGTGGGACAATAGACAGATAGACACTCACTTTTCATTAGGAGTATCTCTCAATCAACACACGTGTCACTTTGACACTCATACAGGCAATCAACATCCCAATTCCCAAACTGTAAAAAACAAACAAATGTATCACATTAAAATGTAATTATGGACATCAGTGTGAAAGCTGAGGAGACTGTGGTTTGTTACATGGACAGGAAGAGAAGGAAGCAGCATGATAGTAAGAGAAGTGAACAATTGAAAAATAAATAGAGAAGGGGCAAAAGGAGAAAGTGCAAAACAGAGACAAAGTGACAGAGAGCAGAAGTGTGTGTCTGTAGAGAGAGAGAGAGAGAGAGGAAGAGAGAGAAAGAGTGCTACAAATTATAATGATGCTGCTACAAGTCACATGAAAGCTACAGTGTTCTTTTGAAGCTTGCACACATAAAGTACATGAACTCAATGTGTGTATATATTTCTGGTTTAAGGTAAAACTGAGGCTCCCCATGTGTGTGTGTGTGTGTGTGTGTGTGTGTGTGTGTGTGTGAGAGAGAGAGAGAGAGTGTGAGAGAGAGAGAGAGAGAGAGAGAGAGAGTCAGGCCTAGTTTTTAGTTTGCGATCTAGGCCATTATCTGTGTTAGCACTGGTGGGGCTCTAACAGGCTCTGTGGATCCTGCATAACAATGCCTTTTATATGTGTGTGTGTGTGTGTGTGTGTGTGTGTGTGTGTGTGTGTGTGTGTGTGTGTGTGTGTGTGTGTGTGTGTGTGTGTGTGTGTGTGTGTGTGTGTGTGTGCCACTGTAGACTCACACGCCACACACATATGCGATCATGTGTGTTAAGGCCATTGTGCCATACATGATGTACGCATGCGCCTCTGCGCCTCTGCCTTTTGTTTCTTGCCACTGAGTTTGTGCTTGTTTGTTAAGACCGCTCATGTGTGTGTGTGTGTGTGTGTGTGTGTGTGTGTGTGTGTCTGCGTTTTGTAGAATGTGTCCTTGTATGTGTGTACGTGACTCTTCACGTGCAGCTGTGCGCTCTTGCTGTATCACCCCCGTCGTCAGTCAACCCCCCTCTCCAGCAGCGCCCTGGGGGCCTTCATTATGTAAGAAAGACATTACTGCAGAACAGAGGCAGGCAGCCCTGATAACTCTGGCAGCCCCTGCTTCAACACAACCCGCTTAGGCCTCCAAAACACACACACACACACACACGCACGCACGCACGCACACACACACACACACACACACACACACACACACACACACACACACACACACACACGCTCAGTCAAAGCCTACAGCAGAGGTGTGATCAGGATAATGGTGAGGAGTGAGGGCCTGTGATGTTTGTGGGCAAGCTTGTTAAAGAATACAGGAAATATGAATAAATCATGTTGTGCAACTATAATGAAGATTCTTCTATTTTCTTCCTTATCAACTTCTCTCATTCCCTTCCTGACCTAACTCACCTCCATCCACATATCCGTACTCCCATTCAAACTCTCTTCCGCCTTTTAATCTCAAATCTTATCTGCCATATTTTCTCCCCCTTTTCTTCCTGCATCATTTATTCTCCTCTGCCTCCATCTCTCTACACCTTCTCACTCCCATCTCCTTCCTATCCTTTCCATCACTCCCAACCTCCCTCTCTCCAGCGGTCCCCTTCCCCCTGGCCCACCGGCTCACCATGAAGGAGGTGTTTGACGCTGAGGGCCGGCCGCGGGTGGACCTGCTCAAAGCTCACCTCACCAAGGAGGGCCGACTGGAGGAGGCCGTGGCCCTGCGCATCATCGATGAGGGCGCCGCCATCCTGCGCCAGGAGCGCACTATGTTGGACATTGAGGCGCCAGTCACGGGTATGGTATAGTGATGGAGAACGAAGGAATGGAGTGTAAATTAGTCTGTAATTGTGTGAACAATTATATACACACATATATATATATATATATATATATATATATATATATATATATATATATATATATATATATATATATATATATATACGTATATGTGTGTGCATGAGTGACAAGCGAATAGATCACACACTTTAACAGTGAATGCACAGACAGCGACAGTCTAACAGAGAGATAGAGAGACAGGGGAATAGCAGAAAGATCAGTAATTATGTATTAGTCAGAGTCCATCCGTCGATTCATTAATCTGCCATATGTATCTGCCACCCTTGTTAATATGAACTGTTGTCCGGTCGCACTTTACTGAGAGAACCAATTGGCACTTATGCACCTCACAATGGCAGAGCGCTAGCTTTGGTAATATCTGCATGTATTCCCTTGCCAGGGAATGGGTATGAACCGAGGAGAATGTCGAGGGGGGAGGAGGAGGAGGAGGAGAAGGAGGAGATTGAGATCGATGAAGAACAAAATGGAAAACAAGTTTCTGAGACGATGTAACAGAAGACAGACAAGCAGGCAGGCAGACTCAGACACTCTCAACCTATCGACACTGCTTGGTTCATGTACCTGTGTATCTCTGCATGTCTGTGCGCGCGTTTATGCAAATGCCAGCGGTGAGATAATTCTGTGTGGGATGTCGTGCTCACGTAGTGTGGGAACATCGCTCGGCTTTCACAGGTACAGATCCCCGGGGACAAGGACAGACAGACAGGCAGATGGAGAGACAGCCGATCATAAGCTGCTTAGTGCAGAGGTTCTCAAACCTGCTCATTCCCAATGAGCAACACATTGATAGGTTTCCAAGTTTGTCTACTTCTACAGGTTCTGACCCAAAACACCCACTGAGAGATTTTTTTTGTCTGATGTAGCTATGATTGGAAACAGCCTATAGATTTCAGAGATAACACTGCAGAAAAAGAGCACACTTTGAAGGAGTCTCTCTGGAAATGCTTTTGGATAGACAGACTAGTGAACAGGCAAGCAGGTGGATGGCTGACATATCAACTGACAGGCTTTTAGGGAGTCACACGAAGCCTTATGGGAGAATACTGAGGGAAGTCTGAGGAGGCAGAAAGGTACGGCTCAATTTCACCCACAACACTTGCATTCGCAATTCTCAGTTTGAATTAAAGTGTATGCTTATGGGTAGACGCGTAAACAGACACTAACACAACAAGCAGATGGAGAGACAGACAGATGTAGCCGGCCAAGCAGATGCAAAATGGCCATTGTAAAATGACTGCTGAGAGGAACTATGACATCAACTAAAAGTGAAAGGAGAGGCCAGACAGATGGTGAGGGAGGCGGATGGGAAGATGTATGCTGGCAGATCACACAGACAGACAATATAAAGTGAAGCATGTGATGCCTAGTAGAATTTAGATCCAATACTCCTGGATGTGACTTGGAACAAATCTGTTGAAAAGTGGTTGGAAACACAGCCATTGAAATGTGTGCTGAATCAGATTGAGTTAATCACAAAGGTAAGTTTAATTGATCATGAATAAGAACACATTTCACCAGGATTTAAAGTGCGTGACCAGAGCCCTATTTCAGAAAGGAGGTTTAACAAACTCTTGAGTCTAACCCTGAACTCTGAGTTGATTTACCCTGAGATGGGAAACTCTGAGTTTTCGGTTCCAGAACAGCTGATATGAGTTGGTTCAATCAACTCGGAGTAGGTTCACGCATGTGCAACACCACAATAAAAAGGCAGCATGAATGGAGCCATGATACTACGATTCACCATGGCAACAACCACAAACAAACGGCGGAAATACTCATACGCACATATGCGAGTTTGAACATGTATTTCATTAAAAAAGCAACACAGCGGCTGCTGCAAAAGAGAGAGAATTTGCGTTGGAGAAAATTGCTGCTAGAGTATGATATGATGAGGACGGATAAGGTCATGTAGGCTACATAGATAGACTGGGAAGAAAAACGATACCGCTCAAATAGGAAGTTATCTGGAAATTAAAATGCATCGGGCCTCAATATCATCTCCTAACGTATGTTTAACTCCCTGCGAAATAATACAGCGTCTTAATCAACGGGATCGTCGACACAAGGAAATGCCATGTTTTGAGAAAAAACAATGTTTTAAAGTCTGCCTAACAGTTAATAAACCAACAATGTTTTTTTATTCATGCCGATATAACAAACTGCGCTGAAATGCGCCTGATACAGACTGAATGAATGAATGAATGAGGAAATGAAAGAGCGCTGTGTCAGAGGGAGGAGACTAACAAACTCGAGGTTTCTTGAAGAAGACTATGAGGTTAAGTTACCTCTCTTTCTGAAACAGAAAACCCAGAGTTACCCTTATCTCAGGGTTAACAAACTCAGAGTTTTCACTAAACCTGCTTTCTGAAAGAGGGCCAGAGGTCGTGCACCACTCTATTTTTTTCAACGGCGCACGACAAAGCGGAAACAGGAAGCATGGATGAGTTTGAGGGCAACCGGATGCCAGGACTCTCAGAGTGACTGCAAGTCTCTCTTGTAAACTTACTGGTGTTAAGAGGAGTTCTTTTATGGTGAATGAAACGCTTGATCTGACGAAGTAGGTCATTGAATCGTTGTGCTGACATTCTGAAGTATTCAAAGTGCCAGTTCTGCCATTGTTTACAATTTTCTTCTTCTTCTAGTCCGTAGAAATAGGAAAGGTGCTAGCCTTTCCTCATTTGCGACACCTCTGTTCAGGAGAAGACTGCAACTAGTGCCGCAACCACCGCGCGCGAATATAAATAGTTACGGTGCTCCCATGACATCACACTGTCGTGCGACAGGTCGGGAATGGCGAGTATACTGAACATTTAACAGTCCAAATCCCCAATATATTCAGTATCATTTTAAAATTAGACAAAGAAAAGCAGCAAATCTGAGAAGCTGGAACCAGCAAATGTCTTCTTTTTATTTGCTTGAAAAGTGACTCAAATGAATAATATAAATAATAATAATAACAATAATAATAATAATAATAATAATAATAATTTTTAGTCAATCAACTAATCAGTTGATCAACTAAGTGTTTCAGTTCTAAATAGTATGTAAGCATAGAGACAATTAGCATTTAAGACATTTTGATAATATCAGTATAGATACTAAACATGCAACCCCTGGTGCGCTCCTTTCCTGACAGGTAGTATTTAAACAGAGACCTCAAAATAACTGCAGTATATCCTTTTAGGATATTTTTATCCCTTATTTTCTGTTTTTTTTCTTTCATTAGGCAGATGACTGATGTCTCTAGAGCAGCAGACAGCACAGATATACCTCTGCACATGCAAATCAGGCCATATGGAGCCACTGAAGCAAAGACGGTCCCGACGTACTTTCACTGAATTGTGGAAACTTAACATGTGGCAGCTAAAAACGATGGCCTTTATGACCCTAACACTGCTGCATGCTGTTTCCACAGTGTGTGGAGATATCCACGGCCAGTTCTTCGACCTGATGAAGCTGTTTGAAGTGGGAGGTTCTCCTGCCAACACACGCTACCTCTTCCTAGGGGACTATGTGGACAGGGGCTACTTCAGTATTGAGGTGAGGTGATGGACACTTTATCTAGCACTGCACATACTTCACAGAAGCCTATATAAGAAAAAAACAATTTCACTGAGTGTGTATTCACTCAAAAAAGTTGTAAGCTCAGTGTAGTGTGTATACAGTAGGCTTACAACTAAATCAATGTCCATAGTGTATATGAAATCTATGATACAGTTTCTAGTGGTGAGGTTTATTTCACTACGGAGGTGTACAGTTACAACACTGGGCTGTATTTAATGTATTATAAATGTACAACAGGCTACTTGATATTAGCATCGACACACTACAATGTACAGACCAAAGTGATTTAAAATTCATGGATGACTCAAGGTCAGTTATCATTAACAAGAGTATAACATGAACACTGAGCAGAGATAGTATATCCTGTTTGGACATTTGATTCTATAAAACAGACGTGAGTGCAATAAGGTATTTTTGTGATTACTTTGTCGGGCAGAAAAGCACCACAGATAAAGAGTGTGACTTGAATCCATATAATACAGGCACATACATGATAACCTATGTCAGATTGCAGGGACCCAGGTTCCATTTTGCCCAAGATTATTTGTTCTGGGAGATGGATCAATCCTAAGCGGGATGGATAAGCACATAAGATGCTGGGTCCAGACTAGTTTAATTATAGCCAGACAGATTATTTTAAGAGGATGGAAGAATGCAGGGGTGCCGTCAATCCCAGGAGTGGTCCTGTGAGATGGCTAGGGTGGCGGTGTTTGAAAAAATGTCTTATAAACGGTTTGACAGATTGGATGTCTATACTAGAAAATGGGGAAAGTACCTGAGCTTTCTGGAGGGCTCTAGGAAGCTCTGTGCTTGGGAGAGACGAGTATGATGGGCTTTTGGTGTTGTCATTATACATGCATGTTTATTTGGTTTACAGTTTGTTTATTTTGTTATTATTTTGTTGTATGGTCTTGATGTATATTGTGGTTGTTGTGTCATTTTTTCTTTGTTTTTTGTCTGGCTATGTATGTTGGGTATGTTCATGTTGGGAATTGTACGTTTTGTGCGTTGTTTAAAACATGACTAAAAAATGGTCAATCACAAACTAATACAAGAACATGGTGAATGTCTTTGCTTGTTGAGCCACTCAGCCACCATGGTGAGTTTGGAGGGAAAGGAGCAATATTTAGGCCATCTACAGTACCTAACACACGTCAAGGGCACATAGACAGGGGAGGTAATGAAGAGCATGGATGATTCTATGTAAAGGTGAGAGAACACCCTCTGAGCCATTAGCAAGATTAACAAAGTGATGACAAGTGAAAACATGTTGGATGATTTTTATATTCTAAAAGATGTTGGACACAGATTTTTCAATTCATTTTTTGCCCTGTTAACTCAGTCAGCACGCTCTTGTTTGGGATGATTCTTGCCAAAAGCCTGTTTATTTCTATCTTTAGACCGGGGTAAGGATCAATTAGATTTCTGCTCAATTAATTTGGGCAGTCTCTAGTTTGAATTGAAAGAGGATGACTAAAAGGGAAATGTCTCCAACATCTGCCATATGCATATACTTAACTATCAATGATGTGCTTTCTTACGCCAAGTGGCGTGTTATCTGTACGCAATTTGAACTATCCATGTGTATGTCTACACTGTATACAGCGGATGTAAACATATTGTGTATGTTTATGCATAAACATCATGCCACAAGTGGCGTGTTATCCGCATGCATTTTGAGCGCCGTCTACAGCGGACGGGTTGGGTTTAGTTAAAGAAGAACTGGTTGGGTTTAGGATAAAGATGAATGGGGTTAGGTTTAGTAAAAGACGAAAGCGACGGTTGAGTTTAGGAAACATGACATGCGGGACACGAAGGAAACAACGTTGATAAACACGCTAAAAAACGAGTATGCATCTTGATAACACGCCAATAATGGCATACGAATTGGCGTGTCATACATACGCCATTTCATGAGATCAGTCTAAAAATGTATTGTGAACCTAAGTCGATATGTGGGCCAGATCAAAATTTGTGAGGAGCTGGATTTGGCACGCAGGCCTTGACTTTGACACGTGCCTTAGCATAAAGACAGAGGGAACATGTAGCATATCGTTTGTTTAATCCATACAAAAGCGGAAGTGTTGTATTTTTCTCTAGCTTAGCTAAGCATAAAGACTGGAAGTAGGTGAAAACAAAAGCATCTGCCTACCATGTTGGTACTGGACCTCACTTCCTAAAATGTTGAACTTGTCCTTTGGGCCAGACAATATAAGAAATGACATATATTTCCAGAAAAGAATTGTATACAGTAAATATATGATCAGCTTAATTTGTTACAAGATAGTATTTATGCTGTAATGACTTACCATAATGCATCATAAATGTACCCCAAATTCTGAAACCTCTTTTTTTTTGGTCAAATTTAATGATGTTGTTGTTAATGTGCAGCTGCTTACCGCTAACCAGTGTTTATGCTTTCTCTTCCCAGTGTGTGTTATACCTGTGGTCACTGAAAATCCTCTACCCAAAGACACTCTTTCTTTTACGGGGGAACCATGAATGTAGACACCTGACAGAATATTTCACCTTCAAACAAGAATGTGAGTAACTCTTGTGTTTGAGCTCCTTCTCTTTCTCTCTCTCTACCTTTGTGTCAATGCCTCTCTCACCCCTCACATCTTTGCTGCTCTTCTATGGCGTTATTTTTTAGTCAAAAGTTATGAGCGTGTAAGACATGCTCACGAGCACATTATGTTATTTCACACGCGCAAAAATGAACCTTCAGCTGGCATGATAAAAGTACTCGCGCACAAATTCAACAACCGAGAGGTGTAGGTAGCTGCGAGCGAGCGCCTGGCTACTCTTACTCTGCTTGTACAGTGGAATCCTGCTCGCGCGCAGCGGCCTTCTGCTCGCGGAGTGCTGTTTTGCTCGCAGAGAGGATTTCTGCTCGCTCGAGTACATGACTTTTGACAATTTGGAGGCGGAAACCAAGGAGGGCACTGACCCTCTTACGATTGGTCACTTTCACACAGGGACATCCTTGATTGACAGCTCTCATTACAGGAAGCACGGAGTCACAGTATCTGACGGAGTTCAGTCATTCAGTTAACACTGCACAGTGGACGGAATGGCGGCGACACCTGAAGATGTAGATGTAAGTGATATTGATGATATGATGGGGGCTGTGTGTTTGACATTGTTATAGCAATTTAATCTGAAATTTGTTGAGAATAAACTCATTAAATATTGAGAATAAAGTCGTTGTATTTCAAGTTTTTTTCTCAATATTTAATGAGTTTTTTCTCGAAACACAGCGACTTTATTCTCAATATTTAATGAGTTTATTCTCAACAAATTTCAGATTAAATTGCTATAACACTGTCAAACACACAGCCCCCATCATATCATCAATATCACTTACATCTACATCTTCAGGTGTCGCCGCCATTCCGTCCACTGTGCAGTGTTAACTGAATGACTGAACTCCGTCAGATACTTTGACTCCGTGCTTCCTGTAATGAGAGCTGTCAATCAAGGATGTCCCTGTGTGAAAGTGACCAATCGTAAGAGGGTCAGTGCCCTCCTTGGTTTCCGCCTCCAAATTGTCAAAAGTCATGTACTCGAGCGAGCAGAAATCCTCTCTGCGAGCAAAACAGCACTCCGCGAGCAGAAGGCCGGTGCGCGCGAGCAGGATTCCACTGTACAAGCAGAGTAAGAGTAGCCAGGCGCTCGCTCGCAGCTACCTACACCTCTCGGTTGTTGAATTTGTGCGCGAGTACTTTTATCATGCCAGCTGAAGGTTCATTTTTGCGCGTGTGAAACAACATAATGTGCTCGTGAGCGTGTGTTACACGCTCATAACTTTTGACTAAAAAATAACGCCATACTCTTCCCTCTTCAACCTCATCCCACCCTACTCCTTCAAATTATATCAGTTCTTTCCGTAAAGGTATTATAAAGCTAAGTAGGGCTGCAGATAACAATTGTTTTCAGTATCAATTCATCTGCAGATAATTTTTTTTATTATCAATTGATTCAATGTCAAATTAAAAAATACATTTTAAAAAGCAAAAATGTCCATCACAATTTCTCAACCAACAGTTAAAACTCAATTATATTTACTATATGAATGAATGCATGAATAATTTTTTATTGTGTCATGCACACAAAAAGTATGGCCATCACAAACGGGCTTACAAGACATCAATACTTATAGCAAGGGACCAACTACCAAAATGGTTGTGCGGTTTCGAAACAATAACTTACAAAGATACATAACAGCTACAAGTGTATGCACTATATAGGATTTACCCTATTATACTTTATCGACAGGAATTGATAGGTCAAACAGTAAACAGCCACCCACAAATAGTCTATAAACAAAGCATCAGGCTGTCTTTGAGATTTCACATGAACAATGGTTAAAGTTACTCAGGCTACCGAAAATAACATAATTCCTCCATTCAATTAGGCCTAAGCGATGCACCCCAAGCTTCCGTCCTTAACAAACAGCCATGTATATCTACTCTTCCAGTCGCTCCACTGCTGGCTGTTCCAGTTTAATGGGAGAGAGGAGCAAGAGGGGTTAGGATCGTGACCGGCCTCTGATGAGCTATTACCACCACCATTTCAGCCAGAGAGGACATTAGTGTTGACGAACTGACTGAAGAGTCGGTTAATTAATCCAAGTCGTGTCACTGAACCGGGAGAATCGAGTACCATACGTCAATGAACCGACTGGTTTTTTACCTCATTAGCGCCTCCACTGGAGTGGTGGTAGAATCAATCAGGAAATGGGCTACCTGGAGCAGCGCGATTGAACCGAAAGAGTTGAAGAGTTGTAGATTGGAGACCGCGCACCAGGCTACTGAATGAGACTGAATGTAACCGTGCAACCGCTCGAGTCTAATGTAATCAAGCGGTCTCTTGGTTCTCGGCAAGTTTGAGTTATCAACCGATCCCAGAAACCTTTATTTCTTGTGCATCTTAGATGATTGTGTACATAGAAATTCATAGGCTACATTACCGATGGATATCACATACAAATACACGTCATGTTATCTCGGTAGTTATGTTAAGTTAAATGTTTGTTACATGGTAGGTAGGCTGTCACGAGAAGACCGCGCACCAGGCTACTGACTGAGACCGTAACCGTGCCTAATGCATGAGTCTATGTAATCAAACGCCCCCCCCCGCCGCAGGCACGTGAACCGGTGACTGAATCTATTAACTCGGTAGGCCAACCAATGACTGTCCGGTCGCGTAAAAGAGTCGGTTGTCCCATCACTAGAGGACATTATTTCCTCAGCTTCTTCTTTGAGTTAACATGTACTAAACATGAGTTGAATTTGCACCACAGCGCCACCACGCCTTGATGCTCATGACAAGAATAGCATGTATAGTTATCTTTATTGAAGTGAATTAGGTTTAAATCGCCGTCATACATGAATGAATGATATTTTTACTCGTAATAATCCACAATGATCATGTTACACAAAACTGAAATTGCACGTCAAAATGACACATTGTCAATGTTTTTAGAGACACCCCAAAATTTCACAAATCACGTTTTCAGGGGAGCCCTTGTCTTATTAAGGGGAGCCGAGCTCCCCCTAACTCCCCCGTAGTTCGCACCCTGGGTGCAGCCGGAAATTCTGCCCGATGTCACACTTTTTAGGCCAGATTTCCGCCACTTTCCTCTTTCTTTCTGTTTGATGTTCTAAACTCTGGTAGATTTCTGAGGACTCTGGTTAACTGCTCCTCAGATCTCTGCAGGGTAAATCCAGACAGCTAGCTAGACTATCTGTCCAATCGGAGTTTTCTGTTGCACGACTAAAACAACCTTTGAACGTACTCATGTTCCACCAAAACAAGTTCCTTCCCGAGGCTATTTTGCAGCAGGACCATCATTGAGTCCGGGGCTTAGCACCACCCAAGACGATTGTGATTGGTTTAAAGAAATGCCAGTTAACCAGAGCACGCTTTTCTCCCATCCCGGAATGCTGTGTGGACTAGCCAGACCCTCCTCCGCAGCGCTGTGGAGGAAGGTCTGGCAATGCGAGACTAAGCAGTCACTTGTTGCAGATTCATTTTCTGTCATTCCACTAATCGACACATCATTAGCTGATTGTTTCAGCCATACAGTTAACATTTTCTGTAGGATCTCCTCTCCTCCTCCCTCTCAAGGTTCCTCCCCTGTCCATCTGTCCAGGTTGTATCCTCCCTCCTTTCCCACACTTGCATCCATCCTTCTTCTACTCCTTCTCCCCCTCCCTATTTCCTATTTCTCTCCATCCATCCTCCATCTTTTCCTCCCTCGCACAGTCTCTCACTCTGTCCTTGTGACTCTCCTCGCGTCTTGTCCGAGAGTGGGTGATTAGCAGCAAGTTAATTTGGCCCTTAATGATTGGCTCAGGGACTTGCTCCTCTGTGTCTGATTGGCCAAGGGAAAGGGGAGCTAATTTCCCCTGGTGCTCGTGGCGAATAGTGGTCGCCCTCAATTACCATCTGCTGTGTGTGTGTGTGTGTACGTACAGTATGTGTGTGTGTGTGTGTGTGTGTGTGTGTGTGTGTTTGTGTGTGTGTGTATGTGTGTGTGTGTGTGTGTGTGTGTGTGTGTGTGTGTGTGTGTGTGTGTGTGTACGTACAGTATGTGTGTGTGTGTGTGTGTGTGTGTGTGTGTGTGTGTGTGTGTGTGTGTGTGTGTGTGTGTGTGTGTGTGTGTGTGCACCACAAGTGTGTGCAAGATTATGTACTGTGACTGCATGCATTTGCAAGAGCAAGAGCGTCTTCATAAATGTTTAAGTGTCTGTGTGTGGAGGGAGCTGAAAACTGGTGGACTAGCAATAATGAGTTGTTGCTCTACACAAGGCAGATGGAGAGGTTGACAAACGTCTCACACACCCATTCGCATGCACAAATGCTTGGCTACTGTACACTATACTCTACAATATTGGCTTTAATTTGTGTATGTGTTGTTTTCATGTCCTCACACACTCCCTTCTCCTTCCCATCTCTCTTTCCTCCTCCCTCTCTTAACCTCTCCTCCTTCTCCTGTCTTCTCCCATCAATCTATCTCTCTTTATGGAATTATATTTCTCTCCTACCTATTCCCTGCTCGCTCTCTTCCAAAATCCACCCTTCTCTGTTTTCTTTCATCCTCTTCTCTCTCGTCTCCAATCTCCTTTCAGCTATTTTAATCCTGTGATATTGTTTTGTGTCAGATGTACTGTTATGCCCATGTGAGAAATGTACTTTAAAGATGAGGTGTTGGATGTCTTCATTGATATCGCTGCCAAATTAAAGGAGTTTTTTTTTATGAAGCAAAGATTCATCCTCACAGTCTACGCTGCTTCATGCTTATATTTGGGTCAGATTTTGTTTAATTGAAACGGAATCGGAGTCTTTGGGTCCATTTGTTGTCTGTAATAGTATGCTATCTACTGTAATATGGAGCATTTTTTCACCAATGTGCATGCCTTCTCTGGGAAGTAGAGGAGAGAAACAGGTCATATGGCCATATAAATGAATAACATGTGAAAAACCTACATGTTACCGCCTTTACACCCACATAAACTGAATTATGTCTTTATAGGAACTGTACAAGTCTGTCTTTAGAAGATTGAGTTCTTCAAACTGTCCATGTAAAAGCTCAGTGTTTGTTTGTTCTCTGTGTTCCTTGTTGTGGTGTGTTTTGGTGCGATATCTAACAGTCACACTCTGAGTGACAGGGACTGACTGTACGTTTGCAGGGATGGTGGCTGTACAAAGCATGTCAAAACACATTCAGGAGCTTCTTTTTTGTCTCAAGCTTTGAAATATCTCTCCACCTTTCTAACCCCCTCCAGGTAAGATCAAGTACTCGGAGCAGGTGTATGACTCCTGCATGGAGGCGTTTGATTGCCTGCCCCTGGCAGCCCTGATGAACCAGCAGTTCCTGTGTGTGCATGGGGGGCTTTCACCAGAGATCCACACGCTGGACGACATCAAGAAGGTACAAAAAGAGGCACATGCACACATACTATTTTGAATGAATTAACAATACTGCCCTACAAAGGCCAAACACAGGAACTATATATTTTGGTTAAAATGAGTTAAGATCTGAATCTGGCTCTTTGACATCTGTGTTATTATGTTACGCAATAAAATGTATTTGTGAGAAAAGCCTCTGTCCAACACTCTGCTACAGAGAAACAGCAAGTTAGACAGCTAAAGCAAGAGAGCTATGGTAATGTTTAAGACTCCCTTTAATGAAAATCAAGATTTCAACCTTTTTCACCTGTCCATATGGTGTTTTTTTATATGCTAGAAGACATATCACAAGCAGAAAAAGAATGGTTGAGCATTTCCACCTTGAAACAGCAGTGTACCAGTGACGGACTCAGACAGCCAGGGTTTCATACCGTATGTCGAAAATGGTTCACAAAGCTTCATTTGACCATCACTACATAATGCTACAGCAAAAGGAATAACAGAGGAGATGCCAGGTGTAGTTACATAGGCTATTGATATTTTTGCAAGCTTAGTTTTACTATTTTCAAGGGGAAGCTGACCTGAATATTATATAATATGTACTAACAATGTGAACATACTGTAACATCGTAGCAGATATTGTCTGTTTCACAACCACTAACACTGTCAGCCACTGCCAGTTACAAGCTAACAACAGCACAAAAAACAACATTAACAAATAAAAGATGCTAACTATGCTAACCCTTCTGATATGTCTGCTAGTAGGCGATTTAGGTGCACTAAACGTTAGCCATCTCTCACCAGGCAACCCAGCTGACGCTCCATTGTTCCAACCTCTTAATAACCCGAAAAATTCCCTTTGGTCCTACAGCCCACTAGTCCGATGTCCCTTTGGTGGCAAAATTACGAATCCCATTATGGCCATGCCAAGACCCGAAATACCTACAAAGCAGCTCAATTGGTTGGGGTTAGGACCTGTACAAATGGGGTTACTAAAGGGCGGGTCTTGGCGTGGCCATAGTGGGATTCGTAATATCGCTGGTGGACGTCGGACCAGTGGGCTGTAGGACCAAAGTGAATTTTTCGGGTTATTGAGAGGTCGGAACAAATGACATGGCACCAGCGCAAGCAGCCATGGCACGAGCCAGATCCAGAACTTTCCAATGAGGGAGAAAGAGTAAATGTGCTTTCATATATATCCATTATATGTATGTATATCCATTTTGATAAACTGACATCTTGGTAATTTAATTTGTAATTCCTCGTAACTAAATAGGGCAATGGCTAAATTCAACCACAATGGAGAAAAGACACAGCTAAACATGCTAAAGGTAACTAGCAAAGCAGATCTCAGTAGCTCCCGTGTCCGACTCTAGTGGAATTCATGCAATATGATGTGGTTAAGCTGTCTTTAAATCACGTATTCGGATTTATTAGATTGTAAATTACTTTATTATATTTATTATTATATGGGGCGACGCCTGCAAACTAGGTCAGGCAGTCAACTTGAGCTGCACCGCTGTGCACACACGTGACATTGCCTCACTCTTCGTGTCCTTTACCAAACACACCCCCTCAATTTGGCAGTCTATTTAAGCTGCACACTTCCCCATCTCTGCCTTGCCAATACTGCTGCCCTGCACCTGTATCGCTGCCTGCTTTCAGCCCCACCACCACCCCGCATCCACCTGCAGGCTCCAGCCAGGGGGAAGCATACTTTATCATCGCTCCCTAATATCTCATGTAAACCCTAAACTGCGGGGAGTGATGAGGTCGGAGTCTAGCCGCCAAACACCCATGTTCTGCTGTTATAATAAACATTTCAAACGTGAGTGGAAATATATTAATAGTAGAATTACTTTTTAGGTCAAACAAGGCATACAGTGAATGCATTACAACCGTTCTTATTGTTACACAGTTTTCCTGTGAGCCTGAACACTCAAAGCCACTTTTCCCAACATCATTGCCTCTGTATTTATTGTATAGAAGCGACAATTATCACACTTCTAATTTCTGGGAAAAATAATAACGTTAATGTAACATGTTATCCACATGTGTAATGTTCAAACACACCTGCAAGCGCAGATATAAACACACACCGACTCTTATGTATGCCTTTATACCCACATCTACTGTCAATGCAGACAATCCATAAGAAACCAGTCATTGCAGTACACCAGTGAAAGAGACCCATGTATACAGTTCACAATAAAACACAGTACAAAGGCACACACATGAACACAGAAACATGAGGGCACACACTTCCTCATCTAATGGCAGTGTTTCCATGGTGAATCTGCTGGTGTGACATCTTCTCCCTCCTGTGTGGTGAGGGTTGCCATGGAGATGCTCTGCTCTGACAGTATGTGTTTGTGTGTGTTTGCTTTTATTTCTCTTCTGATTTATCCTACATGTGCAGGTGCACTTATGTCTGTGTGAATGGTTTATATCACTTTGAAAAAAAAAGTTAGGTATGTGATGTGTTTTTTGTGTGAGTTTGTTGTTGTGTCTGTGTATTTCGATGTGTAACTGAGCATTTGTGTATTTCTGTAAGCTTATATTTTTGTGTATTTCTGTGTGTGTTCTTTGTATGTCCTAGTTGGACCGGTTCAAGGAGCCCCCAGCGTTTGGGCCCATGTGCGACCTGCTGTGGGCCGACCCCCTGGAAGACTTTGGTAACGAGAAGACCCAGGAGTACTTTGGCCACAACACAGTCAGAGGCTGCTCCTATTTCTACAGGTACAGGACAAAATTACTCCTCACAAGGACCAACCCAAATATTATGTAAGATTCCTGATTTATTTGAGAAGAAAACCAACTTGAATGTGAGTGAGTATAGTCGTTGATGCAGCAGATCCTAGTGCTTATGGAGCTCAGAGATATGAACTAACCTGATATCCCAGCAAGGCAGAATCAATGCAATATTCAAAGATTAAAAAATAAAACGCGGAACAATATTCTTTGAAAGTAGCAACTGAAACACACAGCCAGAAATAAGACTGATCCTCAAATGTGATCCTGGCCTGCTCATTCGATGTATTTTAATGATTTGGGCGCCTTGTGATCGCCCAGCATTCGCTAGATGTGACTTTCATCTACAACTCTGGAATCTAATAAGTTTGGTGGACTTCAGTTTATTGGTTTGGGATGGTGGTGATGAGAAAAGATAAAGATGTATGCTTTACACCACATCCGAGATCCAATAACAATCACTGGGATTTGTACAAGAGACAGAAAATCTTGGCGAGTTTACACACACACACACACACACACACACACACACACACACACACACACACACACACACACACACACACACACACACACACAGACATACACACACACACACACTCACACACACACACACACACACACACACACACACACACACACACACACACACACACACAGTGTACGAGCAAACACACAGCACATTGACAGACACACACACAGAGAGTTCCGTTTCAGCATGAAACGATATCCCACAATCCCCAGGGAGACTGCACGGTTCTGTTGCTATGACGACTGGCTACTGCCAGATATGGAGTGATATTAAGATACAGTGAGAGAAAGAGGGAGAGCAACATTAGATGAGTGTGGTGGTGGTATTGATGGTGGTGGTGGTGGGGTAGAAGATGAAAGATGGAAATAAAGAAATAAAAATGGAGGGATAAGAGGAAGCGGGCAGCTGAAATCGTAACAAGACTTGAAAAGGTTGAGCGCTGAGTTGCGGTCATAGCTGCGTTGCTCACGTGTAGAGTGTGTAGAACACTGCGTTATGACCTGTGGAGTCACACAGTGATTTTCTATGTTTAGCAGACACGGCATCAATCGACCAGCTAGTAAATACTCAGCGTCCACAGCACTGAGGAGGCCATAAGCCCGGCTCAGGCCTGCCTTGTGCTCATTGCTTCCCCCTGCTGATCTCAGTTAGACATGACATTAAAAAACAAGAGGCCCACTCGTCTTCCAATGCTACACTTTAAATACGTCCATCTGTTCTGTGGTTTACAGACTTGATGTAATACGCCATGACATGTTTGCTATGTAAAGTGGGTTTTTACTGGATCTTCGTGGATATTTCTTCCCCTGTCTGTTTCTTTCCATCGCTTCACTTCAGATACATTAACTTGTTCTCTCTCTCTCTCTCTCTCTCTGTGTGTGTGTGTGTGTGTGTGTGTGTGTGTGTGTGTGTGTGTATCTGTCCCCAGTTACCCAGCAGTGTGCGAGTTCCTACAGACCAACAACCTGCTGTCAATCATCAGAGCGCATGAAGCACAGGATGCTGGGTAAGCTGACCTACTGTTGCAGCTCTGTGCTTCTCTTGGCTTAAAAAAGAGCACCATTTAATTTAATGGCTTACCTTGGCATTTCACATTCCAAGCTGTTTGTTTTGTTTTTTCTTTGTCAGGGAACTGGCACATTACGGGGGAAAGAGGTTCCACAATTGTCCTTCTGTCACCCTTAAACTGTGTTATTAGCATTGTTAGAGTAAGTCTGACAGAGAGCACAAACAGCTTGAACAACATTCAGGTCAGCTAAGTCTTGAAAACAGAATGGGAAGGCAAAGAGCCATGTTTTGCATCACTAGTCTAAATAAAGCAGTGGGAGCAAAACAAAATTTTCTGACCCACAAATCCATTCCATCTGTTATCTTGGTGTAAATCCTCTAAATCTAACAGTGCTGCCTTAATTGCTGCATTATGAGTTGTGCTGTTGCTGTGGCGTGTGCTGTTTGGTGAACCCATTAACAATATTTTTACTGTCATGCAGCTGGGCAGTCTGGGTTATCGTTGCATAAGGGCTGGTCAAAAGAAAGTATACTTTTAGTAGTTCTACATAGTACCTAATGTATAGATGGAATAGTGTGTGTTAAAACTGCGGACACTTTTAGAACAATGCAGAATCAAGAGAAGTCACGTCATACAATGAAATATTCTAATCAGGTTTCAAGAATATTATGTGTTCACACCTAAAAAGTGACGTAATAGTAATAGTATACTCCCAATAATTAGTATGCATACTAAAAAACACTTCTCCTACAATACAATGCACAAGGGAAATGAGGAATATGCTCACTGCTGGGGAAAAAATGTACTGCTCCAGGAACACTTCAGACAAAAACAATTACTTTCCTGGAAGGTTTTGCTTTCTCTTTGTGAAGTTGAATTAAAAGTTAAAGTTTGATTGATAAACAACAGAGCACTATTGTATTATTATATTATATAACACGGTTAAATATGTTGATGTATTGCACACTAACTGCAAAAAAATATATACTATAAACTTTAGTACATTCTACATGCTTGGTCATGGGGAGAAATGTAAAGTCCCTGCCATTGTGGTAGAGCAATGTAACAGGCAGCCAATCAGGAGTCTGTTTGATACAGCACCATTACTTTTCCTTGATTTGATTGGCTCGTTGTCAGACGCAGTGTACGGTGGCCTGCTGTAACTAGGTAAAGACCAAAACATGAACCAGCTTTGTGCTGATGACAATGGTAGCATTTTTGGCATTTAGTTATATGCAGGTTCCGAGAGAGAATAACATCATTAACAAAGCTACATAGGACACTGGAACACTATAGCAACAGACAATATTATAATTACACTAATAGGAAAATCAGCCAACAAGTTGCTGCACACCTAGATTATATTTGCTTATAATAAATAACCAAAATTCTTGATTACTGACTCGAGGGACCCGGCTAGTAGAGGCTGCTTTTGTGCTTTGTTTGTGGGTACAAAGGAAAGATGTGTGCTTGTGTTCATTATCATGTCTAATCTCTTTGCATGAATAAAACTAATTGCACACACACTTCTTATTGTGACTTTGGCTGCGTTCACATACACTCAGGTGGTCATGCATTTAGGCTGCGGCGGTGGGGGACACAGGGGAAAAATGGAGCGGCCATCAGCGGAAAGACAGATTCAACTTTTGGAGAAACGGCACCCTGCGTTGGCTGGTCATGTACTGACTGGCGATCAGACTTGTCAGTCCGCTTCAAGGCGGTGTGAGAGTCCCGTACAGTACACAGGAAACAGCACTGCCTCTATCGCTGCCACAAGAACGTTTTTAAACACTATGAGGGTTAAAAACGAAACACAAGCACTTTACTGCCCACAATTTTGTGTAACAGCTGACTGTTTCCTGCAACAACAAAGCACAGTTGCTCCATCTCTTTTCTTTCTCTATTTCTGCGTGAAATGAAGCTGCCTTCATGTGCAGGCAGTAATCTCGATATCTATAAACGATCTGACGGAAAACAGTAATTGTGAAATATGTAAAAAATAAGTCTATTTGTGCTACATTGAAAGTACACAACAGGACGTCACACATTTAAGTGACACTCCCACAACCCTGCTGCAAATCGCCAGATCGCTTTTTTTGGTCTGAATGGGCCACAAGTCACTAAATCTGGGCCTAATTCAAAATGTTGGCAGCTTCACTCAAACACTGGTACCCTGCTCAGTGCCGCTCTTACTTTATTTTTACTCTTACTCATTTTGCCCACACAGATTCCTTTTTCATTTGTTTTTAAATGCATGACTGTCTCAGCTTCAACCAGTCTCTGTCTCTTTAAAGACCTCAGAAGCATATCTTTAGTTTTTTTTTATCCACAACATGTATTTTTATTTGAGTAGCTTTAACGTGGGCGGTTTGTTTGTCTCTCTTCTATCAGGTATCGTATGTACAGGAAGAGTCAGACTACAGGTTTCCCCTCCCTCATCACAATCTTCTCTGCTCCAAACTACCTGGATGTCTACAACAACAAAGGTCTGAGACAGACACACACACACACACACACACACACACACACACACACACACACACACACACACACACACACACAGACACACACACACACACACACACACACACACACACACACACACACACACACACACACACACACACACACACACACACACACACACACAGTATGTACAACCAGAACATTTTAGCCATCTTCCCAATGGCTCGTATCTTGAGCACTGCAGTGAAATTATTTTAGACTCAACAGCATATTATTCATCCAAGACTGAACAGGAACACTTCTAACATATGTTGAGGAACTTGATAGATGTAGATGAACATTAGCATAACTGTATGTTTAACATGATATTGGATAAATAATATCTGGGGAATATTATTGTCTACTATCTGACCAAAAAGGCTATAATGTGAGTGTGTGTGTGTGTGTGTGTGTGTGTGTGTGTGTGTGTGTGTGTGTGTGTGTGTGTGTGTGTGTGTGTGTGTGTGTGTGTGTGTGTGTGTGTGTGTGTGTGTGTGTGTGTGTCCAGCGGCGGTGCTAAAGTATGAGAACAATGTAATGAACATCCGTCAGTTCAACTGCTCTCCTCACCCCTACTGGCTGCCCAACTTCATGGACGTCTTCACCTGGTCGCTGCCTTTCGTGGGAGAAAAGGGTAGGCCTGTCACATGCACTCACATAGGCTTTCCTTTAGACCGGGGTTTGTCAGCCTTTTTTAAACCAAGGACCCCTTAACTGAAACAGAGACGGAGCAGGGACCCCCTACTACTAACATTGTAAAAACAAAATGAAGTTGCATATTAAACTGGTCTGATTTAAAAACTTCTTCATGCTAATTGATGCTATCCCTGATTCTAAACCTGATTTAAATCTGAACTAATTGGGGGTGGGTGGACTTTGTGCTCCAGCTCAGACAGATCACCAGCATTTTCATTTAGATACATACTGTATGTAGTACATCTCGTAAAAAGTTCTACAAAATAACAGCTGTCTTGGATCAGTTCGCACATAACATAACATACAAAACATTGAGACAAAGAAGTCTTAATGCAAAAATCTAAATCATCTTTGTAAAATCACTGCCAATTATTTTCATAATACAATTCTGGCAACTGTAGCTAATGGCCCATTCTGTCAAAATAACACAGAGGGGCCACAACTGTGCAACTGTATTCTTCTGACAAAGATGTGAATGGTCTTAGAGTTCAGTCTGGGCTGCTGAAGTCAGGCGCAACCTTAACATTCTTGAATTCTAGCTTTGACACTATCAGTACAGTTTGTACCTATGTGTTTTGTATAACTTTTTATATGCTGCTGCCTGTCTTGGCCAGGTCACCCTTGCAAAAGATGTTTTTAATCTCAATGGGACTCTCCTGGTTAAATAAAGGTTAAATAAAAATTAAAAAAAAATGAAAACGCAGACATGTCTATGTCCTGCTGGATCTCACCAATCAGCAAACACAGTTAAAAGTAAAAACAGGAAGGGGTCATCTCTATACATTTCTTAGTTTTAAAGGAAGATATGTTGTATGCACTTCACATGGTTCTAGGGCTACTACATAATATTCTCTAAAAATAGCAATTATATCAGCTTAAAAGGTGTATAACCCCTGTTTACAGGATTAGGGACTCATGGGTAACCAGACTTTAGTCAGATTTGAGGCAGCAGTAGAGAGATGACAGGAAATGAGGGGAGAGAGAAATATGGAATGACATGCAACAAGCGTCCCCAGCTGGACGTGAACCTTGGGGGGTGTTTCAGGTCACAGTTGCCGTCTTAACCCTTAAGGCGCTGACACACCAACCCGATTATCGGCCATCGGACAGTCTGGCAAGGTCGGTGACTCGAGTCTGTTTGGTGTGTTCCGTGCCGTCGTCAGTCGGCTCAGAGGAGCCGTCGGCGTTCATTTGGGCCGATTTGATTTGTTGAAAGCCAGTGGGCAGTTGGACTCAATGACCAGTTACCGGAAAAAAGAATGAACAGGCCACCAGTGTGCAACTATGTCCCTGATTGAGTGTGTGTGTGTCTCTGTCTGTGTGTCCTGCAGTGACTGAGATGCTGGTCAACGTCCTGAGTATCTGCTCAGACGACGAACTCATGAACGACGGAGAGGAGATCTTCGATGGTAAGAAACACTCGACACTGACATTAAAGCAATGCCATTCAAGCCTATGTGGTTTGGTTGTTTTGGTTGTTTTGTCTGAAAACGTCTTATCTGTTTTATGTTTTGTGTGGACCCCAGGAAGAGTAGCTGATGTTCTGTATCAGCTAATGGGGATCCTAATAAAATCAAATCAAATGTTAGTGTGAAAAAAAAAAGAAAAAACTAAAACACATCTCTGTAATTACAAATATATTTTGAGGTTTTAAAAAATAATAATATTATAGGAAAGTTTGTGTTTGACTCTTTCCCAGCCAGTGCAGCAGCAGCCAGGAAAGAAGTGATCAAAAACAAGATACGAGCCATTGGGAAGATGGCTAAAATGTTCTCTGTTCTACGGTGAGTTCTGGTTGTACATACTGTGTGTGTGTGTGTGTGTGTGCACATGCAGTATGCCTATAAGGGCTGTATTCCC